>OU744722.1:30227645-31595145 GCA_916613615.1 Steromphala cineraria | reverse complement strand
AGTGTTGCGGGCTTTCTTCCTCCCATAATACTAGGAGCCGCGAAATAAGTGAAATACTCTTGAAAGCGGCGTTAAACGCCGGATCACCTCACTTCACCTCACTTTGTTAATCGTAGCATGAGGACCCATTCTATTAACTTTGCTTTTGAACACATGGTTGTCTTTAAATAGTCTCTGTGAGAGTAAAATACGCAAAAAAATCGAAAAAAAGAAAATCGATTTCATGCGGTAACTGACATATGCAGTATCATATGTCATTAAATACCTCTAATTATTACCAAAAAAATGTATCAAAATGTTATGCTCGTGTTGGTATTATGTTTATTTATTACGCGTAATATTGCATTTAGCCGGTCCTTTAATCTGCGCATATTTTCAACAGAGATGAATTTGTTATGTAAATTAATTTTAGTATATCGTTAAAATGTCATTCGACTTAGATATCAAAGACGATAGAGATAATTTCTTGTCTTTGTGATTTAACCCGGACTTTCTATTGTTCATAAATCATGTAAACATAAGTATGTGACCCGGAGTTTATACTGTTCATGATTTTCTTAAGAACTTTGATATTACCAAGATTGTTTTTAAATAAAGTTTTTTTAAGAATCACATTAACGTTAATTTAATATGTGACTCAGAATTGTTCTCGTGTATATGTTTTATATCTTTTAGACCCTTGCCTTGATTTGATTCAGATTGCACGTGTTTATTTCTGCCATTTCATTGACCTTTTGCCTTATATTTAGGCATAAGATCATGTTACAAAACTACAGAAGTTTGGTGCAAGATTGTGTGCGAGCAATCAGGTACAATGTCAAAGAGTTATCAGGTCGCTGCACTGATTTTTTTCGATAAAGTAAACATAACCCCGGCACAAGGGATTATGGCAAATAAACTCGTAGACGTAGCCCGAGCAGAGTTTATTGCCATAACGCGAGGAAAACGGGTTATAATGATTTACACTTGCGCGAAAACCAGCTACATTGCTTTGAAACAAATCATATAATAAACAAGTATTTCATAACGTTATTCTGATATACTGACGTGACACTTATTTGGAAACATAATATATATACAATACAATCATGCTTGAGGTTTTAAGATTAAGGTTTCTGACGTTAGAAACATACATTAACAATTTCACTTAAAGATACATAATTACTATGTTTATAATAATTACTTACAAAACTGACATGACACAAAACATGTGCATCAACTGGCATGGATACACGGTAGTTCAAGTGGTAAAGTCGTTGCTGGAAAATATAGAGGTTCCGGGTTCGAATCGCATGCTCGAATTTTGCTAATCTTAAATTTCGTATTTAAATGAAAAATTCAAATTGTAAAAGTCCAATTATTTATATTGCAATATAATTGCTAACTTGGGGCTATAAGTATTGCGCAGTTAATGTTTGAAGATATTGAGAATATTTCATTTCAGGTATTAAGTATCACTGTCGTGTTGAATATTGAAATAGTTAAAATCGATTAGAAAAGTTTGAAGTTTGATGAAGATACATGCATCATATTCATGCCTTAAAGTAAACTGCCTTTGATTACATACCTAACTGAATATAACCTGAATTATATCTGCATTTATAGGCAATCAAGCGTTTTATTTTTATTATGTTTACTCTAGTTTGTATTGGCATATTTCAATTATCTTTTCTTTGAAATCGTATGTCTTATACGTTATCTCCTATATCATATAAACTCGTTATGTCCCAATTGAATCTGAAAACCCTTGATACATCGATACATTTAACAAACTTTCTGTATCTAACATAGCTATTACACTGTAGGAACATATGGATAGATAGACAGATTGATGCTTGAACGGACGGATAGATAGATAGATAGATAGATAGAAAGATAGATAGATAGATAGATAGATAGATATATAGATAGATAGATAGATAGATAGATAGATAGAAAGTTCATAAAACGTAGATATATAGATAGACTGACTCCTCGACTTCTTGACGCAAGTGCAAAAACCCTCTCCGTGGATATGGAATGAACGAAATTACAACTATTAAGTTCGTTGTATGTGACTCATAATTATATACATAACATTTCATCATAAACTCTCAACTTTGAGAAGAAACGATGCACTTAGTTAATCTTTACAGTACCAAAATTACAAAGTAAAATTCCTAATTCTCAGATTTTTAAATCATAATTTGTGATTCATTGTATCCATATACCTAAATGCTCTGTACGTTTAGACTAAAAATTATTTACAATCAAGAATGTTCCTTTGAAAGTTATAAATATTGAAAACTTGACATTTACACGTTTTGTAAATAATAACACTTCCAAAATCAATAAGAATAAAATCTCGTTAAGCCCATAAATTGTTACTTAACCTGACGCTCAACAAAAGACTCTTTTTTTGGTCATAAGTTTGAAAGGTTTATGATTGTTTCGTTAAATGTCAAATTGTTAGTTTCTGAAGATACCGAGATACGTTATCTGACCTATGGTTTTATGTGTATTTAATTTCTGTATTATTCAAACTAGTAATCAGTGTCGATTTTGCACAAAAAGATAAAAATATCGTAGCACCCTATTGTAAAATCTTTGATGTGATCCTGTTTCAATGCTGAGAAAATTTAACAGAATTAATCTCCACATGTAAAAGTGACTAATTTCGACATCGAATAACATTTTATGTTAGTAATTTTAACAGTTCGACTGAATTTGTAATGGATATTAATGTAAACATGTAAAACGTGACTAGTTTCGTCAACAAATAACATTACATGTTAGTATTTTTAACAGTACGACTGAAGTTGCAATGGATGATAAATGAAATTGTAGTTTCTTAGTTGACCTTTACACAACAAAACTTTATTTTCAGTAACTGTACTTCTCTTTATATTTACAGCCTAATATAGTTAATACTGATAGGATAACGCCAGGCAACTGTTATTGAATTGTCAGCTTTCAGGATATGAGCTTCTGTAGGTACATACCATGATAGTTATTACCTTTGTTAAAGACATTTTCTTAAAGTATCATCAGTTGATTTGAAATAAAAAATATTCAACAATTTAAAACCAAATATCGATTTTCAATTTCATGTAGAACTTGATATGTCTTTTGTCATGAAAAATGCCCATATTTTATAAATGAAATTATCACATAATGGAGGGTGTTATCGATGCAATAACACTATCTGATAAACTTGGTATCAAAATGTGATAAACATGCATATAATGTCAAAACACGAGATATTTTCTCAAAACTAAATACTTGTCATACGAATCCGAAACTGGTTCCAATCACTGACAATGTCTTCGGGATTTTTCAGGGCGTTTTACTATCGAAAAGAATTCTTTATATAATCGAGCAGGGTAATTCTATCAGACATAAAAAAAACTTGGTTATCGAAGCATTGTCAAGTTGTATTCATCATGAATTTTGACAAAAAAATAAGCATGTGAAGCAAACAATATTAGAAAGAACTATTGTACCTAGTGTCCTTCAATATTCGTGCATATTATGAACCCCTTTGGCCCCCAGTAATCCACTTCTCTGCAAAATATAGCTTGGAATTTTTTTTGTGGTACACGTTATCAAGTAAAAAAGTAAAAATCCCAACTTCGCAAATAATCGCCTGGCGTTTAAATGATGACAATGCAGCTTTTCAAAATTGCTGTTAGAGTTACTTCCCCTGTTATAGTGACGTTGGCAAGTGGTTCATTAAAAAATGTGTTGTTATAAATATAATGTTTGCTCATGCACTTTACATCGGCCATAAAATGGTGATGGCTTTAGGAGACATGTTTATTATTATCAAAAAGTATTTCATGAAGAAATATTTGTTTACAACTGCATATCTCCAACAATTTGACTTACACCTTGGTATATTGTGAAAGAAATATAGTTCTACAAAATCTAGGTCAAAACATAATTAAAAGAGATATTTTCAAATATATGTTTAATTTCGCCAAAGGCTTGCATAAAACCAATGTTAGTTCTAATACATGATATCAATTAAAACATGATACGACAAACGTATATCAAAAAAGTATTATAACGTTATCTGGTTGATGTTGTCCTTGTTAAAAAATGAAATTTCCTAACAATTACTTTTTATGATATATCGTCTTATCTCTCTGTTACATATTTTTTCTTGTAAAAATTGTGTCGCAATACTTTTCTCCAGGTGTTTATGTATTTTTTTTGTTCAGACATTTGATTTGTTAGCATCATCATCAGCATGTTCATTAGCATCATCATCAGCACCATCGTCAGTAAGGATGCGCGGTATTATCGATATATCGATATATTGCAATACAGGAACAACGTGATACGAATCGGTACACACTTCTGAAAATACTCAATATATCCAACGAGCTATTTTATATCATTGCAATTAAGATTGCAAAAAAACCAACCAAATAAAACATGATTGACGGAAAATTTACAAAGTTTGCAGATGATGAGAAAATAGCTTAAATATGTATACAGATCATAAACAGTGATTGGAAAAATATCCCTTTCCAAAATGGCACATATCTGAGCAATGATGATCGTTCTTAACGCTCATATTAAGACAAGATAGCATGCACATTCTTGAATTAAAGAAGTACCAATATATTACAATTCAGAAATGAGAAACGATACCCATCCTTAATCGTCAGCATCAATACCTTTGATAGAAAACGTCCGGGACAAAATTTTGAATCTGCATTCCTGGTTATCACCCGTTTATATATGATAAGTTACGTAAACGAGAAAGTCACTTAGTAAGCAAGGGACATAACTTCAATATATCAGCATTGCAACTTTTCAAAAGTTTCATACTATTTTTGTCAAAGATATGAACGACTGAAGTGAAAATGGGAATAAAAAAGACCCAAAGTTTGCTAAAGGTATTCTTTTAGCATAGGTTTTATACACTGTAGCACCCAGTGATCGTCAAAGAAGAAACATTTTTGACAAAACGTGCTAATTATTATAACCTAGAAAGAAGAAAGTTTTCTTTCGCTTTAAAGAATTAGAGTATTAAAAATGTTCAATGCTGTAACCGATATCTGAATTCTGACAAAAATAATCTCCTACTGATAAAGGAACAATCGTTTCCAATCTCTCACGCCTCGTAATTTTTAGATGATTAAAAGATGAGCTAATTGTTATCTCAAAGATGCAGCCATACGAAAGCTACGTGATTTTGTGTTAATCTGCCAACAGGCCGGTTCTCTTGGTTTGTTACGCTGCGCTACAGTGAGCGCAGCGTAACAAACCCAGAGAACCAGACTGATCTGCGAGCGCTCGCGATCTCGTTGAGATCTCGTTGTAATCTCTTATCGATCCCTCTCTATAACGAGCAATGCGCATTAAGAGGCACTTGTTACTGTGATTGAGTTTTCACTGTATCTCTACAATAACAATTATGCATTAGGGAAAGAGGGTGCGTAATAACGAGATTTAGTTGTAGAACAAGGGACATTACACCTACAGATACTTAAACATTTAAAGGTACCTGGACATAATGGTAGATTTAAGAAAATAAAGTTCATGAAATCAAAATTTCTTAAATATAACGTTGACAACCTTTTCAATAGATATATGCGCATATACTTTTCATCCTTACATTGCACTTTGATATTATTGTTATTGTCAATTTAATAATTTTTGGATGGAAATAAAGGCACTGTCCGTCTTTTATTCGTTTTTTCGGGTGACGTTACAAAAATTATACATAACATCGACAACACAATTTAATGACGTCACTAGCATTGACACCAACTATGGGGAAAAACAAGTATCCTTGCTTTAGTGACGTCGCATACCAGCTTCTTCAGAGTTATATCTTATAACAAATATCTTATGCAGGAAACAACAGTTATAAAATTGAACATAAATCTGATAACCCTTGGTCTAAATAAGACAACACCGAGGTACGCATGTATTATCTTTATCGTGAATCAAATGCTATGACATATTTTATTTCAAATGTCTACATGTTCTCATAGCTCTTCCCGATATATATGGCAACGATTTTAGTTATTAGTCACCAGTAACGAGAAATAACAGTCTTTCATGTCGAAGTGGAAATAGTATGACGCGTAGAAGACAGCTCTCAAGCCATTTCAATGCAAGGGATAGAATATTATCACAAACTCGATCAAAAACACTTGTCATATCACTTTTTCTATACTCATGTAAATTTGAAAAATGCACTCGCTATCGCTCGAGTAATACTTAAAAACACTCGTTTTGAAAAAGTCTTTATTTACATTTTTCAAGAATATCTTGATATGTATGGGGTACACTTTAACTTCTTACGCTGCACTTTCAAATCCATGATCACGAAAGACACTATTGAATCAATGCTCGTCAAATAATAGTAAAATGTGCATTTTCCAAAAAAGTGCTATCCAGTTCCTATCCCTATGAAAACATAGTGCCAGACATCAACGCAGAAAATCCCAAATCTGTTCTGCTTAATAACATGATACTACAATGATACTAAAAGCTTTTTCTTTAGCCTAAATCAGGAAAGTGGATAAAGCTAGCGTATTATGTCTCGTCCTTTAATGTGTACTCCCTTGTCGTATAACTTGCGGGGTTTCTCTGTTGAACTGGACAATGGCTATTAGTGGACTTGTTGTCCAGGAAGGAACTGACCAGTATCCAGGTGTGTGGTCAGATAGGGTCGATAAGACGCCACAGGTAGATCGAAACTTGGATTCAACAAGATGCACCTTTAATTAACGTTTGTGGGATTGGCTTTATGCAGTTGAATTCTATGTAATGCTATACGTTACATTCATTATGTGTCATGTTGATAATCACTGAGTTGATAGGAAGTACAGCACTGGGATGTAATCCTTGATTTACCTGGATGTACCTTTAATTAACCCTTGTGAGCAAGATTCACTTATTAGCTGGGCTTTATGCAGTTGAATTATATGTAATGCTATACGTTAGATTTATTGTATGTCATGTGATAATCACCGAGTTTTCAGGAATTATAGTACTAGGATGTAATCCTTGATTTACCTGGATTTACCTTTAATTAACCCTTGTGAGCAAGATGAAATAAGGCTTGGTTTTATGCATTTGCAAGTTATGATTTTCTAAATTCTCAAGTCAGTAATGAAGGACAACCTAGATCATATGTATGAAGTTAATTAATAACGTTTTGGAATTATGAAAATTATTATTGTTTAAATCATATCTAAATAAACATCGATTTTTATTAATTCATTGCTTGGATGTTAAATCTTAATATGTGATTTACATTTTGAGAAAAATTAAAGGTATGAAATGCGAGTTTTATTGTTAGATTTTTCCGTCTCGGCAAAACGATTGGTTTTATAGGTTGGTCTCATTCGTTTTTAATTACATATGTCAGAACGATCCCATCACAATTTGAATCATCATAATTTAATGAATTCGGATGTACATAAAACTGATTCTTGTTTGAAGGGTTTCTGAAGTTGACACATTTATAATAAAAATATTAAACACATCGGGCATTGATTTTCTGATACAATGAGGTCCAAACTTCAAGTCTTTCAATTTCGTAAATTCACATTCTCTTGTTTTAGATATCACAGACTATGTGACATAATTAAATTGACTAATATTAAAAAAATATTGAAACAACTTTTTTATGAATATTTTATTGCAGGAATATACAAATTAGAACGTTTTCAGTTTGACCTCATAACTCTTTTTGATAATGCCAAATTTGTCACCTGCATACAAGGCATATTATGTACACCTGTATGTTGATGCATACATTGATCCGTAACATACTATATACTATTTTAACATATAAAATAAAGCATTGTCTGTAAAGTTTTGTGGCAACAATTTCGAAATTTCAAAAATGTTTTTAGGCGTGAAGAGTATTCCAAACTTTGTTCAGGAGTTAGATAGGCCTCAAAAGCCATCGGAACGTTTTGATCTTTCAACAGGCCAAAGACAAGACGCAGACAAGACGCCCTGACACGAACCCTACAGAGCACTTCTGGAATCTGAAACGCAGCAGGGATCGAGTTATATGATCTATCCGGTTTTAATTATCTTACCTGTGAAGCTTCTAGATCTAGTAGTACAATAACTATGGTTCTTTTTAATCAGCTATTTCAACATTTTAAAAAAGGAATGCAGGGAATGGACATAGAATTGCTTAAGCTAATCTAATTATTACAGAAAACTGTTTCGTTTTGATAATTAATTCATTTCGTCGGTCTGTTGTGTCCAAACATATCTAAGTATAGATACATGTAGTTCATAAATAGTGGAAAAGGTTTTTCTTATGGGTTTTAACACACTATTACGAAAGGTTGAATTGCACACTTTAACATTTAGGAAAGATAATTATGTGTACATTTTCTTGCCTATAACTGATCTTTTCAAACGCTTTATCGCTTATAATCTTTAACCGCCAGTCGAGAAATGTCAAGTGATAACCTCTTTGGTGAAACCAACAAATGAAAATGAAATATATCAAATGTCATATATGGAATATGAAACGATATTTTTCAATTTTTGTCTTAGAATTGCTGACAAGTAGGTGAACACGGGGAGAGGAATACGTTTGTATCAATAACGAAAGTTGTTTTGCTAATCAAATTTCATCTTTTGATGAAACGGAATGGTCCATTTTCAGGAAGAGATAAGTCTTGTTCATCTGATACAATTATTTTAAGACATACTCAAACATTTAACAGAAATCGAGCTAATTGAATAGGTATACACGTACTAAAGTCTTTGGTGCCCTAAAACGCTAATTCAGTTATCCATGTTGGAATCATTCTCTCCCCACAGAGGCAACTCAGTCATACCTGAATTAGTCTCTGTTCTAATACGGCTAATACATGGGATAGAAAGGCAGAAATCTGATTGGAGGCAATCGAAGTTAGTTGTGCAATCAGCGACGACGTTTCAAAAGTGGTCATTCGCAAAACCTCGGCCATCTCCGTGTGGTTCGTCAAAGCTTTCGTTGAAATTTAACATCCAGGGGAGGTAATTCTTTCTTTTAGAAACCATGGCTTTTTACCTTCTCAGTAGTTATTATTTGGTTGATTAGTAAAATAAAATTTATCATAAAACAAATAATAATTTACTCAATTACAAAACCGTTTCTATCTAAGGATAAACCCTATCCATATCTGATTTTCAAATAGTTTCCCTCTCACACTGTTATTGAAAAATACAGGTAAAGACATAATATTTTCCATGTCACTATACGACCGTTAAGAACTCCCCGAGTCATGGATATCCAAAAGGTGTTTTCATTGGCTGCAAATAAGGGAGATATTTTAAGTTACAACTTTTTGCTGCTAGGGTAATCTACCGGAACCCAAGGATCTTGGGGTAATAGAATAGAGGCTAATTCAGGTATGACTGAGCTGCCTCTGAGGAGAGAATGTGTTGGAATAGGAAGTTTGAAAAATCTGCATCAAAGAAAGGATTCCGTTCAGTTATTTAAACTGAAAAATTAGCCAGATGACAACAAAGATGTACTAAACTTACATTTTTCGTGACACGATTCCATACGTAACATGTGATTATATAAAAAAAATTCTATCAAAAATATTCATATTGATAAAATCTTATGTTTTCTAAATTTCTACATACATGTTTTAATTCTTCTGTCTAAACATTCTTACCAAAACACATTAAAAAGACCCAACAGTCGTAAAAATATATGTATCATATAACACTCTGATGAGAAATTGTGAGTACTTCTTCTCTACTCATGTGCCTATCGCAGGAATACTGTGTCTCATTTCATTAATCACAGGATTATTTTCCACTTAAAAACTTAGTATCGTTTCTTTTGTCCCTCAGTGTATTTGAAGTTAATATGCCCAGATACAAATTACCATTAGCTGGAGTTCAATCCTACAATATGTCAATGAAAGTGAATTTTATGTAAAAATAGAAATGATTCTTTTTGCAGAAAACATGACCCTCGTACATATTCAATCAATTGCAGTATATAGACAATGGATCTAGTATATGCAATGTAGGCTATGGATCCAATTTGCAACATACTGGTAGATGGTTCAATATACCAATTATGGTATCTTCATTCATGACGATTCTGGAAACATTGTATATTGTCACAAAAAACATCATCGATCTCTTCTTCAACTCACAAATCGAGGATTGGCATGGACAGTGATAAAGTCTATTTTCAATCGATCTTTTCAACAAATCGTTTTTTGGAAACAATTGACCACAGAATCCAGACAGTACGACAAGCGGTTCCTCCACTTCAGAACACAAGATCTTTGACAAGAAATCGTTGCACGACTTAATAGACTGTCTGAGGAGACGGAGCAAGTTTTTCTGGAATCTCATCCTTGTTATATGGTCATTGGGATGCTAGTTTCAAACATCTTAACACCAAAACATCTATACTTTCCAAACTTACTAATATTCTGATTTATTTTAACCCAACAAAGCTAAAAGAATTAAAATTTACCATTTTCAGTGCAATATGCTCTGGGTTTTTTCAGCGGACTTCAGTATACTGTGGATCTATTTCCATTTACCTCTCAATATAGATAAATTTATATTCGTTTAACGCCAAATTCAAATATACAAACCCCACCCATAGTTGAATGTTTCACATATACCTGGAACCTTTTTTTCCGGAAAAAGATGAACTTAAATAAACTCCCAAAGCAGCTTGTCATGAGACAGTTTTGACTTTTAATAACCTCGTTAATTGCATTCTCTACGAATTAAAAATAAAATCAAACTTCTGATTTTTATGAAAATAAGTAAAGAATTAGCTAGAAATAAATTCAGCTATTTTCCTAAAAAGAATTGACAAAGCAACTCAAATAGTTTAATTAAAGCACGTGTAAGTTTATGAAGTACGAATTTCCCTGATTTAAGAACAATGAGTAATATGTTGTCAAGTTCCGGGCCATGTTACCCTTGAAATCGAAAATTCCTTGTCAAGCAGTTTTCAAAAAGGCATTAGTTTTAATTACATTTGTATCTCTTTTTAAAATCATGTACACATACATGTATGCAGGAACTGAACTGAAGCAAATATCAAGCGTTGCGATGAATGGATATTATAAATTATTTGATAAAATGCAAAGGCAAAGAAAGATGCAAGGAGAAAGATTTTGTATCACCAAAGCAACAACAGATACTCAGGTAACGGTTTAGCCGGACATCGTGATACACACAGACGCAGACACAGACATGGACGCTATACAGACAGAGACGCAGACACCTCTATAGACGTAGACACAGACACAGACACAGACACAGAGGCAACTATACTCCGACACAGTCATAAAGACAGATACAAAGGAAGACAATACAGGGATACAGACACAGACACAGACACAGACACAAGAAGACACAGAAGTAACGGTACAACTAGAGACAGTTTCAAATGAAGACAAGGTGGTAAACATAGAAGCAGACAAAATTAGAGACGTAGCTATAAGCTTACCGTTAAATTTTGATATGTCATAAGAAGACAGAATTCAACATGATTTGAACATGTTGTTGTCATGTTTTAAATATTAAACAATTACTGGTCAGTACTTTCGATGTTTTGAGATATGAAGATACTAATATGAGTAAGGTATACTTAAAGCTTTATGTAACACGCAAACGTGAAAATTCAAACAATTATACATTCATCAAACCTTAAAATTGATAATTAAAACAATCAGGTGAATGTTCAAGTACATTAGCGTATCAGAACATCAAAAACTAAAAGAATCATCAAAAACATGATTAAATAAAAAATATATACATTTCAACTTTCTAAAAACATATCGATTAAATTGAACTTAACATGCTTAACAAAGTTCACAGACAATTTCTACAAAAATATAAAACTCCAAATTTCAGATTATGCAATCGTCCCAGGATACAAATGGAAATCTGTTCACAGCATTATAGCACAAACGCCCTCTGCCTATGGCAGAACAAAGAGAAGCAAGTCTGCAGTGTTTGATTGATTACAGAAGACTCGAGTGCTGATGTCCCAGCCAGCTCACAATAAGGGGCCAAAACTCTAGCATATTGTTTTTCCAAAGAAGCCGAATCTGAGTGATTAATAATGATAAAAGTGGAGTTTTCATCGAATTCATTAAACCAACATGAGATCCGAATGGGACGGTCTGCGCTCCTGAACCAGCGCCCCGAGTGATTCCTGGAACAAAAATCAATGGAAGCGTTTCGGGGCCATCTGCAGATTGTCCCGGAGCGCTGATAGATGGTTGAGGGGAACCCGAGGGGTCGGGAGGGGCAAAGGGGGAGACGAGACGCCGACCAGGGAGCTAATAAGGGGTAGATTGGAAGGGGATCGATGGGTTTCATACACTGCGCCTTCATTAGGAGGATCTTACTGACTCGAGGTGGTGTTATGTGGGAGACTGACATTTGCCTCCGGATTTGGGGGATGTGAGACTGTTAGGCGTCCGAAGTCTTAGGAGTTGGTCTTCGTACTGATCTAGGGGTGTCATTTGCCTCCGGTAGTTTGGAAGATGTTGGAATGTTGGTCGTTGAAGGGAGGGAATTCTTACGGATATTTTCCAACATGTTATGATATCTTTATTTATTTAATTATTTTGTTATAGTTTCATTAGCTTTTGTGTATATTATTTTGAATTTGGATAATTATTCTTTGTCATCAATCTTAGAATTATATAACAAGGTTAGCGCTTGCATACCATGCCATTTACATACATTTCTGACAGAAAAATCTCATTCACGGAGATTGGCGATAGAGACATACATTTACTAGGACACGTAAAAGGGAATATCAACAGGGGTGGTCATCAAAGAGACACATTGCAAAACACAGTACCATAGATAAGCATCAGAAAGTGATGAACAACATAAACCATATTTACACAAATGAACAAAAGACCACATATACAGAGATCAAATACAACACCCTACATATACAGAGATAAATACAAGAAGTGATATTTATAGAAATGAATAGAACAACACACGTTTACAGAGAGTAACGATAGCAAGCACAATGACAAAGCCTATATGCAACAAAACATATTCACAGAGATTAAAGACAACACCAATCTCATTTACTGAGATTAAAGACAGCAACACATATTTACAGAGAGTATAGACAGCAAGCTTAAGCCACATTGACAAAGACTAAATATCCCCAACACACATTTACAGTGATATAAACGGCAGCACATATTATTAGTGATTAAAGACAGCAACACATATTAATCGTGATAAAAGGCAACAACACACATTTACAAAGATTAAATACAACAATACATTTGCACATTTTAAGACAGCAAAACACATTTACAAAGATTATACACAGCAACACACACTTACAGGGATTCAAGACTGATATCAAAATCTGAGAACAAAGAAAGCAACACACATTTACAAATATTAACAGTAATGAATGATAGAGAGACATATTTACAGAGCTGTTAGTAATAGTAAACGATTTTCGGAGATGGACGCGAGAGACACACATTTACAGAGCTGCATGGCAGTGCTATATATCACAAGATATTAACACCAGCCAGTTATATTTAGTCACAAAACATGGACACATTCACAGCAAACATCATTATGGGGAAAGTTTTACAGAGATGACTAACGGAGAGACATAGTAATAGAGATGAACACATTTACAGATACAGTATACAGTATAAGATAGCAAAGCACATTTACAGATACATATATACATATACAGAACGAAGAGACAGCAAGACACATTTTCAGAGACTATAGATGTAGACACGTTAACAGAAATTGTGATAGAACGACATATTGAAAAGGGGGTTGAATTCAAGAGAAGGGCGACTTAAAGCCCAAAGTATTCAAAACAATAAAGAAATGTTGACCAGATAAGGGAATATAGACATGTTCACAGAAGAAAAGGTGAGGTGAGGTGATATGGGGATTAATAATATTTCACTTATATCATGGCTTCTAGTATAATTGCAGGGGAAATCCCGCAACACTATTGTGGCCATGCATTGCGGTGAAACCTGCGAGCATCGGCTGGAACTAGCGCACCACAGGTGGCACTGCACTGAAATTTAGTGTAGCATTGCACCTAAACCATACTGCATGTATGGAAAGTTCTCTACTGCAGACAAAGTTGCCGAGCCCCTGGCGGGATTCGAACCACGGACCTCCTGATCCAAAGCCGAACGCGTTAGCCACTGCAGAATAACAGACAAAGGCAGACAAACAAATCTACTTTAAAGATCCACGTCTATGATACGAGGTATTGTCCTCTAATGAGGTTACCTTTGGGCATATGATATGTCTGTATCATTCATAAAGGAATTTTAATAACGTTAAATCTTAATGAGAAATATATTTATACCATTCCGATTTATCATAAAGGCAGACCTTGAAGGACATGTCAGCATTATTAGTTCGGGCACAGATACACAAGCTGGATATTATAAACATGGGCCTTGATAAATTGTGATCATATGTCAACCTCGTAGACAGGCTAAATACGGGATACATTTCACCATGTGACTGTTCCTTTGTTTTATCAAATTATCAAAAAATTCATAATGTCCCATTCATACAGAGAACTAAACGTCGGCCCGTATCATAATAGTTTTATTAAACGAGTGAGTGTTAGTTTTTCTAAGAGCGATGTATTTTACCGAAAATGTTATGATACGGGAGGTGGTCAAGTATTTCATTTATTAAATCAAAAATACTTACTTAAATACTTGATAATATATGATGACATCACTAATTAATCATACAACAAGAACTATTTTTGGAAAATGAATATACATTTAAATTGTTATGGAAAAAGTTTATTAACATCGATGGTTATTTTGGCATTAAACGAATTTAATATTTAGTCTTTTGAAAAAGATCCTTAATTTCAATACAAGTCAGTGTCGTTTTATTATGTTAAAAAGTATGCAGCGAAATAACAAAATATAACAACAAAATGTCAAGAAACCTTTAACATGATCGTCATCAAATCTATTTGTTTTCCGTAAAAATCTTATACTCAAAGTCTTTTGAAATACCATCGGCCAACAAATTTCATATCATATCATTAAAATACATATTTTCGATTGAATATCAATTTCTAAGGACTTGATTTAGTTTCAGATATTATAACTCTCGTAGAGTTACAGAAACAACGACTTTGAATCCAATGTAAAAAGACGTAGTATCTAGTTTCTGATGAATGTTGCGATCACATGACAGAGATTTCATTGTTGTGGTAAAATGATACGCGCATGAGGCTCACGGAACGAAAAACATAAAATTGAAAATCAAACGAAAATGGATGGCCGTAAAAGCATTGTTAAATTCATAACAAAGAAAAGATCATCGGGATATTAAAAACAAAATGTTGCAAATGCCATCTTATATATTTGTATCAAAACGAATAAATTATATCTCCCACTCGGTATCTGAAACAATGAGTATTGTTGATGTGGAAATACTTTGAATACCTTTGCAACATCGAAATGCTAAAATATTCATTATCATAAAAATGTTTTACGGTTGTGGGAGATTTAGGCATTTTACCATAACCAAGGAAATGACATCACAATTGCTTACATCAATAGAAATGACGTCAAAACGCAATAAAAACAATGACGCCATCGTGCTATGATATCACTGCATTTGCAGTCATAGGATAGTGCAGTGATATACATGTAATGATATCAGAAGACAATTTGGTGAGATTCTCTATATATCAAGGCCACAAACCTGGTGTGTTTGATAGGTAAAACTTGATTGGTGGCGAGAAAATTTCAAATAAAAATTTAATAATCGTGCAAATTTGTGTTTAACCTTCGCTCTCGCTCGGATAATACAAAATTATGTCCATGGTTTTTAAAAGACATATGGCACACTTCCTCGGATAATAATCTCTATATTTGGTATGCTTTATCAATAAAAGACAGATTCAACCTCAGGCAGTTTTAATGGTATTTCCAAGTTATAGTGCGAGGTTGGTCCATTTTTATTTGGCAAAAAAAATTGCTGTAGCAATAGTAAAATGTAACTCATTTGAAACTTAACAGGAGTATGTTAGCAGGTCTAGGCAATTTATGGCGATATTCATACCCTTTTTTATGAGTAAATAAACAATGATCTTATACCAAACCGATAACAGAGAAAAAAATCCAGTTTATGGAGGGAAAAAAACTAAATTTTATACAGTTTTACAAACGCGTAAACGATTAACCCTTTTAGTCTGATATGGACGTATACTCTTTGAATTTAAAATTGGATTGCAATTCATTATTTTTACGATTTTGTTAGACGTAAACCCAAAATCAGTATTTAGATTTTTAAGATTAGACTTTCTTCTTCACCTGACCGGGCTAATATACATACTCAAAGCATGAATTACTTGTACTAGTAGAAACCTAATATTCCAAAATGTCATGTACAGTGAAACGGTTTAATGTTATCTTATGCCTTTAATATTTAAATGTCAAATGCAAGATGAACAATAACAACTGATGATACATATAATAAAACCGCAAAATGGTAGAATTGTGTAAAGAAAATAAAGTTTGCTGAGGATCAATCTTGCAGTGAGTCTACACGTAGGTTCAGTCTTGTACTGCTCCTGAACTCAGTCTCATACTTCAACTAAAACAGTCTCATAATTCGCTTACTGTCAGTCTTGTATTTTTCCTGAACTCAGTCTTCTACTTTACCTATTCTCCTGAACTAAGTCTAATACTTCACCTAATGTCAATCTTGTAATTCTCCTGAACTAAGTCTAATACTTCACTTAATGTCAATCTTGTAATTCTCCTGAACTAAGTCTAATACTTCACTTAATGTCAATCTTGTAATTCTCCTGAACTAAGTCTAATACTTCGTTTAATGTCAATCTTGTAATTCTCCTGAACTCAGTCTTATACTTCACTTAATGTCAATCTTGTAATTCTCCTGAACTAAGTCTAATACTTCGTTTAATGTCAATCTTGTAATTCTCCTGAACTAAGTCTAATACTTCACTTAATGTCAATCTTGTAATTCTCCTGGGCTAAGTCTAATACTTCACCTAATGTCAATCTTGTAATTCTCCTGGGCTAAGTCTAATACTTCACCTAATGTCAATCTTGTAATTCTCCTGGGCTAGTCTAATACTTCACCTAATGTTTAATCTTGTACTTCTCCTGAACTTAATCTAATTTTTCACCTAAGGTCAATCTTGTAATTCTCCTGAACTCAGTTTTATACTTCAACTACTTTCAGTTTTATAATTCACCTACATGTATTTATAGTCTTATACTTCACCTGAACTCGGTTTTACACTTCAGTTACTTTCAGTTTTGTACACTTCATGATTCCTGAATCTGATCACACACTTCACCTACTGTTAGTCGTGTACATCTTGAACTCAACCTCATACTTCATTCATTTCATTGCAACGGTCTGAAAAACATATAGCAGAATTTTTATAAAGTGAAATTTAAATGAGAAATATATTAATACCATTCCGTTTTATCAAAATGGAAGCTTATAAAGGATATGTCAGCATTACATTGTTCAAGCGTTCGTAGAGGATACTACACAAGTAAATGTGTCATACAAGTATTTTAATTTATTTATTTTTACTGCCCAATTGTGTAAAAAAAGGACAATGTACTGTATCCCAGGTGCTGGACTAGTTTCAACAGGGACAAATATGTCTAACATGCAGATAAAGACATAACAGCAGTTCATGTAATAGTTCATTTAGTTCTTTATGTTAATCCGAAGCAGTAAAATGATTTCATCGAATACAAATATCGGATTACAAAGACAAGTAAGCTGTGAGACAGAGTCCTGTCTGTGAGTCGCGGTCTGACAGAAGGCAGCTTGTTTCTGACACGAGTCCTTCCTCGATGTGATTAGTACGACCTAGGACATTAGATTAGGCGAGTTGTGTATCGCTTTACGGTGCGTTAACAATCGCATCACAATGGCGGTAATCTAATCGAGAGAAGCGGATAAATACCACAGAAGAGCTAGCCGATAGTTTTGACATAAAGTGTTCAGTCTCCGAGTTATATGACTCAGATTATGACATTTGGCGCAGATTATGTTCTCTGATCACTATGCTAATTGGGCGTCGCTCAGTATCACGTCTCTGGGCAAGACCCGAAGTCTGCAAAGTTACGACGTCGTCTACGTCTACGCTACGACGTTATCGAGCCTGGCTAGCGTCGTGCGTCAAATTGTCACTTGCACGTTAGCGGATTTGAGAAGTCTCACCTTAACCTAATCATGCATTCTTTTCAGGCCAGATTGTTTGTAAAGCCTCAGACGGTCTGGGGATTCTTAGCATGGACCAAAGTATCTGAGATATGCTGCTCTTATTATGATCTGTTTTGTGGCATTCTAGAAGGTGATAAACTCACGGGCAAAAGAAAGGTTTTAACCTTAGTTGATTTCATCATATATATAATTTTCAATTACAAATATTTTCATTTTTAGACGTCGTACGCTAAAACAGTCAGAACAGTGCAAGCCTTTAGTTATCAATCAAAGAATACTTCTAGACGTGTTTGATTTTTTTTGTGGAAAATTGACATTTTTAATTAATTTTTTTTTGAAAATTAATTTTGATAAACAACAAATGGCCATCGATATATAAGCTATTTTTTACTAAAAAATCACAAAACAAACCTTGTTTTCCACTCTTTTACACCCTTTTTAACGAGGTAGGGGTCATGTTGGTGTAAATTTCATTTTTTATCCCGGTCTTCTTTAAACAAAGATATCTTAACAAAAAATGAATCAATCAACGATCAATTCATATGAAATATTGTAGATATGATTAATGTTGATGATTCCATAATCAAATGCGACATATATATTTCAAATCGTTGTAAAATCGAAACCAACTGAGGTGAAACCTTTCTTTTGCCCGTGAGTTTAGTATAAGGAAGACAATATTAATTCTATGGATGAACAACTTCTTTATTTGACAAATAAAGAAGTTGTTTATCCATAGAATTACTCTTGTCTTTTTTATTATGATGTATTTGTGATAATCTAGTTTTTTCGTTACAGGTGTTATCAGCTCTAGTATTTATTGTACTTACCAGGAGAATAGTGAATGATGTCTTGATTAATCACAAATCTTTATAACAGTCAATGGTGTTTTTTCAAACAAACAAGTGGAATGTATGTGATGCAAAAATCATGTTGAATATGTAAACCGATGCAAAGGGGGAAAAGGAGTATTTTTACTGGAATGTGAAGTTAACTAAACTGTTTAACTAAATCTGAAATTAGTATATAAAGAAATTATGTATTATATCTAATGCTTGGTTGGCATTTTGAAAATTAGATTCCATCTATATTCATCATTTACTTACTTTAATTTCGGTTCTTCATGTGTTTAAAAGTTATCACCAAATCACTTAATATAAGAAGAAAAATTCATGATTACTAAAGTTAGTTATTTTGCCTAAGGATATGATAAAGGAATTAAAATTTGATGACATTTTATTGTGTGATGAGAATTACTTACACAAATAGGTCTGCATTTCTAAGCACATCTATGTTAGATAATCATGAAGGAAGATCAAATTTCAAGAACCATTTCGACTATTTAGATTAAATCAATCACACATTACCTAGTTGAATTGTGAGTACTACTACACCAGAATTATTTTTTTTTAACTATTAATGGAATCTATTCATGAAAAAGCGATTGGCGGAATTAACGACACAAGACAGATTATCTAGCTTGCATAATAAGAAATAAAAACTATTTCATTGTCATTGCCTAATATCATTTCTATCACATCGAGTTGAGTAAGATTGAAAGTGATATTTTCACGAGTGGCGCAGCCACGAGTTAAAATGACACTTTCTCACTTCACGAGATATATATGTGTGAAAATATATTATGAATGTTTATTGATATGAGATCCAAAATATGTTTTTGGTTTTGACTTGGTGAAACGAAGGCTCTTATGTATTTGGAAAGTCAGTTTTGACGCGAACTGATACAGTGAGTGAAGCGCTACGTCGGTGTGACAGATCTCTCGCTTGTTAGATTTATTTTGCGATAAAATGAAGTATATTTAACTGCAGTGACAAGATTTGAACTTCGGGTGGCTTTTAGACGTAGAAATGATACATTGGTACTGCAAAATGTTAACAGTTACACACCGAAGATATTGCAAAGAATTGTCTTTCTTTAATCCTAACCAACGCCGTGACGCGAGGCATGGGCTCGATTTCCTCAAAGGGAGATAATCGTCTTGCAAAGGGAGGTAATAGGTTCGGTCCTTCATTTTTCACTTCTCACATTTCGCATTGAAAATATGGATTGTATTTTCACTGCAGTGAAAATATGACTTTCCACTGTTTTCTTAAAATATGGATTTGATTTTTACAGTATAGCCCTATATTTCATTGTTAATTAGATAATAAAGTAACATTCATGACAGTAAAGTGAACGGTCTTGAAGATTGAATTTTATGTTATAACAACGTTATAGTTACACGTATCTCTATTGTGAAACATCTAAGACAAAATTCATTTGTTTAATTACACATGATACATTCTGATTAAATCATTTATTGTCTGACTGACAATACCGTTTTCGCGTAAAAAAGGTAAAACATTAGCTAAGATAAAACAATGCTTTGATGACTGTAAGACCTAAATCAGGACTAAAATGATAATGGCAGTGAACGTTGCACGCATAATAAGGGCCAGAAACTCGTGACTCTTACACCTAAAGTAAAGTAAAACAATACTTTAAAGTGGCAGTAGCACGTTTGAAGGGGGGATATAAGGTGATGTCAGGAAAATGAAAATAATAATGGTTCAAATTGAAGGACAATGTATTTAAACTAAATGAAGCAGTTAGAAATCAAATATATAATGTCAAGTTCAGCCATGCGATTCCTTTGTGTTACACAAACGGAATTAAAGGTGTTCACAAAATTGGCCGCCAATGGACTTTATGTGAATCTTTATCATGTGTTCTCTGACAATGGATGATTGGTTTGTGTAATAAGATTTGTGACACTATCAAATAATACATTTAGCATTAAGGAACAATTATTAGTGAAGAATTGAAAATAAATTTTATTCAAAAAACTTGTTTCTGTCCCTTTAAGAATTGCAAGACACGAAACCGAACCAATGACATAATAGATCCACGCATCGTAAAGGTCATAGAGAAATTTGGGGTTTAAATTCTGGATTTACTGACAATGATAGTTACACCTCAAGTAAGTGAACAATGCTTTGAGAACTAGAAGATATGAACCTATTGAGACTTACGACACGAATCTAGACTTTACTGACAATGATATTAAAACCTAAGTACAGTCAATGCTTTGAGAACTATGAGACGCACGCATGATGTCAGAGAGACTATAATGACATGATTCGGACTTTAAAAACAATGATATTTAAACCTCTAGTACAGTATACAGTGCTGTTAAACGCACCCATGGTGAGAACTGCCAGCCATGAACCCGGACCAAATGACAATGTACGCATGGTGTCAAAGAGACTATAATGACATGATTAAGACTTAACTGCCAATGATAGTTACACCTTAAGTATAGTAAAACAATGCTGAGACATAAGCCCCAACAAAATGACAATGATAGTTGCAGGCATGGTGGGCCAGTGAGCGACTAGTGAGATGATTTAGTCTTTACTGACAATGATAGTTACTCAGCTATTACAGGAAAACAATGCTGTGAGAACATGGACATGGACAAAATGACAATGATAGTTGCACGCATGGTAAGGGCCAGTGAGACTAATTATAGATGATCCAGACATTACTGACAAAGATAGTTACACCTTAAGTAAAGTAAAACAATGCTTTGAGAACTGCAAGACTAAATAACAATGATAGTGGCAAGCATGGGAAAAGCCAGTGAGCGACTAGTATTATGACTCTAGACAATGATAGTTACACCTCGAGTCGAGTAAGTAAAATAATGATTTTAGAACAACAAGACATGAAAAACGGACTTATAACACTGATAGTTGCACGAATGATAAGAGTCGACTTAACATTTAATTTACAATGATAGTTACGCCTCAAGTAAAATGAAACAATGGTTTAAGAACTGCAAGACATGGACCCGGACTAAATGATAAGGATAGTGGTGAAGGTCATAGAGACTAGTTAGATAAATCTTGACTTTACAAACAATGATAATTTAACCTCAAGTTCAGCTAAAAATGCTTTGAGAACTGTGAGCCATAAACCCGGACTAAATGAGATTGATAGTTGCACGTATGGTATCTGAGAGAACATCAAGACATGATCTAAAAAAATTATGACAATGATAGTTACACCTTAAGTACAGTAACACAATGCTTTAAGAAGTGCAAGACATGAACCCGGACTATATGAGAATGGTAGTTGAACGTATAGTAAGTGTCAAGAGACTAGTTACATGACCTTGACTTTCCTGACATGATATTTGCTCAGCAAGTACAATAAAACAATGCTGTGAGAACCGCAAGACACGAACCCGAACGGACTAAATGAAAATGATAGTTGCAAGCATGATAAGTGTCAGAGAGACTATTGATATACATCTTTACTGACAATGATCTTTAAGCTCAAGTAAAGTAAAACCATGCTTTGAGATCATGAACACGGAAAAAATGACAATGATAGTTGCACGCATGGTAAGTGTCAGAAAGACTTTAAATGAAATCATCCAGACTTTAATGGCAATGATAGTTACTCAGCAAGTAAAACAATGCTTTGAGAACTACAAGACCAGAACAAAATGACAATGATTGTTGCACGCATGGAAAGGACTAGAGCGACTAGTGGCACACGGGACTAGCCATACAAGCAGTACTCCGAGTGTAATGGCTTAGGTTGTCAGTATTGGATTCTGCACTGAAGTCCGGAAGGGTGCGTGAGACGAAGCTTCCTATGTGGAATGGGCATTACTCTAATAGCTTGTTGGACAAATTCGAGGAAACTGCCATTGAGCATGGATGAGAGCTATATCCTAGGTCCCGGCGCATTGTGTTTCAATCTCTCACGGATCAGGGAGTAATATCTCTTAGGACGCATTGTCGTTCCCATTTCCATCAGATTTTCTCGCTGAAAATTGTGAAAATGTAAAAAGTCGTAACATTTCGTCGTCGCTTGAGGTGTGAGAGACGCTTGGTTGGGTTAAATGGGCTTAGCGTTATTGTTTTTACTGATTTGGGTTGAAACCTTTAGTGTCAATGGTAAAGTCGTGAATCAGATCTGATGCATCGTTACGTGGGGAGAGTATATTATCAAATAGACTGTTTTTCTTTAACGCAAATGCTTTCACATTATAAGAGGACATATTGCGTGATATTTGGCAACCGTTTGGTTAATAAGAGTACATGTAACGTGTACTGAGTACAGTACTTGACTATGACTGCAGTGGTTGAAAATAACCTAGTTCGCGTATAAAAGGTTTTCGAGTTCATTATTTGAAATTTGCAGCTTCAAATATACTTAACAAAATAAGTTAGGACCCAACCCGAGTTTTGATATTAAAATATTCAATAGTTCATACAATAACCCTTTAAGTACTGTTATATAGAATAATTGGCTGTTCCTTATCTTCTTTGATGAGTATATCAACGAGATCGATCAGAGAGAATTCATAATATCTTCTCTTTGAATTGAACTGAGGACAGCATCTGTGAGAAATGTGATTTTGTAACTTCAACAGGCGTCTCATAGCTAAATATTTATATGTGAATAGATATATCAATGAAAGTATTTATTAACTTCTTTGAGAGGCATTTTAGAAGTAGGAATGAAAAAATTGCTGAGGAATATATGGATGACAACTCCTTTGTTCATTGTATGCGACGTTTCGACACAGATTCTTGTGTCGTCATCAAGCAGAGACAAGAATCTGTGTCGAAACGTCGCATACAATGAACAAAGAAGTTGTCATTCTTATATTCCTCAGCTTTATTGAAAGTATTTATTGACTTACAATCTTTCGATTGTACGAATAGTTTGAGATGCATTGTAGAAGATTGTTCTAAGGAGTTGGAATCTTGGAGAAGATGAGAATGTTTTGGACGACCAAATGTTTCATGTTTTTCAAGATGGTCTCGGTATATGAAAAACTTCATTCAGGTGGATGTAACAGATGGGCTATGATGATGGGCTAAGAAGAACCTTAGCAGAATGAGAGATTTCTTGAATAAGAACAGATCCTACACCGCTTTCAGGCATAAGTGAAACTGATTAGAACAATCAGTTTTATGCAAGATACTAAGGATCAAATTTTCAAATTATGTTCATATTGAAGGGTTGTATTTTTCTTTCGGTGAATGTTTGTTGAACTTAAGAATCAAATGTAATACCGATTTAGCTTTTATTTGAATTAATGAAATATTGAATGGCACATGAAGAAGTGACAAACGTAAGGGGAATGTATTTTCATTTGATACAAGACATAAATTCCTGTTGCATGTTTAATGTATATCGAAGTCATTTGCAATTTATACTTCGGGTAAGATAATAATTTGATTATGTCAACTGCTTGGAAAAACAATACAACAATAATAATATTAGAGTTTGATTTTAAGGAGATCATAAAACTAAGATAAATACTTAGCAATAAAGTTAAGAGTTTGCTCTTTTCATGATCAAATCCGTTTTCGTACCAATGGAATATTATGTTTTTCATTTTTAAAATGAACAAATTTCCGTTGTTTGTGATCAAGGAAGAAAACAAGAAAATCTTAATTTGACACTATTTTACTTATTTTCTGACATTCCACATTTATTGCTTAGAAATTGAGAGCTAAAAACAAAGTGGAAAACATAAAAGCGATGCAGGTTATAATACGCAGGATGTTTCCTCGGAATTAAGTCGGCTTGGAGAAATAAAACTTTGTCTTTTGACACTAATATTCCAGGGGAAAACAACACCGGGTTCGTTTAATTACTATGACGCTCAAACCACCAGCAAAATCATACAGGCAAGGGTTTGCAGGCCTATTCGACGACTTTTAAGGTTTCCTTCATGTTAATTCTGCTTTCAATTTAGTTGTAATTGGAAGTGGAGTGGTTTCTGGTACGCTTTGACAAAGCCCAGATGGGAATGGTGTTCCCCGCCTTACCCGTCGGCCCGACTGTCAAAATGTGACACTCGGAGCAGTCTTGTATCGATCCTGCGGGAAAATAACATTATTCTGCTGTCTGAACGAGGAATCCACCCCCAAATTCATAAAATTGGTACCAGCATGCTTGGGATCGTTTTTGAAAAAAAACTCTTTTCCCATTGTACAGCTGTGATTGTAAAACTCAGCGTTTTTTGTCGTCGTTTTTTTGTCCCTGAAGAGAGAACTAGTTCTGCTAGCATGGTATTAAATAAGCTTGGAATTCCTACACTAATTCTAATAACATGTCTCAGAAACTATAACTGACAAAGAACAGAAATTAGTTTCTTTAAGTTGGCGAGGCGAGCCGTGAGAGACCAACAGAGCGCTCCAGCTTGCCAGCGCTCGAATCGATACCGTAGGTCCTGAGCGAGTCTCTGATCCTATCCCGTGGACTGGCCGCGGAGCCAGCTAAGTAAATAGGTGAAACCCTTCAACGGAACCATAGAGGCTGTCCATTACTTTCCTCACAACACGGCACTTTAATGTACGGCCATATTTCGTTGATGATTTTAGGCTGAGAGCTTTAAGTAACATTGTGGAATAGGTCAACGGCGTATATTGCCGTCGCCGTCTCATTACCAAACTTTTCTGTCAGTCTAATTTGAGTCGGACTAATTTCGGTGAAATTTTAGGCATCTGTGCGATTTCTGTAAGTCCTTCCTGTACAGCCCTATGTTTTCCCGTCGTGTTTTAACAAGATTTTGTAATAGCCCCCAATTTGCTGTTTCCATGGCAACTGACAAATCTCCGGGACGGTAAAAAGTGTCTTACAGAGTCGTGGATTGATCCAGAAACTAGACGACAGAGAATGGTTAGAGGCATGAAAGTTCGGACTAATATGGCACGGACGGAAGATGAGAGTACCGATGTCCGCACGCTTGACACGAAAAGCACGTGCAAATATAGCCCGCGACCCGGGAGATGAGAGGGGCCGATGTCCGCACGCTTGACACGAAATGCACGTGCAAATAAGGCTCGCGACCCGAGGTATCTTAGACGGGACATCTGCAGGATTAGCGCTTGTTGGAAAGGTTTCCATTATCGGGAAAGACCAGCTCAATCCGACCATCGAGAAAGCAATTTCATTCTTCAATGATCGTGTGATATAGACTGCCCGGGACATAATGACAGACATGTCGGTCTGGAGAGATGCGAGTCCAGCCTGAGGAAATCCCGACAGTGCAGCTGCGCTGGGAGAAAGCACAAGAGGTCGCTTAGTTGTCAACGTCCCTACTTTTAATGTTTCGGGGGTTTGGGGCAATTACAATCAGCCTGGGAAAGCTTTTAAGCTGCTTTTTTAAGTAATCACAGTCCTCGACGTTTATTAGGTGTAACACTTGGGAGATGGGAGATTTGTCTAATCCCCGAAAACTGATGTTAATGTTTATTTTGATGTAAAACTGTTAGCTTTAAAAATGTTCCTGAATGGGTTTTTGATTTTTTAAGAAATATGGGATGTGAGCGAGTTTGTAAGCGAGTGTTTTCAATATGTCGTTTCAAATCTGAACTCTTACGCTGAATGGTAATGAAGATGTAATGGAATGAAACTGAAGATTTAAATCAGTTATTTGAAATATCACTCAAACAAAATGGAGCCCCCATATATGCGCTCCTGAAATTAAGCAGTTGCTAAATAGACTTAAAGTACATAATGCATATGATATATGTATGTGTTCCATGTATTTTCATTAGTTAATTAAGCAATCATAACGATAGCTTGTATCATATGATAACATCAATTCTTATGGAAGAAACATTTCTTTATTTTTTTTAAAGTTATATCGACAAAGGGATCGATTTCGTTGCCGTGCAATTGATGACCTTAGAATCAATGTCGTTTCAAGTTGTTAATCTATATTAAGATAAGTCCTGATTGTTCATCAAATCATTTTCTACAATTTCAAACAATTTGTATCCTACAGATTACAAAATTTTGAAGCTTATTAACTAAGGATATAAAATGAGTTACACTTTTCAGAAATATAAACTAGTCACAGTTGTGATACTCCGAAACATGCACTTGTCAGCGCAGAAGATAACAAAGTTTACACGAGTCTCTTTCGTGAGGAATATATACTCTTGTGAATTTAAGAAAAATACTCTAATAATGATGATGAAGACATGTATGGCGCTATATCCATGTAGAAGTACGTGCTCAAAGGGCTACATTTATCATAACAATGGAGGCATTGTACTTAGCAGCTGCTAAGCGCGACCATGTTGGACCGTACATACTGTTTTCAGGTACCCATTTTAAAAGCTGAGTGAACTGAGTGCAATGTCGATGAAGTGCCTTGCCCACGGACACAACACAATATGGAACCCAGGTCAAAACTTGTTGGTGACTTAAACAAAATTCGAACCCGGACCGTTGGCGTGAGAGGCCAGCATGCTAACCACTACACCACTAGTCATTCTTGAGAGATCTACAAACCTACACTAGTCTGTGCTTGGTTAGTCAAATGAGACTCAGAAACATCTGCCATGTAGCGAGCTGTCTCCATTTGCTAAGCATACAATACAGCAACAGGTCGGACTGCCGAGTCATCAGTCTAGGACGACAGCTACTGGTCCACACACCGACTGTACACACTAATAGCGATGCTCTAGGCTTCATGTGCGTGTATCTTGTCTGTAGTAAAGTTTCCTAGTGTATAGGTACATGTAGTAATAGTGGCTGTACCAGTGGTAGGAGTAGTAGTAGTGGTAGGAGTAGTAGTAGTGGTGCTAGTAGTAGCAGTAGTAGTAGTAGTAGAAGTGGTAGTAGTAGTAGTGGTGCTAGTAGTAGTAGTAGTAGGAGGAGGAGGAGTAGTAGTAGTAGTAGTAGTGGTGCTAGTAGTAGTAGTAGTGGTGCTAGTAGTAGTAGTAGTAGTAGGAGCAGTAGTAGTAGTAGTAGTAGTAGTAGGGGCAGTAGTAGTAGTATTAGTAGTAGTAGTAGGGGTGCTAGTAGTAGTAGTAGTAGGAGTAGTAGTAGTGGTGCTAGTAGTAGTAGTAGGAGGAGTAGTAGTAGTAGTAGTAAAACTAGTAGCATCAGTAGTAAGTAAAATGACAGAATGTATAACTTTGAAAGGTGTATTGTATTTCTCTACACCTAAGCTGAAGTTGTTCAGAGGAAGACAATATAGCATTTATTCTCTCCCCACAGAGGCAGATCAAGTCATGTTGATTTAGCCTCTGTTCTATTACGACGAGTTTGTTGGATGGAATGGGAGATGCCTGATTGGAGGCAATCAAAGATAGTTGTGCAATCAGCGACGCTGTTCTTAAATCATTAATTTGGCTACTGAATCAAGGCAAAAGCATTGTGATATGAACCACCCTTTCCATGCGAGAAGCGTTGTCATTTGATAAAGAAATTCAAATTGATTGTGATGCGGGTTTTTTTCTGCCAGAGGAACCCACGGATCTCGGCGTAATAGAACAGAGGCTAAATCAACATGACTTGATCTGCCTCTGTGGGGAGAGAATGTATAGCATTAGATGAATAACAACAGTAGTTGACGATGTTAGAATAGTAATGCTGTAACCTTTCATTGAAGAATCGCTGGATAGATTGCTGTTTTCATCAGTCGGTAGTAAGGTTTCGTTACCTTTTGCAAATGTTTCGTAATGCTAATGACGCCCCGTGAGGATTCAGAGAAAACAATCAAACTGCACTTGTGTAAAGAGCTATAATTGTCACGTGAAAAACATTCAGTATATTGCATTTGAGAATGTTGTGTTTGAGAAAAAGCATTGACGCTTCAATTTGATCCCAAAGCGTTTTAACAAAAGCACTTGAAAAGATACAATGTATTTGAGTACAGAACAGTAAGCATACGTAAAAAACATTTTAGCATAGAACATATCTATTTTTAAAAAGCTTAACATAGACAATTGTCATCAGCTTGTCATCAAGAATAATACATTTGCAAGGTAAAGTTCACTTGTATCGTTTTAAAGGTTTTTCGTGTTAAATTGTAGATGCATCGTTTTTTAAACAATCTGGTAGAATAAGGTTTCTGGATTTATCAAAAACAACAAAAAACAGTCCACTTACATTCGGGAAAAGAAGATATATCTTCCAGTTCATTATCTCAACAACTATTATAAACCATAAAAACAAACAAACTTGAATGACCTACAAACAGCAAAACTGTCATTTTAAATGTCAGTGACACTACTAGAAAAACTATGCAAAAGCCTGAAAAACGCTCTCCCCTTAAAACCATCCGACATGCAAAGCTAATGCAAGTGCACTGTGGAGTTTGCATGTCGAGTCCTAATATTGTACCAGATATCCATGAAAGGTTGGGAGGTCGTATAAGAGGTGCAAGCCGCTAAGTTGTTATAGTGTCCCCAGGAGATGCGCCATTCTTCACTGTAAGGAGCTGGCCATGGCCTGTGAGTGCAAATGCTGAATGAACGATCACTTTGATATAGGAGCCAGAACCCAGTCAGTCCCTCTGTTAGAAACAATGACGGTTCGCACGATGTTGGGAGTTTTAAGGAGCCGTTTAATGAGGATTTGTGGACAAAATACGTGCTTTTCTAGCAGGATAGGAAATAGAAAGTATAACAAGTCCTTTGTACATTGTATAGTCTAAAATAGTTCAATCACTCCAATTTTCATCTGATTTGAGTTATATCATTTGATCAGTGTCAATTTCGATGATTATTGTATAATTGAGAGAAATGAAAGTTACTTCAGTATAGCATCACTTCTGAAAAGAGTCAATTCATTATTTATTTTGATAAATAGGAAAAGGGCGTGTTTTTTAGACACATACAACTCGAACTTATCAATTTGTATAAATTCATTTTCAATAACATCATCATGACAGTTGTTGAACTTTGAAATGTGTCTAGCCTATTATCCTTGATTGTCTTGATTGTGTTTTTATCGTAAAGAAATCCTCGGTTTGAAAATAACCTTAGCCGAAAGCAAGTCTCTTCTGTAAACAGATTTATTAAGTGTTTCTCTGTAAACTTGAATAAATTCTTTTTTTTTTCAAGAACATCATCATGGCGGTCGTTGAACTTTTAGCAGATGTATGAAGTTTTAGAGGATTTCTCATTGATTCAAATCCAATACTAGAGATATGACGTTAGTTTAAATTTGAAATATTTGTCAAGTCTTCAAGCTGTCTATTTGGTGGTTTGAATTCCAACATTTGACAATTATGCATCCCAAATATTGATATCATCGTATAGAAATTCTTCCAGAAGAAATCAAGCATATAGTAACAGTTGTCTATGGAGGTTTTGTTCTTAACTGTGCTTAACAGCTTCAAATTCCGCAAACCTTTCATTTCAATGGAGAGAAAAACACTTTAAGACGATTATTTAAAAGTGGAATTTCTGAAACTTTGAAGCAAGTGTTTTACTCATTTGGCAATCCATATAACAGTTTTATATTTTTTAAAAGACGTTCCCGGATGTTTTCCTCCTGAAATCCCTCTGCTCAACTTGACAAATTAAAGCTTAATGGGGAGCGACCAGGAGAATTCCAATACACTGTTATGAGACAGAAACTTCAAGTCTTCAGTCACCATCCCAAGACTTGAGGACATTTTTTATTCCAGGTTTTGTTAATTTATTCCTTAGTGACCAACGGTTTCGGGGACCTTTTCGTATGTGCTATACATTGGCACTAAACAAAACGAGCCGTCCTTCTGAATTTCGTCTCCTGTTATTGAACAATTGTAGGATGTGTTCGTTTCTGAGGAGCTATGGTTTTATTTTAATGTCTTGAGTAAAGTCGTATCGATCTTTAAATCGATCTGCATCGAAATTTAAGATTTCCCCTTAAATGAAACCGAATTATGAGAGCTTTTTAGTGTAATGTACGATTTTCAGCATGGAAAAGTGTTAAAATGGTATTTTAAGCAATTTTAATCATTATTGATCCTCTGTGGTAGAATTATTATCTTTATTGTCATAACCTTGAATATCACTAAAATGTTTAAGTTAAAGATCAAAATCAATTCCTATTTTCCTTCACCCACTAAGATTTACTTAACATGCAACAACATAGTTTTATTCATTGTGAGGTATGAAACCATAAAAATGGTAAATTGTTATGTGATGATGGAAGTGGTGGTAGAAATGATCAAGTTTGTGATGATAGTGATTGCAGTAGTGATGGTAGTGATGGAATCAGTGGTCGTTTAAAAGATAAACATAAAAGGTTTTGTTAGTGAGAAACAACCAAATAACTATACAAAAGCTTACATAACACACACAACATTTTTTCCTGAAACCATCCGACATTCAAAGCACAGTGTGGAGTTTGCATGTCGAGTTCTAATATTGTATCAGATATCCATGAAAGGTTGAGAGGTCGTATAAGAGGTGCAAGCCGCTAAGTTGTTAAAGAGTCCCATGAGATGCGCCATTCTTCACTGTAAGGAGCTGGCCTGTGAGCGTAATCACTGAATGAACGACCACTTGATATAGGCGCCAGAACCCAGTCAGTCGCTCTGTTTGAAACAATGACGGTACACACAATTGGGAGTTTTGAGGAGCCGTTTAATGAGTGTTTGTGGACAAAATGCGTGGATAGGACAACAGAAACTAAAAGAAGTTTGTGGTACATCGTATAGGTCTAAAATAGTTCAATCGCTCCAATTTTCTTTGGGTTTGAGTTATATCATTTGATCAGTGTCAATTTTGATGATTATTGTATAATAGAGAGAAATGAAAGTTGCTTTACTTCTGCACAGAGTCAATTCATTATTTATTTTGATAAATTGAAAAAACGCGTGTTTTTTCCGACACATCCAACTCGAACTTGTATAAATTCTTTTTTCAAGAACATCATCATGGCGGTCGTTGAACTTTGAAATATGTCAAAGCAATTATCCTTGATTATCTTAATAATGCTTTTATCCGGAAAAAATCCCGAGTATCAAGAACTACTCTTTGGCAAAAGCAAGTCTATGCTTTCTCTTCTTTAAACAGATGTATTTAGACGATACCTCTACTGTCAGAACTTTAGCATAGTAGCCATTACAGAAAATACTGTAATTAATCACGATGCTCTGTTAATGTCCCTTGACAAAGAAACACTACTGTTTAGTATGATGTCAAGACAAAACCAGGGAGAAAATTCGGAAACATTTAATTAATCCTAATCATATAGAAATTCTTCCAGAATAAATCAAAGAGATAGGAACATTCTTTGAAGATTTGCTCTTATAACGCTAAACGGCGTCATATTCAACAAAACTCAAAGAAAATTAATAACATTTTAAGCCAAATGTTAAAAAGTCGAATTGTTCAAAACTTTAGAGTCAAATGTTTTACTTATTTGCAAACCATAGAACATTTTTACATTTTTAAGAAAACGTTCCAGAATGTTTGCCTCTTGAAACCCTCCCCTGCTCAACTTGAGCGACCAGGGGACTTTCCAATACACTGTTATGAGACAGAAACTTCAAGTCCTTAGCCACCATCCCAAGACTTGAGCACCTTTTTTGTTCCATGTTCTCTAAATGTATTCCTTTGAGACCAACAGTTTCGGGAAATCTTTTGTATGGGCTATACATCATTCTCTCCCCACAGAGGCAGCTCAGTCATACCTGAGTTAGCCACAGTTCTATTACGGCTAATACATGGGATAGAAAGGTAGAAATCTGATTGGAGGCAATCGAAGTTAGTTGTGCAATCAGCTGCAGCGACGCCGTTTCAAAAGTAGTCATTCGCAAATGCTCGGCTATTCCCTAGTGGTTCGGCCGAGCTATCGTTGAAATTTAACATCCAGGGGAGATAACTCTTCCTTCTACAAAACATCGCTTTTTACCTTTTCATTAGTTTTTATTTGGTAAATTTTTTAAATAAAATGTATCATAAAACTAATAACAATTTACATAATTATAAAACAGTATGTTTCTAATGAAAAACCCTATCCATATCTGATTTTCAAATATTTTCCCTCTTACACTGTTAATGAAAAATAAACCTAAAGGCATGATGCTTTTGCAAGTCACTATAAGACCGTTGAGAATTCCTCAAGTCGTGGACATCCAAAAGGTGTTTTCATTGGCTGCAAATAAGGGAGATATCTCAAGTTACAACTTTTTGCCGCTAGGGCAATCTGCAAGAACCCCAGGATCTTGGCGTAATAGAACAGAGGCTAACTCAGATATGACTGAGCTGCCTGCAGTAGCAGTAGAGGTAGTAGTAATAGTAGTAGTAGTAAGAAAGGTAGTAGTAGTAGTAGTAGTAGTAGTAGTAGTAGTAGTAGAGTAAGTAATAGTAGTAGTAGTAGTAGTAGAGGAAGTAGTAGTAGTAATAGTAGTAGTAGAAGTAGTAGTAGATGTAGTAGTAGTAGAAGTAGTAGTAGTAGTACTAGTAGCATTAGTAGTAAGTGAAATGGCAATGGCTGACAGAATGTATAACTTTGAAAATAATATCCTCTGATAAACATTATTGTATTTCTCTACACCTAATATGATGTTGTTTAGAGGAAGAAAATAAAGCATTAGATGAATAACAACAGTAGTAGTTGCTGTTAGAGAAGTAATGCTGTAACCTTTCATCGAAGAATCGCTGGATAGATTGCTGTTTTCAACATTCGGTAGTAAGGTTTCTTTACCTTTAACAAATGTTTCGTAATGTTAATGACGCCCAGTGAGGATTCAGAGAAAACAATCAAACTGCACTTGTGTAAAGAGCTATAATTGTCACGTGAAAAACATTCAGTATATTGCATTTGAGATTGTTGTGTTTTAGAAGGCTTAATTTGATCGCAAAGTGTTTTAGATATCATTATTATTATATGGATATTTATATAGATAAAGCAGTTGAAAAGATACAATGTATTTGAGTACAGAACAGTAAGCATACGTAAAAAACATTTTAGCATTGAACATATCTATTTTAAAAAAGCTTAACATAGACAATTGTCATCAGCTTGTCATCAAGAATAACACATTTGCAAGGTAAAGTTAACTTGTATCGTTCTAAAGTTTGTTTTTTTGTTAAATTGAAGATGCATCACTTTTTAAACTATCTGGTAGAATAGAGTTTCTAATCTGGATTTATCAAAAACAATAAAACAGTCCACTTACATTCGGAAAGAGAAGATATATATTTCAGTTCGTTATCTCAACGACTATTATAAACCATGAATACAAACAAACTTGAATTACCTACATACAGCAAAACTGTCATTTTAAATGTCAGTGACACAACTACAAAAACTATGCAAAAGCCTGAATAACGCTCTTACTTAAAAGTGCAGTGAGGAGTTTGCATGTCGAGTCCTCACATTGTACCAGATATCCATGAAAGGTTGGGAGGTCGTATAAGAGGTGCAAACCGCTAAGTTGTTATAGTGTCCCCAGGAGATGCGCCATTCTTCACTGTAAGGAGCTGGCCTGTGAGTGCAAATGCTGAATGAATCACTTTGATATAGGAGCCAGAACCCAGTCAGTCCCTCTGTTAGAAACAATGACGGTTCGCACGATGTTGGGAGTTTTTAGGAGCCGTTTAATGAGGATTTGTGGACAAAATACGTGCTTTTCTAGCAGGATAGGAAATACAAACTAGAAGACGTTTGTGGTACATCGTATAGGTCAAAAATAGTTCAATTGCTCTAATTTTCATTGAGCTTGAGTTATATCATTTGATCAGCGTCAATTTCGATGATTATTGTATAATTGGGAGAAATGAAAGTTGCTTCACTTCTGAACAGAGTCAATTCATTATTTATTTTGATAAATTTGAAAAATGCGTGTTTTTAAGACACATAAAACTTTAACTTATTAACTTGTAGATTCTTCTTTCAAGAACATCATCATGGCGGTTGTTTTAAAACAGACGTATGAAGTTTTAGAGGATTTCTCATTGATTCAAACTCAATACTAGAGACATGACTTTATTTATTAATTTGAAATATTTGTCAAGTCGTCAAGTTGTCTATTTGGTCGTTTGAATTCCAACATTTAAAAGAATCCAAAATATTGATATCATCGTATAGAAATTCTTCCAGAATAAATCAAGCATATAGTAACAGTTGTCTATGAAGGTTTTGTTCTTAACTGTGCTTAACAGCTTCAAATTCCGCAAACCTTTCGTTTCAATGGAGAGAAAAACACTTCAAGATGATTATTAAAAAGTCGAATTTCTGAAACTTTGAAGCAAGTGTTTTACTCATTTGGCAATCCATATAACAGTTTTATATTTTTAACAAGATGTTCCAGAATGTTTTCCTACTGAAACTCCTCTGCTCAACTTGACAAATTAAAGCTTAATGGGGAGCGACCAGGACACTTTCCAATACACTGTTATGAGACAGAAACTTCAAGTCCTCAGCCACCATCCCAAGACATGAGCACCTTTTTGGTTCCAGGTTTTCTAGACTTATTCCTCTGAGACCAAATGTTTTGGGGAACCTTTCCTATGGGCTATACATTGGCACTAAACCAAACGAGCGGTCCTTATGAATTTCTTCTCCTGTTATTGAACCGTTGTAGGATGTGTTCGTTTCTGACGAGCTATAGTTTTATTTAAAAGTGAATGTCCTGAGTAATGATGTATTGATTTCTTAAATTGATCTGCAGCAAAAGACTTCCCCATAAATGAAACCGAATTATGAGCAGTGTCAGTTGTAGGAGTAGAAGTAGTGGTAGTTGCAGTAGTAGTGGTAGTTGCAGTAGTAATAGTAGAAGTAGTAGTAGTAGGAGAAGGAGCATTTTGGTGTAGTGGTTAGCACGCTGGCCACTCATGCCAAAGGCCCGGGTTCGAATCTTGGTGGAGTTGCCAACAATTTGTAACCTGGGCTTTACAATGTATTGTGTCCTTGGGTAAGGAAGTAGTAGTAGTAATACTAGTAGTAGTACAAGTAGTAGAGGTAATAGTAGTAGTACTAGAGGTAGTAGCAGTAGCAGTAGAGGTAGTAGTAGTAGTATTAGTAGTAGTAGTAGAAGTAGTAGAAGAGGTAGTAGTAATAGAGGTTGTAGTAGTATGAGTAAGAGAGGTAGTAGTAGTAGTAGTAGTAGTAGTAGTACTAGAGGTAGTAGCAGTAGCAGTAGAGGTAGTAGTAGTAGTAGTAGTAGTAGTAGTATTAGAAGTAGTAGTAGTATCGGTTGTAAGAGAGGTAGGAGTAGTAATAGTAGAAGTAGTAGTAGTAGAAATAGATGTAGATGTAGTAGTAGAGGTTGTAGTAGTTGAGGTAGAAGTAGTATTAGTAGTAGAGGTAGTAGTATTAGTAGTAGAGGTAGGAGTAGTAGAAGAGGTAGTAGTAAAAGAGGTAGTAGTAGTATGAGTAAGAGAGGTAGTAGTAGTAGTAGTAGTATTAGCAGCAGTAGTAGTAGCAGCAGTAGTAGAGGTTGTAGTATTAGTAGAAGTAGAGGTATTAGTAATAGTAGAGGTAGTAGTTATATTAGAGGTAGTAGTAGTAGAGGCAGTAGTAGTAAAGATAATAGTAGTAAAATTACTAGCATCAGCAGCAGTAGTAGTACATGAAATGGCAATGGCTGCATAACTATGAAAGTAATATCCTCTGATAATCGTTATTCTATTTCTCTATACCTAATCTTATACTGTAAGACATTAGATGAATAACATCAGGAGTAGTTGACGATGTTAGAATTGTAATACTGTAACGTTTCATTGTAGAATCGCTGGATAGATTGCATCATTCGGTAGTAAGGTTTCGTTACCTTTTGCAAATGTTTCGTAACGTTAATGACGCCCCGTGGGGATTCAGAGAAAATAATCAAACTGCACTTGTGTAAAGAGCTATAATTGTCACGTCAAAACATTCAGTATATTGCATTTGAGAATGTTGTGTTTGAGAAAGAGCATATTTGATCGCAAAGATCGTTTTAGCAAAAGTAGTTGAAAAGATGCAATGTATTTGAGTACAGAACAGTAAGAAATTGTGAAAAACAATTAAGCATAGAATATATTTATAAAAAACGCTTTACATAGAAAATTGTCATCAGCGTGTCATCAAGAATAATACATTTGCAAGGTAAAGTTAACTGCAAAAGCCTGAAAAACGCTCTTCCGTTAAAACCATCCGACATGCAAAGCTCCTGAAAGCGCAGTGTGGAGTTTGCATGTCGTGTCCTAATATTGTACCAGATATCCATGAAAGGTTGAGAGGTCGTATAAGAGGTGCAAGCCGCTAAGTTGTTATAGTGTCCCCAAGAGATGCGCCATTCTTCACTGTAAGGAGCGGACCTGTGAGCGCAATCGCTGAATGAACGATCGCTTTGATATAGGAGCCAGAACCCAGTCAGTCCCTCTGTTAGAAACAATGACAGTTCGCACGATGTTGGGAGTTTTTAGGAGCCGTTTAATGAGGATTTGTGGAGCTTATACGTGCTTTTCTAGCAGGATAGGAAATAGAAAGTATAAGAAGTCCTCTGTACATTGTATAGTCTAAAAAAGATCAATCACTTCAATTTTCAATCTGATTTGAGTTATATCATTTGATCAGTGTCAATTTCGGTGATTATGGTATAATTGAGAGAAATGAAAGTTACTTCAGTACAGCATCACTTCTGAAGAGAGTCAATTCATTATTTATTTTGATAAATAGGAAAAAGGCGTGTTTTTAGACACATACAACTCGAACTTATCAATTTGTATAAATTCCTTTTCAATAACATCATCATGACAGTTGTTGAACTTTGAAATATGTCTAGCCTATTATCCTTGATTATCATGATTGTGTTTTTATCGTAAAGAAATCCTCAGTTTTAATATACCCTTAGCCGATAGCAACTCTCTTCTTTAAACAGATTTATTAAGCATTTCTCTGTAAACTTGAATAAATTCTTTTTTTTTAAGAACATCATCATGGCGGTTGTTTTAAAACAGACCTATGAAGTTTTAGAGGATTTCTCATTGATTCAAATTCAATACTAGAGACATGAATTTATTTTAAATTTGAAATATTTGTCAAGTCTTCAAGTTATCTATTTGGTCGTTTGAATTCCAACATTTGAAAGAATCCAAAATATTGATATCTATCATCGTATAGAAATTCTTCCAGAATAAATCAAGCATATAGTTACAGTTGTCTATGAAGGTTTTGTTCTTAACTGTGCTATATATAGCGTCCAATTCTACAAACCTTTCGTTTCAGTTGAGAGAGAAACACTTTAAGACGACTCTTAAAAAGAGGAATTTTCTTAAACTTTTAAGCAAGTGTTTTACTCATTTGCCAATCCATATAACAGTTTTATATTTTTAAAAAGACGTTCCCTGATGTTTTCCTCCTGAAACCCCTCTGCTAAACTTGACAAGTTAAAGCTTAATGGGGAGCGACCAGGAGACTTTCCAATACACTGTTATGAGACAGAAACTTCAAGTCTTCAGTCACCATCCCAAGACTTGAGGACATTTTTTATTCCAGGTTTTGTTAATTTATTCCTTAGTGACCAACGGTTTCGGGAACTTTTCGTATGTGCTATACATTGGCACTAAACAAAACGAGCCGTCCTTCTGAATTTCGTCTTCTGTTATTGAACCAATGTAGGATGTGTTCGTTTCTGAGGAGCTATGGTTTTATCTAAAAGTGAATGTCTTGAGTAAAGTCGTATTGATCTTTTAAATCGATCTGCATCGAAATTTAAGATTTCCCCTTAAATGAAACCGAATTATGAGAGCTTTTTAGTGTAATGTACGATTTTCAGCATGGTAAAGTGTTAAAATGGTATTTTAAGCAATTTTAATCATTATTGATCCTCTGTGGTAGAATTTGTTTATGTTTTACCCTCTTTATTGTCATAACCTTGAATATCACTCTCATGTTAAAGTAAAAGATCAAAATCAATTATTAAAAAAATCAATTCCTATCTTTCACCCACTAAGATTTACTTAACATGCAACAACATAGTTTTATTCATTGTGAGGTATGAAACCATAAAAATTGTTGTGGTAGAAATGATGAAGTTTGTGATGATGGTGATTGCAGTAGTGATGGTAGTGATGGAATCATTGGTCATTTAAAAGATAAACATAAAAGGTTGTGTTAGTGAGAAACAACCAAATAACTATACAAAAGCTTACATGACACATACAACATTTTTTCCTGAAACCATCCGACATGCAAAGTGCAGTGTGGAATTTGCATGTCAAGTCCTAATATTGTACCAGATATCCATGAGAGGTTGAGAGGTCGTGTAAGAGGTGCAAGCCGCTAAGTTGTTATAGTGTCCCCAGGAGATGCGCCATTCTTCACTGTAAGGAGCTGGCCTGTGAGTGCAAATGCTGAATGAACGATCGCTTCGATATAGAAGTCAGAACCCAGTCAGTCCCTCTGTTGGAAACAATGACGGTTCGCACGATGTTGGGAGTTTTTAGAAGCCGTTTAATGAGGATTTGTGGACAAAATACGTGTTTTTCTAGCAGGACAGGAAATAGAAACTAGAAGACGTTTGTGGTACATCGTATAGGTCCAAATTAGTTCAATTGCTCTTATTTTCATTGGGTTTGAGTTATGTCACTTGATCAGTGTCAATTTCGATGATTATTGTATAACTGAGAGAAATGAAAGTTGTTTCACTAAAGCATCACTTCTGAAGAAAGTCAATTCATTATTCATTTTGATACATTGGAAACATGCGTGTTTTTCAGACGCATACAATTTGAACATATCTATTTGTATAAATTCCTTTTTCAAGAACATCAACATGACCGTTGTTGAACATTGAAATTCGTCCAGCCCATTTTCCTTGACAATCTTAATTAAGCTTTTATAGTAAAATAAATCCTGATTTGAAAGTCAATGCTTACTCTAATTTAAACAGATGTACTTAGTATTTCACTCTTTGCTCATTGATTACAATTCAATGCTATAGTGTATTCAAGCTGTCTGTTTGGTGGTTTGAATTCTGACATTTAAAAGTTATGAATCACGAACACTGAATATCATCGATCACTGAAAACTGCAATTATATGATAATAACTGGCTGATGAATTTACTACAATTATTCAAACTGGCAGACAGATATCCTTTCATGATACCTACTGGCAAATGTACTTAAGCAATTGAAAAATATAGTAATTAATCACGATGCTCTGTTTATATCATTTGACAAAGAAACACTACTGTTGGGTATGATATCAAGACAAAAACAGGAAGAAAAATCGGAAGATAACAGTAACATTTAATTTTATCTTATCGTATAGAAACTCTTCCAGAACAAATCAAGCATTGAGTAACAGTTGTCTATAAAGGTTTTGTTCTTCATTGTGCTAGACAGCAGTCAAATTCTACAAACCTTTCGTTTAATAGAGAAAAAGCTTTAAGACGAATATTAAAAAGTGAAATTTTCTGAAACTTTGAAGCAAGTGTTTTACTCATTTGCCAATCCATATCACAGTTTTATTTTTTTAAACATTCACTAACCTCGACTTTATCACTTCTCGATTTCCCTTCAAAAAATTTAAAAAAAAAACAAACTGGTCTTGATGTTTGTTAACTATTCCAATATACACCTTTAATTAGCCTGTTCTTAAGACAGTGCAATTATCGGCTGTGAAAAGCCCACCTGGGTTAGGGGCCATAAAACTCACGCGGGGTGACGTCATTAACAGACTATACAGATTAACGTATCATTATTTCAACTGAAATATTGCCTAAATAATTGTTTAATTACAATTGATGTGTACATCTTTTTTCACACCAAATGCTTCGTAGTGTTACATCGTGAAATGATTGATCTAACTGATTTAATTATTGGGGTTATTTTTCTGTGGTATGGTATTGTTATGATAGATGTATAGATAACGAGGATGATTCTGTTTATGACGTCATAAAAAGGGGGTGTGACCAGTGACTAATTCACTGGTTTGCGGCCAGATAGGTGTAAGCGGTTCATCAAAAGTGGTCTTCAAAAACGGGAACATATTTGACGAACTATACAATATTTTAATCAGACTTTAATATATTTCAAAGAAGATAGTGAAATATGTTTGTGGTTATGTGAACTTTTACAAGCATTCCAGAATGTTTTTCTCCTGCAACCCCTCTGCTCAACTTAACAAATTAAACCTTAAGGAGTGACCAGGAGACATTCCAATACACCATCCTAAGACTTAAGCACCGTTTTTGTTCATGTTTTCCAATTTTATTTGTTTTGAGACCAACGGTTTCAGGGACCTCTTCCTATGGGCTATACATTGGCACGAAACGAGTCGTCATCCTGAATTTTGTCTCCTGTTATTGAACCGATGTAGGATGTGTATATTTCTGTGGAATTATCGTTTTTTAACAGGTGGAAATCTTGAGTAAAGTTGTATTGATTTCTTAATCGATCTGCAGCAAAATTTAAGACTCCACTTAAATGAACCGACTCATGAGAGCTATTTAGAGTAATGTAAGATTTTTAGCATGGTAAAATGATAAAATGGCATCTAAAATGATTTTTATTATTACTGATTTTTATTATTACTGATGATGCGATTTTGGTAGGAATGATAGTGATTGCAGTAGTGATGGTAGTGATGGTAGTGATGGTGGTTGAAAAGATAAACAAAAATGTTGTTGTAAGTGAAACACAACTAGAACAACTATACGTAAGCTTATATGACACACACAATATTTCCCCCTGAAAACCATTTGATATGCAAAGCTCCTGAAAGTGCAGTATGGAGTTTGCATGACAAGATCTAATATTGTATCAGATATCCATGAAAGGTTGGGAGGTCGTATATGAGGTGCAAGCCGCTAAGTTGTTATAGTGTCCCCAGGAGATGTGCCATTCTTCACTGTAAGGAGCTGGCCTGTGAGCGCAATCCCTGAATGAATGACCGCTTATATATAGGAGCCAGAACCCAGTCAGTCCATCTGTTTATTAAGACTGACCGTTCGCACAATGTTGTGAGTTTTTAGGGGCCGTTTAATGAGGATTTGTGGACAAATATTGTTGTTTTGCTAGCAGGATAGGAAAAAAGAAGTAGAAAAAATCTACGGTACATTGTATAGTCTAAAACTGTTTAATCGCTCCAATTTTCATTGGGTTTGAGTTATGTCCTTTGATCAGTGTCAATTTCGATGATTATTGTATAATTGAGAGAAATGAAAGTTGCTTCACTAAAGCATCACTTTTGACTTACATGTAGGTGAATTTATTATTCATTTTGAGAAATTGGAAAAATGCGTCTTTTTAAGACACACACAATTTGAACTCAATAGGATGCATCAATTTGTATAAATTCCTTTTTCAAGAACAGCATCATGACCGTTGTTGAACATTGAAATATGTCTAGCCCATTTTTCTTGATTATGCATTTATCCTAAATAAATCCCGAGTTTCAAGAAATACTTTTTGGCGAAAGCAAATCTCTGCTTACTCTTCTTTAAACAGTTTTTTAAGTATTTCTCTGTTTTCTCCTTGATTCAACATCTATGGTGAAATAATTGTCAAGTGTTCAAGCTTTATGTCCCAAACAACTTTCGTTTAAAGAGAGAGAAAATGCCAAATGTTAAAAAGTGGATTTTTTCGAAATTTTAGAGAAAATGTTGTACTTATTTGCAAATCAATACAACAGTTTTATATTTTTAACATGATGTTCCAGAATGTTTTCCTCCTGTCCTCTTTGCTCAACTTCACAAATTAAAGCTTAATGGGGAGCGACCATAACACATTCCAATACACTGTTATGAGACAGAAACTGAAAGTTTTTAGCCAACTTTACAAGACTCAAGACCTTTCTTGGGTTACCTCGTTCTAAGTTTATTCCTTTGAGACAAATAATTTTTGGGGACTTTTCATTTGGGCCATATGTTTGCACAATATAAAGCGAGCCATCCTACTGAATGTCTTCTCAAGTTGGTGAGGCTATGTAGGTTGTGTTCGTTTCTGAGGATTTCTATGGATCCATGGACAGGTGAATGTATTGAGTAAAGATGTATTGATTTCTTGAATCAATCTGCGACGAAATTTAAGATTCCCATTTAATGAAACCGAATTATGAGAGATCTTGATGGTCAAATCGAATGTAAGGTTTTCATGATGGTAAAGCAAAAAACTGGTAATTGTCATCTTCCTACGCAGAGCCTAAAAGGCCAGTTTCCAAACTGTCATTTTATGCCTTGCTGCATAGACTTTACTTTTCTGTGCTGCTAAAGTGCCCCTACAGACTAGGGAGCAAGCACAGAAAACTCAAGGCTATGCAGCAAGGCATAAAACTGACAGTTTGGAAACTGGCCTTTTAGGCTCTGCATAGGAAGATGGGTAATCGTAAGCAGTTTTAATCATTGCAGATCCTTTGTGCTAGATATTGAACATGGTTTTTTTCAATTTCTTGTCATTACCTTGAATATCACTGTTATGTCAAAGTTTGAAATCGATATTAATTGTGATAGACATTACCTCACCCACAACAATTGACCTACCATGCTGCACCAATTGTTTTATTCATTGTAAATGTCTGAAACCGTTAGATGACCAATGGTAAATTGTAAATACCATGATGATGAAAGCGGTGGTAGAAATGATGAAGTTTGTGAAGATAGCTATTGCAGTAGTGATGGTAGTGGTCCAATCAATGCTGGTTGAAAGGATATATTTACTAGTATATATATTTCATATTTTTCAAAATATTTCGCATTTTTTTCAAATTATGCCCTGGGCTTATATATGAGAAAAATATTACATCAACAGACTAAATTCTTAAATATCGGAATTCACTGTATCATTTTCCACAGTTTCATAAAGATGTTCCACAATGAGTCTTCTGAGATCCTATTGCTCAACTTGACAAATTAAAGCTTAATGAGGAGCGACCAGGAGACTTTCCAATACACTTTTAAGAGACAGAAACCTCCAGTCTTCAGCCACCACCGAAATACCCAGGACATTTTTTTGTGCTATGTTTTTCTTGATGTACTCCTTAGGGGCCAACAATTTTGGGCAACATTTCATATTTCATACAGATATTGCGTATTATAGTGTAAATATCATATAATTTTGGCTGGCTTTGAGGCATCTTATCATTGCGAAAATGACACGGAATATGTTGAAATTTGACGTTGTATTTAAGACTCAGTGTGCATAATTATGTTTTTGTCATACCTATCAGTTATTCCTAACAATTATTGCAAGTCACCGAAGTATCCAGGGGTCAAAATTTTGGAAAAACAAAATTCTATTTTTTCCTACATAATTCTTCATAATTATTAAACAACTTTCGTGCAAAGTTGTATTTGTTCCTTTGTCCTGATTGTTATCTTACAACATCTATATAGAATGTTTAAACATCAAGTAACCTCGACCTTACCACTTCTCGATTTTCGTTCAAAGATTTTTCAAAAAAATAAAGGCTGGACTAAATTTTTTTTAATTTGTCCAATAAACACCTTTAATTAGCCTTTCATTAAGACAGCGTAATTATCGGCTGTCAAAAACCAACCTGGGTTAGGGGCCATAAAACTCGCGCAGGTGTGACGTAATAAACAGACTATATAGAGTAACGCATCATTATTTCAACTGAAATACCGCCTAAATAATTGTTTAATTACCATTGATGTGGATATCTTTTTAAAACCAAATGCTTAGTAGTGTTACATCATCGAATGATTTATCTAACTGAGTGGAAAACATTTTCTGAAAATCGTTTATTATTGGGGTTTTTTTCATGTGGTATTGTAACGATAGATGTATAGATAATGAGGCTGATTATGGTTATGACGTCACAAAATGGGGGCGTGACCAGTCATGCATTCACTTGTTTGTTGTCAGATAGGTCTAAGCGGCCCATCAAAAGTGGCTTTCAAAAGGGCTTTCATTACCAAACTAAACATATTTGAGTAGCCACCTTTGACACACAAGACACTATTGTAATCAGACTTTCTATATTCTTAAGAAAATAGTGAAATATGTTTGTGGTTATGTGAACTTAAATTAATAATAAGACCAGACCCGTCTATCATACCATGCCAAATATCGACTTCAAGCATCGATGACTTTCCTAAACAAGGTTTAAAAATTGGTATTTTACGCATATAGGCAATATGTGATCCTTTGTCAGTACTCCTAGAGTTATTTAACTGTCATCAAAACGAAACCCAAATTACATGATATTTGCACTAGGATACACATCAAGTGAACGAACTTAAGGTACTCAGCTGTACATGTAGGTTCAATGTCTTCAGCAAAGATTTATCGATTTCTTGAATCTATGTGCAATGAAATCAAAAATTCCCATTAAATGGAAGCGAATTATATGAGAGATCTTGACAGTCAAATCGAGTGTAAGTGATCAATTAATAAAACTCGTAATATTAAGCAATTTTAATCATTACCGGTGTAGAATGTGTTTATGGAATACCATCGTTTTTGTCATAACCTTGAACATACCCAAAGAACAACTATTATCACTGGAAACAAACATTTCAGCATATTCATTTGTGCATGGAGCATTGTGAATATAAGGAATATGATCGAAGACATCTTAAGATAAAAGATTTTGTTTGCTCAACATTTCAGCAAAGGCAATTGAAAATATATTTACTTTACTAATACGCACATATAAATTGTACACTTAAAGTAACAAACGTAGGGATAAAACTCTAAAAAGTTTGAAGGGTATAGTGTTCCATCAATACAATCATCACACTCATTATCAAATGGTATTGTGTAATCTCAATTCAGGAGACAGTTAAGTAAGCCGTTATTCATTGCCTTTTATATGATATATAGAGATTATTACCCGAGGAAGTGTGTCATATGACTTTTACGAAATGAGTGTGAATTTTTTTATTACCCGAGCGAGAGCGAGGGTTATACACAAATGTGCACAAGTTTCGTAATTTCTTTAAAGAAGAATATCTAGGAAATGGCCTGCTTCCCTTGCCACTGCCGGATACAGTGACGTCACGAACAATGGTTTTATGACGTCACAGACGTAAATATACGGGGGGTCGCGCTACAACAATCGTTGCTAGGCAAAAGTGATATGTGCACTAGTGCTCATATTGAAAATATGTCACTACTTATTTTCAACCATATGGGTAATAACAGAAATTATGTTTGGTTTCCTGTGAGGTTTCCTAAACTTTTTTGTTTATGAGACACAACTAAAAGGAATATGCAAAAGCTTGAATGACACACATGACATACTTTTCTGACAACCATCTAACATCGAAGCTCATGAAAGTGCAGTGTGAAGTTTGCATGACAAGATCTAATATTTTACCAGATATCCATGAAAGGTTGAGAGGTCGTATAAGAGGTGCAAGCCGCTAAGTTGTTATAGTGTCCCCAGGAGATGCGCCATTCTTCACTGTAAGGAGCTGGCCTGTGAGCTCAAAGGCTGAATGAACGACTGCTTGAACCCAGTCAGTCTCTCTGTTATAAACAATGATCTTGGGAGTTTTGAGGAGTCGTTTAATGAGGATTTGTGGACAAAATACGTGTATTTCCGCCAGAATAGAAAAGAGAAAGTGGAATTAGTTGTAGTATGGTGTACAGTATCAACTAGTCTACATTAGTACAATTTTCCGTGGGGTTTGAGTTATGTTATTTGATCAGCTTCAATGTCAATGATTATTGTATGATTGGAAAGGATGAAAGTTGTTAGACAATTGAATCACTCCTGAATGGGTTTAATTCATTTTTTACTTTGATATATTGCAGGTATATGTACATGTAGGAGTGGTAATTTAAGTCAAATCGAAATGATAAATTTCACTCAAATCTGTTTTTCAATAACATCAATTGTAAACATATCCTTAAAGTTCCTTATCGTTAAAGACTTTCACTGAACTTAACATAATACTGCCTTAAACTTATTTCATTTTTTCAAATGTTTATCCTTCATTCCTATTAATATACATTACATTTGACTTATACATAAAGCAATAATTCCTCGAAAATAAGCCAAGCATTAACGTAACAGGTTCCTTGAAGGTTTGCCAACCAAGAAAGTTTTAAATTTCACAAAAGGAGAAAGAGGGATTTTTAAGTAAAACTGAATTTCTTCCAACCTTTGGAGCAATTGCTTTCACAAATTGCGAAGCCGTATATCATTTTTCACAGTTTTATAAAGATGTTCCTGAACGTTCCTTCTGAAACCCCTCTGCTCAACTTGACAAATTAAAGCTTAATGGGGAGCGACCAGGGGACTTTCCAATGCACTGTTATGAGACAGAAACCTCAAGTCTTCAGCCACCATCCCAAGACTTGAGGACATTTTTTGTGCTATCTTTTTCTCAATGTATTCCTTTGAGGCAAACAATTTCGTAGGCTCTTCATTTGGGCCATACGTTGGCACTAACCGAATAGAGCTGTCCCACCAAATTTCTTCTCCTGGTGTTGAGACGATGTAGGATGTGTTCGTTTCTGAGGAGCTGTCGTTTTATGTACAGGTGAATGTCTTGAGTAAAGATGTATTTTTTTTTGATCGACTATAAACGAAATTCAAGATTCCCTTAAATGAAACCGAATTATCAGATCTGTGTTAAATAGAATGTATAGTAAATCAGTAAAAATGGTAACTTAACGTAATTTCATCATTACCGAATAGAATTTGTGTTAACCTCGATTTTGGAAATTGAAATTGAAATTTGGAATTGATATCAATTCTAAATGAAGAGGTGCTTCTCTTTTCCATCACACATTACAAATAACTCATGATCATCATGATTTGAACAGTGGTGTTTTGCACTCTATGATGATCGTGATAAAGGTTGTGGTGGAAGGAGGATTATAATATGGTGGTGATGTAAGTTTATGTTTTGCGAATAATGATGGGAGTGATTGTAGAGTAGTAAAAGTGACTGAGGTGATAAAAGCAGTGGAGGAAGTGATTAATGAGGATGTGATGTGATAATGGTAGTAGTTGTTGTAGTGATGAAAGCTTAAGGTTGTGGTGGTGATTATGGTAGTGTGAATGTTGTTGTGGGGTTATGATGTTTATTAGAGTTGTGGTGGTGGGAATTAAGGTTGACGTTGTGATAAGGATATGGTAGTTGTGGTTATGGTAAAGAAGAAGTGGTAATTTTAGTGATAATTACGTGAAAGTGGCAACAGTGGTAGTGGTAGCGGCATAAGTAGTAGTATATGTAGCAGCAGCAGCAGTAGTAGATGTAGCAGCCGATGAAGTAGTAGCAGAAACCTAGTAGAAGCAGTAGTAGTAGTATAAGTAGTAGTAGTAGCAGAAGCTGTAGAAGCAGTAGAAGTAGTAGAAGAAGTAGTAGAAGCAGTAGTAGTAGTAGAAGCAGTAGAAGCAGTATTAGTAGTAGTAGTAGTAGTAGTAGTAGCAGTAGTAGTAGTAGTAGTAGTAGTAGTAGTAGTAGTAGTAGTAGTAGTAGTAGTAGTAGTAGTAGTAAAAGATAACCCACTATTAATGTTATCTCAATTCAGGAGACACTTAATAGTCCTTCTTAAAAACAATGGGTTCAATTTAAAATTTAATAAGCCATTATTCATTGCCTTATCATAACATCAGATTTGTGAATAAACAGGAAATGATGTTCTTTAAAAACTCTTAAACTTTTTTGTTAGAAAGACACAACTAAAATGACTATGCAACGGCTTGAATGACACCCACGACATATTTCCTTGACAACCATCTAACATGCAAAGCTCCTGAAAGTGCAGTGCGGTGTTTGAATGTCTAGTCCTCATATTGTACCAGATACCCATGAAAGGTTGAGAGGTCGTATAAGAGGTGCAAGCCGCTAAGTTGTTATAGTGTCCCCAGGAGATGCGCCATTCTTCACTGTAAGGAGCTGGCCTGTGAGTGCAAATGCTGAATGAACGATCGCTTTGATATAGGAGCCAGAACCCAGTCAGTCCCTCTGTTAGAAACAATGACAGTTCGCACGATGTTGTGAGTTTTTAGAAGCCGTTTAATGAGGATTTGTGGACAAAATACGTGTTTTTCCGGCAGGATAGAAAAGAGAAAGTGGAATTAGTTGTGGTATGGCGTATAGTCTCAGACAGTCTAGATTGAGTTATGTTTTGATCAGCTTCAATGTCAATGATTATGATTAAAAAGAATAAAAGTTGTTAGACAATTGAATCACTCCTGAACTTGGCTAATTCATAATTTATCTTGATACATTGCAGGTTATATACATGTAGGAGTAGCAATTTAAGCCAATAAAATCGGTTTATTTTCTCAAGAACATCACATGTAAACATATCCTTAAAGTTCCTTATCGTTTAAGACGTTTATCGAACTTAAAAGAATACTGCATTAAAATTATTTCATTTTTTCAAATGGCTATCCTTTATTCGTATTAATATACATACATATGACTTATAGCTATAGCAATAATTCCTCGGAAATAAGTTTAACATTAACGTAACAGGTTCCTTGAAGGATTGCTAACCTAGAAAGTGTTAAATTTTACGAAAGGGGAGAAAGTGAATTTTTTAGTAAAATACTCAAACTGAATTTCTTACAATCTTTGGAGCAATTGCTTTACAAAATTGCGAAGCCGTATATCATTTTTCACAGTTTTATAAAGATGTTCCTGAACGTTTCTTCTGAAACCCCTCTGCTCAACTTGACAAATTAAAGCTTAATGGGGAGCGACCGGGAGACTTTCCAATACACTGTTATGAGACAGAAACCTCAAGTCTTCAGCCACCATCCCAAGACATGAGGACATTTTTTGTGCTCTCTTTTTCTCAATGTATTCCTTTGAGGCCAACAATTTCGTAGGCTCTTCATTTGGGCCATACGTTGGCACTAACCGAATAGAGCTGTCCTACCAAATTTCTTCTCCTGGTGTTGAGACGATGTAGGATTTGTTCGTTTCTGAGGAGCTGTCGTTTTATGTACAGGTGAATGTCTTGAGTAAAGATGTATTGATTTCTTAGATCGACTATAAACGAAACTCAAGATTCCCTTAAATGAAACGAATTATGGGAGATATTGAGGGTCAAATCGAATGTGTGGTAAATCAGTAAAATTGGTAATTTTAAGTAATTTCATCATTACGAATAGAATTTTCTTTAACCCCGTTTGTGTCATAAACATAAATGTTAAATTTGGAATTGATATCAATTCTAAATGAAGAGGCGCTTCTCTTTTCCATCACGCATTACAAATAACTGCTCAAGACACATCATGATTTGGACAGAGGTGTTTGAAATTATGCAGTTTATGATGATCGTGATGAAAGTTGTGGTGGAAGGAGAATTTTATTATTGTGGTTATGTAAGTAAATGTTTTGGGAATAATGATGGTGGTGATTGTAGAGTAGAAATAATGACTGAAGTGATAAAAGGAGTGGTGGAAGTGATTATGGAGGATGTGATGTGATAATGGTAGTAGTTGTAGTGATGAAAGTTTAACGTTGTGGTGGTGGTTATGGTAGTGTGAATGTTGTTGTGGGGTTATGATGTTTGTTAGAGTTGTGGTGGTGGGAATTAAGGTTAACGTTGTGATAAGGATGTGGTAGTTGTAGTTATTGTATAAAGGTCATTTTTGTGATAATTACGTGAGAGTGGCACGGTGGTAGTGGCAGCGGCAAAAGTAGTAGTATATGTAGCAACAGCAGCAGTAGTAGATGTAGCAGCAGAAGAAGTAGTAGAAGAAACCTAGTAGTAGTAGTAGTAGTAGTAGTAGTACTAGTAGTAGTAGTAGTATTAGTAGTAGTAGTTGCAGTAGCAGCATTGTATTAGTAGAAGTAGAAGTGGTAGCAGCAGAAGCAGCAGTAGAAGTAGTTGTGGTCGTAGTAGTAGAAGTAGAAGTAGTAAAAGATTACCCACTATAAATGTAACACAGATCATTTAATCATACTGTAACGTCATCACCATGGAGTATTTTTGTTGAGGTAATCTTATTGTAATTTATAGTGTGTCTTGTTGATAAAAATGCGTCTTTGAAAAAGGATAGCACTATAATGAAACATAGTTTCTTCTATAGTGTATGGCATTGTTAGCTAGCTATAATTAATGAGAACAATCCTAGAGATTTGTCGATCAAAACTTGAGTATACTGCTAAGTCAAGCATAAAAGAAACTGAAAATAAATACCGATAAAAAATTGGAAGACCAAACAAATAACTGTGCAGGGATGTCGTTGAAACAATTATTGCTCAGTCAATTCATCTAGAAACAAGTTGCAGATTTCCAGTCAAACATTTTCACATTCATGAAAACAATAAACAAAGGTCTGTTTCCAAAACAACAATACAAAGAAACAAAGAATTATGAAGGAAATCCTTGTTGTTTAGTAAGGTCATATAAAAAAAACCATAAGGATGTGTATCACTAAAATGTCAATTCTTAGGTCAACCGTTCCTATTAAAACAGAGGCTACAAGTATTTAGTGGCATGTTCAGGAGTGAAAACTCTAGCGAGATCCAAATAACCTGCTCATCCTTCACCATTTAGCCCGTTCGTGTCCTTGCTCAGCCACCACTCTTGAACAAGGTCCGGCCCGCCAAAATACCGTCTGCCTTCAGAAACGAACACAACCCTTGATTGGCAGACAATCAATATTGGCGCGAATCTGCACGAGCTACATTTTAGACTCTTCTTCAGTTCAGGCGCTCTGTGCTCGAGCTTTCAGATGTCGTCTGCCAACAAGCCTCGTGTCACAAAGTCCGTTTTGAGGACTCCATAGCGCCTGGACGTATCTGTCCACAGAAGAAAGCGTTTTTGAGGGTTCCTGCAGATTAAAGGTATTAATGATAGGAGAACCTGAGTGCCATCTTTCTGAAAAAGCTATAATCCTTCCATCGAGTAATGCTAGCGGGACCAAGGGACCAAAACCTGATGACATCATTATTGAAATTCTTCTATTTTGATTGGATTGTTTTTATCTTTAATGGCAACATGCATGACATCTAAAAGGCTGACTTTTGAATTTGAAAATATTACTTTTGAATTTAAATGTGGCTTTTAAATTTGAAAATGTATGCTGTTCCAAACGAAATCTTGAGGTACATAAGAATATATATTTTTCGAAAAGGATATATGAATGTACTTCTGTAATTCTCAAGATTGATACATTTAAATAAATTACATTGAATAACATAAGTCTATGAAAGAACTTATAGACTTGACATTAAGAAGTTTGAAGCAAGAAATCACAACTTGTATGGATTACAACTTCTTTATTCTGAGAGTAACTGTGTAAAATGAGATCCGTCAGTCCGTCAGTCCGTCCATCCGTAATCATTTCGTTTCAGGAACAGAACTCAGAAACTGTTAGACCTAGCTAAATGAAGCTTGGTATGTGGATTAGTCAGTATATGTATTTGGTATTGCTAACCTCTTCGGATTTATATTTTTGGTTGTTTCCATGGAAATGTAATTTAAATTCGGTTTCCGAAGCAGAACTCAAAACCTGTTAGACCAAGCTCAATGAAACTTGGTTTGTGGATTAGTCAGTATATGTGGATGTGCCTTTTGGTATATTCAACTTGGAATTTTTATTTTTGGCGGTTTCAACGGAAACGTAACGGTATTGGGACCGGTCGACCGTTGGGGTATGTCTTCTGATTACTTTTGTTTTCTTTGTTGAAACCTAGCTTTCATAGATAAAAGAAGTTGCTAATCCATAACATTGTCAACATTATTCACCACATAAACTTCTGGAATGCAACTCAGAGAAGCTCTCGGGATTTTTTGTTTTTATTCCGCAAGTTGTTAGGATCATGTATTAAAAAAATATCGATAGTATTATTTTATCGAGAAGGATCGACTGTTGCAGGTAAGTATTATTTTGAAGCTAATCGGCATTGTATAGTGACAATGGGAAGGTTTTAGGTCGGGATTAAGATCGAAAATCGGACAATAATGCTTGTCAATCAGTCAAACGTAAGTTTGGAGATATGGAAAGATATCAGAATGACAGTTACATGTTGATATGATGTATGACTTGTTCCAATGTAGATTGAACATGTTCAATTGGCTTCAACGAATACACATGATTGTTTAAACATTTCCTTTGAAAGTAATTTTTTATCATTTACTTTTCCTTTTGGGATGGCTATGTCACACTCTGTTAATTAACAATATCGTTTCAAAGCAAACAACATATATTGAAAATAGCTCTAAAAACGTTTATGTTCAGTAAATAGAATCGAGTAATAAGTTCGTTTTCTATATTTTATTTTACAACATGTGTGGTCATTGATTTCAACATTCGCAACATACTCGCAACATTGCTTACTACAGTAAGATATCGTTTATTTTGCAAGATAAAAACAAGCGAAAATCGAAGATAATGAAGCCGCATTCAAAGATTATTTTTAAATCTATGTTTTTCATACATCAAGAAAACGTATTGTTTACTTCTATTTCATTTACAAAATACGTTTTAAGATCGAATGTTTGAACGTAATGTGAATAATATCAATCAGTAAACAAGTTTGGTTTCATGGACTCATAAATAATTGCATGTAAAAAGAAATAATCGCATAAACAAACCATTTACCTGTTTATGTTTACGACGTATTTATCGTTTCCAACATGAAAATATGACATTATTATGATCATCTGAAGAAAAACATCGATTTCCTCCATTATCAGAGAGACTTACATGAAACATTCTCAATCTTGTCAAACTTGACAGCATTTGATTTTTTATTTTCATCTGCGCCATTACACTGTTAGTTTTTAGCCCAATCTGCTCAGCTCTTGACTGTGTAAGTGCGCATGCTCGTAAAAGAATCACTTCCGTTGCCAGATCCCCAAGTAGGGTAAGTTTCCGGTTATCATAGAAAACAACGCCTTTAGAAAACGTCTAATTAGCTAAAGAGGATAGCGTTTCCTGGAATAAATTATTACAATTTGGCTTGGAATTGTGAGTATGCGGCGTGTTTATCTGAAATTATAATACCCATTTTATTAATATTCATATATTCATAATCATATTTTTAACAGAAATTGGGAAATTCCAAAATCTGTTAAACAACATTTGTCAATAATACACAAAAAGGTAAATTGATATTTTGGAAAAGAAGATCATGAAAATATCAAATTGTACCCAAAGTGCCCAAAATAGGCAAATTCTTTCAAGAATCCGCGATTTAGGAACTTTTATAGTTTTTTATTTTAATAAATTTGCAGCATTCTACCATTTATCGGATATGGGACAAAACTTTAAGATATGCTTGAAATAGTTTCGTCCTGAAACTTGGTTCAAAGCAAGCAAAGCGATGCAATCGACAGCCAATAAAAACGCATTTCACGTGCAAAGTTCGTGTTTCTCGTGTCCACACTTTACCGCTATAGGAGAGCATAGATTTAAACTTTTCAAAGTATAGTCTTATCCTAGTGGATAAACGTGTTGTTATCCATATGTCATGAAATAAGTCATGATATTTACCATAAGTTGCACATGTGTATTAATCCCTAGCGAAATTTTCATTTGTTGGTTAGAAAACCATGTGACACATGGGCTGCGTTCGTTTTGCACAGAGTGTGTCGCACGAGCGATGAAATTCCTAATCGGACGACCATAGTGTCACTCTCGTGTGCACTCTAGAGTCACTCAATGTCCCTCCTGGTAAATCGGAGAGGGAGGTCGTGAGAGTAACGGAAGTACGTCAATTGACACGATGTTTATAACATACCACAGGCATACTTACTTAAATATAAGTTTGCTTTAACACATTAGCAACATGCCAATGTGAGGTTTAGATTTAGTTAAAGGAAATCTATAACATATCTGTGATTTTGGAGACCATGTGTTGTTAAAATTTAATCATAAATTGTTTGTGAAAAATTCAATTTTTCGGCCATATTGTTTACAGCCAGGCAACCAAATGCGACACTCAGTAGAGCACACAAGTCGTTCGCTCTTAGTGGCATCCGAGCATGCGCAAGATTACACTCGAGTGGGTCAAAACGAACGCAGCCCCAAATGTGAGACTACGTTACGAGCTACTCGACTTTTTGCTACACTGACATAGCGGGCGGGTGAATCAGTACAAACGTGTTATTTCATCCGCCTGACTTTGACACACAAAAATTGTTTCGAAAAAGAAGAATGTCAATTTTAGTTCATTTTATAATTGTTTATTTTGAAATTGATCGATTACATCGAAGTAGTGATATTTCAGTTTGTGAAGGGGAGAGCAGCGTCAAAAACAATCGGAGCAATTGTAACAGGGCGATTACTCAAAAAGTTTACGTAAAATTAGAGATATGTTGAATTTTTTTCCCTTGCTTTCCTGTTGTTTAGCGTAAGGATATTCAACAGTTTCCTTAACGATAGATAAAAAGGCAAAAGGTCAATTTTTGCAATTGAAAATATTGTTTTATAAGCGGAATTTGACTTTCTGATGTTAACTTAAGGGAAATAACGCTCTCGCGAAATAATATTGTAAAAACAATGTGACATCTCTGCTTGGATATTAATCTCTACATCTGTTCACTTAATTTGAGAGTATACACTTCCAAAGGACCTGATTTTTACAATGAAGAGGTGTATGTCCAGAAACCTAGCTGTGTAAATGTTTATTATTCCTAAATATCAGTATACAAATGTATTAAATACAAACATTAAAATTTTATGCTGATAACAGGATTTTTTTACCCAGAGAAAATATAATATACAAAAGGACAACAGGATCTTGTATTTGATCGGGACAATTATACCTAACAGCGTTTTCAAATTTTCAAATGTAATTTGACTTGTAGAAAATCGGCTTCTATTACACGAATCTTTAATGTGATATAACTGCACTGATATATGTTATAACTAGCGTTACCTTAGTGATCTGCTCAATATTACCATGTTTTAAGGACATTGTGAGGAGCCATATCATGGTTACGGTAGTAATGATATTCAATACTGCGCCATTAATTAAATTTAATGTTCAATGTTGCAATGTTTAAATGCTAAGATCATATTGTACATGTATGTACAGCGAGCCCGTATGACTCATCTGGCGTAGTAGGCATTGAATTTGAAACTGAAGAAATACTATAATCTAATTACCAAATAAAAGCGAACCAACATATTTTATCAATATTGGGTAACTTTCAATGTTTGCTAGGGGTTACAGAGTGGAAGGGGATTGAATGTTTGAGCTTGGTCCATCCGTCCATCTGTGCGTCCGTAGTGTCCGTTCGAGTTAAAGTGGACAATTTTGTCAGAAAACGTTCAAGATAGAATAACCAAATTTGTTGTGTGCCTTCGGGGCTTGAGAATCTTGATGGAGTTCGAAAATCAGAAACGCTGAGTTTTTTCCCAGAAGTTTCTGCAATTTTTTCTGCTTTTTTTACCAATTTGTTTGGGGTATTGATGTTTACCATTGCTATCCCGAAAGGTTAAAGGGTTAGAATGAGCTCCATTGTCTTTTGCAACTATTTGGGTCCATAGATTTAGTTTGTGGGTATCAATTCAAAAAGGCGGGTGGATAGAGTACAGTGTATATCACGTAAATTGGTGGGGAACATAAACAGTAATTAACCTCACCAAACTGAATTTTAATGTGTGCAAAGAATGCTAATCCAGCCCTCTGTCAAGAAAGGTTTCAGATTTACGAGATAGCACAATTTGAAAGATACAAATAGGTCAATGTGCATTACTTTTACTATTTTTATTATAAACAGATCATATGCTGCAGGAAGACGTATGCACACGAAAACACAGGGACTTGTAATGCAGAAAACAGCAGAGTAAAAAGCTTTTTTAGTCGACGATCCAGCACATACTACTATATAAAAGTATATAGTAGTATGTGCTGGATCGTCGACTAAAAAGCTTTTTACTCTGTTGTTTTCTGCATTACAAGTCCCTGTGCACGAAAACACAATTAGATATGTCAGGATGCCGTATGGCAATAACAAACATGCGATTCTGAAGAATTCAAAATTGTATACATCTCTTTCTTGTTCATCTTTTAGACACTGTCTTACCGCATCAGAGGTGCTGTTGTTCTTACTAAATGCAGTTAAGGTGACAATTTGCATGTCTGCTTGAACTTGTTGCACTAAAGTCCTGTGAAATCCAACAATTCCAATTGGTGTTAAAGCAATCAACTGTGCACACATTCCACACATAAAGGAAGCTAGAGTCATTAAATCAAACCCTGAAAAAATATCAATACAAGATTGGTTAGGGCAAGAAAGAGAAAGCCCTATTTGACGCAATCAAAGTTATCAAAATCGTTTCGAAACAATTCCATTTGAAAAGTGTAACATAATCTGTATTCTTTGGCAAAACAAGATTGTTTTCAACTGTACATTTTGCACTTTAGATATTCTTGGCAGAAGACGGTCTTGAAATATGTTGTCTGAATTATGGAGTAGGCATGAAGTATATCAGCGGTATGAAATTTTGTGGATAGTTGGCCACTAAAGTTGTCCGTCGGAATCCCAAGAAGTGCTCGAATTTAAAAGAGGTTAGCGTAGGCTTTTCTCCTTAAGCTACCACTGTTGGAATGACGTGTAAATCGCTTTACGTAGTTAGTTAAAAGATAACACTATCATCGCCTTATAAACTCTCATGCAGTTAGCCTAAGGGGGAAAAGTGGATGCATGTTCAAATATGTCCATATTGTTCTTGTCAATTGCCCTCCCATCTTCCTACGCAGAGCCTAAAAGGCCAGTTTCCAAACTGTCATTTTATGCCTTGCTGCAGAGACTTTACTTTTCTGTGCTGCTATAGTGCCCCTACAGACTAGAGAGCAAGCACAGAAAACTCATGGCTATGCAGCAAGGCATAAAATGACAGTTTGAAAACTGGCCTTTTAGGCTCTGCGTAGGAAGATGTTGCCCTCCCTGAGAATAGAATTAATTCCTAGCGGTGTTTACATCACAAATTGTCTCCCTTGTTACCAATTCCCATGAGTACTCTCAGCCATAATTTTATAAAATGTCAGCACCAATAAGAATGTAAGACATTTTTCTCATAACTTTGGAAGTTTAGTCTGTAAGCTGACATAGCAGTAAGCATTGAAGACTGGCATAACTTTACAATGAAGCACTTACAATCTTACATGCATTTTCGTGATTTCAAATCTTTAATGCAAATACGCATGCTTTTAAACTTTTAAAGAGAACTATTTCATATCTTAACATCATGGATAATTTTTTAATAAAATTCATAAACACTGTAAACTATTAACGCCTTTTACCTCCAGTTTTAAACGTAGGAATTACAAAACATGCATCAACATACGGTGTCCAAGTCATATGAAAATCAAGATATATTTAGTATGCATCGGGAGCCATATTAAATATTGAAACAAGAACATAACAAAGGAAACTCATTATATTTCGGGAATACGCTTTCTGCAAAGGTACAATTCCTGTATTTCCTAGATCGAGACCTTAGTGGGATTCGAACCTACACCCTCAGAGTCAACAACGCAAGCACTTACCATACCAGCAGATAACCATTCCACCACCTGGTAGTCAAGTAGTGTCAGTGTTTCCTGAGGGATTTGTCACATAAACCAATGTTGCATTTTACTTTATTACACTCTCGTTGAAGATACTGCAGTTGTGAAACAATGACATGTTATTCAACACTGTTGTGAAACATTGCACGTGAAAGCGATCGCATCCGGAACTACTTTCCTGCCAAGATATCGGTTGATGATGTCAATCAAAATTGCGACTTAAAAATATTGTTCTCAGTCCGAGAAAATATACGAGATAAAAGTAAAATTATTTTTAACAACGTGTTTATTTGTTAATGATTAAAATGTTCGAGAAACAATGCAAAGAATCAGAAATACCTCCACAACATTCATCTTCAAATGTAAACACGGACTCGGAATCAGGGACAAGTCGGTATTCGATAGTAGATCTGGCAAGGCCGTCCATTCCGATTACGGTCGATTCTTGAAATGTCAGCGACAGTACATCAGAATTTGATAAAGCAGCCCAATTTTTTTGTGATACCGTTACGCCATTAGCAATGTTATCTTTATCGGCAACAAGTTCAAATTCGTCGAAACGCTAAAATGTTTTTAGAGTTATCTCCCTTGCAACCCCAAGCTCCTAACAGCGTTTGGCAACTCAACGACGAGCTCACCGTTCAACGCAGCGGTCCTTTTTGTTTAAGAATTGAGTTGAAATTTTGATTGAAGAGGGTATTACCAAATCTATCCTCACCATGGATCGCAAACAAGGACAGTGTTCCTCCCACTGACACTAGCGCTCAAACTTACCGCTTGAAAACGCACATTCCGATGACGTCACAATCACTTGACATTCATTCAACAATCTAATATAACGTCCATTCGTACAATTCAGCGAGAAATGGCTTTTTTAACTCCACAATTTGCGTTTGTATGAACTATAACACAAAGATAATTGAATGAGAGTTTTCATTTGTATTGTTCAAAATTAAAGCTGTTATTAACGGACTTATCTATTTGTTCATATATGCCTCCATTGTAAGAATTGTATTCCTACGCACAACTACGAGAATATTGACATAATTTTTATTTTTTATCATTAATTAAAAGAGTGTAATAAATAAAATACTAAACTCCGTCCAGTTTAATACCATATTTATGAAACTCGTGGATGGTATTGGTATTTAACTCGCTTTCGCTCGTTAAATACGAATACCATCCACTCGTTTCATAAATATGGTATTAAACTGAACGTCGTTTAGTATTCTCTATATCTTAATGACGTGTTGTAGCCGATGCACAAAGACATAAGAATTGTATAGGTATAGCACATCAAGCAAAGGAGATTATTACACGGAAACAGGACGGGGAAACTACTGCCAGAGGCAAGCCTTTTCGCAGATCAATCGTTCTATTTAAAAGGGGCATTTAGAACGTTTTAGGGGGATATAAGGTGATGTCAGGAATGTGAAAATAAATTTTCCAATTAAGAGACAATGAACATGTATGAAACAGTAATAAACAAATATACCATGTAAAGTTCAATCATGCGATTCCTTTTTCTTCCACAAAATGAATTAAAGGAGTTCACACACAAATGGCCGCCAATGGACTTTATGTGAATCCGTATAACGTGTTCTCTGACTATGGATGATTGGTTATGTAATGACATTTTTGACACTTCAAACATTATACATCTAGCATCTACGTACAATTATCAGTGAAAAATGGAAAATATAAAATTTTCAAAAAAACGTGCTACTGCCCCTTTAAAGCCTTTTTCATTGATAGTTTGTCTTCAAGTAACCAAACTGCAATGAGAGACAGTAACTTGACATTCTACATGAAACTGGGAGTTTCTCTTTCCTCTGCTCCTTTTTGATCTCGACGGATCCCAGCTACTTTCAAGCACCTCCGTCAACCAAGTGGCTACCCAAGACACGTAATGGTTCTGAGACAACGGAATCCCAACTATTGTTTAGAACGGCGACACATAAGTTTACAATTACTGGGCGCCAGTGACAGAAGAGTCGACGGGCCCCGCGGTCCTGTAAAATTGCCTTCATTAGGACGATCCGGAGCACCGGTTTGGCGGACTTTGAATTCATCGGGATGGCTGGAAGATTTGTTGCTCTGTTTACAATTATAATTCTTGGTAGTGTTAAATTTAAAGCTTTTATCATAAAAAATCATGTAAATAAAGAACTTGTACTTGAAATACGACAAATTGGGTCGCCTAGTACGGAAGCAAAAGGGTCACTTAGGGGATTCATCTTTCTTATATACTTTTTTCAGTTTCGAATTCAAAAGATCTTGGCTAAGACCCAATCCTTAGCTGCTCCCTAATGCATCCACAACTTTGCTATCAAGGACACAGCCTATATTGTAGACTTTTATTTCAGACTCTGTAAAAAATGATTCTCAAAATCAATTATTTTATGAAAAATAAGAAATGAACCTCGGAGAATTGGAAATTTCATTCACTGCAGATCTAGACTTGCTTTTATAGAGGTTTTGCTAGATCCCAATAATAACAACTACAGTCTGAGGGTACGATTACCTATATTGGTGACACAGAGATATCGGAAAGGCAGAGAAGAGAGCTGGGGTCACCAAATCTAAAGGGACAAAGGCATTCACATTTCTGTGTGAGAGATAGGGGGTATACCCCAAGTCAACTACCACACAGACGCCCCGTCCCCCTTCAACCTTGGAATCGCCATTGAAGAAACAGTAAGGTATCGCAGACAAAGCCCATCATGTTGACATAGAGAAATGTGTACAGAACGAGAGCCTTTGTCGCAGCTTAATGACAGAGAAGAAACCTAACTTCTTACCATGATCAAGTAAGGTTTTCTTTGCTATGAAAAATAAAGTAACCATAGTAACGATTGGTGTCGGTACTACTGATACGGTGCGAGAAGATATCAAAGACAGGGTCCGAGCACGCTGAGAAAGCAATCGATGAAGACAGGAAGGGGCCCGAGGCTAACTTAAACAGACAGTGACGTTCCGAATGAGTCAATGGCGGTTGTCCCACGGAAGGACGTCGTCGTTGCTCGAGGCTCGAAGGTTGCCCCGTCACTTCTGATTGACGATCATGCAGGTGGAATTCCGTGGATAAATTTCGGGAATGTTCGTGAAAATAGAGGTTTATTTATTCATCAGGCGCTCTCATTTTTCATTGTAACAACCGACTAGCACAAGTCATCTGTCACATGTCTGCAATCCAATTATGGAGCAATTTCTTCATTATTTCAACGCTACATGTTCTCTCGGTGAATTTATTCAGGATCGAAAGTAAAACTCGTTTAGTTGGCGGTTTCGCAAGCTTAGGAGACTTGGAATAATATCAGCTTGATTCAATACCGTAATGGCTTTATCATTTGTGAGAAATTTGCTCAGCTTCGAGACTGAGAATGAAGGATGGAAGTAGACACTAGGGGAGAGATAAACACACTAAATGTGCCTCCTTGACAGCTTTCGCCGCTGGAAGAATAAATGGATATCGCTGAAAATCCGGCGAAAGCTAAGATAGATGGCATATGATGATCGTCTAATGTGACTTTTCATTGCCGTAGGTCAATACATGTCCCGATTTAATGTTCTGGCATCAAGAGGGTTAAGCTGTTGTGGTAAGGAGTAGTCCATTGATTCGAAGGTGGTGTAGGTTATGGTAAAAGAGTATGTCCAATTTCCTGATGCGACTATCAGCGTTGTGTGGTGTTGTAGTAAAGTAGCATTTCATTTAAACAGATTTTTTTTTAACTTGAAGACGACACATGGTTAAACTAGGGCCAGTAAGACCTTGTAGATAGTTTTCTTTGAGAATTCTGTTACTTACATCTGATATCGTATCTGATCAATTATTGCACAATTCTAAAGTCGCATATGAAAAATGGAATATCTAGTTCTCTAAAGAAAAAAGAAAGGTTTTTTTCGGTTTTGTAGGCCATTGGCCCATGTACAAGAGCAAATAACATTGTACATTTTACATGGCAATATATAGATATCTTAAGTTTCAATTTATTACAAATCGACATTTATAGAGACAAATTAATATATGTAGCAAAAATTCATTAGAAGAACAATATCATTTGACATTGATAGCTTGATCAATTTACAGTTGTTCGTACATAAAGGTAGATAATTATTTCTATGTATTACATATTTATTACATTCAAACAGGAAGCGGACTTCATTTTCAAAACTTCTTCTATCACACATTTTACAAACAATATCAGAATTAACAGTGTCTTTCTCTAAAGGAGAGATAACACGTATAGATTTTAAGAAGGCCATTGTTATCAGTATGATTTTGGGAAAGTGGTTCTTTGATTTCAAGATTATTTTTGATAAAGATATACGGTATTGAAAAACTTGTTCACAGATTTGAAGGTGGTATATAATAAAGGTATTGAAAATGGTATGTGGTAATGAGTACTTTTCACTTTTTAATATAAAGTGTAAACAAAAAGTAATAAATTGGAGTATCTTGGGTACATTGAAACTAAAATAATGTTAAGTAAAGAATGTAAGTTATTTTATATATGGCATTGGTTCAAATATATTTTTAAAATATATATTAAATGTGGTGATGGTGACATTTTTTCAATGAAAACATTGTTGGGGGATGTGTTTTGTTGTCTCGAAGATTGCATGTATTTAAATGCAAAACGTGAGAGAAAATACTTTATCAATAAGGAAAATCGTTTGAAATACAATTCTGTATTTCATTGACATTACATTTTCAATTAATAATTTTGTGCAAACCAATTGTCCATACATATGACGACATATTCAAATGCTAACAACACTTGTAACGACGTATCAATTATGATATACTACATTTGTGCATATATTCCACCTTGATTCAATCACGTTTTATCAATTGGAACCACAATAACAATGATAAGAACGTTATTAAACTTCGCTGTATTTCACTTAATGCTTCATAGTAAATTGAATGCTGATCATTTCCGCTCCTGTTTTAAATGTCACATCAAGAAAAAAATGGCTTATGAATAAAAAATACTGAATATATCTCGTTATTAATCTATGAATGATGTAATATTCGTGCATCAAACAATCAAGAGATGCATCTGAAATTGCTGTGAAATTATTGTAATGATGCAGATTACTCTCATATATGATTATATTCTTAGTACGTCATTATGTCTTCTTCGGTGAAGGTAGCTGTCATTTATAAATATTTCTTCCTTCGGCAATTTAATCAGTATTGATGAATAAATCGCCAGTGATGTACTCTTTCCTTGAAGATTGCTATGAGACGTGTTGCTGTCTTTAAAAAAATATGTAAAAAACAATTAAGTAAAGCTATAAAGTTTAAAGGGGCAGTCATATCGGGTATTTTTTATGGAAACTAGATTCAAGGGGAACCCGTTAATCCATATAATGTTATGAGTACATGGTTATGAGATAATCCATTTGAAAGGTGTCATTTTGGGTAACATTTTGCAGATTTACAAGTATATTTGACAACTTTAAGAATAAACTAGCAATAAAGATTTAAGGGACAGTCCTATCGGGTACTTTTATGGAAACTAGATTCAAAGGGACCCGTTTATCCATATAAAGCTATGAGTACATGACTATGAGATAATCTATTTGAAACATACATGTCACTTGGGGTAACATTTTTGTATATTCATATTTAATAACTTGAAGAATAACGCACATGAACTCGGTAAGGTGAAATCATCCATCTTGACTACGAGAGTGAAAAGCTGTTTTTTCGATTTTCATTGAGTTCTAGTAGTTGACGTATATTTTCATTTTGGGGTCTATTGAATTTTTTTTTCAAATTCAATTCAGCATCTAGATGGTATTTTCCAGTAAGAAAAGAAGTCAATTATTTTCAATATAGCTTCATTATTTTACACTTTTGAGTCTGTTGTCTCTTTCAGTACATATTCTTATTCCTTTTCTTATATTATGGTAGTAGTACAAGCATATCACTATCTTATAAAGGTATCTGGTATCCAACTTCTTTATTTAAAAAAAAACAGAACAAAAGTTGGATATCAATAAAATCTTATACTTAATTGTCTTACAACTCCTAGAATGCCACTCAAAACGTTTATCTAATTTATTGTAATTGCATTCTGGCAACGAGGTACATTCATGTCAACTGTTATCTAAAGGCATCTTTAAACAAAATCAAAATCAGACAGTGCAGTTTTTACATAGAAAATGATATAAATGTTTACTTATATCAATATGATTCTTGTACTGATGCTCTTGTTGTCTCAAAAGTCGAGACAAAGAAAAAACTTGTGACGTAAAGTCTGCCACAAATTCCCTCAGGGAATGAAAATGTCGGTCTTTTTTACAATCATCAACTTGAGTACTCGAGTAATCGTATATTTGTTATGTTGTGATGATAATTACAACCTAATCATTATAATGTTGCATTCACCTTAATAATCTTAATCGTCATTATATATCACTGAATACAAAATACTAAATACTTATATACCAAATCTTGGTCCACATTAGAATACAGACAGGGTCAACATGTTCTTCAGACGTATCCCAAAAGTTTGATTCGCAACAAATGAGCCAATGAAGTTGTCTTTCAACCACAGATCTTCTTCGAGGGGCAATTATTGCCAAGTCTCCATAAGACGGCGTATGACTTCTTCGAGAGGTATTTATTGCCATGTCTCCATGAGACGGAATAGGACTTCTTCGAGATGCATTTATGGCCATGTCTCCATGAGACGGAATAGGACTTCTTCGAGATGCATTTATTGCCATGTCTCCATGAGACGGAATAGGACTTCTTCGAGATGCATTTATTGCCATGTCTCCATGAGACGGAATAGGACTTCTTCGAGATGCATTTATTGCCATGTCTCCATGAGACGGAATAGGACTTCTTCGAGATGCATTTATTGCCAAGTCTCCATGAGACGGCGTATAAATTCTTCGAGAGGCATTAAGTGCCTACGGCATATGACTTCTTCGAGACGCAGTTATTGCCTAGTCTCCATAAGACGGCGTTGAGCTTCTTCGAGAGACGGTAAGTGCCTACGGCGTATGACTTCTTCGAGAGGAATTTATTGCCAAGTCTCCATGAGACGGCATATGACTTAATTGAGGGGTATTTAGTGCCTAGTCGCCATGAGACGTCATATGATTTCACCAAGAGGCACGGTGAAAGTGAAAATGACATGGGCTCTTCCTTATTCAACCTCGCAATGTGCAGACATTCACATGAACAATACTACACGTCATATTTTAATGACTTCAGAATGCTCAGAATTATTATATCTGATGAAAATTCATTGTCTATACAATGCTCTATTTCCCAGGATCAAATGATGCATTTTGGCATAGACAATACGAAAACAAAACCTTTTTGTTTATTCCTCACAAATAAATTTTGGTTAAAAATATGTAATCACATTTATCTAAACATTAAAATTCATTCCTCGTCTTCATCAGTTGGAAGGTCAGTTGAGATTAATTAAGTTTCTCAATTTACGTATAAACAATAGTTGAAAAACACGCCTAAGATGCTAAGCTTGCAAAATGTCAGCGGCAAAAACAACTTTTAATTTACGAGAGAAATATAGTCCAACCTTTGCAATACAATACCTAAATATCTATACGCATGTGATTATTGAAAACAATGGTTTTTGCACTGGTAAACGAAACCAACCTATTTGAATACATGCGAAGCGAAGTCCAGTTATGTAGATCGCATTTTACAAGATTGAAACGAAACAGGATATCGTTAAATATTTTCATTTCAGTATAGGGTATTTAATATCTGCATAAATGTAGAGCCACACGCGGATTTGAATACCTAATGTTATATTGTTTCATGAAATTTGTGATATGAAATTTGTCGATTTGAAATATCCATATATTATAGTTTGTGTATAGCATATATATACTCAAGTATAGGAGTCTGTGAAACTTAGGTATTAAACTGTGTGATACAGCTAATATATATCAAGCTTCACGTACATACAAACACATGGAGGAGGGCAAATGTTTTGTAAAATTATCTTCCAATTTACTGCAATCAATATTATTTCGCTTAGAAAATATATTATTTGACATCTCATTTCGAAACCCGATTATCAGAAATCGTTGAAAAAATCACAAGTATTTAACACAAAACATCTCGTGGTCATTTTAATCTGAATACCTTTAAATCCCTAGAGGGAAAGAAATGAATTCACGTACCTTAGGGAACATGGTACGTTTGTTTTGAAAATGCTTCTTTTGGTTAAACAAATTCTCTTGCAGTCTTAGTATGAACATTTTTACCTGTAGTTACCACCACTCTAAGACAAAACGGCAGTGATTTCATTGCATCTTATAATTTATATAACTGCCATTGACAGGTGAACAGAAATTAATTGTTATTTCAATTCGATTCCTTCAAAGATTACTCAACAAAAACATCATGATAACCTCTGTAAAAATGGGAAATATTCCTCGATTCCTACAAATGTAAACGTAAACGTAGTACAAATTAACACAACGATACCGTCTCCATTGTAATTTCAAAGCAAAAATCGTTTTACACCTCTGACCTAAAGCTGTCTCGAACGTTAGATGTGCGTTTCGCACAGGGGAAGAAACTCCTGCCTCTTCAACGGTTCTTTTGAGGTGAGGCGATTTAGGGTTTAATGCCGCTTTCAAGAGTATCCAACTTATCGCGGCTGCAAGTATGATTGCAGGGCGAAAACCCGCAACATAATTGACGCTTGAATTTTGATGAAACCTGCGAGTATCGGCTGGAACAAGCAGACCATGGGTGGTACTGCGCTGAAATATGCACCCAAACCTTACTGCGTGTAGAAGACTACTGCAGACAAAGTGGCAAGTGGCGGGATTCGAACTATGTAATTCTTGATCAGAGCCGAACAAGCAAACCACAGCGCTATTTTCAAAGTACATACAAAAAACTCTTTACTTTTTACCGAATTTTTTAAAATAAAAGAACTTTTATGTTTATATCATGAGAATATGATTTTCATTTGATGTATTTTCTATTACAAGTTTGTATAAAAAAAATTATCCCGAATTTATAACATATCTTTTGAATCAATTAATTGCAAAGGGCCATTTTACTTCAAATTATTCTAATCTGATTTATAATAAACCTTGGTTAACAAAAATGTGCTTTCCGCATAAACATTTCCGAAAAATATGTTTTTACTGTTTTTTAGTTTAAATTCTATGCTCTAAAAAATCAAAAGAATAATCAAAAATAAGAAGCTGATATATATTCTATATAATATAAAATGATCTATATGATACTTAATTGTTTAATTTCTTGGCGGTCCTTTATTTTTGTTTTTCAATATGTTAACCATGTTATCTAATCATTCAAATAAGAACTTTTTGGCGCCTCAATGACTGAAACATTTACTAGGCGACGCTAAATAACACTAATACACTAATTTACTCATCAAAATAAGAAAAAGCGAAATATATAATCACAGAATATACAACAATATCACATAACGATATTCAAACTAAACAAAGGCAACAATCTTCCAAGGTATTCAATGACAGTAACACGTATTTCTTCATCAAGTACCTATTTGCATCAGATCATGAATCAAACCCGCCCATCACATACGACATTGTGAAAATTGATCAGAAAAGTGCATGTTTCATGCGAGTAGGAAATTTGTCACTGCGAGAAAAATTTGATTTCGATTAATTTAAATATAGATTTCTCCAAACATGATGTAAAATGAATGCATTTGTTTTAGATTACGTTAATGTTGATTCCATTTAATATCAATATACTTTTTTTCTATTTTTAAAGATAAATTGGTTAATATTATCGCATAACATTTAATAACAATCGATAGCCAGAGGATAATCTTCCTTACTTTAGTGCGTTATATGATTTGATTTTTTTGGCATATAGTTGATTATTAGCTACAATGACGTCATGTCGTAAATTGTTACCCAATAAGATAGATATATTTCTTCATATTCATTAATTTGAAATTGTATCATTTGATCTAAAAGTTCAAATTAATAGAAGGGTTGTCTATTTATACGTCTTTCTCACCCTAATCGTGTAAATATAGAAACTCAGCTGTCAGGTGACAGTGATGTACATTTCTTAATACACGTCAACAATGCACGTGCAAATCGTGCTCTGCGTGAAAGTTCAACACTGTTTCCCGCGCTGTGCTAGCGAAGATATAGCTGGTAATAGAAATTTGACTTTTCTCGTCGAATGCTGTGCATGATTACTTCCCCGAGTAAAGAAGCAAATTTTTTTCGGCAGTGTCGCAGCTTATTTGTAATACCAGTATCTCAAATGACGTCATCATGAAATGGCGTCATAAACGTGTTGTCGTCACTTCGTCATATTCTACCAATACCACGTCTCATCCACAGGAAATTGAGAATAATCAAGTATAATGTTAAAACAATCAAAATCAAGTCCAAATTTGATGCGGATAAAATATATCCTCCCCATATACAATAGGCTGATTGTTATAACATTTTATATGATTATTCTCAATTTCCTGTGGTCTCATCATAGCACTGTCTGCAAAAATGGAATTTGTCTTAAAAGTATTTTGAATGGTAATAAAAATCGATCCTTTTGCGTTTTTAATATCAAAGACATCAGTTTTTTATTGTTGTAAGTGAAAGTGAAATTTAAATTGTGTGTCTTTCTAAGTTCTTGTTGATAGATACCTAATAGATAGTTTTAAAGGTGTTATTTCTACTTATTCATGTTATCCAATTATATCTTTGACTATGGAGAATCTGATTCAAAACTAGTAAATATAGGTTATGAATTGGCAATTGTCCATGTATAAACAAAAAATCAAATTACACTCATATTACTTTCGTTTTTTATTAATTCAATTCAGTTGTACGGGTTAAGGCATGTACGTATTTGTATGGAAGACACTTTGATATTTCGCATACAAAATGTCACAAAAACATAAAAAATCAAATCAATCAAAATTATCTAAAGTTACTTAAGGTTTGTTATTCTCTTTCAAGGGATATGTGATTGCATATTTGATACCACAGACATTGATATGATATACGAGGATAACCATAAACTGGTGAATTCAGAAAAAACAATAGACTTATATAAAAAAATTAATAATTTTTAAAATGTAATTTTGATTAATTTTTAAAAGGTAATTTTGATTAATTTTTAAAATGTAATTTTGATTAATTTTTAAATGTTATTTTAATTAATTTTTAAAATGTAATTTTAATTTAACTTTTAAAAGTATGTATTACTTTCTTTCTTTGAACATGAATGTGTAATTGTGCTATAGTTCCTAAACTATGTATAAGAGCTCAATATGACATACTCAACTGTGGTGTGAACCGTGATATGAGTTCCGATGATGATTCCATGTTAATAAACTCATGACTGGGAAAAGATATTCATCATTTTACGAGCGCTTCATAATCAATATCGTTCGCTCATTTTAACTCTGTACAAAAACAAACGTATACTGTGGTTTGACATTCATGGACAGGATACATATTATGCAGTGTTTTGAAAAACTTGTGAATATAATATCCTGAAGATTTCAAAATATAAATTATATACTTTGTAGTCTTACACTGATATGCACATGACATTTATGTGGACCAACGTGGTCAGCATGGTAGCCTCTCATGCCAAAGGCTCGGGTTCGAATCCCGTCGGAGTACCCAAACATTTGTGACCTTCTACTGTGTGTTGTGTCCCAGGGCACTTCATCCACAATGCACTCAGTCCTCATAGCTGTACAAATGGGTTACTGAACACAGGAATATATGGACCTATGTGACTTAATAGCGACATCGACAAGGTAATGATAGAATCTGTCCGCTTTGAGCATGCCTAGCATTGAAAAGCGCATTACAAATCGACTATTGTATTCATTATCATTTAGATATATACGACCAAACATCAACAGAAGAAAACAACATGATACCAACATTCTGACAGATATTGATAACAGAAGAAACATATAATGTATTTTTCAAGAACAAGCTTGTGTTGAAAACGAGAGTTTTCAAATTATAGGTAAAAATAAAAGTATCATTTTTTAGAATTTCAGTTTACGAAAGAAAATCAAGCAATACCTTAAAAAAAAAAACAGGAAACATTAATTCAACTGAAAACATAAGTAGGTAAAAAAACGTTAACATGTCAAAATGACGATTTAACTCATACCATACGTAAGTCAAAAAAACAATATTCAAATAAAAGAACGACATTAAATATGAATTTAATTCAAAGCATTAGGAAGTCAAGTTAAAAAAATGTACAACAAAGATGGATGATGTACATGTACAAGAGAGACTTACCTTGATTAGTCTTAATTGGCACTGTGTAATCAAATGTAATTCAATAGAGGGTTCGGCCATTTAGGATTTATGAGCAAAAGAGATCATCTTAATGAATTGCTGTGAGTTTATAAGTAGTGAGAAATAACGTCAATATGCTCTGTCGATATTTCCATTCTACAATATTTGAAAAGGAGATGTTTGGATTTTTTATTTGAATTTCGATAAGAATTGCAAAGAACTTCTTCTTTAACGTATCGTTAAACAAATCAAAATATATACACAGAGTGAGTTTATTTCAGTAAAAATATAAAATATATACTTACTAAGATTCGTTTGTTTCATTGTATATTTGTATACTTTTTTACAGAGAGAGTTTATTTTAGTAAAAATATAAAAATATACTTACTAAGATTCGCTGTTTCATAGTATATTTGTATAAAAGAATGGAGGTAAATTAGATTTACCAAATTATATTTATATAATTAAAATCAACTTATTATAAATATTGTCCATTTATCATTTTCTTTTAGTAAAGAATTAATATGGACATGCAGTTGAAAGGTTAAAGAGTAAGGAGTGTTTATTATGACATTGAATTTAGCATTTCTACCTTATAAAACATTTAACTTGGGTTTTTTTCATATTCAGAACATCTCTTTTGGTGTGCGAATTCATCTCTTGTCGAAAACTTTACAATATTGAGCAACGGTCTTTGGTATGTACAGCTCCCAAAAAAAGGCCAAATAATTTTTTGCTTGGTTTTCTATCACTTTACTAAAATTATGAAATGACATGCGTGTACCATAAGTTACGAAACGTGTAAAGGAATATATGGATGCAATTTCTTTATTCATGGTATGCGACGTTTCGACCCAGGTTCTTGTGTCGGTTTCCAGCAGAGATGTAAATGAGTGTACGATATAAGAACCTTGGTCGAAACGTCGAATACCATAAATAAAGAAGATGTCATCCATATCACTCTACATTATTGTCATTCCAATTTCTAAAATGCCCCTCAAAGAAGAAAAGTAACGTTTATTAACAAAGTCAGTTTGTCCTGAGAAGTTTTTCATTCAGTTATGATTATTAATGATAATAAAGGAACTTATGTTATATAACGCAAAGACACATCTCAGTCGTTTGTGATAAATTTCAGACAACCCACGCCTTATTTTCACAAGGAAATGAAAAATCAGTACATCTATGTATATATTTTTTTACAAAACCTGATATATTGAAACTAGTTTTTCAGATTTAATGACAAAAGCATTTGACGTACCATCTATTAGTAAGGCAAGATTTCGAATGAATAAACACCTCTAATCCCCTCTATCGTGAGTTTCTAATATATCGTTATGTGATATAGGCGACTTCTGTCTAGCTGTTTGTCATATATAACCTCTAAGGGCCCCAAAGTTGGACATCGGTAGCGATCTGTCATAGTGATTTATAATGGGGTGATCAGTGGTGGGTGGAGTTCCATCATTCTCCATTCATCTTGCATACACTGCAAGCTCCTTATTGCGACATGTAGGCATCGCTGTAAGATACGTATTCGTGTTCATTTATATACGCCCTTGGTGCATGATAATTCGGGAATCTGTTGCGAATCATTGTCCTTTAGACCAATAGTATCGAAGATTGGCGGAAACGCTCCATTTTGATACAGTATTTGGGAGGGGTGATGGATGTACAACTATTAAATATAGAACTTTAGATCAAGGAATATGTTTTCAGAGGAAATTAGACTAACGACTGGATTGAGGTAGCAAAACTTTAAATTACAAATAAAATTACAATTTAAATATTTTAAATGTAGTAGTGTCTGTTGAAAAGCGCTTTGTTTACCTCGATCATTTGAAGTCAATACACTAATACACACGTATTTTAATATCAAATCCCCTCGGAGTAAACAGCTTGTACAACAAAATAGTTATCAATGATGGAAAACGTAAAATGGGTAAATGTTTACATTTCTTGTTGACTTCCTGGTTCCATTCAATAATATTGGAAATCTTTGAACTGACATATATGACATCGATATCTTGGTAACTTTGGACTATCATTTTTTTGTAACATGCACTAGATATGTGAATTGATTGTGCTGTATGAGTCAAACATGTAAAACGTTAAATCTACTGCATCGATTGAAACATTTAATGAGTGAATATATCATCGTATGTATTGATATATGATGTAGGCCTACACGGAGCATATGACAATTTTAAGTGCAAAAGCAGATGTTAAAGTGTAAATAAATAATGTTTTCAACATAACCATGTATTTCCCAATTAAAACGTGGCAAAAAATAAAATTAAAGGGCTGAATATGATCATGCACCGAAAGAAAATTTCACAATTTAAACGTGGTTAGATAAAATTACAGGGCTTTATATGAACATTCCGCGTAATGCACCCAAAGAAATGGCAAACAAAAAGAATTGGATGTTCTGCATGATGTTAATGGGAATGAACCAATTACTGACAGATTTGTCATATTCAGAAATCAAACCGAGACAACTGGCGTGCAGCACTTTTGTGCTATTTGTTAATGTCAATGATCGACAGTTCCAATGCCAGTCCTAAAACCTTTTCTCTGACTTGTCAACTTAGCAAATTTGTCCGAAACCACACAAGAAAAGGGCGAAACCTTTGACTAAACAATTCATATCAAATTCCAATTTCCAACAATGCGCAGGCCTCCGCTAAGCCACTAAGGTTTCGAATATCGACATCCTCGCCGGTCATTTTTTCTTAAAATCGTGTAGTCTTCAAAGCGAGCACCATTCGTCACGTGACCTTGTCAATTTCTCGGGTCGACTTGAGTGTGCATCAAACGGGCCAGCGACACGGGCCGTGATACCGGCGTGTGCCGCGAATGCCTGGAAACTCTTAGGAGCCCGCTGTATTTGATTCCCGCCAAATTAATTCGCCGATTGAGAAATTAATTGATTCTTTTCGCTCCCAGATCCACAGTATGAACAGTGTGGTTAAGAAATCTACATTTGGGACGCGGGCTGCAAAAGGGTAAATCTGATTATCTCTTGTACATTTGCATAGTTATTGCAGTGGAAGCGGCCCAACTTTAAAGGGAATTTGCCAAGGAGTGGGGTTTATCAACTTATTCTACATATCCCGGGGATGTTGCGATGATATATGATATGCAGAATCCGGCGTTTATGCACTTTTATTTTTTTTATGTAGGACCTTTCTATTTGTCTTCATATGCTGGAGTTTATAACATCAAATGTTTTAAACTTCGATAAATCCTAATCAAAAGATGCGAGGAAATGAATGTAAAATTGTTGTGTTTACGCGGAAAAGTTATGTACCTTAGAAGTGAAATCCAAGGCCTATATAAAGTATTTTTTTATTTATCTTTAATCCTTCATAAAGATGTATATCACCTAATAAATGTACCGATTTCAAAACATTTACCAACGAAAGTTTATGTAATTAAAAAGTTATAAATTTTCTGAGACAGTTTTGAAAACTAACAGCTGGGCAGATTTAAGATTTTAAGTCATAACACATTTCAATAGGCCTGTGTATTCATCAGAACATTTAAAGGAACACTCCTATAGTTGTAAGAGTCACATGTTCCAAACCTTACCAATGTGGTAATTAATTTGCTTGAGAACTAGTACTGACTAGCACTAACTAATACTGAAAAGTAGTGCCCGGTTCACAAAAACTGACATTAATTATACAGAAAACATATTAATATAATATGTTTTCATGGGTCACCTGTTTTCGTGGTATTAACAAAGGATCTCGCTTACTGCACATTTGTTCCTATTTACTTATGTTTTTATCATTTGTTTTCTATGAGTCTAAGCAAAATTTAAACTATTTGATTAATCTGAACCATTTTCACCAATCTAAATAAATTTAGATCAACAGGTTTTATATTGGTCATACTGTCAACAGTGTGACAAAATATAAAATTTGATGTTCAAAATTTATTTAGATTGCATTTTTACATTCCTTTTTGGGACAACATTTACCAAAAATATATTCTCTTCCAATTTTTCAACATTGTTATGTAGCAAGATCGTAACCTAAATCAAGGTTTTCATAGTATTATTCATGTTCTATTGAAAACTAGGGTTATTTCTTGTTTGTTTTGGGCGATTTTCAGTTTTTTTACTGCCAAGAAAGTGATATATCACTTGAACCCTTATATTTTGCTTGGAATGCTCATATACGATCTTTAGCTACAAGACTTGCAAGCTATAATAATTTATAAGCTCGTTGTATCTTTATAGGGGTAGTAGCACGTTTTTCGAGGGAGTAGCCTATAAGGTAATGTCAAAAAAATTAAAATAAATTGCTCCAATTGAAAGACAATGTATTCAAACTAAATGAAGCAGTATTGAATCAAATATATAATGTAAAGTTTGGCCATGCGATTCCTTTTTCTCACACAAAATGAATTAAAGGTGTTCACACAAAAATTGCCTTTATGAGAATCTTTATTATTTGTTCCCTAAATAAGTATATTTGGTTTGTTTAATGAGAGTTTTGACACTATAATTACAATACATTTAGCATTAACGCACAATTATCATTAAAAATTTGAATTCTTTTAAAAACCGTGGTACTGCCCCTTTAAAACCAAATGACAGTGCGGAGTACAGGTTTAGAATCCCCCTCCCCTTCCCAACTTCCCCACCACTCATCCCTCCCGAATGACGCTATCCAGAAACGGGGGGACGATCCCCCCGGAGTTAACAACGCTCGCGAAATTGGCGTTCTGGTCCTCATTTGCACATAGCACCGTTTCGTCCCAGTTAGAGAAGTGAAAGCTGAACGGAATCGTAGATGAAAGGTTTCAACCGCGCCGTCCATCACGCCGTATTGCCCCGGTAGCGCTCCCTCGTTTTTCAACTCAATTTGGTTTACTTGGCTTCGGCCTGTCGCCGAATTTCTAGGAAAAGTAATTACGACAGAGGACCGACCATGACAAGCTATTATAGAGAGCGGTTTTTGACTGTTGTAATAAATACACAGGGACCTTGTCACCTTGTCAATTACGTGGAATTTTCGGCGGATATCAATGTAAAAAACAACCTGTCATCGCAAAAATCTGTTTTCCGATATTTTCCATTTAGGAAAGAAAAAGTACCGCTCACAGAACATCAATACTGATATAGTGAATATTTAGCATGAGATTTCTTCCTGTTCTGTGCATTAAGTCGGGGTTTTCAGTCGCGGAATCCATTTTATTATATTAAGAAGGAAAAGGCATCATTTGAATACGATTTTTTGGCGAATTTATTCTTCGTGATATAAATCAGTAACGGCAAGGTGATAATTATGAGTTATTTTATGATTCATATTATTTAAAGAAACTGGCGCTTTTGCCGGTCGGATCTCGAAATGTCCCGTTGTGATATTCTGGAAATTGATGCAGTTCATATGAAATCCGGTTACCAAGGAAATGAGATTTGTTTTATGGGTCTTCGGGACAACTGGTCGTATTTTGGAGATAAGCAATAATTTTGAGGTAATTGAAAATTGATTAAATGGTCAGTGTCTTTTTTTAACATAAGGACATCGGTCTAATTATTACAATGTCAGAATTTGTTCAGTGTAAAACAAAATTGACTTGAAAATTAGCCACATTGCATTTTTTGAAAATCCGATGTGCTTACTAAAAGATTTGAAATTATTGATTGACTGAATCAAATTATGCAGGTTTGTCAGATAGGACGGATTTAACAAATAGCTTTCCTATGATATTCTATCAAATATATAGAATCACAACCTTATTTACTCGAATCCATACATAAATCTATGTAAGCGATATTATTATGAGCATTGTAATGTTGGCTGATTTTGTTATCATAACTTTTACATCTTCTGAATTAAAGTTAGATTATTGATTATTTAAAAGTAACCACGCAATGACGGTCCATGTCACGATGTTTTTTTCCAGATAAAATATATGATATCAAAATAAAACTTTGCATTCAATCCTAGATTTACGCCCATGATCTTAATAGGTTGTACAAACATTTATATTTATCCACCTTCTAAATGCCAATCCAAGTGAAAGTTTTGAAAAACGTTTGTAAAGAACATCTATCATTCTGATTTAATTTCTGTACTGTGTTTAGAGAAAATCGAAGATAAAAACGGTTTACTAGTATTTCTATTTCTTTTACTTAGAATAGTGTGTTGAATTCATCGTGTTGTCCTAATCATAAATCCATAATATATATATGCAAAGTTTTGTGATATCGAATGTGCAAACCATAGCATTGAGCTCTAGCGATATATAGGCCGGGTTTTTTATAGTGCCAACAGATCAGAACGATTATTCTTTAGTGGTAAACAGTATTCGTACAAGAGTAGCCTCCCTTTCTCGCCGATCACGTGACCGTCAGCCATTTCCGATAACATTCGCATGTTGTGAAGGTCAATCACATTTATAACAATCAAGGTATTTTGTGAGGGATATGTACCTATTGTTGCAGATGTATCAAAATATAAACATTTCATGCACTTATCAAAGTTATGCTTGATGAAATTTCGTCATTGACATGGTTGATAATTCATCTTTCTTGCAATGAAAATTCATTTAGTAGCCATTCATGCTTTTGAAGACTGCACGCGTTTGGTTATGTGCACATTTCAATGCCAAAATAATTTGTTTCATAAAAATATCGTCGAAATTTTAATTACATCTTTTGTGATGTAGTTGTCAGACTAAATGTTCATAACTGAAATAATGTACTGTTATTGATCATGATTTGACTTTGAATCTGTATGAATTTCATTAACAAACATTTTAAATAACATTTTGTGTTTTTTATAGCCATATTTCATAAATTCCCAAATGCTTGTGCCAATAATCAGCGAAAAGACCTGTCTTTGTCCTAAATATTTGACCTCTGAAGATTATGAGTACAATAAAATTTTACATAGTTAAAGTACATGAATGTCTTTTAAAATGTTTTCAAGAGCACAGTACTGTTGGGTAGAGCTTTGCATCTAGGAGGAACATATCACATAAATTTGTATTATACAAGAAAACCTTTGTCATTGTGAAAGTTTCAGGTTTAAATGGTAATTTCCATGTCATGTGTGATAGGAGTACCTGATTATTACAAACAATTTAAGTCAGGGATTTTGATTGCTCTAGGCCATAGGCCATTGGCCTATTACATTTTCAAATGACCTATTAACTTCTATTGACTTAGGACATTGAGGCTGATCAATAATTGTAATATTAATTCTACATTTTGGCTTATCATGAATAATGAATATTGATGTTCACTTGTTAAATGTTATTAATCTTTAAAAATGGAAAGGTTAACCAAACCAGGATTTCAAGTTGCACCATGAAATATAACAAACAATTTTAGTTGAATAATTCCAAAAGTTATTAATACTTGTTTTAAAGCGCTCTAAGAGCTTCAGGTCAATGGCCTATTACTAGACATACACTTAGGACATTTGTCCTATTCACATTTCTAGGCTTCAGAATCACTGTAAGTAAATGCTTCCTTGTCTTCAGTAGTAAGTTACTAGTAACAACTGAAAATCTCAAATGTGATACCAAATCAAACAGAACTTTAAGCATGCAAATAAAATATATATTCCAAACAAATACATTCGTGATGGGAACAGATATTTGAATAACCAAGTTGCATAAATGTTTAATATGGTATACAGCGTAAACCTAATTCAACTTTATGCATTTTGTACAAAATTAAAAGCAAAATACCATGGCTCAACTTCATGTTACTTGCATCATTGGTAAATTCAACACTCAGTGTTATTCCTCGCTGATCAGATATAAGAGGGTCAACAGTCTAAGTAAACCTAGCCTCAATATTATCCGTTTCACTCCTATACTGAGTCTAGAAAGGCCTAGTAGAGGGTCGCGTCAGCCCACATATCGAATTGACCAATCAGAACTCATCTTACCAAGCCACAATCGTCTGCCTTCGCACGTATAATGTTGGAGGGTCATAGGTCGCAGAAAGGTCGGCTGATGCGGCCCTCTACTAGACCTTTCTCGACTCAGTATAGGAGTGAAACGGATAATATTGAGGCTAGGTTTACTTAGACTGGTCATTTTGCCAATCTTTCGGAAGGTGAGCCCCTTTGCAATGGTAAAAGTATCTTAGATCTTTTTATTCTTAGGGACACCAAGCCAAAAGGGTGGGCCAATTTCCCAAGGACCCTCTCTAGTATAAATACTGCAGCTTCTAATATATAGATGATTAGAATATACACTTTAGTGATTCATGGCTAGAAAATTTAACTCCTGTTCAATTGTTTTCAGATGTCTGCCCCAGCAATGCGAAACTTGGTGAACAACCGTCTGAAGAGAGATTTCATCATCTCTGTCGGTGTGGCAGTAGCTGTAACAGCAGCAGCGAAAATCTTCCATAACAACAAGAGGAAGGCAAACTATGCAAATTTCTATGAGTAAGAAGCTGCCCTTCTATTGTTGGATATTGCATTGTTATGTCACACAATAATATCAGATTTGGAGGGACAACTTTGAGTATGGGCAAATTTCACACTTTTAAGAATTTTTCTGACTTTCAAATGAGCAATTGTGTACACCACAGTGGTGTAGTGGTTAGCATGCTGGCCTCTCACGCCGGAGACCCGGGTTCGAATCCCAATGGAGACACCAAAAATTTGTGACTTGGGTCTTATCCTGTGTTGTGTCCCTGGGCAAGGCACTTCATCTACATTGCACTCAGTCCACCCAGCTGTTAAAATGGGTACCTGAAAATGGATGTACTGACCTACGTGGTCGTGATTAGCGCTTAGTAGCAGCTGTGAAAGTACACTCCTTCGGGGTAATAATGTAGCGCTTTGAGCATGTCTTAGGACGTGGAAAAGGCGCAATATAAGTATGCACATTATAATTATTAATTGCCCTTATATATCAACAGTGAACTTCCAGATTTGGGCCATTTATTCGACAAAAGTGTGAAATGGCAAATGGTCTCTGACTTTCCCAATCCCTGCTATCTGTATTTGGATACAGATGTTGAGATGCAGCATTTAGAAAATCAAATAAGAATGAGTAGCATTTGTCAGATAACTTATTTTATTAGTAAGTGGTTACTCTGGTGAGTGATTGCAAAAACCATCACAAAGGAAAATCACTTGCTTTCTCATTGTTCAATAATGTTATGAAAGATTTGACATCATGATCACTTATTGTTGAATGTCCTTGACCACTTTTTTTCTGTTTGGCGCATGAAGATTATGTTTACAGTGTAGCTGCTTTTGTTTTGCTGATTGAAATTTAAAAACTAAACTAGGTTCCACTTTGATCTTCCTTGAAGTCAATCTTATGCATGGCATTTATGAAACTGATTTAAACAATATTTCGTGAGAAATAAACTTGCCTTTTAGAATTATGAAAATGTCATTTCCCCTGCAGGGATTGGGAAAGACATCTTTGACAAAGGGGCATTTTCAGGGTTTTTGGCATTTTTCTGAATTACAAATGGGCCATTCCCCATTATATCAATAGTAAACTTCAGAATTTTAATGGGCCATTTTTTAATCCAAAGTGCAAAATGGCCCATGGCCCCTGCCTTTCCCAATCACTGCCCTGCACTCATTGAAATGGAGTTATTTCCCTTGCCCTCAAATGAGTCAATAACTAATAGTCATATGGATCCATGTGTAGATGTGTAAGGTTTTTTTGATTGCTGCTCAAAACATCGAATTGAACAAAATTTCCAATTTAAGGACTGAACGTTAGATTAGTTTAGTTAGTATAATCTCCAACAAATAAATCGAGGTGCATGATCATAGAAACATGATTTGACACTGTAAAACTTGTTGCCAATCACTTAGGAGGCACAGATATGAACATGTCTGATCTTCAGCCGCTGTAATAATACGAGGACTTGTGACGATACAGACATGTCTCAATACGATACCTATCACAATATTAAAAACCATTTGATTTGATACAATACGTGTCACAATATACACTATTTTGGGGGTATTTAAAGAAAAATCTCAATACCTTTGACAAACATCTTGATATTTTCGTTAAGTAAGCAATTTTAAATTCAAGTATGCCTATCTTGATGCAGATATCTTAACGCGATACATATATTAATTTAGGTATCTCGATTCTCAATGTATTGATATATCGTCACAATATTCAGAATAAGCATTCTTTATGGCCCGTATTAAAATGCTCGTATGGAAATACCTCTTGTGCAGTTGACACCCCAAAACAGTGCAGCGCTGTTTCTATTCTTGTACTGCTGAGCAACAAGCAAGGAAGCAACATCTCCCAAATTTTAATGTTCTTTAGTATCATGAGGTGGCCAAGAAACAAACCCTGTCCTGGTAATGAGCGGACACTCTGCCACCCGAGCTATAGACCCAGTTATCTTATTACAACAGTCTCCCTTAAAGCAAGATGCTACCATGGAATAATCATTGATAAATAAATAACTCTGTCACTCATGTTCACTTTATTCTGAACAGGAACTACGACATGAAGGCCGACTACAACCGTATGAAGAAGGCCGGAGTGTTCACATCTGTAGCTCCCGATGGTTCCGTCACTGGCGAGGGCTGGTGATGAGACGACAAGTCTAGGATGTTTGTGAGTAACTCATATTTGTCCCCTTAAGAAAATTGCCAGTATTGTTTAAAGGTACAGGTGTAAATTTACAGGAAGGTTGCAAAATGATTTTTAACCCAATATGGGGGTCACTATACAATACGTATGCCTATGCACTTCATCAACTTACACAACATGTTTACTGTTTAGACCACTGAAATTTTTGTATGAATTTAATACAATTAACCTAGGCTGGTTTGATGTATTTGCTACTTAATCCAACTTTTTAGTTTAAGGAAAGGTCACTAAGACTTAAAGTTCATTCTAGATTTTTAGCTCATCTGGCCTGAAAGACCTGATGGGCTTATGGCATGTTGTCCGTCCATCCGTCCGTAAACTTTGTGCACTTTCGACTTCTTCTCCTCTCCTTCTTCTTTCAAGTTTAAAGAAGATATTTGGAAAGCTTCAATTAGTCAGTTTGTTCCAAAAAGATAAGCGACAGAATAGCACAGTGGTTAGTACCCGCCAGTGGTTCTGCAACTTTGTCTGCAATAGAGAACTGTTATACATGCAGTAACGTTTGGGCGGAATGTTACACTGAATTTCAGCGCAGTTACCACCCATGGTTCGCTAGTTCCAGCTTGCAGGTTTCTCCGTAATGTATTATCCAAATAGTGTTGCCGGCTTTCTCCCTGCACTAATACTTGCAGCTGTGATATAAGTGAAATCTTGAAAGCACTATTAAATCCAACGTAACCTCACATCACCCCCAAAAAGCTAAGATTTGGGTTTAGCCATTATTTTTGCTAATTCTAAACAGATGGGACTCTTTGCAATTGTAAACATAACTACCTTTTCAAAACTTGTGTCAAAAAGATAGGCAAATTACCCAATTACCCCTCTAGAAGCCTCTAGGTAAATTTAAACACTGTCAACAATACTTAAAATGTTTTGGCATTGATCTTATCAATTATTATAAGTATTTTGTTATCAAACAACTTTACATTTGTATCTCTAAACTTTGTTTTTTTCTTGTTTCAGATGTGTAGAGTGAACTATCAGTACAATGTGTGGCTGTTATCAGGAAGATTGCTGTTATGTACATTTAATTTAAAGACCAATTAAAATCTCTCATTGGAAACATTTTCTTTGTAGTCGATCCTGAAGGTCATGGTTGGCTTATGGCTGTGGCAGCAGTCTGATTAAAATTCGAGGAAAAAAGGGTGTAAAAATGTTATCTCTAGCGGGGTTCGAAACCTCACCCAGCCCGGCATTTCCTCTCCCCTATTACCCGCATGTTCTGACACAATCTCATCTAGCCAATCAAAAGGAGTGCAGTAAAAGCTTTGATATCATACTAGGGGCAGGTAGCTCCAGTGTACCATTCGTTATACATAATCGCTGTTAAACACTACTTAAAAACGGGGATGTGATTGGATAGCTTACGACTGGGTTTGTCTGCGCTAAACTGGTCATAGGAACATGCGATAGAGGTGGGTGCTTTCAGACCGAGACAGAGAGGATATCCTGAATGGTTCAAGCTCCGATAGATACAATATTTTTATATTTTATTCCTCGGAGCACGATCAATTTTAATCAGACTGGCTGTGGCAGTCAGCAGTGGCGGATCCAGAGAGGAATATGTTTCCCACTCCTGGCACTCCCTCCCCGCTTTGAGAAAAAATTAATAAGAAAGCACCTATTAAAAGAGCAGTCTGGCATATTTTTGGAATTTTTAACCTGTTTTAAATGATATGAACCATAAATTACTAAATGCTTGCATGTCAAAAGAATTTAAAAACCAATCTTTTGCCCAGATTAAGACTTTTACTCGCTGCATCAGATTCCTTTTGAGAAGGACCAAGTGGCCACTTCATGTGACAAATCTTAATCAGTTAATGAGAGAGGTATGTTCAAGGTACCAAAACATACAGTTTCATTTGAGGTTAAAAATTCCCTTTGACCCATCAAAAACATTCTCTGAAACTCAGTTGTTTGTGTTTCTAAAAATATACTACTAAAGTAGCTTGACTTTAGACAATGTTATGACTAATTGTGCTGTGAGTCCATGACTAACCGACTCTGAGGAGATTTAACCCCAGCACCGTCTTAACTCTTCAAGTTTACCAGTCTTCAGTAAACCTAGCCTCATTATGAGTCTAGCAAGACACAGTAACTGGTCGCGTCAGCCTACATATTGAATTGCTTAATCAGGGCTCATCTAACCAAGCTGCAATAGTCTGCATTCGGACATAACATTCAAATTTCCCATTTTCAAACAAATAATTCCAACACTAGCCGTTTTATGATTGGATAAATCAATTTGGCCACCTCAGGTTTGATTTGACGGTCTTAGGTCACCTAAAGGTTGGGTGACACGACCTTTTACTATATCTTGCTAGACTCAATATCTGAATGTAGGGAGTAATATTGAGGCTAGGTTTACTTAGACTGCCAGTTTACTTACAGTAATGTTAGTAGTAGGGGAGACAACTCTGTATTAGACTGATTCTCCCTTTGTCAGTCTAAGTAAACCTAGCCTCAATATTATCCGCTTCACTCCGATACTGAGTCTAGAAAGGCCTAGTAGAGGGTGGCGTCAGCCCACTTATCGAATTGACCAATCAGAATTCAGCTTACCAAGCCACAATAGTCTACCTTCGCACATATAACATTGGAGGGTCATAGGTCGCAGAAAGGTCGGCTGACGCGACTCTCTACTAGACCTTTCTAGACTCGGTATAGGAGTGAAGCGGATAATATTGAGGCTAGGTTTACTTAGACTGCTCCCTTTGTCTTCATCAGGTCCAAACTTTTTGCTGTGATGTAATATGCTCAGTGTTTTAATCCCTGAAAGGGCCAGGGCCTGAAACCTGTTTTCATTTTCTGTCTAAAACCAAAACCCCTAGAAATCTGAAACCTTGATTACAGACTTCTTAGCAGCTGGTAGGAATTATGATTTGTAGATTTGGTTACCCAATCTAACACTTGCCAGGCATCTTATTGTTATCAGCTCAAACCTAGATTTCTGCCTGGTATTTGAAAAAACATTGAAGTTTTTCATTCCTAGGCTGCCATATTTCCTCTGTTTGGGATCATCCTGTGGTGAAGGGATGTTTTTTTCTCTCAGTTAAACAGTTAAAGAATCCCTTCATTGAGAGCAGAATGATCATAGTGTTAGGTTTGGGGTGCTCAAATTGTAAAACAAATAGTCAGAGGTTCGAATCTCGGAGTGGACCCTATACCTTTTTCTTCAAACTTTCTGTTATATAGATAACATATAGGAATTACGTGAAAAATGTTTATTTCTTGACCGATTTCGTTCAAATTTGAAATGTAGGTTTATCTCAACATATGACAAAGATATATGAGTGCAAAAGTTTGAAAAAAAATAAGTATATGGTCAACTCCGAGATTCGAACCTCTGTGTAAATGGTGAACTTGTAAGGAATGTTGCACCGGTTGATTTTATGCTTTGAACTAGGTTAAGTCGTCAGGTTATTCTGAAAAAATTCTAAATGGATATTATAATTCATGTCTTTAATAGTTTCTCTATATAAAATGTCAGGAAAAGGGATTTAATCTTAACTTAACCTTGAGTAATATATATCGAACGGAATAGTAAGTGCATTTTATGCTTGCAAAGCATATTGTAAAGATGAAAAACATAAGTGGTTGAATTGAATATCCTTTATTTCATAAGTACACTTAACGCCAATCATGCACCGTTTTAGTATTATTAAATTATTGTGAATAATCAAAATGAATTTAAATTTTCATATTACACAAAATCAAATCAACATGAAAGGCACAAATGGTAACATCACATGAACAATGGCTATGAGTATATTGGACGAAATATATGTAAACCTTGAATATTGAAGTGACCATCAATAAACAATACAAACAATAATGCTGTTAAATACGTGAGCGGATATGTGACAATGTTATTTCGGGTTAACATAACAAAATTACGTAATCGTCAGTTAAATTATTTGCTGACTTGAAGTTTTCTTGCCAAAGAAATTATCAACATCAGATATGACATTAAAGACGAATAACTATATACCTCATTGATATTTTTCAACCCTTTCTAAGTTCTTGCCTCCATTAAATCGTTTATGGAGGAGGTTTGTGGTTCTTGTTTTTGACAGCCACCAAATTTGCAACCATTATACTAGTAAACCATATTTATCAATCCATAAGAAAACTTCGCATCTAAAGAAGATTCACACAAAAAAGCAACCAGTGGCGAATCAAGTTCTTGAGGGCACCAATTCTCTCCCGACAGAGTCAATTAGTCAAAGACATGGGTAATAAAGATAGAGCCTGATTCGATGCAATCAACGTTAGTTGTGCAATCATGCAAACAATCCATAGTTTATATTTCAAATAGTTTCCTCTCACACTGTTAATGAAACTAAACTTAAAGGTATGATATTTCCCTTGTCGCTACACGACTGTTAAGATTGCTAACAAACACAGTGTCCAAGAAGTGTTTTAATTGGCTGCAAATAAGGGAGATATCTTGTGTTGGAACTTTTAATACCACAAGGGAAATCTTCAAGAACCCCGGGATTTTGGCTAATTGAACCAGAGGCTAGAGAATTTGGCTACCATTTTAGGTCGTGTTTTCAATTTCCCCGCGGTTTAGGGAGGGTTAGGGGTCTCGGACCCCATTAACACACCCCGCCCGGGAACTGACCAGCTAAAACTATGGATTAAAAGACGATTGGTTTAATATCAACGATCTCCAACTAAGAATCAATTTACACAAGTAAACAATAAGCGTAAACTAGCAATCAAACAGTAACGTCAAGATACGTTGATTGTCACTATTCGTCATAGTCATCTTGATGACATACATATTCCTCTGAAATTAAATAAATGTGACCTTATTAAATTAAGCTTAATGTGAACTGTCTTAAATACTTTGTATTATCTATCATGATAAACACTAAGTTGGATGATGTATACTGACAGGCAAAAGAAAGTACACACTTCAATTGATTTTATCATATGTATATATCAAAGAGTTTCTATTACAAAGATTTTGAGGGGTTTTATGTCGAATTATCAAACTGATAACAGGAATTAAATTATCGTTCAAAGAATACTTAGAGTGTTTTGGACTTTTTTCAAAAAAAGATATTTTATGTTAATTTAGTGTTCCAAAAATAATTCTTAAATAACTCAAATGTTCATCAACAGAAAGACATATTCTATATGTAAATACAAAAAAGTGCCTATATTTTCATATATTAACGACATTTTAAACATGGTAGGGGTAATGACAGTCAATCTAAATAAATATAACCGTATGACCTAATATAAAACCTGTTGATCTAAATTCTATTTAGATTGAATGAAAGTGTAAATTCTATTTCTTATTCTTGCCTACATAACACAAATATAGTCTAATAAAATATTAACAGGACACCAATAATTTTATTTAAAATACTACAAATATGTGTAATAATTAACGAGTCATTTGTCTCTTAAATATAAAGTAAACAAACTGTGATGTGTTCTTTCTTGCGTTTTATTTGGTGTGACTAGTGTCTAACGTAGGCATAAAAATAGGTGTATTTCTGGTAAAATGGACTCGAAAGCATACATACCGTGGTATTAAGGTATCAAATAAAATTGCACAACTGTTAAAGCTTTCATTATTCAGTAATGGACATAAAATACACATTTGGTGATGAAAATAAATAACATAAATACTATTTGTGTGCAAGAATAAACCATTATTGTTATTGAAAGGTTAAATTCATAAATGTGTTAAACACTATCATATCTACGTAATAACCATCATTCAAGCCAATGTTAAGGAATATTGATCAATACGATTGCGTCATAAATACATGGTAACATATGTTGAAAGTAATCAACAACAAATATTTAATGAAAACATTGTTTGTCTTTGGTCTAAAAATAATCGGGGTTAAGATAAAATATCGTTGGTATCACGAATAACAAGAACTATATGTATAAATGAGTCAAATCAAGCAATTACGCTCAGTGAGAGTCTCAGCAATAGTAATAAAAGAAACTTTTAAAGCATTTCTTTAACAAATAATGTTTGAATACCAAAAACTAATGCCCCCAGGACACCGCAGCACACATGTTTAAAGAAAGGATGGGAATAAAGTTATTTCAGGAAAAGAGTATCATATGTTGCCAATTGCAAGACAATCGTTTTTAATCAATGTAAGAATTTCCAATACGGACGTACCACATTTGGTTTAGCATAGCAAATCCACTTTCTTAAAGAACATCATTAAAATATATTTACACTAAAATGGCGGCATGTACTTTTGGCTTCTTATGTGACACGTTTGTTTTCGAGTACCGATATTTGGATTGGGTAATGATATGGTTTATTTTCTGAAGAAAACAAATTTTGTATAAACAAACATAAAAAAGAAAAAGGTGAAACCCATAAACTGTTCCAAAACGTGCTACATTAATTTATAAGTACTATGAATTATATTTATAACTTAATGTAAAATTCTTATTGATGTTAAAAGATGAACGAATAATTAAGGGATAGAATATCAATATCTACATATTAACTGATATGTAAAACATAAGCAATGAACAATGCTTGAATAACATGCATAACAAAAACAATGACAGAACAATGAAATAAATGCCGAATCGTAGCATAAATTGAAAAACAATTAAGCTATTAATTCATAAATGAAAAATCATAACATTTAATCTCGGATAAGTACGATCATTTCCATTCACGAAGTGAGCAAGATAGGAAAATGTCCGTCCAAGTAAACCTAGCCTCAATAATACTCGCTAAACTCCCACTTAGAGTCTAGCCAGATACAGTAAAAGGTCGTGTTCGCCCCCAACGTTATATGTGAGAATGCAGACTATTGCGGCTTGGTAAGACAATTCCTGAATTGTCAATTTGATATGTCAGCTGACAGCACCCGCCACTCGACTTGCTAAGCTCAATATCGGAGTTTAGCGAGTATTATTGAGGCTAGGTTTACTTACACTGGTGTCTACTGTGTTTCAGAGCCTATTGTGAGCCTTGATTGGTCAGTTCGATAAGTCGGCTGACGCGACCTGTTAATGCACCTAGCTAGACTCAATAGCGAGTACTGTTGAGGCTTGGTTTACTTAGACTGGGAAAAGGTGATATTGGAACTGAATCATAATAACTTGGATGTAAGTTCATCCTCGTCAACAAATCTTTTCCTGATACTAAATACAACAAGTCATTTTGATCAAAATTCACTTCTACAGCATCTTCCCCGCAAGGCCAAGTTAGCGCACGTAAGAGACCAGCTCAGCTAGAAAGGCTCGTTATAACGATTGCTATCTAGGCCTTGCGGGGAAGATGCTTCCACAGATGTAGCTCAAGTCATTCAATCTTGATCCAACCTCTGTTAATTTAAGGCCAATTCGCGGGTTTCCGAATAATTGCACCACAAACCATAAGCAACAATTCAGCCAATGAAAACACTCTTGCGTCGAAAGGGTTGTTCTCGCAGAAAGGCCTGTGCCATGATTCAGTCGCGTCACTAATTGCACATTTTCCTTTGATTCAACCAATCTGGTTTCTGGCTTTCAAGTCCATAAATTGGCCTTTTTCAACAGAGGTTTGATCAAGAATTTATAATGAGAACTACCTCAGTTTGGCGAGTATATTTGTTCCATAAGGACTAAGATAAGTGAAATACGTTACGCCAAATGGCATAGGTAACTGCTTCCATTCATGCGTCACATAAATATTACGTTGGCCTATCAATTCAGCAGTAGTTTCAATGGCAATCCGATGTTTTCATTGGTTGACAGTGCGCATGCTCCATTGGTGCGGCATAAAAACCTCGATGGCAAGACAAATTTATGAAACTGATCACACAATACTCATATTGCCGTCGTTCTGCCGATTAGACGAGTCCGCAAATCTGCAAGGGAAAACATAGACATATATATTTCCAACGAGAGCAGTCTGGCTCATATTTTCCATTTTATGCTCTGGGACAAAATGCCAAATGTGATGACGTTGTCTCTGACGTTATGGTTTTTGACGTTATGGCCGGTTTAAACAAACCATTTGAAGATTGGAAGTGTATCTTTGAAACTCGATTTTTGGTTTTTTATTTCCTTGATTTAGATTATTTCTGTTATTTTGTTCACTTCATACTATATTAACGATACTCGCGTCCGCTCGGAGAAAACAAATATTAGACACTCGTTTGATCATGCATTCTCTAAAATACTACATGCGTTTGGCTATGATCATTATCATTTTTATCAAATCATATATTCTTTATCTATATTTGTAGCTACATCAACAAACTTTTTCATTTTTTATCCCCAAACTGCGTTTTTTTCTGTCCACATATAATTTCTTTTATAGTGAAAAATAACACTAAGTGTGTTTTGAACATTTCTAAGTATTTATGATTAATAAAACTAATGATAACGATAAAAACAGTGTTAATGAACGCAATAATTAATAATTCATTATGAGGAATTATGTAATCAATACAAGTTAGGTTGCATGAATACTATCTCGATAATATATTGATATATTTATCGAATCCATATTTTGAGGCACTGTATTCATATTTATCAATTAAGATAATGATAATAAAGTGTTCCTGTCATTTAAATAGTTTTGTCAATTTATTGATAACCGTAAAAGAAATATTATTAATAAATAATTATGTTATATGAAGTTGACATAATCAAACAAAATGTTTTTTTTAATACAAAGCAGATTACAAGAATAATGATTGCATTACATTGATTTCATGGAATAATTAATTAACCAAATGATATGTCAACGTGATCTCTTAAGATAATTGCACAATTACGTGATAAATAATAATGTAAAACGTGAATACTAGATCAATAATTGTTATTTAAATAGAACTCATTTCATGACTTTAAATAACATTTCTATGAGCTTGAAATCATCAAATATTCATTCTGCTACTTGATAAATATTGTTAACCTTAGGAATACTTCTTAGTTTGAAAATTCCCATATTTTTTTTTTTATAAATATCCACTGTGGTTTTTCTTGAAAACAGTTTAAGGTAAATTATGAATATGACGAACAGCTGCACGTAAAACGTTGGATTTCATTTTAACCCCTTGGTATACTGGTTACTGGATGGCAATATACTGAGCAAAAAAAGTTGAGGACCACATAATCTTGTTCGAATAATTAGATTGTCTTAAATGTTTATTTTTGCAATTACGGCTCAATATACTACCATGGCCGTATTTCTTAAACCTGTAACCTTCGTGAGACTCTTGGAAGCTTTTAAAGTTATCCTTTATGAACGTATCCATCCTGTCTCAGGGAACGAACGTTACGCTAACTCCACTAATCTGTACCCTGGGCTCAGAAGCCAGACTGGCTCGCGCGGCCCGACTTGAGATATAGCCAATCAAATCATTTTATCGTTGAAATTTTATCGAGAAGGTGGCAAGAAAATGATTTGATTGGCTATATCCAAAGTCGGCCCGCGCGAGCGAATCTAGCTTCTGAGCCCAGGTTACATGATAAGTGGAGTTAGCGTAACGTTCATTCCCTGAGACATGATGGAACGTATCCTCTGTTTCCTATAAAACTTTTACGTTATTATTGCCGAGGTGGCAGTACCTTCTGATCAAGTTTCAAATGGTTTGTATCTTATTGCCTCCGAGCTCAGATATCGGTAACTCATTTAGCGACATATATTTTAAATTTATTTTTGAAAGTGTTATTATTCCTGACAATCAGCACTTTATCAAAATTTTGGTTTCGCAACCCGAGAATTTTTCTAATTAAAATATCGTATGGTCCCTGACTTGTTTGGCTCAGCATATATACAATCGTGCGTTTTTTCTCTTTGAGGGGGATGAAAGGTAGGGAAAGGTTGGGAGTTAATACATTAATAATATTGACATTGCTACACGCAGGAAGGGGAGGATATCGAAAAGTTATTAACTATTCCGAGAGTTATAAGACAATGTTTATAATTGAAATCAAAATGTAGTGATGGAAAGGGATAGGAACAGAAAAAAACAGGCAATCATGTAAAACTTTTGTATCCGCATATCAATATTTTGATTTATGAACACAAAATGTAAGATAATTCTTAAATGTGATTTTTAGGTATTGAACCAATCCCATTATTCACAATCGTAAAGTGGACTATCAAGCATGCATGAATATTTATTGACAGATATTCACAAGTAAACTAGATTATTATGACAATTAATCTTCTTTTGAAAATGACAGCAAGGTGAGGGGGTGCGGGGAGAGAGAGATGGTTAACAAATAACGATTAATGTCTGCAAACAAAAGTTGTGAGAACGAACTTAATGAAATGCATGTTAACATGCTGTCATGCACTTGAGAACATATAAATAAAGGGAAGGATTGACTCTGATACAGTAAGTTCTACCAACACCAATAACTAATTTTTATGTAAACATGCACAAGACACCAATATGATCATTAATGAATTCCGAAGTTCATCAAGGTATATGATCTCACAATCACACACATAATCTGAACATGCAAGGGTTGGGGGAGGTGGGAATAATCCATTACCAACAAAAACTAACATGCATTTTTACCATTGTAACCCTTGTAAACAGTTATAAACTGTTCCGCTTTTCATCTGTAAAACAATATTGAAATTAAAGGATGATAAAAAAAAATGAGCAAAATAAAAATAAAAAAGCATAAGCCTGATATAAGTTGGCATTTCTAATATATATATTTCATATTTCCTTATATCACATGTATTTAGTATATAAGCAAAATAAAAATTGACAAAAGACTTGTCAAATGTTTTAAAACGTATCCCATTTTCATCAGTTTTAAACTTCTCTTAACAGTAGTAATGATGCTTTGGTCGAGATGATCTTAACTACTTGGCATCTTATTCACATTGCAGTCTTGCACTAATGTAAAATGTTTTTAAAGAGGCCATGCATGCATCATTCATATTAACAATGGTATGAATAAGTGTGTATCTTTGCCCGCTCGGAAGCCCATAAGCTGTGATTCTTCCAAAGGGCAAATATCACCACTTCTGAGAAAAATCGCAAACGGGCCTTGTTTTATCCATCTTACAAACCGAGTTTTGTTTTGCTTACAAAATGGTAGAAACGTACGTAAAATCTCACTGGCTGCTTTTGCGTCAACCGATTGTAAAGAGGCATTGTCGTGTGGTTGGCGTTTATAAAAAGCATGGACGTAAAAATTAGTACAAAGCCTCTAGGTTGTTAAGGTTCTTTGAATAGTTGGCTATAGAACAAATCCTTAGCATCGGTAGCATGTTTTTTGTTGAATGACGCCAAAAAACATAATAAATGCTACCAACTGGAAGACAATATTTCTATATCAAATGTAGAAGTTCATGCGTTCAATATTCGGTTAAGCTACGAATCCATTTCCCATTATCATATAAATAAAAGGTGTTCACACAATAATGGCAAACGGTATTTTTGTTAATTTTTTTCTATAACTACGGATCATTTCCTAGGCTAGACTAACATTTAGTCTCAGAAGTATTTTTTTTTCAATATTGACAGCATTTTAGACAATTCGTGTATAATAAAAAAATGGAGCCCAGAAGAAGCTTTAACTTCCTAAAGCTGAGCGATCTAGACTTGCTATACTTTTCTAGACTGGGTTGGTCATCAATTAATTTTTTTTTGCTTTAGGGTCTGGATGACAGACTATTCCTTGGCTAATGAGATGTTTGACACTAGACATATTACATTTAACATATATGCTCACATTATTTGAGGAAACGTTTAAGAAATAAAATTTCCAGAAAATGTTCCACTCTTTCTCAAGTTAAAACATCGAATTATGTTGATGGTATCCTTCATCAGAGGAAATATATTAAATGATAACCTAAACTGATGAATCAGCCGGTCAGAACGAAAATACACAAACAAAAGCGTGACGTCAATAGAAGCTTGTGAATGGAATGTAAACAGATCCCTTCGAACAATGAAATCTACCTCTTTGTTATGATGGTCATCGAAGTGTATACATATATATACATTTGTGCATAAATATGTTAAAGATTAATGCGTCAACACCGTACTCATTTATATGAAACTTAACTTTGCACCTGACTTTGCATTCGAAATAATTAAGTTATTTATTTCACCATAAAATTGAATATAGTCTCGTGCTTTTTTTTACAAAACTTGCATTAAGAGTTTTAATGAGCCATAAGTTTAAAAGCACAAATTTGATACTTTTGGGGTTTCATTGAGTTCACCACCAATGCTACATGATTACTTAAACCTAACATATTCACATCTAATACCTGATTGAGACCCATTTACAACAAAAACAATTTCTGAAAACATTTCAATTTTCAAAAAATAGCAGCGACTTTGCATTATTTGGAATAGCTAGCGGGCTTATTGACCAACGTTCGGTCAATAGATTGTTGATTTCTTTCTTTAACAACATGACAACTAAAACTATGCTCTAACTTTCCTGATAGTTGCTAGTGCAACTAAACAAGTCATAGTAGTGTTTTAGAGGAAATAGTCATCTTCAAACGTACTATTAACAATAGCTCTAGTGTTCAGATCAGTGACTTTAGACACGTGTTGAAAAGCTGAAATATTGCTGACGACACGTTAAACCCAAACTCACTTTAGAGCCACCATTTTACTTACTTGAGCCAATATCAGTTGAACTGTAAGTACGGTTGGCAGAGGCAAGACTGGCTCCAAGTTGAATGTTTATTTGTTCATACGGATCCTCCTCTGAAAATGAAATAACAATATAATTATTTTTCAGAATCATAATTTTCATACGTGTGGTTTTCTTGATTGCAACATGTTATAGTAAGGTTTGTACATTCTTAATTTTGTATACATGACGTTTCTGGGCTTCTGGCAAACAGGTCTTGGTACTATATCATTTTTTTGATGATATAGCATAAATTTTCGCTCGCATCTAAAAATCAAGAGCTCGTATGATATAAGCATTATTACACGAAAGATCGTTTAATATCACCATTAAACTTTCGCTCGTATCATACAATCTAGAACTCGTTTTACATAAACAGTATTATACGAAAGCTCGTTTAATATCATAAACATTCGCTCGTATCATATTAATTAAAGCTCTTTTTTTATATAAACTTTTTTTTTTTTTTTTTTTTTTTTTTTTTTTTATTCACGAGAAGAAGTGTACAGTTCATAAACAGCAAAAAAAAAAAAAAAAAAAAGGGAAAAAAAGAAAAAAAAAGGGGGGGTAAACATTTCATTCAACATATTTTTTTTTCCCACTGTAGGCAAATAAAGATATAAGATAAAAAGGAAAATTAAGTAGAGAGCGAGAGAGAGAGAGCGAGATATATGGGATAGGGAGGAGGAGAGTATGTACAAGAACAGTATTACATACCATTGGTTTGGTTTGCATCAGTTACCATTTCAAGGGGGCCCATTTTTTGGCAAATTCACTTGGGTCGTTTGAATTAAACTTTTCAATGTTATAATAGTGCCTTATTTGAGATAATAGTTGGACAAATGAGGGAGTGGTGTTGCTATATTGGCAATTTTGTATGTAGCGTTTTGTTATTATAAAAATGTGATTTTCCAAGATGTTTAATTTTGGATTACCAAGGAGGAAATTATTTCTGTTTAAGCATAATTTTAGACATGTTCTACTTTCATACCAGTTACTGAGTTCGTTCCTTAAGCTTTTTTTATATAAACGGTATGACACAGAAGCTCGTTTAATATCATTGAACTTTCGCTCGTATCAAATAAGTCTCATTTATATACCAAAAAAACCTAACTCTATATAAACATTATTACACGAAAGCTCGTGTAGTATACTCAATGTACCCACCGGCCTGACTGCGAGCCCCGGGGGAGGGGAGAGGCACCTGGTAGAGGTTGGTGGGGGTGGAGGGTTCCTGAGAGAGACGGTGGAGGGTGGTGGGTTCCCGAGTCTTCCTCCAGTTGCTCGGGTTCAGGACCTTGCTGAGACGCTGTAGGGGATTCTTCCGTCTCTTCTTTACTCGGTCCAGAGCCCTTTTAATAGAGAATTTGTTATGAATAACACAAATGTATAATGTATCAATGATAGGTCTACACGATGAAATTCATTGAATCAGTCTCTTCTTTACTCGGTCAAGAGCCCTGTTGACAGAGAATAATGTTATGCATAACACAAATGTATAATGTATAATGTATCAAAGATAGTTTAATACGATGAAAGTCATTGGCTCAGTTTCTTCTTTATTCGGTCAAGGGCCATGTTGATAGAAAATATCTTACAGCATATGGCAAATGTATAATGCATAATGTATCAAAAATAGATTTAGAGGTGCACAATAAAAATATTCGCATATGTATGTTTGCACGCCATGCAAAAATTCATCAATATGTTTCTCATTTCAACAATCATTTACATTTTTTGTCAGTTTTACTGGGTTTTTTTTTTTAAAGAAGCACGCCTGTGTGGTGTGTGGGTAACGCAATGCCAAACGTTATCTATGGTGCATTCATTCTTACGAAGATCATATAAATGATCATCAGTTAGCGAAATTTCAATATTAAGGTACGAAGTCATCATCCCTGACAGTAAACCGGATACTGTATCACAGTAAGTGAACTCAGTAAAATGACAAAAAGACGAATTGACATTGATAGTGAATGTCTGATTATGCACGTAGCATACATGTACATGCTTTGGCTTCAGTAATAAAGTATCTATAATCTTTTACCAAAAACTACCCATATATGTTTCTTAAAATTGGTATTCGGAGGTAAGTATGTAGGTGATTTAATATATATCAGCATATGAATTTTCAACACAACTGCAATGTCATAGAAACATGGAATATCATTGACATATTCCTATTATAAATCTGCTTTTTCAAATAATATCCAAAACATAATTATCAACTGAATCTAAAAAAGCTCCCATATATAATAAATAATTTTCTATTTCATGGAAAACCTATTTAGAATCTGATTTAGGTCATACGTTGTTTGCATAACTGAGTCACGTTCATTTACCATTTGCAGAGAAAACCATGAAGCCAAGACATTTATCACTGTTGCTAAGCAACTCCATAACAACTGTCATCAATGAAAATACATGTTATGCGGGACATATATCCATCACTGACGTCAGTTGATTATCGGTTCTGTGAAAGACACAGAGTTGGGTACTTGTTACACAATGCTGATGATAACGTATAGTCCTAAAGGTCACTTCAGGATGGTGTGCAAATAATAGCTGTACAATGTCATTTGAATATCGATATATTGCAATACAGACAGTAATACATTTATTGCAATAATATTTTCATATCGCAATAAATCGCACCAACTAATTTTCTAGTCATATTCATTCTTACATCATGTTATAAGGGACAATAACATGCCTAACATTCTTACGTTGTGTAATGTGTTCGTCTGTCGTACTGATGGCACACATTTTTGTATATGCCATAAATTTTACATGCAATGTTTTTCTATTAGAGAATGCTGAATTTTGTCTATGTAATACAAGAGCTGTAAATTGTCATTATCAAAGCTAATGCACATCAATAAGTCGCCATTAAATTATTATTGAGGGTTTAAAAGACATAACGTGTAACTGAGCGTAATGTTTTGTATTTGTGGGAATCTAGTGTATTATAAATTAAATTGTCTCGAATCCATTCTGATGTGTCTTTGGTATATCATAGATCTGATTTCGAGACGAGTTTGCAGAGTGTCAAATCATCATGACAATTGACACACCATCTAACTTTAGTTAGAATCGAATTAAATGCATATATTATACTCTATGAATAATTGAACAACATCTAAATAATAATTAGTCATGTTGACCGTATAGAAGGAAATATCTAACTTTTCAAATTTACCACATAACCATGGTCATGAAATAGGAATCACAGTTTCTATGTGAAGGCACTTAAACGTTGATTAATAACAAGCTGGTTGATTTATGGGATGGTAATGGTATGATGTAGTATTATTGCATAATGATGTTCAATCAAAGTAAACGTGTGCTAACAAAGCCAGACTGATATCACTAATTGCATTGGATGAAGCAAATGGATATCTCGAAGGCCAAGTGCCTTTTAGATTCTAATTCTAAATTGTTTAAAATGATTTAAAACGGCATAAGGATCTATACCGAAACGTCGTTACTTTCTTCTATTAATAAGTTGATCATCCATACAATTGTTAGTCGTCATGATATATCCAACTTGTAAAATACCTCTAAAACAACTTAAATGTATTAGTCCATATTCCTCATACTTCAAGAGGCTATTATGTCGTATGATAATTTCTAAACATACTACCCTAAAATAAAAATGTTTAGAGTGCATCGTTATGATGTCTGTAGACAATGAACATGGTGTGTCATCGTAATATTTCATTGTAAAAAGAGGATTTTAATAAAGACATGTTATTGTAATATTGATGTTTCATTGAAATTGAGATGGTTCAATGGAATTGACATTACAAATGAAGAAGTTTCATTGTAACAAATATATACCATCGTAAGAAAATGTTTCATTGTGAGTTGGAGATTTAAAGAAGGCGTTCATAGCGAAGAGTTATCATACTGAATAAACAAGGTATAACGTTATTTGAATATAAAGGTGTTAACCTGGCATCACTGACCTATTTGATATATTCATTAACGCAATATACGATTTAGATTTAAAGGAATGAGCAAAAAAAAAGATATCAAAGTTAGTGCTTAAATGATAAGCAACATAGACGAACCAGCGAAACGTACTTTAAAGGGGCAGTAGCACGTTTTTAGGGGGAATATAAGGTGATGTCAGGAAAATGGAAATAAATGGTTCCAATTGAAAGACAATGTCATTAAACTAAATGGAGCAGTAATAATTTAAATACATAATGTAAAGTTTAGCCATGCGATTCCTTTTTCTTACACAAAATGAATTAAAGGTGTTCACACAAAAATGGCCGCCAATGGATTTTATGTGAATCTTCATACTTTGTCCTCTGACTATGGCTGATTGGCTTGTGTAATGAGATTTATGACACTATCAACATAATACATTTAGCATTAACATACAATTATCAGTGAAAATTTTATAATATAAAATTATCAAAAAACGTGCTACTGCCCCTTTAAATGATAAGCAACATAGACGAACCAGCGAAACGTACTATAATAGGAACCCTCAGTTGATGCTTGATGTTGAATGTTAAACTTAGTTTTGACTGAACATGAAAATACGTAACTTATACATTATGGAATTATGCTAACGAGACATGTGCATACTATGATGTGAACAGTGGCGATATTGGAATGTATGTCTTTATTGTAATTTAGGCAATATTCCGGCAATACAAATAAGTTAGAAGATGCTCATTTGCAATTATAAATATATGCATGTAAACATTACAACATAGGACGATGATGTATCGCAGCATTAACACAATATAAACGTTACCATTATTTACTTAATATTTTCACAAAAATATTACCCTTCACCGTTATGAACTGATATTAACTTCATAAGAAGGTGCAGCGTTGATGTATTCAAATTATATTTTTTTAAATATTTGGAAATGGTACGATATGATGACAGGAAATTTTCTTTAAAATAATCATCAACAAATATCAATTGAAAGTATTAAATTAGAACTTGTAGCATTGACGAAGCCAAAAGAGACAATTGCACCTTTGCATAACACAGCAAGGGTATATCAAGCATGTTCAAGATTTAAACAAATTATTATATTTAATCTAAAATAACATCAATAATAAAAATCAGTTATTAGATAATCATACACTGACATCATTTTCAGAAGAACCCGCAGACATAATGTATCGTAACAGAAACACAATGTAAACATTGACATTATAGATTGGCTCAGCAGGAAGGGAGCACGCTCCAATAACTTCATTATTAGGATTCCTAAGGATTCGATTGGTTGCTTCTTTGCTATCTATCGACTGTTTCTCACGGGTTGAACTGGAGAGAACTGTCATGAAGAACAACATCGAATCTTCAGGGTCACTCGGTGCATTATGATGTCAATGTTGCTCACGATTATTTTTCTGTTTTGGATAATGGAAAACATTTGTGTTTGGTTTGGACAGCATATTGAGGACAGATATAATCTACCTGATTAAATGTACTTTTAAGCTATGTGATTCATTCACATTTTTTCAACATTTTCATCATATTATTAAGGTTATGGCAGTTTATAGGTTTCTTGCTTAGTTCTTAATCATTGCAAGAAACAGTAAACATCCTTGATAAAAAAAAAGTGCATTGGACACACATTGTGATTATTCATTAACATCTTAATTCCATTTAAATTTAAAGTTTTATGGTTTATATAAGTTTGTACATTTCATGCCTTAGTTCTCAATCATTGCTAGAAAAAATAAAAACTATGATTGAAAAAAATGCATTGGAAACATATTGTGATTATTCATTAACATTTTACTATCGTGTTAAATTAAAGTTTTATGGGTATGTAATGTTTAAGATATAAATGAAAGAAAGAAAATATTGTGTGGTTTTACGCTTCCTCGCCCAATGACGTTTTAAGAAGTTAAAGCAACGTAAAGTGTAGCATATGTTGTCAGGTTGTAAACATTGTACTATGCCCCTTGTTTTATGTCCATATTTATCATCATAAAATCTTTTAATAACAGTGCTTTCACGTGACGTAACGCAGCGACTGGTTGACTTTCAGAGGTCAGAGTTGATGGATCACGTGATTAGCATACCACAACGTCTTGCTCGGAGACAAGTAAAGAATGTAGGTTAACCAGTTTAAGGAAACTTTACGTCAACGGTATGATAGTTACTTATCTTCAAGGTTGCCCTATAAAACAATAAAACCTCAACTTTTTTATTTTTACTACAATTATTATTTAAATGTTAAAAGGAAATACGATTTATATTTTATGAATGTTATATTCACCCTCTAGATGCATAATAAGTAAAATGCATAGTTTGAGTTTGAAAGCCGTCAAGAAAATGAATAAACCATATGCTATTTGACAATAAAACAATTTATTAAACTAAACAAATTGTATTGATATGTTTTGCTTGACGTAAATTTTTATGAGTTATATAAAAATAACCAGGTTGAAGTATATTTTTAAAGTTACAATAACATCATAAACTTCAACATATATCTCCAGAACAAGTACATGCTTACTTAAATTACATAAACACCCCGAAACTAATGACACATACTCTATTATATCATATTATTTGCAGGAACATACCAGATACAAAGGGTGTATGTATATTTTTTTCCGATTTATCAAAATAAACACGATAAACAATATATTCTAGGCCACTAAATCGCCTGTACTTTTTGGTGATAATGTAAAACTGTTTCGATCTTCAAATATAATTCTTTTGAAAAAAACAAAAAACAATTTCATATCTGTACAAAGATAAAGAGATGTCATTGCAAATTTGGCGAGAAGAAATCTTATCAACTTTGATCTCTATATATGTCAAAAACATCTGTAAAACCCATCAAGTATTCAATACATCCCGAACATAAGCAAAACGTGCATCAATTTAGCCTTATCTGCCCTGTGGACAACTACAATGCTAGCAATTAACATTCAAATACTCAACCGTATCATATGTATGATGTGTATTCGAATGAAGTAAACGTATTCAATGGGCTACTTGAAAATACCCATCATGCATTCGGTCAACGTATCTCAGTTAATACTATGAGCTATCTGCGAGCCCATACATTATTCTCCGATAGCTGACATATGTGTCATTCTGTTGTGATAAATGTCTGATAAATATGTGCTCTGGTTTTGTAGATCAGTAAATCACCGGGTTGGAAAAATGATAGGAATCAATATCATTCTGTTGATCCAGATTTTTTAATAAATTATATATACACATATATGACAATTAACAATTAACGACAATTAATTGACAATTAATTGACAGTTAACGCAAAATTCTTTATCAGGTAAATATATTTTTGAATTCATAAATGAAGGTATTTGGGTAAAGAAGCATTAACGTAACTTTATTAAAGGTTGATTTTGAATAAAACTATCTGCAAAAGTAAAGTTATATGCGTTATGTATCATCTCTGTGAACTTGTGCATTAGAAGACGGTAAACAATTATCTAATATGATAAACATTATCAAATATACTATATGTCTGTCATAAAACTATGCTTCAATGGTTGCATATTCATAATTTCCTAAGAAAAGTGCTTTTATGTTTTGATAAAATGCTTGCAGCATATATGGTATAAAAATAATTAATACTCTGCTTAAGGTGCTATAAAACCTTTGACATCGTCTGATCAACTATCGAATTCAATATTGAGTAGATTCACTCCAACATAGCATGAATGTTAAACATTGTTAAATTCTCAATGAAGTAGATAGTTATCCATGAATCTTTTGACAAAGCTACCAAACTTCAAGTATTGGACAACATAAAAACAACAAAGAATACAACACAATGTCAGATTTCTCATATTTCACACCAAAGAGGAACTAGATTGATGAGATTCATCAAAACATCACACGGCAAAGATTGATGACTAAGCTGAAGACTATATTGATTCTTGGTGGTAATGTGTGTACTATAGTTCTGTGAACGTTCATTCATATTGTGATCATCACTAGTGATGCTCTGGTGATCATTCAGCATCACATGTATTAAGAAGTAAGGTTAAGAGTATAGGATAAGGATAATACATAGAAAATTACTCAATCTAAATAAATTTAGATCAACAGATTTTTTATTTTGTCATACTGTTGATCTAACATTGGCCCGTAAGGCAGGTCGTCCCGGTGACCTCTGACATCAGCCTCTCGGCCAATCAGAAAACTTGCCCTAGCTCGCTGGAAGTTAAAAAACTCAGCAGCGCATCTTTTGAAATAGATGATGTTCGGAGCTTTGTCATTCGGAGCGGATTGCTTGGATGTATTAATAGATTAGACTTTTTCATTTTGAAATGATTTAGCGTATTTGCTAGTTGTCGATGACAAATGATAATTGCACGTCGCACAGATACTAACGTGGCGAATAATAATCACAAAGTTAGAGCTTGATAAATGCCAATATCTGCGAAAATCCATATGCAAGGGGAGGTAACTCCTTTTTTTTTCAAACTTGTTTATACTAATTTATTTGATTGTCATCCAAATAATGTTTAAAATAGTGATTTTTGTCAATCATAAAACTAAAAATATTTCATACAACCAGAATAAAATCAACCTATTGATATTTTTCTTATCAGTATAGAAAACAAGATTTATTTTTCACATTGCACACTTTTATTGAGAACAGGTCATTAGCCATCATATATTTCTTCCGTTCATTCTTTGAAATAGCGACTATGAACTGTTTGTAACGTCGAATTTGATTGATCAAATCGCGAATTCCTTGTTTGCATACGAAAGGTCACCGGGACGACCTCTCACACTGGTCAATGTTAGATCAACAGTATGACAAAAATAAAAAATCTGTTGATCTAAATTTATTTAGATTGAGTCCATAGGTAGTCATTTTTGTGTGAACACCTTTCATTTTGTATAAAATTTTCATTTTCCTGACATCACCATATATTTCCCTTAAAACCGTTCTTCTGCCCCTTTTATGTAAGAAATATTTAATAAGCATGAACAAAATGAACAGTAATTTTCTATGTATTATCCTTATCCTATACTCTTAACCTTACAGTATGACAAAAATAAAAAATCTGTTGATCTAAATTTATTTAGATTGTACTGCACAGAAGGTTAAAGTTCTAGGGAAGATGATTAGTAACAAATTACTGTTAATTTTGATGATGCTTTTTGGAAAGTTTCTCACAATGTGATAATTAGGACGATCACCACTTATTATGAAATACAACTACTGTACAGATAAGGATGTATATATAAGATGACACAAGGCAATTTTCAGGCATGACTTCATCCAGGAAGTTCATGTTGTAGTTTCCATAACCTTTTGTAGTTTAGTTTCATATGTAGTCACATCATTTACATGATCTAACACGTTAGGTCAACTGATGAATTATTTTGTTTATCAACTCATATCTGTTCGTAAGATAAAATCTCATGCATTCGGATTTTAAAAGCTGGTCACACACGTAGAAATGTTATTCGCTTTAATACTATCTTTGTATAGAGGACAAATTACATTAACAAAATATTTGTTATTTTATCTCAATCAACATAAAGTAAGAATTGCAGTACAAACTTCGTTCACAAGATCAACAACTTCTTACTGTGCCTAAAACCAAGCTTAAATCTTTTGGACATAGAACTTTCGAATATTCTGCTGCTGTCTTGTGGAACTCTCTCCCGCTTCAAATTAAGCAATCCCCAACATTCGACTCTTTCAAATCAACACTAAAGACACACCTCTTTCAGTCCTACTATTGCTAGCGCTTAGAGCATATATCTTATGGATTTAGCGCTATAAAAGTCACCATTATTATTATTAAATAAGAAATATGGTCTTGGGTGAGCTTCTCTATGTGTTTAAATCTTTCGGACGGCCTAGACTTTTAGATACAAAAGGCTATTGTTTGAATTATACTGATATTATCCATCAACTTGGAGGCTTTCTTCTTACATGCTTTTTTCTAAACTTTATGTAACGTGTAATAATTACCAACTGTAAAAGTAATTATTCTTATTAGCAAAGTCATCAGGATACAGTACTCTCTGTTAATATATTGATTATCGTTTTACTTACTTATTATGCATATATCAATATAGAGTAAACTACCAATCTTGTTAGCTTAGAACGACAGTCTTAGATTGTGTCGAGATAGAAGTAACCACGAAAATATTTTTTTGAAAAACTATTCTACAAAATACAAATTTTGAAAATGAGTGCCAGATAAAAATACTGACGTTAAGTCCTTGAAAGAATATGAAACTATAACTGTTTTATTGAATATTGGAATTGAGAAATTGTATTTAATTCTAAAATTAGACTTGCCGATCAAGATATTTTTCGATCAAGATATTTTTCGGGCAAGAACTAATGAAAGCTATAGTATTTAATTATAGACATTTTAAATATATATTTGGCAATACTAGTGGGAAGGACATAGTGAAGTTATCACTAAGAATGATAAAATTAAATTCCGCCATAAATCAAGCACCTATTAAATACAATAAGCACGTTCATTTTCCTGTATGATATGACACATAGCAATTTGTCTGATAAGATCAAATGAGTCTCAATATAACAAGACTTTTGCGAAATCCATCCCATTGAGAGTATATGAACTTTAATATACCACCGATATGCAAACCGTTAACACTTTCAATGTCTTGTTTGTTGAAATATCGTTGTCTTTTATGAACTAAGTTCCTTTCAAGATATCAATAATCACAGACTTAAGGTTTGCTGCTTTGCGCCTACTTTTTTATGCTAGCTCTTCGGCGTTATGTACCTGAACTTTATGATCCAATCTACATGATCTTGTCTCGATGTAGTAAATTAAAATGAAGAAGTGTTAGAGACAGGCACGATGTATGCCACGAGGAGTTAGTTGTATTTTTACGTGTATATCAAGTCTTAGAATGGTGGTTAAATTGTACACGTGACATGTATGAGAACAGCAATATGTCTGGAAAACGACTTCTTTATTGTGATCTTTATACACGTATTTGTTTTCGCGGATGAGAGTTATATTTCAATCTAAAATATGATCCATATGTCTGTATCATTTTGATACTATCTGACTTGATTCTTAAAAGGACATTTACATTCGTTCAAGTGACAAAAGACAAGTTTATTTGCATTTGGGGACACGTGACCCATATTGCTTATACAGAAAAGACTGCACACAGTGCGCATAATTATCAGTTTAAACAGGCAGATTTCTTTTTAAATACAAAGATAAAGATTAGTCCTATGCCAGTTGAAAATAACTTATTCATTCATTCAGATTGGTTTGATTTAATAGTTTTTATTATTAATTACTTACCCGGCTGAAAGTGACCTCGGCAGTCTCAAAGAAGTCTCCGTTGTTCTCGGGCTGACGTCTTCATAAGTACTGTGACTTGTCTTCATCGCTGACGCAACAGTCTCGCTTACTTTCTCAACTCGAACGGAAACAATATGGCGTTGCCTAGGAAACACAAAATATCCAACAGGGAATTCTAATTTCCGCTCGTAGGCAAAATGTACTGTATGTCGGATTGGAATCTCAACACATGTTTCCAGTATTGGACTGATTGCCTGGTTCTCTGAATTTCCTAACGGAGAAACAACCAGAACATCATCGGAAACAACGTGTAGCAAACGAAACCGACCCGGCAAAGGGAGACTACTCTCACTGCCTTCTTGCAACACAGTTACCGTTCTTTCCGGAAGTCGAGCACCTGATATAATATCATCCAATAAATGCGGTTTGTGAGAGTTGTAGTTGATGAGTTCCAGAGTTTTTACTTCAAGATCTGGGGGAAGAAGGATTGGAATACAATATCCCTTCTCTCCAATTCTTTGGAACCGGACGACTTCACATTCTTTAATTGAGCTTTTCTTCATTTTGTATTTCTCCACTCCACTGACTAGACGGAGAATATCCCCATAACGTAAACAGAATGGTCTAGGGAAGTCCGAGAAAACGTCTTCCATGACCCGAACCTCGGTGCCAGGAGGACACTCTAGGAGGTCCCCAATCATCCTGAACGATTTCGGGTATTCTGAAAACGATACCCTCAGATTGCCATCAATACTAAAATACCTGGTTTTCGTCCTGGCAATCAGACGCTTAATTCTCTTCACTTTATGCACAATCACATCCGACACATTCTTCAAATGATTGGCTAAATCCGAATGCATGTGAGGATAGTTCACAATTGTTGCCATCACTGGAAAATCGTCTTCATATTCTTTGATGAAGTCATCGATTTTCAACGAGACATGTTTTCGTTTCACTGGCACTTCATATTCATATTGCGAGAACTGTCTCACGTTCAGTTTCACATCTACAGGTATTTTCCACCTGGTCTCCAGGTCCCCCCAGGGGGAGACCTCCATCATCTCCTCAGGTTTCCTCAGGTAGATTATCCCCTTGAATGTAAGAGGCATGTTGGCCATAGGTGATGGGGGGTTTTCCTCGGGAGGGGGTTCTGCATCATTGCTTCCAATTGAGCTAATTCTTTTCAAGGCGATGGGCTGTAGCTGGACGTTCTCGTTAGAAAGCCTCAGTCGTCTGCTCACTCTTGCTTGGTTGACTAGTTCACGTATTGTGTAGGCTGTCCTGTCCTCCAAAACACGAAAATGTCCCCTACACTCACTGGATAAACGGATGATATTACCCCCGCTGTCCTTGCACTCCACACGAACTTTATCATCTCTTGGGTCTCTGAATGTGCGAACGAACCAAAACTTGTCGCCCTGTTTTACAGAGAATCCGGGCAGATAGGGGTCATCGTAATCCTGCGTGGCTTGAAAGTAGGTCGGACAGTCTTTAAGTAGGTCGCTAACTGTTGGATAGAGAGATTCATGATTGTCACACAACTGACCTTTGTTTTTGGGTGGGAGCACAACAAACTTCAGGCAAGAATCCAAGGAGACTGGTATATCCTTTCTCCCGCTGTCCTCGCTATTAAACGAGAGTGTCACCTCCTTCGGTAGATGGGATCTCAAAAGCAGTACGTCCCCTCTTTGAATTTGAACACCGTCGCCGTTGTGGCTCCCGCTGGCTACAGACACAGTCGTGGGTAGATCTGCGATGTTGACGAAGTCTTTCAACAGGTGAACGGACCCAACTTCATTCGGGCCGTTAGCATAAGACCCATGACCCGCCATTACGCCATACTATACAGTCTAGTTGATAGGAAATATTTCCTGCTGTCCGGCTGTTTACCTGGGAAAGTGTCCGAATTATCTCCCTTGGTACGCGATCTTCTGTCCTGTAAGATCGATAGCTATGACACAAGTTGCCCTAGGGCAAACGTCTCGGTGATGTTAGAGAAGGTCATTGCGGCGTGCATTCTTTCAAGTAGCTAGCTTTGGATGTGCTTATGACACAATGTTTTCCTTTTTATTAGATAAGATATTGTGTGGTTATAAACTTATACATATTTCAATGTACATATTTATTTTGGATATTAATGTACTTATTACATATTATTTTCAATAATGATTTACATCTTGAGTCATCATAATTATAAATGTACATAAGCATGTTATTTTCTTATTTATACGTGTTCTTGAATAAATTAAGTTCTCTGTGTCTTTTGTTTATATCACCGTGATCCCCCTTTTTTTGTTTTTTAGTATTATTTTGATATTATGTCATCAAAATCATAAATCTATTTAAGCGTATTAGTTTCTTATTTTATATGTGTTCCTGAATAAATTGAGTTGTCTGTGGTTTTATATCAACGTTATGCCTTTTGGTAGTATCTGCAAAAAAAATGTGGGTTCGAATCCCGCAATTCAGGACTCAGTCCAAAAAAATTAACAGTGTAATTTTTACTTACTATTTAAATGTCATGTTTTCCTTAGCGAATTTTTATAAATAGTTACTAATAAAGGTTTTTTAATATTAATTTCATGTTACCGCAAAATGCATATTCTCGTTATTACATTTTTTTTAACCTGAAAGTATGGCGGAAAGAAGTTAATGTTAAATCTTCTTTGAGACGACAGTCCCACCACTATGGGTTTGACTAAGCGGATTATGGTTTAACCTCAATAACCCAACAGCTTTCTTAAAATGAACTCTGTTAGATAACATCGATGATGTCGCGATGACAAAAAACTATGTTTTTTTTAAATAGTTGTCTAATCTGTCAAGAATACATCTGTAATGTATCAAACGGCTTAAATAACCTACATGAACAATATTTGTTTTATTTGATTTTCTAGATGATTTACTCTTCAACTTAGTAACTTAGGGGGTGCTTGAAATTTTTGCTTCGAATCGTTGATAAATTGCATGTCCATTTAAAAGGGAAATGGCCTATCCTTATCTTATCAAATTTCCATTTACCTTCAAAGCCATCAACATCTGTCAAGGCAATTAACTATAATTAACACCTGTACATTATGAAGCTATACCCGGGGGGATAGTTTCCCGCTGATGTGGTTTACACCTTATAACTCACAGGATAGTTTTTGGTTTTTCATTGATTTCACTTTTTCTAAAATTCTTTGAGCAGAAATGTACAACCAGATTTAAGTCGATTTTGTTATCAATTATCATATGTTAAATAAATCAATATCGTTACCATTTTGTAGGTTTGAAAAGATATGAAATTCATTAATTATACCTTGATGAGTGAACTTGTGTATAACTTAAAAATCATAAGTTTATTAAAGCATTCAAATTCAACAATATCTATCATTTCTTTTTTGGTTCTGGTTAAAATTAGGTGACGTTTCTTTTGACGTTGAGTGTACTTTCTTTGTGTCTTTCATTCGATTGAATCAATACATCATTAGTAAAAGGTCTATATTATCATACAGTTGATGTAAGTGTAACGATTACCTAATTAAGGGTCGTGTGAAGAAAGTCGTGATAAGCGGTCGCAATCGTAATTTTCCCTAAGGTCTTAAAACATCTATTACATGATTGATCGAATGTTGATTTGTTCCCTCTTCAGTTTTAATATTTTCTATAAATGTGAACGATTGAATGTTTTCCTATTTTTGGAATTATGTATTTAATTACGAATAAAGTAAGTTTCGAAATAACTATAAATATTATAGCTATTTTAAGGAAATTATAACAAGAAAATATTTAGTAAATATGATGGTTTTCTTGAAACTAAGATAATTGATAGAAACACATATGTATTGTTTTTATATTTTTAATTTGAGAGAGAACTAGTACTACATATTAAGGGAAAGAACAATGATTTCATATCTAGCAGAAAGTTACTCTAGCAAATAAATATTCATAATCTGTTTTTAAACAATGACACATAACGAACTTTGTCGCCATGAATCACGCGCTGTTTACCTTCCTAGAATCATTTGATATTGATATTGATTACTTGTCGATCAATCTTTTTAGATAACACCTGCAATGCCTTTACATGACGTCGTTTTAGGTAGCTTTTTTAAAATAAAGATGAAATGATGAATGTCTATAAACCCTGTTATCGACTTTTGGTATTTCCCGAGCGAAAGCAAGGGGCATATTCATGTTTATGCATGATGACGTACATGTTATAGGTCATTGACACGCACATCGTTTTTTTATTAAGTTTAGCGTCATAAGTTGAGAAAAGTGATCAACGAATTATGTCAAAAAGCAAGTGACGTCAATTGATAGTATATGACGTCATATAACATCTTTACAGCTGATATGTTGACTAGTGTCGTCACACGAAAAATATGGAACACGTGTGTTCTTAATGAGAAAGATTTCCGATAGATTTAAACATGTCATTCTTATTCATAGTTTCTCTATTTTATTTATTTATATTTGAGTGGCCTTTACCTCAAAAGTTCAAATTGTTTAATTGTTAAATACATTAATATTGTAGTCATGGTGGGAGGCTTTACAAAGTAACTCAATAAAAGGTTGTCGTATCATTGTATTAACATTAAAATATATTTTAAATAATTCTTAATAATCAGGTAAGTAATATGTCTGTAATTTATATATCGATTTCTGAATGCCTTCACATCTGTATATATCTAAATCCTTTAAGATGAAGAAATGTGTTTTGAATTCATAATTCAATAATGAAACATTTATCAATATTTTTTGTTTACGAAATCACTTAATGTTTCCGCCAATTCATTGTGTTTGAAAGTAAAAAAGAAGTTTTCTTCTCGTGCATTGCTGGGATTATATTCATTTACAAATCAGTAATTATGCATTTGATGTATGCATTCATGCATTTAACTTCATGGTAAATACGAGTCAGAATTAACGATATATGGTTAAAAAACTGATAATTATGATTAACATGCAAACATGTCTATCGATGCTATATCAACTTGCCCATTGTTGCCACAGTAAGTATATGCAGTTGATTATAGATATAAATTCGATCAATATTCATTGCTTTCCTCAAAAATAAGGATTTCTTAACGAATTTCTTAAACTTTCTTCAATTAAAAATCATCGATAGTGAAAGGTTTCCTTATAGTATATGATATATCCTTAATTCAACAAAGAACGAACCATACAACATGTCGAATCAATGTCAAAGTTAATAGAAATAGATACGTATATGTCTAGATCACCAAGATCGATACATTTCAAATTCTTTGATCTCAACGGTGCGGAACTAGTAGGCTTCGAGACTTTATTGTTTTGTACCGAGTGACTTTACTATCAATGTCAGTGATCTGAAGTAAACATATAGGCTTTCTTCCCATGTCAATTATTCATTAGGTTGGATCTAGTGTAGTGAATGTCAATTCTTGGAATGTGAGTCATAGAAAAACAATGGATACACGTTCAATGATTGTAGTTGTGTACTCTTTTACAATGGTTTATGCACGTTTATGCCTTTATAATGATTCGGAAATTACATGCTTCTATAACTCTATAGATAGACATTTATGTCATTGTCGTTGTATGATTGTGCAATGGCTGTAGAGTTGCATATTTTGACAATGGCTGTAGAGTTGCATACTTTGACAATGGTTGTAGAGTTGTATTCTTTGACGATGGTTGTAGAGTTGTATTCTTTGACGGTGGTTGTAGAGTTGAATACTTTGACGATGGTTGTAGAGTTGTATTCTTTGACGGTGGTTGTAGAGTTGTATACTTTGACAATGGTTGTATATTTGTAAAGTTGTATAGTTTTATACCTTGACAATTATGGCCGTAGAGTTGTACATACTTTGAGAATGGTTGTAGAGTTGTACATACTTTGAGAATGGTTGTAGAGTTGTACATACTTTGATAATGGTTGTAGAATTGTACATACTTTGAGAATGGTTGTCACATTGTACACTTCGACGATGTATAGTTATATAGCTTGTAAAACATACAGGTCCACAACTATTGCCGAAGCATACAGATGTATACCTGTTGTCTTCAGGACATACATCTGTACAACTGAATGTCTTGCTTATTGTTGTAGTATTGAATACCTTGATAGCTGATGTATATTTATTTGATAAAGGGTTTCGGCATTTATGCCTTGACAGTGTTTGTAGACGACATTGACAACATTAGTAGACCTTCAATGTGATATTTAGCAGCCCCGTCTAAGGACGGGGCTGCTATCAGTTTTTGTGAAGTTTCCATCGCCGCCGCCGCCGCCGCCGCACTCGTACTACTAGCTATAACTTTTTTCCACTAAGCTTTCCAGAACTCTTATTCATACCTTACTACTCATACCTCGGGGGAACGATTTTGACACGTTCACTTTCAAGGTCAAAGGTCAAGGTCACGAGATATGTATTCACTCTAAGAATTCCTTGTAAACGCGATAACTTGAAAAGTTTTTGTGCTATGAAGCTCTTACTTGGTATATATCATCCTTGGAAAAGTAAAAAACTTTGAAAAGGTTTTGGCTACAATCCGTCAAAGGTCAAGGTCACAGCAAGGTCATGACGTAAGCATGTTTTAGCGAAAATGCTTTATTTTAACTATGAACACTTTTAATCAATACATGATTGTTATACTCAATAAAAAGTGTTCAATGATTGTGTGACCTTGAAGGTCAAAGGTCAAGGTCATGAGATATGAGTTATTACAAAATGCACTAAATTTGGGTATAACTTTATCCCATTTAGCTTTTCAGAACTCATGAACATGTCTAAATGTTAATACTTCCAGGGAATCATTATGACATGTTCACTTTCAAGTTCAAAGGTCAAGGTCACGAGTTATAAAATCACAGCAAAATTCTTTGTAAACACGATAACTTGAAAAGTTTTTGTGCTATGAAGCTCTAACTTGGTATATATCATCCTTGGAAAAGTAAAAAAATTTGAAAAGGTTTCGGCTACAATCCGTCAAAGGTCAAGGTCACAGCAAGGTCATGACTTAAGCATGGTTTAGCGAAAATGGTTAATTTTAACTATGATGACTTTTAATCAATACATGATTGTTATACTCCATAAAAAGTGTTCAATTATTGTGTGAATTTGAAGGTCAAAGGTCAAGGTCATGAGATATGAGTTATTGCAATTCCTTGTAAACAAGTTTAGATTTTGTATATATTATCTCTTGAGAAGTACAAAATTTTCAAAAAGTTTTGGGTACGAAATGTCGAAGGTCAAGGTCACAGCAAGGTCAACACATATGGAGAAAATGGATTAATTTAATTTTTAACACTTTATTTCATTACAATGATGTTATACTCAATGAAATGTGTTCATTGATTGTGTGACCTTGAGTGTCAAAGGTCAAGGTCACGTGAAAATTCCCAATTTGGTGAGGCCTGTAAAAGGCGGAACAGGGTAAGGCGAAACCCAAAGTTCCGGGGCTGCTCTGCTTTTGCGGTATCCCGCAAACGCTAATCTAGTTTATAGATGTATTTAGTTTACAATAGTTGTACAGTTGTATCCATTGGCAATGGCTTACAGTTGTATGTTTCTCTCTTCTGAATAATCGTATGCTTTTACTAGAAATACTATGCATGGCTTATTTTGCAGTTGCATAACTTCCTAAAGACAGGTCGGTGTAATTATGGTAGTTTTAGTCGCTATAGTAGTAGTAGTAGTAGTAGTAGTAGCAGTAGCAGGAGGAGTGATCATTCGAATTAGTAACAGCGGTAGTAGCAGCAGCTGTAGTAGCAGATTAGCAACAATGGCAGTAAAATACCTGTTGCTTTGGTTTCGTCTGAGGCGTAGTGATGGTTCTAAACGAATTTCAATCTCATTAAAAACAGATCTCAGCCAGCGCAAATGTAACTGATAGTCAACGCTATCAGAACACTGTAAATCGAATTAGTGACAAGTGTTTGTAATATAATATATCATTTACGAAAAACCATTTGTTCGGTTCAAAAGATAAGTCATTCTTGATAACCCAAATGTGCTTGTTTCATTATTTTATTTTGAAAGTAAGAAGTGTATAGGTGTAATTTCAGAGGAAACGGAAAGTTGAATCGCCATTGAAACGTTCATAAAATATCTCCAAATTGCAACCGAAACATAGATTTGTATACCAAATATTTGACAATATTATCAATGTCTTTTATATTTTTAATCTAATCTATCTCAGCATTTTTCCTTCCATTTTTATTATATAGATGAAAAGACCTTGCATTCGTTTTAGTTTCAGCAACATTCTTAATCAAGAATGTTTATTTTTGAATCACAATATTGTTGTGTACATATTAGTTATAAAAAACTTCAAAATTAGAAATCTGAACGAATATATAATGTTCCTCAGAAAGTAAGAAACCTGAAAAGAAGCAATCAACGTTGCAACAAGCAAGTAATGTATTATTCAATCTGAATAACGTTGGTTGTCCTTCGTTTGTCCTTTGAATTTCCTCCGGCAAAAAGGTAATCGCATCCCAATTTACCTACAAGTAAGCTAATTATTCACGAGCGGACCCGTATAATGTACTTGTCATCATAAACTACACGTGTCACAGATAGTTTTTACATGTCTTAAGATATGTAAATGTCCCACCGAAAAGTCCAAAGCACTTGATCACTTAACTTGCTGTCGCGATAGTGTATATTTCTTAATGTTAATCGTAATTTTAACTTGTGAAATGTCACTGTAACTTGATCATATAAAATAATGGACCTACGTTACTTCAACATATTTAAGAGTAAGCTTTATTACATTATTCCAAACAGAGTCCTTTTACATATCATACATTAAAACTTGAGAGCCCCATTGTGTAACTTGACTGACTGTCAGGAAGAGTGATGTGTTTAAAAGAACGAACAGATGTTTATTTCACTGGCACGTGCTGCACGTGCAAAGCATGCAGATCGAATCCAGGTCCGGAAGGTATTTCAGTATTATTAGGTGCAGTGCACTTAGCTCTACAAATATTAGTTATACTTGAACAAACTCTTTTGTTGATTCTCTCCAATAAAGTGTTTATAAATATTAACTGTAATTAATAAGCTACCGCGAGGACCATTCACTAAACCTTTTGCGTAATATTGAACTTTTCTCGGACAAGCTTTTGGAGGACTGTTCTTTTTATATATTTTCTCGGGGTGCCTTGGTGTAAAGGTATAAGAATGAATTCATCTGATTAATGGGCATGAAATCGTCCAGACACCTTGTGCATACAAAGGGGAGGTAGTGGTTCTTATGTTTTGTTTTATGCTTTCAAAGTCGAAAATTACGAACCTTAAAAACTATAATGAATTTCATAATGTGGTCTCCACACGGATTTAATCTGTTTGTAATTTGTGAGTTAAACGTGTATAACTGACAAAGCTTGCGCAGCCAGTCAAACAAAATTTTAACTTAATACTTTTAAACAGACTAAATGACAAGTGGACGAGTACATTATGAAAATCATTTTATGGACATTTCGACTGTGAACTTAGGAAAGTAATATGTTTTGATTTTAAAACGAAATTTAAAATTGATATATCAATTGATACATTGATTATTCTACTGACACGTTGTATTCTTTTTTTTTACACTATTGTTGCTGAAAAAAGGTTGGGGTGTTTGACCTTTTATTTGTGTATATTTATTAATACTTTCTTTCCAAATTATTATTTTACGTGGTACTGTGGATCATTAAAAATATAATTATCTTTTAGTAAATTTATATTGACAGTAGTCAGGTACAAATAAACAAACGATATTTGTTAGATGAAATAAATGTTTTATGATATATGAACATATTTGCATGCTTTTAATCATGCAGAGTAACGTTCTAAAAAGTTCCACTTAAGACGCATGTTCTTTTCATTTTGCAAATAATGTATTGCGAATTGCAAGACCTTTTGATAATAATGTCTTTAGTGTAAAACTACGCGACTTTTGGAAATTATGCAAACTTCATTTAAGATTCTTTCTTAAACGCAAAACAATCAACAATAAAGAAATTGATTCCAAAAAATCTTGCATTTCTCGAGCATCCGACTTTCAACCGACTGAAAGTCTAACTAATTCATCATATGCTTTAAAATATGTTTTAAATATACTTAATTTGATCATGACATAATTGTACAAATTCATTCGCAATAGGCGTGCTGCAAAATAACCTTCATTATAACTCTCTTTGTGAATATACACGTATTTTACTAAAGCTACTCTATATGTAAAATATGTATAAAAATAATATATTCTTGATAAATATTAACAAAAAGAGTTGATCTTGATTTACGTTATCATCACATCAGATTTGAATGTTATTGTCATTTTGATTAAATGCGGTAAACCTGTAAATGAAATTGTACTGTGTATAATATACATCCATTCGTAAAGTTTTGTACAACGTTCCTATTGTAAGTGATATTTTACCCACGCTTCTTCTGGTTTTGTCTTTTCAATGTTAAAGGTAAAGACAACACAAGTGTAGGCACATTTGATCTCACTGAATATCAACACAGATTATAGTTTCAGTCCCACTGTATAATTTGACCATCCACTTATTAAGGCTACCTTAGCAGGCTGAAACGATGGGGCTAAAATTGTCTAAGGCCATAAGGGGCATTCTTCCAACATTCCGAATAAACATCACTGGTTCATTTAAACACATAAGGACATACCATGGAATGATACATGTAGGTATGGTCGTATTATTTTCACTATTTACAAGAAAGAGGTCATATAGAAATATACGCTGATTTCAGATAATGCAGATCACGATTTCAGAGGGGGGTAATTATTTCATAAATGCCCCAATTTTTGTTCAAAATATTGTTCCTTCAATTACTCGAGATCACAAGACACCTCCTGTCAGGATAGAAACACCACATATGAACTTCTCTTCCGTCGTTTTCAAAGATTTTCCTTTCGTATGATGGAAGAGTTTAGCTTTACTCTCTCAGCAGTGACGTCACAAATGATTGTCTTTCATTCTTTCACTTCCATTCAATTTCATTCCTGAGAAAAATGTTAAATGTCGCACGTTTTGATTCAATCTTGCTTCATAGTAAAAATGGCATCGCCCGACCTTTGGTTTTCTTCATACTTTTGTCCCGGAAGTACTTTATAACTGGGTTACTAATGCCACAACTCTCCATTTCTGAGTCCTTCATTCTAGAAAATCGCTTTCCGTCAACACACTTCCTGTGCATATGGCCGATAAATCTGTCCTCTACGCGCATGTACCGGAAGAAGGTGGCCATCTCGTCTGCTGTGAAGTTAAAGAGGCAGCCATCATTTGGGATTATGATGTCATCTTCATGAATTGTATCCACTGGTGCTGAAATTATAATAGATCTCAAATTGTTGAAAATGATCATTTTGTATGAGGGCATAGTATGCATTCTTAGAAATGTAAAAAAAAGATGAAATAAAGAAAAGGAAAATCAATTTCACAAACTGCAAGACAATATTTTAAAAATAAAAGTAGCAGTTCTAAAACGAACTTACCAAGTAAATTTATGCTACTCAAATCATTTCCTTAACTGTTACGTATAGATTAATGGCATGCATTTGTACATTCCCACTTATTGAAGAAAAAGACTATTATTACCAATGACATACCAAATGACAATATAAAGTCGAACACAAAATATTAACATTCAAGTACTAAATGGAACTATCCTTAAACCATTATGTTGCGATTTTTACAAAATGGGTGCAGAATTTCTGCAAAAACCTTCAGCTTAATATATATTGATCTATGTTCTCTTAAATAGTCAACCATGCTCATGACACTGACTGCCTAGAATAATTTTGCATTAAAGTGACGCAGAATATTCATATTTTATGACAAAAATACTATTTGCCTCTTGTACCTTCAACACTCTCCCTAAACTTGCATGTCATATCAAAATATTCACACTTGATGTCAATGATTATCATAAACGGCAATATAAAGGTTAGGAAGACGAAATTTTATTCATAGCATTTATACCATAAACACCATTAACACCATAAACCCATATTTGGCTTGTTTCTTCAGTAAGAACATTTCAAATATGCGTTTAAGGCATTGGCGTAGCTATTGTCCATTTTTCGACCACAAAATCCAACATATACTTGACACTTGTCACCGTAGAAAAGCCGGAAAGCAGAGACATCTATCATTTCTCGATGAAATAACACCATACAAAAAGTTATATATCTTTTCTACTACAACATATTTCACATCATATTAAGTGAGATCTGAAGACCGTGTTTACCTGTAGTTGTGATGATGGGTGCACTTGGGGCTGGTTTCTTCATCTTGCCGGACACCAGGGGGTCTTTGGGAGGAATCCGAGGTGCTTGACCTGATACTGAACCGTTCGTGTTGATTCTGAAATGTTGAAATGTTGTTCTTGAAATAACATGGTAAGATGTACTTTTGGTATTCACAAAGATATTTACATTTATACATGTATACATTCATACATTCATACATTCATACATTCATACATTCATTCATTTATTCATTTATACATTATAGTCATACAACTAAAACATACGCAAGTGGTTGGCATTGAACCAATAATTGTGGCTGACAATCATTAAATGTATCCTTTATCCAATTTCAAAAAAATCAGAACGAACGTTTTGTTCAAACCTCGCTTTTCATCTAAACACTGCCTAAAAGAGGTCATATCAGGTGACCTTTCATTTCAACCAATCAGTGATAAGAATAGGAAATTTTCGGCATCATACGATATAAAAGTTGGCCTAAGATTGGCAAAAACTATTGATTTGGAAAGGTCGTAGGATCACTTGAACCGCATGACGGAGAGTCAGTTCAGAAACCAAGGATGGTAGGAGTGCTGGTTCATTCTGATTTTGAAGAGATGTTAAACAAAGCAGCATAAAAGATTATCATGTAAAAAAGTGTAAAGATTGAAAATGGTAAATGAAATTTCCTTCAAATTGATGATCACTGATTGCGTTTTCTCACTTCGGGTATGTGAAATGACAAAAAAGTTCAATTTTCTATTGGGATATACGATACGAGCCAACATCCTTATAACGAATTATAAATTCAAATGGGGTCAAGTGATTCACGTGCATTTGTTTTACAAAACACAAATGTTATGAAAAAATCGTGCAGGTGTACATGGCTGATGTATATATCATCATATATTTTACAACGATAATACAGACACCAAAGTAATACGACCTACATGTTTTGAAAGGCCGTGTTTACTCTATCTGAGATAACAAAATACAAAAGCATAATGTACATGCATATGTAAGCCCGTCTATTGTACTACGAGGCACGCCCACAAAAACTGGTATGATGTTGTTTAAATAACCGACATTCCATTCTTCTTTCGATAGATGACATGTATGTCATGCAAATAGCGCATGTAAAGTACAAAGTAGACATTTACGACTTGACCTGATCTCTATATTCGTGTCAGTTAGAAGTGGGTGTATGTAATTATATTCCAAGTATTTTGGGAATGGGTAACATATGTTGGGTCACTTTAATTACAATCGATGAAACAAGGGTATGCTAACGTTCCTCGGCTGAACATTTGCATGAAAAACGTCTCTGAAGTTTATAATTAGATTAAATTCATTTTTATTGTTGTCACTTATGATTTAAAATTACAGTGATTGAATGGTAAACAACTCAGCTTTCTTCACTTAAAATTTCATGAATTTCCGAACATAGATAACGCCTCAGGGACATTTTTTGTCAACGTTGACCAAAATCTCGAGTTTACTCCAAAAGTTAGCGGCACTGCGTGAGCGCATAGCGTCAAAAGCCGGGCACTATAAGGGTTAAGGCTAAAGTTAAACAATTATGTTTAAATATGGTGATGTCATATAGTAGATGCATTGACGAAGTATGAGTTTGAAAAACCGATATTCACAGAAATATAATAAAATACTCTCATAGCAGTAAAAACATAATTTTTTTATTCCTTCAAATTTAACACCAATAATATATTTCCTAAAAATACAATAAAATACTCTCATTACAGTAAACAATGAATTGTTGGTTCCCTCAATAGTTTAAGCATTTCAAAACTTTCCGTGTGTAATTATTGGATTTTTAATTAACTAGACCTTTTGGGTTTCTTCTCATGCAAAATAGATTCCATTTGTCATGAATATCCATTAAAACAAATTAAGCTTTTTAAACAGAATAACACATAAATTTAGTTACTCGATATGACGAATATAAATAAGGAAAAACTTGCCGATAGCTTATTAATGAAACGAGTGCAATTATACCCTGACACTTGAGTTGCCTAAGTTGATAAATGCACATGGTTTATTACTTACAAAGGACTCTCAAATGAAAGATATAATTTCAAGAACACAAATCAGTCAATCGTCGGAGCTTGAGCCTAATGAATTGAGCTCAGGTAAACCATATTTACATAATTCTGTGGTTAACTAGTAAAAATATGCAATAAACAGTCCTTATCAAATAAATGTTTTACATTAGATAACTTGATAAGTGTTATATGTTGATTTTTAGAACTTCAGTAATGATCTATGGAGTCATTGACAAAATTTCCATCATGAAATAAAAAATGAAATGTCAATTATTACTTTTTTGTCGAGTATATATAATCGAGAAGGACAAAGACACTATCCCCAGCTCACGCCTACGTATGTCACGGCGTCGTGCTAAATGTACTCAGTAGGTGTTAGATAATATCTCACATTACATTACCGAATTCGTTATAAAGAACCAATTTGTAACGATTTGCTACTGTGAGCTTATATTTGATCTGTGGTCTTACTGCATGCTTGTAACAATGGCTTGTGAGATTATGTTTCACATAACTCGCTGGAAAGTAAAGTTATTTTGTAACCACTGTGGAAGAAAATTACTTCATGTGAGAAGCTTTAAACGACAGTCATGATCAGAAATAAATATTTGATAATATTCTAACATAAAAGTGAAAGCTTAATTCACTTAACAACCATTGATATGAAATAAATAAGGGTGATACCCGGATTATTGAAGTTTTTTTTTAAAAATGTCCAGTTTCCATCTAAACGTACAGTAGAACAAATTGTTTCCCTATTAGACCATTGATATTGCCTCAATCGCAAATAGCTTTTAAAACTAATAAATATAACTTTTCCACAATTTGACCCACTTTCACTACATCATATCAAATTTTAAAACAAAAATACCGTTTCGATATATGATAACATACCATCCTTCAACATATGTTGATGAATATATCTTTTCATGTTAATTTCTATGTAATACATGAAAATATTGTCGTTTTCCCATTCAACACTTAAAGAGTTTCCGATAAGCCAAGTTTATTATATGTCAAAATACTTGATGAACAAAAGTAACAATCCGATCCAGAAGTAGGTCAGGTCATATATTCTGATCTAACCTCTGTCAAAATCAGAGCAGTTGTCGCGTTTCCGAATAACAAACATTTCAAATTACCTGAGGCATTTTAGCCATTGAAAACACTTCTTGCTTATTGCAACCGAAGCCTGTGTCAATATTCAGAAGCCAAATAACGTGAACATGTTCTGTCATGAAGACATAAAGTCAAAACGCATATTTGGATAAATTTTACTTTACCTGAACCACACTAAAATAAATGAACCATTATCAATGGTCATTGGATACGTTTGAAACAAACCCGTAGGTTGCACAATTAACAATAATTGCATCCAATTAAGCTTCTCCCTTTCAAGCCTGAAAATTGCTCTTATTACAACAAAAGCTACATCAGAGTCTTAAGACTTAAGAAAATCAAATGTAAAATGAATCACTATCATAAAGAGAGGGACAGTCATATTTCAGGTTTGTAGCTATGAATAAGCATAAAGTGCATCAAGTATTATATGAATCATAAATGTATCATAGTATCATGCACTGATACCTGTGAAAGGTCACATTCAAGATACTCGGCCAACCATGAACTAGAAACGAATACAATTCAACTTCATCTAATGAAAAACTTCATCGCATAACTACATTGTCTCCTGATACTAATCATAATCACCATATGGGAGATATCAATGAAATTATTTCCCATGGGATGGTCGAAGATCTAATCAATTATGAACGTTCACACACTGTTACAATGGTGTTATAACCATACAGTCCTGGATATATCAAACATTCAACGAAAACAATAAATGTGTTTAGGAATAAAGAAACAGAAATCGGTTTCAATGGTTATATTCCTATATTTTAAAACTTCTAGAATACCAAAGATTTTATCAAATATCCATCAGACAGGGATTAAAGAGAAGAGGGTTATTTTTATCATAATGTTTATTATGATATTCGCCTTCGAATTTTCAAAATGTATGGAATAAATTTAACGAGAAATAGTTTCTCCTTAATATCTAGATTTATTTTCAAATACGCATCACGAAGTAGTTACCAGGAGTTTTTGATTTATCTAAAAATATTAATACTCTTTCATTGTTTGAGCATCGCATATTTGAGAATGGACACAATAAGGAAGACGGTGGTATATCTAAAGATAAAAACTCTTTTATTTCTTGAGCTACCCTAGATTCTCATGAACGCTTCATCCATTTCTATTAATTCGACGTTCAAGCATATCCAATTTCAGATATCTCACGTATAGATAAAAACGTCTTCACCACGTGAGTTAAAAAAGGAAGAAAAAACTTTTATTTCTTGAGCTACCCTAGATTTCCATGAACGCTGCACCCCACCCTGTTCTATCAATTCGACTTTCAAGTACATCCAATTTCAGATGATATCTCACGTATAGATAAAAACATAAGTTTAACAATATTTTAAAAAAACCTTTCATTTCTTAGCTACCCTAAATTCTCATGAACCCTTCACCCCACCCTCTTCTATCAATTCGACGTTCAAGCACATCCAATTTCAGATGATATCTCACGTATAGATAAAACCTTCTTCATCATGTTAGAGTATACCCATGAGTTAAGTAGATAGGTCAACTCAAGCAACACCCCGTGGAGGGTATTATACCTACCTGGCCTATCCTTTATGTACACAAAGATTTGGCTTAGTACATTCTATAAAATCTCTGTCAAAAGTCTCCGTCGTGGCCTAAATACCATGTATTGAATGCTTATCTAGCCTTTAAGGACGTCTATATAGAGGTTCTCCATTAAAGGATTTTACTTGACTCAATTTAGCAAAAACTTTCTACATGACTACGTTGCTTTGTGAGCATAGAACAAATTTATTAATGTCATGACAAGTACTTTATTACTTGTCGTTTGCAAGTTATGATTTTATGTACTAAATCTGTAATAATAGTGTTGAAGGGTTGAATGGATTATGAATAGATTTCAGGTTTTTCAAAAAGGAAAAACATACATTTGCTTGTACAAGTGAACTCGGTTACGGATGGCTGATTGGAATTTAAATGATGGGTGGATTACTATAGAGGAATTCAAACTATGATTCTTTTCGTATTGTGGGAAATTGCAAATATTCAAAGAATGATATGTCATAAGAGTCACGATTAAGAATTCGATGTGTTGATTTGAGTCATATTTCAATAACTAAAAAAGACAATTGGCAAAGTAGGTCTTATTAGAACTTATTGAAATGATCCTGGAACTTCCTGACACAGTCAACTCACCTCAAATCCTGTAAACTCCGACTAGCTGCTGGGAATGGTTTATATTTCCGTATGTAACTCGAATTGTCAAAACTACTCTCCGCTTTTTTCATCCCCGTAAGACCATAGTATCCAGAAAGTCGTCTGTTCGTCCCATTCAGATAAACGATCTTCCCAGATTCCGAATTGGTCACCCGCAGAAGGGTAATTCCTCCACTCATCTTGTCGTCTGCCTTTACCAAGTCGCAGACGATAACAGCAGACGTGAAAGACGACCCGTCAAGCTGAGGTCTGGGGTCAGATGAACTCGGTTAGCTATGGAGATGTGAAGGAGGGTCTATAATCAAAAGACCACGGTCGGATGAACGGGAAAATCTGTCCAGGATTGTCGTCTGCTTGTTACCTTATTTGAAAGACGACCCTGTTTACCTCAGTACTGGAGTATGGTTGATAGGGCAAGATATCCAGAATTGTCTGCCATCAATGTCCAAAATTAGCAAATTGGAAAAAAGATTCAACGGTAATATGAACTAGAATTAGCTGACAAAAGTGTCGTCTGCTGACTAAATTGTCGTCTGCTGACTTAATTGTCGTCTGCTTCCACCGAGTATCATTTGTGAGGACATCAGACGCAAAAATAACTCCGTCCAACTGCTTCACATCAAGTAGCAGACGATATGAGCAGACGTTAAATAGGACCCTGTCAATCCAGGAGCAAGGTCGAGTGAACAGAGTGAAAGTTAGTTGACCAGAACCGTCTATTGTTGCTTCAACAATCAAGAGGACTTCCAAACACTCAACAAATCCACAACCTACACCAGCACAGAAAACCGGTCAGAGAAACCCCTTATGCAACGTCGGTGAAATTTGATCTTAGCTTCTGGAAGATATATCTGTCCTGTCCAGTTGCTGAAACTTTCATGAGTGTACTTCACATAAGAAACTCATATAAAAGATGATGTTGACTAGTATGACAGAGAGATGAATGATATTTGCTTTTTATGTACAATGTATGTTAATTTCATGGTTGGTAACTCTGGGAATATTAGAGACGTGCCCTGCCTACTCTAAGGGTTTCGGTCTGAAACCTATTTCAATTGAATTATATTTGTTCACTTAGTAAAGCTTTAGACTCGTCATCCAATACTTGAGTGCTGCAGCTATTGCTTAAATAAGGGGTTACAGCAAGGAGAACGTGATACTAGTTTCTTTGAGAAATAAAGTCAGGTGTGTTTTTTTAAAACCGGGCACACAAAGGGGAGGTAATTCAATAATCTTTTAAAACTATAAATCTAAATCAGGCTTAGTCACAGTGACGTTAAAATGAACGTAGTCTGTGTTTATATGTGGTAGTATTTCAACAACTTAGCTTGTTTACTTGAACAAGTCAGAATTTTAGATAAATTAAATACAAAAATAAAATGGAAACTGCCTTTACAATCTAAACAAAATTAGATCAACAGGTTTTATATTATGTCAACAGTATGACCTAATATAAAACCTGTTAATCGATTTATTTAGATTGCTGCGTTTATGATTTCAAATAAACAGTACTTTAAAGAAAGAATTGCTCCTGAAAACCTCCGTTTGACAGCCAAAAACTTCAAATATGTAAAAACAATAGTGCTGTATATCACTAACAGTTTATACGTGAGAAAGAAAATTATAATAACAAATTCCACACTTTTCACAACTAAAAACTAATATGTTTCTCATTGTAATAAATACAAAACAAAGAGGGCGCAAAGATCTGCTTTCAAATTATTACGAATACCTTCTACCTTCTATATAAAGTCGCTATTGCAAACTATAGTAAATGTAGATGCACGTAAGCAAAGGCAGCACCTTTAAATGACTGAAGCACCCATGAGGACCTTATGATAAATTCTATTTAAAGTAATGCCTACCTTGTGGTAAACATTAACTATATGACACTTTGCAATTTCAATCTCGTAAAGAATCTCTAAAAAGAGGTGGCCACTTTTTACTGCATGTTGTTTTGAGGTGATTTATACACCTAATAAGTTAAAAACGTGAGTCTCTGACAACCAAATTTCGTGTAGTTATGCAAACAGCAAGAAACCTGCAAACCGACGCCTTTTCCCCCGTGAGTTACAGGATATCTAACATCTGTCTTTTGGCGTTATATTGCAGTGGTCCACACATTTGACATTTGAGGTGAAGTTTAGCAAACCCGTAGAGGTTTCAACGTAAAGCTGCAATGGTATATTGGAATTCGTCACTCATTAACTTATGATAAAGAATAAAGTGAAGTTGAAGTTGAAGATACTCAAGTACCTATCATGCATAGTGATTATTGATTGAAAAATCATTTCTTCATTGTCTCTGAGAGACTGAGATGGTCTTATGACAAACCGCGATCCTCATTATTCCGTTATACTTTATTACGCTATATTTAATGTAAGAGTTTCGAAATTGTGGACTCAGATACAATATACTGCCTGATGAATGTATGGCATTGAACATTTAAATTATCAACAAATTGAAAACTACGTAAACTTCATATTTTAAATTGGATGAATAAAGACACATGATAGTCAACAAGAAAGCATTTTAAATGTAAACACGCCGATTATCAAGCAAGAAATAATTACTTTGATTGAAATCATTAGATCTGTAGATGCAAACGTAAAATACCTTTTTTTTCAAGCCGCTTATCCTTTTCTAATGTTTTTACGCTAATTCCAGATATACTAATCACTGCAGAAGTGACGTCATCATCGTAATCAAAATTTATCTAAATACGATGGGTAACATTTCTAGACTGATATAGCCTATGAAATTTGCATATCTTCACGAAATGTATAATTGTTTAGGATTTAATTCCGTTCTATTGTTACAAGTGCAGATTCTGATGTTGCTGGGCTCGCCACCTATCAGATAGCATGACGTCATCGTCGTATCATAAATATACGCGAATCAATACGTCGTAAATAAGACATCAGAGAGAGATAACGTATCCCAGGACCAAGGCGGGGATTTACCTGTCAGGTAGAAATGATTCACAATACCTTATATCTTTAACATAAAACAACCCCGTTTTTTAAAGGGAGAGTAGTACCTTCTTTTGAAAATATTATATTTTATATTTTTCACTGATAATTTTACGTTAATGCTAAATGTAATATTTTGAAATTGTCAAAAGTCAATAATCCATAGTCAAAGAACAAATTGTAAAGATTCACATAAAATCCATTGGCAGCCATTTTTGTGTGAACACATCTAATTCATCTTGTGAAAAGGAATCGCATGGTTGAAATTTACATTATATATTTGATTTAGTACTGCTTCATTTAGTTTAAAGTCATTGTCTTTCAGTTGGAATCATTTATTTTCATTTTCCTGACCTTATACAACCCCCTTAAAACGTGCTGAAAAAATATTCTGAATTATCAGAATTTGACAATGATTTTATGCGATTCGGAATGTACAAAACCTTAACATATACTTGTAAAAACTATGTAAGTGTTGATTTAAGTACCATTTTTCATCTCTTTCTTTACATCGTCGAACTTTGAGAAAGAGTAACTTCATTTACGACACATTATCGCTCCGCATTACTTCGCTTCATATCAAAATTATAATAATCATTCTATCATCAAACATGATACCTCCAATACATGATGTCAAACTCTGAAAATAAAAATGTAATCGAATTGTGTATCACAAAACCATTACACTTCTCTCTGTTCCTTTTAGTCAATTTGTTGAAAGCTAATGCTGTCTCGGCGAGTGTGTACATTTCACCTGTCTGTGTCCTACCAATGCTTTTAAACATATATTTTGTAAAAATACTCAGAAAGTCACGTTTCGCCTTTGACGAATGAAAACCCTTTATTTACTATATAGATTACTCCTTTTGCTGATTGAGCGTCTGGGCCTTTGGGTTTTCTATTGCACTATTCAAGGACTTCTGTTTTCCTACTTTTCTTTGCAAATACTGATGTCCTGGCTGTCTGGTAGATAGATATAACCAAAGGCTTACATCTACTATATAGATACGATAACTATTTGTAACATGAACATCCAATTATGATTATATGAAATTAATGACATACAATATGTGTATTAAAGAGGCAGTAGCACGTTTTCTTTTCAAATTTCATAATTTCAATTGATAATTGTATGCTATTGTAAATGCTTAATCATTGTTTTGGCTGTGTCTCATCTCATTACAAAATACAATAAACCTTAGTCAGAGAACAAATAATAAAGATTCACGTAAAGTGAATCGGCTGCCATTTTTGTGTGAACATCTCTAATTCATTTTGTGTAAGAAAAAGGAATTGCATGGCTTATCTTATATAGTTGATTTATTACTGCTTCATTTAGTTTAAATACATTGTCTTTCAGTTGGAACAATTTATTTTCACTCTACTGATATAACATTATTTCCCACCTTAAAACCTTTGTGCTATATGATTTCAAGTGAGCATATACAATTGATTATAGACGCAGGTCTATAAAACTATCAAATGATATGAACACAATGACCTCTAAGGAATTCCCCCGCCAAAAAAATCATAGACTTTAAAAACATTTGAGCAAATCGTTTACGGTAGTTTTACTTCTTCTTCTGTAACACTGTAATAGCTGTGTGAATTTTCGGAATGGTGCCTTGCTACTATTTTTCAAGGACATTAAACGCAAGTAAAAATTGTTTGCTAATCATTTGACTTAACATATATTTCCTAATGTAAATAAACATATTGTGATCTGTTTTTCCTATAATAACATCATACATCTTATTTGTCAAATGGACATAAAAATTATAACAACCTGAACTCTGATTAAACCCGGTGTCACATAGGTTAAGTTCTCTTAGTACGTTAAAGGATAAAAAATGCTGTCAATTAATTCAATGTTAACGATTGTATAAATTTGCAGAAGTATCAATTTAAGTTCAGTTTGTATAATTTGATATTCAGTTAAGCAACAAATAAGACTTCATTGATCAAAATCTGTAAAACTGTTTACATTGCAGAGTACCTTTGAAACCGTTTCAAATTGAAAGCCAAGTGGGTACATATTCAAGTGGCTGCATTGCAACGCCTATCACGATTTTTCAAATATACCTTACTGTTATTGTTAATCATTTAAGTAAGTTATAGCGGATGTTATATACGCTCTTGCTAGTTGATTATTAACCCCAGTCGTCAAACATCTGTTAAAAAACTCCTGAAATTTGAACTTGAATCGTTGTTGTACATGATAAATCAAATCAAATATCTCTGTATTTACATGACTACATACAAGTGGTAAGTAAAACTAAAACATCATGACTTTTTAAGAATCACCAAATGTAATTGAACATCCATAACTCAATCATAAGAATAAGAACATAATGACATTGTAACATTATGAAAGTCTATAATCATATTTCAAATTGCAAAAATTCTCGAAAATTTATGACAAAACAAATTCTTACCGTGAAAGATACTTTCGCGCCATATTCAGGCTATATCCTTTTTAACCTTCCAACACATAAGAGTTGCCGAGAAAAATAATCCAGTATTCAGACAAACTGTTACAAGACGTCTACTGACAACTAATGCATCAACCACAGAATCATCCTGAGGGCAAACGTCGTCACATAAAGATGATAATGTATGCTGTATGATCACCAATAGCATATGCTGTCAAGGTTAAACGTATGCAAATACAGTAGGGATTATAGTATGTATATGATAGTAAAACTGCAGGGGTTGAAAGGTTTGATTGTCTCCTATGGCCTATCCCTCATGACTGGGAGCAGATATTTGACGAATTTTACTTCACCTATTACCTGTCAAGGATAGGTATTTGAAAAAGAGTTTACATAAGGACACACCTGTCTAAGTAAACATAAGCACTGATAAGATCTTGATATGAGTTTTCCTTTTATCTGATCATAGGGTACATGTTTCATTTTTATCGAGTAACAGACCTGGAAAGATAAATTTAATTCATAACCTTTGCTTATTTAAGGTGCACCGTGGCGTGTGAAACATTTTCGTTATATTCATATTCTGTAAATATTGTGAAGGAGCAATGACTCGTTATATCACGCTCTTCTTGATAAAGAAGAATAAAAATGTGATGTCTGATATGAATTGTAAATGTGATGTATGATATGCATTGGCATCTCAAATATAAAATAAATATCATATATATTATTTTGTTTGATGTAAACAATCTGCATAAATACAACTAACAAACTTTAAATGGACATGAAGTATATCTGTTCATTTTTAACACACTGATTTAATAAAATCACGAATTAACAATATCCAGTGTATAGCAACCATGTACTAAAGAAAATTCGAAGTGTATTGGTATAAAAAAAATACATTTCTTCTTATTTTGCTCGCAGTTCTAAGCATATTTATACATATAGCATATAGAGAGCTTTAAACCCGTCCTAAAACTTGCACATACTCATATGTTAGTTGAAAAGGTTCTTTAACTCTATTACGCTTTGCTCAACTCGTAGGCTGAATCCAGTTTTGATTTCCGGGCACAAGAGGGAATTCAAAATGACGTATTTTGTCTACCTTTTAAATGTGTTAAAAAGTTAGATATGTGTCTTACAAGTGTTTTAAGGACTTTCAGCCTGTGATTTTTGCTTTATTTAGTCAAATACAGACATCCATTAAGTCAACTGTTTAGTTTAATGATTGGTCTTGATACATAAGAAGAATCACATCAATAAATTTACTACGAACGAATTAAAAGAAGGAACCAAATTGCAACTGCAGCATTTTAATACTGAATAAACTTATGAAATGATCCAAACGCTAAAGTCATTAAAATCATAATTCCCATTTCCGTTAAGGATCATAAACTATGTAGGACAAATAGGATATATATTTCTATCATCTGACAGAGATTTGACATGTTCGTGTCATTTATATGTATGTTTGAGTGACAGTTTGTAACAAACAAGGTTTGAGTGAAACACATGATGGCATACATTTCTCTAAGAGTGACGAGTGCTTGATTTTCATATAGATAGATTATATTCTATAACGGGCTGTAGGTTAATATCATGGAGTTTGATTTTAAAGTTAAAAACGATGAATATCAAAACTTACGTTAAACAAACATAGAATTAAGATTTCATCTTTTAAACTACAACAAATAGATACTCAATCATATGAAATATATTTCTATCCTCTTAAAATCAACATTTTTTTCATCATTAGATGCAAAGAATATTGATATATTATAACATTTTGATTTAATCTTTTTAAACATGTAGCATATGAAATATATTTCATTAAAATGAAGGACTTGACTCCCATGAAATAAATTTTGAAATTTATAATAAACGATATTATAAACCATACCTGTATGATTCATCATAAGCGATATTCGGTGCAAAGTTGTCCCCAGTATAGACATGTGGGAAAATGTCCCTTGCAGTCTCTACCTTGTCCATTTCAACAGTGATGTTGTACATTTCAAATTTGATATATATTTAAGTAATATACAAACGTATAGAACATACCTGTTCGGGTGTGAATAACAGGTACCCTCCACTTTATTCCCACAGTCGTGTTAACACTTTCTCACAGGGGCGCTGCATATATGTAAATTCTTGTAATGGAGAAGGGGAATTTATAGCAACCTTTTGTATTGTTTACACTATATATTCATGTTGAGAAATTGTACATTTCATGTCAATTTCATATGTATTGAGGTTTCAGTCGTAATGTCAAGTATAAGTTACTTGTATATTTCATGTCGATTTCAGGGTCATGATGTTTATATCAGAGAGAGTGCTGTACATTACATGTCGATAACAAGGATATTGCTTTGTATATTGGTATATGGTATATTCTATATCGATTGAATGGCTATTGTGTTTATCAACTAGTGGATATACATGTATCAACCACAATTGCCGTGTTCTGATCAAACACAATCGTTGTTTATTTCATAGCGGTAGAAAAGTCAAAGGGTATATTTTTCGATACAGTTGAATGACAATTGTATTATGTCAAAAGAAATCAATATGTCATGCACAGGGCAATAAAGTTTCAGAAAAAGTCTAGATAGAAAAAATTGGTGATAATAGAAACACAATTCTTGGTGTATGCATGTATATAACACATAACAGAATATATCATGGATGTATCCTTGATTTTCGTTACAAAAGGAAAACAATAACCTTGTCATCCCATGCCTGAAGCTTAAGGTATGAAAATCATTTCTTTTCTCTTCATGTCATAAATAGTTAGATTTGTAAATGAGTTTATAAGGCATATAAAATCATATATCACAGTTGGTGTATGCCTTTATATGGCATATAACAGCACATACTATCAACATGCATACAATTGATATTGCTATAAAGGGACACACGATATCAAATACAAGTATATACTATTTATATTGCTGACAATAGACACACAATCCTTTGTTTTGATGTGGGAAACATCCATATCGGTGCACACATCTATATAGCATTTACCAGCACATATTCAGTTATTAACATGGCTACCCTTGAACATTAAACCACGGGGGTATTGGCAAGTTTGTTATCAAACTGAGGTGTGTGACTCCGGAATGTAAATGCTTATATCTGAGGACAATAACGTGTCTGGACTATCAATAGAAAGTAAATTGTTTGTCGCTTTAAGTACCGGTGTATTTTACAGGTAAGGAAACACGTTTAGGGGCAAAAGGTTATTATCAAAGAGACTCGGAACAAGTGTTGTACTCAGGTATAATATTTTGACGTGGGATTTAAGAATATTGACAAACAAGCTTAACTCTCTGAGTGCTTACAAAGACATGGGGGACATTTGGACAAGGACATAGAGTAGACTTTGAATAATTTGATAAATCGCTATTAAATAAAAATTATAATAATATTTTGCCAAAGAACTTGTTTAGGACAAATTGTTGATGTCAACAAGGTTTATTCATGAATACCTCTCAAATTGCTATGTTTGTATAAAAGATTACCATCTTGCCCAGTGTTGTTTTATGATATTAACAAGCCCACTCTTCATAACTGTTTACCCGTTGGTTAAGAGGTTTCACAAAGAAACTTATTCTTATATTGACTTAATATCATATATGAAGCAATATAGACTTAAAATGCAATAAACCTACTGAAGTGTAACGTTTCACAAACATTGTCCACTAAAAGGTTACCCGTGGGTTATATTATGCTTTTTAAGAGTTAAGGTGAGGGATTATGACTAGTATGAGAAATATATGGTATGATTTATGAGAAGATAACCTACACTAAGTGCTTTGCTAGCGTTACACTGTATTAAAGGGTCAGTAGCACATTTTTCTCATACAAAATGAATTAAAGTTATACAGGAACACGTTTTGTTGATATGTTTGCAACACTGAAGTAACAAAATCGAACAACACAAATTTATTAATTATCTCATAAAATTGTCATCTCGACTTCGCCATTGTACAAAACACGTAATGTATATTATAGCGTTGACCAAAATTTAGGATTGACATATCTATCGCTTATGAAGTAATGGAAATATGATGAAAAAAAATCTACAATATGTTAAGAAATTGAGACCTATTCACTATTTCTCAAAATTATGATTATTAACAGTGTAAGAACATTTGTTAATTTAAGGATGCAAATAGAAGACAATTTGCTTCCGATATATAATACATGACAAAATTAAACTAACCTTATTGCACCAACGACTCAAACCATCAAATGCATAAAATCGACTGACTGTGTTGACAATGATGGACTAAGAGAGTAACCCTCCCTTCCTCCTCGCCCACATCTAAACAATTTGAAAATAAGCTTCGAAAGGACAAAGGAAACCGAAATCAAATACTTATTAAAGGAAAGGAACGTGACAAAATGACATTGCATGACTGTGAGATGAACTCACAAACCCCACAATCCAACATCCCCATCTCCAAATTCATCAAACGCTTTGAAAAATAACTAATCCGAGAGCACAACACAAGAAGAAACAGTTCTGATCTCAAAGCAACAGAGAAAAGGAACAGAAACAACGTCATATAAAGCGTGCGTTAAACGAGTTTGATATCATCAAATGGTACAGGATGACTAAGTACAAATACAGTATGACCAATGCTTGTCAAAGAGAAGGCCTAATACCCATCTTCTTTTGAACACAATGAGCAATTATCGAGAAAGATCTTAAGATGACACTGTAGGGTCATCGTATAGGTCTAAAACAGCTCCGCCTACCTTTGTATCTCAATAGAATGTACACATAATGAAGACCGTCCACATGCATCCACCATCGCTACATACAACGTTCAATAGTACAATACATGGAAGTATTGACTTACGGCAACCTGCTCCGACCTAAGTGCGTGTTCAAACCCGTGTTTGCTAACTAATGAGCGTCAAGATGTGACACGAAGGATAACAACTCCCTGTGGAATTGCTTGCATGATGTTTCGATGCACTTCGTTAAATAATCATGGACTGAAACCATGACCTTGTCTCACGCAACTCTCTCTTATCAATGGATGCTGATCTTGTAAATTGATCATTCGTGTAAATAAAAAATGGAAGGTATATTATACAAGAAATGTATGATAGCAGATATCAACTCAAAATGTATCTGGTCATGGACAGAAACAACGCCCTTGTCTCATACAACTATTGGAACTTATCTGTTAATGCTGACCTTGCAAATTGATCATTTATCTAGATAATCAGTTTGGAATGTAAATACAAGAAAGAAGATATAAAACTCAATAATTTTACTTTCATAGACAGACACAACTGCCTTGACTCAGACAACTATGGGAATTAAATTTATCTATTGATGCTGATATTGCAAATTGATCATTGTTAATCAAACATAGTGAATGTAAGGACGAGTTTCAAACTCAAACTAATCTTTGGGCATAAATGCACCTTGTCTGGCGTGTGTATTGATGCTGGTCTTGCGAATTAATCACGCAAGTTAATCAAACATTCCGAATGTAAATACAAGACATCTGTTCAATAGCTAAATGGTCCTTGACAGAAACAAAACACTTGTGTCACGCATCAATCAAGCTTTTATCTCCATGCTGATTTTGGTGAATTAATCATTTAAGTGAATAAAACATTCTGAATATAAATATGATAATATATAAGCTATACGTTCCTTAACAAAAACAACGTGTCCTGCATCCATTTAGACAGTGGCTTAATACTGGTCTAAGACAATAATCATTTTAGTTATTCAAATATTCTGAATGTCAATACAAGATGTCAGCTCAATAGCTAAATGATACTGGACAGAAACCACCACCTAGCTTCACGCCTCGATAAATTTAAATGCTGATCTGGGATATAAATCACTCAAGTACATCAAACTTTCTGCAATGGGTAAATAATCATTGAAAACTCAAAAGGAGAATGAGAGCGGACAGAAACCACAACCTTGACTATAAATAATGAGGACATTAATCATCTAGGTATATCATATATTTTGAATGGGAAAGCTTGTGCACATGATATGTATATGTTCATAAAATGATAGCTTAATAGCTGATGCTCATTTTAATATGCTTCTATTTGATTTAATGTGGTAATAATTGAAATGGCATGTCATGAGACCCCCTGCTGAAGAAGGGTTTCGCTGGATGATTTCTATCAGTTAGCTTTATAGGGTATATAATTACTTTTACCTATCTTCTATTTGAACGAACGAAACTAAATGGGAGGTCTGTGAAACATAATTTTTGAATAGCAAAATTTTCATTATCCCAATAGAGCATTCATATGCCATATAGAAGGACCTCTGTCAATTATGTCTACCAATATTGCATTACATCAGCATATTCATGTCTAACAATAACTAATATCATACAACAATAACTGAAGATTAAACCTATTTTGCTTAAGATTAAAAAATTCAAAGCCCTAAAAAGGCTTACTCATCATCTAAAAGATTCAGTCTGTTATGCAAATCTGTCTAACCACATAACACCCCCCTTTATCCGTAGACTGTGGCGAACACGATACCAGAGAAGAAATATGATAAGCCTTTATTATATAAAAGAGGTCTTGATTATTTTGACACAAGCAGCTTGATGTCTTAATACACGTACAGTTTGAAGTATCAGTTCGCATGACTGGTGTTCTGGAATGTAACATTGACGTTATAATATAAAATGATATCCTGTTTTGAATTTGGGAAGGGCTGTTTTACACTGAATAGATACGTACAAAGAAGTATGTGTGCCCCTGAACACAGAAGTGTGTCATGGCTTGCTAACATTAATGCTTGACTAGGAATTGAGGAAAACTTTGCATTTATAGTATAATAGAAATATATGGGAGTGCCTTGTGTTGATGGTTTATGTTGAAGATGGATGATGGATTAAATCATAATTTCATATAACAGTGGAAGATAATGTTGATGTTTAAGGCAAAGTATATGTTTTCATATTCAGGTCTTACTGTCTTTCATGTTCTAGATCATTTATATATGCCGATTATGGCTGAAATATTGGCCAAGAGGCGTAAAACAATAACTCACTCACTCTTTATCATATAATGAATGTACTTTATGATATACAAAAATCCCAGTTATTCATATCATATATCCAAATTTATTTTTAAAACTTAAGGACCATTCGACGTTACTTTAAACGTATTTTAGTGTCTTCACTTTCTCTCTAATGAAATGTTTAAAGAAATGACTAGCAATGAAACTGTATGCAAGCGTTTGCCATTATGTGTCATATCGTGACACGTAGATATGTGTCTTGTGTTATAACGTTAGGGAGTGACAACCATCTGACATGAACATTGTAGTTCGTCAGGGTTAACTTCTATGTCCATTGTTATTCTTGTTGATGCCAATCTAATATGGTAGAAGTCGCGTGTAATAGCTATGTATCAGTGATTTGTCGGATTTTCTTATATGAATGAACTTAGATCGTTCATTGAGACACAAGATTTCTTACAACAGATTTGTGTCAAGTTTACATCGAGGTAGCGGAGATCATAAAGATATTACCTTTACATAGCCAAGTTGTTTCAAACTTGTTTACTTTGGTTTTATCCCAAACTGATTTTTTTCTTCACGTAATAGATAAACACACAGTGTTGTTTTTCTTATTCATTTATACATAAAATCAAAATATTGAAATGAGAAAACCATTGATTAAATAGACGAATGCAGAGAAGAAAATCATGACACCCACTCATAGTCGCTTTCAACAAACATGTCTTACCCAACCAATGGCACCAGTGTTACCATTCACACCACAGAACATCAAATCTTTCAAATGACAATGTCGAATGCAAGATATGTCGATGCTATAAACTATTCACCCCTAAAGGAAAATACATGGAGTGTATCTACATATTTATCATAGTTGTTTATTCAGATCTTGACATTTTTATTTTGTTAGATCGATCCAATTGACATTGTCAGGGTTGTTTAGGAAGCTATCTGCCCACATCTCCTTGACTCAGCGGAGTGGAATTGACAAGCAAAACAATATGTACCACACCAACTACCTGTCTATTGTACTGCCAGGGGCATGATTCGTTCAATAGCTTTTACCCGACATGGACACCTGCTGTTTCAAAGCTGGTTTGACCACGGTCAGTTGTTTGCTGAAGTTGACCACCGTTATGGTGAAACGATTTACTGATAAGACATGTTTTCATGTAGATATTGATCTAATTTATAATGTGTATTTGGTCCTGTAGCGTGATTGAAAGTTTGATGCAAAATGTTTTAAAATCATATGTTGACAATCTTTTCATCTGAACAGATGTACAATTGATTGATTGTCTTTTTAACGGTGCAAATTGGTTCCATTGTGTGGTACAAAGCATGGAATAAGACATGTTTTAAAATAATTTGTTGTCTTTTATAACCATACAGGCAGGCAGTTACATGTACCTTTGATCAAAATTAAATTTTTTTGAATGATGCTTGATATCAACGAGTTTTGATTTGAGAGCTATCATTCCCTGACCCGTTTAGGAACAAGCGGCAATCAATGGATGTTTATAATCTCTTTTTAAAGTTTGTGTTTGTTGTTCTTTCACTTATCAACTTAAAACCAGCATCAACCATATGTCAATTGACTGTTTTAACAGTTATCCAACTGTATTTTAACCAGTTGGATGTAAACAAATGATATTAGGTTTACGGATAAACAACTTCTTTATGACAGAAAAACGACGTTTTGATATAGACCAATATCGTTTTGAAGAAAATGTGATAGGGACCATACCAAAATGTTACTTCTATTATCAAATCAGTAAAATTCGTTAACAGACTTCTATCACCTACCCGTTTCTAGTTTCAGTGATGCTCTCCTCTGTTAGTTGAGTGCCTCCTGTCAGACGTATACCCCGATCACTGGACGACCCGCTCACCCCGCTTCCCAGTGACGTCCGGTCAAAGTAGTCGTCTGCTCGACCAGTCCCCCTTCTGTCTGATCCCTCCCCCGACCGGCCACTACTGGTCGAGCTTCGTCTGCTGTGACCATTCTCGTAGACATTAACAGGTTCATAATCCCCGGTGCCGTCTGCTAGCCAGTCCGCCATCTTTAATCTGATATGTCCGTTACTTCAAGTTAAAATTTCAACTGTACAACCAGCTGATTCCGATTTGTAGGACACTTTGTTATTATGACATAATAAGCACGGAGAGAGCCGTTCACCCTGCCCTATCCCACTCTGTCATTACAGTTTCCAGTTCAGTGGTCGCGTGGTTCATTGAGACCTACCCTTAATTGTAACCTCTATTGCCTACTGACTTATCTCGATACCATAAGGCAGCCCACAGCACTTTGTTAAAGCGCTCCCCTTTTCTCGGTGGATTTTGTTTAGTTCTATTTATGCAAAGCAACCGGTCGAGCGAGTCTCCCGCATTCAGACACCACAGCCCCCGCCGCATGATTCAGGCAAGTGTATGTACACAATCTGATAACGGGGCTCGCTGGCATTCTTCGATTCAGCTTTAATAATAAAAATCAATATTTGAAACAGTTTTTTCATTGATGTTTGTGAGGTGGAAAAAAAGCCTTAGATTTTTTTTCGTTGGACTGATTCATAATGATGAAACAATAACTCTGAAAATGAATTCTTCCTCTAATCTATGAATGCTTCTTTTTTTTCTTTGTATTTTGAGGTATATTCCACAATGAGCTAAGGATTTCATTAAGCCAATGCAGTCCATATTGGTAAGCTTCTGTGAAATTCTGTAAGAAGGATATAGCTTTCAAATTGTTTTATCTTATTTGGTAATACATAACAAGAGCACCTGTTATAAGATAAATATTCACAAGATATATACGAACAAGGGAAATATTCTGTTAATCATTGGCTCTGTAGCTTTTCAGGCTGTCTGATTTATCATTAAGATAATTTACACGTTATTTAGACAAGAGCTCATGGCCCCGAGGTCGGAGTTATACTACGTCCGAATAATTTGCATTGCGTCGACGCATGCGATTGGATGGTTTACACTACGAACGTTTAGCATGCGATTTACATGCGTCACCCCTCGTATGAATGTAATGTAATGTATCTATGTTAGTAGAAGGAAGTATTTAGTATGTAGGTAGGTAGATTGTAGGTAGGTAGTATATAAGTATGTAGTATGATTGTAGTATGTATGTATGCGTGTGTATGCATTATGTGGTGAGGAAATATGACGTCCCACAGGGATTCCCTTGCGATTTCGCAAAAGAATAGGTTTTATTTCGTTCGCAACGCAAAGCAACGTATTGGAAAAAACGGACAAACGGAAAACAATAAGTTGCGTTCTTATGGGATTCATCGCATTGAAAAAACGGACGTAGTGTAAACCACGCCTTAGTAAGAGTCACATGCCTGCAAAATCTATGTATCAAAACGTCAATCATGCTGGGAGTCTGTTCATAAAATTTCAGCTTTCTAGGCCTTTTCCTTATCGAAAAGATGATAATGGGTTTACAATGGGCCCCGTGGCCCTATGTTAACTTCCAAAGATTTCAAGCATATACAATGTACTCACGGCAGCAAAATGATTTCAATAGTCTGACCAAGGATATAATTTGGAATGTACACTGTCAATACTTTTACTAACTTGATTTTCAATTTTCAGTGAAAATATTTCCTCAGGCTGAATTAACATCCTGCATTAGGATACCTGGGTTACATATTAAAAAGCAAGTGACAGATGTATAGTCAGCAATATCAGAGTTAAAGGGGCAGTAGCACGTTTCACTGATTTGTAAGTAAATGCTAAATGTATTATATTGACAGTGTCAAAAATCTCATTAAACATGCCAATCCATAGTCAGAGGACAAAGGATGAAGATTTACATAAAATTCATTGGCGGCCATTTTGTGTGAACACCTTTAATTCATTTTGTTCAAGAAAAAGGTATCGCATGGCTAAACTTTAAGTTATATATTTGAATTATTACTGCTTCATTTAATTTGAATAGATTGTCTTTCAATTGGAACCATTAATTTTCATTTTCCTGACATCACCTTATTTCCCCCCTAAAATGTGCTACTAGAATACTCTGAATAGAATACTGGAGATCTATCCTTTTAACCAATGGGAAACATAAGCTAGAACATGTACAGAAAACAGACAATGATGAAAATATTTTATTGATAAATATATATACATAATTTACACAATGCCTTGCAGAAGAATGTCACGGAATAGTGCATAAAACATAAAATGCTAGGGTTAAAACTCATAAAACTCAAAATGAAACTCAAACTATGTAGTTCTATCATCTACAAGAAACATTAAGTGCATGTAATTTTGAATTCTAGAATTGTTTAACTACACAAATTGAATGTAAATCGCAAAAACATAATTGGATGTAATTTAAATTCTAGAATGTTATAACTACACAAATTGAATGTAAATCGCAGAAACATAATTGGATGTTTTTGAATTCTAGTAAGGCTTAACTACACAAATTGAATGTAAATCGCAGAAACATAATTGGATGTCATTTTGAATTCTAAATTGATTTATATGTTTATGGGGCAAAACAAATTTAATTTAACTATAAGAAACATATATTGAATAACAATATTAAAAATAAAATGCCAAGATACTCTCAAATATACCTCTGCCTTGCTTAAGTCAAATCAAACAAGTCATATGCAAAAACAAAGTTAGATCACACAATGGACATCTTGCATAGGTTTAATTTCTCCATCTACATGATCAAAGTCTTTACCTGATTAAATGCATTGACATTATTAGACTATTCAGATTCCAAACCTCTTGTCAACATGTTGTGGTAACTGTTGGTTACAAATGAAGCAATTTGAACCACTACCTAATTCTTATATTGACAAATAGGATACAAAACACAGAATATTACTCATATTTCCTTGTCCAGAAATCATAATATCATATACCCGAAAAATATAACTCTAACATTTCCTTTTCCAAAAACATAGAAATAAACACACACAAAATGATATTGTGATATTTCCTTTCCTAACATTAAATACAAGTAAGGAAATACAAAATATTGAAAATTTTACCACTTTATAGGAACTTGAATTCAAAATTGAACAAAAATTTACAGGATATTTAGTTTGATATTTACAGAGTTTTACAATTGAGTATATTAACATAAATAGCACTAGTTTGTACATTCTATTTGCCAATATATCACATTTACAGTTCAAATAGTCCCAAGATAACAAAACACTGATCTCGCAGTTATAAAAGCTCTTATGTTCACCAAAAGCTGCTGCCAAGAGTTAAAAATACATTCATATACACTTTAAAAATATCATATTTGACAAATATTCACTTTTTCCTGCCCAAAAGATATTTAGAATCTTGAATCCAAAAATCTTGAAAAAACAGCAAAATAGTAAAACAAATTTTACACACCATCTCCTTGAATACAACGTAAATGTCCTATGCATTAGATGTTTATTTTTTAAATAATACAGTGTTCAATAGCATAAGTATTGCAATTTGTAATCGGACGTCAGGCTGTGAATGGTTATTCTTGTGAAAATTTGACATTATACCAACTTATGTGCATTATACTGCATCACTTAGATCTTTTAGTCAAGTTAAACCAACATTGATAGTTAAAATGCAAATAGCAACCAGTGGCCGAATAACAGTATTGGGTTCTAGAAAAATAGCTTAATGTTCCATAGAGAATAGGTTAGACTGTAGTAAAGTATTTCGAAACCCAAAACACCAAACAGAATTTTGGATGGGAAAACAGGTTAAAGACCATAATCTTTAAGATCTTTTTATATTGACAAAACCAACAAAGTAAAGGAAACATTTCTTGTCAAAATATACAGAAGCCTACTTCTGCTCCAGTCTAAGTAAACCTAGCCTCAATATTTTTTTCCGTTTCACTCCTATACTGAGTCTAAAAAGGTCTAGTAGAGGGTCCCGTCAGCGGACCTTTTTGCGACCTATGACCCTCCAACGTTTATACGTGCGAAGGCAAACTATTGTGGCTTAGTAAGATGAGTTCTGATTGGTCAATTCGATACGTGGGCTGACGCGACCCTCTACTAGACCTTTCTAGACTCGGTATAGGAGGGAAACGGATAATATTGAGGCTAGGTTTACTTAGACTGACTTGTGCTCTTTTGTAAAACTTATAATCAACATAAACAATCATGTTGAAGCATTTATGATGTTGCATGTTACCATTTCTTAAAAAAGATTTTTCAGTACATATCTCGAAACAAAACAAAGGAAGTTGGCTCCAAAAAGAGAAAGATACCCATTAGTTTTGCTGTGAAAGACGAAATAACAAATACCTTTAGGAAACTTATGATTAATAATGTACAAGAATACCACAATGTTGTGTTTTCTACAAACATCAAGACAGTTTTTCTCAATCCTGAATAAAGAATATCTTTAGAAAACATTTTCATGATAATACAGAATCAATCAATAAATCAATTAATGATAAGTGTTTTAACAAATATCAAGGCAGTTTTTCTTCCTATAAAACTAAAATATACTATCAAATATACATCTACATTTCATCATTACAATACAGAATTTTGGTAACATTCTGAACCAATTTAGAGGGTCATTAGCCCATTGAGTAAAAGGTTGGCCTTAAGGGACTTTATTGACAACAAAACTGTTCTATACTAGCTTGCCTATCTATAACTTCTATCAACCTACCTATTTCTTACATTTTGATTTGAATTGAACGATTCTTTATACATTCACGGAGCAACTTATTTGACTCTTTTTTATAATAAACTCCATTGTTTTAAGGGTTGAGAAAATAAAATCCTTTAACATTTTTCTCTTTTGTAATTCAGTGACTTAGAGGTTTGTGACTGATGTACGAGGTTGCTTTTCTTGGCCTAGTCTGTAATAAATGCATGAAAATTAATCAGAATATCTGACATAAATGATATGACTAATAAACATACAGTCTAGATTTTCAGAAATAACATTCCTGCTTTGGGATTTAATACAATATTATGATTTTTTACAAATGATGGATATAATACCTATACAATTTTATGCTTTTGTTCATTTAGCACAAAATATGATATTGAAAATATCATTGTGATAGATAATTCAAACATTCTTCTCCAAAAATGCATTCTCTAAATCTAAATTGATAATGAGGTTATATAGTATATAGTTAAGAAAAAAATTGTTACAAGGTATACAAATATACAGGTTTTTATTAAAACAGTAAAAAAAAATAATAACAAGTGTAGAGTTAAGAAAAAAAAAATAACAGTGATGACATGCTATGTTATTTAGTATAAAGATAAGACATGATTTAGTATAGACTAAATAATATTACCTATGTACATAAGTATTATGTTTATATTGAAAACAACATGGGGATTTGACAAATTCCAAAAGATGAATATTTTTGTAGTATTTCAATTAGCAACTAAACTTTGTGATCTACTGATCAAAGAGAAATCATTAAATAGTATTATTCCTTACTTTCATATGACAAAATGTTCATCCATAAGAAATTAATCATAAATTGAGCAAAACCATTTCCCTTTTCTAAAAAATAAATTTAGAAATTATACAGTTTGACTAATCTTTCTTTTATTTGAAAATCTTTTAACTTGTAATAGTATATCATTAGAAATAGCAGCAAAAAATCTTTCTTTTGAGAAATAAATGTACTTTTAGAAAATCTGAAAAATTATTATCTGAAACATATACTCAACATCAAAAGTTAAGGACCACATAAAGTTCAATATGAAATATTCATATCATAATCAAAATATGAAATGTGGAACAATTAGGTGGCCCGTAACTTCTTTGTTCAAGATATATTCCTTTAACATAGAAACACTTGGAACAAAGCAATTTGGCAAATTCAGCCATTCAAAGCATGAAGTTCAAATTTCCCCCAGACGAACATGCAAGATATACACTTTAAACCATAAACAATTGCAAGTCAGTCTGGATGTACATGCAAAACACCTGTCATTTCAAACACTTTTGGATATAATCAAACTCTCATGCAGTAAACATTACAAGCAAACCTCTTAAAGGGGCAGTAGCACGCTTTTAGGGGGAATATAAGGTGATGTCATGAAAATAAAAATAAATGGTTCCAATCTAAAGACAATGTTTTTAAACTAAATGTGGCAGTAATAAATCAAATATGTAATGTAAGGTTAGCTATGTGATTCCTTTTCTGACACGAAAATGAATTAAAGGTGTTCACACAAAAATGGCTGCCAATGGATTTTATGTGAATCCTTAAAATTTGTTCTCTGAATATGGCTGATTGGTTTGTGTAATGAGATTTTTGTCACCATCAAAGTAATACATTTAGCATTAACATACAATTATCAGTGAAAAAATGAAAATATAAAATTGTCAAAAAACGTGCTACTGCCCCTTTAAAGTACACAACAAAATCCACTGTTCAGTGAATTCTTTTCTTAATTCTTGCAAAAGCAGTGTGCATTGAATTGTTCAGGAATTGTCATTACCCTGATACCTGTAATACATCTCAACTCCCTTAGGAGCATACAATCATGACATAAAAATAGCTTTACAAATCTTTTTCCTTTAGATCATTTTCTCAGTTTTGCAAGTCGAATATGTATGCACTTCAGGCAAATATTTCATCACTTACATGATACATCAATCTATTCCTTTTAAAATAATATTTGAAAGTTTTAGAATCCACATTTCACCAACTGGCTGGCAGTTTGGCCGTAGAGCAAATCAAATGCACCCTTTTAGACTTTAGAGTCACATTGTGACTACGATATAATGAAAATCTAACTGTATTTGCGATTCCTATCACAAATGCATTTGTTTCAATATCATTTTTTAAATGCTTTCTGTATGTAAATAATGTTATAATGGGCTATTTTCATTACATTTCACCTTTGAAATTTCATGTGTTCTATGTTACAATTTTTTTTATGTGATGTTGTTAGCCTTGACTAAGACAATTGGAGTGTTTGGGCCATTGAATCTAATATTGTGTGCATGCAAAACTCTGAAAAGGATTGCAAATGTCAAAGGAAAGATTGCTGTAAATGATGAATTATTTTCCTGGCATGCATGCAAATTGCCTTCCAAAAAACTGAGACAACAACCTTAACTTGAATTTTCGTTGTGTATTGCAATCACAGCTCAATCCTTAACCCCCTGTCTGCCAGATGCAGTCAAGTCCCCATATATAACATATGCATCTATAGGCATGCAGTAAGTGGTTTACTGGTTAAATCTCAGAAACATTACCTACCCTGGTACGAAGTTATGGACACAAAACTGCAAATAAAATAATATGTCACTGATCTCGTCAATATTGTTATGACACTTAAAGCAACAAAAATCAGTTTTCAATTTTCGGTCAATATCTGCAAAAAAGCACATTATGTTTGTCATGCATGTTTGTAAAACTACTTAATATTAGTGTGTTAGACAGATACCAAGTAAAGACAAAAGGACAGACAATTCTGTTGACTGCATGATGTACACGTGAGTATTGATGATTTGAAAATATGCAAAATCAGCTAATTTCTAAGCCTTTGGTAACTTATTCTAATAACTATTGCATGTGAGTGCCAACCTAATTTTGAAAGGAAAATTAAGGAAAAATCATAGAGCATACACAATCTGAAAATACTCCTGTGCTTGAAATTCATGTGACTAAATGCATGCATTCTGTTGATGCTACTCATACTAAATGGCAAGAGGTGAATTTGGCTGAAAAAGCTTTATGGCACATGACAATTGCCTCATTCAATTCCTTTATTATTGGTAGTAGAAGTATATATTGATATGAAAACATGACATTAAATGACTCATTGGTCATAATACTGACAGTAGTCAAGTTCGAAATATATTTTCTGTGAGTGGGAGTCAAAACAGAATGAAATTTAGGATAATAATTTCATTTTTAATGTTTTCCTTGCATCAATATTTAAAAGCATAAAATCATTACCACTATGCTAGAACAAAATCAAACGGACACAGATAATGATTTTGTTAATAAATATTCGTGCCATGTTTCTATTTTCAAGATTCCTATTTTTATCATTCAACATATATTATTCCCTAAAGAGAGAGATTACAATTTCAAAACTAACTTATCCAAATTCTGCTTAAATAGATTATTTCAACAGATATGGATACGAAACTAAATTTAAAAAATGTTTTCAAATGAAAACTTCAGTAAAAACAAAGCCATGGTTAATGGTTAAATAAAATGATAATTAACTATTCATAACTTCAAATTTGACTTTATCAAATATCATAATTTTGATAAAATTTAAATTTATTTGAAATTCCTTTCACTATTGTCCAGTATTCCCGACTTGCGGAATTAAGAGTTACCGTTTCTAATTAATTTGATATATCAAGCTTCGACCTGAGGCTCCGAGTCCGACAATAATTTTTGGCGTGACCAATGACAGTAACGTCAACAAGTTGAGAGAGCAACAAAACCTGTTACCAAGGGTGGATAACTCTAACCAGGAATGGTATCTCTAAATTCCGCAAGTACCGAATACTGAAAAATGCTATTTCCCTAACAAATTAATGCAAAACATACAATCTTCCACCAGCTCACATACAATATACATAAATACATGAAATAAGTTGAGAGCCCGTCAGGATATATTGCACTGTCGGACAGTTGAGCACCAATCCCGTATTAGTGAGCGAGGGTCACTGTTGTCATGACGATGAGATACTATTGCTAGTGCCAAGTGAAACACTGGAAAATAACAAAACCAGGTTAGTGATGGTTATATGACATGCAGAATGAAAAATATCTCAGTCTAGGGTTTGTGAAAAAGAGAAAATTATGTTTTTGTTATTCTTTTCTCACAAGGTTATTTTGAAATTTATAAGTTCAGAAATAGTGGTAAGGTTATAAGTCATGCAGAGTGAAATTGTTCAAACCAGGGTTTGAGGGAGTGAGTTTTGTCGCCTGGTCAATAATTCAGCCATTACCGGCATGACCAGGGCTTTAGAAAAAGATAAATTTCTGTATTTTTTAATACAAAATATATATTCCTACAAGGTAATATTGAAATTTATGAATTCAGAGATTTGAGGTAATGAAGAATGAAAAGGAATGCAATGGATCGATAACATGTGTTGTCATTTGTTGAAACATTGCCTAAAAAGATTAAAGAAATTGTATATTTCATCAAAATTGTCAAACAACAAAAGGGATAATTACATACAGAATTAGCACTTCTGACTAAAGATTTACTTTAATTACAATTTATTTGGTTATTTTGCTTTCCTTCTGAACAAGAGATTGACTTAAGTTAACAGTTCATGAAGAAATTATAAATTATCTTAAACATTTAAAAAGACAGATTTTGTAAGCAATCTAAAAGGAATTAAATTTGAAATTTTTATTTATACAGAGTATTTTTTCGGAGCTGAAATTGGTTACGAAAATTATGTTTTTTTTGTAATTATGTCGTTTTTACCCAAGATGTGGAAAAAAAACCAGAAACGTGCAGTGAACAGATGGTTAACTTTGTGAATTAACAGAGTAAGGATAAACAAAAAAGCATATGCTGAAAACAAGAGTAACTTCTGTGAAACTTGTGCAGTGATGAATTCTCACTAGAAAATAAGGCTGTAACTCTGAATGAAAAAAAAAACTGAAATCTGAACTCACAAACTAAAGAAAGAAATACAGAAACACAAAAGGTAAAATTTTCTATCCATTATTACAATATGTTTTGAGTTGAAATTTCTTTTCTACAATTTATTGTCATGGAAACTCAAATAATCCAAAGCTTTGAAATAGTAGTTTGTAGGGAACTTAAGAGCCCAAATTGAGTGAAGCTGTATGTGAAATGGAATATAGAGAGAATTAAGCCCATAAAGCATGTTACGCAATCACTTACATGTCTATGTGAAAGAACTGTGGATGATAAATAATGTTCACTGTCATTCAAATGTGGGCAGGCATTCAAACATACATTAGAAACATAGAATTATGACATCAAAAAGGAGAGGTGAGATTATGAACTGCAAGAATATTTCAGCACACACATCCTTTTATCAGACATTTGTTGTTAATTTCAATATTTGATGTCAATTTCGACAAGTCTTGTCAATTTCAGTTATTGTCAATGTCTAAATTTTTTTTGTGGAGACTCGAGTATTGAATGGAAAAGTCTTAAAAAACATTCTACCCAGCAGTGAAAATACGAAACAACATGATTTTTATCAAAATCAATCAAATACAATTTAATGAATTTGGAATATTTTGGTAACTTATCTCGGTACATTTATTGACTCAAATCTGAACTTAAAGAGTAGGTGAAAAAGGAAAACAGTCAACTCTGCAAACATGACAACTCTTCATGGTCAATTTAAATATGAATGAAGTGAATCAAATGCAAAGAAGAATCTGGATTATCAAAAACCACTACCTATTTAACAAACAACGTAAATTTTTGAAAATAAAAATCTTGACTATTGACGTCTTTAAAAAGATCTGTCTATCTGAGACCAATTACCCCTCCAACCATAATCCTTTATTTCTCAGCTAATAATCTACTGAAAAAATTCACAAATTTTTTTTTTTACACCTGATTATAAGACAGTTGAACAACCGAAGAGGTCTTTATTTGCTGTAATTCAAATAATCAATAGAGAGAATTCAGCTCATAAAGCAATTTACATAATCACTTAGATGTCTATGCAAAAGAACAGTCACTGTGGTCGATTTTCCTATGAGCAAGTGAATAATATCATACCAAGGTCATTTGCAATAATGTACAGCAAAACAGAGTCACAAAACTGGGTAAACAGTCACAAAACCACACATCTTCTACGATTCACAGTTATCGCAGAGTCAGAAGTGATTAGGGGCTAGTGTGATTTTGTAGAGAGTATCATAGGACAAAAGAGGTGCTGATGTTAATTTCAGTACTATATGATGATATATTCACAGATGATGATTTCTAGACATAATAAAAGAGTATTCATCTGAGCGTTTCCTTTTATCACAATACAAGAATAAATCTTTGAGCACTCCATAAAACTGTACAACATGATTAAAACACTTATGTGAGGAGTTGTATGAAATGATCACTGGTCAGCCTAACATATTATATTTCTTTCAAATGATGGAATTACAGTTTTGGGCCAACTACCTTATACCATTTTTCTACACACTGATGATTCACATGAAAACGGTCACATAAGCAGAATCACTGTTCAACAGGAATGACAATCACAAAAGTTCTGAATACACAGATGGTATGGGATGCACTGATATCACCACAGGTTTTTGGTATAATGACGGGACACACGAGAGATATTAAAACAAGGACTGACATACATAGATAGGCTGGCAGATCAAGAGGAGATACATAGATACATTTTTAAGGGTTTTGGGGGTTCAAAAGGGGATGCAGAGGAACGCACCTCTTTAAAGAGAGTTCCAAAGACAGTAAATGTTGAGGTATATTTCTCAAACATGATAAAAGAATATCAGAAACTTAGTTATAAGAATTCCTGTAAACACACATTCTTTGATCCAAATTTTCAATATTGACACGATGAGTGTACCCATCCATTGAATGGGAAAGGCAGGGCCCATGGGCCATTTTGCACATTGGATGAAAAAATGGCCCATTGAAATTTTGAAGTTTACTATTGATATAATGGGAGATGGCCCATTTGAAATTCAGAAAATTACCAAAAAGCCTGAAAATGGCCCATTGTCAAAGATGTCTTTCCCAATATCTACCCATCCCTAAAAATAATTCCTGTTTCTGCTCAAGGAGCTAGATGATAAAATGCATGATATCATGAGGTATATGATGATACAGATGAAAGGGAGATACAGATGATATCAACAGAGGTATATGTATATACAGATGGGAGTGCTATATACAGATGGTGCATGCTATGTATGCATGTTTCACCTTGTGGAGTTGGGACGGTTTGTGACTTGTGGCTGCACTTGACGGGTATGTGTCTGGCGCTGACGAGCAAGGAAGGATTGACCGTGGGAGCTCTTCATCAACCTATCTTCAGCCTCACGCCGATGTAACTGCATTCCCTGTGGAAAAGGAAGAATAGATATAAGAAACGATTTTCTAGCAAATTCAGACTTTGACATTCTTATTGGATTTAAAAAGATCATATGATCAGTATACATTCCAATAAAACTTAAATTTATTGTTACACAAAATGACTGTTGCATTTTGGTATGTACACAAACTGATGACTTCATCCTTCAATCAAAAGCCTTGAGAACAAAGGGACTATTTTAACAACATGGTGAGGTGAGGTGATGTGGGCTTTAACGCCGCTTTCAAGATTATTTCACTTATATCGCAGTATAGTATTATTGCGAGAGAATGCCCGCAACACCATTGTGGCTATGCATTGCGGTTTAACCTGCGAGCATCGGCTGGAACTAGTGAACCATGGGTGGTACTAGGCGGATATTCAGTGTAGCATTGCACTCAAACCTGACTGCGTGTAGAACAGTTCTCTACTGCAGACAAAGTTGCCGAACCCTGGCTGAATTCGAACCACAGACCTCTTGATCCAAAGCCGAATGGGCTAACCACTGCGCTTTCCTGCCCTGCGTAGTTTTGTCAACAAAACTTTCGGCAATATTACAGTAAAATGATACATACCAGGTTGTACCACGCTGTGGCCATCAGTTTCTGTTCCTGGTCCATTATGCTCTGCATCTTCTCTCTCTCTTTCTGTACAGTACAATAAAACATTGTCATCCAACTGTAAATATTTAATCCGAGATTGCAACTAAACTGAATTCAACAAAAAGAAATATGCTTCCTCAATACACAGTCTCAGAGTTGGCGATGAAGGTAATTTTAGTGGAGAGTAATAAAGATGATGTTGACGTTTTAGGGCAAATTTCAGTTTGACAAGATTTTATTTTCAGTTGATATCAAGTTGTGTTTAGCATACCAAAAAAAAAAAAAAACTGCATCAGGGGATGAGATGTCTTGATTTAAAAGAAGCATAACATATGGTTTTTAGCAACTTTTTACCCTATTTCAAAATTAAATGTCATTAATTAATAGTTCATTCAGTCATGATGCTCATATGTATGTGCGACCACATGAACATGACATATGACACGTTTTTATATACTTAGCAATGAAAATAAGATGACAAAAATAGTAAAAAGCCATTTCACTGCAGGGAGAAAAGAAGAACTGAACTTAAGCTATTTCATCAAGATAAAACATAATTATCTCCCTTTGTGAAAATCAAATGCTGGCTCATATGAGTGATGATTTAAGATTAACAACTCATATCAATGATTTCAGGATGCGTTGAATTTTCACTTTTGCTTTGAACTTGATGTATGAAAATAATATTCATCAAAAAACAATAAAACTAGTATCTATCTTACCTCCACATGTTCAATGTGCCTCTCCTTGTCTGTGAGTTGACTTCTGAGCAATGACACTTGCGCGTCATCCCCGTCCGATCTTTGTTGGTTGTTCATCTGAGTCAACACCTGCAACAGGTGCAAGAGATGTTATGACATGACAATAGCCAATTGAGCTTTCATGACTTATAAAAGTAAAAAAATTATTGAATCATTCAAAATTCACTTTCATACTGTTATCTGAAAGGCAAAAAAACAATTACACAATTACATATAATTTGGTCATTGCCACCAAATAGTCTCATTTATTTTCTCTGTAACCAAAATATTCATACGGTCCTGGATTTTTCTTACTAACTTGTATGAGTGAGTTTTTATTTTACGCCGCTTGGAAAATATTTCAGCCATTAGCGGCGTGCTTATTTGTATGAAGCTTTGTCTAAACAAACATGTCTCATTTCCAACTGAGGACCACTGACCGTTTTAGCCCTCTCCAGATAGCGAGTGTATCTCTCCTCCATGGTCTTCATCTCATCATCCTTCTTGTTGACCTTCTCCTGCAGCTCAAGAACTCTCTCCGCGCTCGCCCCGAGCTGACCCTGCAGCTGGGCTAGTTCCCGGTTCTTCTGTGTCAGCTCCAGGCTCTGACTCTCTACCTTCTGCTCCAGCTGGGTTATCTTCTTGTACAGGTCGATCACCTCCTTGTTCTCCTGCAGGTCTTCTAGCTGGGCCTGCAGCTCCAGGATACGCTGGTTACTTATCCTGCATCATAACAATGCCTTTAAGTTTCAAACTAATGAACGACCAATTCATATTAAATAATCAAAATGCTTGTCTTCAATGAACACAAAGCAGAAAAGTAAAAGGGTTCAATGGTGCCATTAAATTTTGCTTCAATTCATCTTAGCAAATAAAACTTAATATTTCATTAACATTTTATCAATATTCTCAGATAGGCACTTATAAGTTCATTCCACTGTAATCTGTTTCCTAATCATCATTCATGAAGATGCTATAATAAAACATATGTTCTTGGAATGTGTCAGGAAATTATCTACAAATGTAAATCAAAATCTGTTCTAAGTGATTAGGAAAAGGACCATTCTTGAAATTTCTGAACAGATGAGACACTTTTGTGACAACACAATGGTAAATGTCAAAGAAATTGAAGCCAAATAGGTGGACAGTCTTTTTAGAGACTCGGCTGTGAATAAAACTATTAACTCTCTCCAGTAACTACTGTAACCCACCTGACTTCAGTCTCCAGCTCATTCTTCCTAGACTTGGTATCGTCCAGCATGGTTTGTAGAAGTTGGCTCTGCTCGTCCTGGGTTCCCACAGACCCCATCTTCAACATCTTGTTCTCGTGTTCTAGCTGCAGCAGCTTCTCTCTGTGATACAAGATGTACAGAATTAATAACTGTGTTTCAAGTTGTCTTGATTAGAAGATCAAGCCTTTTGTAGTTAACTTCTCCCCCGTGGCATGACTCCTGCACTTAGATATCACTGGCTAATAAAGTCTTGCTGTGGCACCCCATGGACAATTGGGTATGTATGTGAATTGCAGGGCAATGTTTGGGCCACAAGTAATCACAGGTTACCTCCCTTGCCCCAGTCAATTACCAACACGGTTTTACTCACATGATTATCATAGAAAATCCGAGAAACGAATATGCAATATTGTGGCTGCCATGCTGCTTTTGGTCCACGGATTTAATATGGAGATTTCTTACTAACAATAAAGGTCAAATGCTGCACTTTGTCACAGGTTGAGAAAGGCTTATGTTGTGATGGAGACAAGGGGGGGGGGGGGGGACTGGGCCTTTTGAAGGCAAGGTTAAAAACTAAGCTTGCTGAAATCTGATGTTCATAAGCTGATTTAGACTTACAGAAAAACAAGTTTTAAAAGTTTTTATCAACAGGTAATATAAGGAGAAACACTGATCAGAGAGTCACTATTGGTGTGACATTAACCAATTACCAACTCTAATGATCCTGAAAACCTAAGAACAGTGTCTGAAATAGTTGCCTGTTCAACTGCCCATTACTGGTTATTGGAAGATAGAGCTTGCGGGAGAAGAGCTCATCTGACTTATGATTTTTGATTAACAAGTTCTTCACATTGCAGGGCTTGTGAAATAGAGGGTTCATTGATTTTTCAAACCACAATCCTTGCTTGCTTGTGATAACTTTTCATGAGTTCCTCAAAATTAACTTTCAAAATGGTAAGTAAGTCAACCTACTTGATCTCTGGAGGCATGGACAGCATCTCCATACGAGGTGTGGAGGAGAGGTTTGAGAGCTCGTTGCTACCGGCAACAATATCAGGCACCTGGTGCTGTGTCGTACATCGCAACTCCTCATTCATCTCCTTCAGGGAGTCTCGCTCTGTGGCTATCCTCTGTTGAAGGGAAGTGGGGATAATTACACAACAGGAACGTGACACAGCTTTGAATTATATCAGGCAGCTCTCTCCTTCACGTTCATCTTTAATAACAAAGACTATTATTTAGGTGTGAAGAAGTTTAACTTTGTAGGGTACCTAGTGGCTTATTCTTTCTTCAGTGAATAAAGTATGCTCATAGCAATAAAACATATTCGCCATTTATAACGTTAAGTTTTATGTAAAATCAAGAAAAGCAAAGGGTATTCGAATTCAACTTCTATCTTTGTTAAACACTTGACCTTCATTAGAAAATTCATCCTCAATTGCCTAATCTTGCATTGTTTATCAAATATTGTAAAACACAATAGCTTGCAAAGAAATAAAACTGGAACAAAACTTAATATAAGGATATTTTGACTTCAAAAGAAGTTCTTGAAGGGGAAAGGCTTGCCAGAGTTATTTCCCCTTCATGATCATCTATGTAAAAACAAAAGACTTTTCGATACAAAATTCACGTTTCTTGCTTTTTAAAAATCTTTTCTTTCCAAGAAAGTATGTAGATAAAATGTACTTACATCCCTCTCCCCCTGAAGTGTGACCATCTTCTCCTGTATCCGCTTGTACTCAAACTCTGTCTTGTCAGCCCGCTTGATCTCGTCAGCCAGTTTGTTCTGTAGCTCGTGGGTCTGTATCTTGTACATCTCGAGCTGCTGCTTCAGGGACGAAACTTTCCGAGAGTCCTGGCAACATCAAAATTGTATATTACTCTCAGAAATATCTGTATTGTGCTTGTACATGAACATTAACCTATCAAGCAGTAAATAGAATGTTACATTATATATATGCCCTTCTCATACACACCTGATAACATATACAATATTTTTGTCGAATTAGGTATAATTGTTTGGGGATGTGGCCTTGAAGAAGGCACAAAATATATTAGAGATAAATGCCATTTAGATAGTAAACCAATGTAACAATGTTATATTTGGGATCACACTATCTTGAATAGTACAGATCCCATGCGGGATTCGAACCCACACCCTCAGAGTCAGGCAACACCGCCAGCTGGTTGCACAGGCCCCCGGGTCATTGAGCAATCATCCCTTTTAAACTTAGTGTTATAGCGCAGTTGAGAGAGGGCCGACCAATGGGAGCGCTCGGTTGTGACACACCCCTTCTGCACTGGCGGCCATTTGTTCTCTGTTTGCTACGTTGAGCGGCCCGCGTCGGCTTTCGGGCTTCTTGCAGAAATAGCAATAAAGAGTTTGTAGGTTCAGTGAATTGGGATCGATAGGTAAATCATCCAAGTATATGTCTACACAAAGAAATATTGGAAAACATGTCTCGTTAGCGTAGCGATAGGGCCCGAATGCGAGCGTCTGGGCACAAACCTACCGAAAATCGCATTTGCTTCCTGCCTTGTTAATATTATGTATCTACGAAGGCTGTTTTTTTTTTTTTTTTCTTTTTAAATTTAAAAGGGATGATTGCTCAATGACCTGGGGGCCTGTGCAACATTGTATTTCTTTGTGTAGACATATACTTGGATGATTTACCTATCGATCCCCATTCACTGAACCTGGCCGCCAGTGCAGAAGGGGTGTGTCACAACCGAGCGCTCCCATTGGTCGGCCCGCTCTCAACTGCGCTATAACTCTTAAGTTTAAAAGGGATGATTGCTCAATGACCCTGGGGCCTGTGACTGGTTGGTTAGCTGTTTGTATGGTCATTGCTGGCGGTGTTGCCTGACTCTGAGGGTGTGGGTTCGCATCTCGTATGGGAGTCGGGGACTCGGCCCGAGGAAGTACAAGAATCTGCACTATTCAAGACAGTGTGATCCCAAATATAACATTGTTGCACAAAATATAATTTGGCAAGCTTTTCAATGGGTAAGCACCCCATTCAGAGGAACTCTCAGACTTGCTGACCAATTCTTGTAGTGACTACATTTAAACTTAGAAATAAATTTCAGAATTGTTATCAAAGCTTTATTTCCAGTAACAGGGCACAAAAGTGAAAACCTATCAATCTTTTCCAAATTTTCAAGATTCGTTTGAGAATATGTGGAATAAAGAACATCAACATGTGGATTTCAAAAAGAACATTACCTCTTGTAGTTCTAGATGTTCTTGCATATATTTTGTGTTCTTTTCTTCCAACAGTTTGATCTGCCCTCGCAAGTCACTCATCTCCTCTGAAACAATATTGTAGGGATGTAATTTAAAAGGCTTCACAAAATGGACAGACTTACAATTGTCACATTGATAAAACTTCGATTATTTCTATGATCAAACAATTTCAATCAATTCAGACTAGATGTTATTCAAGTACCTGAATCATTAACACGAACCATTATATTCATTACTTACCTAATTTCTTTTTGTAGGATTCTATTGTTGATTCATATTTGGCCTGCAATCAGATAAACCAGTTCATTTATATCAATTCACTTGTACACAAATATACATATGAAATGACATATCATAAAGTGTCCCTGTTGGCAATATTTTAGCCATAAGCAAACAAATATAATTTTTACAATTTGAGATTAACATTCCATAAATGGAATAAAGCCAACTTCAAATAGATACCAAACAAAGTTAGGTACAGTGCAACTTACCCAGCAAGACATAACCAGTCCTTATTTTTACACTAAAATCTTACACTTTCATCATCTTACTGTCGACACTAAATCGTAAGAGCATTGCAAATCTATAATTGTTGGTTTACTACAGCAAGGCTTAAATGATGAGTGTCTGAGTTTGATAAACACCTCTTAGGTCAATATTTCAGGTATTGCAGCAGGCTTGAAGATTGAAGAGTGGTGAGAGTTACTCAAAGGAAGCTGAATTCATTTATCAAAGATGAACAACAGTCGAGGAGGCAGATTCAGTTGAAGGATGTCCTAGCAGTTTCATAATATGAATAGTTTTATGCAGAATTCCTTTCGTGAAGTTAAGATGATTGTCACAAGAACTATACAAAGAAATTTCATCTTCAGATGAAAGGTTGTGAAAGACCTACCACTTGATCTGAGGTATGTCTTAGTATGTCCAGTTCATCTTGTAACGATCTTGTCTCATCAGCCAGTGACGATAGTTCTGCATTCTGTACAAACCAAGATGAGGTTGTAACAAATATCAAAATAACTACACAAGCAACACATTTATTTAGTTCTATGCATTTATCCTATGGAAGGGGATCAAAACAAGTCAACTTGCTTTAGATGCATTCTACATTTACTCAGTAACAACAACCTTAAAAATTAAAAGCATACATATTTTGTTAACTTAAAGTTTTCCATAAAAATCAGTCATTAGCAATTAGTTTAATTCATGCATCAATATTTACATTCTTTCTAAACATCAAACATCTTTTTTTGTCATGCTGTTTTAAATGCAATCATAATTCTCATAACGTTTTACCTTTTCTTTCATTTCAGCAAGTTCCTTTGTTGAGACCTCACACTTGATCCGATAGTCATCTTTTGCTGTTTACAACAAGAGAGTGAGCATTTAAACCATGATTGAGAATAAAGTAAGAGAGGTAAGTGAAGCATGGATAGATTTGATCTGGACAAATCACTTGTCAATGGTAATATTTTATGTATGCTTCATTTAAAATTTTTTTTACCAAAATCAGATCACATGACCAAAACAAACAGAAAATATGAGTCAAGTATTGCAATATCTCAGTTATATATATGTAACCCACTGGAACAAATAGGAAAAATATCGCAACATCAGTCTTAATATTTTTTCATGTGGCCTTGATTTCATTACAATACATGAATTATTAACTGCAAAATAATACCTGTCTCAAGTTTATACACTTCTTCCTGAAGTTTCTCAATTTGACTTGTGAGATGGTGGTATCTTTTCCCAGCTGGTGTGCTATAAGAATAAACTCAGGAATAACTAATCATGTTCATAAGGTGGTTACGATTATATCAAGATACAACCGAACTGTTAAAGTGGCATTCTAGAATATAAAATGTAATAAATAGATACCTAAAATTGCTATTCTGTGAATAAAACAGTTATCCATAAAATCTTGTACTTCATAAGATACAACCCTTTAAACACTCTGATAGGTGATAATATAATTCAAATTTTGCCACCTTGTTTTAGGCATTCACCCATTACACAATCTATTATCTAACACAGTTTTCTCACCTCGGGTCGTCCATGCTTTCTGCTTGGTGTAACCGCTCCTGTAGACGTTCATTCTCCACCATTATCATCCCCTTTTCTTCTGAGAGAGATGCAACCTGTTGAAAGTGTCAAATATTATCATTAAACTGTTCAAAGAGAGGGGAGACAATCTACTTTTTCAAGAAAGTAAACAAATGCTCTTCACATAATGCATCAACACTTTTGTTCTGCAAACACAAACAAAATCACAAGGTGGATGCATTCGGAAAGGTTTGGTTTAATTAGACAGTTGGATTCCCCTATTTCAAAACCATACCAGAATTCAGACAGAGAAAGCCCAGTTAGAGAAGTCAAATTGGGAAATGAAAAGTGACCTAGTTTGTTACCTTATTCTTGGATCATTTGCAGGCCTTCTTATATATTAGCTGGTTTTGACAATTTCCTGGGGTCCGGTGCTCAAAATGACTTAACACTAACAAATGACTTATACAATTTAAACATTGTACTAGTCCTACCTTAATGACTTTAGGTCAACCTAGAGTTTTGTGTAACAGGACCCTGGCCCGTAAGAACTAGAAGACAAAACTTACTTGACTTGGACTAGTACTCAGATCAGAAAGGCAATGACGTATGAGTGATATGTTTGAGCAGATTTTAATGAGATTTCAAGACGCACCTGCATATCCAACTCATGACATCGCTGGAGAAGTTCATCTTTAGATTCTAAGGCACTGTTTAATTCATCCACTGTCTTCTTCAGCTGAAAGCCCAACGTACGTTTCTTTTACAGGAATTTAATACAACACTGCATTCACAAAGAGTTTTGTCTGTGAGCGATTCCAGTCACATATCTCTATCAACTGAACTTTATTTGCACACATAATGATATTTGTTAAACTGGATTAAGACCAGATGGAATTTCATATTAATTAGGGAAAATATCTGAAGGCAAGAGAAAAGATAAACTAATTGTTGTCTAGTTACAACAACCTTTACATACATGTATAACAGCAAGTAAATTCAATAGAAATATAAATGGTTAAGTTTGTTAATGTCAAGGAGTTGACAGAGATGAATCACACACCTGCTCAGAAAGTTCCCCATCTGAATCTCTGTTCTGTGGTATTTCACTAGTCATCAACTGAAATAGAAATACAGTGACTTAATGACAGGCATAAGATATATTGAAAGTAACCCAACATCATTATCACTTTGATTTATGAAAGTATGACATTCTTCTTGCCAAGTTACTGGAATCAAAACTGAGTCTAACAAAGGAAATCAAAAAGGATTTCCAAAAAAATTATGAATCTGCAATTGTAACACTAAGAAAAGTGACAGATATCATTTTTTAACATATCCTTTTTAGATGAACTATAGATACTTTGGTACTCAAATATTTGTTCCAGAGTTAGGTCAACCAGGAATTCACTTTTATAGTGGACTTGAAGACCGAAAAGGGAAATCGTTAATTTTTAAACAAACCTTTTAGTTTGGCTCTAGAAGTATTGAGATTAACACTAGCACAAACGTCCTGATTCGCGTTTTTGATAATCTGCACCAGCCATGTTCTTGGACTTGGGGGGGACCCTATCAGGGGACATGTTTGTTGTTTATTCACTCATTTTAAAATGTTCAAGCCCTTAGCAATGCCAGCACCAACCTCTTGTATTGCATTCATGATCATCTGCTGCTCGGTCTCCTCCATAGCCATGATGCGACGGATGTACTCGGACTTCTCTGCGCAGTTGACGGCACATCCTAGGATCAGCTGGAGCAGACGGCCCAGCTCACTCTTGTTGTTGTGTTCCCCTGTAGAGAAGTCCACATGGATAATTGTAGGTTAAAGTGAGGTGATTAGGGGTCTAACGCCACTTTCAAGAGTATTTGGTTCAAACATAATTTATTTCACAAATAATGAAATAAAGGATTGGTGAACAAGCCACAAGTACTTCAATTATATCATTATTGCAGGGAGAAAACCAGCAACACCGTGGCTATGGGTTGTGGTGAAATCTGCGAGCAGTGGCTAGAACTAGCCAAGTCCCTGGTGGGATTCCAAGGTAAATGTAGGAGCTATACATCGGTTCTGTTTCTACAGTGAAATTTTCTTACTGTCATGTTTTCTAAACTTTATCTAAAATGCAACTCTGTAATTCAAGATGGTGGCAGTTGTGTTCTTCCACTAGCGAAGATAATTAAGTCAGCCTGATGCAAACCACTAAGGTTAAACTGGAATTATATTCTTACATAGCCTCAATGAAACAATAAGCAGTAGACATGGTTTATTGGAGAAGGTACTAAAATGGTTCTAATATTTGTGTAAAAGTCCAACCTCATAAATTCTCACATTTTCTCATAATAAGTTTTTCAAGTCATAACTTATTTACAACATCTATTTTTTATTTTAAGATTTTGCATCTAATGCGGGCAACAGACACTTCTGATTGTGGTTTGCAGTTTTTACAAATGTTGCATTCAGTGTCTTGTTACAAATTTTAATCACAAATTCACAAGGGCCAAAAAATTTTGCCAAATGGTAACAGAGCTTATATTGCAAAGATGTTACTTGATAACCTCTGTGTACAACCAACAAACATACCTATTGCATTGATGTCCGGCATCTGGAACCCCTGTATCTGCATCCCTAGGACCTGAACAAGTTAACATATCATTCAAATAGTTTTATAAAAATCATCACTGTTAAAAGGTCTGACAATGCTCCATATTTTAGTGATCAATTGAAATTATGTTGAAGGGATTGCATTTTGTGTTTTCAGAATCATCCATTTACACATTCTGAATATGGAACTTAATTTTTGTTACAAAGACTTTCCTTGATGGGGACCTTGGGAAATTTGCCCATCTCTTTGGCTTGGATACTTTTACCAATGCAATGGAGCCCTCGCTTACAAAATTACCACATTGACCCCCTTAGCTGATCACCTTTGGACAACACTGAGATTCTTGATTGCCTCATGAGTTAGAGAACATGGGAACATAGTTAACATTGTCAGACCTTCCAGAGGCAACCATGTAGATTGAAGTGATATCCAGGTATAGGCATTATTCTGTTTTACAGAAAATGCTTGACCATATAATCTGACAGATCAAAAAAGACATTTTAATCATAATATCAACATGAATTGATTTAAAAATGCATATAAATCAACTTTTTCCTTTAAGATTAAAGATCAATAATGATTACGATTTACATCCTTAAACATAATCCACTCCATGACAATGATTAGTATTTCAACAAGCAATAGACCTACTTTTAAATCATGACAGTGTAAGACAAATGAGAGTCAATAACCAACCATACCTCAAGCTTGTATTCAAGTATTCCTTTCAAGATTTTCTTCAAATTGCTAACCTGAAAGAAAAATTTTATTATTCTATTTAGTATTTAGTACAACAGAAAAATTACATGATTACAGATACATTAAGAAAATCAAAGGATCTTGAATATATGAATTCTAAAAGAAAATTTTTAATACCATGAGTGTAAACTTTAATTTGGATCTATCTCATCAGGTGATATCGATTTTACCTGCAGCAAAAATTCATAAATGCCTTTACAAAAACAATATTAATGTCAACACCTGCAGGAACAAAAATAGAAAGAATCAATAAACAACCTGACTATCAATCAGCTCTTCCTATGTCGAGCACAATATTGATTATTTATTGTCAATTTCAGCAGAAATCTGTTCAGAACTATTGTATCAATAAGATATCCTGGCCTTTATAAGTACTGGTTCAAATTAATATGCTTGTATCATTTTGTATGATAATATTTCCTAATTTGCATAACATTATGAATTATTGTCTAAAATTCTACTAAGATCTTCATATCGCTAGGATTAGTTCATATCCTCTATGACAAGACAGTTTCTTTGACCTTTGACACTGAGGGATTAAGACTTATACCACTTTGACAAAGTAGGTGATAAAAGAAGCTTCTTATACATATCATATTTACTTACGAAGAGACCACATGAACAATAGGTCATATGAACAATAGTCAATGTCAAAGTGTCTTTCACAACAAAAAAATCTTTATTTTTTTTTCATTATTTGTGTTCATGTGATCATACATTATTTCAAAAAGAAAAGATGCATTATCTGCACTACGGTTACTGAAATCATTTCTTCCCCAGTAATCTCATAATCTGAACTTTATGTACAAAATCTGGATAAGTTGCAGTCAAATATTCTAGTTTTTTTATACTGAGCATATCATGTCTGTTATGTTACCTACACATTGCTAGTTCCATAACCTATGTGATATGAATATATATCTTAACATTTAGATATTGCTAAGTTCATTAGAGAAGCATTATGTTTGAGAATTGTTAGACATAGTATACATCTGTCACACTAAGACTGTTATCTGTACATGGGCCTATGGCCTTTATACCGAATAAAAAGAATCGAATTGAGTTAGTCAAAGGTGTGAGATGATGCTTGTTCGGCAAACTTAATGGAATCTGTGTTGAACATTTTTTACTGCGTAAAAATAGCTTGAACGATCTTAGAAAAATGCCCACTTGTAACATAGCGTTGGTTGTTGTTTTCTTCCATTCTTCTTATTGTGCACATACAAATAATTATATACAAATAATATTGTCTCTTCAATTTAGATGGACAAAGGTTGATGATTGATATGATATTGAAAGGTGATGAAAACTTGACAGAATCTAACTAGCTTGTCAAACTGACAAAACTAACTATTGTCTTTGTCACATACAGTAATCATATTATATAACTCTTTGGATTCTTCCCATCAACTAATAGAATAAAATATGGACCACTCAGAGCAGAGCTTATACAGGAAAAACTTGTTAATTAAGCTCTAAGGAATGAGAATGAGTTAAAATATTTAAAATCTTACTTTTAATCTCCAGTTGAGACTTTCCTCATTCTTCACTTTCGACACCCAAGCATCTGTGAAATAGTCTGGGGCGCTGAAATCATAGACGTATCTTATAATTACCCTTTGTCTATTCTATGATTTTTCGTTTGTTAAACAGTTACACTTTCTGTAACACATCGAACACATCAATGAACCTCTCGAACACATTGATTCCATGTATATGCTGTTTCCATAGTTATTGATATAATTATTAAGTAACTACCAAGATTATATTGTATTTAACCTAATAAGCACCCAGGGCACTAACAAAATTGACTTGGCTGGGCGCTTATTATGATAACCGAAAAATAAAGACTTCTCGAAAGGAACTGTGTTTAGGTTGTCTTTGATAACTGATACTGCCATTCAGAACATACTTACACATTATTGAGTAAAAAATAACAAACATTGCCACTGTTGTTGAATTGAATTTATAATTTTAGTACCGCCGGTACATGGGAGGTTATTAGACCTTATTACAAAACCCTTTGGGGTGCTTATTGGAGTAGAGCACTTATTAGGTCGAAAATGGTATGTGGAAAAGTCTCAAAACAACTACATCAAGGTCTTACATTTGATGCAGAACCTGTGCCATGATGATTCCATTGCAGAGTTCTTCCACGCTGGTGTCTTGTATATTGAATGTTCTCAGCTGCAACAAGACATTTATGGGGACTTGAGAGACAAAACATTAATTTCTTACACAACTATACCATAATCAAAGTCTAACTGTAGAAAGCCAAAACCCAAACAATTTCATTTCAGTAGAAAACATCATCTTCTCAGTTCATTAGGTCCACTAGTTACGGATGCAACCAGCTAATATCTTGGTAAGTATTCACTCAAGTAGAACAACTTCCTTCAAATAGTGAGTTATTGTTTTACGCCGCTTTGGCAATATTTCAGCCATTAGTGGCGTGTTCCTTCAAATGACTACCGGTAAGTTATATCATGATGGATATGAGTTTCTTTTCAGGACATGACAATTATACCCATATGTCAGTTAGAAAATATCTTTTTATCTAGATTCTTTAGTATGCTCCGTCCCCACAGCGGTAACAGCGGAGCGTAGCACAGCTTAGGGGAGCTACCGAGGCAAGTATGATCGTCTGTAAACTTTGGATTCTTGTTAGACTGTCTCCCTTTCTTAGATATTTCATTTTGTTGACTATCTTTTTTTAACCCTTGGATCTCTGTCAATGATCTATAGTTTGTATGGAAATAGCTGAAGGGTAGGTAATGCATAAAGATGATGATGATTATCACCCGGTACAGTAGAGTGCACTAAAGTCAAGGAAACCCACCAAGATCAAATTAATATTTTCCAAAGACAAAGTTTCAGACACTCAAATTCACCCATTTCAAAACAATGTTGATTGAATTTGATTAAATTTCACCTTTACGTGAGTTAAAAGGACAGAAAAGCCTGCAAAACGTAACGAGTTTCTTATGGACTTGAGAAAATATTCCGAAACTCTAAGACAAGTCCCCTCCCTTTGCAAGTTGCTAGCTGTCATATGGTCAAAATCAGGTCAACCTCGTATCGAACTTTTGGTGTCAGTTTTGACAAAACTTACCCATTTGATAAGGCTGGAACACAGTTCCTCTCTATCCATTGCAAAAACTAAAACTAAAAAAATCAGTTAAAGACAGTGAAGTAACGCTATTGACACATCAGTGAATGTTTTGCATCGCCCAACTGCACGAATGGCCTAAAGCTGAGTGCGTAAAGGGACGTAACTCGTGTCTGACAAGAAAGCCTACTTCCATACAACTTATTTAAACAAATTTACATTATACGCGCCAAACTCGCCAAAACGCGTTGTCACGGTCGACTGAGTACATTGATATGTTTGTAACCTCTTATATTAAATATTGTGTATGTTTGTAGCGATCGCTTTAAAATTTCATATGCAAAATATGGACTGTGTCATTTTATTATTTGCAGTGTTTATATCTTCATTATTTCAATTTCATAATGCAATTTCAGAATTAGTTATTGTTTTTTTTTAAGTCCATAAACATTTTTAGTACCTTTTTCATTATTTTCTGTAATATTACAAAGTTATTTACTGAAAATTGCATGTCGTCTGACAGGAGACAAATCAGAAAGTGAAAGTGTTGATGGGAATATAGCATTTACCATATTCTGTCTAGTGAAAAGGTGCCCGTGACTATCATTTGACAGTCTTGTCAAATTGCAATATCAAGTCAAAAACGGACCGAGTAAAAAAACGAGTAAATGTGCTAAATTCTTAAGAGAATTTTATTGGTTTTAAAAATCTATCTCTTTGACTTAAAGAAAACAGATTATTCTCCTTCAAATTCGATCTATGCTGCAGTTGCGGGTTTTGAATACATTTTTAAAAGGCCATATATACACACCAAAATAAAAGTTGGATTTTCAGTGTATGCTGAAATCAAAATTTATTCCTCATTATGGCAAATCAAGGAGTGTTCTATTGGTGATATAAAAAGGTTTTAGTGTTTGGAAAAAAGGGAACCAGTGATTTCGTAGATAAACTAGGTTCGTAGATACCGATTTTTCGTAGAGACATCAGGTTCGTAGATGACAGTTTCGTAGAAAAAAACGTGTCTCACGAACGCAATCACATGCACGTGAGTCCCGCCACCCATGTGTTGCACAAACCAAAGTTTCAAACAATCAGAAGTATTGAGATCCGTTTCGACTTCATTACAACTTGTTTCACTTCTTATTGACAATGGCACGAAGGAGAATTTCAAATGCATTGAGATGGCAGATCATTGGGCTTCATCGGGCAGGACTTTCTTACAAGGATATTGCCAAAAGAACTCACTTCTGGTCAGAACGCATGCACAAACAAACGATGTGAGGGACCTTCCACGATCAGGAAGACCAAAAGCTACCACGCACCAGGAGGATAATGCTCTGTTTCGACACGTTAGACGCCTCTTGTTTGCTTCAAGCACCCATCAGAAACGGGTATGGTTATAGAAATCGCCTCGAAGCTGCCGGATTTGGACCAGAAGGGTCATCAGGCGTCCAATTCTTACAAATCACCATAGACGTGAGCGTATAGGTTATGGTGTGTGGACAGGCAAAGGTGGAACCGGAGATCGTGGAAGAAAGTACACTGGACCGACGAAAGTCGTTTCCTCCTGTATGCTGTTGATGGCCGAGCCCGCGTATGGAGGACCAGGAATACACGTCTTGCCTCCAGGAATATTTTGCCAAGTACCATATGGCGGGGGGTCCGTGATGGTTTGGGGAGGCTTCTCCTACGACTGTAGACACGATTTGGTATCTATACAGGGTTCACTCATTCGGGCGTTCGCTACATTCAGGAGGTTCTGGATCCTGTAATTATTGATCACTTCGATGACCACAGACTTGCCACATGACCCTTGTTCATGGACGACAATGCCAGACCCAATCGTTCACTTGCTGGTTAACCAACATCTGGAAATAATGGTGTAACACGAATTCCATGGTCAGCAATGTCACCTGATTTGAACCCAATCGAGCATGTTTGGGACATTTTGGGTCGTCGGTTACAAAGAAGGGATCCTCCTGTACAAAACCTGAGAGAACTGGAGGTGGCTTTTCACGATGAGTGGCAGCGGATACCGATGGAACAATTAAAGAACCTGGTTAGGGTATGCCAAGAAGAGTAGCTGCAGTTATTCGTGGTGGCACCACGCGTTACTGATGTTTGGTGATTCTTGAAACACTTATTCACTTTATTTAAGCTGCGGGTGACACACACCAAGAGCTTGTAGCGACAATATTTAAACATTCATGTGTTTTTGGATGAAATTCCATATCCATTTTCCTCTTTATTTCCATGCACTTTTACACACGATTACAAATCTTCTTTTGCAATTGACCAAATGATTGTTCTCTCCATACAAATTGCTTTTGCTTATCTTCTTTTTCTCAGTCTCATAGCATACTTCAACTTCTTCAGATGTCAAATATATTTGTCATGCAAAACTGAGAAATTTATCAAGTAACATCAAATTCATTCACGTTGTTTTGGTTTAAATAAACTAGGGGAATTCTAGAATCGAATTGCCAGGTAGTGTCGAGAAAATTATAGTATACGTTTAACCCAGTATGAAAATCAAGTTGACCTTCCTCTTATGACATCGACTTATATATACACACCAAAACAAGTTAAGTACATTGCCTGTCATTCTATCCTCTGAAAAGTGTTAGTAAAAGGAACAATTAATTTTGCAGAATTTTACCATCTCAAATGGATCTCTAGTTGTGAAATCTCTCAATTAACAGTTCAATTGTTCAAAATAAGTATTGGTTATCAATCAATGTAAAAGAACTACAAATGAGTTATAAGTCGTAACTTCAGATTCCAGTTAGTGATACTTTGACCATACCAAAACCTTGAAGATTTGAAGAAAAAATAATCGTTTTAAATTTATTTTCGAAGACTGAATATAGAGCTACCTATCTCAAGTAGAGTAAAAATGAACACGTACAATGATTATTATTTCGATTCTCTACATTATATCATATAACCTGTCATTAGCTAGTCAGATACAGCACGTTTCGATCTTTGCCTGAGTATATTGACTCGGTCTGATCAAAATCGACAAAGTTCGAGGAATAAATGCTTCAGATTCTTGCCTCTTACCAGGATACACACTCGATGGATGGTCTGACCACAGCCCGCTAAGGCATATGTTCTGTTACTAATGTTATGCTGACAAAACGTTCCTTAGCGAAGCAATCCAACATTCACGTTCTAAAGAAAATAAAGAAAGGTATTATTCTCTAATAATTGAAGTCGACGAGTTCGAGTTTTCTCGTTTCTTCGTTTATAAATCTACGGTTCGAAGTTTGAAGGCAGTGCTGAGAAACGTTCGTACATAGCTATTGTAGGAAAATGCAGAGGATTTAATTTAAAATGCTAACCATTTAAAATTTATGTCAACATTTCAATCAAGTTATCTTATTTTTTTGGCACCAATAATATTTTAGTATATTCGTATGTGCATAAACAAATTGATAAGGACTTTCTTGTACTTTCATAGTGCATTGGCGGACATATTTTAACACGGTCGTGTTGTCACGCTCTATTTTGACGTTGCCAAAGAATGATAATTTTCATATCTTTACACAACTCATTGACAACATATTGGAACATTGTTTTGTATAGCCTATATGATAAAAATTACGACAACGAGACCATAAACACCCTTTGAAGATTTCAATCACATTCAGTATCAACTAAAGTCACGTGACCCAAACTTCCGTGTTTATTTATAGATCGGACTGAAGGAAGGACACGTTGAAGTTGAAAGTTGACGTTTTCTCATGATCTTAGCCGGTGAAATGAACAATGTGATAACAATGTTGTAGATTGGAATGTGATATAAACCTTTTTCTACCATGGCATCGTATATCAGGAAAACAAACCTCATTGAGGGCATCGGAAATGAAGTTTTATATGGTCTTGGAGCCTTTCTTGGAATGCTGGTTCCAATGGTTGTATTTGTTATCAAAAGGTAAATACATTTGTCAATGTATTTTTGGTAAACCTTTAAGACGGCGTCAATTTGAATAATATTAAGAATTTGTTTTGAGTCTTTATATAGTCGTTATGATGTGAAATATGTATTGTTGATAAACAGGTTTGTGTTATTGACTATATATGTTTTACTTCATTTTTAACCTGAATTTTCAAAAATCATCTGCTGACTCATATATGGAAGACTTAATTAGACATTGAATATTTGCTTTTAATGGATTCAAACACTCCAGAATTTCATGATTGAATATTCAAAACATTGAGATGCCATAGAGCAAATTTAAAATATTAGATACTAAGCGTACATATCACATTTCAGGACTTAATTTGTGTCCTCCACAGACAATGATAAATAGAATGTTAATGTTGCCAATGATGGTAACTAGTTTATTGTCTTAAGATTAGATAATATAGTTGCCTTATCATAACATTGTCACCCCAGCTAATAGGCTAGATATCTTAGTACTGTTATTTTATATATGCTTTAAAAACAATCACCAAGTCTTTGTGTCAGTTACGAAAAATAGCTTAGCTTTAAGATGACGTTACCAAATGAAGCACAGGGTATGCAGAGTTTATATAAGTTGGATAAGCGTTTTTTGTGATTTATGATTAAAGATTTCTTTTCTCATCTAACTATGTTTTATTTGGAAACAAATTCCACATTTCATTACTTGGACACGCAATATATGATTAAAATCAAATAATTTTTTGACATGTTTCAGCTAGAATTTTACGTAACACGATTCATAGCATTTCAGTCGGTTTGGATGACATCATTTCGTTTACATTTAGAGTTCAAGTGGTGATGGCTCATCTGTTAATGACAGTCAATGTAATATTGATATATTTAGTTGAAGTTTCTTTTGACATGACGGTAAGATAAATACATTTGTATGCTTCTCCCTCGGGTAATAAGGTCTGATGTACCATCTTTGTAGAAATGTCAGCCCTCGCCCTGCGGCTAGGGCAACATTTCTACAAAGATGGTACATCAGACCGTATTAACTTCGTGAGAAACATACAACTTATATTACCTAGATATCTGGCACATGCCAGAAAAAACACCTTAGAAAGCAATGTTCCAAAACTTGTTTGACAAAGCTTAATTATTTTTCATATTTTCTCAAGTTATTAAAGATGCTGTATCATACTTGCAAGTGGTTCAGGATGAAACTTAGCTATTGAGAAATACATCACTTTGTAGAAAAATCTTTCGTCGAAATTTTGATATCATATTTAGATTGTTTAATCAACAATAACATACTTATTTCGACGCTTTAAGCACAGTACCCCTCCTGGAAAGGGCATGTCATTTTGCGAACCCGCTTTCGGTGACGTAATCATTATGCTTGTAGGATGTACACCGTGTCTCAACTACCGTAATTGCGTTCGATGGGTATCAACTTTGACAACAACGAATACCTAATTTGGAGAAAAAGAATATAAAATCTAGTAGAGCGTGACAAAGACGGTTTTCAAGAGTACATTTAGAAACAGGAAGTTGTGAAATGGCCACACTTGATTCGCCCTTATGTCGACTGCCGTTTCGGTATTTTTTGGTAAATTATCTCTTATTTGATGAAGTTTGGTCCGATTTCCTCAAGGTTGGTCGCTAAATTTTTCTAAAAATACAACGTATACATTAAAAATACTTTTAATAATATTGCAAGTATGATGCAGCATCTTTAACTACTTTAGTACAGTTATTGATCCACATCAAAAAGTCAAGATTTGCCTTGCAAATAAATGAAATCTCATAATATAAAAATGTGTTCTTTTGCTCTTCAAATGTTTTTGATATCACAATGTATTTTGATAGAATAAAAAGAGTAAAAAGCTAGAAAAATATTATCATACACAACTTGTCTGATATGAGCACTATATTCATGTCCAAAATTCTGGAATTCACTTTATTTTCTGTGTGTGTGTTTTTCTGCAGACAAAATCAAACCCAGGCAATTCATCCAGACAGTGCAGAGAACGTAGAATCAACACGATCACAACTCCGTAATGAGGCGGGAACAAGCGACAGACCATCAAGAAATAGACGTGACAACAATGGCCGACTTACTTGTCCTATATGTCTTGCTGATGCAGCTTTTGCAGTGGAAACTAACTGTGGACATGTTTTTTGTGGTGAATGATTCTCACACATTTATACATTTAAAAGGCAACATAAGATAACACGATTTATGGGATGTATCAAAAAGGTTGTAAACATGTTTGCTGTTAATCAGAAATCTGAGATAAAGGCTATTGTAGAAAATAAATTTGAGACTTTTTTCATGCAAAAAGCCTTGTATAAAATATCAAATTGAAAAAAACAGTTACAAGTATTTTCCGCGGGATCAAGAAAATATTATTACTTATCCAACATTTTTTTAACCAACAACAACTTTGTTACAAAAGTAATGGTGGGACCAGAAAACAGTCATTACTTATCCAGGTTTTTACATATCACAGTTGCAACTGTACATATGCAGAAAAATCGGACATTTGTTCTTAAATTTTTAGGATTTTCCGAAAATGTCATCTCAGCAACTCTTTTATCTGGTTAAACTCCTTATTTATTCTTATTTGCTCTCTGTTGTAGGTCACTGTCTCATCACATACTGGCAGAGTGGTCAGTGGCTCGGGGCGGTCAGATGTCCAGTCTGTCGGCAAATGGTCAGTCCCACATGCACTCTAACTGTACAACTTTTAATGTCTCAATTTTCTCGAATAGTTTTGATTTCTTGTTGATTAGGGTCTTTCTGCATTGTGTCATGTTTTCTGTACACCTTGAGTTGATAGTTCGATCAGATCTGGCAGTGCCAGCTCTTCATCACACTGCAACAAGACTTGATTGTTAAATATGAAAACGTGCTGTTTGACGCACACCAAGTCCTATTCACTCCCGCATGTTTTTGTGGGAGTCTGTCTCTAAAAGGCTGCTCTTTTCTCAATCCATAATTCATTGAATATAAATTATATGAACTGAACGAATATTGACAAATGTACATTGATTGATAATGAAACTAATCAATGATACCTGGTAATGCTGTAAAAAAACAAATCACAATAGTAATGGTAAAAGTGGATTAAAATAGTTTATTGCTTTAGCAACAGTAGGTTGCAAAAATTATTGCTTTGCAGTAGATAGTCTAAGTCACCCGGGTGTCACCCATGTGTTAAATACAATATGCACATAGGCAAGTATGAAATATGGCAAGGATTCTGTAAATATATTATTAAGATTAGAAAAAGACTGTTGTAGCAGAACTATTGTAGTTGTTAGCAGGTGACAGTGCTGCTGTGTTATTTCACAGAGGGAGAGAACAGAGAGGACAGTTTAGAGAGGAGAGACATCCTGCACATGTGCAATTTTGGAAAATATGACATGGCTTATTTTGTTTGCAGGTGACACTTATGCTGCGTAACTTTACAGAGGGAGAGAATGGAGAGGATAGTTTAGAGAGGAGAGACATCCTGGATCATCTCTCCAGCTACAACAGGAGGTTCTCAGGGGAACCCAGGACAGTATGTACTCCAGTCTGCTTGAAATTATGGTCTGACTACAGCCCGCATAGGGCCATGTTCTGTTACCTGTTAAGTGCAGAGGAAAATAAGTCATTTGAGGACCAATCCCATATCGCGTTCAAAGGAGAAAATGCAGAAAAACTTTACTTGAGTGATATGCCCCTAGCTTCTGATATTGCACTCATTGTTTGGGGACTTGTTATGGATAAACTGAACTTATGTCAGAACATACTTCTATTCAGGCTGTTATGCGAAGGAATCACTACACAGAGATTGGGTTTGCATATTTGTATGGACTTTTAGGAGGCTTGCAAGGCCAACTTGAAAGGTCTACTCAAATCAAGGGCAGGTATTAGAAACAATATTTTTGTTGACAAAAAGTCCCAGGGGTGCAGACCATCGGAACACTGTTTGTGACAGAAGCTAATTCATAGTTATGTCCTTTTGATGCTGAGCACTAAAGATTATCCACAAACATCCTCTTGGCCAAAACAAATTTCACAGTTGCTGCAAGCAGACATACAGAGTTGCTTTCCTTCTTACTTACAGCTATTTTGATTTTGTCATTGAACTGACTCTTTTGACATTTTCTAACATTTTGGTTCTCAGGAGGTAACATTATCCTTACCATGCAAATTATACTGATGATCTGATAAGCAGATGTTTTACCAACTGAGCTACCTAGTTGCTTATGCTGTATTCGATGTAATAAGCACCCTCTCCCTATAAGCGCCCCATAACGGTGGTTTAAGCTTGATAAACTTTAAGCGCCCCCTCTCCAGGCATATCTTACATGACAAACCTATGAAATTTTACATAAAAATGGTTTAAAGACTTTATTTCAGTTCTCCTCTTTAATTACCGTAATTGGATGTGTAACTTTTCGCTAAAAAAATATATGCAGATCAAGAATATACAAACATTTTTATCATTCAACTGAGTGATTAAGACATTTCCAATTTTTTATCCCCCCAGGGTGCATAATAGGTCAAATACGGTAGCTATAATAAATTTTAGACAGTGATTTTGTAAGATTTCTACTTTTATCCCTTTTCCGTAAGTGAGATGTTACAGTGTCTTTATCTCTATTTAAGAAGTTGATTTTTTTAGATTTACACATTTTTCCCTTGGATGTAAATGAGAATATAAAGCTGTCTATATCTTTTTTTCAGATTGCAGAGTATATTCGAGACCTACCTGTTTTACTCAGACATGCTTACTCTGAGTTTTTCTCAGTTGGTGGACTTATTTGGATGTTCCGCCTCAGAGTGATTGTGTGTTTCTTTGCTGCCTTATTATATTTCATATCTCCCTTGGATATTATTCCTGAGGCTGTGTTTGGTCTTCTGGGGTTTTTAGACGATTTATTTATTATCCTATTACTGGCTATCTACGTCAGTATAATATATAGACAAGTTGTGGAGGCTCGAGCAAGACGCACCCCTACAGCTCCTCCGGCTGAAGTTCAAGGTTGATTACAGGTCAAGGCCATCTGATGAAGGTCAATTTTTATATGTAAGGTCAAGGTAATATGAAAACGTTTGTAATTTTGTTGATCGATGTTATGAAGGATTGAATGATGGCTTTAATCATTATTTTTGTTATTGGTTGTTTTATGATGATGATAAATATTATCTGAAATATCAATTTTAGTTTTGAATAGTAGTGAATAGTAAATTGTTGATTTGAAGTGATCAGTGAATTGATTGTTTCTGTAACTTATTGTCTAAAAATCGACCCAATTTTGATTCATCATTTCCTTTTATGAGACGTCATGTTAAGCTTACATTCTTTATAAAAATTATGCATCATGCTTTGCAAATATATAAGGTAATGTAACTTCAGATTTGGCCGTTTCAGAATTTTTTTATGCTTATCGATTGAATCAAATAATTCATATTGTAACTTTTGCTTTATTTTCCATTATACCTTTAATAAAAATTCTGTTAAAATATCTAGACACAAGACCATATATTAGCACACTTTGATATACCTATATAAATGATGCAAATGATTTCTACAGAATATTTGATATTCATATATATTACACCTGTCATCACTTACAGCATGTCGTTTTCTTATTACCAAAATACTGCTGAAATAAACTGATTGTGAACCATGTGAAAATGTGTCTGTTGTTGCTAGTTCCAGCGATGCTCGCAGGTTTCACCGCAATGCATAGCCATAATAGTGTTGCGGGCTTTCTCTCTGCAATAATACTAACAACCGTGATGTAAGTGAAATACTCTTGAAAGAGATAAACCCACATCACCTCTATCCTCACCTCTGATGTGAATAATAATCTTCTTATGAAGATTTATTTTGAATGAATTACTGTTTTTATATCAAGTAACATTTGACAGAATAGTTTAAATAAATGTATCAGACTGTGTAGGTATTGTTTTGTGGAATGCTATTCAAAGCTGGTAAGATGGTAAGGGGGACAACTCTTGGAGGCTTGTGTGGCTTTTAAAACCTTTTGAAGTGTATGTCAGAAAAGAGTGCTGTTAAATGTTCTTTGCTGCTCCAAAAGCACTTATTCTCTCAAACAACATAATGGAAGTCAAGTTTTTATGAGTGCAGCAATATTCAATTTTACTTTTTCGAGGACGGTCAAAAGCTTCACTTCCACCTCTGCGTTTGGCTTCAGATCAGGAGGTCCGTGGTTCGAATCCTGCCAGGGGCTCGGCAACTTTGTCTGCAGTAGAGAACTGTTCTACACGCAGTCAGCTTTGGGTGCAATGCTACACTGAATTTCAGTGCAGTACCACCCATTGTTGCTAGTTCCAGCCGATGCTCGCAGGTTTCACCGCAGTGCATAGCCACAAGAGTGTTGCGCTTTTCTCCCTGCAATAATACTAGCAGCCACGATAAAAGTGAAATAATCTTGAAAGCGGCGCTTAACCCCATATCATCTCAGCTCACCTCAAACAACATAATGGCAGTCAAGGTTTTATTAGTGCAGCAAAATTCAATTTTACCTTATCAAGTACAGTCAAAGCTTTAAAAAGAGCTAAAGGGCTATTCGCTTACACTCCCATATCATCTTCTTAAGCAAACCCTAAAACACCAGTTTCCAAACTGTCAGTTTTATGCCTTGCTGCATACTCTAGAATTTCCTTTGTTTGCTCTCAAGCTTACTTCGAGAGAAAGCAATAGTCCAATCAGAAAGTAACTGAAGGTTGCTAAGAATCGCCTGTAGGGGCGCTGATATCAGCACAGAAATTTCAAAGGTCTGCAGTTAGGCATAGAAATGACAGTTCGGAAACTGGCGTTTTAGGCTTTGCGTAGGGAGATGCTCTCATTCGGGCAGTGTTCAGAACCAAATCGGCAACAATGGCAACACTTTTTTTCACGTGAACGTAAAAAAACTCGATCCAACGAAAGCCTAAGGAGCACCTCTACGCATTTGTTCGGTTTCTTAGCTTAAGTTGGGTCAAAATAGTGATAATTTGTTTGTATATTATATGAGATAGAGTTTATGCAATTATATTTAAATACCCATTATCAAACTGAAGTATTTTAACATTATTTTTACTGTATTCGTGGTATTTTTGGAAATATTTTGTGACCAACCCTGAGGAGATCAGACCAAAATTATATATTCTAAACTTATCTCAATTTTATCAAATAAGATTTTGAGATTAATTATCATATGGAGGGTTGTCCTGATTAACTACTTTCCAAAGATGATTCTTGAATTTTGCATTTTAGCTCATGAGGCCTGTTAGGCCCGACAGGCATGGCAAGGTAACAGCTGTCCGTCCTTCCGTCCGCCCGTCCCTAAACTTTGCGCGTTTTCGAGTTCTTCTCCAGAAGCTTAAGGCCTTGAAAGCTGAAACTATATGTACATACACTTTGACTTGTGAGGATTATATATATATTATATATACAATTTTCAGTTTTGATGGCCACAGGGTTCCCTTAAAACCTAGAGAGCTAAAACTTTGTGTACAGACTCGGGGACTAGTAATGTAATTCATAGCTTTGGTGGCCCTTTTGCCCTAATAAGGTCCCTTAAAAATCTATCATCATCTTCTTCTCCATTCTCTCCCCACAGAGGCAACTCAGTCATACCTGAATTAGCCTCTGTTCTATTAAGGCTAACATAGAAAGAAAGGTAGAAATCTGATTGGAGGCAATCGAAGTTATTTGTGTAATCAGTGACGCCGTTTCAAAAGTGGTCATTCACAAAAGTTCGGCTATTCCCGTGTGGATCCGCATCAAAGGGAGATAACTCTTTCTTCTACAAAACAATCGCTTTTTACCTTCACATTGGTTTTTATTTGGTGAATTATTAACATAAAATTAATCATAAAACGAAGAACAATTTACACAATTATAAAACAATATGTTTCTAATGAAAAACCCTATACATATCTGATTTTGAAATAGTTTCCCTCTCTGAGACTCACACTGTTAATGAAAAAGAAACCTAAAGGCATGATTCTTTTAAAAGTCACTGAGCGACCGTCGAGTATTCCCGAAGTCGTGGACATCCAAAAGGTGTTTTCATTGGCTGAAAATAAGGGAGATATCTCAAGTTACAACTTTTTGCCGCTAGGGCGATCTGCCGGAACCCCAGGATTTTGGCGTAATGGAACAGAGGCTAACTGGGGTATGACTGAGTTGCCTCTGTGGGGAGAGAATGCTTCTTCTCTAGAAGCATTAGGTCTAGAAAGCTGAAACCTTGTTATACAGACTCCTTGACAAGTGAGGATTATAATTTGCAGTTTGGTGACCCTATGGCCCCTTAACTTGAACCTTGGATCCTGCCTTTACCCTAAATTATCAGTTGAAGTTTTGGAAGCCTTTGGTGGCCCGTTCAAAGGTGGGAACCACATTGGCCACAACCTAAATCGAAATTAGAAATGAAGCCTGATAAGCTACAGAGCCAATGGCTCTATTGTTTGCATCAAGTGAGGATTGTGTTTGTAAACTGCTATAAGCCCTGTCCGGTCTGGAAGTCTTGAACTTTTGTATTCACGGAAACAGAATTAAATTGTTTTTGGCGTTTATTTCTTGATAACTAAACTCCAATATGTAATTTATACAGATATCGACAAATTTAAGCATTTTTTTCAAAAGGCAAAGTAAATTCATCAAATGGCCAAAAGTTGCATGCTTGCAACGTATTTAGAATGTTATAACTTACGTCACCATGAACAGTGGGTGAAAAAACAAACCTGCGAAGCGGAGAGTTGCATTTGCTCGTGCGTTGCCACAGCAACGGTGCAATTGACAACCGATGTCACGAATACAGTACTGTGTTATGTAACACGCGCTTAGAGCTGTAAACATATAAAAACATTATTAATCATTATATATCAACTTATCATATCTACTAAAGAATATCAGCAAAATTTATTTTGTACATGAAATATGACATTTTCCGTGTTGTAATTACAGCTCATTACATACTAATAGTATCCATTATAGTAACCATCATTTTGAAATTTAAAAAATATATAATATTTTTCGGGGATTTGGTCTGGAACAAAATTTGGGAAAACGAGCTTAAATAAATATTTTTGAATCATTTTTTTGTTCAAAATGTTTTAAAAAGCGGCAAAACCCATTTTATATCGCTTCGAACTATCATTTTATATCGTTTCGAACTATATAAGTGTCTTATTTTGATCAAATGCGGTATTGAACTACATAATGATTTAAAAATGTGTATTTATTAACACTTTAGACATGTTTTTTTTCTCTTGTTATTAAGATTGGTAACAGTATTCGAAAACCTCTAAAAGCTCTGTCTGGCTCAGAACTTCTAAACTATACTCCTGTGTGATATGTTGACCAAACTTGGTATTGAGATACATTGTAATACGAAGGTGTGTCATGATTAACAATTAAAAGAATGTTGTCGTAAAATATTGCGTTTTTTTTTTCAAAAATAAAAGTAACATTTCATATTGCTGTGGCAGAAAACAGCTCCTAGCCTTGCCCGGCCTATAGAACGGCAGAACTAAGTGTCCTATTAGATCAATTGAGATACAGAATGGTGACTTGGTTAGAAAACTGTCTCAAATTCGTCTAAATAAGGACTACAAGACTAAGAGATCAATTTTTATCAAATTTGGGATATTGATGCATGATTAGATTTGCGTATGTCATATTTTTTTATCAATTAAGGTGTTGAATTGGAAGAAAATTGTTGTGAGTCAGATCATGATTTTTTCTCTACCATGCTTTTGTTATATACATTTTGAAGTTATGATTATCGGACTAAAACGGTATGGCTCATATATGTTTATATTGTCTGAATATAATCAAATTGGGCATTTGAGAAGATCATGTTCGATCATGACTATACATGAATGGCTAACTTTATTCTGTTTCGAAATTATTGTTCATATTTCTGAACAAATCGATTTTTTTTTTGGGGGGGGGGGGGAGGTTTTGTCTGATCAGCAATATGATATAATGGAATTTTCAACATCAGGAAAAAGCTTAAATTGATAAGTTATATAAAAACTAATTTGGCTATTTGCATGGGATATAGCTCGACCCTGTCATATGTTTATTCAGTATCATAATTCATAATAACAATGATTACAGCAAATATTTAACACGGCAACACCCAATTAACACCATCTACATCGTTTCCACCACCCTGTCGCCTACAGCCCCATAAACAAATAAGAGTAAATATCTTGTCCTCGACCCTGTTGACAAACAGTTGTAAATGAGGAACCACTGTTCATTGTCCTTCACTGGGTTAAGGGGGAGTATTGGGCCTACAGATTAGCGTTCTATTATTTTTGAGATTTCTGGACTGTTGGGACAATTACCCTTTCGAAGTGGGCACACGCCTTGCAGAGCGATAAAGTGTTTATTTTGTAACGCCAGAAGGAGGGGCGACAATCGTTTTTTTGTTTATGGTTGTTTAATGTTGCTATTTTTTAATATTTGGAATGTTTAGGCTAAAGGAGGTACTCATGAGTGTTTGATTTATAAACCATGTATTATTTGTTATGGACAATGAATATTATGAAACATGATGAGATTGGTCAATCTCTGTTGCTGATGGTAAAAAAACATCTTAAATGTGACTTCCTGCATCTTGGTCAACTACTTCATAAGATCAAAAGTGATTCTAAAGAATCGGTAATTCGTCATACATAGAAATTTGCATTTGAATGAAGCTTTGATCCTTATTTTATCCCATCGTTTCTGTTATAACAAGATATTTTTTTCAAGCGTTGATGTTGGTAGTTTCGGAAATTATCAAACAAACTTACATAGTGAATGAAGAAAATAAGGCAATATTATGAATATTCAACTTTTTTTATTCAAGTTTGACGTTTCGACATAGATACTAATGTCGTTACATAGTTAATGGTTTAAAACCACATTAATGATTACTAATCGTGGGATGTTTTCTTGTCAAACAAATGTTTAAAATAATAACTTTGATTTAAACTTGCTTTTTATAGTATATTTTGTGTTTATTCTGCATCACCAAAAGGGAATGACGCAAACGAAGTTTTACGGTTGCTATTGTTGATACTTAGGAATGTTTATCTTAGAGGAATAAAGATGTGACGATAGGGAGATGAAAGTAAGTGAAACCTTTTGAACCTCATATGATGAGATATGATCGATCTAAATCTGTAAGTATCCCTGAAATCCTCCGTGAGATTCATGAACTATTGAGTGACTTTACTGTGATCTCACATGCACTAAATGGTGATATAAAATAACAAAATATCAATATTTCATCCAAAATGTAAGATATACGATAATTACTAGTTTATAATAAAAATCGAGAACAGCTTTAATAGTTGTGCAAAAGACGAGATCACTCATCCTATATACATTTATTTTAGTTATATAACCTATTAAACACTATAAACTTCCAATCTGATATTCTGTTTGCTTTCGATTAACATTGACACACGCTAGTTTCTGGTCAATCTAAATAAATTTAGATCAACAGGTTTTATATTTGGTCATACTGTGTGTATGACCAAATATAAAACCTGTTGATCTAAATTTATTTAGATTGGTTTCTGGTTGATGAAAATCGCGTTCTTATACCTTCATAACTTAAATTATTCAACCGATTGGATGTTAGCAACAATTGGTACGTATCAAACGATTTGCACCCTTGATAATAATATCATTTATCACTTAAACAAATCATGTAGTGGTGATTTAAGAGTCAGTGGTATCTGGGACTTCCTTCTTCTGTGATGCTGAAAGAGATGAAAACGTTTCTGAAGAATAGTAGTCATACATAGATAGTGTGAAATTGAATTTCGCCTGTTATCATCTTTGATTTCCATCTTATTTTATTGTAACAAGAAATCTTCAGAAATGCCATGACATAAGTACTTTTTGCTTAATTATTCAAATCTACATACGTAAATTACCAATGTTTCCTTATCTAAAAGCATCTAAAACTTTTGTTTTATCAAAACTTAAAGAATTCTACGCTTCTTTGATGTTACGTGCTTTCTACTATCTGAAGTCTGTCAATTTTAAGGTTTACTTGATCTTATTCAATAAAACTTAAAAACTTAAAAAAGAAAAATAACAATTTATAGATGAAAAAATGTAAACACGATTAACAAAACTCATTCTTATTCTTACAATGAAATAATTTCCTTTAAAAACGGGTTTCAGTATCTCAAAGTATGTTCAAATTCGATCGTTATACATTTATTATATTCATTCATTATATTATTATATCAATTACATCAAATCAAATACGTATACGTAATATATCAAATAATACACATAACGTGATGTTTTCTACACAAAACACCTCGTGCAAAAAAATTGGTTTGGATATTTTATATTTTACCGTATTCTTGTAATACATTTTTAGAATCCATGATTAATTGCATTAAATATTACTTGTTTTGCTCATGATAAAAATGCAGAATTGTCTTTTTTAGGAATGCTTAAGAAAAACTATACAAGGTATAGTTGTTTTAGGAATTATTGAAATCTTGTTTCTAAAAGTAAAGCCAAGAATAGCCTCATCCATATATGTTGGTAGAAGAATTTAGAATGGCCTTGTCGTGTAACAATAACGATTTACACAACAAATAAGTATTTATGTTTATTATAAGAAGCATTCATGGCTTCTTATGTCCACCATTGGTCAACTTAAGGTCAGTGACGTCTAGAACAATCGTTTGTCCGGCCTTGACAAGCACTGCATATCATATTCCCTCATCGCGTATGTATGGTACCCAAACAACATTTGACCAAACAGTCCAGGCCATAGAATTCAGAAGCACAGTGTCCAAGGAATAGATTCTTAGGGATCCTACAAACAAACGAAGACTTTGATGTTAACTTCGGACCTTGAATATTGAACTGGTATGTGCCGGTCAATTTGGTTTCAAGGATCCTTACATCTCAGCAAAATGGTGTCCAATATATGAATTCTTAAGACATCTGTAAATATAGGAATTCTTGATACTTCTGTAAATAGAAGGCACCCTTTAAGGGACCTATGGTCCTTGAATGCTGTGCTGGTATGTACGACAGGGTTGCTTTCTAAGTGGAATGTTATTTTGATACAAAAATGTTTTTTTTTTTCAAATTGTTTGTTGGTCAAATTTACTCTAGCTGACCAATAGACAATGACCAATGAAGTAAATAGGGAGGGAATGATCTTCAGTTTATTTCAATTTGTGTCCAAATTATCCCTTGTTTGGGGAGTGACTTATTGTTTTAACATTGACTTTATTTCTGTTTGTAGTTGTTTGTCGAACCGTTAGTTGAAGATACTTTTAATGCTTATTGCTTTGGGGTCCAGAGACCCCAAAGTTATGTAACATCTGATATTGAAAACAAATGGCAGAAGTTTCTCTCTATATTACTCTTGGAAACTTCAAAGAGAAGTTTCAGCCAATGATATTTGTTTTAAGCATATCCTGGTATTTCAACGACCAATGAACCGTGCTGTAGCAAATTTATACCCACGTGACCATGTGGGTGGTACGAAATAATTGGCAAGCTTTAATTTGGAAACTGATTATTATAATAATGCTATGATGTAAAATATATCGTAAATATTCCAAAATATATAGATGAGCGTTAACACCATTAATAAATATAAATTTTGCATATGCATGTGAGCTGTTTTGTAGTTATTCGGGCTATTTTTTGCATTCCACATTCGGAAACGACATTCCATTTTTGTATCAACTAGGAATTCAGTTCCTTCAATCTTTTTTACTATAACGCGAGCGCTGAATGTCCCGCCTTGTCAATGACTGATCGTTCACTCAATGCATCTCATCGCTTCACGGAAAAAATGATACTGAACAGGCCATTTTCAAATTTCATGTTTCAAAACAAACGTTATGGATGATTTATTTACGATTAAAGGTGTCTTTCGAAGAAAGTATTGACATAGAGCCTAAAGTATGACAAAATATTCTTAAATGTCATCTTATAATATAATGAAAATTTTAACTTGTAGCTGAGATCATTTATAAATTTTTCAGCAACTTTCGGCTGTAATTCGATCAACATTCAATTAAGGAAAATTATTCTTGCAACATGTAATTAACCTGAAAGTCAATAGCACAACTATTTATCTATCTTATCTAACTAACTAGTTAATCACTGGTTCTTGTATTAAACTCACCGTCAGCTATCTTTTAAAGCAACATAAATTTGAATAACCGTATTAATGTTTAAAAATTTATATCATAATTGAGATAGGAGACGTATCTATCATTGTTGAAATTTAAACGGAACGAACGAGTCGTTTAACTATGTACATAGTGTTCAGATAACTATCAAAACAAAGAGCAAAGAACATGCGTCTCCGATTGGAACAATTTATTCAAGTAAAAGTCCCCGTCCCCGTCCTCCCTAACCTAAATTTCCTGGTTCTATATAGTGATACATAACCGGGTGCCCCAAAGCTTGCCTTTTTAAAGGCTTTTCTTGTTTTAAAAACAAAGAATGGTCATTGATAGTAAAAAAATTTTAATGACATTTAGATCGTCATATTCATAGTTGTTAATAGTGTGTGAACTAATATAAAAAACCTGTTGATCGTAATATATTGAGATTCTATAATGTTTTATGCTAAAATTATTCTGCAAGAAAATTTAAGGATGATTTAATAAGTTTTAAGATTTAAGTTTCCATCAATAGAAGACATTAAAAATAAAATTGATTCAAATTTTGAAAGCCTTATATGGAAGTATTCTTAGACATTTATCTAAAGGTAACATATCCTACAAAGCTTAAAACGCCGGTTCAGAAACTGAATTGAATTTTTCTTAATTTTGGTTTTCATTTATTAATGGTGCACAGTCGTCATCAACAATTCTAGTCGAAAAATATAAATGACTGAATGACTTTAGAAATTAAATGGTTTAAAAATTCATATATCAACAGTTATCCCTTTCATTTAAGGCGAAAAATACATTTGTCTCAACACTACAAATCGTTGGAAACTATTTTGCCATGTCAACTTTCTCATTTTAAAACAAGAACATTTTCCCATCACTTCAAAATATCAACCTAAGGTTCAACTTTTTATTCACAAATTGTTCCATTCATTTTTAAGAAACTTTCTTTTCTATATCAAGTTACTTGATGTTTTTGATCAGTCTAAATCAAAATTAAATATGTTACTTAATTCTAACCTTATTCTCAAGGATAATGTCACGGATTAGAAGGATGAAATCATTAGAGAAAAGCCTGCAATCGATTAGACCTATAGACATCAGCTAATTTCACGTATTCCTGCCATTTTACAAGGTTAATGAATCACTTGCAGTTACCTAGAGAGAAACTGAAAATCAAAGATTTTACAACAAAATAAATTAAAGATCTCAAGCTATGTAAATGTTCCCAACTATCAAGTCAACTTTTCGTTTAATCTGGACAATGTTTTGCAAACAAACATTCCAGGAATGTTGATTTTTTGTTCACTTGTTGACTTGAGATTCAACTGCGAGCTCTCTTCGAGGTAGAATTCCATCACTGATAATGGTGTGTGATTGTTTCACAACAAATCGAAGGTTCCATATAATGAATTGAGTACATTAAACGTTATTGAAAAAAGTCAGTAAGCATAAACTTTAAATCTCAACTTGCAAACACTTTGTTGTTGATAACTACGGCCGAATTTCAAGTGATCAAGAAAAATGTTTTTAACTGGAGATTCAATCTAATGATATTGAACCTTTTTACAAACAGATATCATTTACAGATAAATACAATTATATGTGTTTCAATAACAACGTGCTACTGTTTCTTTAGTGCAATGAAGGTATATTCTAACACTATTGATTCATTACATGCTGCGGGCTAATGTTTTGTTTCGTAATATTGTGAACACTGTACTAATCTTCTTTTGTATTTCTAAATCTCAAAGATATTTAATCTTAATCATTGACATATTATGATATGAGACTCCGCATAGCCTGCTTGATAAAAGTTGACCATTTAGGAAATGTTTTATTTTTAATCACCGTTTTGTAATATTGCATGTCACTAACCTCAATATGTATTTACTGATGGAGTGAGATCAAAATGCTCCTCATTTTATCATAATTACACCAGTGCACAGTCTTCATAACCCAATCTAAATAAATTTAGAAGAACAGGTGTTGTATTATAATGCTGAGGAATATATGGATAACAACTTCTTTGTTCATTGTATGCGACGTTTCTCCTCTGCTTGAGAACGACACAAGAATCTGTGTCGAAACGTCGCATACAATGAACAAAGAAGTTGTCATCCATATATTCCTCAGCATTATTGTCATTCCAACTTCTAAAATGCCTCTCAAAGAAGTTAGGTGTTATATTAGTTTGTCATGATATAAAACCTGTTGATCTAAATTTATTTAGATTGTTCATAACCAGACCGAAGAAAATACATGTTCAATGGTTAACCGTTTCATAATTCAGAACACCACAAATCGACACTTCTGAAATAAAAATTTCAAAAAGTTTCCCATTGTCTTATCATAACATCTGAGCCTTCATATCCTGACCAATCCAATGATTAAACATTCCACAGTTTTATGAACCATAAATCATTTTCATTTACAATTATGATATGAAGAAATATAACCTCAACATATCAGAAGCTTCATAACCTAGCTAATGAGTGTTGACCACTTAGGACAGTGACCTCGATGACCATAGGTCAGTAAGTGACCAAGTTTGAGATTACTGTTACAACATGTTACAATTTCACAAACGATGACCAGAGGTCAACTGTCACTCTTAGGGTCATTCATAGATCTCTTCTTATAACAGTGATCATTTGTATATGTATGTTAATGTTGTGATTCTACTGACCCTGTGAACTTAAATTGAATAGAATTTTGAAATAATATGACAATGATAAGAAACGAACGATGTCAACATCTTCTTCGTTGCCTAGAGGTTTTGTATGGAGAAATAACTGCTTTTATATTTGCGACGTTTTCTTGTTTTATATGATAAAAGCTAATATAACAATAAATTAATAAACAAATTGACCAAATACTTTTTTTTCTATTTTTAAACGGGAATAACACAATACTGCCAACAATGTTGTTTTACTTTTACATAGACAGTTACAATTTTTATCCGTATTCGTTTAGTCATTGTCATTTATCTTATCTTTAAGATTAAACAATATTTGTATATTATTGATAATGTATTTTCATAGAAAACTAACATTTAATGTTTTCTGTTATAATAACATAATAATCTATGAATGAACCACATTTAATATACGAATTGAATAATCATTTTCAATAACTAAGGATTTGAAACAAAACAACATGTGACGAACATGATGAAACCGTGGTTCGAACATCGTGTCATAGCTTCTTAAGGACTTGGCTTAGACATATTTATCTCGTCATAAGTGCTAAAATTTGACTGGCCAATGGCTAACAAGCGCAGATATATCAAGGTCTCTCCCTATGACAAAACAAAAACTAGCTTTGTGACATCAATCAAGCAATTGATGATACAATCAATAAATGAATGTGTATAAAATGAAAAAAATACGTGACCGATCGTAATAAATAACTTTTGCTAGTACAATAACATAAATTACTAAAATTCAATTTATATGATTTTAAAAAATCTACCGGGAATACTACGTCACGGTTCCCCATTATAAAATAATTTACTTCACTTTACTTCACTTCACTTATACAAGAGGCATTTTCGTCACACCTATGTGTGAAGATGACATCACCGGTATGACGATGTTCTGTCATCATTATCCAATCTCTCAGGTTCTTCTACATAGTGAAGGTGTCATCATTATTGATATATGCTGTGATGAAAGACTCCTCTTGTGGATACGTATTTGCATAATATTTCATAAAAAGAATCAACCTTCATACTTTCATAACACGCATCTTTTGCTAATATATGTTGTAAATCACGTTATTGTTTCTGGTTATTGTTAATATGTGATGATGTACATCATATTTGATATATTGAACAAGTCACTAATCAATATATTCATAACACTCTACGAATAGGAAGTTGTCACTCATAAATATTGTCCTTATATGCATAACAGATTAACTTGCCCTGTGTTAAACAATATATATATAATATGTTATAGCTAACAGTACTGTCTTCTTAGTCAATATTAATAATATATAGGCAATATCTATGGATGACAACGTCTTATTAGTTAATATTAATAATAAATATGCAATATTATGGATGACAACGTCTTATTAGTTAATATTAATAATAAATATGCAATATTATGGATGACAACTTCTTTATTTTTATAGAGTGCGACATATCTTGTATCGCTTTCAATCATATGCTTTCAATCATATGCTTTCAATCATATGCTTTATGCTTTATTTGGTTTTCAACTTCTATAATGCCACTTAAAGAAGTAATTTGATAGTGTTTTTGTATGGTTGATAAAACGTAAAATGATATAACCATGAAATGTCATTAAAATTAAAGTACGTTCGAGTGAATGCAACAATACTTGTATTTTATTTATGCTTTTTTTGTCATTATCCAATATATTTCTCTGAGATTAGAATTGGGAAATGTTACACGAAGTCTCCCGATTCAAAATTTATACACCAATAACTTAGATATTGAATTCACAAAATAATTACATAAAGTCATGGTATTGATTAAGAACCACAAAAGATTTATAACTGCATTTTCCTTGCTATCATAGTTTCACGACATGCTTTTTTAAAGATCAACATTTTTCATTACAAAAAATTAAAATGTTGCATTCAAGGAGGCAACATGTTCTATGTGTATTACAGAAGACAGTTGTCTTATTAATTTGTTCACATGTTGTATGTTCGTTTTTTTCATAAGCAGTTTCTGAGAATCTCATAACTGATATCTTAATATACTTTAATATGATTCAAAGGCTTTTATGTGGCTTTAATATTTGTCATTTCACCAGGTGAAAGAGTATCGTTTTATTTTTCCAATTTTCGACTTTCATCCAAATGTGTTCCTGTTTATGTACCATTTGAACAGTGTTAAGCATATTTGTTGTTATTCTGCATTCAATGGACAGTTTATTTCAACTTAAATGTTCGGTTTTCGATCTCAAAACGATAGATTACCGACGTTTTGTCTCAACCTAGACCGATAAGGTTTTAGATTGCGACTTTCAGCAACAATCATTACCTATCGATAAAATAACAACATTATTACCGTTTGACATTTTTAGCTCCAAATATATTGCATATAACATTGTAACATGACATGTATTTTAAACATACTCCATACAACATATTACATTTAGCATTGTGCAAGAAATATGTTTCTTACATATTTCATGTTACTTTCACCACCAAATTTCACGAAACCTATTGGATGATTTCCTGGCAACGTTGCAGGGTGTGAGCTACATTGAGAAAACAACATGGACCATATTACCTTGACGATGGGCTGAGTATTTGCTTTGGTGCAGCCGTGAAGAGACAGTTTGTTTTAAAAAATGCAGACAAATTGACACATCTGGGCTGGAAGGAATTACTGCTATTTACACCTGGAACTTTCCCTTACCTGCAATTGACATTGAACATGTACAAGATCTCACACCTGCTAATTGCTTCTAATGAGGCTTCGTCTATCTGGTTATATGAACAAGGGATTGCAATGCTACATTTTATTTTAACCTGTAATTGAGAACATTTTCTGTTTTTTAAATCACAATCAAGAATGGTTTAAGTTACTATTTGATTTTCAGGTTTATTTTATTAATTTTACATATAGTTCAAAATGAACACGGATAAATCGTTCTATAAGGAAAACATTAAAAGACGCCGTCTTCTATTTCTTCAAATTTATTCTCTTCCAGTTCAGGTATTCAGGTATCCAATTCTACAGCTGGATGGTCTGAGTGTCATGTGAATAAAGTGCCTTGGCCAAGAACACACCACAGTGTAAAGCCCACATCACAAATCTTTGGTGTCTCCACCTGGATTCAAACCCGGGACTTTGGCGTGACAGGCCACAGCGACCCACGCGACCCACACAACATCACATTGGTGTCCAATATCTTACAAAGCTTCATATGTCAATTGTAGTGTATACACCTCAAGGGAAATGTATTCGCTAAACTTCATAGAATAAAGTACGTTTATTAAAAAAATGCTTGTATTGATCAATAATGTTCATGCTACTCACGTAAACAGTTGTATTTGGTGTTAATTTAAATTTAGAGCGATTCAATGGCAATAAAATCATTCAATTGAGAATGCATCACTTGCATTTAACAAAAGAGAATGTCGTTTTTGACTTCATTACATCAATAGTTGATACCGTCACAATAATTCATTTAAGCATGCCTTCGATTAAAAAGAAATGGCATTTTGCAAGGACGCTCCTTTTCTCCCACACGATGCTTCATGATGCGCTCACACAATGACAACTAAGGGCTACAAAGAAATAGTGGTGTGTTTTTAATAAATAATGACCACATGGATGTCAAGCTAGCCCAATGGGTCCCATCAAAGCGCGCACGCTCTTGGGGTCAGACAATGATGTGTTTTGGGACATTGACTCTTTTAGTTTATTGTCAAAGTTTTCCCTTGAGGTCATTGAGACGTGAAAATGTCTGCTATTCGAAGAACGTAAAGAGAGATTACTACCCGAGCAAGTATGTTATATTGTTTTTACGAACTATATATAAACTACTATTAGTTGGCTCTAGCTTATCTAATGTTTCAAATTAATGCTTATTGTTCAAGGAACGCGCAACTCCCTTCTTTAGAAATGTGCGTTCAAAATTGTATTGTATAATTGGACAACTTTGAATGGATATAGATTACCAGTGGTGGGTATGATTATATATAACAAACGTACAAAATGAATTTTCAAATTTTTTTAGGTGATCAAAGATAAAGCATAATATTCATGTCTGATTTAAATGGACTTCGATGCATCCTATGATGTCATTGCTTATAAACGGCCATTAAAATCTGGAGATACTTTCTGTGTAAACATTATTTAATACTTCGCACGTTCAACATAATGTTTTTAATTTAATGTATATTTATATACTTCAACAACTAATGTTTTTAAATTGCATTGTCTCTTATAGCTTTTTTTGGTAGCTTGTATAGTTTACAGTGTATCAAAATGCGTGTAACATCTTTAATAATCCATTTTCTCTCTTTCTCTCACATAATTATGACAAATGAAATGTCATTTTAGTTTATTTAAAACAACGAAAAAAGACAATCAAGAAGAAACGATCCATTGTGAATGATTGAAAAGAAAGAAAGCATAAATATTTGAAACTATGTACATATATTGTAACATTGTTACCAACAAAAGACTGACTCAATTCATTTTCACAGTTACCAAGATAAATATCCCATCACGTATGTTCTAGACGAGATGACGTAAGAGCATTAAGACGTGAAACACAATTCTAAGTTCACTACTATATTTACAATGAAGAGTCCATGTTATGCATTCAGATAATGGAGTAGGCTAATAGTCGTGTACAACATGTCAAATAGTTGTAATATTGAAATAGTTAACCTTTAACCTCCCGCTAACCTTATGAGCACGCGACCTCTCATTCAGTAGCTTAATTGCGTTCATACAACCCCTGGTTGCTACAGTTCCCACAACGTGTGCTGGACCATTTTACGTCCTTCCAACACGCTTACGGGGTTTGGTTCAGGTGCCCGTATGTTCCCCGTACCGTAAAGTTTTAAGTCAAATAAAATAACCTTAACTAAAGCAAATTCCACATTTTCTATATACATTCTCTTCCAGAAAACCTTTCTAAATGTGTCTCCCCACATTATCTCTGTAACAAAAGTGCCAAACCTGTCTTATTGAAATATCCGTGAATTCTTACATACAGTATACATTTTCTATTCCCGAAGGGATATTCCGTCAACTTGTTCCTGCGTAACACCTGTTACAATAGGGTCATATTTATCTTATTCAAAATACCGTGATCATTATTTTTCCGAAAACGATACTCTACACTTTGTTTCAAGTTACGTCAGCTACACGACTTTTCTTTCATATGTTTCTTCATATTGAAAAATGTATCAAATCAAATAGGCGTCCTTGTTTTCCGGAGATCCAATTCATATTCTGCCACGTATTCTCTGTTATAATAGTACCATATGTTTTTTACTTCACCGTAACTTAGAAAAGAAGACTTCAGCCTCTTTAGATAAAAAACATTGGTTGAGTAAAACGATTTCTCTCCTGGACACATATATTCTAAATCATCGTATATCTATTAGTCAAATGTTGAAAAGGGAAAAGAATCCGAACGCTTGGAATCAAAAACAAAATTTCGAAACATTATATTCATAGTGATTGCTCTGTATTTGGACGATAAAGCCACTGTTGCATACTTAAAACAAATATCCTAGGGCAAAGGAACCTACTTTATCTATCTAATGGCGCAATAAAGATTATTTTTCGAAGAAAGCTTCCTTGTAAATCGTGGTCTTCGTCTGCGCAAGGCCAAACGTTCTTCATCGGGATAAAATGCAAAGTTGCATTTCTTTATATTTGCCTATGGTTTGGTTTAAATCGAAATATTGTCCGTTCCGATATGGTATATTCTTATTTTGATTGAATGCAGTTCTATATTTCAAAAGGGAAACGTTTTTAATACTGCATTTAAATGCATTGTTGCACGTAAACTTAGGGCAAATAAATTTTACTGAAATGTTTCCCAATTGCAAAATAATATTTTAAGATGAAAACAAATATTCACTTTTATTTCATTTTTGCCGATCAATTTTCTAACCTAAATGATGAAAGACGTTCCCACTTAAATGCCCATATCAAGTTTGAAATTGATAGGTAACACTATATTTTAAGCGTACGGATAATCACGTTGAGTAATTAGATGTTTTACCCTTGTTTAAATGTATTTAACTGATAGAGGAATGTTTTTATTCATTTGAATCTAAACAACAATATGTATCTGTTTACATGGTAACTAACTAACTAACCTCGGAAGGTAGCTGGTCACTAACCGTGAGTTTGACCATTATATGCAATAATTGACCAAGTCACTTATCTTTTAGTCGTTATTTCGTCACAAATCTTCATTCATTCTAATCAAGACAAAATAATAACTACAAGTATTTCGTGTGATTTCTTATATCGAACTATATGGTAACTATCCTCGGACGGTAGCTGGTCACTAGCCGTGAATTTGACCATTATAAACTGCAATAAATGGCCAAGTCCCTAATATTTTAGAAATAATTTGGACACAAATCTTAGTCATTTCAAATCAAGACAACAGAATCATCTGTTTTATATAGGTGTCTTATATCAAACGATCTGGTAACTAACCTCGGACGGTAACTGACCACTAGCCGTGAGTTTGACCATTATGAGGTGCAATAAATGACCAGGTCACCATGGGTCAGTGGGTAATAGAACTTGTAGTATGATGGGATAAGTACTTGTACTGTTTGCTTACCGATGTGTCAATATTTAACAGAGTAAGAGGTTGATAAAGTTCATATATCTACATGCAATACATGTCATATGGTTTATGATGTTATGACATTTACTTCATATCATATAGTTCATGACGTCAGTTTAGTTATGTTGTGTTGTTCTATATAAGATATGTGTTTCTCTCATATTACGTCTATATGAGTAAAGTACTAAATTATATATGACAAAAATTATTTGATATTAAATTGAAAGTTCAAAAGTTAAATTATTAATTGCTGAAAGTACCAAACGAATTTATACAATTCAGTTGAAATTTCGATGCAAACTACTCCGTGCAAAAATATTACTATTGTATAAGCAATACACTGGTTCTTTTATTACTTTATCCAAAAAAAAATCAAAATCCATGTTATATTTTTAAACGTTTTTAGAGATATTCTTCTTTCTTACATATAGGCAACGTTGGAGTATCAGCGGCGGATTCAGGATTTTATAAAGGGGGGGGGGGGGGGTCGGATTTAGAAATTTGTCAACGGGGGGGGGGGGGTTAGGGGGGGTTAGGGGGGGGGGAGTAAATCGTATACGTGTGAGTCTCATGCATACACCATATACCAAGATGAAAGATAACAGTCATTTACTGAAGTCTCTTTTGTAATGATTTTCTCATGTTCTTCTGCACAACATAACAGTCAAAGGAAAATAGTGAAATTATTTTGTTTGTGCAGTTTGCTATTGTCAGTGTCACAAATAAAATCTGCATGATACAAACACATCTGCCGCTTCTGGTGTAAACATCATTGAAAACAGAGTGTGTGGTCAAAATATTTGAAATATTGATAACTGAAGAGATGATTTCATATTTGATGTAATCATTCACATTGAGATAAAGTTCTGACGCAGTATGCATACGCTATGACGATGACAATGAACAGTCACCCACCAGCAACACAGAAATAATGTTAAACAAACAGTTTCCATCTCCAAGTATCTTCAAAGCAGTGTAGGTTGACTCAATGTCTTCTGGCAGAAGTATCTGTGCTAGATTATTAACTTGGATATTTTCAAAGCGAACAGATGAGCGTTGTTTTAGCAATGGTCCGATTATGTCCATATTTTCAGCATGTACAGTTTATCCCCTCTTTCAAAACAGCTTGACAAATACCTGGACATTGCCCCCGTATGATAATATACACAAAGAACTTAGTTAAGCACCCCCACTGTTTTCAGAAAAAAAGCTTCTGCTTATAAACCATACAAAGTTCCAGAAAAACAATTAAGAGTTTAGCAGTGTAGAAATGAAAACTTCACTCAATTTACGATTCACTGTCTCTGGATAACTTTTTTTCCCCGGCTTTGAATTTTTTAAAATCCAAGTTTACTTATAACTGAAAATGAAAGTAAATAATGTTTGCTGCAATATGGTAATGATAATTCTCTTGACTGAATTGATAATTTTTAGTAAGGACCTCTTAGCAAATGTTAGTCTTTAGAACAGTATGAGCCTTCAAAATCACAAAATTATCAAATATCAAATTTGAAAAATTTTCCCTAAGAAAAAACTGGCGACTCTTTAAGATAATTAATAAAATAATTAAATTAATAATAATAGCCGCATGTTACCGTTTTATTCGTCAAAGGGTGAATCAAAAAGCAGAAATTAACGATGATTTGTTATAGTAAAGAACGACAGAAAATAGTCTTTCAAACACAACAACCTTTTGTTGTAATAAATAGTTTGTGATTTTTAAAAAGCCCCTTACGGGAGGGGGACCGGGCCTGAACCCCTTTGATCCGCCACTGTTCTCCATTTTTAAATTTTTTATTGACTTGAATCTATAACTGATTTTCAAAAGGGGGGGGGGGGGGGGTGGGTCCGGACCCCCTGAACCCCCCCCCTTCGATCCGCCACTGAGTATACATATATACATAAAAATACCACTTTCGAGCATGTGATATTTGGGTAATTAAACTTATATACAATTTGGATGAGAATAAACAAATACAATAAAATAGTATGTTTTTGTTTAAACATCATTATTTATACTCACCGTCGATAGTTAACAATATGCCCGATTATCCTAATCTGTCTAATTCCGACAATCCTTACACAGAGTAAAGACAGAGTTATCGCTGCCCAAACCTGTACTGAAACTCACCACCAGGTGGCTAACCCTACGTCATCATTGCTTCTTCTGACGGGCAGAGAACGCCGATCGTACAGAGGGGAGGCCGGGTGGGAGCTAACGATTGTTAACTATCGACGGTGAGTATAAATAATGATGTTTAAACAAAAACATACTATTATTTAATATACTCTCCTCGATAGTTAACAATATGCCCGAATCCCACAGACGGAGGTGGGTACGAGACGGTTAAAGCGATATAACTCTGTCTTAACAGAAGAAAGCTGGGGACCAATAAGACGACACCCGGAGTGACCCCCGACGGGGAAACCCCGAACGCCAGAGTGATTACCCTGACCCAACCTCGCTCGCTAAGCGAGGGGGTCCGCAATCAAGGTCGCCAGCTAGAATGGAAAGACAACAGACCGAAACCCCGAGAAGTCCCGAAGGTAGTGGTTGGCGAACACCGAGTCTGACTTCCAGAAACAGTCAGCCATGATGTCCGCCACCGCAAAGTTGCTGTGGAGGGCCATCGTCGCCGAGATAGCCCTGATCTCGTGCGGATTAGACCTCGCATGCACGAGGGAGCGAGATCCGCAACCTATTACGCATCTAACCCCGCAGAGCGGAGGTAGATGCTCAGATGTCTTTTGTCTATCTCCCAAACACTGGCCTGAGAATGAGGGATGAAAAGTCTCCTCCTCCCTTGACGCACTGTCCGGGTTCTCTCGGGGTAGATCCGTAGTGCCCGTACTGGCCAGAGGAGACAATTCTCCTGTCTGTCGGATCAACACTTCCGGTAACGAGAAAGTTCTACCCCTCTCGTCTGCGGTTAGTACCTTACAGATAAACTCAGCCGCCAGCCCCAGAGAGGCTGAACCTCCGTCCCTCACATCAAAACACAGGGGGTCCGCATGGAGAACATATAGATACGCAGAGCCCGCAACGGACAAGGGAGACGACCCTGCTCGTGGACGGGAAGATTGGCGGCAGTGTGAAGGTCCTCCCGCGTTCGTCGGCGCTTTGGTTCTCGCAGATGAGAACTGGCGCAAGCCCCAAAATCGTTGAACCTCCTATTTTCACCTCAAACCTGAGCAAATCGGCTTGCAGCGTGTGCAACTCGGATATACAGTCGAACCTCGGATACCCGGACTCCGCGCTATCCGGCCGATTTTAGAGTGCATGCTAGTGTAAAGAACGTACCTGGAACTCGTGCTCCCGGGCCCAGACGCCGTTTTTCCCCAAACCATGTCTGTATATTTGCACAGGGAATTGATTCAGTTATCCGAAAACGAAAAGCAAGGTCTGAGGATGCTCACAACCAATTAGTACTGTCTTCCACACGACTCGTTAAGCTAAGTGATAATCCTCACGCTCACTCTAAAGTGAAGCTAACTGATAACCCCCTCGCTCCCACTTCAAGTTGATTGAACAATCAGCTGGTAACGCTTGTCATTGAGTCCTGTTAATTGACACGTGAGAACAACTTGTCAGTTGTGAAAACATCTTACAGTGAAAACAAGTACCGTCCCCTATACGTTGCCAGGCCTTTAGCAGGGGCGAATGGCGAGTCAACCTGCTCAACGCTGACCACATAGCCACCAAGAAGGCGGATTAAAAGGAGAGACGCAGCAGCGCTGTGTCCGTCAGCGGTTCATGGTACTCAGGTTGAGGAGATTAAGTACCACAGCTAGATTCCATACCTGTTCATTCAAATGAGCCCCTAAAGGATGGAGACCAACCCGGGATCCTAATTACGAAGGACGGACATACCCATTGAAAAGCGTATAGTTTGCATGTGGAAGACCGCTGAGAAGTCGCCAATCCAGCGACACCATGCATGAGGTAGGACTTACGAATACCGGTGAGTGAGATCCCGGTGTCAGATCTTGGAGCGGCCGTTCGGTCCAAGATCTCACACGCATACTTGTCCAGGCCAAGGGGGTAGGGAGTCCCCCAAGGAGTCAAACGCTCCTCGGCAGCGCTCCCGTGCCTGTTGCCTCTCCCACGCTGGGATTCCTTGGGAGTCCTTTTGGGCGAGGGACCAGCATTGAAGTCCTTGCGAACCTTGTCTGACCGACCCCCTTCCTGAAAGGAAATGCCGCTGGTCCTAGGACCTGTCGGCGATAGGGGCAAGATCCCCTTATGTTCTAAAATGCGTTGCTGTGCCTACGGAGGAGACCATGCCACCTCCCGCTACTAGGCGGTTGGTGAGCTCTCGTTGGTGGGTCTCCTGACCATGTCGCAGCGTTCCTGCGACCTACCAATCAAAAAAGTGTCGCTGACACTCCTGAGATATATCTGAGGGAGATTGATGCGGCGTGAGTGATTAATGCCTCCCGTCTCAGGTTGATGACCCCTCTTGGCGAAGACAGTCATGCTGGCGTGACAAGAGGCCGACAGACACTGGGTGGGCGACTCCTTGGGCTGCCAAGCGACTGACGTCCTCATCCCAGGGGAGGGGGGGGGGGGGGATTGGTGGAAGAGTGGAATGGGTGGTGACGCGACCGGGAGTCCCGACCTCTGGCGATCGGAGATCACTAGAGGCGGGGGAAAGGCCCGGCTGTCGAGGAGACCGCTTGTCTCATGATCCCGTCTTGTTGCCAGGAAGAGACGGTGGAAGAAGAGCAGAAGAAGATACCCGACTCGCCTCTGTCCACCAGCTGGGAGCCTGGAAAGAAAGGCGCAGACACTTCAGGAGAAGAAGAATAGGGGAAGAGGAGACATGTGTCTCCTGATCCTACCTTGCTTCTCGAGGGACGCTCCCCTGAGTGAGTGCCACGAGCGCGAGGGGCGGCCAAGCACACAAGGGCACGCTTATCCCAGATCGGCGGAGTTAAGAGTTAAGAGCTAGGAATACGAGCGCGAGTGCCCGCAGAAGTGAACGTCCAATGAAGCACCTACTCGATAGTAGACGCTAGTGGAGCGCACACCAATCCGTGATCTGAGCGTCGAGCGTACTACCAAGCCACACGCGTTAATCACCTCCCTGGAGGGGAGCCCCCGAGTTAAGAGCGAGAACCAGGAGCACTGCTACGCGACACGTGTCAATCACCTCCACACAGGTTCTACCCCTAGAGGGAAGCTCCCCTGAGTTAAGAGAGAGAGACACGAGCACTACCAAGTGCACAAGTGCACGTCCAAACAAACGGCTACTCACTAGTAGACACACGCGTCAATCACCTCTCCACTCAGGCGCTGCCCCTAGAGGGAAGTTCCCTGAGCTAAGAGCGAGAGACACGAGCACTCGCGATCGCACGTCCATTCAAACGGCTACTAATTAGTAGACACACACGTCAATCGCCTATCCACTCAGGCGCTTCCCCCAGAGGAAGTGATTGATTGGACGCCTACGAGTACTACCAAGTGCACAAGTGCACGTCCAATCAAACGGCTACTCACTAGTAGACAAACGCGCCAATCACCTCTCCACTCAGGCGCTACCCCTAGAGGGAAGCTCCCCTGAGATAAGGGCGAGAGACACGAGCACTAGCAATCGCACGTCCAATCAAACGGCTACTCACTATAGTAGACACACGCGCCAATCACCTCTCCACTCAGGCGCTACCCCTAGAGGGAAGCTCCCCTGAGTTAAGAGCGAGCGACACGAGTACTACCAAGTGCACAAGTGCACGTCCAATCAAACGGCTACTCACTAGTAGACACACGCGTCAATCACCTCTCCACTCAGGCGCTACCCCTAGAGGGAAGCTCCCCTGAGTTAAGAGCGAGAGACACGAGCACTAGCGATCGCACGTCCAATCAAACGGCTACTCACCAGTAGACACACGCGCCAAGCAGCTCTCCACTCAGGCGCTACCCCTAGAGGGAAGCTCCCCTGAGTTAAGAGCGAGAGACACGAGCACTAGCGATCGCACGTCCAATCAAACGGCTACTCACTAGTAGACACACGCGTCAATCACCTCTCCACTCAGGCGCTTCCCCTAGAGGGAAGCTCCCCTGAGTTAAGAGCGAGAGACACGAGCACTAGCGATCGCACGTCCAATCAAACGGCTACTCACTAGTAGACACACGCGTCAATCACCTCTCCACTCAGGCGCTTCCCCTAGAGGGAAGCTCCCCTGAGTCAAGAGCGAGAGACACGAGCACTAGCGATCGTACGTCCAATCAAACGGCTACTCACTAGTAGACACACGCGTCAATCACCTCTCCACTCAGGCGCTTCCCCTAGAGGGAAGCTCCCCTGAGTTAAGAGCGAGAGACACGAGCACTAGCGATCGCACGTCCAATCAAACGGCTACTCACTAGTAGACACACGCGCCAATCACCTCTCCACTCAGGCGCTACCCCTAGAGGGAAGCTCCCCTGAGTTAAGAGCGAGAGACACGAGCACTAGCGATCGCACGTCCAATCAAACGGCTACTCACTAGTAGACACACGCGTCAATCACCTCTCCACTCAGGCGCTTCCCCTAGAGGGAAGCTCCCCTGAGTCAAGAGCGAGAGACACGAGCACTAGCGATCGCACGTCCAATCAAACGGCTACTCACTAGTAGACACACGCGCCAATCACCTCTCCACTCAGGCGCTACCCCTAGAGGGAAGCTCCCCTGAGTTAAGAGCGAGAGACACGAGCACTAGCGATCGCACGTCCAATCAAACGGCTACTCACTAGTAGACACACGCGTCAATCACCTCTCCACTCAGGCGCTTCCCCTAGAGGGAAGCTCCCCTGAGTTAAGAGCGAGAGACACGAGCACTAGCGATCGCACGTCCAATCAAACGGCTACTCACTAGTAGACACACGCGTCAATCACCTCTCCACTCAGGCGCTTCCCCTAGAGGGAAGCTCCCCTGAGTTAAGAGCGAGAGACACGAGCACTAGCGATCGCACGTCCAATCAAACGGCTACTCACTAGTAGACACACGCGCCAATCACCTCTCCACTCAGGCGCTACCCCTAGAGGGAAGCTCCCCTGAGTTAAGAGCGAGAGACACGAGCACTAGCGATCGCACGTCCAATCAAACGGCTACTCACTAGTAGACACACGCGTCAATCACCTCTCCACTCAGGCGCTACCCCTAGAGGGAAGCTCCCCTGAGTTAAGAGCGAGAGACACGAGCACTAGCGATCGCACGTCCAATCAAACGGCTACTCACTAGTAGACACACGCGTCAATCACCTCTCCACTCAGGCGCTACCCCTAGAGGGAAGCTCCCCTGAGTTAAGAGCGAGAGACACGAGCACTAGCAAGCGCACGTCCAATCAAACAGCCACTCAGTTAAGAGCGAGACACACGCGCGCGAGGGGCGCGCACCTAGCGCCACGCATCAGTCACCTCTCCGCTCAGGCGCTTCCCATAGCGGGAACCTCCCCTGAGTTAAGAGCGGGAGACACGCGCGCGAGGGTGCAACCGAGAGGGGAGAGCGCCTGAAGCGTCTTGACCCACTCGTGAGCCAGTGACGCACGAAGTGAGAGGGAAGGAAGCATGGAGCGCCACGACCCAGAGTCAGTAAGAACCTGAGGAACAGGAGAGGAAAAGAAACCAAACCAAACCTGCCTCGAGTCAAGGTTCGAATTAATCAACGGGAGACAAACCCCCATCAAGCAAGCGGGGAGGGCGCCTGGAGCGCCTCGCCACTAGCAAGACAGCATCTGAAGCATCCCACGCAAGTCAAGATCAGAGAAGCGGGGAGAGCGCCTGCATGAACGCCTCACCCACTACCCAATCAAAGTGGACACGAAGAGAGATAGCGCCTGACGCGCCTCGAGGTCAGCTTCTGTCCCGCGAACCTGAGCGTCAGACGCACATCTAGCGCCATGCATTAGTCACCTCTCCGCTCAGGCGCTTCTCATAGAGAGTTGAAGAGCGAGAGACACGCGACACAAGCGCACGCCAATCCAAGCGCCAGCAAGAGCACATCCAAGCGCCTGGGAAGCGCGAGCGAGGGGACGTCCAAGCGCACGTCCACTCTAAGCGCAAGGGAGGCGGTAGGGCGCCTGACGCGGCAGGCGGCAGACGTTCAACAGGCCACAATGAAGTGCAAGCCAGAGACGGTAGACGAGAGGTCTACCTCCAAACCAGCCAAGCGTAGCAGCCAGGCGACCCGGCACGAAACCCACGTGCAACCCGGGCCAGCCGAAATCAACAACAGCTGACGAAGTCAACTGCTGAAAAAAAAAACGGCAACAAATACATGGAAAGAGGCACTAACTACTTCGCAAGAAATAGTTAACCCTCTAACCCTGTAACAGGGAAGAGAAACACAAGAAAAGGTTTATTAAACACAAAAGCAGTCGGAAAACTAGAGCTAACAAAAACACAAGTGTCCTTGATGGCCGACAGAAAAGCAATGATGACGTAGGGTTAGCCACCTGGTGGTGAGTTTCAGTACAGGTTTGGGCAGCGATAACTCTGTCTTTACTCTGTGTAAGGATTGTCGGAATTAGACAGATTAGGATAATCGGGCATATTGTTAACTATCGAGGAGAGTATATTAAATAATAACAATAAGCAAGGTTTACAAGGACACATGCCTCTTAAAAAGGTTATGATATACCATTGTTATAACTCAGTGGTCCGTGCACGAGGTAAAAGTGCATGATATTTGTTTTGTTTTTTAAATAACATGAATAAGGGCATACATGCATCCTGATTGCCAATGTATATTAAATTGATTTAGAATGAAAACAATAAGAAAGCAAACATTACTTCGTAGCAATATTCCCATCCTTGTCGTTTTAATGTCTTTGCGAACACCATCATGTCACCATGTATATAAACTGCCTTTTATACAATCTGTAGCTCTTATAATTAAGAAATCATTGTGTTTCCATTTTCTTTAACTTCATTAAAATACAAAATTTTATAAATAAATAATTGTAAATTTTCCATTTTGAAATAAGTTTCAAATTTCATTGAATCAAACTTCATATACTTAATCCTGATCAAATACATCAATAATTCACATACTCCAAGCAAAAGAGCTGTCCTAGCAGACGACACAAACCGGTTCCCGTCTGCCAACTGAAGCAAGTTCAAGCAAGCTATTTTTATCGGAGCCTTCGATTTGGTTGGCTGTCAGACTGCTAGGGGTTATTGACAGTCCCAACTCCGCGCACGCGTCGCTGAAGAGCGGTGCAAGGAGATTTCCCATGGGTCACAAAGCGAGGGACATCATTTACCAACGAACCGTGCTCAGTGACACACGATGATACGGACTCTGTTTCTGTTTGGAGGATAATATCTTACCTGGCGGTTCGGCGTGGTGTTGTCAAGCTATTTCAAAATGGCGGACGAAAAGGTTGACAGTGGAAAAAGTACTAAGGAGATTATATGGGACGAAAGACCGAGGTCTTTACGGGAACTCATTTCCATGTGTCGTCTGCCTTTCAAGGCAAAATGTCATAAGGGTGACTTGTCAAAACATCTACCTCTTTCAAACTCGAAGGACAAAAGTGACGTTTTGAATGTGTTGGAGGTACGTCGAAGGAAAATAGTTCTAGGAAGAAAACTGCAATGGGATAAAAGAGTGAATGATTATACAGCGTGCGGAGACCAGTTAGAGATACCTGCTTCTTTCAAAGGTGAGTGCCATTTTGTGACCAGCACGTTCTGACCATTGCAAGCAGACGACAATCAACAGACGATAATTGGAGTCTTCCCTCTAAGACAGCAGACGTGATTTGTTACTAGTGTGGAAACAATGTCACTCTAAGTTGCTAATTAAGGTTGGGAAAATATATAGGCACATTCTTAATCAAATTGTCAAAAGTATTATGTTTTTAGTAGGACCATTAAATACAAAACAGCGAGAGAGTATTCATATTGTATTGGTATATCTCATCTTGATATATTCTTTCAATAATTTTGGCCATATAACATAAAAAAGATGTTCAATCTAATAGGTATTTGCCACATTAGTTCATTTATATAATGAAATATTATAGCATACTCTAAGTTCTGAAGCTTAAAGAAACTATAATCTACAATATTTACCTTTATCATGGCTAACCATAATAAGTTATATAGAGTAAAGAAAAAAGAAACAAAAACAAAAACTCTTGTATATGAAATAGATTCAACAATGACATGTCCTAAATCATGAATCCAAAGTTGCCATGTGACAGAAAACGAGAGAGAAGTTAGTCTATTGTTGTAGCATTTCCTTACCATGTCTCTTCTATTTTGATTAAATCGGCAAAAACTAGGCCTTGACACGCTAGGGGGTATACATACTACCGAATACAATTGCACCTGCTGGCGTTAACCGTGTCAAGACTCTTTATTGTGGGAACTTACATCAATGTATAGGTGTTCAGGTATACAGGTAATCTTTTGGCTATGTGAACAGGTAAATGTTTCTACCGTATATGAAGGGGATGCACCTGTAAAGGTGATCACTGGATAAGTGGAACAATATTTTAATATACATTGCATAGGTGTAAGCCTATAAAGATACTCTATTCGCTATATGAACAGGTAAATGTTTCTACCGTATATGAAGGGGATGCACCTGTAAAGGTGATCACTGGATAAGTGGAACAATATTTTAATATACATTGCATAGGTGTAAGCCTATAAAGATACTCTATTCGCTATATGAACAGGTAAATGTTTCTACCGTATATGAAGGGGATGCACCTGTAAAGGTGATCACTGGATAGGCAAAGCAATATTTCAGTATATAGGTGTACGGGTATACAGGTAATCTTTTTGCTATATGAACAGGTAAATGCTTCTACCTAATGTATAGGAGTATACCTGTAAAGGTGGTCCATCGGATAAGCGGAATGATCTTGCAATATAGGTGTACAGGTATACAGGTACTCTTTTAGTATATGAACAGGTATAATATATCTGTAAAGGCGATCACTGGATAAGCAAAACAATTTTTCAATATATAGGTGTTCAAGGATCGGTGTACTATTCGACAAGTTAAATATTTCACTTTCAAGTATAGGTAATAAAGCCTTGTTAACTGATCCATTGATATATTCAGATATTAGATATGAGAAAACAATGTTTCACTATAAGGTGTATGAAGGTATATGATATAGTTTCAAGTATAGATGCATGGAATATACAGAGAAAATTGATGCATGGTTATGTTTGAATAAGAGAAAAATCTTTCAAATATAGGAATTCGGGTATATGTTTAGTATATGGCAGTTAAATGTTTTAACCTTCAAGTATATGCTATATACCTGTTGAATTTATGCGAATAAGTATTCAATATATACGTGAACGGAAATGAATATATTATTTAAAAAGTGGACTTTCAGGCATAAAAGCTATATTCTTTTAACTATACGACTATATATATATACTTTCAAAAATAAATTAAGTGTATTTGGACAGGTGATCGATTATGTGTTTATTAAGCTTAAGTGAAATTTTTGTTTATGTACATAAACTTTTGCTTTTGATAGTGGGAACTTTCATTTAAATGTAGTTGACTATTAAAATCGGTTCTTAGAATATTTCCTTTAATATATACATACGTGATATCACTTGAATTACCCTTGTTTATTTTGACCACATGAATTCTTCCTTTGTAAGTAGTTATGCAATGGGTAAATACGGCAAAGACTGTGACGTCATTGAACGTTTTATGGAGTACTTTCGGTTTCAAAATTATCGTATGAATAAACTATTCGACTTAAATACACACGATATTAATTGTTAACAGTTTAGTAGTGTGTACTCTATTTTAAAATATCTTACTATTTGAAAGTAATGGGCGTTATAAACAGAAATATCCATATCGCACGTCATAGCATATCATACGACTGCAGTAAACATTTGTAAGCACAATGGTGTTTGAATTTAGTATAAGCACCATTTAAAGGTACAATTGGTCCCTATTCACAGATAGCAAAGGTATATTCTGACATACACTGTAGAACATTGTCGTCTATTATAGAACGTGTTGGTGAAAACTTGGCACTTACGCTTTAAAACACTATAGATCTAAATATGCAAGAGTGAGTGAGGTATTAACTCCGCTTGGGCAATATTTCAGTCATTAGCGGCGTGAATATGCACGAAAAAATTAGAACCAACATATAATATTGTATGAGAATAGGAGAGAAAATAATCCTTTTAATGTGTTTATGATTCTATCAATACCTATTCTATTATTTGCATCATACAGTAGCAATGTATTACATTAACAATAACAATTATGTTTGGGAACAGCAGTGTATTAGTAGTATTTCATTGTTTGTCAATGAGTTTTTCAATAGACTAAAATTATGTTGTGAACAAGATTGGCACTCTTCTGTTCAAGATAGTCCTAAAGCTTATTTATATTGTATGTATAAACACAGTTTTTCAACAGAAATGTACATAACATCTTTAACCTGTGACAAATTTCGATATGCAATGGCCCGCTTAAGATGTTGTTCTAGTCATCTGAGAATAGAAACTGGTAGACATAATAAGGAACTTAGAAATGAGAGAACATGTAATGTATGTAAATGTAATTATATAGAAGACGAATATCACTTTATATTAATATGCAAATGTTATGATGAATTAAGGAATGAATTAATTCCGAAAAGATATTGTCAATTCCCAAGCAAACTTAAGTTTTACTCTTTAATGTCTTCATGTAACCCAATTATGATAAAACAATTAGCAACTTTTATTGTTAAAGCTATGCAATTGAGAGAATTACTTTTGTAACACATGTATTCGATATATTCTGTATCATCGGCCTATGGCCTACATACTTCAAGTGAATAAACTTACTATACATTAACAAGGTATCTGTGTACCAATGATATAACATTAAGAGTCACATAAGCTGTTTAAAAGTTTTACGTAAGTTGTCTGGGGATGAATTTACATAATACTTCCGTAAATCTCGTTATGTCGATTATACGTAGCAGTTAATCCACATAATCCATCATTTTGCCATGTTATATTGTAATCCAAATGTTTTTCACCAGTTTTTCTCTGTCGTTTCTAAACCACGGCCTTCGCGCATTGGGATTGCAAATAGGGGGATTATCAATATTACACCGTTTGTTTCCCATTCGCTGCAAATGCAGGGCATTTTTAAATGTCAACTAGAGAATCGTCAATCATGAAACATTAAAACTTTAACATCGTGTTGTTCGAGATTAAATATGTCCTTCATACATATGCATACGAAGACGAGAGGCGTCAATGAAAGAAACACTTTCAATTCTATGTTTAGTTTAACCCCTGTAAAGTCATGAATTCTGTGTTTCATTCAATAATTGTAAGGATTTATGCCTAAGTCGTTTCTCTAAAAGAATCGTTCAACGTATTTGAACAAGTTACATTAACTGCATACCAGATTTAGAGAAAATATGAATATGATTCAGTGATAAATCTACAAATATGAGTTTAGGGTCCCGCTACCACAAAGTCTTGTTAGTTCAATCAGTTTAAAGTTAGCCCCCAGTAAGTAAGCAAATAGTGCCACAAGAAACATTGTATTTCGCGACTCACATCTTAAAAGGTATTGGTACTTTACATTGTTTTTGCGTTTAATGCAGGACTCAGGGGGTAAATGTATCACTGCATAACTACTTTTCTACTTGTCAAAATGTTATTAATTTGGTTGTGCTTGATATGTTGTGTTATGTCTTTGTTTATGACATTCAGGAATAATGACAATAGTAATTTATAATCATAGGTATTAAATCATCGAAGTCATTTTCAAAGGCAACATAAGTGAAAGGGGACATATAAAGAAACTATCAGACCTAAGACTGATTTTGGCGTAAGAAAGTTCGAAGAGAGAACTAAACATGGACCCTGCGTTTGTCTTTGGCTGCAATGGGGTTAAGTCATATGAACACCTCTGCAATGTTTCTCTTCAAAAGAACTGTTACTGGAAACTTGCCATTGTATTGAAATTATCCTAACGTGAACAAATAGTCATGGATTCTCCGGTTCAGCCGAAATCCTAAATCTATATCGAAACGTGTTGTATCCGTGAATCTAAGAACCTTTCGAGTCATAAAATATGTCGGTTACGTCATTTGTTGATGTCGATTGCAATTCCGTGTTGTTTTCAGATTATGACCACGTTATGAAATATTTGAAGACATATGTGAATATGGAGTTTAGCAAAGAAATAAAGACATGTAAATAATAAGAACCACGCTATGTGGCACAAAACAAATAGGTTGGATTTTGAAGTAAACCAGTATGTGTTCATTGGTAAATTCGTTTGTTTTGAAATATTATAAAGCAAAAGATAAACACATATTATACTGTTTTGAAAGAAATGTCTTGATTTACAAATACATATGCTAAGTGTCTTAGCGCTAATTGTTCTTGGGTTTAGGGCTAATTCGTATTTTTGCTCTTAACATTAACAATTTGGTCTGTTAGCTTATACATAAGTACATCAGAACCAAGAAAGACTTCGTCGTAATAAATCTTTGCAAAGTTTTGTAATCGTCTGTAATCAGATTATAACATTAAACAATCCAGAGTAGATTTCTTACCATTTACATTAGTTTATATATCTGCACGTTCATTTAACGTGTACGAGTGAATCAGCGTGATTTAGCGTCTTTTAATCAGGTTAAAATTATTAAATCGGTATTAGTCATACTAAACTATTTATCGAACAAACGAAAACTACAATGGTAAAGATATAGGGCTGTATACAATAGGCTAAATCACTAGTTTGGAGTTCTAATTCGTTTAAGTGGATCTTGTTGTGCAGTATAAGTAGGGCAATAGGCAGATAGGTTAGATCCGTACACGTTTAGTTTATTAGTCAAATAATTACTGTTCAACGATCGTTTGGATTTAACTTTTATCACCTTTTGCACTTAGTTTAAGATTCGTCACTATCCAACCATGCGGAACTTAGCTAAATGCATGGTACATGGCGATACCTATATGCAGAAGGATTTGAAATTATTACTTCCCTGCATTTAAGTGTTTGCTGAGGGCGATTTGGTGTTGTGATAAATGTAGGTCATGATATATATAGAGGTCACCTTTTACTTAAAATAACCCTGAAATACTCTTATAGTGTATGAATGAGCGATTCATATTTGGAAACGTTGAAAACACTAATTATGAAAGTATTTTGTTTTTGAATCATCATCGTCGTCGTCGTCATCATCATCATCATCACCAGCACCATCATCATCATCATCATCATAAAAAAAAAACAAAAAAAACAATATCAACAAACCGTCGTAAATCGTCACATAGTCCTCGCCTTTCATTTATTCACCATAAAAAACATTAGGAAAAATAAAAATAATTGTTGTTTAAAACTCATCAACATCATCAACAACATCATCGTCGTCGACAGTTATCATTGTAAGTTAGCCGTATCCATTACTACGTTTTCAATGCAAACAATATTGGGCTGTTGAATCATGAATGACATGTTATCGATCTGCGAATTCCAGACCGAATTGGTAACAATAGACCAATATTTGATTATTCAATGTCAATCGATCACATTATTTCCTTGACTTCGTTCCGCAACGATTTGTGTTTCTATCAGAAATAGCGCCACAATCACCTAGCCTTTCAGTAATACAATTCTAGAAGCATGGCAACTTACAAAGCTCAAACACACATGCATTTGTTTTATTAGTGGTTCACTTTCTTGTGTTGTCAATCTCCAAGGCTTTTGGGGTCTTTCACTAAGAAAAAATTAATATTCACAAGGACGTGAATACTTTTACTAGAAGGATTCCAAAATCATAGTCGAAAACACGCTACTAATATTGACTATAAATATGATCGTATATGTTTTCTTGGCATAATTATCGATTCCTTATAGTATTGATATGACATACGTGTCTCCGCCCGCAATCTAAATAAACTTACATCGAAAATTCAGTATCATTTTCAAATTTAAATCATCGCAAAAAAATGAATCAACTGTTGATCGTATCGACTGAGATTGCCTCAGTTCATGAAGAAGATCGGCCGGGTATCAACTTGTTGATTTCCTCGTGCTGCACGTGCGGCATGCCTTTCACGTGAATTTGGCGTTGCTCGACGAATTGTAATTGATGCAAATGGTGTAGACCCGAGTTCAGGTTTTGATAACAGCCACAGTGTATAAGCTGTTTGATTTGGAGAAGATGACAAAGTTTTTGGAAACAAGGCATGGATTGACGTGTTTGGGCTTCTGTTTGCCAGGTTGGGATTGTTATGATAACCTTACCCTGAAAAGATTATCTTTTCGGAGAAAGGTCTTAGATGTTTTGAGAAAAAAAATGATAAGCAACATAATCAACACTGTTTAACGTAAATTCCCATATGGTTTGATTTACCAAGGAGGTATATTTATTAAAATGATATTTTAAAGATAAAACCATTTTCCATATAAAGTAGAACTATCATATTTTCGTAACAAATTTATTCATGTCTTTTAGATGAAGTGATTTAACTAAACTTTACACTGGTTTTCTGAGATCTGTTAAGGAAATTGTCTATGTAAATAGAAGGATCTAATCATTAATCTTTTAACCAGAGGATGATAGGATATCCTCTATCAAACCACACGCAACTTCCAGAATCACCACGTGAGGTTAGAGAAGTATCCAGTTAAATCAAATGACATTACAATCTCGGTAAATGAACATGCAACAAGACATCGTTGTGTTAAGGTACATCGTCAAAAGATATTACTCAGGTACGTATATATTAACTTAGATAAAAGCATCCTGTTATATGTATCATTTATTCGTATTTGTAATTTTGTGTCTATTAGGATGTTCATAGAAAATAAGTTATAACCTTAAACTTAAGATTCTTATGCTGCATGCATTTAAAGCGAATATCCTATTATTAACTTTAAGACAATTATACGTTTTGTTTTATACCAAAGATATTTATGCATGTCCCAAATATATTATGTCCACAACAAAACTGTTCGCTAAATTACCTTATACCGAAAATAACGAATGATAGTATAATACAAGTCAAATTTATTACTTGATAACGGATCATTATGCAAAGCCTTTACCAAATCATATTTAAACTTTTGCTTAGTACGAGATTCGAATGTTTAGTCTCTCTAAAACATAAATGTATTAAGGATAGTAAAATATGCCAGTAAGAAAATATCACCTTAATCTAGATTTATAGGTATTTGTCCGGACAAGGAATATTAGAAAATCAAGAAATGGAAAATTGTGTTATTCGGTCTAACGAATCGGCAATGCATAAATTCTTGAACCTTTCTGGTCGAGTCTTTCGCAGGGTTCGAATCCTCACCTTAAATCATGCAACTAAGCTTTCACTGACCGATTCACAGCTAGCAGACTTGGCCGCCAGCCCTTGATAGGGAATATGTCAACAAAAACTGATATCGAGCAAACTTAAAACATCTATATCTGTTAAGAAATTCATATCTGAGAGAAGGGTGTGATTGTCATCATCCCAATGTTCGACAATAAACCTTGGTATAAGACCAAGGTCAAGTTGAATGGCACGAAGCCCTTTTGAAATGTGTATGTATGCCGTGTTTACAATACAGATATTCTTTGAACCTATGCTAGGGTTCGGTCTGTTTGTCAACATTGAAATCTCGCACATTCATCCGAGGTTGAGATACATGGGTGTGACGTAATAATGTTTGGATACATTGTGTTCCTTGGCAAGGGAACATTCATGATGTTCTGAAATTGTGTCAAGGAAAATTTATGATCAATAAGTTTTTATTTGATTATAGAAGATCTTGATTTAACAGAAAATGTCATCTTATCAATTAAAGTTCTTTATCAAAATTACCACAGAAATAATTTAATTCAAGATACTGGTAAAACAATTCTTCATTTTATTTTATCAATAATCAGTATTAATAAATTTAGATTTTGAATTTTTTTACATTTTTTGCTGAACCATTGTGGTAGCAGAAATGTCAAAATCCAAAACTGGCTAGTTTTGACATCTGGTTAATAAGGTGTCAAGTCAAAATATGTTTTACATTTCACGGAACATTTCTAAACGGGTCAAAATCACGACATCATCTGTTTTGGTTTCATAAACAGTTATTTGCATGAGCGATCTCCAAACACGACAGACCGTATGCTAAGCGTAGGAAACCGAGGTGAAATAAAACGAAATTGAAGTTCCGAACAATGGTTGGATCGCATGATCTACATCGTTAACGGTATACTTAGTCTTTCCACGTGACCGGCGTACAAGAGGTCGGTTAACAAAAGACCCCTGTGGCAGATTAAGGACGTAACGACCCTTATTTCGTCCCCTGGCGAGATAATCAAGGCCTTTTGAGTGAAAATAGACAGTCTAAAGTATGTGACAGCTCTCGACGACCATCTTTGAAAACAATAGGAACATTATCGGCAAACTCCGGTATTCGTACTCTTCGAATGCATTCGGAAGTTTTCGGATTGTTCACAGTCTGAACTTAAACTTGACTCTCGAATTGAGGCTCATTCTCGTTTGAACATGCACGTTTGTTGTGACAATTTTGAATCCAATTGTGTTTCTACGAAGCCTCGGCATATTTGGTCGTACGTCCGAATTTCTTGTTATCTTTCGATCAGACGGTTTCTATTTTGGTAAGCACTTAATTTGGTAGGTGATTGTCTTGAAGTTCGACACGTGACTTGCGTAATGATTACTTCATCACAGATCAAGGAATATCTGTTGTGAATCGTGGTACTTTGAAACCTTTTCCTTTAAAACAAGTATTTGAATATTTTTGCAAAAATATTCTTTATCTGGATCTTCAACATTCCTTTGTAAACATACCAAACGTATCCTTTGCATTCCACACATTTCAGTTAGGTCATTTAAAGGGGCAGTAGCACGTTTTTTGGTAATTTTATATTTTAAAATTTTCACTGATAATTGTTAGTTAATGCTGAATGTCTTGCTTTGATAGTGTCAAAAATCCCATTTCACAGGCCAATCATCCATAGTCAGAGGACAAAGTATGAAGATTCACATAAAATCCACTGGCGGCCATTTTGTGTGAACACCTTTAATTCGTTTTTTGTAAGAAAAAGGAATCGCATGGCTAAACTTTACATTATATATTTGAATTATTACTGCTCCATTTAGTTTAAATACGTTGTCTTTCAATTGGAACCATTTATTTTCATTTTCCTGACATCACCTTATATTTCCCCTAAAAACGTGCTACTGCCCCTTTAACGTGTTCTTCAATTTTAAACGTAACAGCTCCTACAATATAACGTAAACTTTAAAAACACGTCTTAACAAAAACGTGCTATTTTCTTAACAATATTTACAAGAGATCTACACGAATGAAACATACACATGTGTAAACTCGGATATTGACCTTCAACACCTAAATCCTTGCAGAACGTCTACAATGTTTTCAAACCACGTGATGCAATAAAAAAATCCTTTGCATTTGCAACTGTTTACAACCTGTTTGTTTCATATTGATACTTTGCTGTTTACAATTATCGCGTTTTTATCGACAAACTTGAGCTTAGCAATTAAAGTTTCACGGGATGATTTGAATGAGTTCTCTAAAACATCGAAAATCACGTTTTAATTAAAACGTTAATTGACATAAGCTGTTTCGTGGAACGTATGTTCCCATTCCATCACGTATTGAGTTAAAAACAAGTTTAGCACCTATTTAAATTCTTGCGTGAAGTTGGATGGTTAAAACACTGACAGGTTGTTTGCATACCGCGTCTAATGGTGACAATGATTGCACAATATTTGCTCACTTTCGAGCTTCGTTCACGGGGAATGCCATTCGGATTCCACATATTTGATATCTAAAAATTGAAGAAATCGAAATGTAAATTTAAGTTATATCATAAATATTTGATAGAATTCGTCTTAGATTTTCTTCTATTTGATTATTCCACGTGCCTCTCTATTGTATTAGATAGCAGTGTGTTCACATGTGCATGATAACTAAACGTTTGTTAATATGTTTAGAAATGAATCGAAAATTGAAATCAAAAACATGTTCAGATCAAGTTAAGGTTTTGTTCAGTACCATTTTATCTTCGTTTCAAATGAAAGATTAAACAAATTTAAACGTATTTTAAATTCAATAAATAAATGTCTTTTTTAGTTTTAAGGCATAAGAGCAGATATAAACAATTGCTCTGCTTCCATAAATAAATATGAAACACCAGTAAGTAAGTAAGTAAGTAAGTAAGGGACAATACTTTTAGTCGCAGTCCTTATCAAATCGGTTTTTATTTTCCAACGTATTTACGTTGAGGAAAACACATTTTTAAGAAGACTTTAAGAAAACAATGAGACATTCAATTTTCACTTTACTGCCAAAAAACTTCACAAGAGTGCAATGCCAATAACACTTTATCTTAGAATAGTTATTGCATGACTGTTCAATAATTTGATTCATGCATTATAGGACGATTGTCCAAAGCACACTATTTAATCAGCAAACTGTCAAAACCAGCCCCGTATGTCAACACCAATAATATCTTTGTAGAGGTCATAAGGGTACCCCCTGCCTGCATATTGTCGACTCAGCACTTTAGGACCAATCCGATCTTGACCGTGATTACCAATGGATCCAAATGTTATTGACATTCTTTGATCAGACCAATTTGTTGTCATCGATACCAATACTTTGTAATCGATCTTACCGGTCACGCGTTAGCTGGCCAACGGTCAGTGAAATCCTCTTATTGTTGTTTTTGTATTTATGCATGAACTTTGCCGGTAGCAAAACAGCAGTATCGTGACCTTTTCTATATTTGCATATAATGAAATCGGCTTTTCCTTGTTGGTTGCCTGTGTTATGTTTTTATCATGCATGGGTGGACCCGCTTGTTTTTTCAAGTGCAAATATATTATATTATATCATAGCTAGTATGAACTCTATTTGTTGATTTCTAAGTTCAATTTTCAAAGGTTATCGAAATATTTACAATGAGACTTTTGAGAGATATGTGATGCCTTTTGAAAATATGAGAATTCTATTTTTTTTATTAGTTCCAAATTCCATCAAAACATTCCTGCAAAAGAACAAACATGTCACATTGTATAAAGTTTAACTTCTTTGAGAGGCAATTTAGAAGCAGGTTTGATGAAGAAGAACAAGCTTTTATGCATAATCATTTCATGCAATAAAGAAGCTGATTATCCATAAGAACTTGTTCTTGTACTTCTTTGTATAAAGTTGTATTTCAATCTTTTAAAAAGCTACATATAATCATAAAGTATGTTTGATTTTAATGATTCATTCAGAAAATTTCAAAAACCATTTATATATGAAGAACTTTGGTTAAAAGACAATTTGTAGAAGAAAGCAAATTCAAAATCAAGAATTTTGACAAGAAATAGACGGACAATTTTCCGACTTGATTCGTTATTAGAGAAATGAATAAGCCAAATATTCCAGAACACTTTAATCAATAACGGCTGCCCTTGTAAAGTTGGTTTAGAGCACGTTAATTATTCAAACATACACGATGACACGTGGTAGCACAGGGCTTTTAGCTTTTGTTCAATATGGTTATGAGTGCTCGAAGAAAAGTATAATGTCTTTCGGAATCTTGATTTGCTGTGATTCAATATTTAAATATTTAAACGTCAATCGCCCGAGGCAAGTATCGGAAGAAATTTCGATTGCCAGTTCTTAATGTATACTTTGACGTAACTCGTTTCTTAATGCATACTTGTAGAACATGAAATTAACTCGTATAAACTGAAACAGGCTGCGTATTGTGGTTATTAAATTGTTACGTATAGTATGGGGTTCTTTATATTTTCTTTATGACGAATTTAAAAATAATGATGATTCATACTTTTGGGTAGACTTTTCAAATATATTAATCAATATGGGAATGAAGTTTTGCATTTGATAAAGTGAACGTGCAAATAAACAATATTATGTTGATGAGTGTATATTATGTTTCTATCAAACACATTGGTTTTGATATGGTTTTTTTCCCTGACAATAAACGCCGCTAATGTCTGAAATATTGCCCAAGCGGCGTAAAACAATAACTCACTCACTCCTGACAATAATGTTGTCAGCATATTACTAAAATGAATTATGCAAACTAATAATAATGTAAACTAATGTAATAATCGTTTTTGCTCAGTATGTAAATATTAGTATAGTATCATATGCTTAAGGTCAAAGAAGAAATGTTTGAAAACGAAAACGCAAGGACAAAAAACTTTCAAGAACAAGAAGTATTCCTGTTTTTCAAAGGATCGTTTTAAGTAGAGGTATAGCCCAAGTGTCTAAAACCCTATTTTTAGACTAGATTATGGGTGTTTCGGAAACCACAACTAACACTTCAATTGTTCTGTCATTAACTACAAAATTACATAAACAGTCGTTTAACAGTAGAACCAGTTTGTTGAAATCGCTGTCCAAACGGACAAGTTTTGGCGAGCCAATATTGGCACCACGCCTGTTTGTCTTCTAGCAGACAATGACACCTCAGTGGTGTAAATCCAACCAATGGCTCCAAAGATCGGCTCCTATGTATAGCTGGGTGGAGCTAGAAGGAGCCTTTATAGGGTTTGAGCGAGGCAGTGTTTTTGTTTTCTCTCGGATTATCTCGGAAAGTTGATCATTCTAAGTGTTGGCCTGTTATGTTGGTTTAGTTTAAGACTATTTTCTGTGTAAACGAAGGCGTAGAGGAACGACAAGCAGCTTGTAAATTCAAGCTATGTTCAAAATGTAATATGTTTGTTGAAACATTGATCTTTTAACGTTCTTCATTTGAAGTATGTTTGTGCATACTCTTTGATTATTTTATCAAACTAAATCCCTTAATATGAAATATGAGAAAATATTGACTTTAATAAATTTTGGCACTGATTTGATAATTGTCATTTCCGTTGATTTATGATACCCTTGTTTCCTTTTCCTGGTTATGTTAATCCTTTTCTCAATCAAATTCACTAGAACTAAAATGCGTCCTTCGAGTGAACCATTTATGAATAAATTAACATACGAAAATTATTCATTATTCACGACATTTACAATACAAATAATATATCGATAAATATTAATAACAATGATGCGTTTTGACCTTTTACAAGAGATTTCAGAAAAAAATTGTATTTTTGTTAGGTGAATTGCAATTTTTTTTATGAATATATAAACATTTTTTATGAAACAAAGATTAAATGCTGGCGTCATAACAAAAATTAAACTTGTTGCATGGCATGACTTCTGTCAAGTATACATTGTATATAACACCTTTCGCATGTAATCAACAATTTGATACTAAAGTATACATTGAATATAATACCTTTTGCATGTAATCAATACATTTGATACTGATAATCTAAATCAGTTTCAACTCTAAAGGCTTTGAAATTAAAAATGTGTTGGTAATCTCAGAACCATAGGTTAAAGAAATACTCATAATCATTTACTCATTAATTCATTGACTTAAGACATATCAAATTCAACTATCTAAATAATCATCATTTTGTAATCATTAATGTATTGACTCAAGTATCAAATCCAACCAAAGTATAGCATAGCCCCACCAAATCTCCTATATCGAACTATCCCACGCCAACACCGTTCCAGGTATATACAGGTATGTAATCGATATTTACAATCTGGAGGAGCCCCAGCAAAGCTATCGATCCGATAAAGTGATTGGTGAATAAGGGGATAGGCCTTGTGGAATGCAGGGGGGCAAGTTTCATATCCAGGTAAGCTTACCTGTCCTAGGTATGCTTACTTACCTGTACCTGGTAGATTCCCCACCTGATCTGGAGTGAAGCCAAAGTAATCAGTTACCTTTATTCCTCCTGAAAGGAAACAACTTTACGGAGACACGATTCTGATCAGCAGTAGAAGTATGTTAATCTTTATGTAGGTAGACTACGTTTTTGCTAGTTACAGGACGTTACTAAGTATACCTTACTTAAGAAGAACAATTAGTGGAATTTTATAATTGGTAAAATGTATTTTAATTTTGAATTATTTGATTTGAAAATACATATTGAAGACTATGATCTTATTTGAAAAAACTCACTTGAGGGTGCTTTATCTGTCTGATAATTGTATTGAATTGAGAACCTGAGAGATAACGTAGTGAGGTATGTCACACTTCGTGTAAATGCAGGTAGACTACGTTTCTTATAATTATCGGAAATTCTAATTATAGTATTCCTTACTGGGCAACCTTTTGATATATATTTGGATAGAGTTATGGATATGTGAAATATTTGTTTTGATTTTAAATTAACTTTCATAGAAGATAAAAATATTGTTTCTAGATCGCTAAACTGGATATCCCTTAGCCTCCCTTTTTTGGTTTGACATATTACGTGAAGGATACATAAAAATATGTATATGACAGTTCATTGGGAATTCATTGATTCGTTTTTACTTGGAGATACATGGAACTTTTCATTATAATGGCAACATAAATCGTGTCTTGTAATGAGTCAAATCTGGCAGAATTTCTGTCAAAAATTATTGTTGTATTTACATTCTAACATATTACCAAGATTATTAATTGATATGTAAAACGCGTTGTAATGAAATCCTAAATGTATAAATGTAACTTAATGACCTCAAATCCGCATGCAGTTCATTCGGATAAATGTAAAATAAATATTGAAAGTTTCAAGAGGATAGCGTTTGCATTGATTTCTTAATACATGAGCATCTTTTGAAAACTGTTTTGCATCGTCGAATTAATCTGACATATCCGTTCTTCCTCTGATATATTTTAAACAATTCTATTTTCAAAAAACAAATGGCAAATCTAACGCGGATATGAAAATCCTTATTTCCTCTTTCCAAACACATCAAAACATCCTGACTTTTGCCCTTTCTGTCCTTATGATTATGAAAGACTCGCTACTTGTGAAATATGGAAAATCTAGGTGCTTTTCTCCAAACACATGAATGAAAACTGCCTTGACTTGTGTGTAAAATTTTGAAAATTGGAGTTTTAGGAAATTTGTAAATATTGGGGATTTGTTTAGGATAGGATGGCGGTGTTCACACTATGGTGTGATCGGGCAGAGCTGTGGAGTCTTAGTGTATCCGGTCCCAAAAAGAGCTATTCAGGGCCCGTAACTCTGTATTGTACCTAGCTTTAAAGGGAGATCGTCTCTGCCTTAAAGAGTGAGAAAAGTTTCAAATTGCGCACTTCCTGAAATATTGAATAATTTGTGTGCATAATATTTTTTACAACATTGCTGCAGGTATTATAAAATTGTGAAATTTCAAAATGGCGTGAAAAGGGTATTTAGTCCTAGAAAAGAGATTTTGAAAGCATTTTGTCATTTTGTATCATTTTGTGTCCGTGAACGGACTTGCTTGTGGATGACGGTGTATGAAACATAAATAATATGTGAGTAACTTTTTTAATTTCCTTCAATAGTGAATGACTTTTCCAATAGTGTAGGTGGTTTAGTATGTATGATGACAAGGAACGTCATGAATATTAATACGCGAATAAAATTAATGATATGAATACGTCATTTAATTGCATCTCAATGTTTTGGTCGAATTTTAAGGCCAACTAAAGATGGACCAATTGTCTAAGTAAGACTGACATTTCTTTTTAAAACTTATCAATTAGATTCGTATTGGCGGTGTTTTACTTCTAGATGATAAGATATTTTTACGAAATGTTTCTAAACTTAGATACGTGTCTACGAATTAACTAATTCTTCTGAGTACGAAAGACGTAGTGTATTTCTATTTAGTTAGAATACAATAAAAGCATTTGTTACCTGGCGATATCTACCAAGATGCTTTCATATCATGCAAGAAATGTTGTATACAAGTGTTAAGAAGACCATTTTAAAACGTAAACATTCCCAAAACCCGTTGGCTACATATCAAGAGTTTAGTTAAAGTGACCACACGCAATGATGTTATGTTTCTTACAGAGCGATCACGGTCAGTTTTTCATATTATATGAGATTACACTTTCTCCAATTTGATACCTCTTATGAGTCCCCAAAAGCTTTTCAATTCGTTATAGCCGAATTAAATAACAAGAATAGAAGGACAGAACTCTTACATATATGTATGTTTTATTTAACTATGTGAATGTAATTGCTTTCTGTTGTCAAAACATGTTACCTATTTTGATAAAATAATGCAGACAACATTTTCTTAAGTAATTTAACCCAATTTTAGAGTTTATAAAATACATAGTGTAAGGTCTTTTTATATCAAATATAAACAACTTTAACCAAAGTATTTCCTACTAAATATTGATATGCCCAACTTTTGCTAGATCTTCTGTCCTGACCAAAATTCTGTATAAAATGTTGATTAATTCAGAACGTCTTACGCCTGACAGGTTTATGCGATATTGACCATAACTAAAACAAATAACTCCGAAATTCATGACGCATCCACGTTCCTATGACAGTTTGATCGATGTGGGATATTTCGGTGAAAAAGTATGTCTTTTTAGATATTTTTCTTTGTAGTTTATGATTTGACATACTTTGTATGATCCATCACAGACACGGTTTTGGAGCACGTTATTTTGTTAAGACGTTGCTACGGAAATGTGAAACCAACACATACTGACATACATTTGATAACAATGTTATTGCTACAGCATAAAATTACATGTATGATTAAATTTGAAGGGAAGTTAAAACATTATTGAAAGTCGTGTTATTATCTTTTAAAGAAGAAATGTTGTCATTTTTCTTTGTTTATAATAATGAACATACATAGTGATTTCTCTTAGGATTCTAATTTTCTGGATTATATATCTGAAGTTCATGTTGTAATGATTAACATTCAAATCTTGAAAATGCATTCTGCCATTGTTTTCTTCTAAAAAAATGTTTGTTTAAAATAAAATTATTGAGACCTTCAGCTCACTTCCTGAAGCGAACAATGGGTGTATTAATCTTCATTTTGTTGTATATCAAGACACATATCTCTCTTTTGCCATATAACAGAATGTCATTGTCCAAACTACGGGCGTCTCGCTAATTTAGTATTACTGTAAATCCCACAACCTTGGTGTACTGCAAGGTTATATGGAATACAACTGACAACCAGCCTTCATTTCATAATTTCTATTTGTATGTTAAAGCAGTTTCTTCTCAGTTCTAACTGTGAAATTGACTTCTTGAAAGGACAAAACGACTTAGAGGCAAGAGTGGTAATATTCAAGCCAACAAATTCCTGGCATTTGTTGTTCATGTTCTTAGCATCTGATCGTGAACATTCCCTCTTCTTTCATCTTTGTAAATACCTCCCCCAGGTCGCTGTTTCTGTCTGTCCTTTGACCCTTTGAGCTTCCATGTATTGTCCCCCGACTTGGGGATTAATGTTAGACAAATGGAATTACACACACGGTTATTTCTGGTAAAGGACTTTCCCATGCTCCTGTGATGTGACGGTCAATATTTGGACTTCTTTTGGTTCTCTTCGCAAACCCACAGCGATTTCTGAAAAAGATTGTTTTGCAATGCTGTAAGGGCTATTTTTGTTAATAGTCATACAATGAAAGCGGGGGAGATAGAGATAGATAGACTAAGGACTAATGACTAAGGGAAGTTAGGAATAAGAATTAAGGAAAAGGCAAGAGTAAGGACTAAAGAAAAAGAGGTTGAGAGATATATGGAAATATAGAGAGAGTTGGGAAAAGAGAAGGGGGATGAAGGTATTTGGAAGGAAGAAAAGAGTGATAGATGGTTAGATTCGAAAATATTAAGAAAGAATGAGAGATAGAGAGAGGGAATGAGAGATAGAGAAAGAGGGGAGAGAGATAGGGAAATTGGATGAGAGGGGATGGAGAAAGGGAATTGGATAGGATGAGGGACATAGGAGTGAGAGAAAGATGTAGAGATGGCATGAAGGGGTGAGAGGAAGGTGGAGAGATATAGAGAGGAAAGGAGTGAGAAGGGATAGAGGGGGATATAAAGTAGGAGAGATAGAGAGATGGTATGAAGGAGTGAGAGGACGGTGGAGAGATATAGAGAGGAAATGAGGGAGAAGGGAGAGATAAAGTAGGAGAGATAGGGAGTGGTTGGAGAAATTGGAAGAGAAGTTAGTAAAAAGACAAAAAAGGTGGCAAATTGAGAGATATGTTTGACTCATTGGTCGAATGATATGCACGATGAAAGATAATAGAGTTGTCGTGTGAATTAAGCCATGTGACCTGATGTCAGTGATAAATCGATGTTTAACAGTAGGTTGTGAATGAAAAGTGTTATTGTACGTGATAACCGTGTGTAAACCAAATCCACTCTACACAGTGGTAAAAAATGAGCATGAATAATTCTGCTATTCCTTCACGTTTGCTTTCTAAAATGTTTGCTAGCAAAACACCATCGTCAACTTCAAATGAAAACATAAAACTCGTTAAAAAATTATGTCACACATTTTTACATGACTTATTACCAATTATGGATATGAGCCATGAGGTTTTACAAAAATATTGGTTACTTGGAATATCGATATTTTACTTTTTATATTAAAACAAATTAATGTGGAACATGTGAAAATCTTTGCAAACAGAATTTTTTGATAAAAATCTGCTAATAGTTTAAGAAATTAAAGCTATCACACATTCAACTGGCAGTCGTAAAAATAAAATCGAAGTAGTCCTTAAATTCAAGATAGACATACATGACTTGTTCATGCGTAGGCGAAGCGGGAGTTTTATGCTGACACAGATGGCAAATTAGCCAGTAACTTGTGTTCCAGATATATACAATAAGAACTCGAGTACAAAGGGAGCATTGATGGTATTAGCTTGGTTAGATCGTGAATGGTTACTTACTCGTTATTCCGTGACTATCACTTCTCAATTTGATTAACTCCTGTTTTTTTTACTTCTCTATGTGATTACTTGTCTTTTTTGGACTATAAATTCTAAAGGCTTTTATGGAGAATATTTTTTTGATAATATGCTTTATATAATCACATTACTTATAACTTTACACAACGATTATTATCATGAATTTAAAATGAATTCATTACGAATGTCTTAACAATTATTTACTTATGTGATTGTATTCACCTCAAAATTTCGCCTCTAATTGCCCAAGCGGCGTAAAAATTTCATTCACTAAAATTCAAATTGTTTAATAACGGAAATACTCCTGACAGACCGTTAAACCATATTCACTCGCTTATAACTTAGAACTAAATATATTTCTTGTGTTCGTAACAATATTCAACCATCAATTCAACATACCCTTAAACCTAAGGAATGATAAATGATGCATATATTTACTAGAAGACTACTGATATGAAATAGTCAATGGGAAAACTTGTTGAAGATAATTTAAAAAAAAATTCAATTCAACTTTTTCTTTGATGTTATTTATCAAATATGTGCGAAACGCCAAAACGCTATTTTGGTTAGTGTCCACTTTGGTCATTCCATTTAATTACTTTGACACCTTTCTTTAGTCACAAGATAAACGAAACCCACAAAAGGTCATTTGTTAACCGAAGACCATAGAACAATTGGTAGAGTTGTTCTTTTCTGGCACGTGTCTCAATAAGCATTGGTCAAACATTCGGACGCTTGACCACCACGGTTTGACCAATGTCCATCTTGGTAGTGGAGCGGTGTAATCAATGTCATATATATACACATTGAAATCTGTGTAGTCACTTTTGCATTACAATAGTTATTCTTGCAATGGCGTTGATGTGAAGATATAATAAGTAACAGAGTATTATGTATTCGGCCTTTTCGACTTTGACTTAACTTTTTCGGCCCTCTTGATACAATTTCCCTTTCTGGAGAATCTTGTGGGAAAAGGATATCACTTTAGAATCACCACAATTAATTTTACATGGAGAATATAAAAAAACGGAATGAAACAGATGAGTCTAATTTGTTTTATTGTGTTTGATTAAACAAAAAATGATTTACATTAAAGATGCTTCCGTGAAGAGGTTGAGATTTGTAACTGGGACGATGACTTTGTAAAGCTTTCGGACAATATTTTTGGGAAATTATGTTTATCCGAAATGAGCTACAATGCAATAAAACTTCTGTGTTTTGGACATACCGCGTACAAGCTTCCAACTGAGTTTAGAATATCAATGCAAATACTTTATCAATACGATACACACAACTCATATATAGACTAGTTCACTGAAGTCCAGTTTCGCTCCATTATGGACTCGGAATACAAATACTTGACCAATACTGAAACAGAAGACATAACTGACTCAGAGCAAGTTCAATGTCCCATTGTTAGTCCAGAAAGATGACTTTCAGCCAAGGCACGCGTGCCTTCTATTTGTTACCCCTTCTGTATTTGTTGATTTGATAGACAATGCTTTTTGTGTCGTTATTTGTAGCTCTGTCTTTGTAAGCCATGAAAAATAGCATTGACTTCTTAAGAATTTTACAGTTCTTTCTTCTGTATTTCTTCAATGATCACCAAGGTGTTGCAAAAGTTTTCAGATTGCATTGCTTTATATTTAGACTTGTCCTTTTGAACCATTGCTCCTTTTGAAGAATCATTTTATCGATGCCTTGCACATAATTGTGGTTTGTCGTTTTACATTTCTTATAAACACGATGATAGGTATCTGAACGATTTCAGTTGTCTTGGTTACAAGAGATTCGCCAATCGATTGGATACATTTTTAAACGAAAATGACGTGTGATGTTGAAACAAAGATAAAAAGGAGTTAAGAAAATCTTTGTCAAATGTATGGTGCTCAGTGAATGTAATTCTAAGATTAGAGTTTTATTTCAAGAGCATGTTAAGGGAATGATTTGCACAAGTTATTTTTCGCTACAGATGTTTAAGCGACATGAAGCCGAAACCATTCAAATACTTGAATGAATGTGTATTTGATTGCACCATCGAAAGAATACATTTCTATTTTCTATTTCTCATATGAATAGTGGTTTTCTTAATATATCAATATACTTAAACCATCATTAAGATAAAACATGCTGTCATTTTCTATCATATAACTTTATGAAGGCATATAACTAAATTAATATTTCAAAGATCTTTACGTGGCAAAATAAACGTTTCAGATTAGTTAAATATTTTGAAAGGCAAAAACATACACTAAATCCCATTAGCATTCAGGTATAGTATGTTTCACTTAAGTTGTAATATCAGCAATTTATTTCATATAGAGACGTTTTTATTTTCTTGTTGAGGAATGTTTGCCCTCCTTCTGTAAGATTACCTATATCAAACAGGTATGATATACTGTATATTGACAATGACGCTCAAGATACTGTATACAAACAACCCGGTCTTGGTATAGAATACATCAATAAGCTTCTGTCTTTGAAAGCACATAGAGGTCAAGGATTACACAGTGGCCCATAAGTGTATTAGTAATTATACCGGCCCGGGTCTAGTATATGTTACTGGACTATTCTTTGCACTTCAAGTTCATCGAAATACTGATTAAAATGACTTCATATAAAGATTAGTTACAGCAATAACGATCCTAATCACCAGTAACACAAGTTACATTTAATGGTTTATAACTGACATAACGTTTTGCCACCGACATGGACAACTATTGACATGCTGTATTTGATTAAGGGCATTTATCTTGTTTTAAAATGATTCATAAAACTTTGCGTATGTTGAGTTTTAGATTATGTTTTGAAATAACTCGCATGTTTCGACTTTATATTTACACAATGTGACAAGACAGTGAACATACGCGCTAATTAATTGGCGGACCCCCCCCCCCCCCCCTTTTGGACTTTTTAAGAACACCAGTGACTGTACTCTCGCCCCTCTTCAAGAGTAAAAAGCCTTGTCTAACTCCCTCCACCTTCCCCGCCACTGCAATTAATGCTGGCCAAAGTTTAAACATTTAATTAGGCTCATCAAAGCTCAAGCTCTTTGCAAATTGTCATGTTTTCACAACTTATTTCTAGTAAATGCTGTGTAAGTAAACTGAGAAAGTACTTTCGATTTCCTTAAACTCGGGTACATTAACATATGCTTTCTAAAGTACATCCTCCTTCGCAAAGCCTAAAACACCAGTTTCCGAACCCGTCATTTTATGTTCGGAAACTGGCGTTTTAGGCTTTCCTTAGGAAGATGTCTAAAGTACGAAATAAAAACGTTTTATGAATCTCAAAAGTAAGTATAGATTAATTTAAACCAGAAACAGTAATTTTCAGAAATTGCTTGTAGAATCATAAAGTGAACCACAAACCCCCTTATTTGCACAATTGATGTCTCCCTTTCAAACTTCCTGGATCCGCAACCAATGAAGGGAAATCAATTGTACGATGTATGACATTAGAAAAATCATATACGACTGGAACTAGTACATGTACAATATCAAAGTTCCATATAGATCTGTTACACCTGCGAGGATCAAATAGTAAGTAGGGACCTATCACTGGGGTTACTCCACGTACAGGTTTAGTAGCAGGTAAGCGCGACCTCTAGAACAGTAAAAGTGTCACATGAAACAAACTGGTATAGAACTTCGTTTTTATGATGGACAAAGCAAAGGTCCGCTATGGACAGGTCTTTATGGGTTTAAACGAAAACGAACCAAGATTATCAACAGATGAAGGCCTTTTGTTGTCTTTTCAAAATATTTTTATTCGGATATTGTTCTCTAGATATATATTTCAAAAAGTACTTGAACTTGTTTCAATCTAGATAATAGCATGATTAAAAGAACAGTTTAAAACTATTTTTATTCGGATATTGTTCTCTAGATATATATTTCAAAAAGTACTTGAACTTGTTTCAATCTAGATAATGGCATGGCCAAACAACAGTTTAAAACTATTTTATTTGGTAATTGTTCGTTAAATATATATTTCAAAAAGTACTTGAGCTTGTATTAATCTAGATAATGGCATGGCCAAAACAACAGTTTAAAACTATTTTTATTCGGATATTGTTCGTTAAATATATATTTCAAAAAGTACTTGAACTTGTTTAAATCTAGATAATGGCATAGCCAAAACAACAGTTTAAAACTATTTTTATTCGGCAATTGTTCTCTAGATATATATTTCAAAAAGTACTTGAACTTGTTTAAATCTAGTTAATGGCATGGCCAAAATAACAGTTTAAAACTATTTTTATTCGGTAATTGTTCATTGGATATATATTTCAAAAAGTACTTGAACTTGTTTAAATCTAGATAATGGCATAGCCAAAACAACAGTTTAAAACTATTTTTATTCGGCAATTGTTCTCTAGATATATATTTCAAAAAGTACTTGAACTTGTTTAAATCTAGTTAATGGCATGGCCAAAATAACAGTTGAAAACTATTTTTATTCGGTAATTGTTCATTGGATATATATTTCAAAAAGTACTTGAACTTGTTTAAATCTAGATAATGGCATGGCCAAAATAACAGTTGAAAACTATTTTTATTCGGTAATTGTTCTTTGGATATATATTTCAAAAAGTACTTGAACTTGTTTTAATCTAGATAATGGCATGATCAAACAACAGTTTAAAACTATTTTTATTCGGTAATTGTTCGTTAAATATATATTTCAAAAAGGACTTGAACTTGTTTCAATCTAGATAATGGCATGGCCAAAACAACAGTTTAAAACTATTTTTATTCGGCAATTGTCCGTTGGATATATATTTAAGAAAGGACTTGAACTTGTTTCAATCTAGATAATGGCATGATCAAACAACAGTTGAAAACTATTTTTATTCGGTAATTGTTCGTTAAATATATATTTCAAAGAGTACTTGACCGTTTTTTATTGCATATGATAGCATGTCCAAGAACAACAATGTTATATTTCGTCGCTATCTAATATAAATGACATGTGTGTCTTATTCATTTGAAGTCCATAACAATGCTGTATGATTCTGAGTCATTTTGATTGTTCCGTAATTGAATTACGACTTCCCCTTTTACGATTGCTCGACAAAGAACCTCAAAGGCACAATAGAAGGTCTTCTGTGGGAAAAAACGACAAAAGTTTATCTCCAAACAAGCATATCTTACGTACCAAGTTTCATTAAGTTACACTTTATCATTTCTCTGACTCGTGTTCACAAAAATGGTCCAATGCAGTTTTCGCTTGATTTGTTATACCTTATTCTACTTCTATGGATAATAGGGTTGAGTAATGAGATTTTCTTTCTTTAAGGTAATGCATTTTCATATGAGTTTATGCAGTAAGGATAGTTTGAGCAAATATAACATAAAAATGTACTATAAGTGTACCTCAAAGTGACATAGTGTGTTTAAAAAATTGTTGTTTGGCTTTACATGTGCCTAAATGATATATGTAGTTATTTACGTTCACAATTCGACTTTCATATCATTATAGCATTATCATTATGTTACAATTGCTCGTTTTCAATAAAATATTTAACAATGGTCTTCTAAATATGTCGATGCCTAATTAACATAGCCAGCTTACATGTCATAATGTGGACAATATGGCAGTTTAGCCTTACCAACTTAAATTACATATACGTATTGAAGTGGTAAATCACAAAAACAAAGTATTTCCTAAAAAAAACACCATCCACATCACATGAGCTATTTGTCTGCAACCATATAGATCTAATCTGTCACTCAAAGAACGTTTAACACATTTCAATCAAAACGGCTTTGAGGGGACAGTCATATCGGGGTATTTATTGTGGAAACGAAATTCAAGAGGCCATTTCAGTTAATGCATAAAATGCTATTAGTATATGATTATAAAACAACGAAGTTGAAACATGTTACTGGGGGTAAGAATTTTGTCGCCCATTTTTAAAACTTTATACAGAAGAGCATACAGGTGAATTTCGTTTCCACAAAAAAATACCCCATGGGACTGTCCCTTTAAGTAAAACAGTATCTAAATTCGTAGTAATATTCCATCGTAAGTTAACCATCAATTTGATATTTGCCTCGGCAATGTAAATACATTTCCATTCACATAGAAGTAGTCGTTTTATCAGTATTGGCATTTTCTGTCAATCAAATATTTAACGTTTGTTCTTTTGGTGTGCCTGATTGTAGTAAGCGTTCATTAGCAGCAATTATCACAACGCCCCACTTCCGTATTAAATTAGGGCGTAGTAAATCTCACATAGAACAAGAATGCATGTGGACAGTTTACTCAAAGCTGTCAAATATTTGATGGATAAATTGATCAATAATTCAACTGTCCAATGTCCATAGTTCAATGCTATGTTGTTTGTTATTATTTTGTTGATATGTTTATAAACGAATTATCAAAATAACGTAAGTTTCTAAACATCTATTTTTCGAATGAGTTACCACTATTTTAGATATCTATCAAATGAAAATATAGCAATCTAAATACATTTAGATCAATAGCTTTTTATGTTATGTTTTAATTTATTTTTAAGTCATAATGATTTAACAAATATTGAACTGTCGATCTCAATTCATTTAGATTGAAAATATAGTGATATATAATTAGTAGGATTATATTACATCAAAAAACCTATGTTAATTCTTGCATTCGAGCATAAAGTTAATAAATGTTGCAACAAATACGATGTAACGAAGATCAAGTGTAATGTAGTTGATCTAATTCAAAATATTCATTCATTGTCGAATTTAATATGAAAACTGATAGAATAGCTCTTTGTGATCATTTTAGTTCTAATTTGGTTTAAAGTTAGCCAAAATTACGTTCTTCTCTAATGCATCATCTATCATGTTCTAATACAGTATCAGTAAAATATTTTTGTCTCACCTTTAAATGCCTGGAATCTTTGAATCTGTCAATACCGAAACAAGCTCTAAAGGCATACCATTAAAGTTCTATTTGAGATGGAGAAGCAGAAATAGACAAGTGAAGGAGATATTTTACAAGCTGTAAGGAAGTTAACACGGTGTAAGAACCGTAACATGCTGTAGCTCGTGTTTTAACGCTTATAGGTTTAGAGTAGGGATCAACTTTACTGGGAATAGACCAAATGGTTGGTTTGGGGGGATTAGTTTTAACGAATGCTAGGAGTTTATTTAAAGAGAATGATTGTTGTAATGATTGTTATGGATAGAGATGAACCATGATATTATCATTAAATAATTCGATCAATTATTTCTTAGAATTATTATGAGAAATTGTATGAATGTGTTCGCTTTCGTTTTCATTTTCTTATAAACCTTTCAAATAATTTCTCACTCATATGTTATGTTTTCTCCTTTCAAAATGTCAAATAGTTCTCTAAACTGTTATGTTTGATTCGATGTGCATTGAATTATGCTATTTTAATGCATATATCTACATAGCGAAATTTACAAACCTATAACAAGTGTATATTTGTAGTCAATATCAAATTGATTTAACTTATTTTTAACAACGTTTTCAAAGTTTCATTGAAATTGTAAAAATTAAACTAATGTTATTATTAGAGATAACTGCCATTTAGATAATGTTATAATTGACGAACATTACAATTGACCATTATAACTCCTAAACAATGTCAATGAAAATGTCAATTAATCCCTGTGTAATGAAACATTAACATTAATTAACACATTATGACATGTTAATAGAAACAAAGGAAGAAACACGATGCTTTTGTTGAATCTTTCTTTTTTATATGTTTTTTCGTTAATTGTAAAGACGAAATCTACTACAATTATTCATTCATAAATATATGTATTTACCTGACGTGTAGCAATATTTTAATCGTACATATCTGATTTAATATTTATTCAATTTGTCACACATAAGTCAAAGAAAAATTTGTCACGAAGGTTTTAATATACGTTTATTGATTGCAAAAATACATGTTTTTCTCATTAATTCAATTTATGAGGATACAGTATAGCTCATTCATCATGATCCTAACATGATATCTAACATAATTGATGGAAAAACGAGCCATAAAATCATTTTCCCCTAAAACAATATCAATGAAAATGTATTAGATGTCTCCTATGTACCCCTCAATCATCATAACTGTCATATATCTATTTTACACCTGTCGTGCCTTTCGTGTTTTCTGTGAAGTATTCTTGCTTTACACGTAACGGAATGTTAGAAGTCCATCAATCTTTGTTTTCGTGTTATCAATGTCATAACCATACCTACCTATCTAATAATCAGGCAGATCTACCATATGTACATTAGTCGGGGCTAATGATCACACGTACCGACACCTGGACTTACCTGTGTGACGTAATTAGCGTTCCCCACGGGTCATCGGGTGTCCAGGTGATGTCCTTAGACAGGTAATTATCTACCTGAGCGGGAAATCTGGCGTTAATGATGCTTGGGCCATTTGTGGTCCTTTGTGGTAAAGCGCAGATGACATATCAAAACAGCCTTTGAGAACTTTTCCGGATAGATGCATTTGGAGCAGTTTTGAAGGGAATGTGTCTCATTGGTAAGGTTTAAGGGCTACGTCAACGTGTGATGTTACTGCAATGGGAGCTAAATGCTGTTCTGTTTCAAGAAGTCGTTCCAGATCGTCCATTACGAGTAAGTAGAGAAATTATGTTCCAAAAGTGGTTTAGTGAATCCTGTATCATAAGAATTTCGATGAATCCTGTGTCAAAAGTAGATTGAGGAATTCTGTATCAAAAGTGGTTCAATTTCTTATCTTACGAAGGTCGAGTAATTCTATTTCAAGTTTTGATTGGGGAATTCTGTAACAATAGCAGAATGAGGAATTTTGTGTCCAAAGTGGATAGAGGAAACCTGTGTCAAAAGCAGATTGAGGAATTCTGTATCAATAGTAGTTCGAGGTAATCTGTATCAAGGTATTTCCACTCGTCAGAAGGTGGATTTCGGACTAGTTCGACATATGGTAAACCAGTATCAAACAAAACGTTACGTTTTCTGAGAAACATTATTGAATCCTGTTGTTGCTCCGTAAACTCCCTCAATTTTTTGGCTTTCGAATGTTAGTAATTATGTCGATGTTTCACCAGGAATATCGAATATTGATATTGCATACATGAAAATATATATATGAATAACACAATTCTTAGTGACATCTTCTTTAGGGGATCCATTATTCGAGTTTGTTGATATTTAAAACAGTCCGATCAAATATTTGTGCTGAAATTATGCAGTATAGTGTGCATTACATTCTTGCCTTTCTTCTATTGCATTCTGAACCAGAATATTGTTAGATTTTGGATGTTTGATTCAGTTTCAAAAGTATGAAGCGTTATGTATATAGAACATCATTGAGGAGTAATATCGTTATGAACAATGAACATTTCAACTACGATTTGAATCAAGATCTATGTCGCTCTACAACTAGTCCATCTATTTATTCCAAATCTCTAGTCACTTTAGACAAATTGTAAAGTTTGGATTATGGCGTTTTATATCTGCAATATAAGGTCCACTTACGAAAGCAAGTAAATGAAGGTTAAAGGTTTCTTTGAAATGAAATTTAAGACGTATTAGAACTTGACGAATTTTCTCAGAACATCTGTGTCCTTGTTGACAGTGTCGTTAGTTCAAGTAGCTGATTGTGTAGGAGGACGGAGTGGTTCCTATAAATGTCATAGCAATCCTGTTTTCATCCGAGCTTATTTATATTAACCGTGTAACCAGCAACCAGAAAAGAGTTATTGTCTGAGTAACCAACCAACCTGAACCACATGCGGTATCTTAAAGGATATCCGCTTAATTTGACTTTGTGACATTTCCACGTGTATTCTCCCTAAATACAATCAGACTGTTTGTCACACATAGCATTTACTCGCTATCGTGAGATAGAGCTAATTGATGTGTCCCCGTTACGGTGTTATGCTCGGGTATTTGTACAATTCTCAGGTGGATGGTTTGAATTGGAAGTCATTCTCGTGAGAGGGTCGTGACATTAAGACAGGTATGTCAAGTCCAAAACACTGAACAAACTGTTAACCCATGCAAAGTCAATTGAAACGCCATTTTGCAGTGGTCGCTCGTCTGACCTTTAGCATTTTTCGCTTCAATTTAACCCAAATCTCAGAAGCAGATGTTTTAACAGAAGGTTGTCCAGCTGAGCAGTTGCTAAACAACCTGTTCAATCACGTTAGGGGAACTGTAATCACACCTTTGCAGCGAACACGGAACATCTGTTTAATCTAAGATGGCAGAATTTGAATAAGGGGGCTCATCGTGACCACCAGACAAAAAATGGCGGAAATGCGTGGGACCCATGTAAATATAAAATCATGTTTAGTCTGTTTCAACCAGTTAAGTGGTCACTACTGATTTCATGCACAATTTCGGGAGAGCATTAAATGGCCAATCAGGACTAAATTCTTAAATCTTAAGATAAGGTGTTCGTTCACAAACTGACCGAAACATTGGTGACCTTCAAGTTATCTTTAACATGAAAATGTTCTCTCAGAAGGCATCGGTCACTGGCCGTTTGTCAGATGTGGCATTGTTTACGTCAAACTCAAATCAAAGGGTTGGGTTCGAATCAAATAGTACCAGACATTCGTCTCATTTGAGGTCTGATTCGAGTCTCAGATTCCAGGTGAAAACTAGCCAAACTGTGAATTCATGTTTGAACAGTTTTCCTATAGAGACCTTTTGCGACAATCTCTTATCCATGCCTTTGATTAGTAGCGGGTCCTTTGAAATGGAAGGCCATTTGGACGAACATGAAAAACAAGTAACCCTGACCAAACTGTTAGTCCATGTTTGGTCAGTCTTACTGCAGTGGTCAGCCGTCTGAAAGATAATCGCTGGACATGATGTGACCACAGTTGGTGTTTGGAAGAGATTAGCAACCCCAAATGTGTCCCCTCATGCATTCCGAAATGATTTAGCCATGAACTAAATTTGTCTCGCATAGGGTAAGAAAACGCTGGGATGAAGAATGTCGACTACATTATTAATGAAGGCTCGAGACTTCCAGTTAGATTGTGTACTGTTTAAATAGCCAACCATTACTGATTGTACGATTCCGTGACATAATGACATCCAATGAGCAAGTGATTTGACTGAAATAAATATCTACCTTGGAATATATTGAAAAGCATATAAACAAAGTAAGATTATAAAAGATTCGACATGTTTTTTCAAACGTATCAGATAACTATTGTTTTTACTTTTTCTGAATTCTGAAAATGACTAATTTTGTGTCTCGAACAACTGTCGACCAAAACGTTTCGTCATGCCTTTTAAAAAAAGAGAATAGTTCAGATGATAACCTCTTTGAAAGTGTCATAACGTTCGTCAATTAGCGATTTGAATGGCATCAATATTTAATATCAGTTGAGAATGTCCAAATCGTCTCCAGAAAACGACCAAGACATGTTATGACCACATCCTGTATTTGAAAGAGACTTAGCATCAACGAAGTCGTTAACCAACTACTCTAAGGTGCAATAACACGATTTGACCACAGATAATATTTGCAATTGGTTTAGTAGCACTAGATTTGTGTAATCTTGTAACGACATTAAACAGTACGTGTGGTCAAAGGGTGATGACCTATGGGAAATTAAAGTTCAAGATTTTGACCAAATAGTCAGAGATGCGGACATCTTGGTGTGGGTGGTTGACCACTCTCTTCAAGCATACACTACCAGCTAGGTCAAATTCTTCATTGCAAACTATTTGTTGTGTTCTTGGTAAGCGGAATGATTATTTCGTGCCTTATAATTTATACAATAATAAAAGGTCACATTCCTATAGTACGAGAACGGTACATTTGAAGGATTCATCTTGACTAAAGACACCTTTTACAGATGTGTCATTTCAAGCATATCGTTGTGGTGTTCTATGAGAAGACCATGTGTGTAAACACAATACACAAAAACACAATAATATCAGGTTTACAAATTCTATATATTTCTTACATTTTCAAATGTAATGTATGTGTGTAAGCATGTTAAGTGTGTTTTGAGAGACCAGTATTTCGAAAAAAAGTGAGTGCACCTAATTTGAAATTTCCCTGAAGTACCCAACATCGATATAAAGTTGTGCATTTATCAAAGAGACGTGTCCATCACTAATGTAGTGCCTTTATTAGAATGAGCACACATATGAAGTCAATAACTCTTTGTCAAGCCATGCTTTTCTTTTTTATATGAGGAATCACATTCAAAGATATATCAACTACATGTTTTTCCATAATACGTTGAGCTATTGATAATATCACATACATATTCGTTTGCTTAGAGGCATGTTGTTGGCAAAGGGCTAGTGGCAAGGAAGTATAGTATTACATAACACGTATACAACTTCCATATATGATGTTAGCGAAATAATGCTAAGTGTGTGAATAGTTGATTCGTGTCTCACAACTAAACTTCTTGACAGTAACGAAAAAAGGATACAACATTGCATTTGGTGCACGGAAGTTGTTGACATTGACTCTGGGGAAAAACATTTGGATCAGTTAAATTGATAACGTATGACCGTTTTGTCATTATGCAAAACATTATAGCAATTTATCTTCACGATATCGGTACATGTACATATAAGAAAAACGATTCATGAAGTAAGTCATTTGTGATTATTGAAGAATGACAACAATTTGGTTCATTCTCAAAGGAAACTTCATCACATGAGCCTTAATTTCTTGAATATTGTTCATCCGTGTACTCACGAAAATAATCATTTTCTGGACTGGACAAGTTATGGATGTTGTACATCTTTTTTGATGGTTCATCGGGTGGTCAATGAGAAAAAAACAATAAATATTCATAATTTCAACGTGTGTATCCCTTATTATTTTGTTCCTTATTATTTTGTTCAGTATATATTATTGGAATAAAGCTTGAACTCTAGTTTACTTATTATACATAGATTGACACTGGATAATAATGTATTGTTGGAATAGAGATCCGATATGTAACAGTATTTTGTAACACGTTTATGTAACTATTGTATATCAAAGAGTTAGATCACATGTAGTTTCATAACGGTATTTGGTAACAAGTCATGTAAGAATTATCGATTGATCTGGTGTCAATTGGCTTCATTCAGTATAATCGGGATTATTTACGACTCTATCATTCAATCTCTAAGTCATTAATGAATATATTATTACCTATACCGGATGCAGTGTGTTATTAATATGAATTGACGTTAATACTAACACTAAGGTTAAACTGGGTTTAAGCTACGAAAATATGTTTGAACGATGTAAAGTTTTTTTCTAAAGAATTCATTTGAAAAGGATTCTAAATTCTACTTTCCCTTGTTTAGCCTATTGCAAAATAATTCTTCGAAATGTTCATTGGGTATTCATTCATGTCATGACCGTATATTGATTATATAATTTTGTATTCACGTGCAAGTATGACCATAGAAATATTGGAAGTAGGATACCTATACCATCGCGAAGCGTCCCATTTGTTCAAATTTGTCAATTGAACCCCTGACTTCATCATCGGACTGACTGTATTTATTGCAGTTGTATGTATTCCTGTTTAAAGTATATATGTAATGTTTGTGTATATATACGCATGAAGTTCTGTTATGCATCAGTGATCGACCTGCATACACTTCTTATAGCTCGAAAGCGTTTGTATGTTGCATAAATGCCTTGAATTATTGTCTAAGCGGCGTAAAACTCCAACGCCAACTCACTTTGATAAAATTTGGCATGTGGGAGTTTAAATGATTTTGCATTTCACACCATAACGCCATGTCATGACCACTTACATTAACCTACCTAATTATCTGTCAAATGTCATTCACTTATAATTACCCAAGCGTATCAAGGTGTGTTGCTAATTACAGGTGGGAAGTTCCACCTGGTCATTACCAAAAACTATCTCACACCTCCTCAACAAGCTCAAATCATACTGATGGGGAATAAAAGATTTGCTGACTTTCTAAATTGCTATTGGTGCTAAATACATGTCTGAAATAGGTACCTAAGGTACTGACTCAGAGACTATTTAATCATTTGCACGATAATTTAAGATAATTATTTAAATCCAGGTACGTTGACGTATTTTACAAATATATGTGAAATTAATGTTTATGATAACGTTATAGTGAAGATAACATATCAACTCAATTTTATGTTTTCATACGAATTTTACGAGTATTATATGTTTTGTTTAAATTTAATATCGATTTGTAAACATCGCTTATGTCGAAAGGCAAGAGAAAGGGAGTGCAAGGTCATCTTTACCGAGATCAGGTGGGACATTAGCATTTTAGTGTCTTGGTGAGGAACCGTCTCAGGAAATGGTCTGCGTTCTAGAACCTGGCGTTAGTATCTGGTCACCTTAGTTCCGGGTTCGAAGCCTCTAGGTGCTCTTCCATCAAGTGAGTATTGGTACACCTCCTCAACAAGCCCAAACTATATTGTTTATGAATAAAAAATTTGCTGACTTTCAAACTTGATATCGGTGCTAAAATATAACTAAAATATAAACCAAAGGTTCAGTAACCAAATTGTTGTTGTTCTTTGGCACGTTGATTTAACATAAATCATTAAAGGGCCAGGACCTTAACGTATTTTGTCCGATATATGTTACGGCAATGTGTGTGATAACGTTATAGTGATGTTAAAATATCAACTTTATCAAATTTAATACGAAATTTTCCGAGTAGTATATCAATTGTTCAAATGAAATATCCTTATGTAAATATCACTAATGTGGATAATTAAATATGAATTGCATAAAGTAAACATTTTGGAAGCAAATATGTTCTAAAATCCATCTCTGTCCCATGGGAGGGTCATTTATCTCAACAAGAAAACATCGTTCTTTGATGATAAAGATAAATTTGGCAAACAAAACGATACGAGGGCATTAGTTTAGAGGGAATATCCAGACTTAGCCAACATTACCGCAAGGGGAGCAACAATATTGACTCTCGCGGTCATTAGCGATGTAGGAAGGGATTTGAGGCCCGGCATACTTGTTAGTTGGTTCTTAAGAGAATTATTCAAAGAGAGGCTCTATTTGTGACAACATAGCCTCGTTCTCGATAGAGTGACCTTGGAGCTCTTTGCCCTTTTGGACATTTCCGGTTTTAGGACCGGTATGTTAGCGCCCGAGGAGAGCCATTTGGCAAGATTCCCCGATTTTCACTCCCCTTAAAACACCAAAGCCAATTAAAGTGACCCCTTTTCTATACTTCAATCTTCCTTCCAATCAATTTTCATAGAATCAAGGACAAATGAGGTTTGGTGGTTTGGATGAAAATACTTTATGCTTACTTACTAATGTATTGTTTATAATGACGATAACATCAAAAGAAAATATCAAATATTGATATGCTTTATTCAGAAGTATATAAGATGATGGTTGATATTGTTCTTTATCTTCCATTTATCATAATTTTAAAATATTTATAATGGTGTCAGTGACTAAAACATGATCTCATATCTTAACTCAATTCTATCGCTTTTTCTGGCTTCATACTTGTATCATTGTGATTTCTTTCCATATCTGCATTGTTATATAAATGTGATGCTAAGATTTAGAAATTGGAATAAAGTACCATGGTTGCAAAGATGTATGACAGTGTATAAGTATCAAAGTATAAGTTCTAAGCTCTACCAATCATATGATGTTCATTTTTTATGAATTGTTGGTCAACATTCTTAATCCCAAAAAATACGAATATTTGAAGACCTTTTACATAGTTCTTTCAATTATGTTGTCCGATTTAATTCAAATCTAATTCAAATCAATATGTACCATTTCTAAAAACCTTCACCTTTTTCTACCCCACCCATTAAAAGGTGAGAAGTTAAAGTCTTTTTTTGGTGGCGCTCATGGTCACTGAAATTTTCTCCAAGTTCCGTTAATCCTGAGATTGACGTTGTAAAGTAGGAAATAGACATGGGCCGGAGCGTTTGGCAGCAAGTGTTACATATTGTACCGTACTGAGATGCTTGAAATCAACAAGCCTGGACTGAAATCAACATCACCCACGTGCGAAATGATAGATTATGGGCCAAAAGGCAAGAGAAAGGGAGTGCAAGGTCATCTTTACCGAGATCAGGTGGGACATTAGCATTGTAGTGTCTTGGTGAGGAACCGTCTCAGGAAATGGTCCGCGTTCTAGAACTTGGCGTTAGTATCTGGTCAGCTTAGTTCCGGGTTCGAAGCCTCCAGGTGCTGTTCCATCAAGTATGTATTGAGTTATGTCTTTTCCTGTTTTAAAATATGTATTTGTTTTCGAAGTTCACTTGTTGACGAGTTTATGATTTGCAGATGTTGATAGAAGCGGTTTATAGAGTTGGTCATTGTATGCATCTGTTCTTTAGCATAGGTTGATCTAAATCGAAATGTTTGGTGTTTAAGAGAAAGGGGAAATTTTCGTTAGTTAGTGTTATTATCCTTTTTGCCCTGAAACCTTCTTGAACTTGTTTTGAGCGTTACTTACACCTCTGTAAAAATAGTCTCTATTGTCAGCACTTTATCCCTTCATTAGTCGATTAGGAATTCTAATCCACGATATATCACATATACTATTACGAAAACTTATGCTTTGTCATTGATTTTAATTTTCTTCGTTTCAATCCTTTTGACATTAACTGGGTATGTTAATATGTTTCAAGTGGATGTTTGGGTGAAATTTAACTGTTTTCAATGAGTTCATTAAACATCTATCCTGGACTTAAAACAACGGAGAGGTTACAAATTAAAGTGTCATACACCAAGTGTGTTAGTGTCATACACCAAGTGTGTTGTTAACAAAGATGTTGAAATCTGTAAATCTCTCTAATCTGTGTTTTGCTTTACATATAAAGCATACACTCGTTTTACAATTAGACTCTAAAATGAAAATTTTGTCATAATTCTAAAATCGTTTGTGAAAAATTAATGAAAAGTAGACTAGGATTCCTTTTATTTAGCTCTCAAGTCTTGTCATAGACTTGCTAAAGCTTTTATCTCATTTTCGGGTCTTGCTGACAGAGAACTTGTACACCTTATAGGGGGGAAATGACAAATCATGTCATTATTTCAGTCATTTCAGATGACAGTGTAGATGCCTTTGAAATGATGTATAACAATGAAGAATAAATCCTTTAATTATTGAGACCCTATCTTTTCTCGAACCAATGAAATTTGCTACTCTGATGTCAAGCAGAATCCCTGTTTTAAAACCTGATGATACAATTCTCATCCATTGTCAAAACAAATCTATTGTAGTCGATGTTCCATTTAGATGTCCTTGAAACATTGATCATCAAGCTAAACCCTTCCCTCCTGAGAACGCCATCAACTGACAAAAGAATGCCTCCGATTAAACCATTTAGAGTAAAAACGAGGTTTAAAGTGTTTTCCTCTTTGTTAAAATAAAAATGGGATCGTTTTATAGGGTTAAGAGCCAGAATGAAGCCAAGCGGATCAGAACTACAAGGAGAGCTTTTCACACGGCCTTTGCCAGGGGTTATATCAGATAAATCGCACATAATGCTGGCAATGAAATACATGCTTATTCCGTTTAAAGACCCACTTTCAAATAGTTTTCTGTGATTTTATGTTAAACAGTTAAGGTGTAAACATAAGCCCTTGTCTCAGGGGTATTGTTCTTGTTTGATGTCAAATTTCTTGTCATTCATTTGTCTATCTATTTTTTGGATAGATAAAGCTTTGTGAATTCTTTAAATGCTTTTGAATCGTTTCCAATTTTTGAATTTGTTTACTTTTGGATTCATAATCTATTGAAGGATCTTTAACACTTCTGAAATATTTCAATTTACATAATGTTTCAATACAGACCTGTAACATGTAGTTTGAGAATCAAGAAGTTATCTTTGGAGGTCTTAACACCTTTTAAATCAGTACACCAAAACAGAAATATTCCAAAATATCATGAACAAGAAATAGACATGAAAGCTTCTATTCGAGTCAATTTTAGGATATTGCCGTATGTGTCAAACAGCCTTCAATTCAAAATGTTTCTTCATCACCGAGAAGGTAGGCCTCTTCAACATAGTAAAATGTTTATAATGTATTTTGATATATTCAAAGTTTTATTGAAACTATTTCAAGTAAGATATGACAATTTACAAGAAAAGGTTTATCATTTGAAAATGTTAGTTCATTGATTATAATAATCCTGAAACAAACTCGTTTTTGTATATTTCTATATGACTTTTATTTGATGCATCGATAAAACTCTTTATTTATGTATCAACAGCAAAGTTTAAAATATAAAAAGTTATGATGCTTTTAATCATAAATCTCAGATATGCCTCGTAATATGCTACATACATGTATATCCAATACATTATTATATATTTAATATATATTTCAACTTCTATAACAATTAACAAGCTAAATGCCTATCGTTTAAAGAGTCAAGTTATGCTCTTAAACAGAAGCCTAAAATGCTGTAAAACCATTCATGGTCATGGTGAGGGCTAAACAAAACATAAACACAGCTTATATTTAGGTTATACACTCGCTGACTATACAGAACTATGCAGAGTGGATATAGACAAATACCTATGTACATAAGCCCTCTCTGTCAACATATGTCAAATAGGACCGCAAATCAGTCATGTGTAAATAAGTCGAATAATACACATGACTGACTATGTTATGAGCGATAACTGGAGATATAATTTTGCTTATAGGTCAAGTTTATCAGTACTTTTTTTTGTTTATTTGATCGTTGGTTCTGATTCATTATTTAAAGTGCTTTTTCGGTGTCTTTTAATATTTGATATCGTTGATACCCATTTGAACTTTGTATGGATTTTTTACTCAATGATAAAGTTGGGTAAGTAAACCTTCGTAAGTGTATGCCATTATGCATGCGTTTTTTTCCTCCAAACTATCTTGACACTGAAAAAAGCACTATACGCTTATTCAAAGTCGACTGTTTGTTTTATCTCTAGTCAATTTGATTTTCTTTGCTTGTGTATAGCTTTCATCGTACGAGTGTTATAAGCATCTGATACAAAGTGCATGAGGGCGTTTGTAAGTACATGCTATGGAATGAATTATGGTTTAGGCATAGCATTAATATGATAACCTGAACCCAAAAATCTCTTCAATGTATCGATTTCTTTCAGAATATGTTTTGAATGGCATTCTGTGTAGATTATCTCCTTGAACTGAACTGAAATGGTTTTTTCTCTATATAATAAAAAAATGTAGATCAGATGTGTAATAAGCGGTAGCTGTGTAGATATTACTTATGTGTATTGAGATTATGCTTATATATGGAGGGATTTTTTATGGTTATGGAGTTATCCATTTCTCCTGTCGTTTCTGTGATGTAGATATGATGTTAGATAAAATTCGATCTGTTTTCGTTCACAAGTTGGTATTGTTGTATTGACCTGTGTTTGTAAATAAGAAGTAATGTAATCATTGATTCTTGTCTTGTTTGATCTGTTCAATGTAGTTTCTGTATCATGTTAAAGGATTCACATTGCATAACGAATGGCTAATGAGAAAAGCTAACGCACTTATGGTTAATGAGCCGTACAACTGAGGCTGCCTAAAATAATTAAATGTTTCGCGTGCATATTTTCATCAAAGATGAGGGCAGTCTTTATTTGATATTGGAACAAATATCTACTCAGTCGAAAAACTACTACTTTTGTCGTCAGAAACTCAGACACGAACTGTTGAAAGCGTTCATTATTAGTACATGATTTGACACGCCATACCAATATATATTGTCTGAAATGCGATATAACACTAACAAAACGAAACAACATTTTCTAATACATACTTTCCCATATCATAAGGATATATAATTAGTTCTACATTCATTGTGGGTTTTTTGGTTGACAAGAAAGATGATTTTCTTGAGCATTGAAGCGGATAATACAAAAATGTTTTTAAATGTCAATAAAACAAATTGTTACGCGAACAAGTTAAAGTGATGCACCGATGCACGAGAAACATTTATTTTTAATTCACCCTAATGAGTCTCCATTTGGATATCGCTATTACTGTAAGATGATCGCAACTGCCTTTGAAGTTATTAGGAGGATAATGTATTAGGTGGCAGTTTATCCTAGCGTTCTACTTATAGGAACAGTCCTATCGAGCATTTATTGTGGAAACGAAATTCAAGGGGACATTTCTGTTTATGCATATAATGCAATTTCTAAATGTTAATCACAACAAGGTTGAAATATGTTACTGGGGGTAACGTTTTTGTTGATTTATGCTTGACAATTTGAAAAAGAAAGACACAATACCGAATTTCGTTTCCACAAAAACACAAAATATCCTTTTTATTAGCTCATCTGGCCTGTAAGGCCCGATGGACTTATGGCATGGCATGGTGTCCGGCGTCCGTCCGTCCGTCCGTCCATCCGTCCATCCGTCCGTCCATCCGTCCGTACATTTTGTGGAATTTCGACTTCTTCTCCAGAACCATAAGGCCTAGAAATCTAAAACTTTGTGTACAGACTCCTTGACTAGTGAGGATTAAAAATTGTAGCTTTGGTGGCCCTGTGACCCCTAATAAGGGCCACAGGGGCCACGCCCTTAAAACCTATTTTCATCTTCTTCTCCAGAACCATGAGGCCTAGAAAGCTGAAACTTTGTGTACAGACTCCTTGACTAGTGAGGATTATAAATTGTAGCTTTGGTGGCCCTGTGACCCCTAATAAGGACTACAGGGGCCACGCCCTAAAAACCTATTTTCATCTTCTTCTCCAGAACCATGAGGCCTAGAAATCTAAAACTTGTGTACAGACTCCTTGACTAGTGAGGATTATAAATTGTAGCTTTGGTGGCCCTGTGACCCCTAATAAGGGCCACAGGGGCCACGCCCTAAAAACCTATTTTGATCTTCTTCCCTAGAACCATGAGGCCTAGAAAGCTGAAACTTTGTGTACAGACTCCTTGACTAGTAAGGATTATAAATTGTAGCTTTGGTGGCCCTGTGACCCCTAATAAGGGCCACAGGGGCCACTCCCTAAAAACTTAGTTTCATCTTCGTCCCCAGAACCATAAGGCCTAGAAAGCTGAAACTTTGTGTACAGACTCCTTGACTAGTAAGGATTATAAATTGTAGCTTTGGTGGCCCTGTGACCCCTAATAAGGGCCACAGGGGCCACTCCCTAAAAACTTAGTTTCATCTTCGTCCCCAGAACCATGAGGCCTAGAAAGCTGAAACTTTGTGTACAATTTCATTGACTAGTGAGGATTATAAATTGTAGCTTTAGGGGCCCTGTGACCCCTAATAAGGGCCACAGAGGCCACGCCCTAAAAACCTGTTTTCATCTTCTTCTCCAGAACCATGAGGCCTAGAAAGCTGAAATTGTGTGTACAGACTCCTTGACTAGTGAGGATTATAAATTGTAGCTTTGGTGGTCCTGTGACCCCTAATAAGGGTCACAGGGGCCATGCCCTAAAAACCTATTTTCATCTTCTTCTCCAGAACCATGAGGCCTAGAAAGCTGAAACTTTGTGTACAGACTCCTTGACTGATGAGGATTATGAATTGTAGCTTTGGTGGTCCTGTGACCCCTAATATATATAAAGCATAATTGATAATGAAGCCTGATGAGCTACAGAGCCAATGGCTCTATTTTTTGTCTAACGATAACCAGAATATCAAAATAATTCCATTCCTTCGAACAACAATTTAAATTTCTTGTTGGCTGTTAATGAAATGCCAAAGACTGCACTAAGGTAAACTAGCGTTCGACGTATTTAGTACATCGATCCCCAGAAGATCAAATATCTCTGACTGCTTCCCGCTCACGTTTCAATCATATTCCAAGTATTCCTAATCTAATAGATTTGCTCCATTTAACACCAACAAAGACTAGGATGTTGTCATTAGTCGATACATCGGCCAGTGAATCGTAACGTTTACTTTACCTGTATCTCATAATGTTGTAACGAGTCATAACGTTTCATTCCATGGAAGATACTTACCCTAAGGAGCGGACCCCCGGGGTTTGGGATACTTGATAGGAACGCTGGATTAACCCTTTCCCCTATTAAGAAGATCGTTGTAGGAAAGACAGGAAGTCAATCAAAAGATGTCATAAAAATGTGTTTGAATCACGGGAAATTTAAACAAAGTGGGGAAATAGCCTTGAGGTTAATTACATTTTAACACATCTGTTAGGAATCGGACGATTTCAAACCTATTATTCGAAAAACTCTTAAAGGGACAAATTGTGGTCCAAACGAACTGTTGTCCGATTAAGTGCTACGACAAGTTGTAATTGAAACCGGAATATGTGGTGAAGCTACATGCATGCTTAATGTAAGATAAATCTGTGTTAAGATCTAGCAAGACATATGCGAGGTAATGCTTTTATATAACATGGCAGTTATCTTATTTCGAATTTATCTTATTATTAAGAACTTTGTGAACTTGAAGAGAGTTTCAAGGTAAATCATTATGTGTTGAAAATCACGAAATGGCTCTTTAAGCCTTGGTTCAAACATGTCTGTTAATGCTCAAATAACTGAAAGTGGCAACCAATATCTTTAAATCGTTTCATTGAAGGAATAAGGTACATATATATGTAATATCTTAATCAAAGACATCTGAGAGTTTCAAAACGAACCCAGGAGAAGAACCTGGAACAGTGTTCTTGAACAAAAAATATGTCATTTGAAGAAAATCTGTAGAAAGTGCGGAATTTCCTTAAGTTTAGTCAGAGGTTTCTTCTAACGTAGATAAAGTGCATGTCACATAACAGAGGACAAGCTCCCGGTACGTAGATATTTGCTGCACTACGCTGCAAGTGCACTGACGAACTCTCTTTGAACTTTGGGATAAAAAGGGAAAAAAGACTAAAAAAGATGTAAACAGTAAACGTATGCCTTTAAAATCCTTCGTCTGCATACAAACCACAAGCCTAATCCATGAGAAATTTACATTATGTCGGCTGATCTATACTCTTGTTCGTAGGTATGGTGGCTTGAGGAGTTCTTGTTTAAGGTGCAATAATTGACAAATGTTTGTTTAAATTCAATGATTAACGAGTCCAAGACAATCAAATCATGATATAGTGTTCGTCTTTATTGTTTCTATTCCACATACAACTAGCGAATTTACACTTTGTTTCAAGATTTTTTTGAAACTTTCTTTCACTTGATGTTATATTTTTTTTTAACATTTTTTTTTTATCTTTTGAACAAAATCAAAAAGAGCATCGATCGTGTCAGTTGATATTAAATAATGAATTTTTATCCATTGTGGTTTCTCGTTGAACCTTTAATCCGCAAACATACACATACACTTCATCGATCGTGTTAGTTGATATTAAATAATGATACTGTTCCATTATGGTTTCTCGACGAACCTTTAATCTGCAAACCTCGAAACAGCATGCATTGAGAAGAGGCTTGAACCTACAACATACACTTCAAACCATCCAAGAACAAAATTAACACCTTTTTATTCTTACTTAATTCAGAGGTTTAAAGGGGCAGTAGCACGTTTTTTGATAATTTTATATTTTTAAATTTTCACTGATAATTGTAAGTTAATGTTAAATGTATTATTTTGACAGTTTCAAAAATGTCATTACACAAGCCAATCATCCATAGTCAAAGGACAAAGTATGAAGATTCACACAAAATCCATTGGCGGCCATTTTTGTGTGAACACCTTTAATTCATTTTGTGTAAATAAAGGAATCACATGGCTAACCTTTACGTTATATATTTGAATTTTTACTACTCCATTTAGTTTAAATACATTGTTTTTCAATTGGAACCATTAATTTTCATTTTCCCGACATCACCTTATATTCCCCCTAAAAACGTGCTACTGCCCCTTTAAAGGATTGATTTCTTTATAAAATGTTATGTTAAACTGACGTATATGTTCAAAAACTGGAGACTTTGTTCTGGCATTCACTGTGGATTCGATATGGAAGATTGGGTGTTTTTATATTCAAAACAAACGTGACAAGCCAGTTAGAAGTTGATAAACAGTGTGTCGTGAAAAAGGATATATATAATACTCTTGTATACAGACCAAAAGGCTTAGTCATGACAACTTCATACAGCCGTGGAATGATATCGAATATTTCACATAAATGTGATAGTTTGAGATTTGTTTTCGATGCAATGTTGATTTTGTGAACTGGTTGTTTGTATGATTTAAATCATCAGTATACGTTGGAACGTAGCATTGGAAACCCATGTACATAAAGTTTTATCCATTGTGCAATGCACATCTCATTCAAAATTGAAGTTTTGGAATCGTTGAGATTTTCTTTCATTTTGTATTTTGAATGGATTATACTCCATGTAGATTTTCAAATTTGTATACATTTTTCTACGAATAATCAAACTATTCCATAGTGATTTTAAGCCTGTGTGATTTTAAATACAATAAGAGGATGTGGAAATCATTCTTAATCTGTCATATTACTCTTGCTTTTTCTAAGCAAAAAGTTAGCTATTCGTCTAGCACACGACCTAAATCTCTATAATGCATCTATATGCTTAACTTCTAAATTTATTACACACTTAAATCCAAGTTGTTTATGTCTTACACATGTTACAGTCTTTTTTTTGCTTAAAGAAAGCACTTTAAGCTTTGAATACTTTATCTCAGCCTTTAAAACACTCTCAACTATCACCAAAACGTTGATTATCAGCAAACATCTTGCGAACGATTGTCAAAATGAAGAAACGATTGAACTTTCTGACGGTGCTGAGGTCAGGTTTTTGAGAAAAAGAGCGTTCGTGTTCTTCTTCTTTTGTACTTGCGCTTACGTAAAGCTTCCATTGTATAGATTCGTGAGACGAGCATTTAGTTGGAAAAAATAATGTATGCTGAAGGATTGTCTAGTGAAGTCATACAAGGCATGGGTTCAGGTTTAATTAACCTTTTGTTACGTACTGTTTTTGTACTGCAGACATGATGGAGACTCACTCTGCCTGTATTTCTACTTCCATAGCGTGTTTAGCAACTTTAACGATGATGTCTTCATATTAAATGAATTTATTCGTTTGGATTCAAAACATTTACATCGTAAATGTAACAATATTTGTATTGTCATTAATCCTACCATCTTGGTGTGATTTGACGGTGGTCAAGCGAAATTTACAAAAGAAAAAGTCTGATTTTGCTTATCGCAATATAAAAAAATCTAAATGTTAAACATCATATTTTCTGAAGATGACGAAAAGAAATATCATCGGTTTTATAAGAATCTTTGCGAATTAACCTCCTTACAATGGGACAATATTATAATATCCGTACCCAACAGCAATAAGCACGGAAGTAAGAAACATCCTTGTGTTACACCATGGTCAAAAGTTCCTTTAACCGCTGATACTAATATATTTGAACTCAATAGCCTTTTTGGACACGGCAAAATGACACCAGATATGAAAACCTATTTATAGCATGTCCCAAATTTCACTTTTGAGCTCGGAATATGCCACCTGTCCTCTCCCATTCTAAATAAAAACAACTTTGGTCTGTGAGAAAGGTCGGAGGAGCGGTAGTCTGTGTGACGAGTGTTGTCAAATAATTGCAACATGCCATGCAGGGGCTGTAAAGCTGTCGTTAAATATCACGTCGCTGGTCAAACAAACATCTGACGTGGCTACTGTGCCACTGTATATGGGAAATGATCACTGTCCGTCATGGGGTGTTATTTCCCTAAACACCGGTGCATCCGGTAAGAGTCGGTACATGATGAACATTCAGTAGGGAGAGGGTATCATTTCCTGTCTTGGTCTACAGGATGTTCAACGAGTTGGTTTATCTTATACATTGTTCTGACTTATGTGTGTGAATGTGGGGATTAAGCAGTTTGAATGCACCTGCATTTAGTACCTATGTCTTCAATTTGACGTTTATGTCATACAATGTCCATCTTTTTAATTTTCATATTTTGTTATGGCGTAACAAATTTTCAAATAATTATTACTTTACTTCTTGGAAGGTAAAAAGTTTTGTCACTACGATCTATTTAATACAGCCGGTTTATTGTAATATATGTATGGGAATAAAAACTATTTCATTAAAAAATGATAACTCAATAATTCTGAAAAGTTAGTATTCCTATTACAATAATGAAAGACCACATATTTAATAGATTTTGACATGATAAGCTTTAATAAAACTATAAACGACATAATAAAAAGACCACCATCGTACGGTATGCATCAAGCATTACAATGGTTTCGAGTAAGAATTCATTCGACATTAGCTACTTATGTTTAACATAATGTCTTGTAAACCTTATGTATGACATATCACAATCATCAGCAACTCACCGTCAAATAAGGGATAATCATCCCCTCGCAAATTTGGATTTTTATCATTGACATTGAGATATTTACTTCCCGTTTCCTATGCCTGTAGCAGCTATACGGAATTTCAACAGTTATATTCACATACTTACAGAACCGAGTTTATAAATTTCTTGGGAACAGAATACTACTGTGATGTACTGCGAAAAAATACTCAAAATGTTACTTTTCAAAAGAGGCTCTTTTCAAGAACCATTTCAAGTCAACTTTTCACGAGTAAATGCCAAGGTCACGCCTATGTAAACTTGCATAACCTTTAAACTGAACTCAAGTAAAGAAACAACTCATTTTGCCCACGATTTCCTCAGTTTGTCATTATCAAAGAGTCCTTGGGATCTTCAAGCACGTCCGATACGCTTCACAAGACTACTAATTTTCTCATCAAAGTTCTAAAGATTGACGAGGGCTCGATAATTACGTAACGTCACCTCTCTCAATGTCAGGGCCAACGCCGAGAGAAGATATGGACTTGTCTATAAGCGAGCCTACGCAATTCTATTTTCCAACGTGTTTGGACGACTTGACAGGTCTGTTTGATTTAACAGCCGTGCCTGGTTGCAGAAAATATACATCTATAACAGGTGCCCGTCTCCGCTAGATCTTAGTCACTTTCTCTCAGCTCAGGAACGCAAGGGATTAGTTGTGAACTCGACGTTAAAGTCATTCTCTGTCTAGTCAAACTACATACAGGTTGTTGGTCCGAATAGTCTCCGAGCGACTGTTAGCAAGGGAGTAGGTATGGTGTTCTGTTTGCTAAGCCATGTCAAACTTTATTCAGGATGTGATGACATTTTGTTTTTTTGCGTCAATGCGTGGGGATTTAATTATTTCGTTAATTACATGGATGACGTGGATTGTGTGTTTACAAACCTGCTTTGTAACTGAGAACGGAGTTTAGTACTCATTTAACGTGTTTCATGCGTTGGAGGCGGCCGTGTTGCTCATCAAGTCAGGTCTTTGGTGTAGATTTTTTACACTGGTTTATAGGTAATATCATTATGTGCTTTGTTCTTCTGTGATGCAATTCAGCAGTTTCGTTTTTATGTTTACCTGGTACGTCGTATTGTGAATGAATGAAAGCATAAAAGTTTATGTCTGGGGTTTTTAAGTACTTTACACGTGTGGAATTCAAAACAAATTCACCATTTTCAATCTATTATTATGATCATGCTTATTGGATGTTGTTATTTAAGGTTAACCAATAGAAGGACTGACGGACAGAATGCTTGCTTTTATGTATTTTGTAATGTGATTTTATGTTATTTTACAAAAAAAAATTTTTATAAAGTTTTATGTAAAGTTCTAGACTTACTAATAATATAAATCTGTAAAAACATAGCATTCAAAAATGACATGTATTTCGTTTTCTTTTACATAATGTTTCATTATCTTCCTAACTGCTATTTACAATCTACTAGTCAAATACCTTATTGGAGCTAAAACTAAATAACATTTTCTCTGTTCCAGGATGGTTCGAGGTTGTGCCGGAGGACGGGCGACCAGTGGAGTATTTTGACACCATCAGTGGTATCACAAGTGTCAAACCTCGTCGTTTCCTCGTCAGGACCTCAACTGTTGGCTATCAGTTGAGTGTGGAAGACGGTGTAAGCTGTTGGATGCCCTGTGAAATAAAGTCCGGGGAGGTCTTGACAACTGGAATGATTTACATGGACAACAAAAAGACCAAGACGACATCCAAAAACATTTTCAAAAAGCTCCTCAAATCCGGCAAGAATTCCAAAAAGGAACAGGAAATGAAATATCTCCAATGTTTTGACGGAGAGGGCAAAGAAATCATGATCCCTCTAATAATGTCAGGTGTGTTTAGTCCAGTAGGAGATGCAACAGTTGCAAACTATGACGCTGTGTACGAACTTCAAGATCTCATTATGGCTTTCGGGTTCCCGGTTAATTCTCAAATAATTTATTCTGGAGCTTCCGAAAAAGCAACGTGTCCAAATGGAACAGTACGATTCGAGGCAACACGTGAAGAAGAGTATGTTCTCGTTAAAAGAGCGTCCTCTGGTGGTGAGGCTGAGGACGAATCAGCGCCAGGGGAGATAACTGTTGATGGTGAAATGATGTTCTTCCGGGAGGCTCCTTCTAGGAAGAAGATTGTGAAAAAGGACTCGGAGCCGAAGCCTGTTCCAAAACAGCAGGAAGAAACAATGACAAGAAGTGATAGTATTGAACTGCCAAAACGTGCAGATAAAGACACGAAAAAATCAAAAACGTCTGCAATTCTTGACAAACTCAGTGTTCGAAAGACAAAGAAGGAACGGGCGAAGCTGAAAGCCATGAAAGGTGATGACGTGTTCTCAAGACGTCTCAGCAAGAATGATGTCAGCTATGAAGAGTTCTTTAACGGCTTGAATAAGAGTGAAGAGGATAAAGAGAACCACGAGAAGAACAACCCTTCACAAAATGAAAAGGATACCGATCCCTATAGCAATAAATCTACTCCCAAAGAGCCACAGGACGCCTATGGTAAAATCCACAAGTCTCATATCCAAAGCCGCGATCTTCCACCGATCCCCAATGACGGCATGAAACGAGGAAGGGCGGGCAGCCAGTCAGAGTCTAACATGTCCAAAGATTCCATCTATGAGCATCTTCCACCAGCTCCTAAACCTCCAACTCGGTCCTTTTCAGATTTAACAGGATTTCACATCGAGGATGATGATGATGAGGATGGTTACATGATCCCAATGAACCTGAGAACAGATTTTGATTCTGCCTATAGTGAAGGCACCGACGCCATTTTGAGGCGGAAACCGCCAACTGCACCACGTGACTCTATGAAATATGCGCGAGCCCGCAAGGCTAAAAGTGAAATTCCGTGTCATGGCGTAGATGGCAACCATGACGCCTGTCCGCTAGACATTGACGATCTCTTCAGTTTTGCTTATTCCCAAGATTCCAAAGAACGTCCGTACGGTACCATTAGCAGCAGATACAACGTCAGTACGTCTCAACTGTACGGTATAAACAGCAAAGGGAAGCCACCGCCGTGGAGAGCGCATATTCCTCAAAACTATGACACTCGTTTCCATGACGACCAGGATATTGATACCAGACAGAAAGCGTCGTTGCCTCCAAAATATAGGTCCAAATCTCAAAGAAATCTCAGTATGGATCCAAATGCAACGATTAGAAGTCACAACCTGAGAAAAATGAAAAATGTTATGGAAGTGTTTCATTTCAGTGATTCCTTCAGGGATCTTCGGGGGGACCAGCCAACGTCACCGGAAGATTTTCAACGGAGGTACATTGAACAACAATACGGTCAACCTCAAGATTTTAACCCGATATATTACCCTGGCAGCACCGGAAATGGGCATTACTCAGAGAGCGAACCGCCATACCGGAAGTACCACCGCTCCGTGTCAGTGTCGGGTTTGAGCGACCCCTACATGAAACAGGGAGACGACTCCGCCATCTCAATGGGGTCACGTGGTGACTATGGCTACCAATATGGCAGCGACTACAGTTATTCCGAATATGGCGAGCTGGATGATGACAATTATGTTCCTCCCACTGACACAAGTCCTCTGACAGTGAAGGAGATTTCTAAGTGTCTTCGATATATCGGGATGAAGGACCGTGTTGTGTTGAGATTCGCCAATGAACAGATAGACGGCGATATGTTAGGGAGACTGGACAAAAAGCTTCTGAAGGAAGGTTTCCCGGAACTTAATGCTCTTGAAATCAAAAAGATATTAGACTTTATTGGAGGCTGGAGACCAAAGAAAATTTAGTGAGGTCTGATTTAGCAAGGATTTGAACTGGGCCAAGTAATCATCGATGGGTGAATGTTTGTTATTATATTGAATGATTATTTGTAAATAGAGTGTAAGAATTTTGATAATATGGTACAGGCTCTTCGTTTCCTTTCATTCAAAGCAACATCTACGTTTCATCAATTTCGCAAGTAGACTGATTCTCTTTGATGAAAGGAAACTTTCGTTCAAACCCTAGCTATACATAATCTGTATAGAAATTTATTTCATATTGAAAAAGTCTCATTTTGGTGTGCCTGCAATTATTTGTTTGTTTAACATGTCTTAAGGTTTGATTTCAACAAAGCAGCGATAGCCAAGCGATTCAGTGAACATTGGATATTGTGGATACAGCAATATATTCCAGCGTTCAATGTCGATATGTACGATTATCAAATCTGCTATGAATTAAGCTTTCGGTGAATTAACAAACTTATGAACGAATTGATAAGAAGGCTATCGCTGCTCGAATTGAGGAGAAAACACCGAATCCCCTAAAATATAAGTAATTTTGAAACGATTCCTGGCTTTAAATGAAAAACTCATTGGTATAGGTCTGAAGACAATTCTTTTTAGAAATCATTTTAAGAAACGAGGCAGCATCCATTTCAATCATGCAAAATTGATCATACTTTCACATGACATTTTTGCACAAATAAGTTTATCCCTTAAGTAAGAACTTAGGTTTTTTTCTTATTTACATCAGATTTGTAATAAGGATCGAATTTCAATTATGAAAAATTTTGATTATGCTATCACATGACATTTTTACACGAATAGGTTAAACCCTTCAATGACCCTTAAGGTATTCTTTACTTATTTCAGATTTGTTATAAGGGTCATGCCCTAAGTGTGTAAAAATGTAAAGAGAATATGACTCTAAAGTTCTTCTGGGGATTATGTACTTTGAACAGAGTGTATGAAGTATTATTATTGGTTGATCTGTACAGTGTTACAATGTTGATTTTGAAAGCTTATGCTTTGTACATACTGTTATGTAATTTATAAATGTAGAATGGTTTGGGATATTCTAAAACCTGAGGCGCGTGTTGTATAAAGTTATGAATATGAGTGAATTATATTGAATGCACAAGACTAATTGAATTTAATTATATTATTGAATTTTCTTAAATTTCATTATCTATAATTCTACTTACAATTAACGCTTCAGTGTGCCAATATTATATATTATAATACAACTAATCGAATGCAACTTACAATACGTGCCCTGTACAGTGTTAATAAACCATTGTTTGTCTGTTAAATTGTTGGTTGTTCCATATGTTGAATATATTTACCTTAAAGGGACAGTAGTACGTTTTAGGGGGGATGTAAGGTGATGTCAGGAAAATGATAATAAATGGTTCCAAATGAAAGATAATGAAATTTGATTTAAATAAAGCAGTAATAAATCAAATATATAATGTAAAGTTTAGCCATGGAATTTCTTTTCTTACACAAAATGAATAAAAGGTGTTCACACAAAAATGGCGGCAAAAGGACTTTATGTGAAACTGTATAATTTGTTCTCTGACTATTGATAATTGGTTTGTGTAATGAGATTTTTGACACTATCAATTTGATACATTTAGCATTAACGTTCAATTATCAGTGAAAAATTTAAAATATGATATTTTCAAAAATCGTGCTACTTCCCCTTTAAAGGGAAGTAGCACGCCTTTTATGGTATAGCTTTTTTTCAAGAACTCCACATAAACCAGAAGAATTTGCCATTATCATAAATTTCAGAAGTTGTGAAATCTCATCATTCCCTTTATTATAATCGAAAAATGAATTCTTTTCGGTCAGTTTTGTTATTGAAATGGAGTCACATGGCTTCATCGGATGTTGTAAAAACGGGACTACGTTTATTGTTTTGAATATATTGACTCGCATTTTGTGACGTTAGTTTCGTATGATACCCCTACATGAATTTCCCTAAAGAAACGTGCTGCTGTTCCTTTAATATGCTTTCAGTCGACTTGTAGATAAACAATTATGCTTTCCTGTCAACTGATTGCAATTACTGGTGCAATTTTTTCAAACGCTTACGTCAAATGGAAAATTCATTAAACAAACCAGGCGCAATCAACTATATAGTGTATACGTTATAAGGTTGGATTGTACGAATATCCAGTGCCAAATTACTGCCAAAGAAATTGAATTTTCTCTCCTGTGAACAGCGGAGCCAAGTTTTGATAAAAATTAGATGGTAAACATTTGCGGCATTTACAGCAGAATTTGATCCCACCAGTGTGTTATACCGTGGGATATTGTTTTTGTCCTGGCCGTAATCATTTGGTTTCCGGAGCATAACTCAAAAACTTTTAGACCTACCTCTTGTGCTGTTGCCATTACCATAAAACGTTTTGTATATTTGACCTTCGTAACATTGTAACAGTTTAGATAAGAAAATCGTATCATGTGAGCGAGTGAGTCTAAACTACCGAGTGGTGGTATAGAAGTCAAATAATGTCCATACAACACACACCAACATGACCAAGAGGGTTCAATTAATGGTTTGGATCTTATTCCACTCAGTGCGTGACAGGTAGACATTACAACCACCCCGTGACCATTGACCAGTATTTGGTAACATTGGACGGATTATGTGAATATCTCCAGCAGCGAAATCTTGACAACGAGTCCTATCATTTTAATAATAATATATTATTTGGGACTAATGTTGCAAATATCATTAGCCACTAATGGCTAAAATATTGCCCAAGCGGCGTAAAACAATACCTCACTCACAAATATCATTGTTCCGACGCCAAACTGGAAAATTTTCTGTGGTTAACATTATACACGTTTTGACCTAGGTTGGTATAAAGTCAGATTTGCACTAAGTCGGTATTAAGGAAACGTTATTACGGCATACAGTGAGGTATCAAACCGGTTATTTGTACAATTCAGCTATCAAGAATAATCTGTTTGAGATATGAAGTGATTCATTAATCGTTTCTAATATGAACAAAGCATTTTGCAGAAGGCACCACAAACTATTTCATAATAAAAGGGGTGTAAAGATATTTTTAAACGCAACTGACAGTTTTTATTACTTTATGTGAAAGCTCGTTTCAACATACAAATATTTGTCAAACACAAATTTGTTATTACACACGCTGAAACGAATTGAATAATTTTATCGATATTATTATACTACCAAACTCAATTATAATCACTGTTAATTAATGAGGCGTACAAAAATTCTCAACTAAAACGTATATTGAAAATCATTAATAACTCTTTCTTATTCGGTCCATTACAGTTAAAAACATAAAACAATCGACGAAATTCCGTGGATGACCTGTTATAAACAAAGAAATTTGTCAATCAAATACGGCCACAGTCGATATACATAGAAGGTGCATTTATATCTATCACCTGGCGGTCAACAACCTTTGTAATTGCACAGTAGCAAGAAATGCAAATATGTGCATAGGGTGGATATATAGCAAGCTCTGTAAATGTAAACTCCGCAACTATTGTTCAACGAAGTCCAATCTGAGTTAATTAAAGGTGTACATTTCACAGGTGTATAGACAAAGGGTCAGATCATTTGACCCTTGACCTCTGCTTATATAAACGGAGGACCTCTTGTTCAGAGGCCAATTAACCTTTTAACATCTCCACTTCATGTCATGGAAAGATAGTGAGATATTTAGTCAATAATAGTCACAATAAAATGGAAAGTTCCTAGTGTGCATTTATGTTACAAAGATACACATGACAAGAGTATAGAGAGTACCAAGAAAATCAAATCGTAAGTCCACTGAGAAAATATGTAAATTGTGAATATATAAATACCGATCACTGACACACTGATAAATAGAGGATACTTATTGGAGTTTTCCAAATAACGAGTGTCATGGGTTAAGTTGACATTTCACGATTGGCTCAACCACGAGTGAAATATCAACTTTACCCATGTCACGAGCTGAAATAAACCTGGTATTTGGAAAACTACATTAAGTATTCTATTTATTATAGGATTTTTTAATGAAAATAGTAATAAGAATTACTGTAAAACTGGAAATTTACTCCCATTTGTTGACATGACTGAAAGTAGTTCCGGCACCTGACCAGTAATGATAAATATATCGTCACTGTTGCCTGACAGACTTATTTCACTGATAAAACCCAGTATTTCATCGCTAATCATATAACAAAATACAGGTAACCTCTTTTGACAAACCAATCATCGAAGTAGCCTTTTACTACTGTGCGGTTGACTATGTCTGTGTCTGAATGTTTGTTATAATGCCAGGTAAAAGTGAAAAAGCTTTTAAGTTTTAATGAATTAAAGATACAAGTGAAAAAGAAACTTTCGTGCATGTAGTTGGCCTATGGTGAACATCTATCGATGCGACAGATTTAGTCGAATATCTCTAAACAACATAAAAGGATGGTTCAGTGTACAAAGAATGTGCATGGCCCTACTGGTATGTTTAGCGTCAATGGGGTTAATCTGATTATACCTGATGGAGGTACTGCTGACACAGCACTCACTGAAGAAGTTGCAGGGGCGTGTTGAAGCTTTCAATTATTATGAGGGCGTCAAAACCGGCATTTCAGTAAGAAGTGATATATGTGAGCAATTTCAAACCACTTAAAAGTCACTTAATAAGGAATTGTGGTGTATGATAAATGTGCTATGCTTAACAATTAGGTTTTAGTCGTCTATATTAATCACCATTCTCTTTAATGTGGGCTAATGACAGTGATATTCGTACACACTTGATACGTTTGCATAGTGCCTATTCAATCTCATTGAAATCAGATTGATACTATCAAAACGAGTGATGGCACAATCTGGTTTCATTGAGAATGTTTATCAAACATGTTTTCCCCTGCGCCTAATGTGTCAATCACTTTTGCATAATACAAATGCTACCACCAATCGACACGAGTAAACATTGCTTCTTCATCCACACGCGAGACCCAATAACTGACACGTAATCAAAGAATTTTGTGACTAAATGCAGTGCACGTTGCTAATTGCAAATTTTGACGTTATCTTGAGTTTAAAATCACCTTTTTAAAACATTCACTTGCTGTAAAAGTTATTGTCAGCAAAAGTGCCAATTACAATATTCTTGATGAACAACAGTTGATGATGTTATTTGATAGGATGGTCTATAGAGCAAACAATCTCATTAAAATCAGTTCGAACATATTACTCGTACCTCGTTGCATTTCTGTTCCGAGTGATTTAACACTGCCGGCAACCAGCGATCAGGATAAAAAGCCATTGGCACGATTTAATATAAAAGCAATTGTGTTTTTGAAATGATGGTACGAAAATATCAAAGATAAGGCAACGTGAAACAACCCCTATGAAAAAATACAAAATTCATAAAGGCAGCGAGGTACGAAATTGACAGGAAACCACATATCTACATAAACAATATTTGAATTGAAATTTGAATGGATTTTAATGAAAAATAACAGAGCTTGAAATATATTGTATAAAAATGTTACAACATGTATGAGCACAAAGTTAATATTGCATGCTAAAAAAAAGTTTAAACTAGAAATAATATATCACATGATGGATGTAGTAGAGTCACAATCATTTGGAAATTATTTGCGATCATGAAATATATTGAGATCATTTGTATAGTCTCCAAACTTTCATGGAGACCAAATGGATAGAAGGTGATGGTCATCAGACACTCAGGGGCAGAAGTAACGTTACAAAGCTTTCAAAAGAGTCAACACAATATACTGCAGTCAGAGAGGAGATGTTGAAACCCTGATAGACAAGTATTGTCAAGAGGTGCTCACAAGCTCATACATCAGAGTATTATACTTTATTTCATGTCTGCAAAAGTACCATCGTCTCGCCTACGATAATGGTCCAATGAACACTCACGACTGTATTTATTGTGCCTTCCAATATTTCACAAACCACGTAGACAAATCAAGAATGAACCTTCTTCTCACTCTTAACTTTATCCAAGAAAATGTTCGACAAAATCAAAAGTCGAGTGCACACTCAAGGCTTTAGATATAGTCCACTCCAATCTCTTAAAGACAATGTAGACATATCTGGAAGGAGCCATCTTCAAACACTCGAGAAATGTGTCGAGAAAAAGTGTCCGATGCAGTTTCGCGGTGTTCATCTCCTCAAATTGAATCCCTAAAGGAAGATGTAGACTAGTTCTGAGTAAACCATCTTCCCACATCCCTTGCTAGGTCCATGAAAATTGTCCAATTTCTCAAAAGTTCTTTTTGCAGTCTCATGGTTCTATATCTACTCGATATAGACCATTCCAATGTGCAACTTTGTTTCGTGCCCCCAATGTTATCCAAGGAAATGTTCAGGCTTCTCCCAAAAAAAGTCAATGTCACACTTATGATTTCAAATGTTAATCTCTCAAACACCATGGAGATAAATCCAGATTGAACTCTCTTCTAACATTCACCTTGTAAGGAGATTGTTCACTCCCTCAAAGATCCAAAGCAATCTCACGGCATTTTATCACAACAGAACCCCTCAAAGTGAAAAACGACCAATCCAGAGTGAACCATCTTCTCTTTCCCCTTGTCTTGTCCAAGAAAACTGTCCACTCCCACAAAGGTCCAATACTATTCAAATCTTTGTGTCCACATTGTCGAATCGAAATTAACTAATCCAGCGTAAACCATCTTCTCACACCCTTCATCTTGTCCAAGAGCCAGCTCTTAAAAATACTGCCAACAGAAACAACTTCGATCTTATAACAGAGAAATAACTCCCTTGATTCCGCCATCTTGTTCTCATTGACCTTCACCTTTTCTGCATCTCTTTTCCTTCTCAATGCCCTTATTTCCTCTCTTGAGAGCCTGGCCGTATTTCTTTCTACGTCACCCATGATCAGTTTATCACCAGAACAATCACCTTGAATAAAACGCCCATCTCTGTGGTCTTGCTTCTTCTGATTTGACCGGAAGTCCTTCGAAATCTGCAACAATGGCGTCTTCTCAGATTCTTTGATGATCATCAAGTGGTTAATACCTTCACCAACTTGTATCATTTTTCCTCTTCTGATTCCTGGTTTTCTGTGGGGTCCTGAAGGAACCGATTGTATCACTGTTGTAACCGAAGGCTTGAAGGTAGGCAAATTCATCACTAACTTAGGCCTTTTCATTGGATTTTTCTTCAGCCTTCTCTTGACTTCACAAGCTTTCTGTCGTGATTTATTTTTCTTTATACTTTGCATGATTTGATCCAACAATCTGTATTCAAGAAGCTTGTTTTCCTCGGGAGATACTGTGAAACTTATATTTTGAATCTTTGCTGCATCAGAAATGTTGCTTTTGAGATTGAGATGAGGATTGTTGAATTCTTGATGGGAACACATCTGAAATGATATATAGTGATATACTTTCAAGCTGAAAACTAACAATCTGGTCATCGAATTTGGTTATATTTACTAAACGTATATACCCATCAACAGTGATGGAAATGCTTAAGGACAATTTTGGAATTAAAATGTCTTTATCATCTTTTAGAAAAACTCATACATTCTAAAATGTAAAATTTTCTAATAAAGGATTGGGAAAATCAAGTTACTAGGTTCGCCTAGTAATGTAATGAGGTTACAGAGAGTACAATTTCAGTTTTCACGTGAGATTCCGTTCCAGCGGCCTGTTTCTCTAAATAAGTAGGGATCATAAAGGTAGGAGGAATTCTACCGTGACATTTTAACATACTTGTATTTGGCTAAAAACTTTGGCTCCGAATAATATTAACAGGTATCGTGTTTACGTTAAAATCACACAAAAATCCAAAACACAGTAGGTCCTTCTACTAATTAGACAATAAAAATTATGGTTTCTCTAGAAACTGTTGAACTTTTAACAACTTGTTGGTTGGTATTCTAGAAATTGGTGTGATGAACATAAGGACAATAATTTATTATAGATGAACAACTTCTTTAATATGTGAAATCGACGTTATGATTCAAGCAGGATTCCAGATGTCCAGTAAGTGATACATGTTGAAAATTTGAGGAAATATATACATGATTTGTTTATATACAAGATTGGCTGATGTCCAATAGGGAATATGATGTCATAGAACATACAGGAGCAAAACTACATATCATGTAAAATCTATGTATACATAGATTAGAATCTTAAAAAGCTCACCGTTTATCTATATCGTTTGTTTTGGTTTCTCTGCATTTGGTATTCATTTTCAATAATAAGGTAGAAATTAGATATAGATTACATTCTCGGTTAAAATGCACAATTAATAATGAGCATTAAATAAAACCCCGATGGTCAATATCAGAAGTTTTGATAAATTTTTCGTGAAACGTTTGTATCGTTAAATATTATTTTGACATTTGTTCTGATAATTCAAGCCAGGATGATCTATCTCTGCAGTCTAAACATTAGAATGTTTCAAATAAATTAATTATGAGTTTATTACCACAGGACCATCAAACTATAGGGAAATTCAAACGTGCTTGCTTTAAAAAACATATAGTTTCCTAACCAAACATTTTCACAAAATAATGTCGTGATGAAACGATCAATCATATTAGCACAATTAAAAGATGCAATATTTTTAACAAAATCATTTTCACAAAATAATATCATGATGAAACTACAAAGTACTTGCTTAAAGAAACAGTTTGTAATTAATTTGATATAACCTTACCCTTACTGAGCATATTAGCACTATTTAAAGGGGCAGTAGCACGTTTTTTGATAATTTTATATTTTAAATATTTCACTTAAATTTGTAAGTAAATGCTAAATGTATTATATTGACAGTGTCAACAATATCATTACACAAGCCAATCACCCATAGTCAGAGGACAAAGTATGAGAATTCATATAAAATCCATTCGCGGCCATTTTGTGTGAACACCTTTAATTCAGTTTGTGTGAGAAAAAGGAATCGCATGGTTAAACTTTACGTTATATATTTGAATTAGTACTGCTTCATTTAGTTTAAATACATTTTCTTTCATTTGGAACCAATAATTTTCGATTTCCTGACATCACCTAATATTTCCTCTAAAAACGTGCTACTGCCCCTTTAAAGAGGTAATCTTTTTAACCAAAACATTTTCCCAAAATAATGTCATAATGTTAATGAAAAAAAATTGATTGCACCTATTTCATCTCACATTGCGTATATATGACAATATTTTTAATTGGAAATCGATCGGCAAACATATATGTGTAGCTGCCGTAATCACATATCCATTTTCTGTTTTATATTACCTGATAACCCATATCTCAGGCTTCCTCTTCGGCTCTATAAATAAGTTTCAATATACAACGGACAAAAGATTTATTAAAATGGTAACTTTTCTTTTCAGCAACAGTTCATTTCAAAAGATCTCTACAAAATAAGACCGTACTATAGAATAAATAGGTATATCCCAACAACATACACAATACAAAACTTGCTTCTCGCAAACCAAGGTGATTTTAGGGATTTTACGTGCGCTTAACCTGCTTTGCTGAAATATATCATTGCGTTAGTGTTTTTAACATGTCTACAATATTCGGTGATATTTAAAGAAAACAATATCATAATGGAGAAAGACGAAAAACTAGAGATAGTCCGCGTATGTAACTATGTTTGCATTTTTGACAACATTCCACACATACTTACATTACTATCATAAGAACTATGGATTACTTTTAGAATCATATAGATTAACACATTCATGAACTTTGAGGTTTGAAATGCCCTTTAATGCTTAATTGATCAAAATATTATTCTTTAAGTGGATTACTGGTATTTTATGTAATTCAAAAAACTTTTTTTTATAAAAATGTGTTTGTTTATCCAATCTGTATATGTAGATAATGTTTTGATATGAATTGAATATATCGTAAAATAAAGCAGCAATCCAAAAAATTATGAAATTAACTCAATATTCATACGACATAAGACATGAAGTTTTGTTATTTCGACCTCTGATACATAATATGGTGCATTCATCGTTGATCATAAGTACTAAATCTACACAGCATATTTGAAAGATGATATCCATCTTGTCGAGTCGATGATAACCTTTACCATATTAATATCATATTGTGGATCACAAGTCATTTAAATATTTGAATTATCATCAGACAACTAATATTTGCAATTCGAAAAGAAAGAAACCAATATTTCATAATTGAGAGATGTTGTGAAACTTGGGTATTTTCTTAAGTTTATGAAAGTGCGACTGGTGATATTGAAGTTAGGTTTGACCACCAAGAATATTGAATTTATATTACAAGACGTTTAACGGCATGTAATAGTTATAGAGACAAGACGAATGATTTCATGTATTGTAAAAGCACTTAAAAACGACATTATAATCGTGTTTGAAAGGTTATGATTAGCAAAACCTTTATATCCGTAAGGACCAGAAAAAAAGTAATTTGTTTATGGATTCCGATCGCCCCGTCAGTTTTAAACCGATGTATCAAGGCTTATTTCACAGGTGTTGACAAGGGAAATTATGGAAAACGTCCCGTAGCGTAGAAAATTTAAAATTAAAAAATGTAAAGACCAGAAACGATTTTTAGATAATGTTTTTTGCCTTACCTATAGTTGAGTACTAATCATTCAAAAGTATATATTTGACAATTTCAGTATTCCAAACACAAAATCGCTGATAGTTCAATAGTTCTATAAAAACTAGTGAATTAAAACCAAACGAGCAACTACTTAACACTGTCCGCATAATGTGTCCAAAACAAAACATTCTCATTACAAACCAAATTATGTTGGATAAATGTAACACTGATACGTAAATCACATACGTGCATAAACGAAAACAAAAGATATCACTCACCTCAAATGTTCAGAACTTCAAATCTATCTTATTGCGTGAATTGCTCGTTTTTTTTGTGAAGAATTGGAAACGATGTTCACCATTCCAAGAGACAATCAACAATGATATGACGTCATGAAGTAATGACGTCACAGATAGTATTGTCAAAATAAGTGTAACAATAGATGTAAGTTTGAACGCGGAAGAAAATAGAAATTTGTATGTTATAAACATCTTTACAGCAGTAATAAATGAATTTCTATGCAAATGTATAGAGGCAGATTTTTATTAAATTTACGGAGAGATATTAGGTCATAAAAAGGAAACCATGATCAAATAAGAATTCATATAAATGGAACATATACGTCAACACTTGTCGATATACATATATCTTACATCCATACAAATGTAACGAAATATTGTTTAAAATGACAATTTACTCCAGAATGAAGCATAAGTAAATTGTTTTTCTTCTTAAAAATTAGTATGAAATAGATAAGTTCAAATGGCATGTTATTTATGACCTTCGAATGCATTAGGAACACTAAATAATATAGTTAATCAAATATTATAAATACGACCTAAGATTTATCCTTTTAAACTTTGAAGAGAAGTTTATTTTACAGAATTTGAACTTCCTTAAATACAAGTATATTCATATGATACACTGTCTCGATACACGTCATCATTATTGTGTGTATATATGATACCTCAAATTACACACACATGAACTTTGGCCTTTAACCTCCTATCATTAGTATAACTGACTACACAATTTATGTAGTTATCTAAAGTCTTACCAACAAGTTTGCCAAATACTTCATTCCTTCCCCACAATACTCATTTATTTATACGTCAATGGATTTATTCTCTGTGCGGAAAGAATGATAATACTAAACATGTTTTACACCTAACTTACATCCTAGCTATGACATAACCTCATGAAAATCAAGGCTAGATTTAAAAAATACAGTGAAATTCCAATTCCATTGGACGTTTTTGCCAATAAAGATATATGCAACTTATTTTCTCAATAAAGATCGTGGGTTTTTTCCCCAGAAAATCTAGCTGATTTATTTCCAAAATTACATAGAAATAGCAATTTTTATAAAATAATATTTTCAGTGACGTAGGGTCAGTCTATATTAATTGTCTTAGGATTAGGATAACGTGTATTGATAGCAATCTATCTGTACACAACTCTAGATATGGTTTCCTATGTTGTTATAGATTTCACAATCTCTAGATATTAGGTATCTTTGTCATATTGTGGTTGTTGACAAACCTGACGAGGCATTTTGAGGCTAAACTGCATGTTTAAAGGGACAGTCCTATCGTTTTGTTGTTGTTCTGTTGAGGTTTTTCTTTGGTGGAAACAAAATTCAAGAGGACACAGAAATGCATTCTTTGTGAAATTGTTAAATATACATATAAAATGTTACTCACACTAACGTATATGAAAATAAGTGCAAAATAATCATGTAATAATCATATATATAAGTATAAACAGCGAAGTGCTCTTGAATTTTGTTTCCACAAGACTGTCCCTTTAAGGCCTCGACTTTGTACTTTTAGTTGGAAAATGCAAAGGTTCATCCTGCTACATCAGCGTATTTGTTTCCGCACTATGCTCCAATATTTACAGTTACATATACGCTGATGTAGCAGGATGTCAAAGGTTATGCAATTTAGGATTCTAATATTTCGTTTTGATTCTAAGAGTTATTATGTTCTTGTGGCGATTATTCTTTGCAGATAATAATTATTTATCTTATCACGCGGAACTTTTGTTTTATTGGGTGTTAGAAAAGTTATTTCGACATATTCTTTACAAATGGACATTCAATTTTGATAAATTATTAAGAAACTGGTTTCATTTTAAAGTGCGTTTTATCAATCATATGCATATAAATCCCACCGTGGCATAGGCGAGAGTTTAAAAAAAATAGAAGTTGAGTTTGAAAAGAAAGGTCAGCACAACTTTAATGCGTAATCAACAACATTTCGTCACATTCAGCGATGCGAAGCACTATTTCAATTTTTAATAAATTAGCGTTTGTATACTTTAGTAGTAGAGGGAAATTCAATAATCTAAAACATTGCACGTATTTTTTAAAAATGGAATGTTGAAATTGCCTAATCATTATGACATATGAGAAATAAGAACTTATGATCATGAATATCCTAAGTAAATGCTGATTTGTTTCAATCAGAAGTAAAAGCCTCATTTGATATTTGAGACGAACCCTACAGACATGTGAGTAATTCTTGATCACATGACCAAATCCGGTACTCGTGACTGGTCATGTGACTTTAGAATCAAACATGGCGACCGGCGTGCAAGTTGTGTGTCTTTTCGCTCTCGCAGGTAAATAAGAGTTTAGCATTTGTATGACAAGTGCATTAACACCTATAATTGTGAAAACAAATATCTAAAGTGTTTAAGAAGTTCTCCGGCATTTTAAAAGGTTCTGTCTTTGTGACTGGCAATGTTACGCTTGGGTGGTTCGAGGGGCGTTTCATAACTTTAAATTCTAGAATCTTTTAATTTTAATGCAGACATTTAATGTAAGCATTGATAAGTTAGAATTAGAAACTATCAATTTTATTGGTGTATGTTAGTTGTTTCATCATTAGTTGAAAGTTACATTCTTCAGTGTCATATTTCAATAATAATCCCCAAATTAATACAACAGGAAATAAGAAAATTATGATCATGAGAAAGAAAAACACATATTGCAGTATGTTTTAGTTTTTATCCCTGGACTGCAATGATTTAGCAACACCTGAATTTCTTTCCAACCACTATCAAATGTTTTATTTAAATGATAAAAGACAACCCAGTTTCAATATACACGTTAAGTATTTGCTTAAAATTGTTTGATAAATATGATTGACATAATTCAATTTTTTTGGAGGTGCAAGTATTAGCATACATGTTATTCGTAAATCTGTCCCAAAATAAGTTAATAGAGTAATTTCTGGTTCACAGAACAAATTACTTAAATTATTCAATTTAAAATCTATCTACGGTATAGTCCAGCATGCTAGACTTCTTCCTACGTAAAGCGAAGTTAAGGTTATCTGAACTATCTACGGTAATGAAAATGATCTGTATGATTTGTATGTTTTCAGTTATTCTTTGTATTTATCATCTAGCTGACTGAACACTAAACACAACAGTCAATTGATGAGCATATATATATTGTATCCACTTCATAATTTCTTGACATGAAGTATCTAAAATAAAATTCATTATAATTGAGAGAGTAAAGGTCATGTCATTCCTTGAAAATGTCAAAGGTCGATGTTCAGAATCAGAAATGTTGACATCAGGAGAATCTTTATTGATTTGAATGTGTTAAAATTTATATTTAATTATATTATGTTCATGCCTACTTTAATTGAATTGATTTATCAAATATCTACATGTACAGGTTTGATAATTTACATTGTACTTGTATTTTAAGAACAAATTCTTTACTTGTAACAAACCTTGAGAGATCATGCAAAAACAAAACTTGAATGTTTCTAACTCAAAACATTATTTTTTTATTTGAAAAAGGCAATTTTGAAAAAGGAAGCAACATTTTAGTTAAGCTGCATGAATTGATTTTTCCCTTTTAAGGTATACACAAGTTGTTTAACCCCTTAAGATAACACTTTTGGCATAAACTAGTATGAATTTGTGAAATTTCAGGAAATTAAATTTCTAAAAATCCTCTAATTGACTGCCCCTTAAACAAACTGACTCTTTGAATGCCAATTATTTCAATTTCTCCACATTTAGCCCTCAGCGCTGCAGCCAGTGTAAAAGATGATCCCCCCAAGTTCCCTGCTTCGTACATCGCAGAGGGAGTGTTACACCTGCCCTACGCAGAAATCAAAGAGCCTTTCATGGCCTACTATGACAGCGCCAACAAAAGAAGCAGAATCGACTACTATGGAGGTATGTTATATTCGTCTCAGATGTAAGGATTCAGTTATTCAATATCTTATTTTGCTTTCTAGTATTGTTCCCGTAAAGTTTAAAGGCGCCGCCAACCCTTTATTCCGCAAAAAAATATATTTTTTGAGTGATGTCACGAAACAATGGCCCATGACGTCAATAACAATTGGCTATGACGTCACTTAGTATGGCCTTGATCAGGGATTTTCAATTTGCAGTCGGACGCGACTTACAAAATATGTTTATATTTGAAGTAGAAATAACTTAAACAAGTTCGGCCTCATGCTTTAACTATGATAGTTCAGGGCAAAACTATACTTTATTGCAAAACACATGATGGTTAGGGCTACTTTATTTCTTAAATCCACAATGTATTGTATCATACTTTTTGAAGCAAACAAGAATGTCCCATAAGAAGTTGAATAAAATAGCAAATATATTAAACTATTCATAGGTTAATTCTTACACAAAATTCACTCATCCAAAAATAGTGTGAAAAGATTGTTTGTGCAAGGAATTTGATTGTATTAGGATATGCATATTTGGATACAAATTGTATCGCGACTTTCCTGTGTCTCTTTTATTATAGTGTGCCATTTTATGAACTGATTTTTAAATATGACTACATTATTTTAAGAAAACAAGAACTTATATGAGAGTATAGTGTTAGGTAGGTTACAGTAATGTAAGAATTTCACATGTGTGATTTTATTTTCTACACAATAAGGGCTGTTTTATTTTCATAGAATTCTAGTAATTGCTATATATTTGCTAATAGGGGTGGTATGTACAATATTATCAATATCATATCACCATATTTGCCATTGAGATTCATATGAATGCTAGATATGTAATGAAAAACAACCAATTTCTCTTTAACCTTCCATGTGAAAATAATAACTATATAAAACTGTGTATACTCACTTCAGTAGCATATGGTTGGTTTCTGATTAGCCTTTGGCAGTGCTTGCGATGACAATGCACTGATAATGGATATGGCGACAAGTGTCAATGATATTGCAACCTGTTGTCACTAATTGACATATTCATAATTTAATGCCATTGGCATAATTATTATTTGACACTATCACTTGTAATATGTTTCCATATGTAGTAACTTGTAATACCATTTTTCAATGTCCATATGAAAATTTATAAATTGTTTTAAAAGTATTATACTTATTCAATGAAAATATCCTAAATATTTGAAATTAGGATTTATTTCAGTTACAATTTTCTTATTTCATGGGAGTCCGAGACCATAGGGTCGTGTCAATTGACCTTTTAATTTCAGCCAATCACGGATAAGGCTAGAGAGTCATCAGCATAATTTGTTTTTAGCGGGTTTCCAATTCTTTTGATCATATTGAAGATGAAAGGTCACAATCATGGACACTTGACATGGTTCTTTTGGTGCAGTACAGATCAGACACACTGCCAAGTACATGTGTTGAATGAAGTTGATTTTATTTGGAATATAACTTATCTCAGATGTTTGTATCATAATACATAAACACTTTCAAATGTCACGATTGCCATCCTATTGGTATAAAGAGAATCTTAACGATGTCCTGTTTAGTGAAACTTTTATGAAATGAGGAAATGGTTTGGTATTCAACGAATGAAAGCAAGTTTAGTATTTTATTTCTAACTGGCTTAACTACATTGTCAGAAATATATAGATATTAGCCGACATGACCATCTCCTCTTTCCCGCTAACATTGTGACGTCATACTATAAATTATGATTATGACGTCATGTTGACATCACTTCATTCGGTCAGCGTACACAATGCGTAATAACTTTGTAGATTTTATAAACAGCTCTACCTTCAACGGGCTTGTAATTAATGGTTTTATCATTCTAGGTATGGTTGAAACAATCCAACGTGCCGATGTTGGCAAATACGGCACCACCTTCAAGTTGGCCACAATGGGCAACTACACGGTCAACACTGATATGTGCTTCCAGACAAATGGCTCTGTCAACGCATCAACAGAAATTCAGTCCATTCTGCCAGATCTTACAGGCTTCAAGGTAACTAGTCACATCTCTCGCCAGTGTTTAGTAGATAAGTGATACAGTGTTGTTGCTGAGGAACTCCTGTGGAATTTTGTCGATCCTCAATCAGGGTTTACAATGTTTTATGAGGCGCTTGACGTCCTGTCTAAAAAAAAGTTCTGGTAGGGATGACAGCATGAGGATCCACTTAAGGATGCAGAGATGGGACCAACAAAAGTTGGTAGTAATTAAATCATGAGTTGATGATGGTTATCCCCCTCTTTTTTCAATCAGGGTTTGATTGAGTGTGACTTCAAAAGTTTCTCTCAAATAATTACAGGCAGCCAAGTTTTTTTATGAGAGGAAAAACAGTCTCAGAGTATTGACTGCATAGATACAAATTTATCCATCAACAGGTTTCCTCTCTGCCTGTATTATGTCCATTTGGGATAAAGGAGACATCTGATTTTACCGTAAAAACAATGACATTTTTCTGTTTGATAATCAGAATATGGGAAATGAAAGTCTTACTGGAAAGGACTGCAACAAATGGCAGCTTGTGAACGTGGTAGGAACAAAGAAGAGCGTATACACGATGTGGCTGGAGACCAAGACCAACAATCCAATCAGATACGAGATGTTTGGATACGACTCTCTGATTGGCTCTCACTTCGATAAGTATGTCCTCGACTATATGAGCTTCCAGGGCGGAGTGAAAATCAACATGTCCCAATTTGCTGTGCCAGCAAGTAAGAACTCGTCATGATTTTTGGGTTTCAAATTTATCTATTTCTAAAAAAGAAGTCAAAATCTCTAAAAGTTGTTACAAAATTATGCTGCTTCTTCAATTACTTTATATTGAATATCCATATATTCTTCTCTATTAAGTGAATTTCAAATTTGTAATTGGAGATATTAATTAAAAAAAATTGAAAGGAATATCAATCACAACAGCAAAAGACAGTTGAAATGGAAAAAAATGTTTTGGCATCAGTCTACATGCCGGGAATACACAGACACCAGTCGATAATGGTGACCTTGACCATATTTTCAAGATCACTACGGCACTGTGTCCGTTTTTAGCTCACCTTTACAAAGTAAATGTGAGCTTATGTCATGGCGCTTCGTCCGTCGTCCGTCTGTCCGTCCGTCTGTCCGTCCGTAAACTTTCACGAAAAAGACTACTCCTCCTAAACGATTTCAGATATCATTCTGAAATTGTAGTATGTTATACCCATGGTGATTCCTCACAGAAAGGTAGACGTTTCAGTTTTGAGAATCCAAGATGGCCGCCCTGACAACCATATTGAATTTTCAATTAGATTTCATGAAAAAGACTACTCCTTCTAAATGAATACAGATATCATTCTGAAATTGTAGTATGTTATACCCATGGTGATTCCTCACAGAAAGGTAGACGTTTCAGTTTTGAGAATCCAAGATGGCCGCCATGACAGCCATATTGAATTTTCAATTAGATTTCACGAAAAAGACTACTCCTCCTAAACGAATTCAGATATCATTCTGAAATTGTAGTATGTTATACCCATGGTGATTCCTCACAGAAAGGTAGACGTTTCAGTTTTGAGAATCCAAGATGGCGGCCATGACAGCCATATTGAATATTCAATTAGATTTCATGAAAAAGACTACTCCTTCTAAACGAATACAGATATCATTCTGAAATTGTAGTATGTTATACCTATGGTAATTCCGCACAGAAAGGTAGACGTGTAAGTTTTGAGAATCCAATATGGCCGCCATGGCAGCCATATTGAATTTTCAATTAGATTTCATGACAAAGACTATTTCTCCTAAACCAATCTAGATATCATTTTTATATTGTAGTATGTTATACCTATAGTGATTCCGCACAGAAAGGTAGATGTTTCAGTTTTACGAAACCAATAGGGCCGCAATAGCAGCCATATTGACTTTTCAGCTGCAGATGTCAGATGACACATCATTATTATTAAATTTTAAGCTTTCATCAAGTGATCACTGGCACCATATAAATTCTCTAATTTGAACTTACTAATCATTATATTATCTTAAATATGGAATATTTAAGATTGTCATGCAAGTTGTTCTATATTTTTAAGTGTTTCTAAAAAAAATTAAGATGAAAGACAAACATAATTGATTAATTTGTTTAAAATCTTTATGGTAACTAGCTGCAAAAACCAAATCACATTAAACATGTTAAATTTTAAACAATGGTATCTCCCTTATATTCCATTAAATACCACACATAAGGGGTCAACCAGAGTTCAGATATTCCACTATGCTGTCTAATACACATCCCAAGGCAGGCTGCTAGCATCACAGTGTCAGCTGCTAGTCTGTTGCATAATCAACCTGACCCAATTGATATGGTAGAGCATTATGCTATATGGCCATGGCCCATGTGTATGCAATAAAAGTTATGGACTTGTATTCTCATGACAGTGATATGTTCTTTCTAAGAATAAAAACTTACACAAAACTTGTCTACAATAACCTTTGTGTTTAGCAATCTACATGATAAGTTGATGTGGAATAAATATGCAGATGAAAATCAAAAAGGGTTTTGTAAGAAAAGTAAGGAAATTTGATTTGTCATATCACTCTGTTGATTTGACAATGCAAATTTTTTTACAATTATAGTACTGTATGAGTGTTAAATAAATTGATACTTTAATGAAAGACATCTCATGGTCACTTGACATGTAAATATTATGTGAACAAAATAAACGTGTCTTATGCATTGCTGTGTTTATGACTTTCCTCTCAATCAGTCATTCATTTTCCTTGAAAAATCTGTACTCTTCGGATTCTCAATATCCCATGCAGCATAACCATCAGTGAAATAATCTTTAAATCATATTAATGATTCACTACAAAACAAATATAAGTGGCCACCATCCTGTAAGTAATGAATGACATTTAAATGGATACACCTAAACCAATCAAGATATCATATTGAAATTAATACGGATGCCCACATAAAAGTAGCATTTTGAAGATTAAAAAGTACAAGATGGTCACCAATTCAGCCATAGATATAGAAAAAGGTAATACAAAAACCTACTGCTTGTTAACTTATCATGATTATATCATTCGTGTATTAATGTTTGTTCAAGCTCTAGTCGTTTCCAAAAGAAGACTAGTATTTTAAAAGATAAAAAATCATGATGGCAGCCATAATCAATTATATAAAAGATGGTTACATGTATAATTAAACCATTCATTTTAAGGTGAGCTTCTGTACCCTCGGTACTTTTATTAGACTCTTATGAACGCGATATCTCATGAACCATTTCACATTCAAATTTGGTGTCAGCTTACATGACAAGACTTTGCAGACACCAAGTCCTGAAGATTGTTCATATCTAAGCAATGAATGTCAGGAAGCAATCTCATTAAAATGATATCTTAATTGCTTCACTACGTTACGCAGATTAAAGATCTCACAAGGCCCCGTAAGTCCAGCCGTCAGGGTAACCTTTGACCGCTTGATGAGAGGAAGATTTCATCCACCAATCAAATCGTACGTCTCTTAAAGGACAATTCAGGAGATTAAACCGTAAATCGGCACAGCCCAAATGATAAAATGATAACTTATGACCTTTCGAATTTCCCAAAAAGCAGTGTTAGCTAATTTGCATATGTACAACGAATATGTGTGATATCAAATCAACAAGACTTGATCTAATGTTTTTATGTCAGTTCTGGTCTTCTCATTTGTGTCAGTATATTTATGGATACAAAATACACCGAATTTAATGAACATGAATCGTTTCATATAAGATTTAAAGGGAAACGTTTATATAACGTAACTGTTCCAAAAATAGCATCTACAGCTTGCTGTTTGAATTTGCCCCGTTTACGGTGATTTCTTCGATAATGATAACATTAAAGTATTTACCTGGACGATTTTGGACCAACAAATTGATAGGAGCGATATAAAGCACAGTTTGAGTTATTCATTCGGACATGACAGGAAATATTTGTTGTCGACATTTAGAAATAGTCGGAAATGTTCGTTTTCGAGTTTTGAAGATTAGATATGAATACCCGTCACCAGCAACCCGAGTTACGGGGCAAAGTCGCTGATTGGCTGAGTCAAAGGATACTCTGACGGCTGTTATAACTGAGCCTGGTAAGATCTACATGCGTAGCGTAGTGTAGCAAATAGATCGTATTTTAATAAGATTGGTCAGGAAGGAACTACAGGTCAAGGTCGATTGAAGTCATATTTGTTGTCTGTTTTTGTTGTCGGATCTTTTGTTGTGTAACCTAGTAGAAACCTGCTTTTAATGAGATTTTGTACCCAGATATGACCTGCGGAGATTTCCCTGGTCCTGGTCACACACACCATGTCATGATGAATCCCATGAGAGAGTTTGTCAAGCCTGACGATAGCCACACGTCAGCCATGTTTGATGACTTCAAGAACAAGCATGAGCGTTCCTATGACAACCATAAGGAACACACCAACAGGATGCATGTCTTCAGACAGAACATGAGGTAGAACCACCATTTTTTTTGGAAGATAAATTTTTTGAACGATCCAGGAAATTATGTTGTGGGGCTGAAGGATTATTTTTAGCCCCCAATATAGCCCAATCCTGATTTCCCCCATCTCAATTGCCTTTTCTTAGGTGCAGACAATCGGTCACTGCTATTCCTGTAATTTTGCTACACAGAATTGTATGGTTTGAACTTTGAAATAATTAGCTCTTTGCTTGATACTGCGATGAGATGAATGTACCATACCCCTTCGTAAAGTGTCAACAAGGTCATGGGTGTAGAGTAAATGCTATTTATGTCTCTCAAACTCAAAGTTAAATAAGATTCATTTTCCTGATTTAATCTTGCTTTTAGGGGTGTAACGATAGGTAACATTATCAACCTACTGCGAAAGTTGCTGTGTCGATACTAAAGATTATCTAACTTTCGAAAGTATCATTATTTTAGTCAATTTTGAAAAATATACATAAAACGCATCTTTTGAAAATACTAGAACACATTAAACAGATCGCTGAGAGCTTAAAGAAAAAACTGGAAGATTTAACATATATTGGTAACCGTTTTTGTTGCCAATTCAATCTCGACTTCCACAAGTGCGGCCTAGTTTTAAATCATCACAAGCAAAGCAGCAAACTCTGCCTTTCCTTTATTGATCAGCTATCACAAAAGAGTATTGCTATTGCAATTGTTACTCACAATATGATATGGTTATCGCAATATTCACTTGGGGGTCAATAGTCACCCCAACTATTTGCCATCATTTTCCCTATTTCTCCTCTCTCCAAGGTTTAATATGATTGTTTCTAGATGGATCATTTAATTATTGCTTTTGTAAGATTCCGTTACCGGGTATTCTCTTTCATATTGAAACTCAGAAGGCTGAGATACCCTGTAGTCATGATTTATCAATTGTATTACAAAGATGTCCATGGTTCGCAGGGGCCTGGAAAAGTACTTGAATTTTGTTTTGATACTGGAAAAGTAAGGGTGCAACGATACACCGATACACCGGTGCATCGCGATTATATGGCTGACGATAAGATACACGATACGTTTTGCCTCTGAATCGATACACTACGATACGACCTACAGTGGAATTAAATTTCTTAATTTTAATTTTTTACCCTGTCAGTGTCAACAGTGTTTATTACAAATAAAGTAAATGTTTACAGTTTCACTATCCTGTGTAATACATATCGAGATACGTATCGTATCGTACCCTAAATATCTAGATACGTATCGTATCGCGACCCTCCTGTGTGGTTGCACCCCTATGGAAAAGTACTTGAATTTTGTTTTGATACTGGAAAAGTACTTGAATTTACAATGCTTGCTAAATGTCCTAAAAAGTAATGGTATTTCACGGTAATGACCTTTATATTTTCAAAAATGTACTGGAATTTACCGTGACATCAATCACAATCAAAACACGGAAGTATCGTTTTTCTGCTAACTGCTCAAATTGATAGAGAACGTTATGAAACAAAACCAGTCTGTGATCTTCCAATCATTCCAACAAAATCAGTAATTTCCAGAAAATGGTGGCATCAAAACTGAAAGTTTTGCGAATATATGTACTTGAAAAGTGGTAAAATGTCCTTGAAAAGTACTGGAATTTTATTCTGTTTTGGTTGTAAGAACCATGAATTGTCCCTTTCTCCAGGTTTATCCACTCCAAGAACCGTCAAGGTTTGAGTTACCGCGTGGCTATGAACCACATGGCAGACAGGACAGACGGTGAAATGAAGCTGATGCGAGGATACCGCTATACCCACGGGGACCACGGTGGTCTCCCCTTCTACAAGGAGAAGTACGACCTCAACGCCATCCCTGAAATCCTTGACTGGAGGCTCTATGGTTAGTGTAATCATTGTGCATCATTCCGAGCTGAAGAAAGAGTTAAACAAAATTCTATGAAAGCATCCTGTCTTAGGGTACGAACATAACGCTAACTCCACTAATCTGTACCCTGGGCTCAGAAGCTAGATTCGCTCGCGCGGACCGACTTGGGATATTGCCAATCAAATCATTTTCTCGCCACCTTCTCAATGAAATTTCAACAAGAAAATGATTTGATTGGCTATATCCTAAGTCGTGCCACGCGATCAAATCTGGCTTCTGAGCCCAGGGTACAGATTAGTGGAGTTAGCGTTATTTTCGTACCCTGAGACAGGATGCTATGAAGGAGGAAACATGGCTCCAAGGTTTCCTTCTCTCAGAATAACCTGAAGGGAGGGTTTAAAGTCACTGATAGTACCCATAAAGATATCAACTGCTCAACTGTTGTATGAACCATGAATTGTCCCTTTCCCCAAGTTTATCCACACCAAGAACCGTCAAGGTTTGAGTTTCCGTGTGGGAAGGGAGGGTTTAAAGTCTCTGGTAGTACCCATAAAGATATCAACTGCTCAATTAATTTGAGAATCACCCCTTCCCCCAATTAATCTTCTTCATTAAGTAATAAAAAAAATCAATATATTTGTGTTTTCTTTTTTTTTAAATTTATTAATTAAATCAGCACCTTCATTCCTCCGTGTATACTTATTTCACTGTGACCAAACCAGTGACATCATGACCCGTGATGTCACAAAGAGCAGCAATGCAACGCTCCCAATTCTGTGACTTGTCATTTGTAACCCTTAACCAGTACATTCTTGCATCCTGAAATCATGTAATATCTCTCATATAGCCATAAGCCACTAATTCAAAAATAACAAATCTCCCTTTCCTTCTCTGTATCCGAAGTGTAGACATTGTGGAAGTGTAGGACAAAAACTTACCTTTTAACCTAACTTTACCCAAGTTAAGGAAATTTTTTTATTTTGAAGTTTTAAGAGTCAGTTTAAGGTATGGCTGCTGTAACTCTCATGTGACCTCCCTGCAGGTGCTGTTACCCCGGTGAAGGATCAGGCTGTCTGTGGATCATGCTGGAGCTTCGGAACCACCGGAACTATCGAGGGAGCGTATTTCCTTAAGGTGAGAATAACTAGATTCATGAGTTTTGAAGAATTACCATCTGTTTTTCTTAACTTGTAAGTGTTATTTAGAATCCCATTATCAGTAATAATATACATTATTGAACTTACTCTGGGACATTGGGCAGTGTTTGAAATAAGCATCCAAAAACTGTTTGTCAATAAGGACCCGCAGATAGGAAAAACTGTGGGCCCAACTCCAAACTGTCAGCATTCATTATCAGTACTGATTTGACTTATTCTAAAATAATAATATTCTTGGTATCAGTATGTTATAAATGCACGAAACTGTTATCAGTTTAGAGTGATTGTAATGAAGGTTTGGTAAGGAAATGTGTCTCACTGCAAGTATTCTAAGAAAGGAACAGTATCATATTAAAAAACTGTAAGGACCTTGAGATATTGAAAAGTGTGAGCCCTTGTGGATATCTATTGGCGTTTGGCCTACGAGCCTATGCCTATTTCAAACACTGAAAATGTGGGGTTCGGGTTAAGGACAGAGTCAGGTCGGAACAAGATCTCGCTTTCCCTTTCCTCTACTGTTATAAAATTTTATGGAAGAAGTTTTTGGACTCTCACATTTTCTTTTCTCTCACAGTCTGGAAATCTGGTTCGACTCTCCCAGCAACAACTAATGGACTGTTCATGGGGCGAGGGCAACAATGCGTGTGACGGCGGAGAAGATTTTCGCTCCTATATGTACATCATGAAGAACGGAGGACTTACAACAGAGGATCAATACGGTCCTTACCTAGGCGCTGACGGAATCTGCCATTCTAATGACGTCAAGCCAGTTGTCCTCCTCTCTGGCTACGTCAACGTGACCGCATACGATCAAGAGGCTCTCCGAATCGCCCTGGCCAATCACGGCCCAATCTCAATTGGTATTGATGCATCCCACAAGTCTCTCTCCTTCTATGCCAATGGAGTCTACTATGAACCCAAATGTGGTGAGATATTCAACTCTTTCTCAAATTAGGTCCATCACAACTAAGTCATTCCTCTTTTAACTTGTCAAGTATATAAAGCAACCTTTTAGTGTGAATATGTTTTTATCATTTGAGAAAGGAATCCTATTAGATTTTTAAACCAAATAACACACTTTTATACATAGATCTGTTACCTTCGATTGAAGACAATTCTAAAATAATTTTGTTTTAATGAGATCCAATAACTTACCTAAACAAATGGCTACTACCCCATTAGAAACTTACATATTACACATACTAACAATAACATACATATGCTGAATATACTCTTTTCATTTTTTCATCTCTATGTACTTTATTTGGTACAGAGAACTGACAAGTGACCCTTCTTCATAATTATTTAAAACACAATTTTTATATAAAAAAAATAATAATTATCATATAGACTTTGTTCTGAAATAAAATCAAGATCATACTTTACCTGCATTTCTCAATATATCTACCTTTCTTCCAGGAAGTGACCCAGACTCACTTGACCACTCCGTTCTGGCTGTTGGGTATGGTATAATGAACGGTCAAGCATACTGGCTGGTCAAGAACTCCTGGTCAACCTACTGGGGGAACGATGGCTACGTCCTCATGTCTCAGAAAGAAAATAACTGCGGGGTTGCAACAGCGCCAACCTTCGTCAACATTGAATAAACTAGGACCACTGTCTTTTAAAAATCCATATTGAATAACTTCAATGTCCCATTTATTGATGTTCTGTCTTTTACAAAAAAATACTCATGATTTTGTTTGGTTTTGATTATTTTAAGATATTGTGATGGTATTGCCATAATTCAGTTTGAATTTTAAGATTTGATTATGAAATGTTTTTGATTACCCTCATTTTTATATTTCTTGATATATTTGTGTGATTTTATTGATCTCAAGTAAGAATGTTGTTTTTGAAACAATAAATGGAAAAGTTTGAGAGAATTGTATTTGATGAAGTGATAATCGGTGAATGAATAAAGCATATCTCCTCTTTCCCAAGGATTAGTACATTCCGGCGATTTATGACACATGAGTGACAAGTGAATTCCCAGTTGCAATACATGCCTTGTACATTGCTTGTATATTTCATGTAACTTTCCAATAAAAAAACTCAAATATAAAGAACAAAAAGTATTCTGTACATAGTTACAATTCAATCTTATGTTATCAGGTTTTGTATTTTAGTTCAGTTTGTTACTTTCTTATGCAAAAAAATTTGTGTGTATGATTAATTTGTGTTGAATGTAGTTTTATTTCTCTGTACAAATTTGTAATTAGTTCTGTTGATATAAGATGTAATACTCTTTCAACTCCCTAGCTACTTAGTGCTGTTTGAACATTTAGTTTTAGTTCTTAAAAAATATATTTTAATGAAAATGTTGTATCCATGCTTTGTACAGTTTCAATAAAATGCTTTTATATCTAATGGGTTGATCTATTTTAAAAAAACCTCTAAACTCATACATGAAGAAGACTATTCTTGATTCTGATTGGTTGGTTTATGAGAGTGTGCAATATCATTTTTGTATTAGTACAACAGTAGTACAGTACATATCGTAATACAACAAAACCACTTTATTGATCAGAACTTTTTTCCAAAACATAAATTTCAGTTTTCATGTTTGCTTTCATATCAGCTATTTCCTGCCATGTAGGATAAGTCTAGGTGCGCAACCTAGCTTACATCAATCAGGTAGCACTGAGAATCCCCAGCTCCAAGTGTAGGATATAAAATGACCCACAGGCATTATTGAAAAGTATTCCAGAGGCCAGCAGGAAATACGGACGGACCAGAGGCAAACAGGCATTTGTAGAGGGAGGAGGGCATACTTTTCAATTATGCCAATGAGTTGTGTTTTATCTTACTTATAAACCCTCAGAAACAGTGGGAAAACAATGTTGTACTAAAATTTAAAGTGATGGACATAGTAATGAAGATGGGACATTGAGAGTCCATCCAATGTGTTTTCGGTTGAGACATGCAGCCAGCATTTATCTGCACTGGTACATTGACTCGCATTATTTTTTACTTTTGAATCGACCCAAATCCTTATATCATCAAATCATTTTTTTTAAATCATAAATAAGTATTCTTAGCCTTAGTTTACCTGATGATGAATATAATAATATTAATATAAAAAACACTCAAACTCTTTGATATAAGACGACCAACAATGGTTCAATCAGCACTGTCACAATAATTCATTAGTCAGAGAGTTAGATTCAGAGGTCAAGAGTTAAACTATACTATAGTTTGAGGCCCCATTTTACCAAAAAACATTTGCTGAGGGAAAAATTAGATTTGAATTGTTTTTCAAAATTTTTATTATTGGAAAGTAATTAAGATATCCCTGGGCACAGGACATTATTAAGATTATTTTCCGGGGTAGAGAGACGTTGTTAATATAACTGCCTTTGGAAGCCAAATTGTATCAGACCTAAATGAAATTACGAAAAAAGGTTTCCCGGAAGAACAATCGAGTGATGTTCCTGGAGTTTTATAACTGACTCATATAACCCATAAGGTTCGAAAGTATGTTGTTAACTCTTGTTAACGCCATATCTCTTGAACCATTGCAGTTATTGTCAATGGAATATAGCATTTGCTTATTGTGACAATTCTATCCCAATATCCAAGCGGCGGGGGACAACTAAAAGGTAGATTAATTGTATGCATAATTTCGAATATGAGATGTTTTCTTGATTTTCCCATAAAATCAAGCATTTTAAAGATATTATGCATAAATGGATATATTAGCAAGTCCAGTGATGAGATAGGAACTTCAATCAGCATATTAGATATTTTGTAGCTTATCAAAACCAAATAAAATTTTAAGAAAGATACTTTAGGTCACTTTAACGTTTCTGACCTCATAAAACCATTGTTCGTGGCGACACTGTAGCCTGTCGTCTCAAGGGAAGCAGGTCGTTTTCTGGATAGTTCTAAGAGAAAGAAATGAAATAGAATCGGTAATAAAGACATTGTTACACAACACACAACAGTGTGCTTAATTTGCTAGCCAGTTATCTGACAGCAGTTGACCAAACATGTTCTTGAACGTTTTTATAGAGGCTTGCTGATCCGAAGTGATGTAGAACTTGTAGAAGATGAAGAAGAAAGGCTAAAGGTCCCAGGGGTGTTATGGTGTTGAGCTTCTCCGCGAAGGATCTAGCTTTATTGATTTTGATTTCTGATTTTTGATGGTTAATCATTGGAAACTGCTAAATTGCATTAAGTTCGAACAGACACCATTTGCTATTGCACCAATAATACGTTTTGCTTCGTAAGTCAAAACAGACACTATTTGGTGACCCTTCAATAATGAGTTTTACCTCATTAAGTTCAGACACTATTAGGTGTTCCTTCAATGATGAGTTTTGCCTCATTAAGTTTAAACAGATACTATTAGGTGTTCCTTCAATGGTGTTCATACGATAATGTGTTCTTGCTTCATAAAATTGGAACAGACAACATTTGGCGATCATTCAATAATATGTTTTGCTCTATTAAGTTAAACAGACACTATTTGATGTTACTTTAATGATGTACTTCAACACAGACACTATTTGGTAATCATTCAATAATGTGTTTTTGCTTCATTAAGTCAAAACAGACACTAGTTGGTGACTCATCAATGACTTGTTTTGCTTCAAAGACAACGAACAAACCCGGGATAGATGAAATAAACTATCATATTTTAATAAGTGACAAAGATACAAACAGCATATAGTATATAAAATGCACACTTATTTCCTATCATGACTTTTCTCTTCAAACTAACAGGCAAAATACAACAAACAAATTGAAATCTTAATTAAGGTACTTCATAGAAACTGTTGTCCCAGAATTATTTCGTTTTGTTTTGAAAGAAAGTACTTGTTGATAATAACAAATAAACACAGAATTCAATATTACGTTGAGATTATACTATAATTTACATTATCAAAAACAAATTTAGTTTATATATTCTCCTTTAATGCAAATAAAGTATTGAGACATAAACAACATTGATGATTTCTGTCAAGGATAATAATTATTCAAAATTATTCAGTTCAACAAATTTATAGAGCTACCACTTTACTTCCTTTGTATATATGATTTCAATTAATTGCATGGTTGCACTTATAAAATTGGAAATTGATAAGCTATAGAAAGTTAAATTCAACATGAATGTCATGCGAAGTTAACAAATTAGTAATTATTAACATTTATAATACATTATAACCATTGTTTTAACTCTACAGGACAGTTGTTCTACGTGTAAATTGTTTTACATGGATAACAATCAGCAGTTATTGAATTTTATATCTCGTTGGATAAAAATGAGAATGAGGAATGAAACATAGAATTGATTATCAGGATTTAAAGTTCAACATTACAATGTTATTAATTAGGACATTTACGTTACTACATTATTTTACAAATTAACAATTATTGAGTGTTATATCTCATTGATAGAAAAATGATGTGACAATCGATACGACCAGTTTATGCTTATGGCACCAATGGGGTTAAACAAGATTTTCAAAATATACGTACAAGTATTTGTTGCGGAGTATTCACCATAAAACATTCATTAAGTACTTGTGACATAGATTCATAGCTCAACATTACAATGGTATTAATGCTATAGAACATTTCAGTTACTACAATGTTTTACATGGGTGACAAATTAGCATTTATTGAGTTTTATATCTCAATGATAGAAAAATGTGACAATCGATACGACCAGTTTATGCTTATGGCACCAATGGGGTTAAACAAGATTTTCAAAATATACCGTACAAGTATTTGTTCCTGAGTATTCACCCAAAAACATTCATTAAGTACTTGTGACAGGTGTAAATATCATCACTAATTCAGAAGCTGGATAAACGGGTTCACTTTGATAGCGAGACCTTTTCGTGTTGTATAAAAACTTTTGTTTGTCATATAGCGATGCCACCAGCTGCAGTGAATCTTGTTCCGGAGTTGTCCCAACTGTTTTGTCTGCATCACACGACAGGCTGACGTTATGTTATCAAATATGACCATAGCACTATTGGGACTCTGTTGGTAGATGGCGGTGATGTTCCCATAACAGGAAAGAATCGTGTGGAGTTCCTGCATATCGTAAGATGGGATGAAGCGTTTCAACTGCCACCGAACAACCAGCGTGGATAATGGCAGTTGGGTGTGTTCGTTGAGGACATAGCTTGTCCACACTTGGTTCATAAGTCTGAAAAATAGAAGGAGATTTGAAATTAGGGTGGATAGGCCAATGAATCGAGCATTCATCTGCAGTAAAGACAAATAAAATGGTCTGTAGTCTGCAGTTTCACTTTACCGCGTCTGGCCAGGATTTAGACTAAAAACTGTTGCTCTTACTGATTTCATTTTGTGAAAGGGTATATAAGATAATGGCAACAAAGCAATTATTGAAATGATAAAAAAAACATGGAATTCATTTAATTTGATTATCGGTTTTAGAATCGAACAATGAAAAATAATAATTTATGCGGTACTTTTATTCATATCACTTTCCTTCGCAAGGCATAACTCTTGCCAGCCTCAACCTCTGGCTAATCTAAGCCTTGCAGCAGGTTATCACATTTTGCAACTCCGTTCTCGGTGTAATTCATTTGAACTACGGAAAGTCAATTCAGAAAAACCTACATGGAGATTACTACCATTCGCATGTCGCATTGCAGCAAACCTTGAAAGTGACTGGAACTGACCGTATTATTTATTGCAGGGGAGTTGCATTTACCGAGCACAAGACCAGGGTTCTTTAGCGAATAAAATACGATTGCGGATTCTTTTTCAAATATAATTACTTGTCAGGCACATATTTCTTGCAGGGGAGTTGCATTTACCCGAGTACAAGGCAAGGTTCTCTAGCGAATGGATAGATTGAGGATTCTCTTGCAAATAAACTTACTTGTCAGGCACGTATTTCTTGCAGGGGAGTTGAAATTACCCGAGTAAAGAAGGCAAGGTTCTTTAGCTAATGAGACAGATTCTCTTTCAAATATATATAGGCTACTACTTACTTGTCAGGCACATATTTGGGAGTCTGGAACTTGACGGGACTGACAGGTTTAACCTGTGTCTGCTCCAGTCCTTTGATGACCCTCAGAGAGTTCTCGTAGCACCGACATCTCAGATGATCGTGGGTGGGGACTCCTGGGAACCCGGGGGCCACTGGCACTGTGGGGGACGAAAATTGTATTACTAACATTTTTATTTACAAATCGTTTGCAATGTCTTTTAGTATCGATCTTTCATATCCACCATACATGTGGTTCTACGCCAGGGATATCGCATATGACCAAGTTCATTTTAAAACTTAGTCTTTATTTACAAATTGTTTACAATCTCTTTTCTTACCTATCTTTTATATCCATGTCCGACGTTCATGTGGTTTTACGCCAGGGATATCTCATATAACCAAGTTAATTTTAATAATTAATCTTTATTTACAAATTGTTTACAATGTCTTTTCTCACCAATCTTTCATATCCATGTCCACCATACATGTGGTTCTACGCCAGGGATATCTCATATGACAAAGTTAATCTTAATAAACATTATAATAGTCGTTTAAATCTCGTTATGAATTACATCATAGTATTAACTTTCGACTTTTATAACCTTTATAATTTTCCAATTTCGTTTCGAAAACTTGCTTTATTTTTTTTATTACGAAGTGACGCCGTTGCTTAAAAAGTCCATGTTTATTAATGAAGATAAAGTACAAATGTTTTTAGAAATTGGCATTCAGTTTTTGTGATTTTAATAAATCTTGGTACCAATTACTAGACATGATAACAACGCATGGTAAACCTTGAATATGGAACATTGTATTTCAAACAATATTAATATCATAACGAATGTCGTATAAACTTGTCACATATTACATTCTGAAGACTTGACAATATCAACACAAACAAAAGTTAAGGTGAAACAAATTTTTGTGGACCAAATTAAATACGACGATCATATGGGCACACGAATCTCTTTGTCAAACAAAAAAACCCGAAATTTTTTGTCGACTGATACATCATAAAAATCATTTTGGAGACGTTACAAGATGCAACGAGTAATCAAAGGCTATATTATGTTCTTCTTGTTTATTGTGGTTTTTTTTGTTGTAAGTTAGTTGAATAGTTTCACATATTTGTACACAGATGTATAACTTTAAAAAACTCAGGTATTTATTGTTTCAAATAAAACCCCAACCTATAGCTCGTTTCGCTAAAGTCCTACTTTGGGTATAATTACTGTAATTCGCGATTTCTTCGACAAACTGCCTATATATCAAATAATAGATGGAGGGGAAAGGCCTGATTGGACCAAGTTCAAACCCCGATATAAAGTAAATAATGTTTACAATTCTATTAATCGGAGAACGGTCTTTTTTTTCAGACTAATGTATGCTTATCTTAAGACAGAGTCTTTCAACTTACAGTTAAGTTCGAATCTTTCCTTCTGTTGAGTGGAGACGGTTTTATCTTTGACGTTACAGATTCCGTTCTGAGTGAGTTCACACATCCGACAGTACATCTCGTACATCTTGGGCTCCTGTATGGAATATAAGTAATAGGTAATAGTTCAGCTTAGCAATGTCATGTGAATATTTAATAAACTGTATTTTCTGTGAGTTACAATTATAGGTATCATCCAGGCCCGTAGCAAGCGGGGTGGCCAAGGGGGACCCGCCCCCCCCCCCCACTAATTCTAGGGAAAAAAATTTTGTAACAGAAATTTACAGACTATCAAAATTCAAGCCTCCTGAATTTGGAATTCAGTCCCATACAACCATACAATCCATAAAATGAGCACGTAAAACACGTGTAAAACCCTGATATGAGACCCACAACAAAGGTTCAAGCCCCCACCCCCCCCCCCCCCTGAGTATAAAAGTTATAAATCTCGGCCCCCCCACTGAGCGAGACAAATTATTTTCAGAAAAGTCTCTGCCCACAGGAAATGGAGCCCCCCACTGAGCAGAGAATTTCAAAATCTCGGCCCCCCCACAACTGAAATTGGTGCTACGGGCCTGTCATCATTGTTTTTAAAGATTTTATTTTCTCTTATAATCTGTTTTGTTGTGAATGATTCCTACAGAGCGATGAAACAATGCAACATGTTTAGGTCACTATCTATAGTGCTACAAAATGATGGATATTTGGTGTTTTAGGGTTTCAGATGACAAATTAGAAAAAGAATCCGTGAAATAGATTTTTGCCTTAATCGAAAATTTGGGGACAGCATAATATGATAATTTTATCATAAACCTTTCATAATAAGATCATACCATGATAATCAAAACCTTTATAATGATTAGATTTGATTATCAAACCAAAAAGTTTGGCTTAAGAGATCGGTAATATTATTAATAAACGAGCTCAGTCGAAAGTAAAGAAAATATTGATGTTAATAGTGTCTGAACTTATATATATATTATGTATTCATATAAATGGTACCTGTGATTTGAGCTTCGGTAAAAATATTCGTGTTTTGATTTTCATTTAAAACTATATTAATTGTCATTCATGTGGAATTTTGAAATTGTCCTTATGTCGATTTTCATTTAACCATTTGCTTATATTTTACATTAAGGATGAATCCTTAAGTTTCCAAAAACTACAAACATAATCGTTGTTTTGACAGGAAAATAAAATAAGGAGATATGGATTCAACAATAACAATTAGCAAAAGAATGTTCTTTATTTCTTCAAGTGTTTACTATCATAAAATGACACATTTCACTCAGCCCGATTATTCGTTTCACAGACGTACCGAGAAAATAATTCTGGCGGCCATTATAGTGTCAACACCTTTTAATCATATGAGTTAGAAGATGGATCCGCGTATTTAACATCACATGGTACCTTCGTTACAGAACTTTTTATGAAAAAAAAGCATTGTCATGCATTTGGAAATTTTTATAATCGTTTATTGAGATCACCTTATTTGAGCCAAATGTTTCAAAACTGATTTATATATTCGTTCAGTAAACTCACATCAGTATCAAGACGCTTGTCGTGTTGCATAGTGTATCTGTACATCCTCCGAGGGTGGCGTTCCGGGTCCATCATTCTGTCAGGGCGTATCCTCATTCCATCCAGGAGCCCCGGGGGTGCGGCTATCTCCGTGCACGGCATGTTTGTCCGGGGAGTCTTCTTTTGTCGGGAGGTGTCTATGACGTCATGGTCATTGACGTCACAATGACATTGGTCACGTGATTTACTTGACTAGCTAAAACTAGATTCTACCTTTCGTAGTCGCACTGTGATGTCATTGATTTTCTTGCTCATGAAGTTATAATTTTCAACATTTTAAAGTACTTCATATACAGATGATATGATCCCCTAATTGATTTTTATTGTCTATGGGAACGTATGATTGGGAGGAATATAATCAATATAAAATGTATTACCATTTTATCATTTTCAATTTCCTGTGTTTTATTGTCCTTTTGTATTAAGTCTAGTATATTTTTAACGATTACGTTTATTTTTCATATGATTTAGATTGATATGATTTTGATTTTTCTTCCATTCAAATTCATTTAATGAAGTAAACGTTTCAGTCGGTTGTTTTTATCTTGCCCTTTGTGGTCTGTTCATGTAAATAAGTTAATATTAATGAAAATTGACCAAATGACAAATGAAGGGGAATTATTGATACTGTTTCTAAAAGCAAGAATTTAAATATGTTCTTCAAGTCATTGTGAGGTTTCTTCAAATATGTTCAATGTTTTAAATAGAAGCTCAATGGTTCTGTAGAATGTTGGTCGTAATGACTTATTCATGCGTTTTTCGTACACTCGATTTCTCATAAAAGTAATAATTCATATTTTATTCATATCCACTTGAAGATACAGTGAAGTGGGGTATTCTTGCAGCGATAATTTCTATAAATTATTCGATACATACATAAATCAATTTAAACGCAATTTTTGTTGTTGAATTTACACATTCTAAATACAAATTATGCTCAGTTCTCATCGGCATTTTATGAAGAAGAGATATGGTAAGTTTATAAAGTCTAAAGTGTCGCATTTCTTTAATAAAAGAGCTTGAAGAGTACTACCTCGGCTGATAGCGCTTCGTATTGTGAGTAAAATAGCTCAGTATTTTATTACCTGAACCTATTTTTACCCAACAATTGCACCTGACTGAAAATTTAAAGAAATAAAATGGTTATTATTTACCTAATTCAGAAAGATAGGTAGGTTTTCAGCGTCAGTTTGTATTTGAAACCAGTTGTTGGACCACAAGAGCGACAGAAAATTCAGTGCGAGTGCGAGTGCGGACACACAGACTTTATTTCATTGTTTATCCTTTGCACAGTTTTGATAGTTGCTCAACTTTACCTTGATAAAATGTATATAAGCTTCTACATTGTAAACACTGTAAACACTTGTTTTTGTCATTATCAAAGCTTTTATTCAGTATCTCAGTATCTTTTCTAACCAGTATCATAAGTGGAAACTATATAAACGTACAGACAGTACCTAGCTCAAAGGGGGAAACCTATTCAACTTTAACATTTAAATAATTTCCTATTCTATCTCAAAACGGTTTACTTAAGTCATTTTCCCTGGTTACCTCTGTAGCAAGTTGAGAGCTTTATGGTCTCGAAATGAAGGACTTTGATTGGTTGAAATCAAAATTTGCAATCTTGGACGTTATTTCAAACTGAGTATTCAGGAGTTCCATCATATTCAAACAATTGATTCAGACAGAAGTCAGTTGCAGACTTTGAATATTTTTATTGTACAAAGGTTGATTTGGTTCCTTATTCCAACTTTGAAACTTTACACCTAGAAGTGGATACATGATTTTTGTTTAGGAGTGTTGCGCCCAAACGGTGTCACAAGTTGAACTCATTTAATGATTACTTTTGATTACGAATATATGCCCAAAGGAAAATTAGCTAGATTAAACGACAAGATTGAGAAGGTAACAACTTTTACCATGTACTATGAGCTATGACCAGTATTTAAAATATAGCCCGGCCGCCAGTCCTGTAACTGGCTACTTTTTGCCAGGACTTGTTACTTTTTGGTCAGGACAGGCAACTTCTCAAATTTTTTCTTTATTTTCCCCTAAGACTTTGACCAATTAATTTTCAGGACAGGCTAGGTTTCCAATCTATTTTATACACTGCTATGACTATCAAATTTTACCATATTTGGAACTATGACTATAAACATTAAACATTCACCATACCGTATTCGACCTAATAAGCGCCCAGGGCGCTTAAAACATTGACTTTGATGGGCGGTTATTAAAGTGTTGTGAATTACGACCGAAAAATAAAGACTTCTGAATGGAACTGTGTTTAGGTTGTCTTTGATAACTGATACAAGCATTCAAAACATACTTACATATTATTGAGTAGAATATAACACATATTGCCGCTAATGTATCCTTTTATTCCTCATGAAACAAAGTGAATATGCTGAATTTATTATTTTAGTACCGCTGGTACATGGGCGGTTATCAGATATATAATTACAAAACCTTTGGGGGCGCTTATTGGAGCACGGAGGTTATTACGTCGAATACAGTATTTGTAAGTCTCTTGAGTGGAGTGCCAAGCTTACACCACCACTCTGGATCTGCCAGTGATGCAGCTAGGATTATGTAACAACATAGAAGTATGGATGACTTTAAACAAGGATTATGAGATATTAATGAAATTACCAATGTTCCAAGAGAATGTGAAACTTGATGGTATCCCATTGTTCTTCATTATGGCAATTACCACCAATAACAACAACAAAATTCTCATTCAATGTACTAATGTATATTTATTACAGAGCAAATAATAAAGATTTGACAGCAGTTTGGTTGTTCCACTTTGTAAAATGTTTGGCAAGCAGCATTCAACTTTGGTCTTCACAACATAATGTTGGATGTTTCATTATTGATCATACAAGGCACAACATAGTTTGTTTATTTCATCTGGTAAGCATAAACGACTGAAAAACTTAACATCCCTATGTATTTTCAAGAATATAGGAGAAGGGTGTTACCCTTTTCACAATCAATTTTTAAGCACATTTTACGAAGTGGGATGGGTTGGGGTCAGGGGGTGGGGGGTTGGGGTCAGGGGGTGGGGGGTTGGGTGTGCGAGGAAGGTGTGAGAGTTAGGGGTTTGACCAACCAAATCCTTCTTTGATTGGCATTCTAGAAGTTTGTGTGATGATCAATAAGGAAGATTATTTTATAGATAATCAACATTTCAATCAATCTCATATCAACCATTGTACATAAACCTGGTTATTCTAAAAACATTGCTTGTATATATTTGCTCTGTCACACCACCACTGTATCACTTGCTTGACAACGACATTTAATTAACTTAGGATCTATGTTGAAACGTCGCTTTCAAAGAATAAAGAAGTTGATTATCCATAAAATAATCTTCCTTATTGACTACCAAATCCTTTTGAAACCACTTCTGTTTTGAAGATAGTGGAGAAGATTATTACAATCTCAGGTAGATTAAAGTGATGATTTTTCTTTGGTTTCACAATGTGACACTGTCTAACATGTGAATAAGATTTGATCAAAAACATTTTAAAACATAGACAGTTTCATATTATTGTAAAATTTATCACAGATGGGTAAAAATCACAATTGCAAAAGCAACAGAGAAGCATAAAAAATGTACATTGATATATTCTTAAATAATCATATGTATAAAAAAACGCGTTGTTGATGGAATGTTGTTGATATTGCAGGAGACATTTGTCCTCTCTGTGAAGAAACGGTATCACACACTGGCTCGTATATTAAATTTATGTTGGTGGTTGAAAGTGGACATCATCAAACAAAATATATTTCTTAAAATTCACAGAACAAAGGCACAGAAAATACTTACATTCTAAGAGAAATCACAGCATGAATGAAATTTTGCCATAAATGACCAGTGCCATATTATTTAAAAGAATCTTTGTCAGCAATATAAAAAATTCCTGACTTCATGTTACTGACCAAAAACAGTGTTTTACCAAACAATCTATTTCTAAGGATCGTTTGACATTATCAAGACATATTAAGCCATAATGTTGACAAATTAGTATGCATATATTTCAAAAGCTTACATGCAGTTATACGCCAGAAATGTCATCAAACAATATTCTAACTCAGAACATTAATTGTTTGCTAAATTTCCATCCATGATATCCCTAACAACATGAATATTGTTATGGGTACCTCTATAAGAGAAAAGCATGACAAATTTAGAATTTCAATAAGATAACAATGAATCTCATAAATACACTGATTCTGAGTCTGATATCCTGATATCATTCTAAAACAGTAAATTAGTATACGGTAAGTAAACTATTCCTGAAACTGACAATATCAGTATGGAAGTTTAGCAAAAATATATCCGATTCATATATAAAATATTTTCACATTTACCAGCAGCAGATTGAATTTAAAACTTAACTTCAGTCCAATGTTCCTGAAACTGATATTGACAACATATCAATCTTACATACCAACATACCAAAGTTCACTGAAACTCAAGCCTATAACACATTCCAAGTAAGAATTCAACAAAGACTGATAATAATCAAGCAGAGAGCATGGTGCTCGGTCTGCTCCCATAGTCTGGTAGAGGGGTCTTCAGCCCCTGGGCACGTGCCTCCTCCTGCATCTTGATGGTGCTCCAGGCCATCTTGCGTGCCGTCTGACCGTCCATCTGGGTCTGCAGGAAGTGTGTGATACTGACCAGTGCGTCGTCCATCTTGTCCTGGAGTTCGGACACCTTGGTTCCGTTGAGACTGGACTCTCGCTCCAGCTTGTCCAGCTCTGCCTCATTATAGAGACCGCTGAGCTTGAAGTAGTCTGTGAGGGCTCCGTGGAGCTTCTTCTGGAGTGATTGGAGCTGTGGATGAAGAGAGCTTGTAATAAGGATTGGGAACAAACTGTTTGATTTGGAGCTGTCGATGGAGTAATGATATTTATTTTGCCTGGGTTTTTATGAAATTGCTGCACAAATATGTTGCTCTTTACAGTGTTCACCATCTTCCAAAATTATTACATCTTGAACTCTCTTATAACTGTCTTCTGTATTTGTACATCTTGGACTATCATATGATCATCATATGATCATCTTCCAAATTTCTAAATCTTGGACATAACCCAGGAAAATTACAAAAATGAATCAGAAAGATGATAATAACCTGTCTGGTGTCTGTGATGGCACTCTCCAGTTTGACTCGATCCTCATAGGCTCGTAGAAGTTGTTCCTTCATGATGACAAAGTCGTTCTGTAGCTGACGGTACTGGGAGGCGAGGTCCTTGTTCTGGTACAGACCCCGCTTCTTCTCACCCTAGGAATACATGATGGGCAAATGTTACATTCTTGCATTGTTTCAAAGAGAAAGTTGTCATGGTATTAAAAGTTGAACAATATTTGTGTGAATATTCTTGTTTGTACACATTTATTAAACATGGTTGTCTAAAAATTGATTGCAAGCATGTTATCGAGCATAATATTTCAGTTTCTTTGACCATTCAATAAATATTAGTGCATAGTTATAGAAAAGAAAACATTGAGAAATGAAGCTTTTCATCAGCACAAAAGTAGTGAAAGCCATGCAACAGCATGACATGCCATTGCTGGTTAGTTTTATCAAATATTATTTATAAATTTTTCTGTATTCCATCAATCTGTTCTACAATCCTTCTAGATATTAATGTAACAAAATAAACCACTGATCAGTGACATATTTTATAGTTGATATGATAATGGTTAGATAAAGGCCCTGAGGACAAGAAAATATATTCAAATTGTGATCTTACCTCGTGTTGTTTCAAGACATCCTGCCTACTGGCCAGCAAGGTAGTGTGTTTACTTTCATTCATCCGCACACGATCTGTAAAATATTGTCCATACTTTACACCAAATACACAAACAATGTCTATCGCAGGCTTAGGCACGGCGAGCAGGTTTATTTCTTAAAATAAAACCACATGGTATTATATTGCGACTTGAGCTCAGTTGAGAAATCGTTATTCATAACCAATATAAAACGAAAGTTCATGTGCAGGGGCCAGGCTGTACAAGTCTGCAAAATATCTTCCATTTTTACACCAAACACATAAAATACTGGCCTCGTTTTTTTTCTAAATAACTTTGAAACCTTTGTAACTTAAATGATAATTTATGAGTCAACACAATACAGGCACTGCAGTAAATATTTAAATGGTAAGGTGGAAGAATGAACTAGTAGACCATGGGTAGTATTGCACTGCAATTCTGTGAAGCATTGTTCCCACTCCACTGTTGTTCCTAGACGGTGTACCTAAAAATTTGCTCACCCTTTTGCTTGGTGTTCCTTGAAATAAGAAGCTGGTTACTTCTACCACTGAAAGGGGGTCACGCTAAAAGAGCGCATAATGACTCTCTTTAACCTGACCATCTAGGAACGACACTGCACTCCTAATTTCTAGATTAATTTCTATCGAGATACAAGATCCTCTCCTTTAGGTATGACCACAGCTCGTAGGTCGCATGATTTTTACCAGTTATTTAGCTAGTTGTCAGCTAGACCAATCACATCATCGTGAATATAAGACCGCCAGCAGTGAGTGAGAGAAAAGCATGGTTCATAGGAGTTACTTGGCATTGACACTAAAGACTTTTGCCTGAACACTTTATATTTGCTCGGCTTACATCAGAACATTTCACCTATGTAGATGTGGTAAGACCTTGTGGAGAGGAAACCTCCTGATGGAACAAGTTCGATTTTTGATAGCGTTAATGAGCGAAAATGGGTATATCGGGAAAATTTCGCTTCCACATTAAAATTACCCAGCTGTAGTCAAGGAAATTTAGAAGGTAACAACATGACACAAAAGGAAAAAAGGTTATCTGAAATGATCTTGAATTGATTTCACCCACCTAAGACTTCATTGTAAGATTTGCGAAGGTCCTCCTCAATTCTCTTGGCAGCAGCGAGTTGTATATTCCTCTCTTCCAGTTCATCACTGAAAATAGATGAGTTGTAAAATATTTCCTAATATTATAGCAGTATTGACATGCTATAATACACAAATAATCTGTCATTATAAATAAAATGTCATTGATTCCTCAAATTAATTATCTTTATCAGTTTGTGCTTCATGTAGTTGGAAAACAGTTTGGCCCCAAAAAAACATGTTTCCATGACTTCAATTTATCAAAACCTCTTGAAACTCAGTGATTGATGGAGCCAGTTTGAAAAGAAGCGAGAAAGACAATTTAATTAAATTCAGTATCCAAAGGTGAACAACCACTCAAAGTCACACCTTAAATCCACAACCACAAGGATTTTTATCAGAGAGTCGAAAAAATATCTCTGTCAAGATAGTGTTGAAAGAAGTAAATATTATGACCAAAATTACTCAAAATGTTTCAGTTTAAAGGAAAAAGTGCCAAATAACATGGACCAAAAAAGCAATTATTTAGTAGGGAACAATCTCAAGCATATCTTATATTGCTGACATACGTGAGTTTAGCTATTGTGTTCTCAGTTGCTGTAATAATCCTCTTCATCATAATCTCCGAGGCATCCATATCCTCCATTTTCTTCATCATCATCTCCGTCTTCCACCCCATGTGGTCAAGTCTCTTGTCCACCTTTAGAACCTCCCCCTGCAACACAAACTGACCATTAGCAAATATTCATAAAAGCACTAGATAATCTGATTTCACCAAACTCAACAAAGCACATGTAAAATTTGTGATTATCAAGGGGACCATTACCAAATACTCATTAAAGTATTAGCCATGTCGGATTTCACCATTCAGTAAAAAAAACTCTTGTAAAGAATGTTGTTTTCCCACTGTTTCTGTCGGTTAATAAGTTAGATAAAACATGACCCGTGGGCATTATTGAAAAGTATGCACTCCTCCCTTGGGAAATGCCTGACAATTAGCAAATAACCATAATACTAGCAATATCTTATTTCACCAAACTGTAAAGCAAAGTCTGCTAGCAAGGGACCAAAAGCCAATTCTCATTAGGAAGCACTCAATAATTAAAAAATAATAAACATCAGATAGCCTATGTGACCTTACATGATGTCCTCAGATTTTTGTGCGGGGAAACCAAAAATGGATCAAACTTGTATTCTGGATAATATTTCGAAATTTTTGGAAACCTGTCAGCATGTTTGGAAATAAACCTGATAGAAAGAATGTAGAGACTCAACAAACGTATACCTTGAGGTGACCGTGCCGTGGTTCAAGTTCTGTGACTCTCTGGATGAAGTCATCTCGACTTTCTGTGTGTTCTCTCTTCACAGTCTGTATCTTAGTTGTAAGGTCGGACTTCAACTGTAACACAACATGAAATCAGCTATACTGCTACTCTATACTGTCATCTAAATATGACAGACTACACAAGATTTCACCATTCTAGTGCTTTTTATTATTTAGGAAAAGGATAAAAGAGTTTGGAATGATTTCTATAACTGGCACAGTGAGACTTATGTGACAATAATGATAATAAAATAATTATAATAATGACAAGTTTTAAGCCTAATATCCAGCTCAAGAACTGTGCATTGGCTGAAGGAATTGTACTTTCAAAGCCGCTACTAAGCGCTCCGCGACCATTTAGGTCTGTACCTCCGGTATTCAGGTATCCAAATATACAGCTAAGGGACTGAGTGCAATGTGGATGAAGTGCCCTGCCCAAGAACACAACACAGTGAAAAACAAATGTTTGGTGTCTCCAATATTATGCTTAAGCAAGTATAACATGTCGCTGAATATGCCTTTCAAATGGTTATTAAAAACTGTTAAAATCATGCCTTACAAGGACAAATATCAAGCCTCATATTGAAATACCATATCTTTGTATTACCTTTCTTTTCTCTTCTTTGGCAGATCTCAGTTTGACCACTTTCTCCAGAACACCATTCACAGCGGTTCCAACATCATCAGCAACTTTCTGGGCCTGAAATTAATTCAAAGATCATCATTACATGTGATTCATGAACAGAGAAATAAAATCCCTCAAACATTTTCACAAATCACACACGCCATGTGGGCACAGTACCGTATTTGACCTAATAAACGCCCTGCTCCAATAGGCGCCCCCAAAAGGGTTTTGTAATTATAGGTCTAATAACCGCCCATGTACCAAGGGTACTAAAATAATAATTCCAGCGTATTCACTTTGTTTCATGAAGAATTAAAGGATACATTTGCGGTAATATGAGTTATTTTCTACTTAATAGTTTATAAGTATGTTTTGAATGCTTGTATCCATCCAAGTGCCCACCCAAGTCAATGTTTTAAGCGCCCTGGGTGCTTATTAGGTTGAATACGGTATTTGAAATAGTGCCTGCCCCCCTGCAAATTGCTGGTTACATTCAGATTTGGCTTGTTGTAGAAGAGGTCATCAAACCTGTGTGCTTGAAAGATTTTAGAGATTCGAAATCTCTTCACATTGTAGGGCTTGTCAAATTTTAAGACTTTATACTTCAAGCCCTGCTTGCTTGTATGGACTAAAACATATTTCGAACATTGTGTAGGCATGATATTCTTCTCCAAAACGAGAGAAAAAAACAGCAATTGGCAAGGGGGTTACCAGCTAATTCAAAGGGGTGACTATTGACCAAAAAGGGACTATTGCGATAGCGATAGTCTATTGTGAGTAACTGTCACAATAGCAATAGTCTATTGCTGGGTACTATTCATCCTGCTACATCAGCGTATATGTCTCCGCTAATGCTACAACCTATCCCCTGATATCCTCCTATGTCGTATCGCTATATATAGCAAGCCAATCAATTGATGCCCTTTCAGCGATAGCGGCAAACTAGTTTCTTGGCTTCGTTCCGCGTGCTCACCTCGTGATTCAAATTAACCAATAGGAGTGCTATTAGATAATAAATCTGATTCTCGTTGCAGTCTCCTGCTAAGCTCCAAATCACACGCTCTTAGATTTCCACGTGCGACATCACTAAACAACAGTGTATGGAGTTCAGAATAGTTTGACTGAAAACAGACAGGCTATAAATAGCGCTGAGCAGCCACCCGTCAGCGATACGACAGAAGACCATAGGAGGATATCAGGGGATAGGTTGTAGCATTAGCGGAGACATATACCCTGATGTAGCAGGATGGGTACTATTGCGATAGTTTATCAATAATGGAAAGGCTGAGTTTGCTGCTCTGTTTGTGATGATTTCAAACTCTGCCTTGAAGTCGTAATCTTTAACTGACACCAAGAAGGTTATCTGTTGTATCTCCAGGTTGCTACTTTCAGCTCTCAGCAATCTGTTTAATGAGTTCCCATATTTTCCAAATGTCAAAAGATTTGTTTTTGTGAGTATTATTCTTTTGAATTTGAACTAAACAACTGAATTGACTATAATGTCGACTAATAGCTACTAATTAATATACTGATCATAGCAGCTTCAAAAGGACACATGATGAGCTGCTTGAAAGAAATATTTTTGATGGCTCAGCATTATACAAGCAGGAATGAAACAATACCTTATCTTTTTTCTTGGCTGATTCCTGTCTGGACTTGTCAATCTCATGGCCGTCAGAGTTTATGCGGGCCTGTATCACTGTACGAGTGTGCAATTCATCTTTAACTTGCTTCTGTAGCACCTCACACTGGTTCTGAAGGTCAAGGTCAAAGGTTGATGTCAAAGGTCAGGGTCATTCTGTATTGAAATCTAATTCAGGGTTACATTTGATGTAAGGGCACGAGAGTCAATTCAACATGTTCTGATGTTTCTGAATCTAGTATTGTTAAATAAGTGGATAATTTTGAACAAACCACAACATATGAAATTCAATTTGGGCTAACATTTTAATTATCATAAATACTCAACCAACCTTATATCCGATCAATCAGATGAACTTTGGAATATCTTTATATGGAGAATCTAGATGGTGCTTAACTTTTTTGTAAACTATTATGACAATCAAAATATGTTATGTTTGGTTCATAAATAACACAATCCTAACTCTGCAATCACTGAGCTTTTTTGGCAAAGTAGGGGGATGTGTTTTGATAGAGCCCTTAAACTCAAGGTGGCATTTCTTGACATTTGACACATCTATACACAAAATTACTCATTAAAATCTGTTCCCCCAATTGTCACTTGACCCATATTGAACATAACTCAAGCAGGAGTGAAAATCCAATATTTTCACATCCAGCAGGATTTGAACCTGGGAACACTGGGTTGATAGTCAGACACTCTATCTGCCTAACGGGATATCTCTTTAGCTGAACAGGTAGAGTGACTGTAACTCATCATCTCCTCATAGGTTCAAACTGCTTTTAATGAGATTGCAGTAACAGACTATAGTTTCCATGTCATACCTTCATCATCTCCTCATAGGTTCAAAATGATTTTAATGAGATTGCAATGACAGACTAAAGTTTCCATGTCACACCTTCATCATCTCCTCATAGGTTCAAACTGATTTAATGAGATTGCAGTGACAGACAAAAGTTTCCATGTCTTACCTTCATCTTCTCCTCATAGGTTCAAACTGATTTTAATGAGATTGCAATGACAGACTAAAGTTTCCATATCTTACCTTCATCATCTCATAGGTTCAAACTAATTTTCATGAGATTGCAATGACAGACTAAAGTTTCCATATCTTACCTTCATCTCCTCATAGGTTCAAACTGATTTTAATGAGATTGCAGTTTAAAAGTTTTCATGTCTTACCTTCATCATCTCATAGGTTCAAACTGATTTTAATGAGATTGCAGCGACAGACAAAAGTTTCCATGTTGTACCTTCATCATCTTCTTGTAGGTTCAAACTGATTTTAATGAGATTGCAGTGACAGACAAATGTTTCCATGCCATACCTTCATCATCTCCTCAATCTTGAAAGCCTTCTCCTCCTCGTCGTGGAGTTGTTCCCGGATGTGTTGGTTGAGGGCGGAGATCTTGTTATGTTCGTCCATGGTAGCCGACAGCTGGTTCTCGGTTCTCATCATTTCCTTGTTGATCCTCACAACGTTCTTCTCATCGTAAAGCTTCTGTCGATCACTGAAATTTGTGACACATTATGCTTGTAACTGTTGAGCCCTTAATGTTAGTTAGCTCTGTCGTTAGATATTTTTATCCTTTGAATGCTGGATATTTCAACTAGTGCCCCCTTTTTCACAACATTCCAAGACCCTTTTTCTAGGATGGAAAACTCTGAAGAATATGCTTTTGTTCAACCACAGCTCTCAAAATGTACTAATGATTTGTTTGGTTCAAAATCATTGTATTCAAAATATGTTTGTTAGAAATATGTTCTTCGCCAATGGGATCTCGCAAAAAGTAAATTAAATTTTATAAATTTTTGGTTAAATTTGACTTCCTTGTTGTAAGAGATTCCTTTCACAAGGAAATTATCAATTGACAAAATCTTATTTACTCTCGTGAGATCCCTTTCACTAAGAAAACTTGATACAGCAGGTTCAAACATGTTATTTGTATGACTTAACAAAATGTTTCCCCAACTCACCACTCGGAAAGTTTGTCCTCACAATCGTCGAGTTCCATCTTGACCTCTTGACATTCGCGGGTCAGAATACGTAGTCGACCCTCATTCTGCTTCTTCTTGTGGCTAAGCTCATCGATACGGTGAGAGTTCTGCGCTTTCTGTAATAGAAGAATAGAGGATTTTAAACCACCTTCACTATTACTATGTTTATTACACGAGTAAATGATTTTGTATAAAATGAGCGAAGGCGCATTTGATACTATATCATTCAAGAATTTTAAAATAATATTAAATGGAAGGAAATTTAGTATTCTGTTTATTACTTGCCCTAAAATTCAAGCAAAATTGCCAACTTTTTACTGAAACAAACATTTCCGGGACGGCACGTTTACACTGTGACTTCATACTACTGTGACGTCATACTTCAATTGTGGTATTACACTTGTTAATATTGCTGTATATTAAATATTACACTGTAATATCTTACATGGGCGAGTAATAAGAAAAGATGTATAGTAAATGCTCAGTTAATCAATACTGAGCGAGTTCTGAAGCTTACAACATAGATGAGAAGAGAAAAGAGTTTAGTTCATGCTCAGCTCATTGACATGGTGTGAGTTATGTCATCTCAGATTTCTGTTACAGATGGGAAGAGAAGTTTGGTAAATGCTCAGCTCATTAATACAGAGCTCATCAATCATCAACTTATTTCAAATCTTTTCTATGTTCATATAGAGTGTATTTAGCTTGTGATTGTAAAGTGAGTATTGAAATGTTTGGCTAATGAGGGTTGCTTAGGTACGCACCCCACCCAAGAAAGTTCAAAATGATAAAAGTTGTATTTCATAGATGATAGAGGTTTCAAGTTTTACCGGTTACATCTAACCATCAAGCTTATTTTTTGTTGACACATATTCTAATTATCTATCTTAAAGTGACACAGAGTATCTTTCTTAAAAACATTTTTGGTATTGATAAGCCACAAAATATATAATATGCTGATTGAAGTTCATATCTCATCACTGGACTAGCAAATGTATCCATTTATGCATAATATCTCTAAAATGCTTGATTTTATGGAAAAATCAAGAGAACATCTCAAATACGTTTAATATTCGAAATTATGCATCCAATTAATCTACCTATTAGGTACAATACCTAATAAACACTATCGAATCGAATAGATCTTCCTGTCAGCTTATCACAAGGTTTCAACATTATGTTTGGCGAATTTGCGCGCGCCACTTGAGTCACATTGTCCGGTTTTCGATCAAAATCCCGACTTTGAATGGCCGTATTTTCGCTCTAATGTACTGATTGACCTTCAATATGTTATTTTCAGTAACAGTTAGTGGTTCCCGATGTAATAACATCGATTTCAAAATTTGACATAAGTGATCCTATTCTCATACTCTGTGTCTCTTTAATAGGTGTATTTGTGACGTCAATAAAGCACAGCCCTCTAAGACGAAAATACACTTTGCAGTAGAATTATTTGAGTTTTACCACAGTGAAGGGCAATATTTTCAGAAATTACAAATCATCAATGAGGAACTAATATCGGGATGTCAACTAGCTATCAACAATATCTGAAGTTACAAACCATTGTACGTAGCTTCTGTTCATGTTTGGTGTTCTCAGACTTCTGTTTCCGATGGTCAAACTCAGCCTCCGTTATCTTGGTTTGGAATTCTCTCACCTGAAAAAACAAAACAAATGTTATGTTTATTGCTTGATTCACAAACTTGATTATAAATAGGAGATCATATTGCTTGATTTCACAAACTTGATTATAAAAAGGAAATCATATCTGTATCAACATTATGTAATATTTGCAACACTAGTACCTAGGGCTTCCATGGGTAAAAAAAATTGGACTGGAGTATTCAAGGGGTCAGACTCGACTCGGACCAGAGTACCCGACATTTTATCGTTACCCAAGGATTTTTGGATTTTTATAGCCCTTTAGTCTTTGCCTTACTTTGAATAGTATAGTTGTATAGCCTAGATATTATAAGATATAATTCGACTTTGAAATGATCGTATGTGGAATAATTTTGACATCAACGCTTAAAATGGTAATATTGATCATTTATCTTCACACAATACAGACAAACAGACTGAAATAACTTACTTTATAGCCCTACCAGTACCATAATATCTTTTAGGCACTTATGTTGAAAACACAGTATGACACAGGCACTCACATAATATATGAAGAATACGAAAAACATCCTGTTTAATTACTATTGTATGAAGCGAAAGAGTAGTATGGTATATAACGAACGATAGCTACCGTATATTACAGTCTAAAAGGCGAGTTTTTTATACCAGAAATTGGGGGGTCAAAGAAGGGGGTCGCCTAATAGACAAGGTCAAAAACTAGAGGCCAAGTGAGGGGTATCTGCCAACCCAACAAGTCAAACGAGTCCATGTTTACACCGGATGTCCATTACACAATCATCTATGTCATCTCAAATTTAATCTTGTAAAATAAAATACCTTTGTCTAATTGTTCATTTTAAATGAAAATATAGAGAGAAATAAGAATGAAAATTCAAAATAACTTATCAATAAAAATTATCCATGTACTGGACCAAAGGAAATATTCAACACGTGTTTGCTTGCCGATAACATGTTATGTTAGTGTCGGTGTCATACGAGATAGAACCTCGTGGTGAAATAACTTGACATAATTAAAGATAACAATACATTTATAATGATTAATTTATCAATTAACATTGTTTTGACGATTGATATTGTGATAATATTTTTCTCTATGCATATATTTAACAAAACTTATGCTGCCCAAATTATTTTATCAATTGTGAAGGCGATGTATAACTCAGTTTTTACTAGGCAGCAATTATTCTTTACACCGGTTGGGCTTTTTCAATATGCAATTTGTGTTAGATTTTCTAATTGGTGCACTATTACAACTTCCGTTCTTTTAACCAATGAAAAGGCTTGAAACAAATATAGCATTACCAGTACGTTGACTGAACGTTTGTTTAGATTTCTGAATGAGAATTATGAAAACGAAACATGACACAGTAATGGGAGTTTGTTGACTGTAGCCTTGCTTGTTATCAGAAGCAAATGATAAATCATTGAATAAAATAACAAACACCATAAGTAATTTATTTATTTTTTAATTAAACATGACATTTCACTTAAAAATTACCGACCTTAATTTACCCTTACGCAATCTTGTCAACGAGTTGTCTGTCATGTCGACTGTTTCAACGACCTGCTAGAAGGGGGGTCGCCTTATTAATGAGATATAAGATTTTGGCAGCAATTTGGGGGGCTGAGAAAGGGGGTCGCCCTATGTACGAGGTCGCCGTATACATTTTAATATTCGGTATTGAGAATACAAAAAACATCCTGTTTAACTACTTTTCATGAAACGAGGGAGTATGGTAGTATGGTATATAACAAGCTAAAGTAAGTAGGGTATCGATGCCATTCCCAAGTTTCATAAAAATGTTATCGAACTAGTTTAGTATATTTTTTTACCTGGCAGATAAGTTTGTCACATATTGCAAAAACATTAACTATGTGACTACAGCACTGAAACATTTTTCCATCATGACTTATGATTATAATGTCATCTTTTATGATTATGAGGTCTGGCGCAATTATTTTGTGTAATAACTTAACATCATGAGCATGTCATGGCGTCAGAGCATTTTTCAAGGACGTCAGATCATTGTTGTTATCAGTCACTAGTGATTGATGACACGGTTTAATTCCATTGATAGATTTCAGTATTTAATCGCCATTCATGAAATAAATGGATATCCTACAACTACATGATACATACCCTGGTCGCTTGCATCTCCTCAGCAACTTTAGCATTTTCATTCTTAACCTCCAGAATCTGGAACTCTTGTTCATTGTCCTTCAGCTGTTGACGGATATCGTTCACTTGGTGGATGTACGCATTGAAGGCCATTTTAGCTTCAGAAAGATCCTCACTTGATGAACAAAACAGAGAGAACTCAATCAAAACATGTGATTCTGAATAAATATCGCGATCATGTTACTGTTGTTTTTGCCAGATATTGCACACATATTGTGAGGTACAAATGTCCGCGAGTTCGATATGCTATATCAAATTCGGGGACACATTGTAAAAAATTTATCTCGACAAGCACCCTTACTAAATGTTTTAAATCTAGTTTGAAAGATGAGATTAGGCCAAATGGCGACTGATCATATCAGTGTTACTCTCTTATTTATATATTTACAAATACAATTTTTATACCATTGTCTTGATGACCAAAAGTATAGTCTAGTACCGTACAGAGTCTATGTTATATGACCAGAGCCAATCCTTGACCAGTAACTGACCTGATCTGGCTGAGATTGTCTCGGACCGTGTCCAGCTCTCTCTTGATGTGACCGCGTTCATTCTCGGCCTTGTTAACTGCTTCCTCTGATTTCTGTTCAGTTTTGGCCTGCCTCTGTTTAGTCGTCTCCAGCTCTTGGTTTGTCTGGGTAAGAAGAAAATCACAAAATTGAAAAAGTGTAGGGATATAAGAATAGTTAAGGATGTATGATAATTCTATGAATGATGATCAATTCTGATAACTTATGCCAATTTCAATTTCTGTATAATTCAAATCTTGCTATATTTTTCACTTTTATTGTGGCAGCTCCTTAGTGAACTGCATCTGAACTTTATCATCCAATCAGAGGTTGGTTCCTATAGATGAAGGCACTGCAGTCTAGCCATTTTGGAACTGTACAGCAAGTTGAGGTTTGCCAATACAGATTTTTACAATACGATACATATCTTGACATCTCATAGAGATATGATTAGATACAATATACATCATAATGTGCTATTTTTTATTTATTTATTGATTTTTTATTTAATAAAATGTCAACCTCTCACAAATAACCTAGTTTTAAGGAAAAATAATCAATTCAAGTAAAAGATATGAATCATTATACAAAGAATGTTTCACAATATAAACAATGTATCACGATACGTATAATCATCAGACTAAGTATCACAATGCTACGATCATCAGTATTGTCCCACCTATAACAGCAAGGCTTATATTAGCAAGAAATGGAAACTGGAATTACTAATACCATGTGGTAGATGTTGATAAAGAAAAACTCACATCTCCCTGAGCCTTTTTTATTTTATCCATAGCTTCCATTTCCAGAAGAAGTTTTTCTTGTACCAATGGTCTGTCAAAAATAACAAGACAATTATCATAAAAAAAGTTTAATTCTTTTATGGTAAACAGTTATTAAATTTTTAAACATAATTGGCTTTACAGAAATAGACATTTTATCTCATTACTAAAGTACCACTTTTGTTTAAGTGTTTAAATGAAATAAAGGTCAGAAATTTGCAATGACAATACAATGATAAATTACGGTACAAATATATTAGCTATTTGTGTCTTAATACTTCAATGTGCAAAGAAAGACATCATAGATTATTCATACCATGACCTTATAATTTCAACTGAAATTTAAGAATTTCTGTATGCTTACAATATCATATTTCACCTGTCTAAGAAAGATATTACATGACCACATAATAAAAACAAAATTTTTTGAAGTTACTTGTTTGTAATACTTCCAACTCACATGTGTTTTTGAACAAAAGCAATATCCTCCTTAAGTCTTTTATTAAGGACCTCAGCAATTTCCTTCCTACTCTGCATACGAGATTCATTCCGCCCTCTGTACGCAACATGCCACTGTAGTTCGTTAAGATCTAGTATGCATGCTTCGTGCTCTGAGAAATGAATGTGAAATGTGAAGTGAAACTAGTGACAAAAAAAAAAAAATAGAGCCATTGGTTCTGTAACTCATCAGGCTTAACATTTGATTTTTCTTTAGGGTGTGGCCAATGTGGTTCCCCCCTTAGTAGGTGCCACAGGGTCCCAAAATCTACAATTATTTATCCTCACTAGTCAAGGAATCTGTACACAAAGTTAAAGCTTTCTAGGCCTTATGGTTCTAGAGAAGAAGATGAAAAGAGATTTTAAGGGTGTGGCCCCTGTGGCCCTTATTAGGGGCCACAGCGCCACCAAAGTTACAATTCATAATCCTCACTAGTCAAGGAGTCTGTACACAAAGTTAAAGCTTTCTAGGCCTTATTGTTCTGGAGAAGAGATGAAAAGACATTTTAAGGGTGTGGCCCCTGTGGCCCTTATTAGGGGCCACAGCGCCACCAAAGCTACAATTCATAATCCTCACTAGTCAAGGAGTCTGTACACAAAGTTTTTTTAGGCCTTAAGGTTACTCCAGAAGTCAAAATTCCACAAAGTTTATAGACGGATGGATGGACGCCGGACACCATGCCATGCCATAAGCCCATCGGGCCTTCAACAGGCCAGATGAGCTAAAAGTTTGAAATCTAGTGTCAGGTTTTTGTAGGTTCCTTCAAATTCCCTGAAAGTCATCTCAGCATTTGCTTTGTCTGCTTTTAATTGGTTTTACTCATTGATATAGCATGTATTTTGTCCACCAATGAAATGTTATTCAAATACTGCTTAATACAACAATCTTTAACTCAATGATCTTTTTATCTTTAATTTGACTTGATTTTGAGTATTTCATCCAGTTTTTTCTTCAGAGGTAAGTCGCAAAGATGACTATGAAAAAACCTGAAGGATATGTTAACACCTACGCCAATTAAAATTGTTGCAGTGTGTAAAAAAAAGAATGACATTCTAAAGATATCTTCAACAGATAACAGGGATAACTCCCTAAGCTTGATTTGCTCTGTGCAGGTATTGATCATATGGAAAAAAAATGCAACACTAAAACTTAAAATTTTCAAGCATAACTTAAAAGTGAGGAAACACTGACATTAACAACATGTTTTCCCCAAAGATTTATTCCTTTCACTGGCTTTTACATAACCTTCATGATGATGGTCTGTTGCTAAATATTTAGTGGATCATGGAGATCAATTGGCAGATTTCCACAAAATTTTGACTCACCTCTTTGCACTAGTACCGGAAGATCTCGCAGCCTCTTCAAACAGAGATCATCAATCTTGGTGCTGAGGACGGTCACCTTCTGAGTCTCTCGGGTCAGTTTCTGCTCCGTCTCCTGGCGGTCAGTCTCCAGCCTGGCCAGCAGTGTGATGACCTCATCAATAACATCCTCCGCTCCAAGGTAAGGAAGCTCTAGACCCTGATCCTCAACCTCTAACTCCTCTGTAATATAGAAAGGGCAGGGGTCGAAATTAGTCCTATTGGGGTACTAGCCATTCGGACTAGTGCATTCCTGTGAGCACTAGCCCAAACAAATCTGACTATCAAAATACACTGATATCATCATATTTTCTTTAAATTAAACTAGTCCTTCGGACTAACATTGATTGCACTTTACTAGTCCAGCATCTTTTTCACTAGCCATTGGCTACTGGGCTAGTGCTAATTTCAAACCCTGAAGGGGATTGTCCATATTACTTGCATACCAATTTTAGAGGTGATGTGAGGTTTAACGCTGCTTTCAAGAGTATTTCACCTATATAATAGAGAGAAAGCCTGCAACACCATTGTGGCTATGCATTGCTGTGAAACCTGCAAAGATCAGCTGGAACTATCGAACATTGGGTGGTACTGCGCTGAAATTCAGTGTAGCATCGCACCCAAACCTGACTGCATGTAGAGCAGTTCTCTACTGCAGAAAAGTTGCTGAGCCCCTGGCGGGATTCGAACCACGGACCTCTCAATCTGAAGCCAAATGTGCTAACAACTGCGCTATCGTGCCCCCAATAGTTTTAGAAGTTTATTCAGTAAAAAGTCCATAGACCAATAAAATTTCATCTTCAATTGAAGGCAAATGAATCACTGGCTTAATCCTTTATCCTTGCTACATTCATCATCTTTGCTGTGCCAGCTCTTCGGTGCACTTAATCTAATATTGATAATTCTATCAGAGATCTCCTTGAGACAAAACTACTTTTCAATGAGGCCATTGTAATCAAACTCTGAATTTTAGTTAAATGCAGGATGGCTTGATATAGAAAGGGACCGATATTGAGTAATGCCTTGAGAGAGATGTTGTGAAGAAATTGACAGCTTTAACAAAACTAGGGAATTTTAGATACATATTCATGATAATCTTTTAAGTAGAATAAAGTTGGATAAAATTTGCAAAGAAATAATTATGTGATAACTGAATTTGTTGTCATGTAAAAATTACATTTGTAGCTTTTACAATAAATGAAAACAGCGAGACAAACAACTCTATTTAATTTTGAAAACTATTACTTGACCTGAATCATGAAATTAACAAAATTACATTTCTCATAAAAATTGCAAGCTTATTGAACAAGGTTGGAAAGTGACCACTCACCCTGGTCTGCAGTAGCCCCAACCCCCTTGACCGACAGACTTGCACTGGACAGTCTGGACGATGTCTGGGAAATGTCACTGACTGTCCGAGTTCGCTGACCAGATGACGTGGCAGTTAGGGCCCGGTCCTCAACAAATCTCAGTTGCTTTCTGGGACCTTGTTAACATTAGGATTGATTTAATAAAAAATAAAATTCTTATTTAGATCATAACGCCTTCCTAGATCTTATTAATACTTTTGGATTTTCTTAGTAATCATCCTTTGAGGACATTTTTATTAGGCTAGCAATCCAGTATGTTAAAGGGACCGTTCTTGTAAAGTATTGTTGTAGGGGACATTCATCTGCTCTACACAGTTTGACATCACAATGGTGTCAAAGTTGAATTGCTACCAAGTATGCCAATCAGCAGGACAGAATTAATCAATTATTATATTATTAAAGTTGGCTGTCGCTTTGTTGTTCCTGGAGGGGGTCTTGGGGATATTTGCCGAAGCTTTAGGTTTGGTATCTCTTAAAAATTGAGATGTAAGATCGTTTTACCATTCAAAAGGGTCTCATACCGTATACCGGGAAATTTTCGTGGTTGGTAATTTTCGTGGTTTTCGTGGGTAGAGCTTGAACCACGAAATTTTCCATACCACGAAAATTTTCCGATGAATTGCATTAAAAATATCTTTACCACTCTCTGTACGACCCATCTAGCTGCATGTTTTTTAAAGAAAAAATAGAGCTCTAATTCAGTCGTTTATTGATAGTTTTAAATTTATACTTTGATAACTTTACTTAATATGTAGCCAAGTGTGATTGGCACTCCTCATTGTATACAAATCTAGTTCTACCGGCAACTAATTCTAAATGAATGCTTGTTTCCAACATAATTAGCGGAGCTTAACACGTGTCACAACACAATGCATCCGGTCGTAGTTCATGTTCAACAGAGTGTGACAAAGACAAAGAAGCATGCTGAATTCATACAAATGAATAAAAACTGGATTTCACATTCACATATCAACTGAAATATTTAATCTGGATCATCAACGCTCTTCTTCAGCCACGCTACGAGGTTCATTTTGCTAATGTTGTATAGATTAACATGTAATACTGTTTTATATACGTGTAGGTAAAGCGTCAGTTTTATTTGTCAAAGCAAAAACTGACAGTGAATAAAGTAATACTTTATTGAAACATTGAGTTAGAATTGTCATCTTTGAAACAGGCCGGAAAATGTGATTCGTGTCTTCTCCTTATACACGTTGAACAAACTAGATCGTTTTATCAATGATATCAAAAGCATTTTGACTGATGACTACTGACCCTACTAATCCGATTGTAATAAGTTGATGGGAAAGCAATATGATTAACTAACATGACAGTTTAACATCAACACGCTCACAAACACACGATTTAATTTTTTTTATTTGGATAACTTCAACCACGAAAATACAAATCCACGAAAATGAAATTTTTTGACAACGTCTGAACCACGAAAATAAAAATCCACGAAAGGTCTTTAAGTCCTCAACCTCGAAAATTTCCAACCACGAAAATTTCCCGGTATACGGTATATGCCAAAATGACTCCTTTAGCTGATTACATGGGAACAATACTACAGGGTCTACCTCAAAGCTGACAGAACAGAATTAAGAACAGAAATTATTACCTGCCAAGGACATAACGGACTCCCTTTGGCTTGACGCTCGACTCCTGCCCTCTTCTTCTGCTTTCTTGAACCATTCCTCGATAATGTTCTGGATTAGTTCAAGATGGGAGACGGCTTTCTTTACACATGGCTCGGAGGACTGCGTCAACTCACAGCTTCGGCGCCGGTCAAGCTGTGGAATCCTTGGCCAGTTGGCAGGGAGAGGGAGAAGTTTATCTGAAATACATCAATTTGAATTTAGAGAATTGACTTAAAAATGTATGGAGGTTACTGAGGTATAAACTTAGAAACCATTGTGACAAACTGTGTAAATCCAGTGGATTTACGTCAATCTGTATAGGATAAGTAAATGCCATACTGGTGTACAGCACCTGACTATCACATATTATAAATTACATCAAACAAAACAAGAAGACATGGTCATCAACATCCCCGCCAAACTTTAAATTAAAGCTCCCAAAATTTTCCTTAATGGGTCTTAACTCTGTAATAAGTAATTGCATTTACTCGTTTTTGAACTCCATCAAGGTATTTGTTATGTAAATGCGTTTAGGGAGGCATCACTTGGACAATCACATTACACGGAGTAGAGACAACGTTAGATTTATTCCATTATGGCCGACTCGATACATTCAGTGACGTCATCATTCTTGTAGTTATGACGTGATCAATAACGGGGTATGATGTACATAGTCATAGTGTTAGTTGGACAACTTATTTGTACTAAATACACTACAGTATTGATACCCTGAAAGCACACGGCAAATTTGGTTAACCTATCTTAAATAGTTCCTGGAGAAAAAATTTCCCATTTGATGACAACCTCGAACAGAGTTAAAAAACACTGTACATATAATTATGATAAAATTCATAATACACCTCTCACCTCGAGCTTCCTCATATTCTCCGCCAGTGCCTACAAACAAAGAGTAAAAGAGATGATAATAACTTATTATGTCAATTGACTGGTTGATGTTAAAAGGTGACCAAAAGAATTGAAAATTGTCAAAGAAGATTATTAGAACGACATTCAAAATGTATTACCCTCAAAGCAGAAACTTAAAACACATAAATAGAGTCTTCTAGATTCAGTCTGACAATAGGGCAACAAAACTTAGTCATATCGTCATTGTTATTTCACCATTTCACATTATTTTCTTATTCGCTATGCACATGACCGGAATTCCACCAGTGGTTGTGTGCGCATACGTGTGCACAGTGTATAAAATGTCAAATCGGTGAATTGAATTGAATTTTAAAAATTTGAGATTAAATTTTCCACTGTTCAGTGAAATTGATTTATCATTTAACTTGTTAATAAACAGGGTTTGAAGTATACTGGACATCTACGCCCAATTTTATAACAAGCACTGATTTATAGGGGCACAACTTGGTGCCAAACAGATTTGATATTGATTTGAATTATGATTCACTTGAACATAATTAGGTTTGAGTAATTATTTGACTATGATTTATTTAACAAGTAATATAAAAGTAGCTTCTTTACCTCCTGACATAAAATCGGACCCAGATTCACCATTTTTCAAACTGTCTCTGTTGAATGAAGGAGATGAATGCAAAATAGAACCTCCTCCATAACTTTGAGAAGTTACACTCCCTTCTGGATTTGTGACGTCTTCAACTCTCACCACTTTTGTGCTGGACATGTTTTCTTGTTCTTTTTATGCTCTTACATGCCAGTAATCTTTTTATGTAAATATCTGAAATATACAAGGGCAAAATATTGCTGATCAACACTTACTGTTAGGAATTTCACTGTTACTGTCATAACAGTCACTTATTTACGGTTATATATATAGAATAAAGCTTTGAAATAGGAAAAACAAAAACAAGGTCAGATGATTATTACCGTCTTTATGAAATATGATTACATTTTCACAGCGATCGTAATGTTTTCATTGTATTCTTCGACGGTAAAACTTACTTTCACAGGTGTTTACGTCTCACAAGCCGCCATTTTGACGCCATTCAGTCACTACGGACGGACTTATCCGAGATTTGACGGATACTCACGAGGAAAAACAGCGGAAATTACCGAGAGCGTAAAAAGAAACGGAAGTTGCCGGAATTTAACGAATGCAAGCGATTGTTTGACCTAGGAAAATGGCGGCGATACCACAAGTCCCAAGCAGATAAACACGAAAGTTTTGTCCTATAACTAGGAATCTATCGTGCATTTCCGGATTAAACCCTAACATATCAAATCATTGGTTATCTAACAATCGTGAAAATTTGTCTGATTGCATACAATGTGAGTTATCAATCTATTTTTTCCAATTTCTGTGCACCAACCAAAACCATTTTGCAATCTTTTCTGTGCAACAGTTTCCGCCAAATATTCACATCAAATCATATTTGGAGATGTCATTTTCACAATAGGATGCTATATTTCATAACAACAGAATTGAAGCTTTGTAGATTTCATATTATTACAGATTTAAACATTGAAATAAAACAAATAAGCGTGATTCTTAAAAAAATGGTGAACACGAAATCGGGCACCTGCCTAAATTTTCTTACAAATCATATGGTTGCTTGATCTGAATAATCCCTTAGTTAATTTCTGATTGTCAGGATTTTTTTTGTCTAAATGAAATCAGTTGTTTACTCATGAACAATTTTGCAGATTGAATAGCATTTAATATGTATAGGGATTTAGTTGAAATGTCATGTTTATTTATTTATAACCTATATGAAAAACATGAAAAAGAGATTTGATATCTAAACAGAAGCTGAAAAATGTTGTTTAAGAAGGTATTTTTATGGAATAGAATATAAAAGCAAATTGTATACACACATTTCCTCGATTACAACCTGGGTCTCGAATATAGCCCGGGGGAACCGTAACGGGGTGCCGATTGAATTATAACCCGGGCCTCGAATATAACCCGGGTCTTGAATATAAACCGGGTCTTGAATATAAACCGGGTCTTACATAATAACTCTCGATTGAAGTATCGGTATGACTTGGACAAACTGTCCGGTCAATGATATTAACACCTCTATTGTACAATTGTAACCGAGTTGTTGTGTTCTAAATGTTAAAATAATCTTCTTATGATTTCCAGATGGAAAGTTTTGAAGGATATATAGAATGCCTTTTTCTCCCTCTTGCAATAGATTTTGTAATGCCATTTTAGGTCTGATCCCGGCCTCGATTAGAACCTGGGCCTAGATTACAACCCGATGGGTAAGGGGGTGCTGAATGAAATAAACCCCAGGGTTGTAATCGAGGAAGTATGATTGGTATGTCTAAAGATAGATAAAAAAGCATGGACAAATCTACAACTATGATAGTTCGGACAATCTAAACTTATCTTTGTGTGTGTTGACTGCGCATGCGAAAGACGTCAAGCATGATTGATGAATCATAATCAATACTATTGTAACATTGTTCAAATGGCCCGCTGTCAAACATTATTAAATTGGTTAATATTTGGTTATGAGATAAGTAAGATAACAATAGGACTCTTCTTGATATTTAATACTTTCTTCATAAACCAATAATGATAATCAGATCACCTTTTCCAAGTTTATCATCAATAAGGAAAAATGTGATAAATAAAGTTGAATATGTAAAAGATGAACAACATCATGTTGCTTGAAACATACGTTTCTTTTATATCTACAATTTATATATGTAGACCCTTATTTTGTTGACAAGCAAGTGGCTATCAAGTTCATTCCCATAGACCAATTTAATTTCTATGAAATATGCCAAGTTCTGCTGTTTTTCATTTGTTGCAAGCTCTTTTTGCAGATTACCTAACCCTGTCTAACACTAGCGTATCTTATTCATATTTCTCAATGTCTTTGTACATTTGCAATTACGGCTTATGTATTATTGTGATATTGATTTCTGTTATGAAATTAATAAATAATTCATAAAGATATAACTTACCTGATAACATTTTTTAAGAAGCCAAAAAAATGGGTTGATTAAGTAACCTGAAACATGATAATTTTTTATATTTAAAAATATTGATGTTTTTTAAGTCAAATATGAGGTAATCTATAACCTAATGGATAAAAACTCTAAAAGTTAGTTAAGTTACATATTCATTATTTAATATTTTATTGGAAGGTGTTTCTGATTCCAAGTATCTTGTTATTGCAGACGAGGACAGAATGTCCTGAAGTGTGTATAACTGCGAGAGGTGTATCATCTTGTCATGGATAGCGATGGAAACCAACACTTCAGGAACAGGATCAAGCGTCACCGTCGGAGCGGGCGGCAGAAGCATCAGGCAGAGTCTACGTACCAAGAAAGGTAAACAGAATTGTTTTAACAACAATGTTCAAATAGTTAGTCTATCCAATATAATAATAATAATAATAACACAGCAACTTGTAATGCCCTGAACTCCACGCAATAAAGCATGCTCAAAGCGTTAACAACTAAGTCTGGTCTGGTATTTGTACTGAAAACTGTTCTCAAAGAAGTAGGTTTTTAATCTTGACTTGAAGGTTGCAATGATTGTGAAATAAAAATGCAGTGTTGTGTCCTAGGTGATAATTTGTTGGGGTCATTATGGCATATTATGAGCAGAAGGGACCCTTGCAATTAGGGATGTCACGATACAGGTACCTTGTTATACAATACGTATCCCGAGATACTGAGGTCACGATACGATACATATCGCAATACAATAAATGCGACATTTGTACTAGGGCTGTAACGATTCATCGATACCTACGATACAATCGTAGGCTCGTAGCTTAGGAAATCGTGATTATTGTATCGTGAGTTTCCTGTATTGTGATACACTAAAAATAGATTTCACTTACTTAAAAATGAAAAGAAAAACTAAGTGAACACTATAAAAGCAGCCAGTGTTGTGCAGTAACTGTAACTACAGTAAGCATTAAGAAATCTGATTCATGAATAACTGTTTTTGAAGGAAAAAAAAACGTTTTAATCTTCGATTTTCGATCATCTCGTAACACAAAATTTCCAGCATCTTGAATATTTCACAAAATATGCACAAAGTTATACCTTAAACAATGTATCGTGATACATTCTGTATCGCCTGTCTGTATCGTGATACATATCGAATCGTGGGATTTCCCATGATACTCAGCCCTAATTTGTAAGGTGAGATAAAATATTTAATATTTCTTAAGAAACTTATCTTAGTAACCAGTAATTAGACACAAAAATAACCCAATATCTTCATGAAAAGTCATTATATGCTATATTAAAGCTATCTTTACAAGGAATTTAACCAGCTCTGGATTTCTTTATTCAATATTCACACAAAAATTGAATGATATTCACACAAAATTTAACGATATCAACTAAAATTTGTATCACAATACAGTTCACTGTATCGTGTATTGTATCATGAACTGTACCAGGTCAATGCATTGGTGTATCATGACATCCCTACTTGCAATGGTAGCCTAATTCTCAGTTTCTAAGGGGCAACAAGCCTAAAGGGTGGGCAAATTGGTTTCAACCTACATAAGCTGCATATATATATCTTCATATGCTGATACCAATATGAATAATACTTATAATCACTTTGGCACTTTGACCTCTTTTGAAACAAGTGTTAGCTCAGTATCTCATGAACTGTTGCACTCAGTCTCAAAGTCTTAAAAGTTGTTGACAATATGGATTTTTCAAGATTATGACATCATTAGATTTTGGTGACCTTGACCTCATTTTCAAGGTCACATGACTTCCTGTTATATTTAATTCTTTCTAATGTGATATCTCATGCACTGTTGCACCAAATGTCTTTAAGTTGGTGAATTTACATAACAGAACCTTGCAGGCACATTGTGACAAGTTGATGATTGTAATCATGACCTTACATTCAAGGTCACAGTGACGTTTTGACAACATTTCAATATCTGTTATCATGATATCTCCTGAACTTCAGCAACCAATGTGAAAAATTGGTTGAAAATTTTGATTTTTTTTCAACAATATATTACTTATTGATGTAATATATGAAGGACGTCCTACCAAATTATAAAAATTGGAAGTAAAGTTTGTATATGTTTTTTTTTTTTGTCAGTTGCTCAATTAAGTTTTGTCTGAAATATTGAATTTATATCAAAGGAATAGTATCTCTCCGCAACAATGTTTTTGTTCGTTTCTTAATATTGTTAGAGGTGTGTTGATACAGATTTTCAAGATACAATACACAACTCCATTTTTCAAAGTGATACGTTTTGATACGATACACATCTGTCACATGACGATATCCCATTTCAAGGTCTTTGAAAAAGTAAATATTAACATTTGACAAATACTCGGGTTTTTGGGCAAAATAAGAAATTTTTAAGTAAACGATACTGTCATGATACAGAAAATGTATCATAATAAGTGTATCGTCAGATTAAACATCACCTATCCCTTTTTCATGAAATAAAATATGTTTCGTTTAAATCACAACCAGGTCTCATCAAAACTTAATCATAATGTCAATTTACAATTACACATGGTGCACACAGGCCTGAAAATGGCCTGGAATTTGAAGAACTGACTTTAAAGGGCCTTAAATCAAGCACTGCCATAAAATGACCTTAAAATATGACCTTAATGTTTTTATACCCCCGCTACGACGTAGTCGGGGGTATATAGCGCTCCGCGTGTCCGTCCGTGCGTCCGTGCGTCCGTCCGTCCGTGCGTCCGTCCGAAATCGTTTCCGGAGCATTACTCAAAAACTATACCACTTAGAAACTTAAAATTTGGTATGGAAGTAGCCTATATGGTGCTGTGGTGCCTTTTAGGGGTTTCAGCTCAATGGTCCCAATAATTTTTGAAATTTTGACCAAAAACGGTCCTATTTTTGGACTTTGTCTCGTTTCCAGAGCATAACTGAAAAACTATACCACTTAGAAACTTCAAATTTGGTATGGAGGTAGCCTATATGGTGCTGTGGTGCCTTTTAGGGGTTTCAGCTCAATGGTCTAAATAATTTTTGAAATTTTGACCAAAAACGGTCCGATTTTTGGACTTTGTCTCGTTTCCGGAGCATAACTGAAAAACTATACCACTTAGAAACTTCAAATTTGGTATGGAAGTAGCCTATATGGTGCTGTGGTGCCTTTTAGGGGTTTCAGCTCAATGGTCCAAATAATTTTTGAAATTTTGACCAAAAACGGTCCGATTTTTGGACTTTGTCTCGTTTCCGGAGCATAACTGAAAAACTATACCACTTAGAAACTTCAAATTTGGTATGGAAGTAGCCTATATGGTGCTGTTGTGCCTTTTATGGGTTTCAACTCAATGGTCCAAATAATTTTTGAAATCTTGACCAAAAACGGTCAAACTTTTTACTTTGTCTTGTTTCTGGAGCATATATATAAATACCAAATGACTTGCACACTTCAAATTTGGTATGGAATTATACAGTCGAACCTCGGATACCCAGACTCCGTATATCCATAAATCTCACCTTACGGACAAAGATTTTTCAAACATTGTGTCTATATTTCTTAAGAAAAATGACCCAGTTAACCGGACGATTTGCTATCCGGACGATTTTCACCTGTAACCAAAACAAGGTTCAACTGTATAGTGCTGTTGTGCCTTTTATGGGTAATTCCAAGGTTCCCAAAATTTTATTCAAAAACTACATAGCCGGGGATGTTTTGAAGTGAAATAGTTTTTAGGGTTGCAAGATCATTGCGTTCTAAGTCATAATCATAAATTTTCAAATTAATGTTACGTGAAGGCGGTCAAACTACAGGCGGGGGTACGACGTAGTCGGGGGTATATAGCGCTCCGCGTGTCCGTCCGTGCGTCCGTGCGTCCGTCCGTCCGTGCGTCCGTCCGAAATCGTTTCCGGAGCATTACTCAAAAACTATACCACTTAGAAACTTTAAATTTGGTATGGAAGTAGCCTATATGGTGCTGTGGTGCCTTTTAGGGGTTTCAGCTCAATGGTCCCAATAATTTTTGAAATTTTGACCAAAAACGGTCCTATTTTTGGACTTTGTCTCGTTTCCAGAGCATAACTGAAAAACTATACCACTTAGAAACTTCAAATTTGGTATGGAGGTAGCCTATATGGTGCTGTGGTGCCTTTTAGGGGTTTCAGCTCAATGGTCTAAATAATTTTTGAAATTTTGACCAAAAACGGTCCGATTTTTGGACTTTGTCTCGTTTCCGGAGCATAACTGAAAAACTATACCACTTAGAAACTTCAAATTTGGTATGGAAGTAGCCTATATGGTGCTGTGGTGCCTTTTAGGGGTTTCAGCTCAATGGTCCAAATAATTTTTGAAATTTTGACCAAAAACGGTCCGATTTTTGGACTTTGTCTCGTTTCCGGAGCATAACTGAAAAACTATACCACTTAGAAACTTCAAATTTGGTATGGAAGTAGCCTATATGGTGCTGTTGTGCCTTTTATGGGTTTCAACTCAATGGTCCAAATAATTTTTGAAATCTTGACCAAAAACGGTCAAACTTTTTACTTTGTCTTGTTTCTGGAGCATATATATAAATACCAAATGACTTGCACACTTCAAATTTGGTATGGAATTATACAGTCGAACCTCGGATACCCAGACTCCGTATATCCATAAATCTCACCTTACGGACAAAGATTTTTCAAACATTGTGTCTATATTTCTTAAGAAAAATGACCCAGTTAACCGGACGATTTGCTATCCGGACGATTTTCACCTGTAACCAAAACAAGGTTCAACTGTATAGTGCTGTTGTGCCTTTTATGGGTAATTCCAAGGTTCCCAAAATTTTATTCAAAAACTACATAGCCGGGGATGTTTTGAAGTGAAATAGTTTTTAGGGTTGCAAGATCATTGCGTTCTAAGTCATAATCATAAATTTTCAAATTAATGTTACGTGAAGGCGGTCAAACTACAGGCGGGGGTATGTGAGCCGCGCTCACTTTTGCCTTGTTTTAAACCTGTCTCCAACAAATTTCTTTAGTTGCATTTTAAAATATTCTTGTTTTTACCTCCGTGAAGATAAAAAAATTACCATTCAGGTTTCATTAGTTGTTTTGTATGTCTTGAAGTCCCATCTCTTGAACGGTACCACGAGTTCATTACGAAGTCGCATTTTTTCTTTAATAAATACCCTGTTATTCGGTGACAATTAAACCTTATATTTTGGTTTTGAAACCTAAAAGGCCTTAAATTTTATAAGGTGTTGATTTAATTGTACTCACCATGTTACAACTTTGTGTTTCAGCCAAGGTTAGCTTCTCCCCAACATCCAACAATGCCACAGCATCCAGCAGTAGCTCAAGTAGTTCCGGGGGTCGGGGCAGCCAGGGGGGGACCCAGGGGGAGAAAAACGGCCCCTCCAAGGTGAACAATACGCCCCCTGTCCCATCAACCATCGGGGGTCTCCTTGGCAACGCTCGACCACCAACCCAGACTCTCAGAGACCTGCTGGCAACAACCCCAGGATTCAGCATGCGGGTAAGAAAATTTTGTTTAAAAAAATTCTTAGAAATTAGTTACAGATTAGAAAAGTCAACGGACATGGTCGGTTTAAATTTTAAAGTCTACTTAGGGCGTATTCAGACCGAGACGGAGAGGATATCTCTACTGGTTTGAACCCCGATAGAGACAATATTTTTGCAATTTTATTCCTCCTTATTACTGACAATTTTAATCAGATTGACTTTGGACAAATGACAATTGCTCAGTAAAATTCAAAAATTGTTAAAAATCCTGAAAAGTTTTTATGAAGATACATCTGTGCCAATCACTGCCTATTCAGAGGTGGGAGTCACTTGGAGAGTTTCATAGTTTCTTTGAAGACAATGGCAATAGGGAAAGGATAATTGTTTAATTTTGAGTTTTTCTCTAAATTTTCAGTGTAATGGTAGCATTCCATATAATTATCACACTTATATATCATGAATTCTGTTTTCCGCAGCCCCGGAAGCGATCAGCCAAGAGAAAGAGCGTGGCTCAACAAATAGCCCAGACAAAGGAAGGATGCATAGACATGACTCCAGACTCTATCCTTGTAAATACTAATCTGAAGGTCAGTTCAAACCTTTATCTGTATAGTTTTTAGGCATGACACCAGGGGTCAAAATTGGTCCCATTGAAGTACTAGCCATTCGGACTAATACATGTCTAAGAGTACCTCTCAATAACTTTTTGTGAAAAAAGGAAATATGTTTCAAAGAAACACTTGACTGATTTCTAATGTCTCTGTGTTTCTGTATTGATATAGACTGATAATTGTAAGAGGTCCCAATGCAGTTGCTTGCACTATGTCTTGGACTTACGAGGAGTAAAATATGATCATTTGGTATGTTTATTTTTATATTTGTCCGCAGGCTCTATTGAACAATGACACATTTGCGATGCTACCAGCGAATTACAAGTACAAGTTGATAACCCTACTGCCGGAATGTGACAAACTGGTGGGGAATGACAGTGCTCTAAGGTACTTAGCCTTTTATCTGCTAAGGCAAATCTTAGCTTTGTCTTATTACTTGATATCTTTTATTTTGAAAAGGGGCCACCGGCCAATGATGCATAAATTGTACAGAGGATTGATGTATTACAGTGAGTAATATGATAGCAAAATAATATGATAAATGTTTAAATACATGCAGCGGATGCTAGGGTTTAGGTCGTTAAAAAAAGATGCCACAGGAGGCATTTCAAGGAAGCAAATTTCGATAATAATGGTTTGAGGAAAATATTTTGATGGCACTTGTTTTTCTCTTTGTTTTTCAATTTTCTTTCCTTTTTTCAGAATAAGCCCAACAGCATTAAACAATGAGTTCTTTGCAAAAGCCCAACAGGAATGGCGGGACAGGTTATCAGAAGGTAACAATTTTGCTTTTATTTATGTAAATAAAGGTAACTAAAATAAATTCCCTGACTTATGACGGATGTTATTTTCAGGTTTTCATTGTATCAATATGCAGCAAATTACACAGTTTCAACCTTATCCTCACATATCTAGGTTTTCATAGAATCCTATTCTTATAAAATCATTGTAATAAGTGAAAGTTGCTCATTCAGCTACACTGTTGAAAAAGTTATCATTGAAAACAAACTCCTAAAGTCATTTCCATATTTCTTTGTGGGCTAAAAATCTTCTTGCCAAAACAGGGTCACACATCACAGACAGAATGACCGCATATAATAGCAACTTAATTATGGTCTTGGTGACAAAAAACAATCCTTCAAGAACATTTTCCTGTCTGAGCCGTATCTGACAGTTGGTGTTGCAATTGTTTGGCTGCTAGGCAAATCTGTGGGAAGCCAGAGAAAAAGCTTGAATTAAAGCAGAGGTTAGCAAGGATTCATCTATGAGGAGAGAATGCCTAGAAAATGTGAAGACAAAATGAAAAATCAAAAGTTACAACTACCTTACTTTAGTACTATGCTTTACTAAAGGATGATGAACTCATTCTGTCATGTCATGTTACAGGTGAATTCACACAAGAAAACCAACAACGCTTGAAACAGGAAGAAGAAAAAGAACAAGCTAAACTTGATCCTTGGAAGGTTAATCTAATATTTATTTATAATAATTACTTGTTGATATTCATAATGAAATATTTCTTGCTGAAATAGAAAGCAATTCCAATATCTGTTTCTTTCCAATTCTCCTATTTCGTTAAAGGGAGGTAATCAAATCGTCTCCCTTGTAAATCGTCTCCCTTTGATTGATTGGGTTTCATTTGTTTTGATTATCAATTATCATTTTTCTGAAATTCATTATAGGCTTCACATTGTTAAAAATATTATTAACCAAAGAATTCTTTTAACTCCTAAGATAAAAAGTTTTTTATGTAGAATATTTATTCCCTTCTGCATGAGTAATTGTTGAAGAGTAACTAGCGTCATTTGAAAAAACACTAACACAAGATGTTGATTTGTTACAGGTGAAACACTTTGAACCATTCTGGGGTGAAAGGTAAGAATTATTCATTATAAAATTCCTTGAAATGAACAGGCTGCTTGAAGCCAAAAGATTGCCATCAACTCACTCATTAACAGAAATGAGGGCATCTTTTGGAGTATAAAGATTAAAAACATTATGCTGTATATCAGGGATTTTTATCCCCCGCCACAAAGTGGAAGGGGGATACAGGTTTGAGCTCCGTCCGTGCGTCTGTCCGTCCGAGTTAAAGCAGCCAATTTTTCTCAGAAACCGTTAAAGGTAGGATTATCAAATTTTGTGTGTGCCTTCAGGGTATCAATACCTTGATGGAGTTCGAAAATCAGAACCGCGCAAATATTTTTTCCGGAGTGATTGCCCTTGTTACGTTTTTTGGGATTCTGTTCGAGGTGTCTTCAAAGGAGCCAATTTTTCTCAGAAACTGTTACAGATAGGATCAAGAAATTTAATGTGTGCCTTCAGGGTATCAATACCTTGATGGAGTTCGAAAATCAGAACCGCGCAAATATTTTTTCCGGAGTTATTGCCCTTGTTACGTTTTCTTGGGACTCTGTTCGAGGTGTCTTCAAAGGAGCCAATTTTTCTCAGTAACCGTTTAAGATAGGATCATAAAATTTTGTGTGTGCCTTCAGGGTATCAATACCTTGATGGAGTTCGAAAATCAGAACCGCGCAAATATTTTTTCCGGAGTTATTGCCCTTGTTACGTTTTTTTGGGACTCTGTTCGAGGTGTCTTCAAAGGAACCAATTTTTCTCAGAAACTGTTACAGATAGGATCATCAAATTTGATGAAGTTTGAAAATCAGAACCGCGCAAATATTTTTTCCGGAGTTTCGTGTCATGATATTTTTGAGTACACTCGAGTATTTAGGAGAAGGTTCTGACTTAATTTAACAAATCTGGCGGGGGATGTTGATGACTATGTCTTCTTGTTTTCTCTTGGTCCCTTAGATAAGTCACAGTTTGCCTTGTATTCGCAATATATAATCGGATTCGGCCAATGCAATCTCAAAATTAAGCAATATTGACAGTACACAGATTTGAAAAATGACAAGTAATGTAACAGATGGTAGAAAATATGTATCATACTATGATAAAACAGTCGTAGAATAAGAATTAATTAACTAATAAAGCAGCTTTTTTCGGGATTAAAATATTGCTTACAAACAAGCTAATGTGTAGTTGTTAGCAGGCAGCTTGAAATGAATACAATGCAAATGATCCTTATCTGTTTTTTGCAGAGACCTGAAAGATGTTCCTAAAGCAACTGGCCCATCACCTATAAAGCACATCACCACCCCGCCATCAAGCAAGAAAAATTCAATACTTGACAAAAAGAGCATGCTTGTATCCTCAATGTTACATCGGAAGTCTCTTGCGAAGGCCGTTCAGAGCAGTGTCGAGTCAATAGCGGCTGCAAAAGCAGCAAGGGCGAGTCAGAGCATTGCAAATAACGTGCCAGGAACTCCCATCACTCAAATGGGTCTACTGACAACAGTGGCTCCATCGGTCACATCAACTGCAACCTCCAGCTCTGCGCCTCCTGCACCTGTTGTGGAGAAAGTCGAGGCAAGTCCAACTCCTGCCAAGAAGCAGAGGTTGTCTCCAAGCAAAGCCCAGGCAAAGACATTGGCTCAAATCAAAGCTCAGACTGAGGCTGCTCGTAATCAGAAATCTCAATCTGTTGAACCTGTGAGTCCCTTGCGGACGGCTCTATCGAGTGCTCCTCAAGAAATGTTGGATAGTGTGAAGACGTCCAGTGTGTCTGTTGTAAATACACCCGGGATTATCAAAGTTGCAGGAGGACAGACTAGAACGCTCGCCCAAATTAAAGCTCGGACTCAAGCGGCTAAAGCTCACACTACTGTGTCTATCCTCGGCCCCCCTCAAACAAGATCCTCGAGCAACATGACCCAGAACACCTCAGTGCGGAGTTTGCTGACAAGTGCTACTAGTCCACAAGCAGGCAGAGTCCCTGCTCAGGCTCAGACAAGAACTTTGGCTCAAATAAAAGCTCAGACTCGAGCCAGGGCTCAGCAAGCAGCTGCAGCAGCTGTTGTAACACCAGCTGATCAGAGACCTTCACCAGCTTCAAGTCCTGCCCAGTCCAAGAGCCATCCCAACATACTCCTTGCTGGTGCTACTCGACCAAAAACTCCCTCAAAACCTGTCACCCCTGTCAAGACTGAACCTAACAATGGTATCAACCTTCAACGATCGCTTGCAATTTGTCAAGCAGAATATGAGAAGAGTGTTGGCAAAGCAAACAGTCCCGGGCCGCCAGGAGTGAGTCAATTGAGTGCCTCAAAGTTGCTCTTCTCGGGGAGTCAATCAGACCACAGCACTGATGGAGAGGCAAGTCGCTCGTCTGTGAGTCCTGTCGTCTCAGGCACAGCCTCTCCAACTGTTGCAAAGGTGCTGTCGGTCCCTGCCACTACCTCTGAAGGAAGCTCAGAAGGAAAACAGATCCTCTTTGTGACAACCCAAAATGCCCTAGACCAGAACACAGTGCTACTTGTGAGTGCTCCTCCAAGCACTATCGGTCATGGTGCTGCTGTTGTCAACAATGCAAGAACTGTGACCAACTCTGTAGCAACTACGAGTGCTTCTCCAGCCAAGGTTTACACCATTCCTGTGAGTACGGTTCCCAGTGGCACTTCCTCTGGGGTGCGACGCGTGCTCACACACGAGAACCTGCGAGCTATGTTAGCAAGCAGCACGCCTCCCCGAGCCTCCAGTGCACCGCCGACACAAAACAAACCGGAAGTTGTGACAATTGTGCGCTCGGCAAGCGTTGGGGGAAACGCGGAGGCAAATCAAACTAACAATCAAGGGGAAGTAAGCCTCAACCTAAGTTCAGATGAAGTGAATTTTTTATACAAAGCTGGCACTGCTACTCAAGTAGGTCGTGAAGGGTCTCCACGCTTCGTAGTACGACCTGCTTCTATTGTGGGCAAGGGCAACAGCAAGCTCGGTCCGCAGTCGGTGGTGTCTGGTAGCTTCAGTTTACAGACCGTCTCACTAAGAAGCAACCAGACGACTGCGGCTAGCAGTGCCCAGCAAGTATCAACAACCCAAAGTGTGGAGACTCAAGTCGCAAATCTGCTCGCAAGCCCTAAAGTATCGGTGGTAGCAGCCTCTTCAGCAATACCTAATGTGCAAATGATAAGCCCTGCCTCTAGTGTTATCCTGACATCGTCTGTGGGAACTTCTGTTACGACAACCTCAGGTTCGGAGAGTGCCCCAACAATCAATCCCTCATCCTGTGCCTGTAGCCTTAAAGCTATGGTGATGTGTAAGAAATGTGGTGCTTTCTGCCATGACGACTGCATTGGTCCTTCAAAACTCTGCGTGACCTGTCTGATAACTACGTAGCATTAAGCACAGTGTACAGATTGGGTGTTGAGGTTTTCAGTTCTTCTATCTCCATCGATTATCTCCCTTGGTAACTCCAGAATTGTAGAATTATCTCCCTTGATAACTCATGAATCAGTTTGCAGTGTCAATGAACTTTCCTTGTATACTTTATAAATGATTTTTTTAAGAAATAGAGATGGCAGTGCACTATTTCCATTGTCAGGATAAGACTTTAAAGATATTCTTGTGGTTAAAGAATGACAAGATTTACTGGATAAACACTTCTTTTGTGTTGAAATAAACACTTTTAATCTTTTAAGGCTATGTTCACTCCTTCATAACTATAAACTTAATATTAAAATGTTGCATTCTATTATATTCTATCATTCCACATTTGCAAAATAAATCGCCAAATTAAGCCTCTGAAGCAGAAACTTGGCTGGTCAGTGAAAATGAAATTTTCAAGCCACATGCCTGCAGAGTTTGCCATTTTTCTTCTGCTTTAAAAGTTTTTGATAAAATTTTGATAAAATAAGATAAAAACGCTTTTCTATGACAAAATTATGTAGTGATTAAAAAAACACATGAACTGGTCATAAGAAATTTGCATTTACAAATCTATTATTTGAAAAAGGTATGGGCTGCCAGTTCCAAAGAAGTGCAACATTATTTGGTTATACATAAAGTACTTTTCAACTCTTAATTTCGGAAACTTATGCAGAATTTATAAAAATGGGATGCAGAATTAACTGAAATTTGCCCCGAATTTATATAAAATATAAAAAAAATCTGCATCCAGAAGGGAGGGTTAAAATAACAAAAAACATCAATTAACATTCAAAATATCATGGTAATACTGTTGGCAGTGACTAATTACTTGATCACATGTTCAAAAGAAGCTATTTTAATTCAATATTCATCTAAAACATTTTAAGTTTTTGATATGCATACAGTTATGTTGTAGTGTAACCAGATTTTGTTTTAAAAAACATCATGGTAGGTCCATTTGTTTCAATATAACTTTCATCATCATTCAACATAGGAATCATTGTGAAGTTACAACATTCAAAATCATTGTTCCATAACAATTCTGCTACATCATCGTATTTATACTAGCCAAACAGCTCCAATCCTAAGAAGGAGTTCAGGGGATTGTAGGAGCTTTGCCTATACAAATATGATGATGTAGCATGACGTTCACAACCACAAAGTGTTTTGTGTTCATGTGATCTCAAATGAACCCGGTGAATCAAGGCGTTCATTACATCACTGAACAAATGGATCAAGAATAACAAAGGTATATTTTCAGGAGATTTTCTTAGATGTTTCATTATAGGTATTTAATTGCCATTTAGTTGAACAAACATAAATTGTTATATTCGGGCACACGATCTGCAAGAGTCTTTATTCTTGTTCAGCTCTTTGGACGAGGCCTGCGCAAGAGAGGGGCACTGACTAAAGGCACTGAACGTACCAAACACTAACCCGCTCTTCCGCCAAGACCTCGAACGCCACATAGGACATGTCTTTAAAATGAAGAAGAATATATACTATTGCAGATAGTGTGATCCTAAATATAATGACGGCACATTTAGAATAAGAACAATTCCCAATTTTCATTTCTGTGCACAAAAGAAATTTAACGGAGGTTGAAACATGTATTGTGCGATTGAGGCCTGATTGTATAACTATTAAGCAAAGAGGTTATCTGGAAGATATTTTTTGATGAATTCTTTCATAGGTCCTTTTTCTAATTTGATTTTGTCAAATTCCTGTGTGTGGATTATTCATTAACATGACTCACGAATCAACTGCTGATATTTCATGTCCTGTGGGCCCATGTTTACAAATCAAATTTAACTGTTATACAGTGGAATCCATTATGAAATTTGATTCCAAAACTTCAATGTACAATTATATATATAATATCTTAAATTTGTTTGACCACCCTACCTCTTCCAATTTCTGCATGCACAAGTACGATTTTCATTTCTGTATATAAAATTTATTTTGGTCTGAATTTGGTTTGTAAACATGGGTTTCACATTGTTCATTATGTGACAATGTTGTTCAATATCTGATCCATAGATACAAGACATGTTTGTACTGATCTGATACAAAGGTTCTTCAGTGCTTTGGCATTAACAGAAAGAGAGGAAATTGTCCCACTTGATACAGAGTTCTCACTGGAAGAAACATTTAAGTAATCCTTGGAGAGAAAAAGTGAATTTTCATGCAAATGAAATGTGACTGAAAATTTAGAACAAGTGAAATAATCACCGCTACAATAATTTTGATTAAAATATAATTTCTAAAATTTTGCAACATTTTACCGCTACAGTCGTTTAAAAATCGGATAGATTGTAGATGCATTTGTTAATGGTTTCTTATGGTGAAAGGATTAAAAAGAGGGGTTGTCTTGTCAGTTGATGAAAGATTATTTTGAAATAATTGCTAAACAGGGTTCTGTTCCACAAAACAGTGGATTGTAAGGCTACAGTTGATTGTAATCAAAGTTACAGAATTGGGTTACAATTGATTGTAACTTAACAACTGCTTTGTAGAACAGCACCCAGCTCCAGATCAGAAATTAAGGCCTTTGAGGTCCCCTTTTTAAATCAGCTACTATAAGCGTCAGAGTCGTGCTACCTTGAGAACTGTTAGTTTTTTTTATTTGAATCAGATTTTGTTGTCACTGTTGGTTAACTCATTGTAATAGTTGTGGTCCATGAAAGAATGTGTTGTTACTTTAATGTTGAACAGTCTACCAAAACAATCTATAAGGACAGGGCCCCCTCTAAGGGCAACACTGATGTTGATAGTGCACCAGTTAAATGATAAGGCAAATCACTGATACTTTGGCTTATTCACATGTTAAATTGGTAATACCTGACTTCCTCAGAAGGCATAACTAGAAACCAGTCACGTTCACTGAGTAACTCAAGCTTTGCTGCATTTCACCAACTTTTCTGTGCCTGCTTTTCAGCATGCTGCACTTAAACTTGGTGGTCAAATCAGAAATTTACTCGTTGCCAATCATGGCCCTACACTCAAACCAGGAATTTGTGTGCAAGGCAGGAAGGCTTATATTATTGTGACTTGGGCAAGTTATGTCGTCTGAGGGAATTTGTTGATCTGTCATTGGAAAGTATGATTGTTTTGACAGGCTGTTCCATGTGATATAGAATGGAATCGTTCTTCCTCAGGGCCTAGTAACATTATGCAGTCGACTCCCATCTTTCTCTATCTGTTGCTCATTGAATAATCAAAACAGTTATCAAAGATTTCTTGTGATAGGATATTCCATGATATGAATTATCTTTACTGGGCCTAGATTAGCAAAGCTCTGTTGGTGCCAGGATAGTTGTAAGAACCAAAAGTTGGCTTATGGCTAACTTAGATCTAGGAGAGCTCCAAAAATCTTGGTCCCAGATTTTCAAAAACCTTTCAGTCTCAAGACAGAAGCAATGTTAATTTAATGTTAATGTCTCAGTCTGTATAAGTCATCTGTAACAGCTATAGAAACTTTAGACAAGACAATGTTTCTCATTGCAATCAGGCTGTCTTTGATTTCTTCTGTGTTATTGTCGCAAATCAAATGCCCTCAAGAGCAGTCAAGTCAAGGATATAGTCCCTGGTTTTATAAAAACACCTCGGCTTGTAACATATTTGAATATTTTAACACAAAATTTTATTAACACTTGAGTCATGTTTGCAGCATGTTATGACACATCAGAACACAAACATCAGACATCTGTGTTGTACATCAAAAGTGTTTCAAGAACCCTGTAATAGTCAGTCTGATACACTTCGCACAGGCTCCTTGCAAAATTTTGACATAGTTACCTCCCTTGGGTAACTCTTGTGCAGATTATATTTTCAACAAATGTTACTTTATTGTAAAGTGTTCATGCAATTGCAGCTTGATAAGATCGATGTTCTGAGGAACAAACCATCCTTAGACAAGTTGATAATGTTTACTCATGACTAACCTTCTAACATTTCAGGAAATATTTTAAACATGAAATGTATTTTCTTGAATCTAATTAATCCTCTGTACCCAAGGTAGAATTTTCAGATGCTCAACACTAAACAACCTCTGGGACATTTCATCATGAAAATCTGTTCTCAAATTACCCATCCTTCAGGCCTTGATTTCAGTAATCCAATGAAGGTGCAACATCTACTATTTGTGCAAACATTTCAAAATTGGTTTATAATTTTTTAGTCTTTGCTAAGTAAGTTGGCTAACAATTTCAGCTCTTAGCTGACATTTTCTGGTTCTTAAGCCTTACAATGTCAAACTTACCTTTGAATTTTCATATTCAAGTCCCTGATCACGTGTCAAAAAAGACTCCGCTGATGGCTAAAATATTGACCAAAAGGCGTAAAACAGTAATTCACTCGCTCTCTGTGTCGAAAATCTTTGAAAAATAAAGATACCTAACCAGTTTTTCATCAAGACCATTCATTGGGTTAATGTATCATCATATTACCAAGGGTGTGTAATTTCAGTACAGATTTTCTTGATGCATAGTCCCAGGGTTGATATGGTGTAGAGGAACAGACATTTCAGCCCTGGGGTACCAAGGATGGATTATTCCATGAAAGGCTGAAGACTTAACCTCTTTAATTCTGTGACCTCAAATATGATTGTACTTACTGTAATTTTGTTGTTTCCATAGCAACAGTGCTGTTATTCCCACTGTGAATATGTTACTGAATGTAGATATATTGTAAACAATTCTACTGTGCTCTTATTAATATAAATGATTTATTTATTTTCATGGGGGTTCGACAGCATTGTTTGTACAGTTCAGTTGATTGTAAGTTTTAGTTTAGTTAATCTAAGTTTTGAATCAAACTGATGTAGATAGTCTGTATGCATCATAGTGATTGCTCAAGAGTTGTTGATGTTTACCAGATGACAATGTTTCTCTAAACTTTTGGCGAGTCATGTTGTCATCTGCAACCAGTGAAGTAGATATTGTCATGCAGGAACAAACATAATGTTAACCTCTTAAAGGGGCAGTAGCACGTTTTTGGGGGAATATAAGGTGATGTCAGGAAAATGAAAATTAATGGTTGCAATTGAAAGACAATGTATTTAAACTAAATGGAGCAGTAATAATTCAAATATATAACGTAACGTTTAGCCATGAGATTCCTTTTTCTTACACAAAATGAATTAAAGGTGTTCACACAAAATGGCCGCCAATGGATTTTATGTGAATCTTCATACTTTGTCCTCTGATTATGGATGATTGGCTTGTGTAATGAGATTTTTGACACTATCAAAATAATACTTTCAACAGTAACTAACAAATATCAGTTAAAAATTTAATATATGAAATTATCAAAAAACGTGCTACTGCCCCTTTAACAAATTGTAATTGCAAAAGGTGACTAGAATATTTCCTGAGGTTTTGTGTGTATGCTTGCTTTTCTCAATCTGGGTCTTTGGGGATAAATGGATTCAACTTAAAGCTGATCAACTACCTTGCACAAAGCCCAAAGAACTTATGATGTTAAATGATTGCCCTAAGTCATCTTAGCATTATTAATGTGATGACCTGGATGGAATATGATAATGTAGTCATGGTACCACAAAGATAACGATAGGGTTACTGTTCGTCAAAGGAAGTGAATTAAAAAATCTTATCAAGATGGCGGTGTCATGCTTTCTACTCTCATGCTAATGACACCAATGGTACTTGTGACAATCATTGTGCTAAGAATTTCTTTAGCCAATGTTGATGTGCAGTTCTTATGACATTCTTAGCGCTAAGACAATAGTAGGCCAATATCGATGTACAAAATTTGTGAAAATCTTAATGCTATGACCATTGATAGCCAATGGTAAAGAGACAGTTGTTTTGAAATTGTGTTTCTTTAAATTCTCTCCAATAAATATTTGCTGACATAAAATCTGCAGAGGGTCAGAAATCTTAACCCAACGATCTGTAGTCATAGAAGAAAATAGTCAGCGAAAACTGTTGGGAGCCATTTTTGTGTGAACATCTTTAAGTAATTTGAGGTTGGGAAATATATTTGATAGCTTAACAAACTTTTTGTTTTAGAAATGCTTCATTTGATAAAGAAAAACATTGCCTTGTAATTGGATTTTTTTTTACCCTACCATCAACACCAACTTGCAGTTTTCTTGGAATGTGAATTAGGAGCAACTAGCAAGGATTTCATCAATTTTCAATTCTATTGTGTACCAAAAATGGGCGACTGACTGTAAGATAGTGACGGATATTTATATTTTGTTCATTTCGTAATATATTGTAAACATATGGTGTACAATGTTTAAATCAAGGCAATGATCTCATTATTGGGGAATGGAGCAAGTAAGATGAAGTTTCTTGTTATTATTATGTCTTTTATTTCTTCACAAAGAAACAAGAATTGAGATCAAGGTTGGTTTAGATTCATAAGATTCCAGCAATTAAGAATTGTTTTTTATATGAATTTGTAAATTAATCTCTTGACTGAAGTGAAATTGGTCAATTTGATAAATTGTGAAAAAACATTCTTGGAATGTTTTCATAAATATTTAGGGACTTACACATGAATTTGTGTTTTTGGTTGAAATTGTTTGCAGTTTTCAATATTATCCTGAATACAAATGTCTTCAGGTTATTCTGTCTTGTTTAAAGCCAGAAAGAAAGTCTTTTAAGGCACAAAGCATACAATTACAATAAATTTGATGTGTTGTTGATATATGTGTCTGCAGAATCCACATTTTCAGTGGCGTTTGTAAATACTTTAAAGTTTGGAGTGACAAATTTCTACAGATTCTAGCAATGTGTATAAAATGTCAAATAAATTTTTTATCAGAAAAAAATGTGTTTGTGTTTTTTGACCAATGTGATCGGAAGATTGTGGGACTTATATTTTTCAGTCGTAGAACTTAGATCTAGATGAACTGTAGTAATATGTAAGGCCTAGAAAAAAAGTAATTAATTTCTTGTTTCTAGCCTTTCTTTCAAGATGTTGGCAAGAAAAAAAAGAAGAAAATTCAGTCCCATGGCCTAGAAAAGACATTGAGTTACTCGTTTCTGTCGTGAGTGCCTAGCCTTCAAGGCGCAGTGGAAAAGTTATTCATAGGTTTTATTTCTTTCTTTTTTCTTCATTTTCAATTATAAACCAAAAAAAATTGGAAAATAAAAAATAATCCTCGTCATCGCATTATTTTTGCCTGAATGTAAAGACCAGAAGTTTACACTTTGTTGGGGGGCCTAAAAGAATTTTTTTTCAAGACAAGCACAAGATTGAATATCAATTGTTTTGAATATAATGTTAATAGTTATCACATTGAAGGAGAATTTGTAATTATACAAAACAATTTCCCTTTTGTGACAATAGAGATTATCTTATTATTCCAAAACCTAAACTAGTGCTCTGTATAAAATAGGAGCCCTTTTGACAGTCTAGATCCTCATTGAGAATATTTTTGCATGAATCCACGAAATAGGACAACTTGAAGAAATCTCAAGGATGTACAATGATATTGCTATCTGTTAATTTAGAGATTTTCAGTTCAGGGTTAATGAAAGACTCAATATAGGAAAGGTAGAGTTATGTCCCTTGTTTCTATGGTTCCTTGTAAACAATGAAGAAAATGGGGAATCCTGAGACTTTACCAAACAAAATTAAAAATATATAAAACAAAATTAATCTTAATTTAATTGACACTTTGCTTTATGATTAGAATCCATCTTTATTAGAATTTTATTATTAATGACGAAAAATAAATAAAAAATATTTGTTTCTGAAAACGAGCACCTGTCAAAAGAAACAAACATGGCGACCAAGACATACGCATTTCATGTTAAGGTCCGTTTTTCTTTTGAGATTATTTCCTCGATACTACTATTTGTGTTGTCACAGCAAGAGTATCAAGTTATCTCAGCGGTATTGAAGTCAACAAATGAAACGAAGATTATCAGGCAAATCAAACTTGGAGGTAACGAAAGAACTTTGATGTTTATCAAATGAGATCAACTTTCATTTCAGGAAACTGACTGTTTTGTGACTAAATACATTCGTGTACAGTAAATATACCCACTAGATTTTTTGTCTTGATTATATTTTTTTCAGCTATTTAGGCCAAAAAAGTATACGTTATTATTGTTTATATCGATTCACTTATTTTCTCTTTTGTTTAGTCATTTAGTAAACAATCAGTTCAGCAAGTCATCAAATGCATAATTTATTACAATGTCGTCGTTATGAGCATATTTTAAGTTGACTACTGCAGTAGAAGAAATTACACTTTGCAACAATTATTTCCAAATTAAAAATTAAATTTTTAGCAAAAGTTGAATCATATATAGGAGTCTAAATTTGTTTGGCAGTTGCACTTTGTTGAAATTTTAGAAGTGATTTGAATTTGTGACTTCAGAAAAGAATTATACAGTATGGTTAAGTTATTTGAGATGTCAAATTAATGGAGAAATTACAGTAATATAAAAGTATGAATATTAAAATGCAGCAACAGCCAAATCTGATTGTAATTGATCTAGTTTCAAGGCATAAAACATTTCATATTTATAGAGATACTAAATCCTCTACACCAGGTCTGACTACAGCCCCGTAAGTCACATGACTTGTACCAGTTAAATGCAGGTGAAACCAAGTCGTTAGAGAAACCAACATATCAAGCTTATAAAAATGCCAACAGTGATCATGTTCAAAGCATTGTTCACCAGAGTTGCGTGCCCTTAGTTATGATACAGAATGCTTTTGGCGGACATCTTTTGATTGGTTAGCTGAGCTGTTGTCAGAACATACCACTTAAAGGGCTGCAGTCAGACCTGGAGGAAAGGAAACATCTCAACAGAACAAGTTTGATTCTCGATAGATTTTATATTTTGAAACTTTTATTCCTCGGGACTAAGCCTATTTTTTATCAGATTTTGCAACATGCATGGTTCAATGTCCTGTTTTCAAAAATAAGTCCAGTCGGTAGGCTTAAAAATCACTTTACTAAGCTAACTAACACATTGTTAGCCAAATATATATTTTTGAATAAAATAAGAATCCTCAATCAATTTGACAAATTTGTGCTAGGCTTATTTTGAATAATCATGATCTTGAACTATTAGTTGCCAAAATATTTTTTTTCAAATCTCCTTTATGCATCATTGGTTGACAGGCCTGTGTCTAGACTCTGCTGGGGTTGAGAAAGGTCACCTGGAGTCATGGCCGTCGAGTTTCGGGGCTTGTGATGAGATGATGTGTTTCGCAGCAAGATCAGCTAACTTTGTAATATCTGCCACGTAAGGTTTCAATTCATCACACAATTTTAGAATATCTGAACACTAAATTTTGAAATAATTTCAATCATTTGTTATTTAGCCATAATTTCCGGTTTCAATTTATCAAGATTTTTCAGGCATGAGTAAAATGACTAACTGGATTTACATACCTATGATGAACAATTAGCCATATTATGCTCTCTTTAACCAGTCTAAGATATAATTAAGACTTAAAATGTCTAAAATTCTTCATCATGATGAAAGCAGGTCAAGAAAAAATGATCATTTTGTAATTATATATGACTTGCTTTTAATGTTACAACAGCAAAATGCAAGCCTTCATTTAAAAGGAGGATTTTGCATTCTTGCCTTGATTTAATAAAATTTGGTAATAAAAAAGAACATGAGAGACTCATAAAATACCCTTAATATATGTTTACAGGTGTTCTCCAATCACAAATGATGAGAATCCTGACTTGGACAACTGTCAAGAAGTAGCTAACTCAGCCCTTGCATTCCCCCAGTGCTGTCCAACACTAGAGTGTGCTTCTAGCCCTCCTCTCACCACCATCTCACCCACTCGTAAGTAGCGTCTCACCCACACGTATGTAGCGTCTCACCAATATGTATGTAGCATCGCACCCACACGTAAGTGGCATCTCACCCACGTGTAAGTAACATCTCACCCACAAGTAAGTGGCATCTCACCCACATGTAAGTAACATCTCACCCACACGTAAGTGGCATCTCACCTACACGTAAGTGGCATCTCACCCACACGTAAGTGGCATCTCACCCACATGTAAGTGGCATCTCACCCACACGTAAGTGGCATCTCACCCACATGTAAGTGGTATCTCGCCCACATGTCAGTGACATCTCAAGTGGCACCAATATGTATGTAGCAATCTCGCCCACATGTAAGTAGCATCTCACCCACATGTAAGTGGCATCTCACCCACGTGTAAGTAACATCTCACCCACACGTAAGTGGCATCTCACCAACATGTAAGTAACATCTCACCCACATGTAAGTAACATCTCACCCACACGTAAGTGGCATCTCACCCACACGTAAGTGGCATCTCACCCACATGTAAGTGGTATCTCACCCACATGTCAGTGGCATCTCACCCACACGTAAGTGGCATCTCACCCACATGTAAGTGGCATCTCACCCACATGTAAGTGGTATCTCACCCACGTCAGTGGCATCTCAAGTGGCACCAATATGTATGTAGCAATCTCACCCACATGTAAGTAGCATCTCACCCACACGTAAGTGGCATCTCACCCACACGTAAGTGGCATCTCACCCACACGTAGGAAGCATCTCACCAACTTGTCAGTAGCATCCAACCCACTCATAAGTAGCATCTCATCCACATGTAAGTTGCATTTCACTCACTTGTCAGTACCATCTCATCTACATTTAAGTTGCATCTCACCAACAAACTCTCTAGATTTATTTATATGTATATGTTAGTAACATAATTGTGTCTATTCCTTATTCATTTGGCTCTCTGTGTTTACAGTGTGCTATGATCGGTCCAAGCTAAGTTCCTGTCTCTTCTGGTCCAGTGTCAGCAATGGATGTACAGCAAGTGGAAAATACTTTGAATTTGTGCAGGAATATTGTAAGAAGACTTGTGGGTGAGTATATCATATCGATGATTGACTTTCTTGTCACTCTATCGGGTCAGATCCATGGGGGGAGGGGGGTGTCTGGTACTGTTGAAACCTTCCTTCCCTCGTATTTTAATTTTTTTCTCAAAAATGCTGTAAAAAGATGTAGTTTGAGGGTGAACCTCACAAACTCCTTTCAAAAAGTGAATCCCAATTAGAAAATTTCTGGATCTGCATTATGCAAATGTTTGTCATGTATTTTAGCTTTATGGTGATATTGCTCCTGGGCTGATTTGAAAAGAAGAATTTTTTTATTCATATTGACTCAAATATACATGTATGCGCATGGATTTTATTCTAATTGTCATTTAGTCATTCAATTATTTTCATCCTGAATATATTTTGAATGATTCTGTCTATCCTCCTTTTTCATTGTCATGTGAAAGATTTTGTGTTGCTTTTTATTGAACTAATATTTAAAAATTTTGTTTCAGATTATGTTGAGAGTTCTAAGGCAAAATATCAAAAGGAAATGTAAAAATGGACAAAGCTGCTAAATGATGTTCAAGAAAAAGGCATTTATTGAAAAATTATCTTCCACATTAACAATGATGACAACACAGACATCGAAAACGCTTGCAATTTTTGGATCAAGATCAACTTCACCCTGCATGGTCTAATTCATACCATTTTCCATCACTGGGTACCGTAAGCCTTGCTGCAGTTTGTCAAATTTTCTGTGCCAGCTCTTCAGCATTTTGCAATTCAACTTTCTTGTCACTGTTAATAAATATCATCTGTACACAATAACCAACATGTAATAGTCAGAAGAAGCGGTAGATTAAGAAATTTTTATAATGAGGGTTCACCCTTTTTACCAGAGACTTTAAAAAAATCAAAATCGAGAGCGTGGGGAAAAGGGGTTTGGATCCCCGATACACCAACCACAAGCATTATCTTCCATTCTTGTGGTCATATAATAATGATAATAACACTCAGTACAAGTATACATATTGGAAATTTGTTTTGTGCCGTAGCATCCGGCAGCCACAGTGCAGCACCAGTTAATGTGTTGTTCTGCCTTTACAATGCTGAGTGAAACCCAATCTTCCGGGTGACACGCGGACGCTGAGTACCACTGAGCTATGTCCCCGGTATGAGATTATGGTTAATATGCCAATGAACCTTTGTCATGAATTGCCCATAGATATGGAGTTAATTGTATGATACTCATCTTTACTAAGGCTCTGCAATCAATCCATGAATTATATCAAATTGCAGCAAGGCTGGTACACGTTTTGCCTTAATGGGAAGTTGAATTCACTGTAAGATTATTCCAAACATTGCATTAACGATAGTATTATAAAAGTGCCTTGTTGCATACTACAGCATTAGGGAGAGCAACTTTACAATATATTCGCCACTTCATCTACAAACCCTTACACTAGACAAATTAACCCTAAAATTTTGTCCATACAGATCCAAGGGTTAAAAAGATAGTCAACAAATATCTAAGGGCTAAAAATGTTAGTCAAACCTGATTCAAGGGTTAATCCCTAAATATCTTATTTTAGTGGCTAACATATTGTAAAGTTGTACCCATTTGAGTCTTGAAACTTTTATCAATTAATAGTTTTAAATCTTAATGTATATATACATTGTGTTGAAAAATAAATGTCAGTTAAAAACAATTACTATTTCATTTGTTTAGATGTTATGTTTTGAATATTTGATTCTTGTTTTTCCATTATTTTCACGGAATTTTATCGATACACCGTTATTGCTTATTTCCTTTACTCAAATAATTTGTTATTCTTTTTTTTTTATACTTTTGTATATTTATTTCATATTCATCATTTCCTTCAGCATTTATATTATGAAATGAGATTTTTTAGTCTTGATTTATGTGTGTACCGGTAATCATCCTGCTACATCAGGGAATATGTCTTCACCTTACCTACAATAGGTTGTAGCATAAGGCGGAGACATATTCCCTGATGTAGCAGGATGACCGGTAATATGAATTTGCAAAAATCAAAATATAGACTTTTATGAGGACAAGTCTTACAATGTTAAATAATTTTGGAAAGTTATTATATGAGAAATACCCTTGTATCATATTTCAGAACTGATCAATGTATCTTTGAAATGCTATTTGCTTAGTTATGACTATACTATAAATGAAATAAAACCTGACAACCAGTAAGGTTTAAATGATAATATATTTTTTAGATAATTATTGATTGATATGAATTATAAAATTATTTGTTGACTTTCTATATCATTATTTGGATGAGGATATTTACTGTGATATTTTTGATCATATCTGTGAATTATGAAGTCATTTTATGCATGGCGCGGGTCGTTACTAATTTTCAATAAACAAATGGTTCAAATTATTGTTGCTTACTTATTTTTATATTTAAAGAATTTTTAAGAAATTGATCTTTTGGGTATCCCAAATCATATCATCCAACAAAACCTGTTTTACTGTAAGAGTTTTTGAAGTTGTATAATTCCCCAGCAAAACATTGCAAAACAAATATTGACAAAATTTCTGTCAAAGAAATTGCTTTCATCGTTTTCAATAGTTTTCATGAAAATTCTAATTGTAAGTGTGTAACCAAAATCATAATTCTTTCATCAGGAACCTGATACAGTAAATAAAATGTAGGTAAAACGTAGGTAAGAAAGACTTGCCCCCTATCTACTAAATAGAGGGTAATACCTATGTTTTTCTTACCTACAATTTATCAAAATTTTATTTACGATATCTGGTTCCTGAGGACAGAATTATTGTCGACAGACAGAAACAAATTGTATCATATTCCCTTTATTTCTACCTGGCCTTCAAACAAGCCAGGGTTCATGGGGTGCCAAGGTAAATACAACCCAGGGATATGCTAGGGGTTCAGAGAGAGACTGAACCCTTAATAATACACGCTAACTCACATTTTGAGTCTAGCAAGATGCAATCGACCTTTTGGTGACCTATGACACTCATATCAAATGTGAGGTAGCCAAATGAAGTTATCCAAACATAAAGCATCTACTTTTAGTATCAAGTTATATATTTTGAATTTAAATGTTATGCAGACCCCTGATTGGTCAAAAAGATAGATTACTGCATCTTGCTAGATGCAATATGGGAGTTCGCGAGTATTATTGAGGTTAGGTTGACTTGGACTGAAGTTAATTTAAAGCAGAATGCTGCATTTAATAAATGCATTTGATCTACCTCTGTGGGGAAAATCTGAAAACTTATAATCATATTATACTTATTTCTTTTCTCCATAATATACAGGGTGTTGTCCCTTATCTTTTTCCTTTTTATTAAGAACGGATTAAAAATGTGTCAATGTCAAATGCATAATCGACCCTTCAAAAGTAGTTCAATTGAAAGAAATTTCTTGAGCAAACTGTCGAATGAGTTATGCATGAGTTTGATCAGGGACAGGCAAATGTCAATGAAGCGGTCGTAAAATTTCGTAAATTTGTCTATCCCGCTAGTTACGTTCAAGGCAGGGGTAAATAGTAGGAATCCTGGAAAATATTACCGAATAAGCAATATGAGCGTACACTGACAGCATAAAATATGTAACAGCAACATCTTCAGCTACTTACGACAGAAACTTGATGATCACCAAAGAAGACGACGAGTGTGTTGATATGATCTTATATTCGCTATACTGTTATTTTTCTAAAAGCAAACCGCTTCATTTCAACATGATAAAACTGCATGTTTCCCTATTGTAGGATTTTAATTAAAAGACGTTATCAATCATCCAAATGCATTTGCAGTATGTTTATGATGTTCTCAAATTCGATATTATGTCACTTATGTAAATTAAAAAACACTAGGTTTATTCTTTATCTGTCACAACAGCTTAACAGGATTCTACGAAATGGGCGTGACCAATCATTTCCAAAACTTTTGTAGTGTTTTGTCGTTCTTCTATTTTATCACTTGTTATCTTTCCAAAAGCTTACAGTCAAATTTCAATTTGAAAGTACTAATACACTCAGGGGCAAAAGAAACGATACCAACTTTTCAAAAGAGTACAGAACAAAATCCTGTTGTAAATGAAATGCGACTACGAACCCTTGTGATAGGCACATCAGTTGTGAAGAAGTACTCACAATTTCAAACATCAAAGTATGACATGTATAACTGTATAACTGTTCAAATACAAGAGGGGTCCAAAAATAGCTTTTTCAATGTTTTTTTTGGTCATAACCTTTTGAATAGGAATCAAAAAATTATGAAATGTAAAAATCTTATAAATATAAGATGTTATCAATATAAATAACCCGGGTAGATGTTATTTTGTTCACGCATTTTGCCTGTATGTTGGTTTAAAAACACACAAAAGGGCCATTTTCGCTTTCCTATCTCGTCTAGTTAAGGAGATTTTTAAACGGCGTTTTTGAAAGGCCTGTATTTCAAAAGCGTTAACAGATATAGCTTTGAAATTAAAAACTTAGTTCAGTTAGCCCTTGAGGACACGAATTAACCCAGTTTCAGCCGTAACTATCACTCGTAGCTTAACCTATCATGTATTTTATATGGTATCGTTTCTTTTGCCCCTGAGTGTAGTATGGATGAGTGTTTTCCACCAACTATGACAATCACGACAGCGCTTAGCTGAGTTAACTTGGATTACGTTCTCTTATATAACTTGAACCCGAGGTCGAGGTCGGTAACTATTTTACACACTAGCTCAACTCTATATCAATCCAAATTCAACATGACATCAGTTTTGATATTCGGATAAGTGGGGTAATGCATATCTTTCTTAGATATAATGAGAAGATAAAACATTGACTCTAATTCATTATTGGAGGAACAATGTCTATTTCAAGTATCTGACATTGGCATGAGCCTCTCGTGCTGCACGTGCAATCCGTGCGGAACCTTACAAGCTACCACAATAGATTGTATGCCCATATTGATATGAGAACAGCTTACAAAAAACTTTGATATGCATTTGGTACAAATGGTGTTTTTTATCAGTTATCTATAAATTAAGAATAATTCACGGTAATATTTCTTCTCAGGAAACATGTGAAACTTAATCATGTGGTCATGAAAAACATGCTTTATATTCAACTGGCCTAACGTGGTGTAAAGGGTAAGTCACTGGGTTTGAAATCAACAGGTCGCAGGTTCGAACCCATGTTTGAAGTGCAGAATTTGTAAAAGTCTTGTATTTGACTATTGCAATTTTAGTGATTGCATTTAATTTGCAAAGCAAACTTTGAACTTCAATTACCGAAATGATATAAAAATAAAAATAATCGTTTCACATCATGAACAATTCCGGGTGTTCATCATGAACATCTCGGCACGTGCATTTCACAGAAAATATGAGTTGGTATGAAAAATGAATACTCGAATAAAACAAAGGAGCTAGTGTGTAAAAGTGAAATACTCCGAAAGCAGCATTAAAGGGGCAGTAGCACGTTTTTAGGGAGAATATAAGGTGATGTCAGGAAAATGAAAATTATTGGTTCCAATTGAAAGACAATGTATTTAAACTAAATGGAGCAGTAATAATTCAAATATATAACGTAAAGTTTAGCCATGCGATTCTTTTTTCTTACTCAAAATGAATTAAAGGTGTTCACACAAAAATGGCCGCCAATGGATTTCATGTGAATCTTCATCCTTTGTCCTCTGACTATGGATGATTGACTTGTTTAATGAGATTTTTGGCACTGTCAATATAATACATTTAACATTAACTTACAATTATCAGTGAAAATTTTGAAATATAAAATTATCAAAAAACGTGCTACTGCCCCTTTAAACCGCAATTCTAGTATTGTTTTCGTGCCTCGTGCATTAACTATAATAGTTCAGGGCAAAACTATACTTTAATGCAAAACATGGTTAGGGCTACTCTATTTCTCAAGAAACCTCACCCAATCAACCGTGACTAACAGGATGCCACTAGATGGGCGGGACTAACCATTTCCAAACAAATGCAGTTTATAAATTTCTATTTGATTATCGCGTCTTCCAAACAAAAAACACTATTAATGAGTTGTAAGCACAATCGTGTTCAACCTAGACGATGTAATGGCCGACACTACCTACATCCCGCTTCGAAGGGTCTCCCATAAATAGCTGGCTCCAAGTTTATAGTTATTGAAAAAAAAATTGTATTAAAGCTTTAATCTTACTCTTATCAGTTGACTCAAACCATCAAGAACCTGATCCCAATCCTGTTGAACCTTTATATGGTACCATCAAACACGTCCAAATCAGCGGTAAGTAACAAAATATTCATGTAAATATCAAAGTGTACCCAATAGGTAAAAGTTCACTAAATATCAATAGTATCATACATATTGCAAACATGGACGTCTAAACACAACGAATTTGTAAGATAAAAATGGATGTGCACTTCCTAACAAATGCCATCAAAATTTCGACTGAGCCAAATGCTTGAGGCATGATTGTGGTAATATAACAGATATTATATCCGATTGTGTAGGGAAGATTTATATCTCCACAATCCAAAAGCAGATTACCCAGATGTGTAAAAATATGTTCAGTGAATTTGTTAACGGGTCCTTTGAAACATCTGAAAACAGTTCAGCTGACAAAGACAGTGATGTTTTTCAATTCAATTTAATTCAATATTTTTTCAAACCGACCACCATTGGTAGTACAGGAACAATACAAATAATACTTTATCATAGACAGACAGACAGACAGATATTTTATTTTAGTCTCACCTAAATTTACAAATAAAATGCTATAAAATAACATAAAAATCATAAGTAAGATTAAGTGATCACTTGGTAACAGCAGATATTGCATAAAGTTATGTATTTATCTGTTCATGATAGTATTGATAATTCTAATGAAATGACATATGTTTTACAACTGAATTGTTATTTACAGTAAGCAAAAGTTTAACTTTTACAAGAGTTGTCCGTTTCTCTAATATATCGGAATATAATGTGACCTTATATCATCCAAAAATGGACATTTTACTAAGCAACGATATCCATCGGCTCCAACGTCCAGCAAATATAGTTGGCATATGTAGAACTATAGGGCTATATAAAGCAACTTCCCCCCTCCCCAATCTACCCCCCTCCACACACACAGAGTCACCCCACCCCCCGTGATGTCAAGAAATGGGGAGCGAGGGGGTTGTGACGTGGTGACTGAACTCTGCAGGTGTTACACGCTTTTCACTTTTTGAGGAAGGAAATGCAAATGCAACCCCACCTCCCCTTTAATCTAGAGCTTTAAAAGAGAGATTTTTGTAAGAAATGTCGGCGTGAGAAGCTCTAAAATGTTTTGGTTTAATGTGATTAACCAGCTTGGTATGTTTATTATGGTTTATGGTTGTAATTACGTTACTTATATGGAGGTTTATGGTAACCTATAGTATGGCGTGATATCGTAATAATTGTAATATGAATAAGTTAATATGGTTTTTTTTCTGTATTTATTTAATGCAAACGTGTAAATGAAGAAAAACTGGTTACTTGACATGTTATATTTGGCTTGACTTAAGATGTAATTAAAATACAATTATTCCAGGAATCGTTACCAGGTAATAGTTGTAATGGTAATGGAACTAAAGTCGGTTTGCGCTTTTTAGTTCTTTATTGAATACTATTGCATTGGTAACCTAAACCTAAAGGGGCAGTAGCACGTTTTTTGAAATTTTATATTTTCAATTTTTGCAATGATAATTATACTTTGCTTAACTTATTATTTCGATAGTGTTAACAATCTCATTACACAAATCAGTCATCCATAGTCGGAGAAATTATAAAGATTCACATAAAGTCCATTGGCGTTAATTTTTGTGTGAACGCCTTTAATTCATTTTGTGTAAGAAAAAGGAATCGCATGGCTTAACTTTACATCATACCCATTTGAGTCTTGAAACTTTTGTCAATTGATAGTTTTGAATCTTTATGTATATATATACATACATTGTGTTGAAAAAACAATGTCAGTAATTTCTTTTCAAAACAAATATATAAATACATTGTATAAAAAAATCAATGTCGGTAATTTCGTTTCGAAAAAAAAGACTATTTCATTTGTTTAGATGTTATGTTTTGAATATTTGATTCCTGTTTTTCAAATATTTTCACGGAATTTTATCGATACACCGTTATTGTTTATCATCTTTACTCAAAAAGTTTGTTATCCTCCTTTTTATACTTTTGTATTTCTATTTTCATATTTATTATTTTCTTCAGCATTTATATGGTAAAATGATTTATTTGTGTGTGAAATATAAAGTTGCGGTAATCAAAATTTAGACTTTTTTGGAGGACAAGCCTGACAATCAAAATCACATAATAATTTTGGAAAATCATCTAATTGGAAATACCCTCGTATAATATTTCTGAACTTGTATTTCTTTGAGATGATACATTTGTAGTTATGACTATTTTATGAATGAAATGAAACCTGAACTTGTGACGAGTTTGTATGAACAAACAGTATTGTTTAAATGAAAATATTTTTTATTTAGATTATTAACAAATAATATGAATACTGAAATTATTTGTTCACTTTCTTTATCTATATTTGGATGAGAATAATTTTACTGTGATATTTTTAATCATATCTGTGTTTTATCAAGTCATTATTTTCCGTGGCGCGGGTCGTTACTATTTTTCAATAAACAAATGGTTCAAATTTGTTGCTTTCTAGTTTTTATTTTACAGTGTATATAAAATCATCCAGAGAAATTGAACCTTCTCATATTTCCCATCATTGGTATCTCAAATTATATCCTCCAAGAAGATCATTTTTACTGTATCAGTTTTGGCTATCATCAGAACATTGCATATATTGACCAAATTTCAGGCAATGAAATCAATATTTGCATAGAAAGTTCTTATTGTCACTGTGACCAAAAACCATGATTCTGAACTATTATCCTCCCAGTCTAAGTAAATCTAGCCTCAATAATACTCCCACATTTTGAGTCTAGCAAGATGCAGCCGACCTTTCGGTGACCTATGACACTTGATCATATCAAATGTGAGGTGGGCGAATGAAGTTATCAAATAAAAAATTGGCTACAATTAGTATCTAGGTTATATGTTTTGAATTTCAATGTTATTTGCAATCCTGATTGGTCCAAAGGATAGGTCGACTGACATGACCATTTACTGCATCTTGCTAGGCTCAATATGGGAGTTAGCGAGTATTATTGAGGCTAGTTTTACTTAAACTGATCTAGAAGTTAATCTTAAGCAGAATTCTGCATATGATAATATTGATTTGAGCTACCTCTATGGGGAAAACATGAAAACTTAAAATAATCATGTAATACTTATTACTTTTGTGCATAATATACAGGGTGTTGTTTCTTTTTTCTTTTTATTAAGAAAGGATTAATAAATGTCAATGAAAAATGTGTTTGCGACCCTTCAAAGGAAGTTCAATTGAAAGAAATATCTAATAAACTGTCGAATGAGTGATAATGCACGAGTTTTATCAGGGACAGTCAAATGTCAATGAAGCGCTCATAAAATTTCGTAAATTTGTCTATCCCGCCAGTTACGTTCAAGGCAGGGGTAAATAGTAGGAATCCTGGAAAATATTACCGAATAAGCAATATGAACGTACACTGACAGCATAAGATCTGCAACAGCAACTTACGACAGAAACTTTAGGGATATTTGAAATATATGAAAAATTGACCACCATGTAAGCCAACTAGTGTGTTGATATGATCTTATATTCACTGTATTGTTATCTTTCTAAAAGCAAACCGCTTATTCATTTCAACATGATAAAACTGCATGTTTTCCCTATTGTAGGATTTTGATTAAAAGACGTTATCAACCATCCCAATGCATTTGCAGTATGTTTATGCTGTTCTCAAATTCGATATTATGTCACTTATTTAAATTAAAAAAAACACTAGGTTTATTCTTTATCCGTCACAGGATGCTACGAAATGGGCGTGACCAATCATTTCCAAAACTTTTGTAGTGTTTTATTGTTCTGCTATTTTATCACTTGTTATCTTTCCAAAAGCTTACAGTCAAATTTCAATTTGAAAGTACTAATAGTATGGATGAGTGTTTTTCTACAACTCTGACAATCACGACAGTGCTTACGTAGCTGAGTTAACTTAGCTTCATTACGTTCTCTATAATAGTTACCGACTGAGACCGAGGTGTTCAAGTTAGATGAACCATCGCGCACATGAATCATGAACGCCGAGACCGTGAGGCCGATGTGTTCATGAATCACGTGTGCGAGGGTTCATCTAACTTGAACCCGAGATCGAGGTCGGTAACTATTTTACACACTAGCTCCTTTGTTTTATTCGAGTATTCATGTTTCATACCAACTCATATTTTCTGTGAAATGCACGTGCCGAGATGTTCATGATGAACACCCGGAATTGCCATGAACATCTGATGTTAAACGATTATTTTTATTTTTTATGATTTCTGAAATTAATTTAAGTTCAAAGTTTGCTTTGCAAATTAAATGCAATCACTAAATCATTAAATCAATAAATCATTAAATTGCAATATTCAAATACAAGCCTTTTACAAATTCTGCACTTCAAACATTGGTTCGAACCTGCAACCTGTTGATTTCAAACCCAGTGACTTATCCATTACAACACGTCAGGCCAGTTGAATATAAAGCATGTTTTTCATGACCACAGGATTAAGTTTCACATATTTCCTGAGAAGAAATATTACCGTGATGATTCTTAATATATTAATAATTGATAAAAAACACCATTTGTACCAAATGCATATCAAAGTGTTTTGTAAGCTGTTCTCATATCAATATGGGCATACAATCTATTGTGGTAGCTTGTACGGTTCCGCGCGGATTGCACGTGCAGCACGAGAGGCTCATGCCATTATCAGCTACTTGAAATTGACATTGTTCCTTCAATTAGAGTCAATGTTGTATTTTCTCATTATATCTAAGAAAGATATGCATTACCCAACTTATCCGAATGTCAAAACTGATGTCATATTGAATTTGGATTGCTATTGAGTTGAGCTAGTGTGTAAAAGTGAAATACTCCAAAAGCAGCTTTAACTATAGTAGTTCGGGCAAAACTATACTTTAATGCAAAACATGGTTAGGGCTACTCTATTTCTCAAGAAACTTCACCCAATCAACCGTGACTAACAGGATGCCACTAGATGGGCGGGACTAACCATTTCCAAACAAATGCAGTTTATAAATTTCTATTTGATTATCGCGTCTTCCAAACAAAAAACACTATTAATGAGTTGTAAGCACAATCGTGTTCAACCTAGACGATGTAATGGCCGACACTACCTACATCCCGCTTCGAAGGGTCTCCCATAAATAGCTGGCTTCAAGTTTATAGTTATTGAAAAAGAAATTGTATTAAAGTTTTAATCTTACTCTTATCAGTTTACTTAAACCATCAAGAACCTGATCCCAATCCTGTTGAACCTTTATATGGTACCATCAAACACGTCCAAATCAGCGATAAGTATTCAATGCTTTGGAACAAAATATTCATATCAAAGTGAAGGCCTACCCAATAGGTAAAAGTTCACTAAATATCAATAGTATCATACATATTGCAAACATGGAAGTCTAAACACAACGAATTTGTAAGATAAACATGGATGTGCACTTCCTAACAAATGCCATCAAAATTTGGACCGATCCAAATGCTTGAGTAATGATTGTGGTATTATAAAAGATATCATATCCAGATGCGTAGGGAAGATTTCTATTTACTCTATCCATGAGCAGATTACCCAGATGTGTTAAAATATGTTTCATTGAATTTGTTAACTTGTCCTTTGAAACATCTGAAAACATTTCAATCAGCTGACAAAGACACCACCCGTACGTGTTTCAATTCAATTTGATTTAATATTTTATTCAAACCACATTGTTGGTCCAGGAACAATACAAACAATACTTTATCATAAGTAAGATATAGTGATCACTTGGATACAGCAAATATAGCATAAACTTATGTATTTATCTGTTTGTGTTGGTATAAATAATTCTAATGAAACGTGACATATTGTTTTACAACTGAATTATTATATACAGTAAGCAAAAGTTTAACTTTTATAAGAGTCGTCCGTTTCTCTAATATATCGGAATATAATGTGACCTTATATCGTCCAAAAATGGACATATTACTAAGCAACGATATCGACCGGCTCTAACGTCTGAAGTGAGCATGTTAAAGGTATAGGTGGCATATGTAGAACTATAGGGCTATATAAAGAAACCCCCTCCCCAATCTACCCCCCTCCACACACACAGAGTCACCCCACCCCCCGTGATGTCAAGAAATGGGGAGCGAGGGGGTTGTGACGTGGTGACTGAACTCTGCAGGTGTTACACGCTTTTCACTTTTTGAGGAAGGAAATGCAAATGCAACCCCACCTCCCCTTTAATCTAGAGCTTTAAAAGAGAGATTTTTGTAAGAAATGTCGGCGTGAGAAGCTCTAAAATGTTTTGGTTTAATGTGATTAACCAGCTTGGTATGTTTATTATGGTTTATGGTTGTAATTACGTTACTTATATGGAGGTTTATATGGTATCTTAGTATGGCGTGATATCGTAATAATTGTAATATGAATAAGTTATTATGGTTTTTTTTCTGTATTTATTTAATGCAAACGTGTAAATGAAGAAAAACTGGTTACTTGACATGTTATATTTGGCTTGACTTAAGATGTAATTAAAATACAATTATTCCAGGAATCGTTACCAGGATATAGTTGTAATGGTAATGGAACTAAAGTCGGTTTGCGCTTTTTAGTTCTTTATTGAATACTACTGCATTGGTAACCTTAAAGGGGCAGTAGCACGTTTTTTGAAATTTGATATTTTCAATTTCTCACTGATAATTGTACGTTTATGCTTAATGTATCATTTGATAGTGTCAAAATCTCATTACACAAAGCAATCATCCATAGTCAGAGAACAAATTATATGGATTCATATAGTCCTTTGGCGGTCATTTTTGTGTGATCACCTTTAATTCATTTTGTGTAAGAAAACGGAATCGCATGGCTAAACTTTACATAATATATTTGTTTATTACTGTTTCATTTAGTTTGAATACATTGACTTTCAATTGGAATCATTTATTTTGTTTCCCCGACATCACCTTATATTCCCTCTAAAACGTGCTACTGCCCCTTTAAGGTCTCCTTTCTCTTTTGGACTTTAAATAATCCAATCAATTTGTACATAGTACATAGTCAAACACGTTTAAAATTCTACAAAATGATAACGTTTCCAAATTATTCATAATTTTGTTAGTTAATGTCATGCATCAAGCCCGTCTTATTTCAGTGTCAGAAAATATAATTTTGTAATTATGATACGATTTTATAAAAAAAATTAAATCAACGATTTTTTGCAAAGTCCTTGGTAAATGTATAAATATCTTTTGATAAGGTTTTGTGTCTCATATAAATCTATTCAACAGGTGTCATATCTAATTTCATTTATTTGCAATAAAGATGCCACATCCGAATCCGCTATAAATTGATAAATGATTCATCAGAATATGCAATAAAACACTAAAATGTATGTACAATTCTCATCAATATCCTTTGACAAGTCAACACCTCATATTTACTAAGGAACACTTTTAGCACATTTCTCCTACGTTTGTCAAATATCAAACACGTATGGATTTAAACAGTGACAATAGAGATGTACCCAATTAATAATGATGTATGCAATAAAGCTTTAAAATGACCCGACAATGCTTATAAAGTTTCATCAAACAATTTTTGTGATAAACAAACGCTTGAAGATCCGTTATCCTAACAACAAAGGCATTTTGATGACTATCATAATCGTTCATTTATGAAGGTTTTATAGCTTAACTTAGTCACTTTATAAACATTAATAAGGTTCAATATCAACACATCTGTTGTAAGTAATAGATATCATAAACAACTTGGAACCGTTATATCTTATATACTTACTAGACTTGTCAACAACCGATTTGTAATTAGGCGTTTAAAAGCTACTTCACGTTTAGCCTTGTAAGGCCTTTATGGCTATTTAAGAAAAGAAGACAATCCGTAGAACATATTAACTACGTTTATTATATTTTTCTTCTTTAATAATAATTTTTCTTTAATCATATAAACAAAGAAGAGTGTTTCTTTTGTATATTTGCTGTTAAAAGGCTTATAAAGTTCGGTCTTAGAAGGACCGATGCCTCAAAAACAGGGATATGGTTCTCAATGTTTACACACTTCATTGCAGCTGTATAATACATCGGCGTGTAGTTATAGTATGCATTGTTTGTTAATATTCAACAGAGGTTTATGATTTTGTATTCATAGCATTCCTAAGCTATGAGTACATGTTATTAAACGCATTAAAACATATTATTAAGAAATAATGGGTAAATTATGTAAACATTGTTTTATTTGATTCAATATTTTGAATATCATAATCAGACAATGTATATATCTAATCTACGCTCAATATGCTTTGCAATTCAAATTATTTTCAAAAATATTTTGAACATTTACATTATTTGAAGTGGAAGGGCGGTGGGAAGGGCGGGATACACCTTAGTAAATATACAAAAACTGATAAGTTTATACTAAAAAGTATATACCACTTTATGTAGATTAATTATTACAGAGACCTTCCATAACGTATTAACATATCATTTAGTATATAGAAAAAATAATATTATTGTAGAAAAAGAATTGCATTGACTCATTGTTTGATAAGGAAGAAAAGAGTAATTCTATGGATGAACAACTTCTTTATTTGACAGTAGCCACGTTTTGGTATTGATTCTTATACCGTTTTCAAGCACTGTTTGATACTTAGCAAGCTGTTGACCTTAAGATATTCCTCCACCTGTGACATGGTGGTTTTAATGGACTTGTACGTTCTGACACAATTATTTGCATTTATTCTTTAATAACAAGAAGAGAATCTATTTAGTTTAAAAACATTGTCTTTCAATTGGAACCCTTTATTTTCATTTTCCTGTCATCACCTTATATCCCCCCTAAAAACGTGCTACTGCCCCTTTAAGGCTTGAGTGATTGAATATGTACACCCAATAATGAAGAAGCGGGTATGAATTAACACCTTTTGTCTATATCGCTAATAAATGCCCTTCCAAAGGCCTATACTCGCTTGTTGAATAAAAGCTTTAATTTTGAAAAGAATATGAATACATGCATCAATTACGATGCCACAATACAGGATATGCTGCAAATGAGATTCAAATTCAAAACAAATAAAACATTGTTTCTGGTCTTTACCTATAGATAAATGTGACGCGATGACGCATATTTTTTTAGTTTTAAATTTCTTTTGTAAATGAACATGAATTTCTTTTAACAGTAATTGAAAAACAATACACTAGCAAAAGCTCGATTTTTACCATTGCGAAAAAGCATCTAAGAAGGCATATACAAGAAGAGATAGGTTGCATTCTTAAAGTTCGTGTTTCAGTGTTTGTTCTAGTCAATGAGAAAATGGTTCCATTTTTTCCCTTGACAACATTTGGGGAAAAAAGCTGAATATTTTGGTTTGAAACTGACACGGAGGACTACCAGAAACACATTTCCTTTTTCTATGCCTTAGCTTTAACAACACACTTGAAATAATGGTAGAATTCGCTTTTGAAATTCCCAGAAAAATTAATCGTTACATCCGTTCCAAAATCAATTGTAACACGAGGGGGACCCCACATTGACTTGCTAAACGCCTGATGGATGTTTCATGACTTAGGGGGGTAAACTGATGACCCCCGGGGGAATCCTTGCTTCATAGCCCCCCTCGTAAATTAGATAAATAAATTTACGGTTTCCTTAACTGGTGAAAGTGAACCCAAACAAATATACAAGTGTCCACTAAATTGGTCAGTTTTGGACCACCGACATCAATGATGATATCAGAGTGTCAAACAGTGTATTTGGATAGCGGGTTTAGTGGATGTTGGTGCTTAAACTTTCACTTTAATTGATTGGGCGACACTTATTGAATATCGTTCTGTTTTTGCTAAAGAGACTGATGACTTGAAGATGGTTTATGCAGATTGTTGAATAACGATTTGAATATAAGATGAAATAGCTTAAATTTTCGCCAATTTTGGTTGACATTTTAATATGGATAAATTCCTATAGATGGTATACAGTTTTGGAAGAAGATGAAATGTGATTTACTCATTTCCACATAGTTTCATGATCAAAGTATCAATTGTTGTGGGCAACTTTAGTTGTTAGATTGTATGTGTTGATGTATTCTTATTTCAAGATGTTTCATCATTTTTGATAAAAGTATAAATGCATCTATAATTTTAGAAATGTTTTAGAATTATTCTTTCTAATATTATTTAAACTTATATCAATAAATGCGTAAACAATAGACGTTCATTTTGTTCATTTGATGTGTATCCTAAAATATATATCTATCAATTCAAGATTTGTTATCTCATTTATTAACATGTTCTTTAATATGAGCTTGGAATAGGATTTATCAACCGATATAATTGTCTATTAAGAAAACTAAATTTAATTTTGTTGATTAATTAGTTCACCTATATATACATTGTATCCCACTCTCTGTCCATGTCATTATGCTTGAAAACGATACAAGAAGCTGTATCGAAACGTCGTGTACTCAGAAAAAAGAAGTTGTTATCCATAAAATATTCGTCCTTATTTGACTTCCAACTTCTAAGTGCCACTCAAAGAAGTCAAAACTAAATTTACTTGAAATCTATATGATTAAACACCAAGATATAGAATATATCATATGCTTCTTATTCAATGAATAACTGAAAGTCTTTCAAGAATATTATTGTTAACATCAATACCTTTGGATGAATCTAATAGCCTTCAATCAACTTAATACAATATTGGTTACAGAAACCATTACCATTAGATACATCAAGGATTTACATAGCTTTGAAAATCCTTGGATACATCTTTCTAATTTACAATGCTCGACCCCCATTGGTCCAATCCATCAATGTCACTTGAATGCATAAACCTGATTGGCTGTTTATATTTATCAGCGAAATGGCCTAAACTCCTATAAAAACACAAGAGCTATATAATTGATAGCGATAGACAAGATAACGGGAGGAACGACACCCCATTATACCTGTCTCGCCGTCTGTTTCGGAGGACCCCTAAATTAGTCGCTCGTTGGAGTAATTAGCCAATCTAATCACGGTGGAGCGGTTCCGACAGGGGCTGATAACGTCACGGGAGCTCCAACTTTAACCCCCGGAATTTCGGGCATCTGTGTAAACTCGTATCGTCCCACGGGTCCCATTTCAAACTTTGGGCTTCCTAAACAGGGGTTGGGTTAGACTAACGAGCAGTCTTTTTAGATATAATAAAGGGCCCAGGTACTTTCAGTTGTGCGTGGTGTAGAATTTGTGTTTGATGTAGAAATTGTGCTTGATGTAGAAATTGTGCATTTCGGAGAAATTGTACATGGTGTAGAAATTGTTCATGGTATTAAATTGTGCATGGTGTAGAAATTGTGCATGGTGTAGAAATAGTGTTTGGTGTAGAACTTATGCATGATGTAGAAATTGTGCATGGTGTAGAAAAAGCGAATGGTGTAGAAATTGTACATGGTGTAGAAATTGTGCTTGATGTAGAATTGTGCATGGTTTAGAAATTCCGCATGATGTAGAAATTGTACATGGTGTAGAAATTGTGTTTGGTGTATAAATTGTGTTTGTTGTAGAAATAGTGCATATCGGAGAAATTGTACATGGTGTAGAAATTGTGCTTGGTGGAGAACTTGTGCATTGTGTAGAAATAGTGCATTGTGTAGAAATAGTGCATTGTTTAGAAATTGCGCATGTTGTAGAAATTGTACATGGTAAAGAAATATCGCATGGTGTAGAACTTATATATGATGTAGAATGGTGCATGATGTAGAAATTTTGCATGGTGTAGAAATTGTGCATGGTACAGAAATTATGCTTGGTATGGAATTTGTACTCGGTGTGAAAAATGTACTCGGCGTAGAAATTGTGCATGGTGTAGAAATTGCTCAGTGTGAAGATAAAGTTTAAAATTAAAATTTGTTATATGAATTTTAAAATAAGGGTACTGTCTGTCAACGGGGTTCAATTTCGAATTTCATCCATTTAGCTGAGAAATATTTTTTTCATCCTGGGCCTAACCTGAGAAGATGTAAATTTCATCAAGACTTAGTTGAATCCTCATCTAAGTTGGTAAATGTAGGTAAAACATGTTTTTAATAATCACATTTCTTACAGTTAGAAAAAATGTCTTCTCAATAATGAGCGAACCAATCAGATGATAACAAATTAAATAGGAAAACAATAACAAAATCTTAATAGAATTTGTTAGAAAAGGTAGCGAATACGAAGCAACAGTTTTTGTTGGCTTATGAAGATCTCTTATTTCTGATTTTGTTTTCAAATGCGATCTTTTTCTTAAGATAAAAAAAGAATGCTAGCTCTCAATAATAGAGAAGATCAGAAAAAGTTTAAACATATGGCCTAACAGATAAAAGTTGCAGATTTTCTTTGGGAAAAATAAAAAAAAAAAAAAACATTTTGAAATTTTGATAAATGCATGATTGGTGACCGTTTACAAGAAATTGAGAAATTAAGAGAATTGAAAATTTATGAGAAATGCAGAGTGATTTTAGATATGAAGGATATCAGGATGTTGATTTCATATCAAAATTCTTTGAAATGCATTCTTCAAGAATAAGGACCTATAAGGACATTGCGGAAGTTGCGTAATCAATGCAACATAGTCCATCCATAGTACTAGTCATATCTTAAAACTGCCACGATGTTCAAACTTACAACGAGATAATGTATTTTTGTAGTTCATGTCAAATTTCTTGTAATTTTAACGAGATTGACAGCTGATAGTTCTACATCATTAAACCATTGATATCTCTTTGGTCCCCCTAAAAATGTTTCTTGTCTTTTCATTAAGGCAAAAATGGAATTTTTATTATTATTGTACATGAAGAAAAAGCATATACATATACTCTTGAATCACTTTATCATTGCGTCTTTTCATTAAGGCAAAAATGATGAGATAACGCGGATTGTCCCTCAATTTTTATTATCAGTATTGCACATGAAGAAAAAATATATACATATAACCTTGAATCACTTTATCACTGCGTCTTTGAAAGCATTCACGAACAGAAACAAGGTTAATTTAAGAGCCTGCATTTCAATGTTTTTTCTAGGCCATTAAACTACTTTTCCATTTTTTCCTTGTCAACCTCTTGAAAAAAGGCTTGATGCGGGGGTTTGAAATAGACGTGGCGGAAACCAGAGACAGAATACCTTTTTTTCTAGGCCTTTTAGACAGTATAACACATTTTGAAATTAACGCTTTTAGGACATCTCTCTTTCATTATACAGGTTTTACGTCTGTGTTTAATCCTAGTATAAGTATTCAATACTTTCATTATCATTTTACACTCTCCACTACATATAGAAGTGTTAATATACGGTGTTATTCTCTCTGCATTTACCCCTTACACAGTTTACATTTACAGGTTTACGCTTTATCATTCCTTTAAATCTTACATAGTATAATGCATATAATGGTTTAAGTCTCTTCACATATCACCCTATGCAGTAATTTAAATTTAATGTTTTACGCCCACCTCTAGTGTAAAACGTGCCCAGTATTTAAATATCAAGGGTTTACGCTTTCCGCATATCTTCCTTATACAGTATTTTTCATTTACAGTTTTTACGCTGCCGAACTTAGCATTTTCCATTAAAGAGTTATTACGCTGTCAATATGTCTCCCTATGAGTTACGTTCTCGGTGACTTTATTACACAGTATTAAATATTTAGAGGTTTTACCCTCTCGGTATATTTACCTTACACAGTATTAAATATTTAGAGGTTTTACCCTCTCGGTATATTTACCTTACACAGTATTATACGTTTACAGTTTAGCTGAGTTTGCATATATATCTTCTTTAATGAGTAGTATATATCTACAGATTTAAACTCTCGTCATATCTATTCTACATTGTATTATAAAATAAATTACACTCGCCAAACCTCCTACAAAGTAGTAGCAATTTACATTTTCTCTTCGGAAAATCTACATGTACCTTACACACAGCATTACGTTGTACAAAACATGGAGACTTATATATAGGCAGCCTTAGTACAATGTTAAGGAAGACACTAAGGTTGACCTTAGCGATAAGGTTGTTTTGTACAACGACCCCTGGGCCTCCTTTCACAAAGCAACCTTTACTAAGGTGGCCTTAAATCCCATTCTTAAACATTGCACTAAGGTTACCTTAAGGACTTACGATCACCTAAGGGCTTTGTGACAGAAGACCCTGGACCTTACACAGTTTTAAATATAAACTAGTTTTTCGCTCTTGGCATATCTTCCTTACACAGTATTATACATTGACATAATTTACTCTTTCGGTATCAATAACGTACATGACTCTCGGTATTCGTGAACCAGATTATTTTGTGTTCAAAAGTAACCCGTGACAAAAGGTTCTATTGTCCTTTTCGGATTTTTGAAAAGGTATTTAGTTTGAAAGGGGCAGTAGCACGTTTTTTGATAATTTCATATTTTATTTTTTTCACTGATAATTGTAAGTTAATGTTAAATGTATTATTTTGACAGTGTCAAAAATCTCATTACACAAGCCAATCATCCATAATAAGAGGACAACGTATTCACATAAAATCCATTGGCGGCCATTTTTTGTGAACACCTTTAATTCATTTTGTGTAAGACAAAGGAATCGCATGGCTAAACTTTACGTTATATATTTGAATTACTACTGCTTCATTTAGTTTCAATACATTGTCTTTCAATTGGAACCATCAATTTTCAGTATCCTGACATCACCTTAAATGCCCCCTAAAACGTGCTACTGCCCCTTTAAAGTGGTTTAGATGCTTTTTTGGTATCACGAAGTTGATGAGCTAGTGATATTCAGTATTTAGAAGTCTACCTGGGCGTCTACGAGAAAAATTCAGATCATCGTTGTGTGTCATCAACGATTTTTCTCAACTTCAAACCAATGTGGGTTTCATGTTCTTTTGATCTAGGTTTTCATTGTGATCATGAAATATGAAACTCTTTTACCATGAAATCAAGAAAATTCACTGTTCCATATGCACTTATTGGGAAGATGCAGTCTTAAATCGATTTTGTCGACTTAGCATTTCCGTGTGTAATCCATCCGCCTGTCTCTAGACGTTTGAACTTCTCCTCAAGAACTGCTGATTTTTGAGAACTGTGATCTTTTCACATTTGACTTTTCTCAAGAAATACCTACCCTAGAGAACTGCAGTCTTTTCACATTATCGACTTCTTTTTAAGAACTACTGACACTAGAAAGCTTTTACACAGGAGGTTGGACCCACTGATTCTAGAGAACTTTGGTCTTTTAGAATTTTCGACTTTCCCGTGATAACTACCTACCATTTGAAAACTGTATTTTTTCGCATTTTCGACTTCTCTGTAACAGCTACTCGACCCACAGATCGATTTGTGCTTTGACCAATCGGGACTACAAAACGAATACCTTATGTCTCTGTGGTCACAAACTAAGAACCATTTCATGTTCTCCTCAAGAACCAAAATGTTGAGGAACGAAGATTGGAATTTCCCGTGATTGTGCAACAAAGCTGATGTTTACGGATATATACACTAACATACAAGTGTTCTCCCGAAGAAACAAAAAGGTGGGATTCCTCTAAAATCTATCGGATGATTCATACCAGTGCATCCTGTAGATAATAATCTAAATATTTTATTTTGAACATAGAGATTACAAAGGACGTCCCCTTCTTAAATCTTTTTTTTGAAGCGAGTGAGTATGGTTTGATATTTGACGAGCGGAAGCGATTGAAATACCGATACCATTCGAGAGTTTCAGAAAAAATATTATAAAACAAAGTCGAGTTTAGTATTTCATTTATTGCCCGTTGAATTACATCGGCAATTTTTAAAAAACTCGCCGCCTCGCTGGCATTATGATGCCATTCTTAACGACGATGACGTGTTTTGACGTCACATAATTCTTACTGCGTGCAATATTATTGCACAACGTATAATAAACTTTTTTTCGTAGATTTACTAACAGCAATATCTTCAACAGGAAAGTAATTAAATTTTACCAGGGATTTTTATTCAATATTTTTAAAACTTTATAATGTTTATTGTGCAAGTTCCTCAACTTAAAAGTAATAAGTTATATGTGCATGTAGGTAAAACATTGTTTGTCAAGAATCTGATGGTATTTCCTTCTCTTAGATGCCAAACAAAATTAGATTGTAGACACCAAATAGGCCGTCATAACTGATACAATTATTTCTGCATTTTCGGTTTGGACAAAAAAATCAAACATAATTTGCTCGTGTTAATAATATGTATCCATGTTTTCGTCTTGTAGTTTTCCTTTCTTCTTCAAATGGCTTAATTCGAAAAGTAAACAGATCTGAACAAAACTCTGCTCGATAAATTAATAGGTTGTGGATTTTTTGTGCCAGGGGCAGTATTACAATTTTTAAGATCTTTTCAAATCGCAGGGCAATGTTATTAAATACATTGTAGCAGGAATAAACGAACGTACCATATTCGGTTTAGTTACATTAATTCATTTCCCTACCTTAAATAGATATATATTGCCACTAACATTTTTGCTGAAAATTATATATTTTACCGCCGGTTATAAGATTGTGTTATGATTTGTTTAACCCTTTGAAGATAATGCATGCAATAAGATTAATAAATTATATTTATATAGGAATTGTGAAGATATAAAAAAAATCAGAAAAAATTTCTATCCCCCCTTTCAATTTGCTAAACAACAAAACAGAAGTGCATGTATATTTTGTATATTTATCTATTTATAGTCTCTCATAAACCTAAATGAGTGGCTCGGATTTCTATTTTACTGTAGTGTATATAAGTGGGACTTTAATAAAATATCTGTCTGTCTGTATAATAATGCTTCGTTTGACTCATTTTATTAATGATGTGCCTTGAAGAAAGTCTAGGATGAAGGGTGTGGTTTTCGCTCTTATTACAAAAGAAAGAACATTGCGTAGCAGATAAGAGGTTGATGGGAAGAAAAGCGCAGAGTTAACCAGCAGGTTAAATTCCTTGAACGGCATAGGGCTGTTAGCAAGGGGACTTTTATCGCTTTAAAGGGGCAGTAGCTAGCACGTTTTTTTATAATTTTATATTTAAAATTTTTCACTGATAATTGTAACTTAAAAGTGTAAAAATCTTTTAACACAAACCAATCATCCATAGTCAGAGAACAAAGTATGAAGATTCACATAAAATCCATGGGCGGCCATTTTGTGTGAACACCTTTAATTCATTTTGTGTAAGAAAAGGAATCGCATGGCTTAACTTTACATCATATATTTGAATTACTACTGCTCCATTTAGTTTAAATGCATTGTCTTTCAATTGGAAACAGTAATTTTCATTTTCCTGACATCACCTAATATTCCCCCTAAAAGCGTGCTACTGCCCCTTTAAAACAGCGCTAGAAAGACATATACTCATATATTCTACCCTACTACTGTATATATAATCTTATATATAGTAGAAGGGTATGGTCTATGAGTATAATTATGTCTATCTAACGATGTTAATAAGAGATACGTGTCCCTGTGGATGTTACAGATTATAACAAGTTGTTTTCTGATGAAATAAGTTTTGTCAAAAAGCATTTGGACTAATTGCATTTAACAATATATGATATTCATTATGAAATATTTGGAGAATGTTTCAATAGAAATATGAAATTTCCATAAAACGAAGGTTGATGATAGAGATAGAGGTGCTAGTATCTACACCGAAACGTCGCGTCTCATTGCAATAAAGAAGTTATAGATCCATATATCTGTATTTCTTGATAATAGAGACAATAACAAATTTTGTCTTCTGATGAAATTTTTGTCTAAGAGCATTTGGAGTACATGAAGTTGCATTTAACTGAATACGATATTCAACATGAACTATTTTGAAAAAGTTGAAGATATGAAGTGTATAAGAGTTGTACGGCGTAAAACGAAGGTGGTATAGGACACCATAACATATTGTCTTCTTCTGCTGAAATTATGTTTTGTCTAAAAGCATTGGGACTTATTCCATTTAACATCATACGATATTCATCACGTTGTTGAAGATGTTTGAATGAAAATACGCAAATTGTTTGAGATTGACAGGTTTTAATAACTTTCATAACTCATGAACAGTTAAATTTGTGCAAAAAATCTACTACCATGGTACATGGTATATTATTATTCAAATGTTCTTTTAATACGATTTGTTAATAACATATATGCGTATTTAGATTGCAATAGTTTTGACTCTTCATTGCAAACAAGGGCAATATAAATGATTGCCAATTAACGTAGTAATTTGTTAACAAAATCAAAAACTTAACTATTTAAACATGAAAGTAGCCTATAAATTAGATTAGATTCAAGATCAAAACATATAATTCCCAGAGGCAACTAAATGGATGATGAATGATATTCACAACGGAAACAAAATTCTTGAAGAAATTCGTGTGGTATACAGTTTAAGCGACATTCGATTGTTTCACACTGGCCAAAACAGTGAAGTATATTCGAATTTTATTTTTAATGTTTTATTAGTATGTCAATGAATAAATAGATTACATATCCCAAATTGAACCTTATATGTTTCAGTATAAATATGTTCTTATGATAAATTTGGTCTACAGTTCACATAAGTATGGCAAACATGTTTTTAATTTTCCTTGATATAAACTATATGCTCTTGAAGCTATTGCTATGGATACCATGCTAGAAGTACTTGTTGTATTCTGGGTATGTCGCTTATGGTATGTAAACATGTGCTTTATCCGAATACAGTCATATTCCTTCCCCATGACTACAACAACATGTTCCCCGCGCTTATGGTGTATATCAGTATAGGAACAAGAAGTTTTCAAAGTGTGCGTATGTTGGGGAAGGGGGTCAAATTTTGGTGAGGGAGGGGATGGGGGGTTCACCTGAAAATGGGAAGAGGTAAACTCCGAGGTTTTATCATCTTATGATTCATTTAAAAATGTAAAAAGGCAAAAATTTATATGTAGTTATCACACCATTTAAACAATGTTTGTTTTTTATCTAATATATTTTTAGATTTTCAACGGCCTATATAGGCTGGATGTTGATTTTTATATTGTTATTGTAAATGATCCAAATGTTTTGCAACCACCTGTGACACGTAAATCAAAAAGAAATTCATCTTCTTCATCTTCTTCTTCAATAAAAAATCAATCCGAAATGGTTTCATTATGGATTTGATACTGTAATATGCTCGATGTGCATGTAGTCAAAATGTAGACTGAGGAAAATGTTTAGGTTGTTAACTGCTGCTGATTACATGTGTGTCTGTTACAGAATGTGTCTGAAATGTTGCTTTTTAGATTCTTATAAAGAACAATGGTTGCTAATTTAACATTGACGTACCTATGAAATTTCAGTAATTATGATCATATTTGTTTTTATGAATAACTCCATAGTCAGCATTTTATAAAAACAGAGTTTCTGGGAATAATTATTTGATCAACATGATTACATGAAGTGTACAGTGGACTAGTGTACATCATTATTTGTACTTTTAACAGGAACTCTTGCTCGATTGGCTACAGGTTAAAATGCATTTTTAATATGATTAAATTTATATGCATAGTTACATTGATATCAAGAACAGAAACATGATTTTACAGAAAACTCCAAATGACTAGTTTGAATCATCCATTTCAGTTTTTACAATAACATGTATACACACATCCATATTTTCAAACATACATACATATATGTATACAAGGGCGGATCCAGGATTTTTGAAAGGGGGGGGGGTCCCAAAATAATTTTTCTCCACTCAGTGGTCAGGACCCCCTGGACCCCCCCCCCCCCCCCCTGGATCCGCTAGTGTGTATATATACTATGTATACATATATTTTTTAACTCAAAACTTACCAAATCGAATTTTACTTAAAATAACATCATTAAGTACCTTCAGAAAGCCATATTAAATCATTAATTGTTTAAGTGCCCCAATTACGGATATCATATCTTATTCATCAAGCAGGATAAAAATTACCATATTTGTTTCCATTCGGGTGTCTGGTAATACAATAGACTGACGACATCATTAAGATAGCACAAGATACTAGGATGCAACTGTTCCGGCCCACTTGGCGTTGACCTTGACCTTTACAAGTGGCGTCGTCTGGACGTCTTCAGACTCATCACGTGAGCCTAATTATCCACATTATCTATCTGCTTCTGTATATTAAAGTCTGCTAAATGTAACAAAGAAGTGTTGTGATCCCCTCTGAGATATCTCGGCCGCATGGGGCATAAGAAATCGCTTTTTATGGGGGTGCTAATGTTTCGAAGCGCGTGCCATACGCTGGAGGTACACGAGTAAAGCATTCCGATCAGGTGATGTGATTACACACATCTCGAAATTCGACATTGTCCGAATGACAATTGTCTCGTTTTGGAGTAGATGTCAAAGTGCAACGTCTTTTAAATGTTGCGATTTCATTTGTGCAGGAAAAATGTATAGAGCATTATATCTGACCCCTGTTCTGCTTTCACAGTACTAGAAAGGTAAGATGACAACCGAAATTTCATGCTTTATGTGGGTGTACTTTTTGTATCTTGTCAACACCCACGTGATTTGTGAGAGTCACTTAAAAAGACAGTTCTATCAGCTTTGTGGAGTATTTTCTATTTTTTCCCTGCGTGGAATAAAAAAACGTAATGTTCAGTTTTCGTATTCAACAAATTTGAAAGGTTAAAATATACATGAGTTGCTTCATGACTCATAAATTCATAAAATAATATCCGTTTTACCTTTAAACATTTTCATTTCTACAACTACGAAATGGTAAAATATACATATGAGTGGCTTCAAATCGCATCACTTGTATGTATGTTTCACCTTTGAAATGGTAAAATCTTAAGAAATTAAATATAGTTTCATTAATATGTTTCAGCTGGATTGTGTTTTAATCATAAATCAACGAAAACCATCAGGATAACAGAAAATAATTTCCCTGAAATAAACATATCTTGATAGAACTGTATCTTTAACGGGCGAGAAACTTGCTAGAACCTTTTAAACGAGTTAGTGTCTTGCAATTGGCCGTTAAGCGGTTAATGATTCACATGCATTGTCGTGTTCGTAAACTCAAAACTTTCAGTTATAAATTTGTACTAATAGCTATTGAAATTAAAAGTTACATTTATAGTATCGATATTTGTGAAAAGAAAAATATTGATGAAATGATTGGCGTTTTATGATGTAAGAGTTTGGATTAGTTGGTTAATTTTCTATATTCATCCTTTCTGGCTAACCAAATAACACAAAACGGTTAAATTTTTTTTTGCTCTACAAAAATTTTCACTATTAAGAATAAAACTAAGTAAATGCTCTAAATTGATAAAAATTATTACAATAATTTGTTGTTTTTAAATAACACATGAGAAAATATAAAAACATAATCATATTTCCTAAACGTTAATACAAACACAATTGTCAATGGTTGTTGTTTTATTTCACTAATTTTAATTATTGAAAATTTAATTATACCTGCGTGAGTTCTAAAGTTCTAAAGTTTAAATAAATGTTTTAACTGGTGACAACCTTTTTGTGGAAACTCATGAATAGGGTTATAGTGGATTTACTAGTTTTTGTTTCCAAACTTCTGATATATTTTATATAAATTATTATCGAATTAATATGTCAATTAATCGCATCAATATCATTACTCCAGGTATGGTCTAATAATATTAATAATACTCGTTTAAAGTAACAAAGGTATATATGCGTTCTTCGCAACCATTCTCTTTACCACGTGAATGACAAATTTTGCCAGATGGCTAATGAGACATAAAGTGTTTCTAGCCTTCAAAACTTAAATAAAATGATAAAAAAAAAACATTTTTAAAAATAAAATGATAAAAAATGAACATGATAAACCCATGACTTATGATAAAAAAACTGTTAATTTTTTATATTTTGATTGTGATTAAAAACAGTGTATTATTATACATGATAAAAAAATTCTTTTTCAATATGGATTTGGATATACGTGGATTTACCAGGACGTGGGACATACAGACGTTTTTCTATCAGAATTTAAACAGAGATTGAGAGACTCGGCGATTCAAAACTGGCACACTTCAATCAACTCTAACTCTAAATTGTATGCTTACTCACTTTTCAAATCATCTCTAACTCTAGAATACTATCTCCTTCACATTAATCAGTTTATCTTCAGACAAGCCCTTCTACGATTTCGTTGTTCCTGCCATACTCTGATGATTGAGAAAGGACGACACTTAAACTTGAAGCAAGAGGATAGACTTTGTGCATACTGCCTACGTTTTGGAACATATACAGTTGAAAATGAATATCATTTTTTGCTCGTCTGTGATGCCTACAAAAACCTAAGAAGAAAATATCTGAATCCTAAATATTGTTCTAATCCAAGTTGTACTAAATTTATTGAATTAATGTCATCTCAGTGTAAACACACCGTTTTATCTTTATCAAAGTTTCTATTTTTTGCTTTTAAACAGCATTCATCGCAATTTTGATGCTTGTAAGTACCACGTTAATGTTACGTTTACGTTTGTGCATTATGATTATAATTGTTAATAACCTATGTTCTATGGGCCAAATGGCCTTAAACTTCATGAAATAAACACAATTCAATAAAAAAATTATCAATTTTTGTAACGCTATTATGAAATTTTATTAATGGATTTAATACTTATAGATACATCAATTATCGTCACTGGTCACAGTGAAAAATAAGATGTCACTAGATAGTATGATAGATTGTTTTTCCACTGATACATCACAAGGTTTCCTTGTACATTATATGATATTGAATAAATATCAAAGAAAACAACTTATGCAATTATAAATTTATAGGATTTTTCAAATAATATTAGTCGGAAGATATGACACTAAATTATCATTTAACGCCTCACTTATTTTGTGTAGTTTTTGAGAGTATAATGAATACAAACAAATGATGAATAAAATTGTTCCACCAGTCACGGAAGCCAGATAAATAAATTTGTACTTTTGTATAAGCTAAAATGGGAGTTTCCAACGAATATTTTTTTCTGATTTATTTTTGTACTGTTTGTCATATTATGTGAAATAGTATATTTTATTTTTAAAAAGGATATACCTTCTATAAAAGGATAGATTTGACGGTTAAGCAATAATTTTTCAGAAATAGAAATATTAACCTGTAGATTAAACAGGAATAAATTTGTTTAATTTTAGGAGCTTGACACAAGTATTCTTAAAGAATCAAACATTTTTATTTGGAACAAGGTTCAAAAATATTATTTATAAAAAAGTGAACAACATTATCAACGCCCCTTTCGGATCCGCGGACATATATTTCTTAATTTATCTAAACAATAACACTAAATAAAAAATCAAACGAGACAAAACACATCTGATAATGATTACGAGTTTTATTAAGCACAGATTTGTAAACAAACTGAGAAAACTTTGTTTATCTTTGTTTGCACTCCACATTTTTAAAAACAGAATGATTAGACTTCCATTTCTTAATCATCTGAAATGTTGACTTAATTGTATTTACAAAAAGTTTCAATGTCTTGTTGAGTTCATAGTTCTAGACGACTTAAGAAAAGTGAGAGAAAATAGTTCCAATATGTCTCGCGGAGTGATGTGAGTCTAACTGTCTGGAATTTATCTGCGCATGTCCGGAACACAAGGAATTATTTTAATGTCTTTAAGCATGTATTCGTGCACGTATATATTCAGGCAAGATTTTGCTTATCACAGCATTATTCTGAATTAATAATATAACTTTTAAGTAAATAAATTACAGTTTTTGAGTGGTGGCAGAATAAGAAGTTTAGAGGAGCAGTAGTAGCAGTAGCAGTAGCAGCAGCAGCAGTAGTTGCAGTGACAGTAGTAGCAGTAGTTGCAGTAGCAGTAGCAGTAGCAGTAGCAGAAAAAAATATATATTGTCAGTGCTTGTGGAGTTGACTACTTTGTGGTTTAAATGCATTTCATTACAGCCCGTTTGACCTTGACTATCTGTCAGTATACCCTTATTGTAACTTGTTTTGCAATTTTGACAAATATTTATTTTTTGACACAATGTCAAGGAAACGCTGGCCAGACATTGTTACTGTACATTTATAATTTGATTTGGTTCTAAGTTATCATTTGCTGTTGGAAAGAAAACGATAAAAAATATTCAATAATATATCCATGCAGTCTTGGTCGAAGTTCACGTGTGTTTAAATGTTCTTATCCTTTGTAAGTTGGTATGACCTCAGGATCTCAGTTTCCCCTTGAATAAAACATTTGATATTAGACAACATAAATCATTTACTTTCTAAACTAAATAAAGGCTCTTTCTCGGGAGATTTACCTTCCGATCGTCGACTTGTATTCAGTCTCTGACAAAAAAATCTCAAAAACGATAATTTCATAAAAATAGAATTTGATAAATGGCTTTTGGTAGACTGGCTTTTCAACCGTATACTTTGTGGTAGTAATATTATTGAGTTCAGTCTGCGAGTCAGATAAATACAAGTTTAGCAGTGTCAAATCAGTGTCGCGGTACTTAACAGCTAGACATTGTAAGAGTTATGTCCCTTGGATGCTGCAGCAGCCTGAATTCCCATCATGCCAGGGCGATAGGTGTGACACGGGGTAGATAACTCGACGGAACTGCCCCTCCCCGGGTCAGAGTTCGTGTAAACAACAACAAGTAGCCATTCCTTAACAACCCCTCCTCTTCCGACCTGTCTTCTCTCAGTGCTAATTGTCTTCAAGACTATCGAGGCTTGGAAGGGAATTAACGTGAATATATGCTTGAAAACGGTATAAGGATCAGTCTAAGTAAATCTAGCCGCATTTTATCCGTTTCGCTCCTACAGTATAGGAGTGAAACGGATAATATTTAGGCTAAGTTTACTTAGACTGGTAAAAAGATCTATTCCGAAACGGCGCTACTGTCAAATAAAGATGTTTTTCATCCATAGAATTACTCTTGTCTTCCTAACATGAAAATATCCTCTATCTACTGTCCACGCCATCAAAGTATTTGATAGTACTGATATGGGGTGTCGTCCAAAAGAGAACAGGCGAGCTGGAGTGATTTTTGGGTGGGTGAGGGTGGGTATTGAGGGAGAAGGGGGGAGTGGTAGGGTTTAATAGGTTCCACCCATTTTCCAATGGAGGAAATACGCCATTCTCACTCATCCTACATTTCCTGTATCATCCACTGAAACTTTGGTTTTCTCAATCTCTACAACAATGTTTCTTAAAGAAGATACTGGACCAAACCATGATTTCAGAAATACAAATTTCAATAAAAATATTCATATAAAAAAAGGACAAGCTTCAGAGATTTTTTAAAAAGAAAGCTCTAAAATAGTCATATAGACTTGCTGAGGAGAGTTATCTTATTTTAAAGTTTAAATTACAGCTTGTTGTTTTTTACTCAGGAGCAAATAAAAATAAAGATTTTTTGTTTCCTGTTCTAGTATTTAGAATATGTCGATTTCGGATCGAGTAGACATGAAAACATGAAGACATACTCATCAATACCCCCAAATGTTTGGTTAAAACAGAACAAGGGCAGTATCACCTGAAAACATGATTATGCGCTCCTGATTTTCGAACTTCCTCAAGGTATTGCTACCCCGAAGTAACATATCAAACTTGGTTATCCGATTTTAAACCATTTCCTGTTCAAAAAGACATCTTGAACAGAGTCTTTAAGCGGAAAAAGTTCAATTTTGTCCACTTTATCTCGGACTGACGGACACACGGACGGACGGAATTCAAACCCCTTCCACTTCGAGGCGGGGATAGAAATATATAGAGAGGGGGCGTAGCAAGGCTACGTGGTAATTTGCCGTCTTAAATATATGGACTAATGAATGCCCCTTTTCTGACCCAAAGCCCATCCTTGTAGTTGAAACATTACTATACGTCATCGCATTTTTTTCAAAGATTAATTCTGTCATAATCATATTCTGATGTAATGAGTAATGAGAGGCAAAGTCTAATTTTTTTTCATCAAATCAAATTCTAGAATGTCATTCAAAGCAGTCATAATTTCGTGGTGACCGGTAAATACTATAAAAATAGTGCAACCGACAAACAAGAAAAGGTGATATTGATATCTGAGGTAGCAATGTATCCTTCTTTACGAACTCTATTAATCCATTTCTGGTGGCATCATTGGCGGACCTAGAAGGGGGTTGCAGGGCTACGCACCCCTCCAAATAGAGTTCCAAATATAGAACATGTTGAGATGCCTATTTCTCATCTCATAAAATTATATCATAATTGTTGTGTTGGGACCTTCAATTGTGTAAACAAGCTATCTTTTAAGGACAGAATTATTTGATTCGCATTTAAAATTTCAATAGTTTTTTTACAAGCGACATCCATAGGGCGCACCCCTCCCAAATGAAGAACTTCAATTCTGTACACAAGCTATTTTCTACGGACACATATTATTTGATCCGCAGTTATAATTTGTTGCAATGTTGCATATTTCTACTGTGCAACCATAAGTTCTTGAGCATGGTCAGCAGAATCAACAGTGACCTTTGATGACATGTTATCTATAACTATGGTGATGTAGCCAGGTGCATGATAAAAATAACTTTCAATTCGAAAATATTTGTTGTGTGTTGTGCCATTTGTTGTGATAACATACAACTGTAATGAAAGCGGCGACAAAACATGTCCTTGGCGGACCTTGACGTTTGACGCTGATAAGCGATATGGTGAATGTGAATTTCAAAATTTTGATCGAAAACCACAATTGAAGAGAAGCATTTAATAAAATTGGACCGGACACGTTAACATTATTATATCCGGGATCGCTATAAATATTTGATAAATGCATGTCAAAATTATTGTACTTTAATTGGTCCAGTCCCAATTGTCATTTACACACCTCAGAATCAGAAACTATCTGCACCATACAAACAGCTCATCCACTCGTTCACCAGGCCTTGTGAAAAAACATAATCCAAGGAGCAGATACGATTCTTTTGCATTCAGTGCCCATCCAATGACTTGCTTTTGTTAATATAGTATCTTAGGTTGGTCAATTTCTATTTATCAGGATAAATTCAATACTTTATTATTTATCATTAAATTCTGATTACTTAAATTGGTTGACTATTTTTTTCAGAGAAATGTCTGTCGTTAACTCTTTATCTATAATCTTTGCTTTGCCAATCAGTTTCAGAAATGAACGAATAAATCAATTTTAGTTTCGAATGCATTCACGAAATCTAAATCAAATGTAAAGAATAAACTGCTCATTCCGACTAAAACACTTCACACAGTGAGGACATTTTTCTTAAAGCCTTTTAATGATCTTTAACCTTAACCATCCTAAGCAACGCAAAAGGGTCTCTTCCATTCTTATAGATCTGCTCAGCATATCCATATAAACGCATACTGGCAAACACATTGGGCATGCACGCATACACACAAACGCATGGGCTTCGTTTTCAATATTTTCAGCTTTTAAATGGTTTAAATATTTTATTTCACAAAATGAAATAAGAATTGTGTATTTTAACACCGGTCCTATACAGCGTATAATATATAGCATGAAAAGCGACGACAACGATGTTGATTATGATATAATCTTATATAAATTAAGGTGACATATCATCAGTCTAGGTGAGTTCAGTATAAAACATTGTACATACTTCTCGTTTACTGGTGCCTGTAAGTAGGTGTAAGTACCTGTAAATCATTGTGTAGGACCCTTTTGTTGATTTACTGTACCTGCATTGAAATGATCCTTTCGTGTGATCATGGTTACTCAATTACACTTTTTACATTCAAAATATTTAAACGAACAATATTTTCAAATGTCCATATCACAATGTTTTTCTTCAAAATTACAAAGTATATAACAATAGGTGTATGCGCTATACACTTAATGTAAACGTCAGTGTAGAGAGCACATGGCAGTAAGTCTATTCTTACAAATCATTTTATTCAATAATTACTTACATTGTCTTGGACAGTGTCGACAACATCCTAGGAGAAATCACTCAATAAGAAGAATGGTTCTGCATAATATTATTTAATACTTACATTACGTTGTAATCATTGACCGTTGTTAAATTGGCGATTCTTGAAAGACGCCATTTAGAGTTAAATGAGATTGTTCTCTTTTGAATGTAATATCCCTTCACCAACCAAAGTATTAAATTATCGTGTTATATATAAGTGCAATCTTAAAATCACATATTTTATGATAAAGCGTGAAAGCACCAAACCCAAATGTTTTTAGATTAACTTATGTGACCTTGGATTTTTCAAGGTCTCGGATAAGCTCTTGGTACTACCAGTGCATGCGATAAGTTCATGGCTCTGGGTGCGGGTTTGAATCCCACAAAAAATGTGATCCAAAATATAACAATATTCATATGGCTATTATTCATCAATATATAAGTTAAAATGATTAGTCGTCAATATGAACTTTTTCCATTATGATAAAAAGTTAAAATCTTTCAATCATACATTTTAGCCCAACCTATTTCAGGTTGACACATATTTCGGACAAGAGTCAGATCTGGACTTTATTTGTATGACGTTAGCAGACCAGAAATGTTGATGATAAGGTAGACACTGTTATTAAATATGACATCCATGGTTTACAACGTCTATGATAACATAACAATTGTTTATACTATCGCTCCAATCATTAACTTCACATATCAAACATCAGAATTACCGTATTGGTGTGAAACCACATTAAAGATACATTATCAGAGTTCAATATTGTTAAAAGGTATTTTACTGTTTTCCTTGTATTTTTTGCAAAATTTTGCAACCAACCAAGGGAAAATCGGACCATATTCATTAAGAAGGAGACAATTTACCAAAATTACCGAAACGGCAGCCGACATAAAGGCGAATCAAGTGTGGCCATCTCGCAACTTCCGGTTTTTTATATAAACGCTTGAAAACCGTCTTTGTCGCACACGACTAGATTTTATTTTCTTTTTCTCCGAATTAGGTATTCGTTTGTGCCGAAAATGATACCAATCGAACACAATTATTGTAATTGAGACACGGTGTAAATCCTACACGCATAAGGATTTAATGGATAGCTTTTGCATGATTGGCTTTTTTGTACATTTGACCGAGTAAAAAGTAAAACATTTATAACCATATAATAACAAGAATACACATGTGACATAAAAAAGGATTAGAAATCAAGACCACAGTGAAGGTTGTTTGCGTAGTCGTTTACCTGCGTCATGAAGAAAACTCATTAAAATCTAAACGAAACCTAACATGCTTCGTTTCCGATCTTGGTTCTGCTTCATGTAGAATGTTTTTCACTGCAGTGAGTCAGCAATTTTGATAGGAAATCTCCTAAACGCAGTGACATACGAAAATAAGGTTCGAATTGGTTTTAATGAGATTGTTCATGACGTGGTATCAGTCAAATCAACACTGCACTGCGCTCAAACTAGTAATCCAATATTCTTTTCCTAATTTCTGTTTGACGTACATGTTATGATTGCTGTTTAGGAAATGAATTTCCACGAGATTCTAAAACGTGTATTAATGGTGATTGTCGTAACGTCATTTGGTACAATTTGTTTATTTGTAGAAAACCTTTCCTTTTACAGTAGAAAACAAATTATGTAATAAAAATATTAAGTACGTATCATGATGAATGTCAATTTCTCTTTTATTATGATGTCAAGGTTATTTTTGTGGTTTAATAAAATGTATTATTCATACAAATTTTTAAAACATCAAAATGTGTCAAAACCTATGACAAAAATACAAAATACTTTTCATAATATCATTACACTGTCAACATTTAGCACTAACTTAGTTATATTTCAATTACCATAAATAATCAGACTCGACACCATTTCGACACCAAGTATTCATAACACCAGCATACAACCAGACACCGTCTGATACAACCTTGACATTGATGTAAAGTTATTTTCACGTTTTTCATTCTCTGCATAAATTACGGTAATAATTTTGTGTCTCGATTATAACGTGAAACACATCACGTGCTTACACATGTTATTGCTACGTGAAAACAGCATGGCTAATTGCTTGATTGGTCGGCGACATGGCCCTTCATATTTTGACTTAGCTTTGTAAACGATACGAAGCAAAGCCTATGCTAACACATAAGGTCCCTGGAGTCGTAGACTGGCGAGTGTGAGTCGAATGATAAAATAAAATTTATATTAATTGCTGATGAAAACGGTGACCAAATGTGATGGTAAAGGCAAGATGTTTCATGTTGGTAAATAATGTGGCATCATTTAATGATGCCAGTCGTGTTATTAATTAGGTCAATGGCAACATCTAACCAACTTAATTTGATAGTACCAAACACTATCTTTCTGAATTGATATTTGAAAAAAACATGACTTAATTGTTCCTTTACCAAAGTTTCAATTTGTCAAGTCAATTTGCAGCAAAAGTAAATACTCAACAACAAAAATTAAGGAACACCTCACTATTCATATGTAAGCATCATTTTGGCCATTCTCATTCTTCCCCACAGAGGCAGATCGTGAAATGTTGATCGAGCCTCTGTTCTTGTTAGCTGAGTTTGTGGGGTAGAATGGAAGATGCCTGACTGGAGGCAATCACATTTAGATGTGCAATCAGCGACGCTGTTCTTAAATCATCATTTTGGCTACTGAATCATGGTAAAGGCATTGTGATATGAACCACCATTTCCATGCGAGGAGCGTTGTCATTTGCTAAGAAAATTCAAATATATTGTGGTGCATTTTTACCGCCAGGTGAACTATCGGAACCCACGGATTTTGTCTAATTATAGAACAGAGGCTCGATCAACATTTCACGACTTGATCTGCCTCTGTGGGGAGTCATTATATAAACTATACAATCTCAAATATTGAGAATTATGGTTTTCCTTTTCATGAATAAGCAAGTCAAAGTAGGTCGACAATTTCCTATGTCCAAAGTTATTGACCAACAATATGCAATAGGTAGCATCCGAGCCAACCAAGTTTAAGGAAATCTTAATAAGCTGAAAATTTCGAATATCTCAAAAATATTTTTGAAATTTAAGATGTTTTTTGCAATGTCTTAAAACTTTGTCATGAAACGAGACGATCCCAGTTGATGTTTGTCGACCTTCAATATCCATATTGGTTGTACTTCTTAAAGGACAACTTAATCAACAATCAATCAATTAAATCTAGTCTCACCAAACGGGTAACGACAAGTTGACTTGCTTTCTCAATGGATTTTCCTGCTGGAATCAACGATAGGCCATGGGAAATGACATCCAGCTTCATCAGCGTATTTGTATCTGCAGAGCGCCTACAATATCCTGATATGTGTCAAGGTAATACTCGTTATATAATCAGCCAATGAAATGTCTGCCACATGTTACAAAAAAGCAGTACCCGGAAGGGTTCGAGATATGTTGCTTGAGGTTTCTTGTGAAAGCGACATCGGCTGATTAAATTGCATGCTTTTTATTGCTGATGTAATAAGTAATAGAGTAGGGAAATATTGTAGAAAATACTCGTGTGCTGATATATCACTTGGCCGCCATAACCATTTCAATCATCCTGCTACATCAGCGTATATGTCTCCGCTAAGGCTACAACCTATCCCCTGATATCCTCCTATAGTCTTCTTTCGTATCTCTATATATAGCAAGCCAATCAAATGATGCCCTTTCAGCGATAGCGGCAAACTAGTTTCTTGGCTTCGTTCCGCGTGCTCACCTCGTGTTCAAATTAACCAATGGGAGTGCTATTAAATAATAAATCTGATTCTCATTGCAGTCTCCCGCTAAACTCCAAATCACGCGCTCGTAGATTTCAACGTGCTACATTGCTAGACAACAGTGTATGGAGTTCGAAATAGTTTGACTGTAAACAGACAGGCTATAAATAGCAACCACCCGTCAGCGATACGGCAGAATACTATAGGAGGATATCAGGGGATAGGTTGTAGCATTAGCGGAGACATATACGCTGATGTAGCAGGATGATTTCAATACGTTATATGATTTATATGAAGATTAAGTTCATCCAATCTAGATCTGTTCCAATTTGACCCCGCCCCTACGTAGTTTGTCTAACAACCTCTGTCACTGTCCAGATCACTGTAGTCTGAAAATGAACAGCTTCAGCCGGTTCCTTTCAATAAAGGTATTATCTTGGTTCCAGGAGGGCTTCAAAGATATACATGTAGATCCAATCGGTATAACCTCAATGATAACATGACCATGAGTTATCATAACAGTTTCTCATAACTCTGATTATGTCAGCGTTGTAATTCATTATCAACAAAGCTGATTACTTCAGTATCTTTAACAAGCCAAATCTAGTTTCTGCACCCACCTTAGACTTGGTTTTCGTCTCAGATATGAATTTTATTACATGAATAATGAATATTGAATCAAAATTCAAGAGACCATGAGACAATGAGACCACTAGGCCCTCGAGATCATTTAATCACACTAACTCGCATATAAGGGTCTAGACGACAAATAATCTGCATTAACCCCAGAATTAAAGGGGGTCAGCAACCTGAATTTTTAACTTCCAGAGTTTTATTAGCAGGGCCCCGAAATAGTCGTAAAAACTCGGTAGGGACGAAATCCTTGACAAAAACTTGGTACTGGTTGTCAACTGTAAGCGGTTCGTAACCAAATAATTTTGTCCCTACCCAGGATTTACGACTCTTTCGGAGCCTTGCTAATAAAACTCTGGAAGTTGAAAATTCAGGTTTCAGACCCCCTTTAACGCCCCATTAGATTTTGAAGCAAAAAATGATTTTATCTATAATTGCATCTACGTTTTTGGAAAAATTACATAAAACAAGACTACTTGATGGTCAAAAACTGTACTTTTCATATGCTATAGCGCTTACTGCTGTATCGTCAAATACTCCAGGTTGGTAGTTATCTATGAAGATGCTAAGCCCTTCAAATAAGCTCCAGATTGAGATTAGAGCGATAGCATTTCACCTGTTATCAACTGGGTTACAGTAATAGGTCCAGACGTGTCTATAATGTAGTACTTGATATACTGTTGCACCTTTCAACCAGGTAAAGAGAATATTTTGTCGATGTACCTTAATATTCTTAAATGAGAGTATCAAATATTAGAAATTTATAATTAATAAATGGTATGATCCCTTCATGTACATTTTTGTTATCAATATTACGAGCGTATTCATACAAATACTTATTTCGATAACTATCAAGTGAAGCTTTTAAATCGTGAAACAAATTTAATATTGTTCGCCCTACTTCGTCATTTGTTCAAACCACAAATACATCAAATAAAGAATAAGACCAGGTATTCAAAACATGATTGATACGATCATATAAATCTGACTTAGCTATTGTGAATGAAAAATTGACATGTTTTTGTTTTGTAAAACATCTAGATCCTGGAGGGTAGCAGTGTAGTGGTTAGTATTCTGGTCTCTCACCCTTGAGACCAGGGTTCGAATCCCGGTGGAGACACAAAAAATGTGTGACTTGGGTAACGTGGCATCCTGTGTTGTGTCAAGGCACTTCATCTACATAGCACTCAGTCCACCCAGCTGGTATCTGAAAACTGGATGTACTGACCTACGTGGTCATCGTTAACGTTTAGTAGCAGCTGTGAAAGTACACTCATTCGGGGTTATAATGAAGCGGTTTGAGTATGTCTTAGGACGTGGAAAAGGCGTAAAATAAGTATGCACATTATGATTATTTATTATCATATATCCTATCTTTATTATAGATATCGTTGATATAGCTCAGTTGGTAAATCGTCCCCTCAACACCTGGGAGGTCGGGGTTCTATTCCCAACCGCGCCATACCAAAAGACGTAATCACTTCATTGCTTGAGATTCACCAATAAAGGATACACACCCGATACGCACGCTGTCATGGCTTGAAACCTTGGGGTTAGAGTCACTGTCATGGCATAAGCTGCGGTGATAGCAGGATAGAACATCGACTGCATTGTGGGTGACGGCTGTCATGGGCCAAAAGTTTACTCCGCAATTAAGACAATAAATAATTATTGTTATACCATACTAGTTGGCGTTGGTAAACATCAAGAAAAATTGAGATTCATTGTCTCTTTATGAAATAACAATGGTCCAAGGACTAACAATTATTATGTATATGATTTTCAAAATAAATAAGGATACCTTCATCGTGTTATTATTCAAGTGTTCGGTTTCATATATAGTCTGGATTTGGTGAATAGTAATTGGGACCGATACTGTATTTAAAAAATCTACAATGCAGTCTTACGATGTCATAGTCCTACCCATGCCCCAAATCCGAAAAAGATAAGCAGATTAAAATTTTCATCCACCACTCCTTTTATTTCAAACCAACCTCGTACCATTGGTAACAGTTATCCCTAAACCTACCGAAACCTCCTACCCCAGTGACCCTCCTACCCGCACCTCTCCCACCCCCGCTGTCAGCTTCCTGTCCCCAGCAAACTCGATATCCCGACCCCTTCAAACTGATAGCTTGCTACCCTGGCCTCAATCCACTCCCATTGTCAATTTCTCTGCTTGAGACCCTACTGTACTTGGTTCCGATCTGTGTGGTATTAACAGGGATTTCCACATACATGTATTTCCACTGTGGACGTGTTGCCTCATACAGAGGGTTAGGGGTGGTAGCACGTGGTCGTGTGCAATGCTCTGTCTGCCACTATCAGTATAGTTCAGCAACAACGGGCGCAGCTCGCTGGATGAGGGGGTTACCCGCTCATTGCTGATAAACTGAGAGTTTGAAGGGTTGATTCCCTGTCCACAGACACAAGTTGAGAGATTTGGGGCAAGAGACTTTATTCAAAATGTGCCTCTGTTCACCCAACAGGAAATGGGTACCTGGTAAAGAGTTGTGTAGGTGGTGACCTTCTAGGGCCTAATAAATACCCATTAGTAGTAAATCATTATTATACATGAGAAGAATTAAAGTGACACAGATCATAATCATTTTCATGTGATTTAAAGGTACTGGCGCCCGTTTAACTATGGAGAAATCTCACCCAAAAGGAAAACAATTCTTACCAATTGCAAAACAATCTGATTTAAGCAATAGAAAGGAGTCATCATAAACGTACAATTCGTGCTCGCGTCAATTTGTTAAAGGTAATTTTGAAAACGTATCTAAAGCGATCAGAAAAACCTCTAAAACGATCTAAAACCTAAAAGATACTTTGTAGGCAAAACATTGAAAGTGCTCTTCGTGTACCACGTGGGCAGTAAGTTCCGATGTCGCAATGTCCGCTCCCTTTATCTGCCTATCATCTGAATCAACCGTTAAAACGCATATAACTTATATGGTATACATATTGTTATATTGACATTGTGACCTCTACATTGCGACCCGATGTATGATATCCGTATAGAGCTATCCTTTCCTTCACCCTTTGTGTATCGATAAATCATACCAAACCAAGTGGCCAAAGAATCAGCTATACATCCTTTATTTGTGTGACATCCGTACATCTCTATCCCTTAATTCATCATGTGGTTTCAGTAAACTAAAGTAACAAAATCATCTGCTATATATATCCTACTCACGTGTGACATATCTATATCTATATCCCTTCCTTCTTCCTAAGATGTGGTTTCAATAAATCTATAGCAACAAAAGCATCAGATATATATCATATATTTGTGAACCATTCATATATCACCCTACTCACCTACTTACGTGTTTCAATAAACCATTCCTTACGTAAAGTAACAAAAGGATCAGCTATATCCCATATTATGTCATCCGTTATTCCTCTATTCCTTCCTTCAGCTATGTGTTTCAATAGACCAAAATCTCAGTAACAAAACTAGCAGGTATTTATCCTAGATTTGTGTGTGACATCCGTTTATCGTTCTTTTAAACTTAACGCCAAATGAGCGGAAATAGGACAATTGACCCCATCCATGAAGAACTGGCGATTACTTATTTACCATTAAAGTTACAGGTCTGCTATTTTAGCACAAAGTACTCAACTGATGGAGTGTTACAACACAACAAAGCAAATTTCTCTGAACACGTAACTTTTATGATATTCAGATTCAAAGAGGTTTTCTTTTGGCGTTCAGTTTACTTCACCCTTTGTCTTTCAATACTCCATTCCAAACCCAAAGTAACAAAAGGATCAGCTATATCCTTTATTTGTATGCCATCCGTATATAGCTATCCCTTCCGACACTCTATGTGTTTCAAAATATCATACCAAACTTCAGCTACCAAAGGATCAGCTATAAATGTTTTTTTTATGAATAAATATCCTTGACTACGAGCTGTATATCATCTTTTTGTCTCCACCTACACAAAACGTGCTATCTCTCACTGATTAAGCTGTGTCGTAATTGGATCTGGACATGCTTTGTCATTAAAACATATCCTTGTCATTATCAACCCATACGAACACATCATTTCCGTATCCAAACTTAGCTTTCGAAACTCCACCATCCTCAGTGTGGAAAAAAATGTATCTCTGCTTACTTTACCCCTTCCAATCCAATCCAATCTTTATCACGTTTCCAAGCCTCAATCATTTAATCATCCATGAATATCAGATGTTTCTCCATTAAACAAAAAAACGTATATATTCGTCCTTGATTATACCATAACCCCAACCATCCCATCCCATATATATTTTCCACACAACCCATTTTATTAAGCTTTGTCAATACAATGTATCCAAACCACCAGCTTCAATTCCAAACTTGTTCCTCATCCTCTAAAATCAAATCACCCTGCTACATCAGCGTATATGTCTCCGTGTCATATAGGTTTGAGCAGAACGCGGGTACATATTGGCTGACGTTGCATGATGAATTCAAATCAAACTCGCTCACCCTGGGCTTAATGAAGTTGAATCGATATTCTCTCCACATACTCGTCAAAAACGCCATTCCTAAATAGACATCAACACCAACTTAAATCTTACCCATTAACAACCTCCCCCCCCACACACACACACAAATTACACCCATCAACCAACTTATTATATGGAATCTTCCCAAACTTCTACAAGCCAAAACTTCTACAGTTTAAAACAAAAAAGTTTACGGTCCGCTGCCAAACTAAACCCCTGTTAATAATGCTGAGGAATATATATATTGTCATCCCAACTTCTAAAATGCCTCTCAAAGTTAAGTTAAACCCCTGTTCTTTACCTCAAGTACACTAAATGGATTAGGGCTTACTTTTTAATCTTCTTCTTTGGCATGTAGAAGTTTTGGGACAGAACCAGTCACATCACCCATCAATACCCCCTCCCCCTATCCCCCCACACACATAATACATCAACAAGCCTCATTCAATGTTTTCATCCATAAGCAACCCTCCCCCTACACAAATTGCATTCATCTACAACCCTACCCTTACCCCGACCCCCCTCCCCAGCCTACCCAGCACCCATGTTGAGACACGTCTCTCCCCCACTGGGCTGTACCAGTTGGAGACCGGATTATCTCCGCTGTAGCAGGATAAGACGATATAGCTACTCGATGTTCGTGGAACATCTCTCCGCCGTGCAGATAAGAGCTCCCTATCACAGTCTGTGTAAGGTTGGATACATCTAGGGGAGATAAGGGAGATATAGACAAGAAGTTTGAAGAGATTTCTCACATTGTGGCGTAAACATGTTGATTGGGATTTGTTATCAATTAGAAATGTGTGAAGCTCTGTTTAGGGTGGATTTACATTGACAATCAGATTTATCTCATGTTAAATCAATCATTGTCCAACCTATTTTATTTTCTCGCCCTCTTCTTGAACAGAAAATGAAGGGACAGATTAGATTGATATGAATTTCAGCTTGTTGTGCATGGTCATCAAAACAAATTGTTGGTTGATAAAACCCCAAATCCTTCGAAATGATATTATCACTGTGGATTTGGGGTGTATGCATCTTGAAAAATGTTTTGCAATAGCCAACTTTGGCTTTATCCTCCCATCACATAAAAGGACAATTACTTCGCCAGTTCAGTTAAACATTTCTTGACAAATCGGCAGTTTTTGATAAATGAAACCAAACTCGGAACACCGATAAATGTTTTATCTCAATTATAGAGTTATGATTGAAATGTTCGTTACTTTAGTATAATTTAGTTTTGAGTGACATAGGATTAACTATTATAGAGGTACTGGATTCTTATATCAGTAGAGTATTATTGATTTAATCTCATGACAATCACGGAATGATGTGATACAAATTACTTTATAGCTTTTATGAGTTATATAACTTTCAGCAAAATGTCAACCTGATTTCAGAATGGTAACCTTTAATTCTGTGGATATGCTAATGGGACAGTCCTATCGGGGTAGGGGCCATACCAGTTTATACACTTATGATATAAGTACATGACCATTAAACAACCCAAGTCATCGAGGGTCACATTTGAGTAGATTTATATTTGGCATCTTGTAAACGAAGAGCCAAACTCGACCAAGAAAAACAATAATGAGAAGTGAAGCCATTCATCTGCACTACGATTGTGAAAGACCTTCCACATTGCAAGGTGTTGTTTATTAATCTTATATTTAATAATATGTAAATGGGAGGATATTCTATCGATACACATAATATATCTAAAGTAATATTTAAAAAAAAGAGCTTTTCCCAAAAATTCAAACTGGCGGACCTGAAGTCGATAGAACATGCACTTTAACTGATCTCTATTGTCTCAGATCCACTCATCCCAGAGCAATACATCCATTTTATATACATACATTAGTGTCGACAGTTTTTGTATGAGTATCATAGTTGAATAAATAGAGAATCTCGACCAAGTGCCTTCTGATATCAAATAAATCAACACAAGTTGATAAATGTAACAACCGAGGATTACTAAACAAGTGTTGATATATTTGATATCAGAAGAAATGAGAGTGACATTCTTTTTATAATCCAAAATCATTTTACCTCAAATTTTCATTAACAATGTACATCTTCGAACACTGCATAGCCCTATCCTAAACCAATGTTGTCGTAATATTGTGACATCATTACTGATGATGTAAAACGTTTGTCATGTCATGTCCCTTCTGATGACAGCTGAGGGCATTGTTTTGTTCAAAATCTACTGTCAAAATGATATCTCTTACTCCTAGGATTCCCCGCTTAGTCTTCCCCAAGCGATATCTCCTGTGGATATCACAGTTTTGGATGATAAAAGCTAGTACCATGGAACCATTTCACCAAACGTCATCTTCTTGATGTGAACTCAATTTGAAAAGTTTAAATTATTCTTTGTCGTACAGACAGAGAAACCTTTTAAACATGCACTTGTCTTCATGTTTTTGACGTTACCCTGATTGAAATGAATAAAAGTAATGTTTTGACATGAAATCATGTGTCAGTTAAGATACCAATTTTTAAAAGATAAACATGATTCCAAAAAAACCCATTAAAACATGTAAATATCTGTCGCTACATTATTTAAACCATTATAGAAAGGGAGAAATGTTGTACAAAAGCGTACTTGCACTGAAAGTCCACTGTACCAGGTAATCCCAAACCACTTGAGAAACTACACGAAACGAACTCCATACACCGAAATAAATATACTATCTTTCATCTCAAACTTTGCTACCTTGTTTAATATTGCTGGTACTTCTGGAAAACAAACATTTGTCTATATGTCTTATGTCCTTCATAAATACAGCCCACGTCGAATAAACCCGTCATTTCAGAAGGGCTCTAGTCCTTATGACAAATTTCCAATCTGTTTACAATAAGCCTTATCGCTATTACGTCTGTCAAAATCAAATATTGCTCAACGTATCTTCCTAATAACATTTTTGTTGCCTTTTATAGCTAATCTTTCCTTTTCCCATGGCCCATATCTATCTCCTCAAAGTACAAATATCTGGCCTATTTACAAAACCTTCTTTTACAACTTCTACCTGTATTTTGATATAAACCGGCTGACATGTTCGCGAAGCGGTAAGGAGTTTAGACCCTAGGCCGACCCCTTATGTCTCATAAAACAGATAGAGCAACGGCACTCCAAGTCGTTTTAATTTATAACAAGCGCTGTAAGGGGACGCAGTCCTAGTGATAGAAATCCTTAACTCGTCCTCAATTACTCACTGGGGAAATTTCTTACAAACTCCATACACTGCTATAACTTGTCCGCCATGTTACAAAGGCAGATAACTCTCGCGTCATTGATAAAAGTTATGTACCACTAATTAGCGTAAAGTAGTCGTCAGCTTTTGTTTCAAAAGCTTTAAAGTCTCTCCGATTCTTTTAAGTGAGGCTTGATAAGAAATAAGGCTTTTTGAGTTATCTTGCAAGATAACAGGAGGTCAGTGGCTTTCCATTTTTCAACAAATATTTGTAAGAGGGCTGCATTCAGTTCTTGGAGAGAGGAAAATCGGTACCCGAAAACTATATTTTGAGATTTTTTTCCCCCGGAACAAGATCGGTTTTAATGGGATTTTGCCATTTGAATTCATGTGTTAAATTTAAAGCTAACTAAATGTGAAAGTTTGAGAAAAATACTAAAAAAACAAAATCTCGAATTAAGATTAATTCAATTTCATTTACAGAGAGAATATCAATGGTAAATCCAAACAGCCCTTTCTTCTTTTGTCCAGTATATGTCTGAACCATTTGATATACTTGTCTAAACATTTATGTTGTATGTGTTAACTTCAAGCCATTTTCTTGCAATAAAACCGGTCTTCCAAAATTATTCTCTTTGTAAACTCTCATTCGTCCTGCTCCCAAGTCCCCTTGACTTTCTGAAGGGAGCAATCATCATTGGTCTGAATGGGGCTTGACATGTTTTCATAGTCAGGTAGTATTTCACGCGGGCTAGCCTATCTAAAATAAGAAATTTGTAGAGCGAAATCGGCCATCGTAGAAGAATTACGAGCTTCTCAGAGCCTTCCAGCGATACACGAGAGAGCCCCAAGCACTAAGAGAAAGGAAATATATAACCGCGAGGCTCGAACTCGTCAAAAGTTAAGGGTGTTGTCGGGAACTGTATTGCCTCGAATAAGTGCCTTGTCAATCTTCACTCGTGACACGCAAGGGGCGAAATGGTGACGTTGCGAAACCTTGGCTTCCTTTGGCCATGAACTTAATATACTGTGGTCCAATTCTAAAAACGTAATCCAGCGAACTTGACGGGAACTTATGAGGAATACTGTAGAGAAAATGCTACCTTGGACAACCCATACAAAACCCATATGAGACACAGGTTACATTGAACACTTCAAATACACCCACACACACAAATACCACATAAGCCATTGGTCCTATATACACACCTAAACCCAGATAGACAAAACCCACATGAGACAAATGTTACATCGGTCACTTCATATACACCAACACAGACAAACCCCACATACTCCAATGGTCCTATATATAGACACACCAAACCCAGATAGACAAAACCCACATGAGACAAATGCTACATCGGTCACTTCAAATACACCCACAAAGACAAACCCCACATACTCCAATGATTCTATAGACACACCTAAACCCAGATAGACAAAACCCACATGAGACAAATGCTACATCGGTCACTTCAAATACACCAACACAGACAAACCCCACATACTCCAATGATCCTAGAGACACACCTAAACCTTAGATAGACAAAACCCACATGAGACAAATGCTACATCGGTCACTTCAAATACACCCACACAGACCAACCCCACATACTCCAATGGTCCTATAGACACACCTTAACCGAGATAGACAAAACCCACATTAGACAAATGTTACATCGGTCACTTCAAATACACCCACACAGACAAGACCCACAGACGCCAATGGTCCTAAAGCCACACCTAAACCCAGATAGACAAAACCCACATGAGACAAATGCTACATCGGTCACTTTAAATACACCCACACAGACAAAACCCACATACTCCAATGGTCCTATAGACACACCTAAACCCAGATAGACAAAACCCTCATCAGACAAATGCTTCATCGGACAATAACAAAATCCTACACAGGACAAATACTACATAACATTTAAAGCCACCCTAACAAGTGTAGTTGTCCAGGACAAAACCCAGCAATACTAAATTATCTTTTTTATAAAACAGGGTTTATACTTTTATTTTGTTATATTGAATGACCTTTGATATAAAGGATTATAATTTTTTGTAAAATTTGATTTGATTTTGATTGGGCTACCAAAGAAGTTAATTAAGTAAATTAAATTTCACTTCGCGTTTATAGTCTGGTTGGTCGAGTGATTTAGAGTTTTACTTTTTCCATGAAGGTATTTATCTCCATCATCAGTTGCAAAATTGATGCAATTCCATATAAATTACATTGTTGTTTCCTCTGAATTACCGTACTGTTTTTCTAAACATCTTAGAAATCAAGTAAACATAGTGATTTCTTTGCATGTGGGAGCTTGTAGTGTTACTTGAAATGATCAAGGGATAACCAACGATAACACACTAAGAGGTTATCAAAATACAGCTGATAACACAAGACTTCACTGAAGAAGAGCTGTACACAAGCGAAAGACTTCAAATTTGAATGAGAGGTTTTTTGATTGGACAGTGATCGACATTGAACAAGAACCATAAATGCATAGACGTGATATTCAAACTGAAAGAATTTATACTTTTTGGTCGAATTAGGAGATAATTCTAAACAAGTGACTAGTATTTGCTCTGTAGTTTTTTTTTGTTTTTTTTTTATTCCACTTTTTTTGTATTACAGCAGATCATGAGGAATCATTGCTCTGTTGTTGCTCAAGCCTTAGTCTGTCATCCAGACCCTAAAGCATTTTTTTTATTGATGACCAACCCGGTCTAGAAAGGTATAGCAAGTCTAGATCGCTCAGCTTAAGGAAGCTTCTTCTGGGCTCCTTTTTTATAATACATGAATTGTTCAAAATGTTGTCAATATTGAAACAAAAATACATCTGGGACTAAATGTTTGTCTACTCAAGCCTGGACGTGATATAATTTGTACTTTTTGGTTAAATTGGATCAACGTATTTTGAATCTCTCAACGTACTATTCGAAACCGCTCAAGGTGTCTTGGGTTTTAACATGTAAAAATATATATTATATCAATGAAAACATAACTATTTTCCAAGATATTAGATTTTCATTGTGGTTTTACGAAACTAAAGTATCTCATTACAAATTGAGTCTCACATTATTACACTTTGTTCTTAATAAATCATTATGTTTCAAACATAGGTGGTGACAATAAGATTGAGACAATAAGTGGTGAAAACAAGCATATTAAAGCAATTTGCGGGTACCTAGTCCTGAGCATCTGAATATCATAGAAAGCTCCGTTGATAACAGGATTGGGTCGGTTTATGTGGACCATCTCCAACGACTTCTGCAAAAGTATCGAATATTGAGACTTATAGTTTCAGAATTCTTTTGTAGAGTCTTTACGATAAAACATATACATATGAGCTTACTGAGATTCCTAAAATCATCTCTGTTTGAAAAACGAACCTTCTGTTCCAACTTGTTCTAATACTCAAGAGATGTTTGCAGATATAATTGCCAAATACATGGATGCCGAGCTGTAACTTGCGATAGCCAATCTGGTCTTTTTGAAGACTTTGCTGTACAAAATTCAAGGAGAGATGAAAAATCTTAAAATCTTCTCTTCAATTGTCTTTCTTACTTATAGCATAACATAGCATTAACGTATAACGAATATATATATATATATAAATAAAATAGTATTATGGAATTGGATCTGCCATTCAGACCGATTGTCGGCGGTCCCGAATGTCCGACACAACGACTAAGTAACTTTATAGATATCATCCTCAAACCACTGTGTAAACATGTGAAAAGCTACATACGAGATGATCTAGATTTCCTAAACAACATTCCTGGAAGCACAGATCCCAAAAGTAACTTTGTGAGTTTTGATGTGGTTAATCTTTACAGCAATATTGATCTTAAAGTCGGACTTAAAGCAGTCAAATATTGGATCAGTAACTATAGTGATGATATACAAGGTAGATTTTCAGATGAGTTTATACTTAAATCACTGGAGTTGGTGATAAGTAACAACATTTTCTACTTTGTTGGACAATACTATTCTCAACAGAAAGGGGTTGCCATGGGAACCAAAGTAGCGCCAACTTATGCAACCCTTGTCTTAGGATTTCTAGAACTTCAGTTTTATGATAAAATTGAAAATCAGTGGGGTGGTGAAAAAAGGCAAGAAATAGAACGTAGCTGGAAGCGTTTTCTCGACGACTGTTTTCTTATTTACAAAGGGAACGAGGAAGATATCAACGTCCTTAGAGATATACTTAATTCACTGGACCCGTCACTCAAGTTCACCATGGAAATTGATTCCGAAAGATTGAATTTTCTAGATGTCATAATCGTAAAAGATGAAGAAGGGAAAATAGAAACGGATTTATACTGTAAACCCACAGATAGCCATCAGTATCTTAATTTCAATTCGTGTCACCCTTCGCACACGAAAAGGAATATCCCATATTGCCTTGCGAGGAGAATCTGCACTATTGTATCGAGGGACGACTGGCGGATACAGAGACTTAATGAATTAAAACATTATCTATCAGCGCAGAACTATCCTGAAAAACTTGTGGACGATTGCATTGAAAAGGCAATAAAATTAACAGTAGAACAATTGAGAAAAGGTAACAAAACGGCTTATCATCAATCTAAGAATAGAGACATTTCCCTCGTCACTACCTTCAACCCATCGCATATAAATCCTCTTCAAATTATTAACAGCCAGCTCCCGATTTTGGAACAGAGTGCTAAAATGAAGACAATTCTACAGAACACAAAATTCATTAATAGCCGTAAACAGCCTCCTAATTTGAGACGAATTCTAACACGTTCTAGATTTGACATGTCAGTTCAGGGAGAAGCTAGAGTTTCTAAATGTGGGGATGGCCGCTGTTTCACATGTAAGAATATTATAGAAGGCACCGACTTCAAAGTCAATAAAATATGAACTGCCATTCCAAAAATGTGATATATGTCATCATGTGCGAGGGGTGCAATGAACTGTACATTGGGAAGACGGAAAGACGCCTCAATGAAAGAATGAATCTTCATCGTTCCCAGATCAATCGACCCGAAAATAGAACTATCCCTTTAAGTGGTCATCTAGAAAACTGTTCTGGCGGGAAATATAAAGTCTTCCCCTTTTACCACATGAAATATGATAACCCGAGGCTTCTTGAACTTATTGAAAGTCAATTTATAAAACAATTTAAGCCTCTACTGAACGCTAAAATGTAAATTTCCTTGAATTTATGCTCATGACGTACCTACCTCTATGACGTCATAAAGAGCGTCACGTCACAAACGACGTGATCACAACTGACTAACCTGAAGAAGCCAACATGGCTGAAAGCGCTAGTTAGCGAATGTGAATCTAATGTACCCAATTCCATAATACTATTTTATTTATATACAACCTGGGAGTAGTGTTTTTGTGTTTTAAATCTATATATATATATATATATACAAATCTGTTGTTCTTTTTTAGTATAGAGTGCTCAAACATGAAATAACCCAGTGTTCTAAACTTTTGTATATATATATATATATATATATATATAAAATTATATTCCTTGAAAAAATATATGAGGAGTTTTGAAATACTCAACACCTAATGACAAATGACAAGGTATTTTACAAAGGCAAGTGATCTGAGACACGTTAAAACAAGTCGAGGTGTTTGTAACGTGAGAGTTATCGTGTGCTCAACAAGTAAGATAACTTAATTTCTGATACATAAGATAAATGTAAGCGGATTAAATCTGTTAAAGGTGTGGCAAGGTCGGGTCTTATTGGGGTAGGGATACACAGACGTGCTTCGGCACGCGTAGGGATCTGCATAGGTGGGGATGGGCGCGTGTTGGTCACGTGATCATTAAGTTTTGATTTGTTTACATAATAGTGACAGGTCATGTCAAACACACGTTTCATTTCGTAAATACGCGTGGCCTGCTTTTATCCAAATTGTAATTTGTTTATATGACATTAGATCCAGTGACACTAGTTTGCGTGGGTTTAATTTTGCTAACGCATGTTTTATGTGGATAAAGGTGAAATAATTGAAATGTTTGCTTTTGTTTTCAGCAATCCTGCAAATGCGTATATCATATTAGAAATTATTTTGACTTACAATGTATTAGGTATGATTCATAATATAGGTTTGATAATAAACACGCAAATCATGACATGCATACTACGATAATGAAACTTTAAGTGATTAGACAAAATTTTATCTTCTTGCTAGAAATTTAACTACATGATGAAAAATTATTATATATTCATAACTATAATCATAAGCTTTAAGGTATCTGATCTTTCCTTTCTCATCAACATTTGTGTATATTATTATCTAAGATTGAATATGAAATCACACCTTTTGGGCATTAAATGTTTCGTAATTCAACATTTACTCACATGATGACGATTAGTTATGTATAAATCGATTTCAAGCTTCTATTAATCCTACGCTAATTCGGAAAAGGCCATGCAAATATTAGGAAGCAATCGCTCCGTTTTACACATTGCGCCTCAATGACACACACTTATACATAGGCATATTTGGAAACACAGTTAATATATTTGATATACCTATACATGGCAAAGGTTATGAACTACGACCATTTCCATACGATTTGATTTTTTTATCATGGCCTTTATGTGAATGTGTCACGACTGTATATCTTTAGTGTTTCGATGAAGTTAAAAACATCGTCGTTATAATAGAATATACATTGTAGATGCTCTAGTAACTTCTAAGTAACTCTTGTATCAGGGAAAATCATCAAACGCTCTTCTACGCCAATGTTGTTGGGTTGATAGAGGATAGGATGGGTGATAAATCTTTAATGTTCAGTGTCCATGAAACAATATTTTTCTTAGTTTTTAGCTTCGATTGCCTATTGTTAAATTGCCAATCTAGTACGAAACAATTACATTTAAATGCAACCATTTCTAATGATACAAACACGTGGTTTTGTCTATTAGTTCACTCGAAAAACGATAGCCTGACCCGAGAACGTTAATATGATAATGATATACATATACACCTCTTAATATTTGCCTTATATTTGAATACAAACTAAAATGTTATTGCTCGTGACCTCGCTTAAATCCTCGCACACGCCACAACACGATCCTAAAAATATTCACTTTTGTTTCAACCGAAGTTCAAAAGTGATCGTCTTCATAAAGAGAAGAAGTCGCTAAGCCGAGATCGTGCCTCGGCTGATATGGAATAGCCACTGTAGATTAAACTACGGTAAACTGACCCTAATACGCCGTTAAATACCCATCAGTGTTTGTTGCCAAATCTACCCGATACTTCATTGCTCCGGTTCAAGTGGCTATCAGAAGCGCATAGTTGTGTTCAGTTTGTTATCCCAGCTAGGGCCTATCTCCCTGGAATCCAAACAGGGCTCTATTAGCTATTTGCGATCCTTTATATCTCTTCAGATCCTTTATCGCTGGTCCAGTATTAACTTGAACCATGAGAGGTGCGTGAAGTTATCTTAATGCTCATGTTCAAGTTGAAGTGTTCTAGACGCGAGATTCGGCGAGATTTGACGAGATTGTCGCGAGATATTGATGCTCAACCCAAATCGGGTATGCCTAGGTGATAGGTTTGTCATTGCACCTATTCAGGTGAAAATTTTGTAATCATCACTTGGTGTACAACCGGGGTGTGTACTTAGACCAATCATTTTCATGTTTTATGTTCAACCTCTCTTTTTTTAATTAAAAAAAGTTTATAAAGTAAGACGTCTTTTAAATTTTGGTTTTTGTTTCCGCTCATGCTTGCAATGATTTTCAACAATTGACAAGAAATGATTCATTGCGGAACATATATGTTATTGTTTCATCATAAAACGTTTCATCGAATACACGCCCACATCTTGTCATGATGTTCAGGAAATATAACTAAAAGCATTACCGAGATATAGGCTTGACCGCAGACTCACTTGTCTGATTAAAAAAATCAAGAAATAATTGGAGTTTCTGGAATTGACAAAGTAAATTTGACAAAAGGAACAACATGCCTTTGTACATAAAATGATCCAATCAGTATGCCGATTGATAATCCCTTTGGAAAATGTATAAACTTAAAGGAAACTAGATTTTAACCGTTTTGTGTTCAATAATCACGTATGTTGCCTTGTGATTCTACATGATAGAGTTGTAGGATCATATTATTCTCAATATGTTTTCGACAAGGCCACTTTTTGCTAACGGAAGAACACAGGCAGTTGCATCATTCACCATCCTGCAGGAAGCTCTATGACATAAACAAGAGGAAGGAAGTTATGGGTGCCCTTTCACGATGCTGTTGTTAAACAATCTGTCATAGGGTTGCTATACATATCATGAAACACAGATTAAGCATATAAGGAGAAAATCAAAGTCAACTAAAATTGAACAGTTTAAATTTCTTAATGACTTGTCTCAGTAAAACTAGCCTCAATAAAATCGCTACACTGATATAATAGGCAAGGTTTACTGGTTTAGGACAGACAGATATACTTCAGTGTTTGAAATAAGCTAAAAATGTAGCCAGCCCAAAATTGGTATTTTGTAAATTACAATGGTAAAATTTAAGAAAAGCCCAAAAAGTTACCAGTCCCGACCAAAAGTAACCAGCACCGGGCTGTCGGACGGGCCTTATTTCATACACTGTATACTTCTATTTGTCTTCTTTTTTATTTAAACAAATCTCCCTTCGGAGTGACATTCATTGCAATATTTGAAGGTAAGGAGGATTCATATATTGCAATATTTGAAGGTAAGGAGGGTGCATATATTGCAATATTTGAAGGTAAGGAGGATTCATATATTGCAATATTTGAAGGTAAGGAGGATTCATATATTGCAACATTTGAAGGTAAGGAGGGTTCATATATTGCAACATTTGAAGGTAAGGAGGGTTCATATATTGCAACATTTGAAGGTAAGGAGGGTTCATATATTGCAATATTTGAAGGTAAGGAGGGTTCATATATTGCAACATTTGAAGGTAAGGAGGGTTCATATATTGCAATAATTGAAGGTAAGGAGGGTTCATATATTGCAACAATTGAAGGTAAGGAGGGTTCATATATTGCAATAATTGAAGGTAAGGAGGGTTCATATATTGCAATATTTGAAGGTAAGGAGGGTTCATATATTGCAATATTTGAAGGTAAGGAGGGTTCATATATTGCAATATTTGAAGGTAAGGAGGGTTCATATATTGCAATATTTGAAGGTAAGGAGAGTTCATATATTGCAATATTTGAAGGTAAGGAGGGTTCATATATTGCAATATTTGAAGGTAAGGAGGGTTCATATATTGCAATATTTGAAGGTAAGGAGGGTTCATATATTGCAATATTTGAAGGTAAGGAGGGTTCATATATTGCAATATTTGAAGGTTCATATATTGCAATATTTGAAGGTAAGGAGGGTTCATATATTGCAATATTTGAAGGTAAGGAGGGTTCATATATTGCAATATTTGAAGGTAAGGAGGGTTCATATATTGCAATAATTGAAGGTAAGGAGGGTTCATATATTGCAATATTTGAAGGTAAGGAGGGTTCATCAAGGTATTGATACTGAGGCACATCACTTTTGACTATCCTGTGTTAAACCGTTCCTGGGGAAAGTTGTCCCCTTCGAGCAGAAACCAACATCGGAACAAGGGCAATAACTCTTGAAAATAAATGGTGAGCTTCTGTTTCTTGAAATTCATTAACTTGAGATATTGATTCTCATAAGGCACACACCAAACTTGATTATGTTGCCTTGAATGGTTTCTTAGAAATGTTGTCCCATTTAGAGACAACAGTTACAAATACTTCTGGGGAAAATTGTGCCCTTCTGATTTTTTAATTCCATCAAGGTGTTAACCCGTTGAAGACAAACAACAAATTAAGTTATCCTAATGATAGCTTGAGAGAAATGAAGAGGCACATACAAGTCAACAAATAAAATGATATAACATAAATCAAGGTCCTGGCTGGCTCGTGCAATTGCAAGAAAACATATTTTCTGAGTTTAAGCCAAGGCTGTTTCTTACGTCCAACCTTTTTCAATTTAAAGTTGCATTTTCTCTGTGCCAACATATTATGTATATTATTGCATATTTCCCGACTACTCACTGTTTACACAAGCCAGACCCAAACTATAGCGGATAGGCGAAACAGTTTTGAGCTGCAAATCGTGTGTATAAGCGTCCCTTTAATTAGCAACAAGCCATAACGTATAAAAGCCGTGGTGAAGAAATCTCCGGTCTGTAAAGTCAGTTACCATGCTAGAGTCATCAGAGCATTAATTTGGGATAGAAATGTGGATACTATTTGCGATTTTGACTATGTATACAGTCCTCAAAAGCTACATATGTGTATTCTACTCCGACCTCCGCAAAGTCAAAACATCCTCTCAGGTCGTATAATATTCCATACAGTTTCAAAATATTATTCCATTCACAAAGGGACACGCTGGATTTTGGGTCAAATATGACTCTAACGAACATCGACGTTGAGTAAACAACACATTTATGTGACTTAAGGAAGTCAGAATCTAGTTGTATGTTTTCAGCTGGGAATCGTCTGCGCGCCACTTACATCGGCGACGGCTAGGGTTAGTCGCGCGAGTCACGTGATGCAGGGAGTTGACAACACCTGGTCTAAATAATGGCCGCCTGTCACAGTGGTAAATCTCAACAAATTTGTGTTTTGTCACTTTTTTTAGCAATGTTCTGGAAAGTAAATTGATACCGATGTAACAATATGAAAAGTTTGCCCTTCCATAATGCTCGGGTCGACTAGGGCCATAAAAATAAGTAATGATATTATTAAGTATGATTTGAGTAAATATTAAATATATAATATGTGTATATTCAAAACCGTGAATATAAGATTGGCCTTATTTTTAGACAATTTGAAAGCTATTAATCTCATATGGATTGACAGAAGGATAAGCTTTTCAAAATTCATAATATGATTATATTACTTATATGTTACAATATAATTGAACTGTCGATCAACCCATTTATATGTCTCATCCAATCTCACTGTCTGTCAATCTGTCCTTCCTTCTGTCCTCCCCCTCGCTTTAAAATTCATTTTCCCCAAATTTACCAAATTGTCTTTTGTTTATGCCACATATATTACATGTATCTACTGTGTCAAACATATCTGTGCTCAAAGCGATAAAGCATAGTAGCCAATGTTACCTGCAATCAAGCAAAAACCACTGTCGGCCATTTTTGTGTGAACACCTTTATTCAATTTAAGAAAGGAAACCGATTCGCGTAGCTTACAACGTATACGATGCGTCTTTTTAAGTGTTTTATACCTGTATTCTGTGATTCATTGTCTTGCAATTTGTAATATATATTTTCAAATCGTGAGGTAAGTTTTTTACATTAATATATGTGATACTGCCTCTGTGTATACAACTGGAATCGTTTCTCATGAAATGTCCTGGGGAAAGGGTTTGTTGATTGGTCGAATTTTAGCTTTGGCATTGAAAAGAAACAGATAAATGTTTCATGAGATTTTGAGTGAACATTACAAAATTTATATAAACTATTTATTGAAATTAAATCACAAAGGGCAAAAAAGGGTATTGGACAAAAAATTTACTATCATGTAGCCAAAAAAAAATCATATTATCATCCAAAACATTACTCATTGAACTGTACCACAAATACCATTGCTTATGACACTTGAAAGATAATATGAATAGATACCAATGAAAATGTTCCATGAATATCCCAAAATACATAATGGCAAAAAAGGATATACGTAATTACGTAGGCGAAATAGAAATCGTCCGATTAAGGTGTGTTACTCATGTGACGTCATCGCGCGTGATAGTACGCATGTCCAAGCCCTCTTCTGTCTTGGAGACAAGGGGAGGCATCAGGTTCCGAAATTCCTGGCATTTCTGGCAGACAGGACAGAGGCTTCCCACGTTCTTGTATACACGGTTCCTGCAAATAAGACAAAGGTCATTACAGCGTGACAACATCACTTAGTGCTACAACAACCTGTATCGTAGACTTGCTTAAGTCTCTTAGGCTATGTTAATATTTTCATGAAAATATTTGAGTTTATATGAAATGGAGTTATTATTAAGTTTCAAAATGCTTGCGTGGCTTGGGGGATGTATGTTAAATTTGGATAAATAAGTCATTGATCGTATTTGAAGTTTGATGAGCTATGTAAAATATTAATGTAAAATGCATTATTATCTCGGCCTTTCCTCATTTTCAATAGATTCTCATTGAAAATATAATGTTATGTATCAACATCTTGGGATGAACATATGGAACGTTTTCAATTTTCTTGAGCACATACTAAATTTTGACAAGACAAGCATATGTTTTGAAAGAGCCTCATGGAACACTTTCAATCAAAGAGATGATTTAACGTCCCTTTTCCTATAAGATCCGTTATCATTTCATATGTAGGTATACGTACATAATAGTATATGGAAATGTCGTTTAGCTATAACTTTTTATTTGCAGTGGTAAGTAAGCATATCTCAATAAGCATTTCAGACGAGACAAAGCGTAGTCTTATTTAAACCAAATTAAAGTTATTCGATCATATAACTTAAGTTTATCATATTGCATACTTACGTTCCCTCTGTGTCCAATTCCTTTAAACGTCCAACAAGAACCATTAACAATAATTAACATTAAAATCAATTTTTTAAAAACCTTTGAAAAACGTAACTGAAATCATGGGCGTAATACGTGCAGACAAAAACTGAAGCGCGGTATGTTTATGTAACCCAGGCAGGGTTAGATGGGTCAAATTCTAATGAACCAATTTCAAAATGAAACAAAACAACAATGTCCGGGTTCAGTTTCTGTCTCTTGCGAGGCGTGTTCTACATGAAAATTTTGGTGGGATGATAACTATGAAATAACCAATGGATCTTGAACGGACCGGGAAGTTCATAAAAAGCTGGTAACTTAGAAAAATACAAAAAAGTCAATCAGCGTCGCAGATTGCACAACTCCAATCAGGTTTCTCCATATTTAGCCCGAGAAATGCACTTGCAACAGAGGTGAGATCAGGATTTTTATGTCTTGAACTACCTCTTTAAAGGGACAGTAGCACGTTTTTTGAGGATTTAGGATGAGGATAATAGCCCGGTAGCGAGGGGTTATGGAAAATAACCTCGCGAGGGCGTAGCCCGAGCTGAGGTTATTTCCATAACCCCAGGCAAACGGGTTATTATTTGACTTACACTCCCGCGGAAGACTCCTGCAATGGTTTCCCCTTAATTTGTTTATATACAGTTAATTTAAAAACGTTTTACTGATATCATTTGCGGGTTTATAATGTCTTGATAAGAAAAAATATTTAAATACCCTTAGATTAGGGTTTCAGAAAAAACGCTTGATTTCTTACTATTTTAGTAACTAAATTGGTTTACATACAAATAATTGAAAAACGTTTTAGTGATCCATTTTGCGAGTTTGATATGTCTTGATAAGAATACTATTTTAGACTACTTACAATACCCCCTGCTTAGGGTTTTAGAACTAAAAACTTGATTCCTCACATTAAAGACTATTTTATTGCAATATTAATAAATATTTATAGGGAAAATAAAAAAACCAAACATGACACACACAAATTTACATCAACTAGCATGGATCCTCGATAGCTAGGTAAAAGCGCTGCTTGAGAACATAGAGGTCCCTGGTTCGAATCCCACTTTCGTTCATAAATCTTAACCTTCTTGTTTGATTAAAAATCCAAATTTTACAAGTCCAAATGTTTGCGATTGTTTACAATCTTATAACCGACCAAGATGGTTATGAGATATCATAACCAACCTACGTGGATGGAGCTCACGGCATATTACATTCAACTAAAATAAAGGCAATAACTTCCAAGGGGTGTTAAGGGTAAATACCTCTAAGAAGGTAGTTAAAACCAATTGAAAAAAAGAAGGGATATAACCGCCCAAAGGGGTGTAAATGTATATCTCAACTTTTCATAACCTCTTCTATTTTATATACAATGATTATGATACATGGAAATGTTAAATTCCACACATAGAGATACAAACTTTTCTAAGTCATTTAAGTACAGGCAGCTGCAAAGCAAAAACTGGAACCAGAAAGAAGTTCGTTATTGATATTTGGAGTTAATTTTAAAGTAATAAAATATTAACCTTAACAAAAACTATTTACCAGTTAAGCAAAACCAAATAACATGCTTTCATCATTGAATTCATATAAATGTACAAATGCAATTTAAAATGTACTTGCCAAGGAACCTACAAGTAGACCTGGAATTAAGGCAAATAAAACTGCAATAACCAACTCCCTGTTCTAAGCACAGTTCACCTAGCAGCACTACAACTGGAGCTGTTTATTAAAGCTAGTTGAGTCTATCCCGGTAACGGTTACAGTAGATGTACACTATGGTAGATTTATGAAGGACTTCGCGTCTTATAAAGCTTTTGAAAGACCTCTATTAAATCCATATATTTCAAAATTCTGTAAAATCGGGAGCAGGTGATATTCTAAGGCATGTTTCCTTTAGAACGTTCTTTATTGTACAGATCAAAAGCTGTGTAAAGTCATTTCGAATGTCCATATCTTAAAGTATTGCCGATGAGTCATAGAAAGGGGGTTACTATTTGTGGTGATCTTTGCTAACATTTTTTATAGATTTTTTAAAAACAGATCCCACATATATAACATAATATGTCTCTTTATGATTATGTTTAATGTGACATGAGGTGATTTGGAGTTTAACGCTGCTTTCAAGAGTTTAACTTTAATATCGCGGTATTATTATTGCAGGGAGAAAGCCCGCAACACTGGTGTGGCTATGCATTGTAGTGAAACTTGCTAGCATTGGCTGGATTAGCGAACAATAGGTGGTGCTGCGTTTAAATTAGTGTAGCATTGCACCCAAACCGTACTGGGTGTAGAACAGTTCTCTATTGCAAGTTGCCGAGCCCCTGGCGACATTCGAACCCCGTACCTTTGTCTGAAGCCGAACGCAGTAACCATTGCACTATCCCCTCCTTAAAAGGGGATGTTTGATGTCCTCACTTGCATCCTTAACCGTGATGAATGAATCGAAAAGGAGCATGATAAGGGAGGGGAAATGAGAGATCGTGAAATAGAAATAGAGAGACAAAGATAGGGAACACAGGTAAAGACACACAGAGGGGAGGAGGGAGAGACGGAAGAGGGGAGAGACGGAGAGACGGCATTTTGAGAAACAAAGAAAAATAAAAGGACCTATGTATGAAAACAGAACGTTGGAAAGATTTTTGAAGAGGCATTCAAAGACAGAGTACACAAAGAAGAATATTTATAACAAATTGAGTTATAAGGAGAAACATGCATTGTCACGGGTATAACAACTAACATGGTATGGAAACAGAGTTTTTCAAGAAAATAAAAACAGATCGACAGTAGGGATAAAGAAAGAGACCGACGAACTTCCTTTCACAAAGCAACCTTTATTAAGGTTGACCTTAACATTCTTTAACGTTGCACTAAGGCTAGTTAAGGACGTACCATCGACTTCGGGTTTCGTGAAAGGGGCACAGTCGTACATAGAAACGTATATAAGAACAAACAGGTTATAGGAAAATAGTCATGCAGACAGATATTTAAAGAAACTCTCAAGATATTCTTGTCACAGATACAAAATTAAATATTCTTGTCACAGAGAGAAATTTAAACAGAGAACAGTTACTTATAACTCACATAAGATTACGTAGCAACAGAGTAAGAGAATGTACATGAATAGAAACAAGAAATTAGAGTGAGGACAGAGTTATACAGTGAATAGAAACAGAAATGCTCATACAAGAACACAGATCTACATTTATTAGAGAGAAGGTATGTATAGATACTCATATATACAAGAGCGGAGATCTAACACTAATAAGAGAATGGATACACAGCATTTCACACAAGAAAATTGATGTAGCATAGAAGGAGAGTTATACAGAGACAGTCTTCCATAATACGTTGAAACTTGTACCAAGAAAAAGCGAGAACACAGAGAGCTATAAAGAGAGATATTCAAAGACTTAATGCAAAAACATACTATTTGAACAAAGCAAGTTTGTAATATATGGATATACATAGAACAGAACCGAGACAGATAGAACAGTTGCGGGAACATATAAAACAGACACAAGAACATAGAAGAGGTACGAGAACAGATAACAGATAGAACAGAATCGACAACACATAGAACAAACACGAGAACACATAGAACAGACACGAGAACACATAGAACAAACACGAGAACTCATAGAACAAACACGAGAACTCATAGAACAAACACGAGAACACATAGAATAGATACTAAAACACATTGAACAAACACGAGAAAACATAGAACATATACGAGAACACACAAAAACAGAAACAAAACCAAATCTAACAGATAACGAGAATATAAGGGAGGAAAATAAAGCGAAATGGACAAATCAAAATAAAGCAATATATACAGGAAGGTAAATTCATTATTATGCACTAAACATCTTAGATTTTAACAACAAAAAGATTCAATTACACGGACACTCGAGTTTCTATAAATATATATAGCAAGAGAAGAGAAAAAGTTTAAGGTCTTGTAAATCATATTCAATGTACAACGTTAAAGGGGGTTTAAAAGATTACACTATGACTTGAAAGAATCGTCGAGTTATCTTATGACTTCCCAAACAATCAAGCTACGAGATCCATTTGATATTTAATCCTCAAACACACTAAATAAGGTTGTATGACACATGCGTATTATGAAATGTATTTTTCGCGCTCCTATGTGGTGACTCACGGCAAACTTTTACTGAGATTTCACCTGATCAGAAGCTAAATCAAACAAATAAATCTAATTTAGTAGATTCTCGTAAAATAAATATTCTGACACCAAGTGCAAGCCCTTCAATGAGTGCAATTCGACAACGACAGATTATCATGTGTCTGTCTCGATGTTACTGTCTTCCATATTTCGAGACTTATGCTTGAAACTTGATAATGATAATAATAATAATGACAATTTAAAAGCCTAATATCCAGTGCAAGCACTGCTCATTGGCTGTACATCATTACCCTGAAGGAATTGTACATTCACACAATTGACCACATACGTCCCTACTTCCCGTATTTACTATTTAGGTACCCAATTGTACAGCTGGGTAGATTTAGTGCAATGTGGATTAAGTGCCTTGCCCAAGGACACAACACAGTGTAAAGCCAAGGTCACAAATCTTTGGTGTCTCCACCTGGATTCGATGCCGGGTCTTTGGCGTGACAGGCCAGCATGCTAACCACTACACCACCGCGCTCCACTTGATAATATACATGTAGTAAGATATATATTGATTTTAAATTTATAACAATGGTTACAGTTTTTATTGATATGCTTACTAAATCATAAAACCTCAAATGAAAAACTTATTTTGTCAGTGATATCAGTATCTTATAATTCCGAAGTTTGAAGACTGAATTTCAGATCGTCAACCAAAGGCAAACACTAATCTCATTAAAATCGGATCGGAGCTCTTACTGCTTCTTCACAAGAACCATGGGGAGATGATTGATAATTAAAAATAGTTTGGGTGCACCAACGTAATTTCTCATTTTCTTACATGTTAATTGTCTAATTACAAGAATAATTGTCACGAATTTAGTAAAAGTCCATTTGTTGTTATATGTTGCAAATGGCTTGTATATCATCTCAGCTGAAATCTCACTATTACCATTAATCTATACGTTGATTAGTTATTGAATAACACTAATTCAATCATTACATGTATAACTTTCAATGTCCCATTGACGGCCACGTTAAAAGCCTGTTTCAGATATGTTATTAAATCAAATGTATTTTTCTTGATAATCATCGGGCAATGAATGAAAATTTTGTGTCTGTAGTCCTGGTGAATTCCTGAATTCCTGGTAGAGATTACAACTGAATCAAACAAATATATTGTACCAATTATTCGTGCAATTTAACATGTACGTCTATGGGAATTACGTTGGTTCGCACATACACTGTATGTTTGATATTAAAGGGGCAGTAGCACTTTTTTTGATAATTTTATATTAAAAGATTTTCACTAACAATTGTAAGTTAATGTTAAATGTATTATCTTGACAGTGTCAGAAATCTCACTACACAAGCCAATCATCCATAATCAGAGGACAACGTATGAAGATTCACATAAAATCCATTGGCGGCCATTTTATGTGAACACCTTTAATTCATTTTGTGTAAGAAAAAGGAATCGCATGGCTAAACTTTACGTTATGTTTTTGCATTACTACTGCTTTATTTAATTCAATTGGAACCAATAATTTTCATTTCCTGACATCACCTTATATTTCCCTTAAAACGTGCTACTGCCCCTTTAAAGAGATTGGAAAATACGATGATGATTAATGGGTGGAATATATGAGGATGTTCAAAATATCAAAAGCAGAGTTACACAATGTAACGTATTTTAAATTCTATAGATTACCTATAGGACTAGGGTTGGAAGGAAATGCTTTCTTTTGTTTACAGTTTGTTATTTGTTATATTCAAATTGTTTTCTTGTCAAAATGTTGGTTAATCGATTTTTCAAAACAAAAGTAACATGCACCGATAGCAAAATTGGTTCTGCTAGCCTACGAATACAACTAGGTATAACCAACCTGAGATTTGATTTTGAATTTCTATTGTTTTTTGTATGAATATCTATATTTGTGATTTTTGGTACTTTTACCAATGCCAAGAATACCATTTGTAAAAACAGTTATAACATTTTGGGGAAAATGTCAGAAAAAATATGTGTTCTCAGGAAACTGATTTTGTCATTCATGTATCATAAATATATATTGGTGCTTTATGGGAAGTGGGGGTTAGTGAAGAGTGTGTTTCCGGTCACGTGATGGAAAAGCAACTTCCGGTTCGGAAGGATCTTGCTCATACGCTTATCAGCGGCACCTGAACTAGTTCAAAAGGTTCAACTTTCAACTTTCATACCGAATGTTGAAATAGTGATTTTAACTTTCCTCAGACTTTATGATATAAGCAATAGTTATTTTTCTTATTGGACAGAATTGAGGTTTTTGTCAATCAATCATGTAAAATTCCACACATTTATCCAATCACCGTATATACCAATTATGGATTTAAAGCTGTATTTCTACGAATGCGAAATATCCTAATATATGAAATTGTTGTCGGATTGTAATGTTTTGTAGCGATTTATGATCTGTCGTGATATTTTAAGAGATTAATCATCTAATTAATACCCCCACCCCACTTTCTCGGTAAATGTCTTTAAGGAATGTTTTTCATAAAACTTTCAGAAATTTTGTAATAAATATATGTACTCCTGCTCGTTTGTTAATTTTATATAAGTGAGCAGTGCACAATTGGCAGTCACCATTGCAAGATTATGCAAGATAATTCATTAGTTTCAGGAAAGATTCCCTGGTGATTCTGACTGTATGGGGGTTGAGTCAAGGTCATTCTGTAGAAGGGCCCGCGACAATGAATTTCATGTCCAAAAACACGCCTGGGGTTATGGGGGTTAAGTCAAGGTCATCCCGTAGAATTATCTGCAACAATGAATATCATGTCCCAAAGTCTGGGGTTATGGGGGTTGACTCGTGGTCTTTCTGTAGGTAGTGTCTGCAACAATGAATATATTGTCCCAAAAGATGTCTGGGGTTATGGGGGTTGACTCGGGGTATTTCTGTAGGTAGTGTCTGTAACAATGAAAACCATGTCCCAAAAGACGCCAAGGCTAATCGGGTTCCACTCGGGGTCTTTCTGTAGACGTCTGGGGTTATTGGGGTTGACTCGGTGTCTTTCTGTAGAAGGTGCTGAACCAATGAATATCATTTCCCAAAAGACGTCTGGGTTTATGGGTGTTGACGTTGTCTCAAGGTCTTCTGTAGAAAGGTCTGCAACAATAAATATCATTTCCCAAAAACTTCTTGGGTTATGGGGGTTGACGTTTTCTCAAGGTCGTCTGTAGAAAGGTCTGTAAAGAACAACCAAAAAGACGATTGGGGTAATGTGGGTTGATGATGACTTAGGGTCATTCTGTAGAATGGGCTGTAACAAGGAGTCTAATGTCTCAAAGACGCCAAGTGACCGTATGTCTGTGGACAATAAGATGCAAGATTTAAGCTGTCGATGCATTCTCTCCCCACAGAGGCAGATCAAGTCATGTTGATTTAGCCTCTGTTCTATTACGACGAGTTTGTGGGATAGAATGGGAGATGCCTGATTGGAGACAATCAAAATTAGCTGTGCAATCAGCGACGCTGTTTTAAAATCATCAGTTTGGCTACTGAAACAAGGCAAAGGCATTGTGATATGAACCACCCTTTCCATGCGAGAAGCCTTGTCATTTGATACAGAAATTCAAATGTATTGTGATGAAAGTTTTTTCCGCCATGGGAAACTGCCGGAACCCAGGAATTTCGGCGTAATAGAACAGAGGCTAAATCAACATGACTTGATCTGCCTCTGTGGGGAGAGAATGCTGTCGATGACGATCCGTCAGAAACTTACCACTCAAATGGAAAGTACGATGGCATTTTTCATTAGCAGTTGACGTTCGTTTCCGGATTTGCTTATCATAGGTCTGTTTCTGTTGTATCCATCATGTCTGCATCCTAGTGATTGTTGTGAAGAACCTGGGATTCGTGCCCCAATTGCAGGATACAAGTTGCCCTTCTCTCTCTTGCATTATATCATAGTGCGTATATTCTTGATGTCTCTGGTAAACTCTGGTGAACTCCATACGACAGGGTTACTTAAAGGCACTGGCGTACACGAATATCTGGCAATTATGAATGATACAATATAAATATCGGCAAAAAATGATATTGAATAAATAGAAAGCTAAAGTAAGTCCTTAAATTCTCTTGTGACCTAAAATAACCAATTTGAGTTTGCTATCTTTCCTGTTAAACGGTGTTATACTATTTGCATTGTATACACGTGGTGTGAAGTATAAAACATTCGTCCAATCTGAATTTGGATGATATTTATGATGAGAAGGGTTGCATTTTGAAAGACTCGATTTCTCAGTATATCTTATCATTTTGTGATCGAATTGAGTTGTTTATATCAAAATGAAATATTTTGAAAAATATATTATTCTGGTAGTTTCGTTGCCCCTCAATTTGCCTGCACCTCCACCTTATACATTAGTGAATATTTTTTAAATGTCGCAACCGGTTGGCAAACCTTGTATAACGCCTATAATGGCTAACATACCTCGAGGAAGTCAACCAAATGTTTAGAAAGACCAAGACCTTAACGGGTTCAAAATATGTAACTTTATTCATTTAGAATATAATTACAAGTACGCGTAGATGGCACATTGATTTCATGTTAACAAGGGAGTATTGGGAACGTTGTTGGCTTACATTTTATGGACTGATGTGAATATATTATTACATTTCTACGATTTTTAATAAATACATAAATATACAGGATTAATATAATTGATATATACAACCCCTGTATGAGAAGATTATGTAAGGATGACGCAAGATCTGTATACTAACGTTATAAAAATCCTTTTATACCCAATTTTACCTGTTAGTTTTACAATTTATGTTGATATCAATGTGTCTCGTATGTGGCATTCAAAAACAAAATGAAAGTGTCTGTTCTTATTCAATGTTATCAACACGATATGGGATGCAATGGATGGATGCGAACTTCTTTTTTCTATGTCCTTCGATACGATTCGATTACAGTTACTTGTTTGACTTTGTCAAGGAAAGTATACACATTTGGAGACTCAATCAAGATAGAGAAACCAAACATTTGTGACTTGAGAATTACACTATGTTGTGTCCTTGGACAAGGCACTCCATCCACATTGCATTCAGTCTTCCCAGCTGTACAATTGGATCCTTGAATACGGGATGTACGGACCTATATGGTCACGCGAAGAGCTAAGTACATGTAGCTGCTTTGAAAGTACGATTCCTTCAGGATAATGCAGAGACGTTGAGCAGTGTTTTCGCTGGATATTAGGTTTAAAAATAGCATTATTATTTAATGATATTTTTTTATTTTAAGAATTTAAAAAAACACTACCAACACGAGTTAATGGAAGATTAAATGTCAAATATTGTGACGTTTGGGAACACAATTATCGTTTGTTGCTAAAAGTAATTTTCTTCATGCAAGAATTTCAAACAACCACCAACGCAGCCTTCAGTGCCCCAACCGTCCCATCAACTCCCCACCCAACGACGGAAGTGATATATACCCCTCTAATCCACTTGTGGCAGACTGAAGCAATCAGCCGATCGTATACATGTCTCGCCTCTTCTGATTGGCTGATTTATGACCTCAGGTGGGAACTCTTCTGTACCCGGAGTCATAAATACCCAAATTATTAGCTAAACCGCGACTTGTACCAAAGCTAACACTTTTTCTAGTACGTATACCGTCACGTTTATGGGCAATCACTTTTCGAGGATTTCATACGGCAATACGGGGGATAAAATAAACTTTGACGTTCTTTATGTCTTTTTGACGATCTAATATGTAGTTAACGTACTGGCGAATCTTGAGTCTTGTTTTAAGTTTCGAGGGGACCACTTTTGATGTGGCCACCGTGGCGAAATTACACCGCCATGTTGAGAGCTTTGACGACAATAGAGCAATAGAAAGCATCAACACAGAGCTACGCTCAACGCTATATTAACATCTGATTTAAAGCGGTTTACACAGGCGCTCTACAAAAACAATATATTAGCCCATCAAAGCCACTTTGTTTAGATCTATGTGACAATTGAAGCGTAATTCCTCTTACTTTCTAAGACGTTAGACGACGTTGAAACAAAATTCAGATTTTGAGTATACATAAATGTAACGATGTTGATTCAAATAGAAAGTATGTAAAAATATACATTCAAGATACATATTTGATCATGCTTTAATGATTTCAATTTTTTTTATTTGAGTTATGCATTTCCTTTGTTCTATACAGGCTATAATGACAATTCTACACAATTCATAGAAAGACAGGGTTGCCATTTTTATTCCTAATGATTTCAAAGACTTTTGAAGGCATTTTCAATGACCACTAAATATCTATGTCTTCAAATAAAATTACTTTTTAACACACTATCTATACAATATGAGTGAGTGAATTGGAGTTTAACGCCGCTTGGGCACTATATATTAGCCATTACTGTAAGACCATATTAGATTGCAATTCAAAACATATTCATCACTGTTAGAACATTTTAGATGGGATATATCATTTTCAAATGATCGAATTATATAATTTTAGTCACTTTTTCAAAACCTAATTTTAAACGTATATATTTGCCTTGTTGGGCATTGACTAAATTGATTTAAATTTAGCGTGACGCAACCTATATGTTTGCCCTATAAGGTGAATCCTTTATATTCTTTAGGCAAATACATGTATCCGTTTTTTGGTTAATAAGACTGATTTTATTGCCCCTATGAACCATAAATGACACAAGTTTTCAAGAAATTTATATTTTCTTTACCTTGGGCAGTAACGAGGTAAAACTTGACTTTAAGGTTATAAAACAATAAATTCCGAACAATAAAGTTATTGTTGTCCTTTTCGCATATCACACGAAATAATAATCTTGTTATGAACATGATATTTACAACATGCTATAGTTTTTGACACTGATACCACGTTATCGCTTGTAGGTTCAATTGGTTGATATTGATAAGTCATTATCATTATGAGGGGCGTGCAGTCCGACACTCATTACATGTTCATTGCAATGTCAATATCGCATATGTTTATTTCATTGATAAACAGGGCAACTCAATACTGATAAAACGCCTTATAATGAGGTTAAAATATCGGTTTACTGAATTGAGTGTCAATACATATTTGGTTTTAAACAATAGGTCTCTGATGTGACAATTTGGAAGATGAAAGTCAAATTTTAAGATATATTATGAAACTGCGGGCTTAATTACTACTTATAGACTTGCTAAGTCTTTGACTTATCCAAGAAGTCTAGCTGACAGACTATGAAGGAATTTAATTTATAAATTCATAAAATTTCATCATTTTCATACTTTTTAATACTTATGTATTAATATATTTTGAGAATGATATTCCTAAAAATAGCAGAATACAGTCATGTTGTATATATGCCCAGACATGAAGAGATAGAATAACAATTTCTCAGTTTTCTTTGTATTTCTTTCTTTTAAGTTCATTAAACCTTGATTTATGGACTTCTTCTCAGAGACCGAACTTTAGTCTTACCAAACAGGATGAGGAAATAGAAACACCTTTTCAGACTTATTTTCCGTGAACTTCCCTTCACAAAAAAGTAAGCACGCCAATAAACAAAAACAACTTTATAGATTTATAATCAATGACGAGCATTGGGAGGGGTGCTCAGGGGCTTAACCTTCAAACAATCACCTCAACATCCTACATGTTTACCCTATATTCCAATAGGTGACACCATAATTAACATTCCTTGATCAGCCACTGAAAATATAAATTTTAAGTCTAAATTTAAATCATCTCAACCTCGCAACATATCCTTTGAAAAGACAAACTTAGGATATAAAATCCTGATACTTCTTCTCAACGATACATAAATAATCATATTTTAATAAGCATTTTTTCAGAGACCGAGTGATGGGAGGCTCAAAACGTCGTCTTCAATATTCTGATGCACCCTGTGCCCTCTTTCCGAGTTCGAATCTCTTTAGATGATGACCTGGTAGCGACAAGATGACAGTGACCAACACTAAGTGACCCCAGATAAGAGCCCAGGCTACCGAGTGTAGATCGAGGTGAGGAGAGTTGCGCACTCGTAGCGTGACACTGAATTTAAATTCAAATATTTAAGAATTAGAGAAGTCTATGCCGTGATGTGTTAAGTATATGTGTATGATAAGTACAGTTTTGACTAAACTGACTCTTAGTCGCTTGACTGAACATTAATTTGATAATAATTTTAAAAAAAGTATAATATTCATAATAATATAAAAAAATAATGATGATGAAAGAGATTAAGATAGTGATGATGATGATGGTGATGATGGTGATGACGACGACGACGACGATGATGATAATAGTGGTGGTTGTGATGATGATGATGATAATAGTGGTGGTTGTGATGATGATGATGATGATAATAGTGATGGTTGTGATGATGATGATGACGCTAAAGATGATGATATTGGTGATGATAATCTTTTTTCATTTCAGTCTATCTCATTGATATTAAACCGATCATTTTACTAGCCTCTTGCTGGTTTCTTATGAGAGACGAGTGAAAGTGATTGATCTAGTTTGTCCTCAAACAGACTTGCTTAGACTTTTATATTATTTTTAGGGTTGAACCAATTGTTATGGATTGATAAAGATATGATGATATCCTAGATATGTTTTATACGATGTTTATAAAAAGGGTGTGTATATGTGCATTACGGATATACCACGTGTTGCTGTGGTATGGTTATTAGGTCAATATCAGAGGTTATCTATTTCGTATAACCAAGCGTGGGATGGTTATATTGTATAATCTTTACGTTTCTCGGGTCGATACAACAAGCAAGCTCGGCTTTGTCTCACTTGTTATCGGCATCGTAATTCAAGAGAACTTAAAAGCACTGTGGTTCAAGGTACCCAACACCTTGAAATGTAGGACACAGACTCCATTTGAGTCCCAACTTTGAGCAATGTTCCCAATCCCTTGCCAAGAAATCAGGTTCATGCATATGGTCCATTTTGAATCACACATGATAAGGCCGAATTTAATGTTTTTGGGATCGTCAATCGAATGTAAACATGAAGTATCATTATTATTTACATAACTAAATGATATTTAAAATAACATTTATATTACGAAACATTTCTCCAATAGCAAAATGCAAAAATATGAACACGCTTGTTTGATTGTTCGTTTTAAAGCGGGTAAACTCTCTGTAACATACTTCAGCATCTTCATAGATATACTCATAAAAAAAATTTGTATCAGCAAATACATGAATATACTTTAAGATGCAGCTCACCTTTACTTCCTATTGAAAAGACCTTTGAAACACGGATATAAATTTGTTCAAAATATGAGACCACTTCACTTTCCTCACCACCTTTAAACCATGTGCTTTCTGTTGTGTGCAGCACGTTCGACAGGACATTTAGTTTAAGTCCGTGCATCACATGCTGAAATTGACAACGTCCGTGCAGCCACACTTTTGCTTCAACGACTAAAAACAGTTCGTTACTTGATTTATCTGATTGGCAATATCGCCAGGACATGCTCACTCTGCACGTGCAATTCGCAAGTGAAATTGAAACCATGTTAAGAAGTTAAGTGTACTTAAGTCTTATACCATTCCTACAAGTTTACACATAATTTAATATTTGATTGATATTCTACTTTTGCTAAATTTTATAACAGATATTCACTCAGTCAGCGGTCATTATTTCAACCATATATTGACCCTGGTATAGATTTATATGTGCACATGTACAAGTATGTTTTATATTACACAATCACTGAGTTATAATATCATTTAACAAACCGCCAGTCAAAAGGAAGTACACATCACAATTTGTTCGATTGATTTTTTTCGGTTCATGTTTTGTTAAATCATCTGTATATTGTAGGCAGGGGCAAGCAATAGAATTTACACTATCATGACCCCTACGATGTTTGAAATGTTGTCAATATGTTAAGAAATAGGCCCGTTTGTTGAGCTCACCTAGAATATGTCTTCTTTGTTGATGATCATTTGTATCATATCAAGAAAGTTTCGAAAAAAATATAAAAGATAACATTTCATTTTTTTATTCTTTGAACGATTGTTCTTATCAGCTTCATGATACGTCAAAAAAACTCGAAAGAAATATTTGTAATTGAAAATCTTACAAATGATAAATTCAACTGCAATGTGTACTTTCTTTCGCCAGTCAGTTTATTTCATAAAGATGGTTGTGGAATGCGATCCTGAAAACTGAGTTCATCATTTAAATTTGTTTATAGCATGTATCATCTTCTACTGTCATTTAGTGTTTAATGTGTGTTGTGCAATTGCGTCTTGATTATGAATTAATGTTATAGAAAAAAATCAGATAAAAAATTATGTCCCCTCATTTAAGCAAAACATGATGCTAAAGTGTTCGATCGACTGTATTGTTCTTTTGTAAACATTTTTTATTTTAAACAAAAATAATTTGAAACTCGAAACTTACCAATACATGATATTTATTTGTTATAAGTTAATATACATAAACTTGTAATCAAAAGTATTTGATGCACTTATGTCATACATCATAGTATAAATACATTTATATTTCCATATCACAAATGCTCATCTTAAGATTCAAATGTTTTGACTCTTTGGTCCATGCAAACATACGAATAGTGTATTAAGGTAACTAACACGACATTCCAAAAATGGTTGCAATAAATCTTCTTTAATAAATTATTGGAAACTTGTTTTGTTTAAAAGTTCATGCTTTAAATTACAACAAATTAAACTAAGGCGAAATTGTTTAGAAAACTAGCTGTTGATATTTTAAAAAAAGATAATAATTTTCAATTTATTAAAGTTTAAAGAGCGCCATGTAGGCAGAAATTACGCAGAAATGCATTTCATTTGATTGACAGGCTGAACTCACGGATCTTCTCACGTGCCGTGATGTCTCGCTGAAAGTGTTGGTCACGTGATTTAGTTGACCTTATGTCAGATCCGTAAATGGGATGAAATTTACACCAGGACATAGTACTGTGTTTTGACATCAAATTTGAAGATTGATTTTTTTTATAAGTTATGAAAGATTGTATAACAATAAGATTATCAAAATGAGTGAACTACTCTTACTATTTAAGATAGATAATACGTCAAATTAAACAATTAAATGTAACTATTAATGTAAAATTATTTTTTCAAAAGCGTATTTTATTAAGTTTGTTTATATTAGAAGTAAATTTTTTACCATTTCGTCAGCGACACTCAATTGTTTGCACTTCCCCAGTTGTGAATCCATGTATGTCATGCAAGACATATTGACTGTTTAGATGTAACGTGGAATACTATAGGTGAACAACTTGATATTTAAAGCATTTAGCCGGAAGTAGTCAAAGTACGTTGAAAATCCATATTATTCTTGCGATCGAATTTGATTTCAGCCAACATCTTGATACAAAAATAACCTTCTCAATAAAAGATACTTAAAGAATCCGCTCAGCCATTAGTGATTTCTGATGAATAAAGGTTTTCGGGACACGAAGCAAAAGGAGCTTCGATAAGTTTGCTACGTAACGATCCGAGCTGCACGTGCGTATCGTGGTGTCACGGATTATGCATGGCTGTAACATCCATCACTGACTGTAGGTGCATAACTCTAGTCCATCAATCTATCGTACAAACATTCAAAACGGATGCTGATAAATTAATGAAAAGGGGACATCCATTGGTTCGTCCTATTTATGGATGATTTATTTAATTAGGGCCCTTCCACAAAGAACCGCGAAATAATCTGTTACAATCAAATATATGCAACTTTTAGATCATACTGAACGCCATAACTGTATATCTGTAGAAGAACATTCACTGAAAGAGAAAAAGGTTTGGTAATACTTTGTCCAGGTCATTATGACATGACAGTCATGTTTCACATGTCACATTCACATATGCAAAATTGTTTTATTCACAGTGCAGTGATTCACAATTAATCATAGTAACATCAAGGCTATATGAACGTTATGGTACATAGTTTACTATAACTCGGATGTTATTGATGAAAACATACCAGTATGTTGTCACTTTGACTCCTACAGTATATGTAAACCTGTCATCTCTTGCACACACAACCCATCAATCAAGCCAGAAACACGTGCAATCTACATGCAATGGACATGAAATAGACAGCTGACCGTAATCTAGTTAACTTTGATAACAATAAACTGCTTGACAAGAATAAGAGTTATGTAATAAAAAAATAAACGAATAATTATTGCTTAATAAAATACTTAATTCAATATATATGCATTAAAGGGAATTTCATGTTGTGTCTTTCTGTTTGTGTTATGTTTCCTAATCTGAAAAAATATATAAACTTTAGTTTCATGACTGTCGTTTACCCGTGAAATTTAAATATATTCGCTGAAAACACCTATAACATCATAACGTTAACATGTCTTACCGTCTGTCACATCATGATACTTATGTAAGGGCATATTACCGTTGTTATCATGATAGAGGTTCCCCTTTTCAAATAAGGGGATTATCTGAATTACTAAGGAATATCTTAAGATACGTCTATCAATTATTGACGGAAAACAAAATATGGTTCATAGTATCAGGTTAAAAATTAATGTTATTATTTGCTTGTAAATCAACAGTTCTCATCTAGGATGTGAATAGAGTTCTTGGACCCGGTTGATAGATGGTTTATGTCTTCTGATCACGATAGCTTTCTGCAACATCCTCTTACGAAAGCCGGGTACCTTTCACATAATGTCAAATTATTACAATTTATGAATGAAATATCATAAACTTGAATACACTTCTTGAATTCATGATCTGTTCCGAATATCAGAATAAGTATCATCTTTGATTGAACATAACATAACCACTAGACTAAAACCATACCAGAGATCTTATAAAAACTAGTTTCTGTTCAAGACATAATATGGGTCTTGTTAAGGCCGACCAGCGGGTCCCCATTCTGCTGCAAACTACACCCGCTGTTGCTGAACTTCCCTTTACCCAATTCACTATGCCTCCGTATATTTGTTATTTTTGCCAACCTATTTTGCAGTTAGACAATTAAAAGCAAGCAATTTGTTCAAACGTCAATCAAAAAAGGTACATCATATGATACACACGTGTCTATTGCATTCACCCCTCAATCAAACTGGCGAGCTGTCAAAGCGTGCCGCTGAAACCTTAGCTGATCGGCGTGTGTTGCAATATATTCATGAAATAAACAAGCTCCTATTTCACTAAGCCCTACAATGTGATACCTTAAAGAGGCGAATTACTGAAAAGTTACTATTCAAACATCTTGAAGACATGAAGATAATCATATTTGCTTGAAAGCCACAAGGCACTGTACCTTAAGTAGAACATCATTCAAGATTACAATTTTAATAAAGTTGAAAAGTAAACAAAATTTCTGATACTGAATATATTAAATCCCGTACGTGTACGAACATGCTGAGAAGGCCTTAATGTGAAAACACGTTCTTTGCAAAAAAGGAATTTTAGACAAATTACACAAATGGCCTCTTTGGTTCATTTGACTAAAATCTTATGTATACATAATAATATTCATAATCCGCTGCTCGAGTACTTTTATGTTTATAGACGATGTTTATATAAACATTGACGTGAAATGTAACGCCATTGTAATCATTGTCACACCGGAAATAAACTATATCTTACAAATCTAACAGTTCATTATCACGTATGTTACATTGCCGTATAAGGCATTCAAAACCTTCACAATTCCCAGTTAACCTTTTCAACAAATTATATATTTTTCAATATTTTCATATTGAACATTTGCATCAGTTTCATAAGATATCTCATATCCCTTATGGATTACGGTCGTGTGGACTTTGTTGTCATTTATTCCATGTCAATTGCGAAGAGTAATAAGTTTTTTTTATTATTATCATTTAAAAAAGCAAAAATATGTGCAAAATTCACCTAGAGCCTTATAATAGCCAAATGCATGAACAACATTTCATTCAAAAGCACCTAAACGTGGGATTCTGATGGCAGCTTTGGTTTTGAATGTTGATTTTGATATTCTATAAAAGCCCAAAATACAGAATTGGAAGGTTCCGTTCAGATCGATATCAAAATTCATTGAAACAAAGGAACGCAGTTAGAACATAGGAAGCGAGTTTTATGCAGATAACATACACTCAACGACAAAATAAATGCCGCCACTTAGAAATGGAATAAATACAACATGTCTTAAAGTGGCAGTAGCACGTTTTTTAATAATTTTATATTTTATATTCGCTAATAATTGTAAATTAATGTATTAATTTGACAGTGTCAAAAATCACATTACAGAAGCCAATAATCCATAGTCAGAGGACAAAGTATGGAGATTTACATAAATTCCATTGGCGGCCATTTTTTGTGAACACCTTTAATTCATTTTGGGTAAGAAAAAGAATTCGCATGACTAAACTTTACGTTACATATTTGAATTAGTACTGTTTAATTTACATGTAGTTAAAATGCATTTTCTTTACCATTAATTTTCCTGACATCACCATATATTCCCCATAAAAAAAGTGCTACTGCCCCTTTAAGGATCCAACTATCTTTTTGAAAAAGCCCTTCAGAAAATTTCGAAATTTCCTTAACTAGGCGGGATAGGGGTGTGAAATAGCAACGATGGAAACATGGTGTATTCCTATAAAAACATATGTTTAATCACGACATTCAAAATCATCTTTATCTGGCAGTATTATTTTGATTTGGACTCTGAAGGAAATATGTTCGTTTCTTTTGCCTTTGAGTGTACAGAGAAATAGATAATGATGGTATCAACGTCTAGTCTAGACTCGCACTCTTTGGAAAGAAATAAGTTAAATAAATACCTTCGTTAGCATCAATATCTCCCAATTTCACAAACCGCATGTTGCCCTTGTCTTGGAATTCGCGACACCTCCATTTCAATATCCTAACATTACAGTTGTTTTTTTAATACAAAACCAAACTCAAACAAATGACAAATTGATTTCAGAAAATGACAATCAGTCTTAACAACCATGTTTCCATTATCCCTCATTAAAAAGGATAAACTGAAGTACAAAAGAAAATACACACCTCAGTTACTTTCGTTTTATCAAATATGTAATTGGCATGTGATGTTTTTGATTATCATATGATCAACATACATGTAGCCGATATTTGCAGCATTTTAAATTTTGTCTAATTAATGGTTCTTCAAAATATCTTTGTTCAATGTCGTCAGGTGTGAAATCAAAATTTACATCAACATAACCCCCCCCCCCCCCCCACCCATGTTTGAAATGTTGTAAATATGTGAGGAATAAGGCTCATTTATTGATTCAAACATATACAACTTTCATACCTATAAACTTGTATAATTATACAAAAGTTTATATTACGAGTTTCAAACAGGTTATAACCGTGTGGACAACTATATTATGAAATTCATTTCTTATAAATTCCCACTTTGTATTTAAAGCCAGAAGTTGTTTTTATATCATTCGAAATGCGATTCTGTAGTAACTTCTAAGCTGCTTGTCGCACTGACCTAGATATCAGTTAGACCCAGGCGGGTCTCTACCGGGTTCAAGCGCATGCAAAAAAAGTTCATAACAAAAAAGGAAAAGATGCACTTCTTTATTCCACAAATAATCCTTTATGGGTATCATGTTAATAACAATAAAAAAATTGGGGAAAAAAACTAAAAAATATGTAAAGTTTGATTTCAATATTCCAAAATTAACAATTTGCACTCGCGTATTGATACTGTCCTGTATCGAGTGTAGAGTATCAGCTCTAAAAGCTCGACGTGCTTGGGAAAGTTGGGTTGTTCGTTTGACAATGAATGTAAACATAAAGTTATTTAAAGTCCCTCGAGAAATAATGCCAATTGCAGGCCCGCCGATGTTAGACACTGTCGTTGACAATGACGAGTACATGTTTTCAAACACGGCAACATCGTTTTGATCATCGGGGGCCTCGAAACTGTCTATGAAGGCAGAGAGCGCGCCACGACACAATTTGTTGTGCATGGAATGGGGTGCCTTGAAACGGTGTTGTCGCAAGTCAGGTCATTCAGAATGGAGCTCAACTCATGCTTTTGAAATGATGTACATTGTTTAACTTTGCCCACTATCCTCATTTCTGTGACTGGAGATGAACATGTACAACTTTATTTATTTACAACTTAATGTTTATTCTTCAAACATCAAAAACAGATTATTAGGGCGAGTGTTGCTAAAAAAAAACAGAAAAATAATATTTGCAAAAGGTGAGTCTCAGTGATGACCATCAATACTGGGGTCAGGCTGGAAGTGGGCCGTAAGATCAGGGGAATCAATCCCCGAGAAATGTAGTTCCGGCACGACATCGTATAAACATCATTTACTGAAAGTTATTTTGTATAACCTGCGATTTAGGGTTCATTGAAATGTATACCGATCACATGACCTTGTAAGATCCAATCAGAATCGAGCATATCGTTTACATTTCAAAGTCTGAATTTATTCTTAAATAATTTTCAAATGAAAAAATCTAAAGCCTTATTGAAGTATTCTCTTGCAACTGAGTAATATCATGCACTTGTCAGTTTTTGCGTACGACGTCAAAAACGTAATTGAAAAATCATGTACATGATAAAACCAACTGAGGTGTGTACTTTCTTTTGTACTTCAGTTTATTTCAGAGACTTAGCCTCAGTCTGCCCTGACTTGATATCGTTTTGCTCATTTCTCCAATGTCCACTAACGCTCCCCTCCTCCTCCTCTCCTCTTGGGCCCCCATCCCCCCAACCCCTTGGCCCTCCCGAGACCTCCCGGACCCGATTAGCAGATAACGTTTATACATCCCTGCATTGCTTACATAACTTCAGCACAACCCCCGTTAACGTTACTAATCATCGCTGGGTTGACAGAGTTAAATGCTGGGTCAGAGTCGAGTCCGTTTCAATATTCCTGGAGAAATCACGCTCAAAACTGCGTAAATGGTTGTAATAAAAACAATGTATAGACTGCATGGATGTCACGGAAACCAAAATGGATATTTAAAAATATATGAGCATTTAGATTTGGCCAGGGTCTGATTTTGAGTAGTTTTGCTCTTTAATTTGATAGGAGCCTTACTACAAAGCAAGGAGACTGAAAATTTAAGAAAAGAAAAATCTTTTCATAATATGTTTTGCATATTTCTTAGATTAACTTTTAGTCTAAAGTTTTGAATCCTGGTAGATAAACGCTTAAGAAGTATTGTTAACATTTTGAATACGTGCTAAATACGTCCTATTTATACTACGTTTCTCATTTTAGGATTTCCGGATCGAACAACCTTACAAGGAAATGAAGATTTTATTCTCACTTTATCACCCTTATTAATGTGTAATTTCAAAAACCAAATTCCATAAAACTTTAGAATTTTACAATTACCAATTAATGTGTTACACAACTCTTACTACAAACCTATGTTTTCATAGCTATCCAAGAGACATACTTTCCCTTTATTAGGCATTAATCGCAATACTTTTCAGTGTGCAACTGCAGAAGCCATTAAACCCAAATCATAAAGTCCTTAACAAACACGTATTTGAAGAATAAAGATGCAGCAAATATTACTTCAAATGTAGATATGTGTATGTGAGAGATACACATTTCCTTTCTAGAGCATTAATATCACAAATCATTGTGCAACTGCAGATTTCATTCAACCGAAGCATTTAGTCCTCAGCACTTACCATAAAGGTAGAACAGAGATGCAGAAATATTACTTATGTCTTTCGATGATTTTTAATGGATAAATAGCAATACTAGGGGAGACCAGGGCAAAGCGCGCCCCCGGGGTAAAGTGACCTCGCGTTATTTCTTTAAAACTATCGACAAATGGAGTACTTTGTCATTACCAACGAATGAACGTAACCGTAATGAAGCCTTGTGACCAACACTGGAATAATTTGACTGAGTTGTGGACGCAGAATTTCAAATATTCGAAAAAACGCGATTTTACTATAAGGAACGGATATGTCTCAAATTCAAATATTTCATAAAAATACAAAACGGAACATTGAACTCTCGTGCACATGTAACATGAGTTGTTTTCATAATTCATTGAATAATGAAATTTTTAATTACTTGCTTTAATGTCTTTCTGTGATGTAATTAACAAATGCTACCCTTGATGGGGCAAAACGCGCCGAGGGGAGCGCTTTGCCCCGTGTATTATAAAAATATCTTTTTGGTTAACATATTGGTGTAAAAGTTATTATTTTACATTTCTTAAGCAAATAGTGTAAAGGAGAACTATCATTTTCATATCAGCATTCTGCTGTATTTTATAAAAATGAAATATACCATTTTACTTAAAGGGTTTTGTTTTGTTGAAGAATGACGACAAGTAATAGTTACAAAAACATATTTTTCTGTTGGATTTTTAAATAAGGAAAAACTAATTCATTGTATATTACTGTTCAACCGTAAACGATAAGCAATTTATGCCGTTCTGCCAAGTTCGACACAAAATAGATGATATGAATTCTTTAATTCGTCGATATCACCAATTCAATTCTTCTTTTATTCTATTTATTACTGGTGTTGATATTCAATAACCTACATTATTAACACTTTCGTAGTTGAAAGAAATGTACATGTACCAACCGTAACGATATTTGGTCATTAAGAATGTTGAACATATAGGTCCACGACATGTTAAGGAATATTTTGCGCATCCCTGCATATATTGCCAACTTCAATATGTTAATTCTATCCTTCATATGGGTTCGACAGTTGCCTTGCATTATCAAGATGATAGCTTTTGATTTGTATTGGCTGATTATTGGTGTGTAAATATCCATTACATTCTGTGTTGTTTTTCAAATGGGGCAAAGCGCCCAGGGGAGTGGGCACTTTGCCCCAAACTACAGGGCAAAGCGCGCCCCCTTAATCAAAATATATTTACGTAAATACATCCTTATGCCGAAATGGTAGATTAAAAAAGCATGTGCCATGTCACAGTCTATCTGACAAGTTTTAGAGATAGTGTGCAAATTGCATTCTGTATATGTCGGGGTGCCCACTAGACGCACTTAAAGGTTAGGGGGTGCGCTTTGCCCTGGTCTCCCCTAAATGTGTAACCGCAAATGCCATTAAATCAAATCAGATAGTCCTAAACATTTTCCATATAATTGAAATAGACATGCAGCAAATATTACTTAGCCTTTCTATAAATCTATTTTTTAGATCAACAGGTTTTATATTAGGCCATCCTGTTGATCTAAATTTATTTAGATTGTCTTTCTATGTGAGAGATACACACTGACTTTCTTATGCATCGATAGCAATAATTATTGTGTAACTAAAGATGCCATCAAACCGAAATCATATAGTCCTCAACACCTTCCACGTTAGTGGATAAAGATGCAGAAAATAACTTCAAATCTGAGAGAGATAAACACTGACTTTCCAATGTATAATCGCATTACAACCACTGTAACCTGATGTATATTGCAAGGTCATCGCCTGTCCATCATTGTCGATATCTCTGACACAGATAATATTACATCAGGAAGAGATTATAACAGTAGCTGTAAGTTCAACTGCATTAGATATACGTAGTTGTTGATCAAGCATTTACAAGGGGTTAGAAGGGGGCTACGGTACCCCTTCTTATTATCTATGGAATCATTCAAAAGTGAACATCTTTAACACCGTTTTCAGGGGGAAGATAAGGTGATGTCAGGAAAATGAAAATAAATGGTTCCAATTGAAAGACAATGTATTTAAATTAAATGAAGCAGTAATAATTCAAATATATACATGTAACGTAAAGTTTAGCAATGCGATTCCCTTTTCTTACACAAAATGAATTACAGGTGTTCACAAAAAATGGCCGCCAATGGATTTTATGTGAATCCTTATACTTTGTCCTCTGACTATGGGTGATTGGCTTGTGTATTGAGATTTTTGACACTATCAATATCAAACATTTAGCATTAAATTACAATTATAAATGAAGTATTTAAATTATAAAATTATCAAAAAACGTGCTACTGACCTTTTAAAGATTCAAGAATTATATTTACAGTAGTACAGGCCTCTAGCCTAAAGTACATGTTTAACACAAGTGTTTACACCACTCCCTTTAAACTCACTATTATTACATAATGCAAGCAATAAAATGTAATGTAAACATCATTTGTTACTATTTCAGTTCTATGTTATCTGCACTAAATGAAAACAGGAACATTCTAAGTATTATTCGTGTGTCGAGCATCTTGCATTTGAAAATCTCAATCGGGCTTAAATTGACAAATTTAGTAGTGAAATGCTTAAATTTGCATAAGGTAAGATTATTTCAAATCGGTATCGTAGTTGTCTGAACACAATGTATTTAGTGTATAATTTTATTTCAAATGAAGATCAAGTTATAGGTAGAGGAAAGTGATGGGAGGCGGTCGATTGGGAAGGGGTGATAATATTATAATAGCTATAGGTTGGTGAGGGGTGGGGGGAGGAAGGATGGGCATGGCGTCATATTTCGTGGGTGGGGTGAATGTCCACAAGCAATTTCGTAAAGAAATCTTTCAAAAGATCGAAGAGAGAAGTTCCTCCCAAGATCTGCAATTGTAGCCAGCTTTTCAAATATCTACTTGTCCCAATTGTGATCATGATGCTCTTTAATGGTGCTTAAAACATCTCAAATGCTGGGGGAACAGTAGTCCCTGGGTTAGGCATTTTGAAACACCCTCGGCAGGGGCTGGGATGATAACAGTTCCCGGGCCAAGTATTATTGTAGCCAGCTTTTGAAATATCTACTAGTCCCAACTATGATCATGATGCTCTTTAATGGTGCTTGCAACATCTCAAATGCTGGGGGAACAGTAGTCCCTGGGTCAGGCATTTTGAGACACCCTCGGCAGGGGCTGGAATGATGGCAGTCCCTGGGCCAAGTATTCCGGGTCACCCAGTGGTGACCACTCGGCAGGGGGTGGGGTGACACTAGTCACGAGATTCGGTCACCACAGTCTCGATCTGGGTATTAGTCGCCGACATACCTCCATGTTCTACTGCATGTAATTGTGTAGGAGCTTGATGAAGCTGAAGTATTACTGGACACGATCTAACATAAGAAAGTACTGGTATACTGGCTTCTCAACTCAAGACCTGGTGAGGTGGAGTTATGAGCCAGCTAGTCTTGATACAAGGCGCTTTCATCATTGAAAAGTACACAACATTGGCGATGACAGAAACTAAAGTCCCGGATCTAGAGGAGTAGTATATACATGTATGGGTCGAACACCATTTTATATTTTTCGGGATGAATTAACCCTTTACCCATTTAAGCATATGGTGACCCCCTCCCCTAAGAAAACCGGATCCACTCCTGTCCGCTCTTGATGCTCGCTAATGTAATATCATATTTACTTTTTGGTCATACTCCATTGGGTGAATGTTTTAATACTGGTTTACTTTAGAACAAGTATTTCAATAACACAAAAATCTGAATTAAACTTATCTTGGTCCAAAATTCTTCCATCATGCTTGAAACTAAACTTTCTCGATACCATTGAAAATAGAGGACATTGGCATTTTAATCTCACAATTCAAAGTCTGAATTTTGAAGAATTACAGCAATCGGTGACAATCCTCATGAGAATAACAGAAAGTCTATTTCCTATCTTAAAAAGGTTGGTTTCCACTCGTGGTTCCTGTACTCGCGATAAAAGTTCGCCGTAAATTGAAATCAGGTATATCAGAAACATATCTTATATCTCGAAGGATTACATCAATCGGTGACTATCCTTTCGAGACTGGCGGCAATTATATGTACTATTTAAAAAAGGCGGGTTACCACTAATAGCTTTTACCCCTACAATAAAAGTTTGCCGTGAATTAAAATCAGGAAGACCAGAAACATATCGTATATTTCAAAGGATTACAGCAATCGGTGACTATCCTTTCGAGCCTGGCGGCAAGTCTATGTACTATACAGAATAGGCGAGTTACCACTAATAGTTTCTATCCCCACAATAAAAGTCTGCCCTGTATTAAAATCAGGAAGACCAGAAATCTTATATTTCTAAGGATTACATCAATCGGTGACTAACCTTTCGAGACTGGCGGTAAGTCTATGTACTATTTAAAAAAGGCGACTTACCACTTGCGGTTCCTTCTCACACGATAAAAGTTTGCCGTGAATTTAAATCAGGTAATACAGGAGCATAGTTCAGATGGAAACGTGTGTACAGCAAGGTTATTACTTAGGCCGTCGAAATTTATTATGAGACTCTTGCAAGTTCAGTATCTGATTGGCTAACTTGGGTCACGCTAAATTGGTATGTCACAAGAGCGAGGGAAGATGGTGCAAATATTCCAAGATGGTGAGAAAGGTCTTGGAGCTAGTTTGACCCTGTCTAATTATTATATAGATATATAAAACATTGCCGCTTTTTTTTGCATGACTTGAACCGAAATCAGGCATTTAGGTATTTAGTAATGCATATATTTTGTTTCATGAAAATGCTCCCTTAAACTGAAGGTGATCATGACATTTTTTGCATTTACCAAGTAATTTGATGGGTTTTCTAAATAAGAAGGTTGTGATATACCTAAAACATCAAATGTATGTTTTCACAACATTATAGCTTGAATAAAACATATTCAATCCAAAATTTTTGAATCATTTATGGAGAGAAAATTAACGTAAATCCGGTTACATTGATCATGAGTTTTGGATTATTCTGTAGACCCGATATAAATGCAATATGTACAGAATAAGAATATTTTTCAATACAAAAACATTAGCATAGACGCAGGAACCGGGTTTAGAGAAAATGCCTGCAATATATCGATAGCTGATATAGTGTGAAAGGCGTGACGGCCGACGTCGCTAATGTGTGTACCCAAAAAGCGTACGGAAATATTGGCGTTGAAATGGAATGTGTGCAGCTTTTGTATATACCTTTATCTCATAGTCTCTTTAGCAAGAAAAGGGAATGAAATATCATTTGTCTGAATCTTATCTGAATAAAATGCGTTTCGTATCATAAACATCTTAAACGGGCAGTAGCACGTTTTTTGAAAATTTTCAATTTTCAATTTTTCACTGATAATTGAACGTTAATGCTAAATGTATTATTTTTATAGTGTCAAAAATCTCATTAAACAAACCAATCATCTATAATCAGAGAACACATTATAAATATTCACATAAAGTCAATTGGCGGCCAATTTTGTGTGAACACCTTTAATTCATTTTGTGTAAGAAAAAGCAATCGCATTTCTGAACTTTACATTATGTTTGAATTATTACTGCTCCATTTACTTTAAGTACATTGTCTTTCCATTGGAACCATTTATTTTCAATTCACGACCGCAATATCTGCAGTCGTAGAAGGAAGTGTCATGGATCAAGCGAAAGAGTTATAAACCATTTTTGTGTGACCATCTTAACTTGAATTGAGGGATTCGCTAACGGAGGTGGTTAAATCCGAATAAGTTGAATTGATTTAAAACGATTTTCTTGCAATTGAAATTTGTTAACATTTTCGTCAGATCAGTTTGATTTCATATAAAATCGTGATACATTGTCTTCAACACGAATGGTTGTTAATCCAGGTTGATTATGAAATCTTACACTTCGTCTCATGAATTAAAGTGGGTGTGTACTGTCCTTGTTTCCGTTCATCTTCATTACATGTTGACCTTATTAGCATATCTCCTTGACCTATCTTGACCTACTTAGCCATGACAACTTCTTCGACTTTGCTGCGCAATAATTTTGCGTTCATATGGCCAAAGACGTAAATTTACGTCTTTCTATCGCCGTATCATAAAATACGATTGGTATACGATATAAATATTCAATGTTTTAGCTTAGAGATATAATATAACGTTAATGCAAGTCTTTTTGTATATATTTCAGAATACTATTTTTCTGTTGCGGAGACTAATTACAGTCTAAGTGCCAAGTGTACTACTTCAAATGCTCATGGCAGATACCAGTCGAGTAATTAGCAGTCGCTAATCATTTATGCCTAATCGCCAAATGCATGGATAACGAAGCAATACGCATTAACCCTTGTTCTGCCAGAAAATAATCTCAATCGTTCTGTAGGTTCACAAACAAACACGTGTACACAGAGATATTACAATGCCCTAATACAATCTGTAAATATAGTATCTCAATCATTAGGCATACGGCTAAACGTGCGAGTAAGGTTTAGCGAAGCCGAATAAAGACATTAACCCTTAATCTGCAACAAAACAACTCAATCGTTCTGAAGATTCGTCGTAGAAATTGTTTGAGAGATGTTCCGACGGTGATTTAGTTCTTGATCTGCCATAGAAATTACCTCAATCTTTATAACGAAGGTATACGGTTAACGTATTTGCAGGGTATAGCGATACCGAATAAAGACATTAACCCTTGATCTGCTACAAAATAATTAAATCCTTCTCTAAGTTCATCATAGAACTTGTATGAGAGATATTACGATGTTAATTTAATCCTTGATCTGCCATAAAAAATACATCAGTCGAAGGTATTCGGTTAACGTATTTGCAGGGTAGCGATGCCAAATAAAGACATTAGCCCTTGATCTGCTACAAAATAACTCAATCGTACTGAAGGTTCGTCGTAGAAATTGTATGAGAGATGTTCCGACGGTCCAATAATTCTTTATCTGCCATAGAAATTGAATTCGTTTGAAAGAAGGTATACGGTTAACGTATTTGCAGGGTATAGCGATGCCGAATATATACATTAACCCTTGGTCTGCTACAAAAATACTCAACTCTTCCGTAAGTTTATCGTAGAAATTGTATGAGAGGTATTACAATGATCGGTTAATCTTTGATCTGCCACAGAAATTAACTATACCGTTATAAATAAGGTATATGGATAACGAATTTGCAGGGTATAGCGATGCCGAATAAAAGACATTAACCCTTGATCTGTTACAGAATACCTCAATCTTTCTGTGGGTTCGTCGTAGAAATGTATGGGAGATGTTACATTAATTCTTGATCTGCCATAGAAATTACCTTTATTATTATAAAGAAGGTATACGGTTACATATTCGCAGTGCATAACGATGCAGCATAAATGCATTAACCCTTGGTCTGCTAAAAAATAACTCCATCCCCCTGTAGGTTCATCGTAAAAATTGTATGAGAGATATTACAATGGTTAGTTAACCCTGCCGTAGAACTTAACTATTGTATTATATTAAGTATTGTAGAGAATATACGGTTAAAGTGTTTGTAGCATTGCTGAAACAGCTTATAATTTTGTATGTGCAAGTAGAACATGAAGGTCGCATGCATGCGATGTCGAAAAGTATATTAACCCTTGTTCTGCCAGCACATAAAGTGAATCGTTCTGAAGGTTCACAGTAGAACACGTGGACATAGTTTAAAGATGTCGAATAAAGATATTAACATATTTGTAACAGAAATAAACTCAATTATTCTGAGAGAGGTTCACAGAAAGGAGGATAACATTTCGAATAGATTGATAAGTGATATAGATAAACAAAGAAAATGAAAAATCAACAACTTTTTAAAAATAAACAATATTTATTAAAATGTACAAAACTTGGTTATGAGTTATTTAACACATGCGTCCGAATACACAAATGAAGAGACAAGTGTGACGTAAACATGTGATATATGGCATCAGTATCCATGACAACGAGTTTCCAATTGAATAGTGGGACAAATATGAAATGATTTGAGATTGTCTCTGAACAAAGCTGTGGAGGCAATAAATAAAGTTAAATAAAGTTTGGTTGAGACCAATGAAATATATAAATGTAAATGGCGACAAAAAGCAGAAGTTTCGAGACCAGCATAGTTTAAAAGCGGAGTAACATTTGAAGAGATCACTGTTCAAAAAGCAGAATTAGTTTACATTGTTTGTACACAATTATATAAATACTCTGCCCTATAATGCACTAATGCTTAATCTTCTTTCATGAATGTATAACAACTCCACACTCTTCAATATCATAAGTTAACATTTGGCAGTATCTTCTTTCAAATACTAAGAAAATGTTCATTTGAATTAACATCCCTACGGCCAAGGGCGTTATCAGTCGGCGCATTTGGCTGTTCCTGCTAACACGATGTGTGAAACTCAAGTTCATCGACAGTTACACTTAACCCTTCTAAAGCCAAGGGCGCTATCAGTTGCCAATTCTGACGGGTTAACCAGCACTACTCCGTCATCTTGTCGAGTCTTGTTTCTTTATCAGACTAAAGTCACGTGATTAGAAGGATGGCGAGTTTGTGAGAGCTGATATCAGACAAGAACCGTCGAAGTCGTACTGATAAGCAGCAGAGCCGTCGTAGTCAGAACTCATTTCGTCCGTCTGGTCGCCGATATTAGAGCCGCTAGACTGAGGGTCACTTGAACACGGCTCATATTCTGGCGAGCTGTTCACCTGTTTGTAACAAGCCTGTGAGCTGTATTTGTAGCCAGAATAATTGTTTTCATTCGAACACGACCCAAATAGATATTGGTCAAACTCGCTTCTGTCGACGTCGCCGAGCCCATCGACCTCCGAGAACTTCTCGAGAATGTCTCCCTCAGGAAGTTGATGTTGGGTGTACATATGGGGGTGATGTTGGGGTTGAGGGTGGGGGTTGTGTCTCTGTTGTTGACAGGACACGTAGGGGGTCATCTCGTGTTTCAGTCGCGGGGGTTCCAGACAAGACGAGGACCGCTGTCGGTGGAAGGAGTGTGACATTGTGGTGTGGGGCTGGCTCACTAACTTGCGGAGGGTGACCAGGTCCTTGGAGGACGAGCTCAAGTTGGTGCTGGTGGGGATTGGGTAGTGGTGTCTGAAGTGACTCATGGTCAGACCGTTCGTGCTGAATTTCCGCAACAACTCAGAATAAGATGACCCTTGACCCCCACTCAACCTACTCTCCTCTGCCGAAGAAGGAAACTTGAACACACTCTCCCCAGCATCGTTAGGCGACCTGTCAGGAGTCAAAAGTCCACTAGAGTTCAAAACAGTTTCGTAATGGCCGCCATTAGCAGACGACCTGTCAGCGGGGTCTGAAGTGAGTTCCGGTGTGGAGGAGTTGCGTGGTTTCTCGCTCTCGGGGCTCGAGGGTGGGGAGGACTCGGGCGTGTTCAGGAGGTTGGACAAGATGGGTGCCGAAACGCTGGCTCCAGAATGAGCGGGGGATCCCTCCTGTTTTCTCAGATTCGAACACGACCCCGGGGCGGCCCCGCGCCCGAATGTTGTGACAGGCGGCAGGGGATCAAGTCGGGGTTCCCCTGATGACGTCAGAGATGACGCTCTCTTGCAGATCCGCTTCGGGTGTTTCCGCCTTCGTGGTCGGTACTTATAGTCCGGGTGGTCCGCCATGTGTTGGACCCTCAAGCGCTCAGCTTCCTCCACGAAAGGGCGTTTCTCTTCCACCCGTAGGCCTTTCCACTTCTTGCCTGTAAATAAAACATTGCGTTAGTACTGAAGAGGCTGGGATCATATTTCTTTAAAATATTTAAAACATTTGTAAAAATCGAAGATGTGTCTTGATATGTCGATATTCTATTTTAAAATAGATCTCAGAGAGAGCAAATCATTGTCATGAATAACAATTATTAATTCATAGATAAATACCGACAGATATAGAGATAAAAAATTATGCAACTCACTTTTTTGCAGAAATCAGATTTTTTTAAATTTAAATTATTTGCATTACACATATAAAATGTGTCCAAGTCAAGGTCAAACACAGTGTAACACAAATAATTGGAACAAGTATTGCCTTTATAAATATCAGAGATCGAATGAAAATCATGTACATGTACCTATATTGTGTTTTAATTTTGATGTGTTTAAAACTGACTAAACCGGATAACATTAATCAAAGGAAATTATTGGTCATAATATTTGATCATATTTCATCTGTTTCCCACGCAAATGTTGATTTACAGATAACATTGTACACTGGGGCAAGCTTCCTGAAATTGACATCATTTAGCACTTCCGTGCAATCGACTTTTTTCAGAAACATGTATATTTCACTCTGAATAAATTTGTTGAAATCGCAGTCATGGACCATAAACATGCCTATAGCATAAATCTTTGTCCCAGATAAGCTTGTTTGGCGTATTTGTCTTTGGCATAATAAACCGATTGAAATGTAATAAATTAGCACACGTTGTAAAGGTGACAACCTCAATATATCTCATTTATTTTTAGTTCACCGTGAAACCTTTATGAAATTAGGAATAATGTTTTTTGTTGATTTTGTCATAAACATATATATTCATACAGAGTTTCTACTCTTATAACATTGTAACCAAACTTTGCAAATGAGGAACCTTACAAATGAATTATTAATAGGATAATTATCTTGATATATCGACTTTAAATATGCTTTGCAATTTATATAATTCCAGGATTCTTTGAGAATTATGCAATTACATAATGCAAAACAAATTTTCAAGAAATATAAAACTAAGTGTGAACGTTGGAATACGTATAAACCTTTCAAATTTTTAATTTATACAAAAAGGTTTGAAATAAACTCCTTCAACTTCTTAAAATAGTAACTCCGTGTTAATTACGTCTAAAGACTGTTCCTCTCCAAAAAAAACGTTCGTCCCTTAGTCAGACACTACACGAATTAATTAGCAATGACATGCACTTAAAATATTTCCTCGTCTAGATGGTACAAATATTTTGTTTATTAGTGGAGTATGTTTGTTGACGAGGAGAGAGAGATAAGTACAAGATAAGTGTTATCATATAACAAACAATCTCGTATTTCTCCAGTACTCCAAGTATTCGGAAACACTTGTTGAACGTAACGATATGCACGAGAACTGTTTAGGAGGCGTCTTCGGCTATCATCTAGCAAAACACTAGCCTTACTGTACGTCACTTACAATGTAATAATGATTTACGTAAGTTACAATTACAATTTCTTAAAGTATTAGGCCTACAATTTATGTAAGTTATTACAAATTTTTAAACTATTACAATAAATGTGAATTATCACCATTTTTCAAAATAATCACATGTGAATCAAAGTATTAGAATCACCGTCATTATTAAAAAAGTTTACGGTTTTAACCTTCTATATCGTGTTGATGATTTGAGTTTTTGCGAAATTTGTTTTCGGATGTTAACATACCAAATTTCTAAATAATGACGACGCTTTTATAAGTATATTCTTTTTGTAGATATATTATTTCAATATCCTTTCACAGATATTGAAATAATATGTTTGTTTTGACAAGTTATGTAATCTTTTTAACTTTTAAATGGTCGTGGTCATGCCAATCATTTGCATGACCGTCAAATATTTCAGGATGAATTGCAGTTGAATTTTACATTTCACCACTTGCTTAATAAATGTAAATTGCAATATCAAACAAATCATATCATATCATACATGTACTTATAATTTAAGTAAGTAATATACAACTTTTGTCTATATTGCTATTTCAAAAAGGATAAACTAAAACTAGATTGTTTTAGATCTTATTATATGTTTTCGTTCTTTACCTAATTGATTTATCAAAATATGTATTCCATAAAACATACTTACATGGTCTTATCATGTGAAATCAAAATTGAAAACAAATAGTTTTACATTTCTTATTTATTTATATAAGCATATCAAATAAGATGTAGATAGTTGTAACATTATAAATCCCGCAAAACAAGTGTTAAGCAAAGTATATCCTTCTTAAAACCACCTGTATTTTATTAACACTTTCACCTAACTAAAATATATGTAATTTTCGTAAACATCTACAAATGTAATTTTTAAGTGCAATATTCCCCACATTCAGAAACGACCTTTCCAAAGCACTTTAATTCTCTCCAAAGCTATCAACGTTAATACAAAACAAACATGAACTTATTGATGATCTTTGGCATTTTTTCCAGAAGATCATTAATGTATCCACTGCGCTCAATGCTTGAAACGAAGCCATATGAAAAACGTTTATTTTGATTCATGATGGCGACCACGTGTGGCTATAACTTGCTTTCTGGCTTTTAACAAGTGGTGGCCATACTATCTTGTAAACTGACACCAAGCCATAACGCCATTCCTAGAGGGGTCATTTGTTTAAAATATCACCCCCTCTCTGCAAAACATCATCCCTGGCCGTTAATTACTGGGCGCTATTATCTCTGTGTTTACATTGAGAATCCTAAGAGAATAGGAGAAGCCCTCTTATGCATTCCAGACTCAGAATTTATGGTGCCTCGTGGAATTGGCCATTTTCTCACGACAATTTGTTCAGATAAAACCTGAAACGACCTGTGACTTTTGGTTCCATGTCGGTCTGATTAAATCGAACCGGACTCCGATTTTCATCGTTTGATGCCTAAAATGCAGTTCCGTTTTCCTGTTTAGCTTCATATTGTTCTTTGAAGCTAATTTGTTTTTATAAATTTTCAATTGGCCCTCGGAGAATTGTCATCTGTCGGAGAATGACAAGTGTCCAAATCTCAAAACGTCGTCTATGAAGTGTTAAAATGGTGAGGAAATTGAAAGCCTGTTTGAAGTTTCAAATGAGTTAGAATTATTGACGCCAACGCGTCATAAGAGAGAACTATCTAATAAGTGAACGTTTTATTTCAACTGTTAAATAATAAGTTGACAGAACATCGCTTATTTGACAAATTTCTTTTTGACAAAAAAAATTGAACCAACGGCCAAAGAGAACGAAATTAACTGATACTGTAAAGTAAATACCGTTGTTATCTGTGTAGATGAATCACATTCGTTTATCTTTCGTTTCTCGATCTATAAGTAAGAATCGTCGCATCGCTGATAAGATAATATTTCCCATGTGTTTTCAAGACGTTTACTTATCATAAAACCTATCATGTAATGTCGTTTACAAGCGCGATGCATATATTAGTAAAATCACCTAAACAATACTATTTAATAAAATGACATATACATATTTTACAGTGCATATCATGTGAACTTACGTGTAGTGCAAATCTCATGACCATTTAAATGATATCATTATTTTCTTCACTAGATACTAGCGTAGCGTAATACCTTACTGTTTTGCTTATTTATACCATGTACTGTTATAAAAGTGTTATTCGCATTTTGTAGATATATATTGTAAATCTATCTGTCTGTATGTGAATGTATGTAACATAATCTGTATCATCATATGCCGCTGCCTGCCAGTTCAGTAGTGTAGCAAATAAATCATATTTTAATAAGATTGGTGAAGTGCCGACGTTTCAACGATGGTGTAAATATGTTTAACCCGTACAAATATCATTATACATAGCATACAAAATCACTATCATTTAACCAACTAGTGTTACTAAAAGTAAAAGTTAACAGTTCTATCAAAAGGGATTAAGTCTTGCATATTTACACCGCCTCAGTACTCGTTTGGCAAAAGCCGCTGTTAGACTTATGCTGTGGTAACCGAATACCTGACACAATTAATACATGATACGCGTACACAACCGAATACTAATATCACGCCGCACTATTTACATACTTGCCGGCTGTGCTGTAGATTTACTCGTTGTTGTATTCAACACGTTGTATTAAAGTGTACCACCAACTACTGAGCATTTTTTTTAAAAACAAGCAAAAAACTTCAACTTGAGTAAAGTTCATGAGTACATGCTCAAAACGCAAAACGTAAACGGTCTGCCATCGGGATGTGAGCGTTAATTTAGTCTTAAAAGGGGGAGGGGGCGTTTGACAACTATCTACCTATCCAATATGAAGAGCATGATTAGATGAAAGTTGGTTCATGGACAAAATTGTCTATCATATCGATATGATTATAGTCAAAGAAAAGCAAGGTTTACTGGATAAAACTTCTTTATTAAGAGAATAAACATGTTTCGGACAATAAAGTTACTCTTTTATCAGGTAAGCGTTTTCGAGGAATTTGTTTATTCCTTCATGATTCATGATTGAATTAGCAAATACTACACCACTTCGTTTGCGTTATTGATAAAGAAGTTGCCATCTAGTTAGAATTCTACAAAATTTCTGTATGAAATTTCCAAAGTTCAATTCAAAGACTTGGTATTACTCTGAATTAATATTACGATCACCCACTAAAAGTCGTGAATTCAATCCATAAAAAAGTTTGTTGAACTTTTAAACTTTCTAAACCTTAATGTTATACCTTTGTACATTTGGGAACCCTCATATGATCAGACAATTTGTTTAAATGAATTTAATATATTGCCTTCAAATGAAGGTTGACTAAGGAGAAAAGACTACGACTCAACTTCCCAAGTGTCCAATCCTTACGTCCGAGTAACTTTTCGACTTTCTAAGCTTCAACTTCATGCAGTACAGTCGACAGTGGGGAATTGTCATAATGAAAATGACATCTAAATCTATGTGAATACCTTAAAGGATAAGACCAAGACTTAGATTACTCAACAACTTACCCAATATTTTGCTGAGATCAGCGTTGTGAATGTCCGGGTTTTCATCAGCAAGCTTCTTCCTCTCTACCTTTGCCCACACCATAAAGGCGTTCATGGGTCGTCTGATCCTCTGCTCGGACCTCCGGGAAGGAATCCTGACCATGGTACTCTCCTGAGGGATGACATGGCTGTATTTATTGACCCAGTCGTAGAATTGAGGCTGAGGCATCCCGGGACCATGAGGGGGTCCATACATCCCTGACAACATCGCCTGGGTGGGGCCGGGCGACTGAGGGGGGTGACACGCCTGGAGCATACCAGACGACACAGCAGAAGACAAATTTGTGAAAGCAGACGACAAATTGGTGCGAGCAGACGACAATTCGTCACAGGCAACTCTATCTATCCCGCGTCTGTTTCACACTTGTAAAGTTCTTTCCGGGCTGTGTGAAGTTTAAACCGTGTCCAGTTTCTAACCGGCCGGTCCTAAGTGTCGTCTGCGAGACTAAACTAGGCATTAAACTGATCTGGGGGACCGTAGTTTATAAGAGGTAGGAGTACGGTCAACTCGAGAGACCCTCCAAAAGTAGCCAATCAGAACACGAGTGGGCACGGCTTTATGCAAATGAAGCGTCACATGTCAACTGTCGTTCGTCCTCGCGTGCTACAGTCGTCTGACTGACTAACTGGGGATACTGTATCGAGTTACTACTGTAGAGTTGGTTAGAACTGTTACTACTCCCAGAATACCTTAGCGGGCTTGGTGACACTTAACATTTACTGTCCTGGGCAATTGTAACATGAGTTTTTATCTTTCGAAAGAAGTAAGTTTTCTTGAAGGTACAGCAAACGGAAAAGGTAAAACAGTTTTATTGGAAGCGTTGACTTTGCAAATGGAATGTCCTCTTATGGTTCTGGTTCAGGTATGATGGACTCGTCAATGAGTGGAAGTATATTTTTACTCTTCAAGATCAGATGAATAATGAATCGTTATCATTCAACCTATTGTTAAAATTGGTTTAAATCCCTTCTTCATAACAATAAATGCGTACAAGATCAATTTTTTTTTTATAAATGACACTTCCGTTGCTACGTCCGTAAACAAGCAAGACAGCAACTACAAAACGTTGGCCCTTTTAAACCTTAACAGTATTCTTGGAAAATGTTTTGTTTAATGTTATGTGGTTTTGGTATGACTTTCGGGTGTATCGTTCCCATTAACAGCAAGGTTTGTGTAGTTCATGTCTATCTTAAACATTTACTTGGTCTGTCAGGGCAATATTTCTATTTCCAAAGAATCTTGTAAACCATGAATTTATTTTTCCGTTAACAATCCCGACAGGGATCTCCGTTTTAACGTTTTATTCGAGATCTTCTTTTATGACCAATAAGAGATGTACAGTTTGTCTTTTTAAATGTTGCAGAAAAGAAAAACAACGATTTTAATGTTGGTCGTTGAAGTACTCAGCGTTCTTTAGGTTTGAAAGACATTCTTACAAAGTTGAATGATTTTTTTATATGAATTAACATATTTTTGTATCAAATAGAAATGACTTTTGTGGTAGACCCATATTCCATTTTGAAGCATAGATGCGTCAAATGATATTTCAGAATATTATTAAAACAATCAGGCATCATTCAAAACTTTCGAAGCTATTTTGGAATGGGGAGAACTTTGCAAAAAACAACAATCAACATTCTAGAAACGAACAAACAACAATGATAGTTCATGTTGTATAATAATAGTCCATTTCTATTATCAAAATAAAGAAACATATTTAAAAAGAATTTTAATATCATTAAACGTGTATACTCAAAATGCTTACAGTTATTATGAAAATCTTTCAGTCAGTTCATAAAAAAGTGTATAGCCTTGGTAAGTCTCTACGAAGACTGGACAGTTTTTAAAAAAATTCTGATATTCCAGTTATTGATCAAATTCCAGATTTTTAATTTAAGACTGATAAAATGTAAACAATAACTGAAGGGCACATTTCAACATCGCCAAAAAGAAATTTACGAAAATGATATGCATCATAATTCCCCACTACTTATATTCGATATCCAAATGTAAACACAATCCCATGAACAGTAAGCTGCTTATATGCAGCATTTACAGTTATCAATGAGGAGATATTGAGGGTCGTACCAGGGGTGTTAAGGGGGATACAATTGAACTGACCTTTGGGCACAAAGAAACACCTACGACATGATTAAAGCTAAATATTAACAACCATTTGACATGATACAGGCTCATTCAGGCCCTTCATGATAAAGGGGCAATTGCACCTTTTGTTGAAATTTCATTTTTTTTTAAATTTTCCTAAAAATTTAGTTTATGTCAAACGTATTTTTTTGAAAAGGTTAAATCGCATTTCACAACCCTTTCACTAGATTAACATATAGTCCCTGAGAAAATGAGTTCATGTGAAAAATTTGAATTTCTTTTTTTGAAATAAAATACAAAGGAGTCCTGAAGAATTCTAATTTCCTAAAGCTAACACAACTAGACTTGCCATCATTTTCTAGACTCAATAAGGCTCCTATATATTTTTACTTTAGGGTTTGTATAACAGACTACCTTTTACCTGTAAGAAAAAAGTATGAAGCGAAAACTGTTGACGGTCATTTCATTGTAAACGTTTATGATCATCTGCGCAAGGGAAATGTATTCAAGTGGTTAAACCAACCTTTATTGATGGTTTAGACATACAACATGTACTTTAATTCCGAACAAAATCTGGTTTGGCAAACATGAAAAAGCTTTGCTAAGTTTGCTTATATAAATGCCGTACTAGTACATACATGAAACAATTGCATGCACAAGAAGTGAACCTTCATTGCTTAAAGGGGCAGTAGCACGTTTTTTCGAAATATTATATTTGCAATTTTACACTGATAATTTTACGTTAAAGGGGCAGTAGCACGTTTTGTAACAATTTTCAATTTTCAATTTTTCACTGATAACTGGACCTTAATGTTAAATGTATTACTTTGATAGTGTCAAAAATCTCATTACACAAGCCAATCATCCATAGTGAGAGGACAAAGTATGAAGATTCACATAAAATGCATTGGCAGCCATTTTTGTGTGAACACCTTTAATTCATTTTGGGTAATAAAAGGAATCACATGACTTAACTTTCCATAATAATTTTGATTTATTACTGCTTTATTGAGTTTAAATACATTGTCTTAAGATTGGAACCATTTATTTTCATATTCCTGACATCACCTTATATTCCCCCTAAAAACGTGCTACTGCCCCTTTAAAGCTTAGTGTATTATTTTAATAGTGTAAAAAATCTCATAACACAAACTAATCATCCATAGAGAACAAATTATGAAGATACAATAAGGTCCATTGGCGGCCATTTTTGTGTGAACAACTTGAAGTCATTTTGTGCAAGAAAACGGAATCGCATAGATGAATTCAACATTATATTTTTAATTTATTATTTCATTATGTATAAATACATTGTGTTTCAATTGGAATCATTTATTTCATTTTCCTGACATCACCTTATATTACCCCTAAAAACGTGCTACTGCCCCTTTAAAGCTCATTTTAAGTTAAAAATAGATTGCCTGACAAATGGTTTCACATTTGGTGAGGTACCCCTGATACCTCTTGAAACGTTATACGGTGCCTTTTATGCCTCAGAGAAATTGTTCCAATTATCGATTTTTATGAAACTGGAAAATATCTACTCCGGAATTTGTCTCCATTGTTCCGTATCCTGTAGATGAACATTCCCAGTGAGTTTGTTCTATTAATATCTTGACGAATTTTGATCTATCAACAGTCAGAGGTCAATGCCCGGTGACTTTATTCCTTAAGAATAACCACAGTGGCAGATTATTTAGGAATACGGTGTTATGTTGACATTCTAATTAAATCGGAAATCTCTGGAGGATATTCTTAAAATTAACTCAAAACTATCTATTTTAAGTATCAGAAATGTTATGGTCTAATATGAATCGTTTATGAAAAATAATCGTTACATTTATTTGCAATGAACAATTTGGGAATCAAATATCTAATTTAGTTAAGAAAGATATTTGAGGTGGAAAATGTAGCATCGAATTGGTGATGATAAAATTGAAATTATTAACGATATTGTTGAATATTGTTAGTGTATGAAGATTTGATTGTCGAAAATGATAAGATTATTGGAGTTAATCTTTGGTTCATGTTGATATGAATGAAAAAATGATGAAATCGTTAAAGATTGTAATAATTTTCATATTTTTATAACCGAAAAATGTTGAAATCGTTAAATATTGTCATTGTTTTCATAATGTTATAAACTAGGAAAAATAAACCGTTGTATCGTTCCCTTGCTTCACATCTAATGTTCTCATAATAAAAAACTTGAAGAAATGATGAAGAAATGGATGAAAGTATTGAAAATTGTTATTGTCTTCATAATGATTTCAATGAAAATAATGATGAAATCTTTGATGGTTGATATTATCGTCATGGTTACGTAACTATGAATAGTGATGAACTCGTTGATTGTCACTTGACGATATCAATGAAAAGAGTGATGAAATCGTTAATTAAGGATTGACACTGTCGTCATAATTATATAAAAAATATGAAATCGTTGAGACTTGTCATTGTTTCAAAATGATATAAATAAAAAAAATATTGAAATATAATTCTTTTTCATAATGATAAAAATCACCAAACCTTCGTCAATTATTTTGAATAATTAACTTTAACGGACCTCAACATATACCGATATTTTATACACAGTAAAAACATTGCCATTACATAAACCAAAGCTGCTTGCGTAGTTTGTAATCCGATTGATTTTTTTTCGATATTCAATGTTAATGCGGTAAAATGCAACGTTACATGAATTCTATCTCGGTTATCGAAATTCATCATCTATAAAAGGTGCATATTTTTTCAGTGTTGATCGTTAGATATATCGAAAGATATTAATTTTGTTCATTACATACACTCAGGGGCAAAAGAAACGATACCATATAAAATGCATGTTTGGTTAAGTTACGGGTGATAGTTACGGCTGAAACGGGGTTATTTGGAACTTCATATACTTTTTTTCCAATTCCAAAATTATGACCAAAAAAAACAAAGCTGTTTTTGGACCCCCGTGCATGTATTTGAAGAGTTATACAATTATAAGTATTATACTTTGTTGTTTGAAATTATGAGTACTTATGACAACTGATGTGCCTATCACAAGGATTTGTAGTCGCAATGGTTTTTTTTTTTTTTTTTTAATCTCCATACAATACAAATCACAAAGTCAAACGCATTGAATTTATTACGGGATTTTGTTTTGTACGTTTTTAAAAGTTGTATCGTTTCTTTTGTCCCTGAGTGTATAGTTTCGAAATATTAGTCTGTGCTTTTAAGCCAAACCATTTTTACGAACCATTTGTGCTGGCTAACGTTTCAAAACGTTTACTAATATGGGATTATATCCTCTCGTATGATAAAAAGGAAACCATGCTTACCCCGATATATAAGTGGCCGTTTCTGGTGATGTTCGCGATTTCTGATAAATGATTGTTTCGTTTTCCCCCTTTGGCAGATGTTCTTATCATTATTAAATGGCAGGCCACACCGGACATCAAACCACAAAATGTTGCTTGATAAACTTTTTGGGAGGATTTCCTTTTTTCATCTGAAATTATGATTTTAAAACTTCTTTCGATGAGACTACATAAATGTGATTAGGTACGTATGGAAAACAAATTCTTTATTCAAGAAAAACTACTTTTCGACACAGATTTTTGAATATTCGCACCTTGGAATAAATGAAAAGAATATTATGGCTGACAAATTCTTTATTCAAGAAATACGACTTTTCGACACAGATTTTTTAATATTTGTACCTTGAAATAAATTAAGAGAAAAATATGGTTAACGACTTCTTTATTCATGTAATACGATGTTTCGACACAACTTCTCGAATATTCGTACTTTGTAATATATGCAGAGAAAAGTACGATTGGTTGCTTTAATACATGAATGCCATCGATGAACTATTTAGTGTTACTTAAGGCAATGTTTGACGGTTAACGTTTAACAATAGGACAAGGAATAGCGCATTTTCATGCATCTATTAAAGGGGCAGTAGCACGGTTTTTAACAATTTTATATTTTAAATTTTTCACTGATAATTGTACCTTAATGCTAAATATATTACATTGATAGTGTCAAAAATCTCATTACACAAACCGAATCATCCATAGTCAGAGGACAAATTATAAAGATTCACATAAATTCCATTGGCAGCCATTTTTCTGTGAACACCTTTAATTCATTTTGGGTAAGAAAATGAATCGCATGGCTTAACTTTACATTATATATTTGATTTATTACTGCTTTATTTAGTTTAAATACATTGTCTTTCGATTGGAAACTTTTATTTTCATTTTCCTGTCATCACCTTATAGCCCCCCTAAAAACGTGCTACTGCCCCTTTAAACGCATATTTTACAAGCCTCTCATCAACAGGATGTTGAAAGCCTGCTATAGACAGAATCGCATGGTTAATTAGTATACTGATTTATGAAGTTGTTATATTTGATATCATATTAATGCATATATTTAATCATTGCAAATCCTTGCACGTCCCTGTTCATCATTCTAAAATGTCATAACCAATAATAGCAAACCTTACTGATGACGTTATAAGTTGAAAAGCAGGTGATGACATTCGCACCTGTGTCGAATCGTCGCTTTCACGGAATAAATAATTTAAGTAGTTGGGCCTTATCAATTGTCCTTATTGATAACCCTAAGTTGTATAGCTGGTTCTAGAAATAAATGATAAACAAGTTATGAGCAAGTTATACTTGACAACGACAGAACCTATATCGTCGAAACGTCGCTTGTAATAACAACGTAGAAGGTAAATATGAATTGTCCTTATTGAGAATGGCGGATGTTTTATGGAACCACCCCTTATACTATTTACGTGCGCTTCACAACATTTACCCATTGTTTGTCCATTGTGTATTTAGTGTCACATAGATCGGTATGAGACTTTTATAAGTCCCAAATCTATAAGTAACATTCGAATTATTTCAGGGAGAGATCCTGCAAGATCGTCTTCAAATTTAAGGCAATGGAACCTATGAGATTTGAGTACACAAAGCGGACAAAAGCTACAAGTGCATTGCACACGTCAGTTCCAGTAATACATTTCTCATAAAAAATTCTAATGATTGGATGCGCATTGATTATGACAAAATTAATTTTAGTTATATACATGTATACTAATTCATATCAGCCAATTTTCAATATTTCAGCACGCGTCAGCCTTCTAGTCACGTGAGAGACTTTCATTCTTTGAGAATTCGATACATAATAAATTATGGTTTATTCAATCATCATTATAATACTTAAATTTGAAATTTGAAATGATGAGAATTGTGGGTTGAAAAAAATGGGTTTGATGTGCTCACTACCATTCCATTTATCAATACTGATATATTGATATATGTTATTATGTAATGCTAACCCGTTTTTGGTTCATCCTCACTTTTAATTATGAAAATATTTTGCAAATGATAAAAATGGTGAAACTGGATTTCTGTTGCTTTTGTTTTTATTAGTAGTAACATTTTTAAAGTTATTTTATGAAAGAAATCGGTAATAGTAGAAAATGATTATGTTCGCAAAACAGAAGCTGTATCCATAAAATCATGATTCTTTAAACTATGATATCGATTAAATTGAAATTTATTATACTGACCCGTTTCTTTTATCGTCAGCGTACATTCTCCGCTTGATATATTCACGAATTTGCAAATTTAAAGAATCCCACGTAATTTATGTGGCGATTATGTTAATATTGATACACTTTAAGGATGAATGAATAAGCATTTAATCGGAAACGTCGCAAATTCGCATTTACAATTAAATCCTTACACAAGTATAATGACCTTTCTTCCAATTCTTAATTCTGTTCCGTTTATTGAAACGTCAGCGTATATTCTCCGCTTGCGATCTACATAAGAATATATCAAAATGGTAGAATCTAAACTGACATTTTCTAAACTTAATTAAAACAAGGATTTGTAGCTGTAAAGTACTTGGTTATAACGTTATACAAAGGTCTTAATGAATTTCCGTTTTAACGGATTTAGCGATTACAAAATGAGATAGGTCCGCTATCGATGTAAGAAGTTTCTGTTTCTTACAGAAAAAAGATTTGTTTGATAAGTTAAAGTGTTTATTACACATTCCCTGTATCGACTCTGCTTGGAATCGAGGAAAGAGAAAGGGAAAACAATTATGGTTGAATCCAAAATGATATTTTTTGCATTTGCTGTAATTACAAGTTTTGATAAGTACAATGGGTTATAGAGAAAGGGTAACAAATTATGGTTGAATCCAAAATGATATTTTTATGCATTTGGTGTTTTTAGAGAAAGGGTATCAAATCATGGTTGAATCCAAAATGATATTTTTATACATTTGCTGTAATTACAAGTTTTGATAAGTACAATGTGTTTTAGAGAAAGGGTAACAAATTATGATTGAATCCAAAATGATATATTTATGCATTTGCTGTACTAAGAAGTTGTGATAAGTACAATGTGTTATAGAGAAAAGGTTACAAATCATGGTTGAATAGAAAATGATATTTTTTATGCATTTGCTGTAATTAGAGAAAGGGTTATACATTATGGTTGAATCAAAATGATATTTTTATGCATTTGCTGTAATTACAAGTTTTGATAAGTACAATGTGTTATAGAGAAAGGTATCAAATTATGGTTGAATCATAAATCATATTTTTATGCATTTGCGGTAATTACAAGTTTTGATAAGTACAATGTCTTATAGAGAAAGGGTAACAAATTATGGTTGAATCCAAAATGATATTTTTATGCATTTGCTATAATTACAAGTTGTGATAAGTACAATGTCTTATAGAGAAAGGGTAACAAATTATGGTTGAATCCAAAATTATAATTTTATGCATTTGCTGTAATTACAAGTTTTGATAAGTACAACGTGTTATACATTAAGTCCAACGCTAAAGCTGACCCGTTTATATCGTTATCAGCTGTGTCTCATCCGTGCTTGACCATCAAATCAGGATGAACCCATAAGTGACCACGTCCGAGGAGCGCGACTGGCCAGTGTCCACTATCTCGATAGCACGGACAGTGGTTACCTAACAATCGGCAAGAAATCTGCAAGTTTGTAACTGACCGAGATACCCGAGTGTCCGCGCTGACCATCGGCTATTGACACAAGGGTAAGGAACTGACCAAATGATGTTGAGATTGATAGTAACTTGTGGAATTCTGTTATCCGTGATAATAACTGGCGGAATTATGTTATCAGCGATAGGGACTGGAGAAATTTTGTTTTCCTTGATACTAATGAAATAGTGTTGGGATCTCTGAGCGTAGTTATAACGTTATATAAAGGTCTTAATGAATTTCCGATTTAACGGATTTAGTGATTACATAATGAGATATGTCCGTGGGTGATTAAAGAAGTTTCTGTTTTTGATGACAATATCAAAAGATAGATTTAGATTTGTTTGATACGTTAAAAGATTGGTTTAGGGCTAAAACTGAGGTAATCAGACATCAGCTATTAAACCGATGTTCATTGCTGTTACATTTTGTAAATGAATGTAAGAATGCTATCTGAAGAGATATTTTTACTTTAAGATTTGAGATGAATTTAGGTGTGGTGAAACAAATATCAATAATTTTTTCAAACAAGTCAAAATGAAGGATAATTCAATGCCCTTTAGAAAGAATCCTTGCTTGAATTACCCTAAAACAATTAGAGATATTTAAAATATTGAAAACTTTATAGTTAATTTCTTGCAAAACTTTTTGTGACCCCGACGTGATTTCAACACGCAACCTTCTTATCGTAATGGCACATGAGCATTGTGATCATTTATTCAATCTATTTTTTTAAGACTGATTGATTCATCCTCTTGTTTGCATTGCATTGTTATTTGAAATTGTGTAATTTAGAATTTCTCTCCTCACATTTGTAAGTGAAAGGATGATCCTAACTATCTGTTAAAATATCTTGATATACATGTATAAGTAAAATTGCAGGAAATAAGAGGCATGCTTTGAGGAGCAATGCTAAGAACTTTTTGCTAAATAGCAGCTTGACTATTTTCTCACCGATGACAGGTAATATCTTGTGAGAAAATTATGAAAATTTGAAAGTTAATTTTTTGCAAAACTTTTTGTGACCCCGACGTGATTTGAACACGCAACCTTCTAATTTCCTTTTAAATAATATATAGTGTTTCAATGAACACGTGAGAGCAAGGAGAATGAAAATTCAATTTAATTTTCTTTGTTGCCACGACTCTATCTCTCCCATCTTCTGTCTCCCTCTTTCTTTCTTTCTCCCTCTCTTTCTCTCTCCCTCTATCTCTCTCCCTCCCTACCTCCCTCTCTTTCTCTCTCCCTCTCTTTCTCTCTCCTTCTCTCTCTCCCCCTCCCTCCCTCTCTCCCTCTCTTTCTCCCTCCCTCTCTCTCTCTCCCTCCCTCTCTCCCTCTCTTTCTCTCTCCCTCTCTCTCCCTCCCTCTCTTTCTATCTCCCCCTCTTCTCTCTCCCTCTCTCTCTCCCTCCCTCTCTTTCTCTCTCTCTCTCCCTCCCTCTTTCTCTCTCCCTCTGTTTCTCTCTCCCTCTTTCATGAAAAAGCTTTAGGCAGAGAATCGTCTTTTCACTGTTCCTATGCATCAAGATATTGTATTACAAAACAATGTTTAGAGAAGTCAACCGGTCAAATTTTTAAACACATTTGTTCAAAAGCTGTGAAAAAGTGAAAGGCTTGGATAAGTAAAGCTCAAAAGTTTCCAATGAAAATGTCAGAAAACACTAATGTCTCAAATATTTACCTTAATACGTTTCTTTCTCAAAATCACTTATTTTCTGCTGTCACGAAGTTGACTTTTTTCTTATGTTTTTGTTGTGTTTTGGGTGTTGTTGAATTAAAGGTGTAGCTCGATGTTAAAGTTGGGCTACATATGTACACAAACCATAATTAACCACAGATTTTCTTGCTTGAGTACAAACAAATAGAAATGGATAGAAAATGATAGCTTGAGACCTAAGTGGCATTATTAAAGACCGATACACCAAAGAGATGAAAGCGAGGCTAGAGGGACTTCCGGTGGGCGGAAGTTGTACACTTGGACAGAATGAAGCGCTTCCGGTGACACAGACATTGCCAGGCTAAGCGGCCACGTCTTAAAAAGGCTTAATTATATATACTGTGGGCTTTGTTGTGTGAAATTGAAAGACATAAACGCATTATATCAGCAACAATTTCAATAATAAACTAAGAAATATAATTCAACATTCCTCTATTTAAAGTAAATTATAGTTGGAACAGTATTTCGTCGTCATATTTGTTCAATGTCATGGCATTTACATATATCATATCCAAATTGGAAAAGGACTGTTGCATTTTAATAAGTCTCAATTTAGGTATGAATTTGAACTAGATAATGTTTTGTTGTTTCATTAAAATAAATCATATATACTGTCGAAATGTTATTGACTTTCATCATTTCTTATCGTATATCATGTTGGTCTAACTTCACGAGAGGCGACAGTCTCTCCCAACAGAAGTTACGCAAGTCCTTCCTACGTACCTCAATTACAAGTGGGCGACTTTCTTGCAGTGGTAATATTTCTTTACTTAGTAAAGGAACTGGCATACGAACATGTATCACTTTGAAAGACGGATGAATTAATCGTTTGATGGTTGAAGGGTTTAAAAATTCAATAATTGTGTCTTAATTCCGACTGAACCATCAGAATGCTATTAAATCAGAGTTTCAACCACGCCATATTTTACTGGCACCCATTTGACAATTTCATTAGTCTTACCTGCAGGGGAGAAACAATAGCCTCCTTTTAAAATCATACCTACATATGAGATAATTTCCCTGTAGTCTGACAGTATGTTGATTAAAATAGGTTTCCCTTGCTGAGGTTTTGTAAAAGAAAATCAGATATTCAATACTTCTCTTAATGTTACAAAGTTACTCCCAATTGTTGAAATAATGGTAATAATTTTATGACAGTGGCAAAAGAGCATACAGTTCATTTTCACTTATCATGATGAAGATGAAACACATCGAGGTTCGAATCTAGGAGGGAACCCTATCATAAAAACTATAATTATAAACACATGTTTTCTATATAAAAGATCAAGAATTACGCTTAAATCTTTATTTCTTATGCGATTTCGTTCAAATGTAGTAATTCTCCACATATAAAAACTATATGAGTGAAAAAGTCAAAGATTTGGAACTTCATTTTTATTATTGGGTCCATTCCAAGATTTGAACCTCTGTGTTAAAAGATATCGTCAATCAAGATTGACTAATGGGTTTTTTCAACTGCTCATTATATATGTAGTTTATATTCCCTGAAATATGATCTCATCACTTCTGGAAATGATGAGTTTGTCGTTTCGTACGAAACATCTACTTATCATGTTTCCTTAATATATGATTTCAGTTCTTCTGGTTGTGGCATTTTTTCACTTCATCTGAAACATATAATTACCATGGTTCCTCAATTCTACTATACCAATTACCATATATCACCACTTCTGATTTTGACGACTTAGTCATTTCATATATGAATTTGCTAAACAATCATGTTATAATCTTTTACGATTAATGTCAAACTAGTAAATGATTTACTTTTCATCGTCGATGATATTCTCAGAGGAATGGAAATCTCATTTAAATCAGCCCTAAGCAATCACTCGGATCCCAAAGCGAGGTACTAGTTGTAACTTCGATCTTATTTCAATGAGATTGCATAAGTACTAGCATTTTGACAACTGAAAATAATTATATTATCCTATATCATGAAATAATCTCAATCATTGAATGATCCAGTTTGCCCTGATGATATAAGTTATAAGGATGTCATAGAGTTCAAATCCCGTGTAAGGTTATATACGACGAGCCGGAAGTTTGACTGGGATTGATATATCCCTATAAACCCTTAACGGAATGTTATAAAAAATTTATCTTAAAAGATTTCAAATCACCAAATATACAAACAAAATGTACCAAACTTTTTGATGAGTATTGATTAATATTTACTTGATCGAGGTCAGTGTCAAATCTTCAAACAACAACAAATTCTCGACAATAGTCAACCGCGACGCATTACGTTGCTTGTCAATGATATGTTCACACATTCATGTTCACATATCAGTATTGAATGTGAACACCGCGAGTATCAACAAAGGACTGACAACTATGCTTCCTTGACCATATTAGGTTCGTTAAAAAGGCTGGTAAAATAGTTCATAATGTTAAGCAAGGTTTGCTTCAGGTCATTCAAGATCACAGACGTTGGTGTATTCTCAAGATTCTCTCCATCTCATCCCAAACATGCTCAATAGGGTTTATATCTGCCTGCGATTACGATTTTGTCACACCAAATGCCACATGTACTTCAGAACAGAACAGAACTTTATTACGCTCAGGCCGATATGTATATGAGGTACAACATGACAGTAAATGCATCATACAAGCGGATAAGTGATTAGCCGGAAGATTTTATAGTTTGCATTATGATTTTACAAAATTTGCTAAGTTTTTTTAATATAGACACCATTTTCACAGGAAAAGATTTTGAAGTTTCAGCATATTTGGTCTCTTTGAGAAACGTAAAGGTATGTACAAGGTTCTTTCTAAAGTAAAATATTCACATCTAAAAATATAATGGAATGTTAGCTTACCGTTTTGAAGACTTAAGTCATAATATTATACATGAACATGGTCCCTAAATACATAATAGCATCGCAACTAGTGATGACGAACTTGCCGCCTTTGCATTTATGTGTTGCCACTAATATATTTCTCTAGATGATCTTTATCCTGCTTCATCATGCATATTTTCTTGGGGAAAATTATTCCCCTAGTGCTGTTTCAGCATTTGCCTCATATCGTTACTGGCTGACTAATAGCTGCTATTTATGATATGTAGATCCTGTTTGATGCTTTCATCCAGGCAATGCAAATGTTGATATCATGTAAGTAATTTCATTAGAGACGAGGTGATGTGGAGTTTAACGCTGCTTTCGAAAGATCCCTTATATCACGGCTTCTATTATTATAGCATGGAGAAGGCACGCGACATTGTTGTATCATGCATTGCGTCGAAACCTGGGATCATCGGTTGGAATTTGCTTGGGAAGTACTGCGCTGAAATTCAGTGTAGCAATGCGCCTAAACAATACTGCGTGTAGAACAGTTCTCTGCTGCAGACTAACTTGTCGAGCCACAGGCGGGATTGGTTATTTATTGGCTCTGCGAGGTAAATGTTGTGAAGGCAATCAGGTGATTGTAGGATCCTCTCGGATAAATGTACGTAACTGGATGATTTATTAAATTAAAACAGAATAGTTTAACACGATATTTTAAATAGCTTTTACACACAGCATAAACTACATGTAACGAATATAACTTGTAATTGTACAATGTTATGATTATAGTAAAAAATATCACTTTTTCTATTTTTCGATCCAATATCTCTATGATTTTGTTTTCCAAAAAAAATGTATATAAACAATAGACATATGTAGCATATATATCCTTAAATACATGTTAATAACATCTTATTTTGATTAACAGAGTTATCAACAACGTTACATACACTTTTTCTCAGTCTAGCCTGAGAGCGAAACTCGGGCACAGTGTTGTCCCAATAGTGTCGCTGAACGGAGTAATGCTTAGCAGGTGCGCTTCGATTCTGAACGTTAGTCATTGCTGAGCCCGTGGAATGATCCACCCAGCTAGTAATGTATATTTTAGTGGAACAAGATGGCCCGAATGGGTTTCATCTAAATGCTAATATTTTTCCAGTTTGGGCTGTCAAATGCCCAGGAATCGGAAAGACTTGTCAAGACTTTCATCCGAAGCTGACAGGATTTTAGAAACATCCAGAGTTAAATTCTTCCGCGGAATATAGTCCACATTTATTCCTGTTACGTCGCGGGCCCGTTTAAGATTGTATATAATAGACTCCTTTGTGCTTTTTATACCTCTTGACGTACATGATGTATGTTATTGATAAAACATTAAGTGATGTTAATTTTGTTTATCAAAACAATATTTGAAAGTTGGATGATCTTCGAGTTGTACTTAATTTGACAGGAATTGAGACCTATTTCATGTGTGTCACTTTTGAAAGCATTCAATTGGGGAAACGTAAAAGGCTGGATATGATTAACAACATTAGTGGCACAACTAATCCTTTTCCGTTTACAAATGGGTCACGTGACCCTGTTAACAACTCCGTTGGTGACAACCAGTGTAGTTCAGCAATAACGACCGCGGCTCGTTAGGCAGGGTTGTCCCCTTCAAAGCTGGATAATTCAAGCTCAAGGTCGATTTGTCGTCGTATACTGAAGCATGTTTGTGAATTATTTTTTTTAAATGTCCTACTCTACACGCAGTTTCATTGGGTACCTGGTCTTGAACTCATCTAGCTGTCATGTGCCTGAATTTGTAAGTTGCGAGTGACAAGGAAACACTATTTGATCTTACACCATGGTTATAATCATCCTACGCAAAGCATAAAACGAACTGTCAGTTTCATGTCTTGCTACAGACCCTTGACGTTTCGCCCCTACAGGCGATTGTTAGCAACCTCCAGTTATACTCTCTGATTTGACTATTGCTTTCTCTCATAGTAAGCTAGAGAGTAAGCACAGACAATTCAAGGGTCTACAGCAAGGCAGAAAACTGACAGTTCGGAAACTGGCGTGTTTTAGGCTTTGCGTAGAAAGATGGGTTATATTTTGCATATGCTTCATGCTTCGTATTGTGAAGTTCTGCTGAATATAATTACACCTCATTATTACTTGTTTCATCGCAATTTGCTAATATTTATATACTTTTATGACAATGTCTTTGGCTTGCTTCGTTAAAGTTTACATCTTACGAATGCAAAGGGCTAGAGGCAAAGCAAGGCGGCTTAACCATGTATCAGTGATGATCCGTTATTGAATCGAATTACAACCCGATCAAATGAATACGTAAGAGTTTGGTCAAAGAAGATACATTGCACTCTAACGTCATTATAACCTTTTTCAGACGAATATCATTTCAGTTTTGGCTACATCCTGTTTTGAGGTACGAACGTTACGCTTACTCTGTCAGATACAGATAAACGTTGGTACCCTGAGACAGGATGTGTTTGCTAACTCCTGTGTTGGTATTCATCAATAAGAATACGTTTCTTCTTTGTTTGGAGTGAGTACGTTAATTCTGCATTTTCAATTTTAAATGTAAGCTTTTACTAAAAATACCATGTCGTTGAATTTGCCGTTTTAAACCTTTTTGTTAATCGGAATGGTGTTTTTGTTTTAATCGTATGTTTTTTAAATCTAAAATTATGAATAAAACAAGACATTTTTTATTTATTGAAGTTGTGTTGCTAAATAAATGGATCTACGTTCTTCTATGTGTTGTAAATGTTTAAAACTTATTTATTTTGTCATCTCTTATAATTTCTGAACCAAACATCTCAACACTTTTGTAACAAACTGATATCAACAATTTGCACTCATTTCAATTTGCTTTCTGGTCCATGAAATTGTCATGGTGTAGAAAAGCCGAGATATTCTAATAGATGCTGAACGGAAAACAGTAAAAAAATCGAAATGCAAAATCGAAACTAAACACTTAAACAAAACCCGGAAATCAAGAATGATGAAAGAGAATACAACTTGAAGTCAAGATACAGTTTCGTGAGGGTAAGTTTCATTGAGGAAAACGTACCCCCCTCCTAAGACGCTCCCCCCTAGAGCGCACGCGCCACTTTCCTACGTGCTTCCTCTACTTCCGGTTTCGCTGTTATTTGGGTGGAGTTTGCCTCGCTGTCAAAACACAACCAAACATACTTCCGGTTGGTCCAACCTAACGGCGAGGTATCAAAACTAAATTGTTCCAACATGAATTTTACTGGCAAATTTCTTTTTTTGGTTATCAAATCGATCCCATGAACTGTTTAGCTAATGCACAGAACTGGTAAAGAATTCTGCAAGTAAGTATTTGACTCTGTCTGACTTATGTAAGGAAACGCTTTTAAACCCTTCAAGTAAATGGGGAGTCGCGAGCAATTGGGTTTGTATTTCGGGCAAATTCGTGCCAGATTCGGTAATGCCTGCCGCCGTTAGCTCACTCATAGCAAAACAAAATGTCAAACTTGGTATTATGTTTTCTCGCGGTGACTCACATAGTAAACACCACGCTAGTTTTCTTTCTAAATTTACACCCAAGTTGAAAGATGTGGTTTTCTTTGAGCAATGCTGTTTACATATTAATGCCTCTATTTATTATATTATGACACCACCTGTTTGCTATTTCACCATAGTGAAGACATATAGAAACAAAATGGCAACATATAATTATGAAATGACATTGAATATTTTGAAAAAAAGGTTTAAGTTTGTAATATATATATGTGTGTGTTTTATCATTCATAATATAATTTTCAATGACATTAAGTACAGTTTACAATATAAAAACTATTGAAACAATCTTGTTATTGCAATACAAAAAGTAAAACATTCTGCATTTTTTTTGAAAGAACATGCTTTTATAAAGAATCAAATAATATCAGTCATAGACCTAAAGCAACGGGTGTTTTTTTAAACTCAAACTTATCTGCTTTTTTGTTGGCGATCGTCAAACGTGAGTGATATTTAATGATAGTTTAGCGGGTATAGACAATAATAAGAAAGTTTTTTAGGTATGTAGTTATGCTTAATATTTATCAATATCTATTTTGTATTTACAAAAGTCAATACAAATACTTATAAAGATTTTATTTTCAGTTTCATTTATTTTGATATTGATTAAACGCTTAGACGCCCTTTACATCGAAGTCGAGATATCAAAATATATATGTTGTTTTTGGTGGGGATTAAATGTGTCATGTTCCGACTTAATTTTTAAGGAATTTGGAATGTAAGCCCGATGGATATATGACATGACTTTCGGCGTCCATTCATCCTTCCGTTCATCCGTCCGTCCGTAAACGCATCGTAATTGCGACTTCTCAAGAACGGGTTTGTCAATGAAAGCTTAATTCTTACGCACAGGCTAATCCTTCTTTAAGAGAAGTCGAAAACTAGAAACTGGAGATTCGGTGAATTTATGGCCTAACAAGAAAGAACCATAAGACGATATTTAGTATTCATTTCCATAAATGAAGTATGACTTTTCCAAAATCGGAATATTACATTGTAGATTATGACTCTGTTTCAACTATTTCTAGATATTATTTTTTAAAACGTGTTTAATGTAATTTTGAAAGTCTAATGAACTACAGAGTCACTGACAATATTCACCATTCAAATACGAAACGGATCGAAAAATTCAATTTATTTTATTGGCAAAACATGATTCGAATATTGGCAACAAAAGTTATTTTATTGTATTGAACAGTTATTAAAATAGATGTGTGGCAAGGAAAACATTTACCTCCAGTCTTATTTCTTATGCTCGTCCAAATACATTTAAATGATTCGTGTGTGGATAAAATGATACACTTGACAAAATAAGCTCTTCGAAATACGCTCTTGAGTTTTCAAGTGTGTATATGTAAACATATATCTATATCTAAGTATATTTGCATACCTCTGGGACTTTGATGACTAAGCTTAACTCAATATGCTAGTAGATCCGAGGAAGCTCTCGCCCTATGTGTGGTAGTGTTTGTATACACTGTCAACTTTTACCACCAACAGTGTCACCTGTTCACGACTCAAATACTTTGTGTTGTTTCAGACACTTTATCAGTGCTGGTTTTATTTGCATTATTGGCATATATTTCACGGATCCTTGACATATTGCTTGGATGCCAAACAGAAGGAAATCCTTTTAAGATTAGAGCATACACCTTGGATTTCTTTGCTAAACGATACAAATCATTGCATCCAATCAAATTGAAATGAAGTCAATATTTCTTTTGAATTTATATTATAAAAAGTTATAACATTTGTTTTGGATTTATTTGAATCCAAAGTCAATGTTATGGAAGCCCCATGCGATGGAGGAGTACAGTTGAACTTAAGAGCAAGTGCAATTCGATTCAATTCTTTATTTCTGAAGTTTATCACCAGCCAAATGTTAAGACACACTATAGTTAATAACAATTCTACATTAATAAAAACTCTTGAAACGCAAGTCTAGACTTGAAGTGAACTAAATTTATGAAATTTCCAATTCTCTGAGGCCCCTTTCTTATATTTAATAAAATAATTGTTCTGGGGAATTATCAGTTTCAAAGACTAAATATAAGTTTTGCCAAATGGTTAAATTGTACATGAGAAAATATAGTGTTATGACATTTCAAAATATTGTTCAATAGAACTTATTAATGATGACAATTTAGATACGCTGAGTGGATAAAACATGAATGATTATAATACACTCAATTAAAACCGTTGACACAATCTAATACTTACACATGTTTCACCAATACACCACTTTTTATTTTTTGTATCATGAAGGGTGTTATTTGTATGGGCACTTTCTATAATTTACAAAGAAAATTAATAACTGTGTTAGTTGACCCTTTGTTAAAGAACTAACGAGACACTGTAAACAACCCTTATATCGCTACAAGTATTAATATTAATTTGAGGGTAAACAAATTTATCTTTCAAGCAATACAGTTTTTAAAACGAGCTAATGTGAAATCAACCACATGTTTTATAATAATCATATAGCCTATATGATTTTAAGTTCTTTGTCAATTAATCGCTCACTGAAAGGCACACAAGCAAATCAATATTTCGTAAAATTAATTCAATCGGCAGGGGGTTTCTTCTTGAATAGGGGCGTTTTAATATAACGTATTTTCACAAAATTCTTCTTCACACTTGAATAATAACGATGTATGTATGGACAAAAGGTATAAAAATGTATTCCCAATTACTGCAATTCAGAAACCTTTTCCAGCGATATTGTTTCGAATCTTATAAAACCCGCAGAACTTTTAATCGTGGATGGTGATGAAATTGATTAATGTTAAATGTGGTCCCGAAAGAGACTGCAATAGATCATATATTAACATATTTTCAACACGGTAAGTTTATCAGCCAAACAGGAGTGAAATAGACATTCACTAGCAAGTTATAATTCGCACCAGTCTTTATCACTGGCAAGTATAAGCCTTGATGCACTGCATCAATATTGGTGTCAGGAATGTGCCTGTCCAAGGTTGATATTTTCAAGTTCTTGTAAGGTAGGCTGAAAAGTTGTCACAGAGAGGTTCATAAAATGCAACAAAAGCTGATGCCAAACATGGCATTCGATGGGAGTTGATTCCAATATTTTAAGTATGTTTTAGCCAAAATAAAGCCTTCTCATCTTGCCTATTAAAACTCTGTTTTGCATGTACTTTCGTCTAATCATATTGCATAATGTAAAACATTCACACTATCAACAAGCGGATTTAGCGCAATGAAATGCACACCAAAATATTGAAATTGCTTTTAAACCTGCAATAATATTTTATTATGTAAACCATTTACAATACTAACAAACATATTTAGCAACAATGAAAAGAACACCGAAATATTAAAATTGCTTATAAACGTGCACTTTCATCTAATAATATTGCATTATGTAATAAATTTACAATATTACAAAGCAGACCTAACAGCGACGAAAAGAACACCGAAATATTAAAACTGTTTTGCATGCACTTGTGTTTAATCATATATTGTTATTTAAAACATAACAAGCAGATTGAGCGCAATGAAAAGAACACCGAAATATTAAAATTGCTTATAAGCGTGAACTTTCGTCTAATAAAAGTTCATTATATAAAACCAAGCAGACTTAACAGCGATGAAAAGAACACAGAAATATTGAACGTGCACTTTCGTCTGATAATATTTCATTATGTAATAAATTTAAAATTTACAAAGCAGCTTTAACGCAATGAAATGCACACCGAAATATCAAAATTGCTTACAAACATGCACTTTTGTCTCATAATATTGAATTATGTAATAAATTTACAATTTACAAAGCAGATTTAGCGCAATGAAATGCACACCGAAATATTAAATTTGCTAATAAACGTGCACTTTCGTCTAATAATATTGCATTATGTAATAAATTTACAATTTACAAAGCTGCCATAGCTAACGGTGAGCTGAGTCAACTAATGTACATATCATCTGTCTCCAATACAAGGTACTGCCACAGGCAGAAGCTATCACGACCCCGGAGCTAAATTGCATTTCTGGAAAAAAGTCGGTAACTCCCATAATACACCAACTCCATCGTCTGAAACCTGGCTCTAACATAGGTAAACAATTTAAACACGCAAATGACACACAGTTGTCAAACGCAGAGAACATAAACCGTGTTTCAAAGGCACTTTATGGCAAATTGGTGTTGACGTTCGCAAAGAATAAATATTCTTTTCGTTATTAGTGTAGCGAAAATGAAGTTGTAACAAGATTTTTGAAAAATATCGAAATATACCTGTTTGAGTCTCTTGTTTAACCAAATCAAATATAAGACATAATTGCGAAAAATTCTAATTATTTTATCACTGTCCTTTTATACGTACATTCTTTCATCTTTGGATTTATGGTAAATATGATCAGTATTTCACTTTGAACAACCGCTGGAAGACAATGTTGACGATTTCTGTTACGATTCCTCGTTTTTAAGTATCCTGCAAATATGAAACTGTTATCTCAATGTTAATTGTAGTCTTTGAATATATTAGACAAAATAGTTTGGGGAAATGAAAATGATTCTCACTAAAACGTGATCAAACCTATCACTCGTACCTCTCTGCATTTCTGGCCTGAGTAAACGGGCAAACGACTGTGTCAGTTGACACTAGCACTCTAGTCAATTAGTGATAAGGCTACAGAGCGATCGGCACTAATGGATATTTAAGCGACCTCTGATTGTTTGAAGACAATGAAGGTGAAAGGTCATAAGCTCACCTGTCACGACCTCTACGGAACAGTACTCATTTCCGATTCGAGGCAAGGTATGATTGATTTGTTTGATCTGATTTTAATGAGAAAGTGATGAACGTTTATTCCACATCATAAACTTATTGATACCATATCCCTTTCTTAATCGAAAACAATCAATTAAACCAATTTAGATGGAGGGAATATAATTGCGTTATTACAATCTCAAACATAAACCCTTTAAAAAGATCTCGCCATATTCTGAAAAGGTTCAGGTTTTTTTATGTTTTATGTTTTACTTTTATTATAAAACAATTAAGCTAGACTTATAGCAATGTCCTTGTGTGTCATTTAGAACACAATTTAAGCGTCACATTCAAGGAAGAAGATTTAATTGAATCAGAAACTAGTTAGGCAACACATTATAAGGTATATGTTACGTCTTTTTAATAATCAATACATTAAGAACCCAATACAAACACATTTAAATGATTTAAAAGAAATATATGATATATCACACAATATCAAGTTACCTGGGTTAACTACATGAACGAAAGAGAAAAAACTTCGGCGACTGAATGCTTACAAAATTGAAAATTTTAATTACTTCGAAATTAAAAGAATTTTTTAATTTTCAAGAAATAGAGAATTAGAAAATATCAATTACACTTTAACCATAATTGTAAGAGCGCTTTGGACTGGCGCCAGGAATCTAAGTTAAACAATATAAAAACGAGATATTTAATTTTACAGGTCAAACTTTTTTTAGCAAATATGTAAAATCTATACACGACTCTCTTTACAAGATATTTAAAATAATTATAATATAATACTTATTAAGGAGAAATGTGTTGCCTTGCTTCAATAACGAAATATAACCAATCATAGATGAAGTTCACGGAGAATTTTAAAGAATAAGTTTGATTTGTTATATTTTTGAAGAAATATGTTCAAAACTTTCCTGAAATGTCAATGATGAAAACAGCTCTTCATAATCCTCTTCAATTCGAACCGATGCATGCTCTACCCACAGAGGTTGCAAACGGCATCTTGATCCTCGTTTGAGATTATTGGTTAGAATAAAGAAAAGCCTAATTGTGCAATTGGCCACAATGTTCAAAAGTCATCATTTTGGCTACGGAATCATTGGGGGAAATACACTGTTCCATGGGAGACATGTTTAATTAGCTTATTTTTTTATTGTGATGCCAGAAGCCAGGAAACTGATCGTATTAAATCAGAGGTTGGATCAAGATGACGTGAGCTACATCTGCGTGGAGAGAAAGCATAAAGCACGGTCAATTTCATAGTTGTTAAATCTTTAAGATGCTGATTGACATGCATGAAAGAAACTACACCAAAGCTGCTATTCAACAGTAAATTGTCTAACGTAACCGTGTGTACTACTCAAAAGAAGTTTAGGGTCATACCTGGTTTCTGCCGGACATGTTTCTACGCATAGATAGATGTAAATTCAATTCTAAGCAGAAATCTTGTTGAAATGGGTTCAGTATATCCTGACGGCAAATACTGTGAACAAAGCATAAGCGACATTCATAAAGAATGAGTACAGCTGTTTCCCAAAAAGGAAACCCAAAAAGGAAACCCAAAAAGGAAACCCAGCAAGGAAACCCAGCAAGGAAACCCAACAAAGAAACCCAACACAGGTACATGAAACTGCGCATCGCCCATTGGCGTTATGGTCAGACTTTATTAGTTGGTTATGTCTCTAAACGTTTCATATGCATTTTCCATGAAATAAAATTCTATCATGAAATATTGATACAGCCACTGTTCGTCTCGCCGAAATCCGTGGGTTCCGGCACTTTCCCCTGGCAGACGAAAATTGCACCACAATCCATTTTAATTTCTTTATCAAATAACAAAGCTTACAAAGGGTGGTTCATATCACAATGTCTTTGCCATGATTCAGTAGCCAAAATTATGATTTAAGAACAACGTCGCTGATTGCACAACTAACTTTGATTGTCTCTAATCAGGCATATCCCATTCTAGCCCACAAACTCGGTGTATTAGAACAGAGGCTATATCAACATCTCATGACTTGATCTGCCTCTTTTTTGAGATAATAGTGAAATAAATGAACACAGAAATGTGTATTATGACTATCATGACGATGCTACTTTCAACAAGAACAAACCATTTTGAGAGAGAAGGAAACATTGCGTGTGTACGGTTTTTTCGTCCAACATAGAAGCTTACCATTCTTTGTCTGCAACCAAGTCTCTGTGCAACTTTTCTCTCTGTGGAACGACCCTGCAGCCAGGCAATAGTTCTTCCTCTATGAAGATAGGATGAAGAAATATAGGTTTTGCCCTTAACTACTTTTGAGTAGTATAAAATCATCATTCATGGAATCTTTTAGATTTGATCAACTTTTCCTAACAAGAAACCTTTAGGTCAACACTTTTGGATGATTTGTAAAACGGATCATACTTCAAGTAAACTGAAACGAATATGTGATGTGCCAAAAACCCTTTTGGCATTCCCGAAAAGAGACAATTTGGGAATCAAAAGGAGAAATATAGATTTTTTACCTTTCTGCAAATATTCATTATTACTTAACAATATGATAAATATTTTTACCAAACAGATTCCGAAATTACAATTCTGATACATAATTTGAGTTTTGCATTTTGTGTTGCATTTATTGAAACAAATGTAGTCCTGTAATAATGCCATTTTTCGATTTCATCTGCTCTTAAAACACCATATAACACGATATTTTAACTGCTTTCGACAGAAATGAAACACAATTTCATCTTTCCGTTTTTGAACGTTCGACAGAAATGAAACACAATTTCATCTCTCCACCTTTGAACATTTCAAATACAAATTGGATACTGAAGTCCGACCTTTTAAAATTACAAACAAAATGATTAATTTTGTTTACGAATAAAAAAAAATTTGTTTACAATTTTTGTTAAAAGTTTACTTCGTTTGTGCCGGAAGCTTTATCTTGTAGTTGAGACTTCATTTATGAGAAGAATATTTACAGAAAATCTCCTAAATATATCTCAACAAGTTTTTCAGTATTCTTGCCAAATAGTTGAGGACCTAAACAATAACCCTGTTGTACCCCAACACAACTAACATACCCGTTTAGGTACATGTACAGGCCTATCCGATTCTTTATGGACTCCTAAATAACACACGTTCCTTCACCCTATATGAGGTTTCCAAAATCCTTAGATTACTTATGAGTAAATATTTGGTTTAGACACCCATCGATATTCCCATGGGTTCAGGAAGCACGTCATTAAAGTTATTGATTTGCTGGTAAATATACCATATTTGAACACATAAAGCGGGAAAATCTCATAAAATGTTATTTATTTGTGTTAAGAATGTGCCGCAGAACGAAGTTTATACAACACCTTTAAATCGTCGCGATAAGGTTATTAGATTTTGTTAGGTTTATCGACATGCTACGTACAGTGCATTGAAAAAACAGTAAATTTGTATGACGTCATACATATATTACAAGGATGACTTGGAGATGTACATTTAAGAAAATGAATGCGCTAAAAATATTGATGTGCCTCAAAAGTTTTTTTATCTGTCGTTCCCTATCATTTCTTCTTGATTAATGATTAAGTGAGACTTATTTTGTTTGAATCACGTATACTTTCGTTGGTTTTGTGTGACTAGAGTATTGATTATTTGAATGTTACCATTTTAATGTTGATATAGGCAATGTTCAGTTATTTAATTTGTATTAAAACAGTACAATTAACAGATAAAAAGACTGGTTTGATTGGTTGTGTTCAAACGATCATACAGAAGCGTTCGGTTTATGCATATATAATAATAATAATAATAATAATAATAATAATAAGAGTATTTGTTTTGCGCTATTATCCATCCAATCGGTTGCTCAAAGCGCAGATCCAGTTCCTAATAGTTATACTTGGAGAAGAGATGTGTCTTCAATTTAGATTTGAAGACAGCTAAAGATGGAGAGTTCTTGATTTCCAACGGTAGAGAGTTCCAAAGAGAAGGAGCACAGAATGAGAAAGACCTCTGGCCGAAGGATTTAAGATTGACCTTAGGGACAGTTAGTAGCAGTTGATCCTGGGATCTCAGATTTCTGATTGGAGTGTGTTTCTGGAGAATTTCTTGCAGGTACTCTGGTGCATGATTATGATAAGAGCTGTAAGTCAAACACTGAACTTTAAAATCAATTCGGGCCTGTACTGGAAGCCAGTGAAGTCTCATTAGTAGGGGTGTTACATGTGATGATTTCTTGCATCTGTATATCAGTCTGTCTGAGGCATTCTGGACTCTCTGAAGCTTCATGACGAGATCTTGTCTAATGTTGATGAGCAGACTGTTGCCATAGTCGAGTCTGGAGAGAATCAGAGACCTGACCAGCTGACTAGTGGCATCCTCGGTCAGCAGATGTCTAATCTGGCCGATACTCCTCAGGTGATAATAGCATGTCCTACAGGTGTGTTCAACATGCTTGTCCATTGTCATGCCGGCATCCAGATAGACACCTAGGTCTTTGACTGCATCCGAGAATGGTATTGACGAATTCCCTATATCAAGAGTGGATTCAGGAATAGCTTTCCGTTTTGAGTTAGTACCGACAAGAAGAACCTCAGTCTTGCTATCATTCAGCTTCAATTTGTTGCTGATCATCCATGATCTGATGTCAGATATGCAAAGTTCAAGGTCACTTATTGCTGTATTGGAGCTTGATTCAACAAATGATTTCTGTAGCTGTGTATCGTCAGCGTACGCATGGTGGGGAACGTCATGGTCATCAATGACTTCGCTCAGGGACGCTGTATACAGGGTGAACAAGATTGGTCCAAGGACCGAACCTTGTGGTACTCCCCAAGTAAGGAGGACTGGATCTGACACGGCACTATCGATGACTACTGACTGAGATCTGTGATGTAGATACGACTCGAACCACTTGAAAGCAGTACCTGACAGTCCAATGCGAGTCTTGAGGCAGTGGAAAAGCTTGTCATGGTCGATGGTATCAAAGGCCGCTGTCAGGTCTAATAACACCAGTAGACTCAAACTCTGTTTGTCAGCCGAGCGCAAAAGGTCGTTTGCAACTCTGAGGAGGCATGTCTCGGTGCTGTGTCGAGCTCTATATGCAGACTGGTACTTGTCGTTGAGATCGAATAGTTCAAGATGTGCTGTGAGTCGAACTTTTACTGCTTTCTCTATGACTTTGGACAAGAAAGACAAATTTGAAACTGGTCTGTAATTTTTTAAAGTGTTGTTATTGAGTCCGTTCTTCTTCAAAAGAGGCTTCACGAGTGCTGTCCTAAACGATACAGGTACAGAGCCAGTTACTAGACTTGTATTAACAATCTTGGTAATGACTGGCGCCAGGATATCCAGATATTCCAGGACTAGAGTGGTTGGAACTGGATCTAGCGTGCAATAGGTTGGCTTTGAGTTCCGTATGATTTTAACAATGTCTGATTCCAAAAATGGTTGAAATACATCTAAAGTTGATTCTATTGAAGGTTCAGCATCAGCCTCTATAACTGGGAGTTGATCCGCAGAGTCTAGATCTCTTCTGATTGTTTCAATTTTATCCATAAAGAAACTGCTGAAATCAGATGCAAGGGAGTCTTTGCTTGTTGAGTCTGGCAAGACCTTCTTATGTTCTCTGCCCATTAGGGAAAACATAAAGCTATAAAGGGCGCTCGTAGAAGTTGCATCCATAATTTGAGTTTTGCAGTATTCTGATTTTGATTTTCTGATGAGTGTGGCGACTACATTTCTCGACTCTTTGTACATTTGTCTGTGTACTTCGAGGTTTGTTGTCCGCCATCTCCTCTCTGCTCTGCGACGATTCGCCTTGGCAGCTTTTATCTCGTCTGTATACCATGGTGCTGATTTCCTGTCTGAGACCACCTTCACCTTACAAGGGGCATGTTTGTCCAAGAGCCGTTTTAAGGTGACGTCATAACACTCACAGAGCGCCTCAAGATCAGAGGGTGGATCAGATATCAATGTCGATTCCATAAGGTCTTTTCTAAACTCCTCTCTGTTATATATAAGGCTGTTTGAACGATTTTCTTGAGAATATAATATCTAACGACATGAATTAAACTATATAAGCACATGCATATAGTAAGTTTTATAGCATTCTTAAACCCAAATGCCCACTTAGTCGATCAGTATCTGTAACTGCAGGGTCTAAGTTACACATTTCCATGTCACTTTTCTTTTTTGTTATCTTTTCCTTCAGTATTTTCATTTTAATTGTTTAAAGGTCTTTCCGTTCATAATCACATGTTCAACTTATCAATCTTATAATTATACCAATCATCAAGATTTACGTAAAATCCAATATACTTGTTAAGTAGTTTCCTCTTTTCTATTTCCCTATCTTTTTCTTACACAATCTTCATTTAAGGGTGAACAAATGTGTTTCCTCTCCAAACTTAGTCATAGAAATTTCAGTTTCAATAACGATGACATAAACTTAATAAATTTCCTAAACCTATTACCAACATATACACCGTACCGTACACATGTACCGTTTTAACCTGTGTAATATGGTCAACATTTTAAGATATACCCCCATTCCACCGAGCATACGACCACACTGCGACCAAGTTTTGTCTCCCGGTCGTGCACACTCTCACTCACTCTCACTGACACCGCACTTGAGTCTTGGGAAGATCCCCATGCTCGCACAAAATATCTTCCACACTCTCCATTGGTCGCATGTTGTCGTAGGGGGGTTTGCGATTTCGATGGTCCGTTTTCGAAAATCGCACAACTTCTGCGATCAATGAAATTGATTACTTGCTCTCAAATTCGGTTGTAAAGCGCTCGCATCGGTCTCAATGGGGTCTTGGTACGGTCGCGTGATAGTCGCATGAACGCGGACCTAGGTCGTGTCCACTCGCAATGCACTCGCGCTAAATTATCACTGGCGATCAAATAATGCGATCAGTGGAGAGCGCTTCAAGACCCCATTGCGACCGCACTGCGAGTGCGAAATCCTATCCGTCTTTTAAAGCGACCAATCAAGAGTGTTCCCGCGCTAATTCGCGACCAATGGCGAGCGCTTCTGCGAGCGCAATGCGACCGATTTGAACGACATTGCGACAGGCACCAGGACTATAAAAACCCACAACTGGCGGTCTTTGGTCAGTCGCAGAAACAGTCACCTAGCTGTCAACATCAATCGAAATTCGCTTCCAATAGTACTGCCGTTGAACATTATGGGTCGAACGAAGAGAACAACTCGGAAGAAAGTTAATATGCCGACTCGTGTGACATCAAAAGAAGGTGACCAGAGGTCAGCTACACCCGTCTTAGAAGAGAGTTCTAATACACAAGAAGACGTGGTCGGGCCGTCGAGATCTACCTCTCACCTAGACATACAGCCTCCGTACCCAAATCGCATGCCGTCGACGCCTCCTTCTCCTTCGTTGATGGTGTCTCATCATAGCTAAGGTGCAGTCGCCGATATACTGTAGTTCTTGTCTGGTTTCAGAAACCAGAGCAACTACCAGGGCCATTTCATCTTCCATCTTATCTGTATGCTAGTCAAACTCCGAATGCCATGATTGCAGCTGGTCGCAGTCCTTTTTATACTTTGGGCCAGAGCTGTCGTGAAAAGATTGTATCGAGGTCGCATATGTCTTAATGCGGTCTTGTGAAAATCGCAATGGTCGTACTGGAGTCGTACAAGACTCGCAACTGTCGTTATGTGGTCGCACTCGATTGCAAAAGCAATCTCACTAGTCGCAAGTTGGTTGTAAGTCGATCGTATGGCGATCGTATGGCAGTCGCCGAAACTGTCGCGGTGATCCTAACCACTAGCATGAAAAATCGCCAATTCGGTCGTATCTCAGTACGACTATGTTCAGACCGACATGCGATCTATACTGCAATTCGAATCAGTCTAAACTCTGTCTCAATGTGCTCGCCAGAAAAAAGAAATTAATCACTTTTTGGTCGTAGTGGGATCGTATAGCCGGCTTGGTGGAACCGCAATATCATATTTTTTTTAAATTGTTGGTATTTATGTCTGCGACCAGTGCGTCCGGCTTGATCGCGGCGATCGCATATCGGTCGCGGTATAACGATTGCCTAAATTATCAAACCGATTTATAATGTTTATTTCTTGAAATGAAATTATCATTTAATCTTATTTGTCCGTTAAAAAAATTACACATTTACAATTACATATCATCTTTACATGAGAAATGGTCTTTTTAACATTTGTATGTGGTTTAAAAGACATCCTGCCCATAGCATCTTCGGTTCCTTTTCAGTCTACTGTTTGATCATAAGTCTTACTCAACCAGCCACTTGAAGTCTTATTCACAAAGGGATGAATGATTCAAGATGACTTATCTAGATGAGAGACTACCATACTTGTATAAGTCATCACAACCTATCAATGAGACGTGTCATTCAGTGTGTTTCTGGAACGGAAGCTTCGTCTTTCCAGTACTGTTTGCTTGTTTCCGCCTTGAGGTCGGGGTCGGAACTTCACAGGATGGTTCAAGTAGGTTATATCGTGCCAATTCGACTGGTCATCCGAACCTCAACGTGTGAATGATGCTTATGTAAGGTGTATCAATATTCATTAAAGGGACACAGAGTATGTTGATAGGATCACATATGTCAAATTTTGAAATCGATGTTATTACATTAAAGGTCAATCAGTACATTAGAGCGAAATTACGGCCATTCAAAGTCGAAATTTTGATCGAAAATCGGACAATGTGGCTCCAGTGGCGCGAGCAAATTCGCCAAACGTAATTTTAAAACCATGTCATAAGCTGACAGGAAGATATATTCGATTCGATAGTGTTTATTTGGTATTATAACTAATAGGTAGATCAATTGGATGCATAATTTCGAATATTAAACGTATTTGAGATGTTTTCTTGATTTTTCCATAAAATCAAGCATTTTAGAGATATTATGCATAAATAGATATATTTGCAAGTCCAGTGATGAGATATGAACTTCACTTAGCATATTAAATATTTTGTAGCTTATCGAAACCAAATACAATTTTAAGAAAGATACTCTGTGTCACTTTAAGTAAACCAGTCAGTACAGCTGCGTATCTTAAGCTTGTCTACTTACCTGCGTTTTTAATGCAAATATCATGTAATTTAGTATGTCTTTAGGGCATCCTAGCATTGCGAAAACGAAACGAATAATGTTGACATTTGAGGACATGAGTTAACATTCGGTTTGTGTTAACATATTCGTATGTCATACCTTAAAGATAACCGTCACTAATTTGGCAGGGCATTGAAATGACCAGGTGTCAAAATTTCGAAAACACTGTTTTATTTTTTCTCTACAAGATCCTTCATTAGTGATCAATAGCTTTAGACCTAAGTCATATTTGTTCCTTTGCATTAATGCTATGTAATTACACTGATTTCTTTCTTACAAAACTTATATGGAATATTTAAAACGAAATTTGACCTCATCTGTTTATTTAATCATGCCAAATATCTAAATTCAATACCAGTGACAAGACGATCCCGAAATATGGTTTGAGAATGATTTGTTTACTAATGAATAATTGGTTGTCGTTTGTAGGTGCTCCTGGAGTTATTTTATTGACGTCAAATGAAACCGATTTTACATGATATTTGCACTTAGATACACAAGCAAGTGAACAAAATTAAGATACGCAGCTGTAGGTATTGTATTAAAACTCGTGTTTTTTGCGATACCAATTTATGTTTTGAATCAGTGCCAGGGACAAAATGTTGGTTTTATTTCTGCGCCCTGGTTACAAATTTAGAAAAAAAGATTTAAACAATCATCTAATATGTTTGAGAAGGTGAACACTTGACCTTAAAGTAGTTATGAAGTGCAAAAACAATCGAATATCAGAACTTGGTGGAAGACTGGGGTGTATACTCTGTCCATACCTGTTTTAATGATTCAACACTGTTAAAATCTGTACTAATCCCTGAGCGGTTATAACCACTTCAACGACATAATACTCTCAATTTCCTTATCTTGTGCATAGACGGACTTACTTGTGTAAAGAAATAATCAAAGTCATCCATAACTATTACACCCCGAGAGTTTCTTGACATTTTTTGGCCTTCGATAAGTTTAAAAATCGAATAAAACTTGATATGAATTCCAAACCTCTCACATAACCATCCCAAAATGCCTTATCATAGGTATATACTTTAAACAAAATGAGTTACATGAGTGCAGAAGTCGAAACATATCTGATTTCATGAAGACATATATATAATATTAACACATATAACCTATACAATTTCTACACATCACTCCAATTACTCCAAAACATATCATTTTTTTAAATTCGAATTTTACTGAGGTCACAAATTCAAATAACGTCTAAAATTGTAATCATTTGCAAAAAGTTTAAAGTTTATGCTTCTTTGGTATCAGCATTGCTTAAATGAAAAAATAAAGCCAAAAGTGTAATTTGTCTCAAATGCAGAAATCAGTTTGAAATAACTTCATAATGACAACGTTGCCATTATCTTGTGACCATCTATCTTAACTATGTTTATGTAACATTTTCAACCTTAATACCGAATTAACGATCGGAAGTGAAATATAGTTTACATTTTCAGAACATATTTGGAAATTTGCGGGTCGAATTAATAGAGAAATTATAGGTTTACTCAAATATGTTTTTCAGACTGCTAACGACAAGTTTCCAAAATAACGTTCGACTGACGGCATGTCCTCGTGTCATATAGATAAATCTACAAGATACCTGGTAATTTGATTAAATAATATTATACGATGAATACCATGATTAAATCTCTAAAAGGCAACCACATCATTTTTGGTTGAAGCTGTTTTGGTTCAATTTTTGATTTTATGATGAACGTTTAGACTTCCATAATAGTTGTCAAATGTACTATCAATGTTTTTCTAGATGGTGACACCAGTCATATTTGTAAGTCTCTTGTCAAGCTAATTAGAAACAAGCGAAATTTCAATAATTCATAATTTCAATAAATCTACGGTTTCCAGACAGGTCACGATTTTCATGTAGACTATAGTTATCAGTTCAAACCAGGTGCACAACTATTTGCGTTGTTTGGTCACATATCGTTCAAAATTGGACCTTTGACACGTAGAGTCGTTGACATGGATTTAACCGACTGTCATGTGACCTAGATGCATGCGCTGTGACCTACATTTGGTCACGTGATGACTCATTGGGTTCCTTTGATGATGCGCACACTTGTCTTCGCCGCCGGAAGTGATTCAGTTCTCGTCAGCTGCTAATGAAGTCACGTGACCTTGTTCAAGTTGACGAAGTCCATTTTTTTAACATATGACTAAATTTGATAAAGTGCACTTTAACCCTCCGACTGCCAGGGCGCTATAGAGGTTCAGTGAATGCGTTATTTGTAAGTGCGAGTATAGGAGACGAGTCAGATCTTCATTCGTCAATGTTAATTAAAAGGCGATTAACTAATAAGTATAAAGGAAAACTGTGTATTGAAGTGATAATCACAGTCAAAGGCAAGGAAAAAAGTGAATGTTTGTATTGGTAAATCATTATCGACAATTCAACATGTCTTACTATAACTGAGATAAAGTCCGTTTTGATTGTATAAGGTACAACATTCACACACAACAAGTAAGTTATAACTGATATAGTCTCTGTTTTAGTTTGGTTTCAACACCACATTATATACCGATTAATTAGGTAAATCCTTATCGAAGTAGAAAGAAGTGATTTTTTTCGAGAACAATCGTCATACAAATGTATCAACTTTAAGACAACATATGCTTTTATATTTGGTAGACACTGCTTTCTGAAGTACATGTACATGTACATATAATCATTCAACATCCGATAAATGCGTCGACTGTGTAAAACCTTATGGGACTGGGTTAAAGGTCGTTGCTCGTTCGATTTTAGGGCATATCAAAGAAAACTCTGATGTATGTTATGAAATTCTTGAACTTTCTCTTTTTTAGTTAGAAACCCTGCATAGCTAGTGAAAACACCTCGTTAACTCACCATGTGAGAGCTATATATACCAAAAGGTATGTTGAGCTGTTATGTAATGACGGGAGAGTGGTACTGCCATTTTTCTTAAAGTTACGTAAACAAGAATGTTTCACTCATGCACATTTTTATATTTCACTGAACTGTTGCATTTTCTTAGTTTCCATCATTAGTTGCACAGCCTTTTGAAATTTCAATGCTAGCAAAGCAATATTCATTCTCTCTCCACAGAGGCAGATCAAGTCATCAAATCAATGTTCTTATTAGACCAATCCGTCGGTTCCTGGCGGAAAATTTAACTACAATCCATTTGGATTTTTTTGCAAATGGAAGCGCCTCTAGAATGGAACTAGAACTTTATTCACTCAAGGCTACAGAGTAGCATGATGAGGTTTACAGGAGTTTGCATAGTAATGAATGATAACAATATACTAACAGATATGATATCATATACACGGGTAATATAATACTAATATGTTTACCTTAATTTACAAAGTACGTGGTGACAAAATATAGACAGTTTGATTAGATAAGAAACATTCTTTGTTTGGAAAATAGTATTCATTTAATACATAGAAGGCTTTGTAATAAACGTTTGTGGAATAAGTTTTTTCCTGATATTGTCAAAGTATTGACAGTTGAATATATAATGATACTCGTCTCCTATTATATTAGAGGTGCATAATGTACATTTTCTATTATCATAGTCAATATTATATCATGTTACATTTTAGATTGTCAAATCATCGTCTCCCTGTTGAAACCGGATACCACCGTCCGGTAAAGTATAAGTGAATACCACCGTCCGGTTTCAACAAGGAGACGATGATTTGACAATCTAAAATGTAACAGATTGAAAATATATTTTTCAGGGAGATGCTGTAGGTAAAATTCAATATCAGTGCTATTTTTCATAATCTTATAGACTCTACCTTTTGATGATGATTCAGTGTCCGAATGCCATGCTTGTATAAAAATATCTACAAGACTATTCTTGACTTTATATTTATATATTGGAAAGGATGGTTCATATCACATTGCCTTTTCCATGATTCAGTTACCAGAATGATGATTAGTGGTTGCACAACTAACTTTGATTGCCTCCAATCAGGCATTTCCCATTCTGCCCAACAAACTCGGCGAATAAGAACAGAGGCTCGATCAACTGTTCATGACTTAATTTTCCTCTGCGAGGAGAGAATGAGCAATTGCGAAGTTAAGTTCTTCTGGTTAAGTAAAACTTTAGAATGCTGAAATAGCATACACCTTGATCAGAATATCTTGTTTTGTTCATTTTTGGATGGTTCATTGCATATTACATATAACATTTGGTACGTGTACTGTTGAAGCGAAGATGATGATGAAAACATGACTGAGTGATAAGCTACATATCTTACGAGGTAGGGTGATTAAAAATTTAAAAAAAAAAAACAGATTCATTGTGTTCATTGATTCTGTTTTTGGTATGATATGACACTCATATCTTCTCTATGTTCTTAAAGGGGCAGTTTCAAGATTTAACGTTAATATAATAACCTTAATAATTTTTTGGTTTTTCGTTTTTAAGTGCATGACAGTGATAAAAACAGAATTCAACTATCGTAACAAGTCAATATAAGCTATCCGAATCAATTTCCCTACCTAAAATGAAGTAAAGATGGTTGCCGGTATATTTTGCCGGTATACTAGTACTTGATGATTCCTGTAGTACCTTGATCGGGTTAAGGAATTAGATATTTGACCCCTTGAATCTAACACATTTGGCATAATATTTATTGTTGGAATTTGAAGAAAAAAAAATTAAAATTAAAAACGTAACGTGTCCCTTTAATGCATCTTTTACGACGTGTTGCATTAGGCTAAGAACTATATCTTAGAATATTTAATGGTTATGGTTAATATCGATTCAAATACCAAGTAACGTACATGTACATGTTCTTAACAAAAGTGTGGTACTAAGTTCGACTCATTCAACGTAGTCAATGAAAATCATTTTCTCATCACATATTTATCACATCTGTTAGAGATTAATGCCAAGCTGGTTTAAAAGTCGGATACATCCAAATGGAATATGCACTAATCACACAAGCTATCACATTGCAAGGATGCAGTTACATACAGTAACTATCATGTAGAAGAGAGAGGAAAAAGCAATGTATTTTTTAAATAAAAATTTCAAATTTCACACGTCAATATTTCACAGTGCGTTACTGTTACCAACCTTGACATTGAGTGTTAAATTACTTTCGGAGCCCCTTAAAGCCAAATTCTAGGGATTTACTACCTCCCTAAATTACTGCAAAGTGCTCTCAACAAATAAACAAACATGGCCTAGGCCCTTAACGGGATGGGCGAGTAATCTTTGGTTACGATACGTCCGATCTCTTTACAATAGAGGTTTTCAAATTTGGCTCGCCACTTCAGTAATTACTGAAATTAATGGCAAACAATTTTCACTACCAAAATCGTTAAGGATATGCTTGACTTAGCTTTTGTCCTTGAACGTGATCTTAAGTCGCTTAATCGCCATTATTTCTTCAGCTTTGTCGTTGGAAAGACTTATTTTATATTCTTCTCCACGCTTGAGTGTTGTTAGTTTGTTAAGAAAATTGACCCCCTGGTTATCAACATTGTCAACTATAGCCTTTCTGTGAAACTTCTGTAAACACGGTTAATTTAAAGTGAAACTGAGACAGGATTCACGAGGAGAAGGAAATGAGACCGCATGAGTGGGGAAATTTGGACAGTTATTATTCATCGTAGATCCTACATGTAGATGCTTTTTCGATAAATGTAGATTCAAAATGGTTCAATTAATATGCCTTTGTTACACAATGTGGTTTAAGCTCTTAACATGGGTTTTATGTCATAGAGTTTCTTATATATCATATAATTAAACATAAGCTGAAAAACAACTCCTTTATCCCTTTGAGTCAACGCTTGACAACGAAGTTAGAGTCTATTTCGCAACGTCAATAAAAACATAATAAAGTAGTTATATGTATATATCTTTAAATATCCGTCATTTTCCAACATAAAAACTTATAAAATGTTACTTTTATATGTCATAGGTTGATAAATGGATGCATGGATGAATGGATGGGTGGATAGATAGATACATAAATACATACATAGATAGATTTGTATGGGTTTCTCACCAGATCCTTTTACAGTTGTTATATGAAGGCATATCAATCATTCAAAATATCTCTATTCATACGTTTTTGAATTATAAAATGATCAGCTCATCTTTAATCGACGTCATTCGAAAACACAAGACAGGAAGGTGATCAATACTGAAAGCTATCATCTTCAAAATTAGTTTAACATCTACCATTTTGGATTTTTTAACATTGACTTGCAACTGGTAACAGTTATTTTCGCTTTCGGGAGGTCACTTGTCAGCGGAGCGGCAACCGTTTCTCTCCTATTAGCGGCAACCGTTTCTCTCCTATCAGCGGCAACCGTTTCTCTCCTATAAGCGGCAACCGTTTCTCTCCTATAAGCGGCAACCGTTTCTCTCCTATTTGCGGCAACCGTTTCTCTCCTATAAGCAGCAACCGTTTCTCTCCTATCTGTGGCAACCGTTTCTCTCCTATTTGCGGCAACCGTTTCTCTCCCATTAGCGGCAACCGTTTCTCTCTTATAAGCGGCAATCGTTTCTCTCTAATTAGCGGCAACCGTTTATCTCTTATAAGCGGCAACCGTTTCTCTCCCATTAGCGGCAACCGTTTCTCTCTTATTAGCGGCAACCGTTTCTCTCTTATAAGTGGCAACGGTTTCTCTCATTTTAGCGGCAACAGTTTCTCTCTTATTAGCGGCAACCGTTTCTCTCCCATTAGCGGCAACAGTTTCTCTATTATAAGAGGCAACGGTTTCTCTCTTATAAGCGGCGACCGTTTCTCTCTTATTAGCGGCAACCGTTTCTCTCTTATTAGCGGCAACCGTTTCTCTCTTATTAGCGGCAATCGTTTCTCTCTAATTAGCGGCAACCGTTTCTCTCCTATAAGCGGCAACCGTTTCTCTCCTATTTGCGGCAACCGTTTCTCTCCTATAAGCAGCAACCGTTTCTCTCCTATCTGTGGCAACCGCTTCTCTCCTATTTGCGGCAACCGTTTCTCTCCCATTAGCGGCAACCGTTTCTCTCTTATAAGCGGCAATCGTTTCTCTCTAATTAGCGGCAACCGTTTATCTCTTATAAGCGGCAACCGTTTCTCTCCCATTAGCGGCAACCGTTTCTCTCTTATTAGCGGCAACCGTTTCTCTCTTATAAGTGGCAACGGTTTCTCTCATTTTAGCGGCAACAGTTTCTCTCTTATTAGCGGCAACCGTTTCTCTCCCATTAGCGGCAACAGTTTCTCTCTTATAAGAGGCAACGGTTTCTCTCTTATAAGCGGCGACCGTTTCTCTCTTATAAGAGGCAACGGTTTCTCTCTTATAAGCGGCGACCGTTTCTCTCTTATTAGCGGCAACCGTTTCTCTCTTATTAGCGGCAACCGTTTCTCTCTTATTAGCGGCAACCGTTTCTCTCCCATGAGCGGCAACCGTTTCTCTCTTATTAGCGGCAACCGTTTCTCTCTAATAGCGGCAATCGTTTCTCTCTAATTAGCGGCAACGGTTTCTCTCTTATAAGTGGCAACGGTTTCTCTCATTTTAGCGGCAACAGTTTCTCTCTTATTAGCGGCAACCGTTTCTCTCCCATTAGCGGCAACAGTTTCTCTCTTATAAGCGGCAACGGTTTCTCTCTTATAAGCGGCAACGGTTTCTCTCTTATTAGCGGCAACCGTTTCTCTCTTATTAGCGGCAACAGTTTCTCTCTTATTAGCGGCAACCGTTTCTCTCTTATTAGCGGCAACAGTTTCTCTCTAATTAGCGGCAACCGTTTCTCTCTTATTAGCGGCAATCGTTAATCAATATAATCACGGAAATCACGGAAATAGAAATAAAATGCTTTTTGTCGATTATTTCTTTATTTGGAACCAACTTGATATTTGATATCTAAATATTCATTTACAATGGTTTTTCCCAACTTTTGTTTGAGAAACATTTTGTAATAACACGCGAGATATATGAAATTACAGGAGAGAAAAACGTGTCATTTTCACACCTCGAAATTATTTCAAAGTCGAAATGTATGTTTCTGATGCAAGCTATAGTATGCAAATGATCTGTAATCTCAGTACTATCCGCTAAAATACATCGTTTAATGTACATTTTATATCTTATGTCCTCTACTATTCAAATCTTATAGGATTTAAAAATTCATAAAATAATTGAAAAAGAACGTGTTTTCCTTCAAGTTTACAGACATGAACGCGTGTTACAAACTACTAAACTTAACAACTTCGTTCATAACTTTTGTTGTCAATTTCAAAGTTGGTGTGGCAACGCACGTGCAACTGCAAATTCAAGTGAAAAGAGCGCTGCAGGTAAATGTCACATGCATTGCTGGGAGTGACGTAAGTTATAGCAGGTTTCGAAATGTATTGAAAATATGCAAATTTTGGGCAGTTTTACCTGAACAAAGGCAATTCAAAATATATTTTTGCAATGATTTCATAAGGCCTAGTTGGGAAAAACTTAGTTATTTGAACATCTGTAAGAATTACTTACATTAGTCGAGTAGTAAAGAAATAAACGCCAAAAACCATTTTATTTCTATTTCCGTGAGTACTTTAAGTATATTTACTCCAATGAGCTACAATCTTAAGGAGCATGAAATTTGTTGTTGGTTTCACATATTGCAAATTGAACTCAATCGTATAATTTTACCGAGAAGTGTTGACTGTTGACGAAAATATCCTTGTAAAGCTTATTGGTTCTCTTTAATACCAATATTAAGGTTTAGGCAGTTATTCATAACGAAACAATTAAGCGCTTCAAGCGTAATGTCCAACTATTGGATAGGACAGCTTCTATATTGCAATAAATGCTACGTTACCATGTAGATGCTCATATCGTTGCACCATATCATATAAATGCATGGAATCTGAATACAGATAACTGTTTTAGGTCATACCATCGATTTAAATATATTTTTCTTGTATTGAAGGAAAGAATAAAAAAAGGTAATATGCATTGATTTTTACCGTTTGGCAACTCTTTATTTGTATACTGATATAACCTTACCTTTAAAGGTTTTTGTGATAAGAAGGTAAATAAGACAACAAAAACTTTGTAATTGGGTTAGTATAAAGTAGTCACGGATATAGAAATAAATGGTTTTGGGGTATATTTGCAACATATTTGAAAACATGAAATGCATTTTTGTTTATCTAGTCAATCAAGTTCTAATACGTTGTGATGGATATACCCCATTAAGCAGACAGCCATTGTCCAGACCCTTTTCAGAAACCCAGTACGCAGATCATAAACACAAGACCAACTACGGAAATCCTTCTGCATATAATGGAACAGTCCACTCGTCTTTTCAGATTCATTACTGAGAAATTTCAAAAGAATGTATCATATACACAACCTCAAAGAAAGTGGCCTTTTTAGTAAAGGCTCTTGTTATGTTATTACTAGCAAATAATGATACAATGATACTTGTGGGTCTAGAGATTTCTACTTCGTTTTGTTTTCTTTGTATTTGTGACAGGAATGACTGTGATGGGAATGAATGTGATGGTAATGACAACAACAAAATTCGAACGTAAAAATAAATGTGATCAAGATTTTAAGAGAAGACAATTATTGAGTATTGGGAGTATACGTCTTATGTTTTTCAAGACAAAGAAAACACATTGTTTGCATGAAAAGCTTAGGAGATATCGAACGTTTGGTAATGGTAATGATTTGAATTATTCGTGAAATTTCATCTGATAAATCATAATGTTTTAGAAAACCTGTATAAACTAGTTAAGAATAGCATGATATGATCGGAATGAAGCCATTTTCAACATCTTTCGTTTCTTCTTCTTATCTCCCCTTTTACAATGATGAGTAGTATGAGACAGTGTGACTTTAAAAACAATAAATTACGAGGCAGTGATTTTCAAAATTTGAATTCTCAGAGAAATCGGTTTTGAATTTTTTTGAACTTAGTGTCTACATCAAATAGCACGAAATTTTACTTAATCATATCGTCCCTTTCATTGAAAAGATTTTGGGTTAAATTAAAAGCTTTGACATTTTACACATGAAGATTGGGACATGGGGACTTGAGCAGACCCTAAGAAGAAAATGTTTTATAAATATTTTTGTTAACAATGTTTTTGTACAAACCTGCAATTGTTTGATAAAATCTTAGATTTGCATGTACACTTACTTGGCAAAATTATTACAAATAATTACCCTTGTACTAAAGTTACATTTTCCGGCTCCAGTAGGCCTCAAAATGGCATATGTTTACTCTAGAGTCAGAAGAGTTGTGTCCCTTTTTCGGTACATTGTAGTTTTACATGCCAACATATGTTATAGGCGTACATAAATAACAACCTCATTGCACAGCCGCCAAGATGCATTTTGGTCAACATTTTAATATGTTTATTTCTAGTTCATCTACATACAAACACACAGGCAGCTAAGTAAATTACAAGGGGTAATTATCAAAATTAAATTGCGCCTAAAAATATGTTTGTCTAAAATATATAGGCCTTCCTTGCCAAAATGATCGAATTCTATTCCAATGTAGACCAAAAAAATTATTTCGACAAACTACAAACTTTCATTTTACATGATGTTACAGATACGGTGACATGGCACGATCTTAAAATTGCTACAGAACATGTTTTTAGGATAATAAAGATGATGAAATTAATGTTGACTTCATTATAGTAATATTATTTAACATCATGCAACGCACTTTTATAAACATATGAGCTCGTTCAAAAAGCGAATGTAAATTTGTTTACAATTATTTCAATAAAACATTTGAAAGAACAGCACAAATTAAGAAGTACATGTCTATGATATTATTTATCTTTGCCAATGAAACATTCGAGAACATACAAAATATATATTACCTACATAGTGTGTACATATAAAACAATCGGACTAAAGTTAAATATGTGAAAAATGTAATATGTTCATTTCAGAATACTAAGGCAATCCCACCAAGAACCAGCAATCTGTGAAGCGCCATCTTATGTAAAATCTCTGTACTTCATCGATTATCCCCCTTTGACCATTAACATTTTATTTCCGGGTAAAATGGTCTCGGACATGTTTACAAAAAGGTTAAATGGTGACTGAACTGTGACGTGACAGGTCGCGGAAGGTAGGTAGCAAAGTTGCTTATGTCTTATTTTCCCCTATAAAAGAGAAACTTTTAAGTTTGTTGCATCTGAGAGTCACTAACAACATGTACAATGCCGTGAAATGGGTTTGCACAAAAACAGTAGCTTGAAGTTGAAGTTGAAGGCATGAAGCTGAAAACAACACAAGACTGAAAAAAATAATTCCTTTACAGTTGAGAAGATCACGAAATACCGATGCATTCGACCATACAGTTTCAAAGGTCATGATTTGTATAATAACATTGGAGTTCTTCAATTTTATGATACAAGATTTTACTTTGGGCAAATGCTCATAAAACTATTTATAGTTATGCCTCATTTGCTTGTGGTATTTTCTAAATAAACACATTTTAGGACACACAACTCAATCATCCAGATATGTGCAATGTCATTGAAATTGGGCTGGTTGTTGAAACAATTCAAGTGTTCCTTCTATTTCTAAAAGGTCAGTTTATGATTGTGTATCAATGTATGTAGGCCTATATTTGATTTCTTTTAAAAGATAAATGAATGAATGGTTAGAATTCACATTCCCAGTTTTAAAAGGTTAAAAGAACAAGGTTAAAATTTTGTCACTTAATTATGGTTTTTTAAAAAAACAAAATGTTTTAAACTCTTCTTTTTTTTGTGCTTGATGTAAATGTCATTGAGTTTCCATGAAATGTTGGATAATATATAGTTTAATTACTTCTCAATTGAAATGAAAATTTACAACAAAAAACTTTTAAGGAAAATTTGAGAGAAGACATAACAACAAAAGGTTCGCTATCATTGTTTTTATGTTATTTCTTTCGTGATTATATGACTTCCTTGACTAATTTTCAATAGCTTGTTTTAAAGGTGGGTTTACATGCCGCACATTTACCCCTGGGGTATTATACCCCCGGGGGTAAATTTGCCCCCAGGGGCAAAAATCAAATATTGCATTGCGTTTATATGAAATGAAATTGCAATACCTAGGGGCATTATTTTCTCTTCATATATTGACTTTTATAAGGATATTCAGTTTTGCCCCCTGGGGTATACAAAGTAAAGTGTTTACATGACAGGTTTGCCCCCAGGGGTATTTATACCCCCGAGGATTCGCACTTTGCCCCCGGGGGTAAGTATACCCCTCTTAAAAATTGCGTTTACATGGCGAAATTTACCCCCCTGGGGCAAAAAAATGCCTTTACCCCCGGGGGTAACCGCACATATAAACGGGGCTACAATTGAAGGCAGCAAAAGGGATTGAGAAAGGTTTTAGTAAATTAGAACATCACCCCTTCTTGGGTTTGTTTTTTAATATGCCAAATATATTTTTCACAGAAATCCAAAAGTCCTGAATAACTGTAGATATCCAAAATGCATACAACACAAAAAAATATGATTTTTTAATGAACCCTAACTCTCATTTACTTTTTTGTTGCAAAATTCAAAGAATTTAATGTATTTGCCTAAATATTTTTTGAACTTAATTAAAAAGCTCCAAATATGTTTCCCCAAATCTAATAGCAAGGAAACTGCTTTTATTACTACTGACAACAAGTATGAACTATAACCAGTTCAGAATTTCATGTAACTGGATATTATTTCATGAACTTAACCAAATTTATAAACAATCTTTAAATTCATTAATTCATTGCAAATTAAGGTCATAGTTTGTCTTAGGGAAATGAAACACCTCCAAAACTTGATTTATTATGTTGTGCATGACTACATTTGTAGTTAAGGAAGTGCTATCAATATTTATTTATTTTATAGCCTGAAACATAGTCACATGTTAGGTGACTAAGGGCAACTGTGATTGAACTATTGATATAGTGATAGCCTGTTGCAATGGTGATAGTCTGTTGCAACAGACAATTGTGACCCACTTTTGCAATAGGTTCAAAAGTTAGTCTTAGTAAACCTAGCCTCAATAACACTCTATACTCCAATATTGAGTCTAGCTAGGTATAGTAATGCCTCGTGTCAACCAACTTATCAAATTCACCAATCAGGGCTCAGCTTTCCATGCTGCAATAGTCTGGTTTCGCACATATAACGTTGGCTGAAAGGTCGGATGACGCGACCTCTAACTGTATCTCGCTAGACTCAGTATGGGAGTAAATCGAGTATTATTGAGGCTAGATTTACTTAGATTGCTTCCAAAGTATGGGATAAAATATATATAAGCTGTGATTATCGAAGGTTTTTAAAAAAAATATGATTGATGAAACAGGTCTTTCTGAAGTTTCATCATTTTGTAATTTAAAAGAAAGAGGAAAAAGGCCTAATTGTAATAGTGATAACTTGGGAAGAACGAGGTGAGAAACTTCTGTGGAAAGAGAATGACTAAAGATATATACTCATGACAAATGCTATTTAAATGGTGAGCCTAACTTTGTGACACCAATCATCATAATGACATCAAATTTGAAATGGTAACATACTCAAGTTTTTTTCTTACAGGTTCTCTACTAAAAGAATTGATCCAAGTTAACGATGGCGTCTAAGAGTGATCTCCCCTACTGGCTGCAGTACACGCCTAACGATCAGCTTGAGACGCCTATTGACACAAAGATCATAGGTAAGACTTGATATATAAATGTGTTTAGTTTTGACTTTACTTCTTATTATTCAAACCCTGTTGAGCTTTGGAGTCCATGGCACTTTCTTCCGAAGTTTTGGGACGAGATAAAACCTAAGGTCATACAAGTGGTTATTGAATTTTTAAAACCTTCTTTACCAATCCAAATCCTGGTGAGCTACAAAGCCCATGACGTTGTTCTCAATAGGTTCGGAGAGAATTTAACAGGTGGGCATTGCATCTTAAAGTGACACAGAGTATCTTTCTTAGCTGCAAAATATCTAATATGCTGATTGAAGTTCATATCTCATCACTGGACTTGCAAATATATCTATTTATGCATAATATCTCTAAAATTCTTGATTTTATGGAAAAATCAAAAAAACATCTCAAATACGTTTGATATTCGAAATTATGCATCCAATTAATCAACCTATTAGTTACAATACCTAATAAACCCTATCGAATCGAGTATATCTTCCTGTTAGCTTATGACAAGGTTACGTTTGGCAAATTTGCGAGCGCCACTCTAGCCACATTGTCCGGTTTTCGATCAAAATCCCGACTTTGAATGGCTGTATTATCGCTCTAATGTACTGATTGACCTTTAACTTGTTATTTTCAGTAACAGTTAGTTTTTCACGATGTAATAACATCGATTTCAAAATTTGACATAATTGTGATCCTATCAACATACTCAGTGTCTCTTTAATAAAAGTTTTTGCAATCTCTTCCTCTAACCATCCAAAGCCTGATAAGATACAGAGCCATTGGCTATATTTTTGGAGACGGGTTATGGCTAAGGTCATGCCAAGTTGTCATTGGACCTTTGAAAACCACTGACTTGTTTCGAGCTATTATACTCAGGTGATGGTATTTTCATACCAACAATTAGGTCAAGCCACTTAGGTTATACTTCAGCAAGTTTCTTTGGTTGGTAGTTTTATTGACATTCATGTCATATAGAATTCTGTTAGTCATATCAATTTCATTACCGTATTGGTCCACTGGTTTATCTTGTTTTGTGGAAGTAGGCCTTAAAGGTCTGATGGGTTTATGACACACCACATCTTTCCTCACAGAGTCAACTCATACATGCAATAATTGGCAAATTTTAATCTTACAGTATTTCCCTAACTTTTAGGACCAATTCTACTGATAGCATAACCTTAATCAAAAATTTAATTCAGAAATCTTATGCTATGAGTTGAGGTGATTTCGGGTTCAACACTGCTTTCAACGGTATTTCGCTTATATCATGGCTGCTAGTATTATTGCAGAGAGAAAGCCCGCAACACTATTGTGGCCATGCATTGTGGTGAAACCTGCAAGCATGGGCTGGAACTAACAAAGCATGGGTGGAACTGTGCTAAAATTCAGTGTAACATTGCACCCAAAGCTGACCGCTGTAGAACAGTTCTCGATTGCTGCAAAATTGCCGAGCCCCTGGCAGGATTCGAACCAGAGTCTGTTGATCCGAAGCCGAACACGCTAACCAGTAAGGCTTATATTAGCTTGTTATAGAGGCAGGCACATGTTTTACCTTGCAGTGGATGATGGACATGTCATGGCACAGTTTCAGCAACTGCAAACCCTTTTAAAATTACTTGAATTCGTCAGCTCCTTTTCTGTTTATTAAAAAAATAGCTCTAGAACAGAGCAAGCTGTCTTCAAGATATTTTTATGGTTTGAAAAATTACCCCTTCTAAAAATTGACAAGCCCTGCTATGTGAAGAAGGTTTGTATCTCTAAAATTACACAAGCCAGGTTGGCTTGCTGACCTCTTCTCAAATAAGCCCAATCCAAAGGGAACCAGCAATTGGCAGTCAGGCAGACATTGTTAAAAAACAATGAAATACCTGAAATAGTACAACCAATTGTTGCTGCCATTCTCATTGTCAATACACAATGTCCAATTCACAGGGACGGTGTAAATACTCAAAAGATTGGGTTATTCTCATCTAAATTGAGATACAACCAATCACTCGAACCTCTTTGAGATTCTGATCTGAGTACTGTTCTAAAGGGTTCATGTCAAGAGACACTGCTGTTAATGATTTGAGTATTCCTTCAATCAATGTATCCCGCCAGGGGCTCGACAACTTTGTCTGCAGTAGAGAACTGTTCTACATGCAGTATGGTTTTGGTGCAATGCTACACTGAATTTCAGCGCAGTGCCATCCATGGTTCGCTAGTTCCAGAGGATGCTCGCAGGTTTCACCACATTGCATAGCCACAATTGTGTTGCGGGCTTTCTCACTGCAATAATACTAGCAGCCACGATATAAGTGAAATACTCTTGGAAGCAGCGTTTAACCTCATATCACCTCACCTCACCTCACCTCAATCAATGTAATTTTGACTATGAGTATAAGACTACAAATACCAAGAGTTTCATGGAGTGAAAATGTTGTAACTGTTAGGTATAGTTAACATTATAGCCTTTTTACTGTGGATTTTGTTGGGCCTATCACTTAAGTCAATATCTTATCATGGTGTAGTGGTTTGCTTCAATGACCCTGAGAGCTATGTGAGATGTAGCACTAATGATGTTGGTAAAAGCACACAAGTTAAAAAGGTCAACAGAATACAATAGAACTCGAATATAGCGTACTCAGATAGCGAACAATCGGATATAGCAAACAATTTTTTAAGTCCCGTCAAAAGCCCTATGTATGGCGGCCAAACATGAGTAGCCAACTCGAATATAGCGAACTAAATTCCTTGATCCCTTGGAGTTCTTTATATCAGTGTTCTACTGTAGAAGCATATTTGAGATGTGAAGAAACCTGCTTTTTTCTCTGAATTTGCTTTGTTTACCTCTTTTTCCTTATCCTTTTGATCAATTAAATATTGTTGAACGCATGTTCAACCCAATTGCATGTCACTTTTTTGGATGCATGTCAGAGTGACATAAAGATTATTGACATTTCCTCAAAAACTCCATTCTCAAAAAAATTTTCAACATTACCAGGTGAAATTCCAAAATGGCTGACAGGAACATTGTACAGAAATGGTTGTGGGATGTACAAAGTAGGGGAGACAACTGTGAACCACTTGTTTGACGGGATGTCGGTCCTACACAAGTTTGTCATCAAGGACGGTAAAGTCACCTTCCAGAACAAACTCCTGGACTCAGACTCTCTCAACAAGAGTCTCAAAGCTAACAGACTAATGGCGACTCAGTTCTCCACAGTAGCAGCACCAGATCCTTGCAAGAATATCTTCTCAAGGTGAGTTAACTGATATACTGTTCTAATCTCAGCATTGTCCTTCCTACCAAAACTTAACCTTTAGAGGAGCAGTAGCATGTTTTAGGAGGAATATCAGGTGATGTCAGGAAAATGAAAATAAATGCAGTCTGATTAAAATCGACTGTGATTCGAGGTAAAAAAGTTTTAAAATATTGTCTTTAGTCGGGTTTGAACTTCAACCAGCCCGGCTTTCCTCTCATTCACAGTCTGAAGGCACCCCTATTACCCGCATGTTCTGATGCAAGCTCATCTAGCCAATCGCAAGGGGCGCAGTAAAAGCTTCGGTATCATGCAGGGGCAGGTAACTCCAGTGTATCATTCGTTATACATAATCGCCGCTAAACGCTATTTAAAAACGAGGATGTGATTGGTTAGCTTTTGACTGGGTTTGTCTGCGCTAAACTGGTCATAGGAACATACGATAGAGATGGGTGCATTCAGACCGAGACGGAGAGGATGTTCTGGCTGGTTCGAGCCCCGAGAGAGACAATATTTTTGATATTTTATTCCTCGGAGTACGGTTGATTTTAATCAGACTAAAATAAATGGTTCCAATCGCAAGAAAATTTTGGTTTTTGGTAAACCCCCTGTGTAGATTTATCGGAACGAAAGAGCTGGATTATCGAGGGTGCATCTAATCATGTATATGACACATCTGAGGCTTTGCATATTTTCGATATTACTTTTTTCTGTGTTTATCGCAACAGATTAAACTACTTTACATCGTTTTTAAGGGTAGTGATTGTTTATGGAGCATTCCTAAACTTCTTGATCTTGTGTTGATAAGAAATTAGGTCGCATTAAAGAATTCATGTCTTTTATTGTTGTACTTTTCAAAGATATGTAAAATGAGGGAAGGGGGGGTGGAGGGGGGGGGGTCTGTTTAAATCACTCACTATTCATTATGAGTAGTTGGTAGCAAGTGGTCCTGTGTAATGCTCAGTCGACCGCTTTCAGTAAAGTTCAGCAACAAGGGGTGCGGCTCGCTTGATTAGTGGGTTACCCGCTCATTGCTAAATAAACTGAGAGTTTGAAGGGTTGATTCCCTACCCGACACTGAAAGTCGAGAGACTTGTGGTGTCACCTTGGGCGAGAGACTTTATTCAAAATGTGCCTCTGTTCACCCAGCAGGAAATGGGTACCTGGAAAAGAGTTGTGTTGGTGGTGACCTTCTAGCAAGAAATATGTCAGCTTGGGTTAGACCAGGGTAATAATGTTGATAGCTCCTTGAGCATGCTCTAGTGTATGGGAATGAGCTCCTAATAGATACCCATTATAACTATTATTAAGTTATCTGATCAGAGAAATTTTCATCTTTTGCTCTGTATTATTACACTTGAAGAAGATCTTGAGATTTACAACATGTAAATCTGTTCATTCCATGATTTTGAGCATGATCTTCTAGGTTCTTCTCCTACTTCTCCCCGGAGGAGATGACGGACAACATGGCCGTGAACATTGTGCCTCATGGTGATATGTTAGTTGCTTTCACTGAAGTACCATTTGCCAGCGCTGTTGACCCAGAGACACTGCAGAAAAAGGAAAAGGTATTTAAAGATAATGAAAACTGTATGATAATATAAACAGTCGTACCTCACTTACCAAGACCACGAATATCCAGAAACCTCGCTTTTTGGGCGATTTTAGAGTGAAAGGAATATTTCTCTAAGAATATGAACTCACTTATCCGTACCTCGTGCTTCCAGATCCGGACACTAACTTTCAATCCATATCTGTATATTTGTACTGAAATCCGATTCAGATATATGGACGGTCTGAGCATTTGTCTGTATATTTGTACTGAAATCTGATTTAGATATATGGACGGTCTGAGCATTTGTCTGTATATTTGTACTGAAATCTGATTTAGATATATGGACGGTCTGAGCATTTCTCTGTATATTTGTACTGAAATCTGATTGAGATATATGGACGGTCTGAGCGTTTGTCTGTATATTTGTACTGAAATCTGATTCAGATATATGGACGGTCTGAGCATTTCTCTGTATATTTGTACTGAAATCTGATTCAGATATATGGACGGTCTGAGCATTTGTCTGTATATTTGTACTGAAATCTGATTCAGATATATGGACGGTCTGAGCATTTGTCTGTATATTTGTACTGAAATCTGATTCAGATATATGGACGGTCTGAGCAATTGTCTGTATATTTGTACTGAAATCTGATTGAGATATATGGACGGTCTGAGCGTTTGTCTGTATATTTGTACTGAAATCTGATTGAGATATATGGACGGTCTGAGCATTTGTCTGTATATTTGTTCTGAAATCTGATTGAGATATATGGACGGTCTGAGCATTTGTCTGTATATTTGTACTGAAATCTGATTGAGATATATGGACGGTCTGAGCATTTCTCTGTATATTTGTACTGAAATCTGATTCAGATATATGGATGGTCTGAGCATTTCTCTGTATATTTGTACTGAAATCACATTCAGATATATGGACGATCTGAGCATTTGTCTGTATATTTGTACTGAAATCACATTCAGATATATGGACGGTCTGATCACTAATTAACATAACCACAATCAAACTGTTTTCTAAGGGGCTCGTTACGTTAATTGTTAATCCATTCAGCAATCGTATAATGCTTGATTGATCATTTAGCACAATCCACTTCATTTGTTAAAATAATATTTCACTATAATATTATATACGGTACATACCAAACACAAAAACATTTTGAATAAGATAACTGGACGACTCGCTATCTGGATAAACGAGGTCCTATTGTATATATGATTGTAAAGTCTAGATACTTATGTTTCACTGAGTCTATAAAGGTCTTGTATGCAAATACCAAAAACATTCTTAATTTTTTGGTGGCCATAAATGTTATTTTATCAAAAAGGTGAATTTTCTTTTTCAGTGTGATTTTGGTGACATGGTAGCGGTTCATTCAGCCACTGCCCATCCCCATTCTGATGCCGACGGTTGTATGTACAATCTTGGAACATGCTTTAACAGCAAAAAGGCTTACAACATCATCAAAATACCTCCACAAAAAGAGAGTGAGCATTTTATTATAAAACATTTTATACAAATTTTTAAGGGGATTTTGACTCAAATTTCTTAATTGCACCATGATTCCAACTTTTTATCTTTGATTTTGGAATTGACCCTTTTGCAAAAATTGATTACCAACAACAATATTCCCTGAAAACAGGCTTACAACATCATCAAAATACCTCCACAAAAAGAGAGTGAGCATTTTATTGAAAAACATTTAATGCCAATTTTTATGATTATGACTAAGATTTTATTAATGGCACCATGATTCCAACTTTTCATCTTTGATTTTGGAAGTGACACTTTTTGCAAATTGATTACCAACCACAGTATTCCCATGCAAGGTAGAACTCACAATGATTGATCAAATCAAGCCTTGCTGCATTGCAGCCAAATTCTAGGTTTGAGTTCTGCCCTCACTGACAAAACAAGTTATTAAATAGGTATAAGGGAAATTTTTTTGAATATCAAGTTCAGGTGCATTAAACTGAAGAGCTGCCACAGAAATGATTTTGAAATGCAGCAAGGCTTTAAACATCCAGTTGTTGACTGGGGGAGTTTGCCTCTGGTTCACCCTAGGTTTTTATCCTATCTATCTTTGTTTTTTAAACTCCAAGCCCCCTTTTCCTCTTCTGGATGTAATTCACTCCATTTCTGCTAATGCCATTGAATAAATTAATAACAGCTATTGTTGCAAGGTTCTGTAGCATGTATTTTTTACGAAAATATGGAATCCTTACAAAAACCAAAATGAACGTTACCAAATGCTAGATAGTATGTTTAAACAATAAAAGGCGTAAAAGAATGAGAATCCAAGATTCATATAGTATGCCATTGGCACGAATATGATATTCCGTTTATTACTGTAGTGGCAAAATTAAAGAAAATACTCAAAACCTACTTCTCAGCATAGCCAGACTAGCCGCCGCTGCCCCTTTAGATTGTGACGTCATAGGTGAACCGTGACTTCAAAGCATTGTTTATAATTATATATTTGATATATGATATTTTGCCCTAGGGCAACATGAAAAATATGAACCTCAATATGACTGCCCTTGTAGGTAATAAGTAATATTAATTTGGGAAAATTCACAACAATTTTAGAAAGCATGCAATTGCATTATTATCCTATTTTACACAAAAGAAAATATTAACATTTCTATTTTCAGAGGGAGACAACCCTTTTAAGAGAGCAACTTTGGTTGCAACAATTCCATCTCGGTGGAAGGTCAACGTCGGCTACAACCACAGTTTTGGAATGTCAGAGAACTACTTTGTCATCCTTGAACAAACCTTGGTCATCAATCTCATGAAGTTGATGCTTATGGCTTTAAAAACGAGAGGATTTGAATCTTGTATGACTGATTATCCAAAGGAAAAGGTACTTGATCAGGTTGTGTGTCATATTCCATTCCCGGGCTTATTGAAATCAGATTGAATATATCACTCGTACTTTACCTCATTTCTGAATTGAGTACTGCATCTTTGAAAATGAGAGGATTTTAGTCTGTTATGACTGATTATCCAAAGGAAAAGGTACTTGATCATGTTGTGTTATATATTCCATTCCTGGTCTCATAATTAGATTTAACATATCACTCAAACCTTACATCATTTCTGAATTGAGTACTGTGAAACAGGGAGTATTTGAATCGGTTATGACTGATTATCCAAAGGAAAAGGTACTTGATCATGTTGTGTGTCATATTCCATCCTCGGTCTCATTATCAGATTGAATATATCACTCGTACCTTACCTCATTTCTGAATTGAGTATTGCATCTTTGAAAATGAGAGGATTTGATTCTGTTATGACTGATTACCCATAGGAAATGTACAGTACTTTATCAAAATGGTGCCATATTCCAATCACAATCTCATTAAGATCAGATCGAACATATAACTCATACCTTATGATACCTGAATTCCTTAACTGAGTACTTCACATTTAGGTCATGTCAGGTGGTCTGTCTTTTCACCTTCAATAAATTCAAACAATTCTAGGCCTGCTTCCTCATTTGGCTCTTTTGGTTTGTCACAGATTGAGTGTCACATGGTGTTCCATTAATGTATAGATACAAATAGGAATATATATATTTTTTTTAAATCGTTATTATTACCTGACTTTTATGTCACTAGTTTGCCTCATCCTCTGAACTAGTTATATCTTATTTCCTCATGCCAAACCATTTTTTAGGGAAGTTGAATTGGTATATTGAAAAATAGGTGGTTTTCAACTTGTTCTTTCCCATATTTTTGGCTGTTACATTTGGCATACATTTGGCATTAATATACAATTATCAGTGAAAAATAAGCAATAAAATCTTTCAAAAAACGTGCTACTGCCTCTTTAAGACTATCAAATATAGTCTACAAAACAAATATCTACCAGTATTTTGTTTGCCCTGCTTCATGACTGTGGAGCCATGAATACAGTCTAGGTCTTAATTATGCAAGTCTAGATTGACTGAATACACATATGAAATTAAAAGCCTAAGGAAATAGAATAACGTAAATGAAGGTACAGCAATTATTTTTAATATTTCATAGACTAACTTTTAGTATAGTATTTTGTATATTTTCAGGCCATTATCCACTTAGCAAGACGGTCAGATAGAGAAGAACCCGAAATAAAATAATGTAAATGAAGGTACAGCAGTTATTTTAATATATCAAGACTAAATTTTAGTATAGTATTTTGTATATTTTCAGGCCATTATCCACTTAGCAAGACGGTCAGATGGAAAAGAACCCGACGCACGCTACGTTGCGGACTCGTTCTTCTGTTTCCACTTCATCAACTGTTATGAGGATGATGGTCATCTGATTGTTGACCTCGCAGCACATGATTCAGGTCAATGTGTTCGTGATCTGTATCTGGAGGCGTTGAGAGAATTTGGTAAACTGGAACCACAATTCAGAAGATATGTGCTTCCTCTGAATGTCGAGGTATGATATAAATAATATATATTTCCAGAAACAAAAACAAAACAAAGTTAATAATAATAATAATAACACTTTATTGTTCTCAGTACATGTACATTTCTGAAATTCGATATGCGCCCATGGCACCCGGCAGCCACGGTGCAGCGCCAGTTAATGCGTTGTTCTGTCTTTACAATGCTGAGTGTCAAGCAAGGCAGCAACAACTCCCACCTTTTGACGTCTTTTGGTATGACGCGACCAGGAATCGAACCCCGGTCTTCCGGGTGACGAGCGGACACTCTACCACTGAGCTACATTTATAATAGGTACATAGGATAAAGGATCAGCATTCAGCCTGAACAGCTTATTTAATGCTTCTCCTCAGCAACAAAACAAGATTACAAATGACAAAACATAGAAAAGAGGAAAATAAAATAAACAGCTTATATAAATGGCTTCTCCTAAAACTGAACTGAAGTGAATGAATGTAGAGGTACAGTTCCATTTGTAATGGATCACAAAGAACTTTATTTTGACAGTAATATATTGGACAAAATTTCTATTAGGGATGTTTACTGTCTTTCTTGAATTTATGATTTCCAGCATGATCCCTATGTTTAGTCTATTGACTCATTTTTATTCTTTATTAATTTTTTTCTTCCCTTGACGTTAATTTCCATAATTTTCAGCTTAACAATTTATATGTTGAAATGCTTGGATGATATTTTTCATATAAGTGAAAAAGGAATTTTATGCTTAAGACATTAGCAAAACAGAATGGTATATATTTGATATTTGATGTTAGTCTATTATAGAAATTATTTCAGGGTTATATTACAAGGCAGGGAGCAGTTTTACCACCTTACGTTACACCTCTGTACTATAGTCAATTAACCAGGTAGATGATGTGTTTATTCAAATTAGGAATTGTTGATATGTATGAAATATGCTCAATAAAATAATTTATCATACAGTGTTCTCAGCATAATGAAGCCAACGGATATTTTCGATATCCGTTGGGCGTAGCTAAGGGTCATATATGGATACCGATGCAAATTTCAAAGGTCAAGGTCGGAATTTCTTTCGAAAATTCCGATGACGTCACAAGCGTTAACATTTTGAATGCCTTTAGTAACGGAGAGAGACATTACAATATGAATCATATATTGCATAGAAATTGATCTAAGAAATAACAACAACACTGCATGGATATTTAGCCATTTCCATGACTTAGTAGTGCCAAAACACTGTCATCACGGGTTGAATGAAACCGACCGAACAATTATACTCACAGGTACGAAAGGCAGTTCAAGTCTCATGTTCAAACACTTCATTTACCCATCTTCGGTGTTCTTTACTTTAATATTGTTTAGCTCTCCGGCCATCAAAGTTCGTTCAATAGCTGTTTCAACGCAAGCTGCCATTGTCGCGTAGGCGAAGGGAAGCAACTCTTGCCCCTTGGCTAGATTGACTCATCCTCTCGATGACGTCGGATCAAAGAACGTCAGTTCGATCCCGCCAAAGACCATTTAAAATGTTTCTAATTTTTAAAATCATCGTATTTTATAGATTTTTAAAATGTCAAAACTTTTGAGTCGTGACAAAATAGCTCAAACGACATTAAAAGACATTTATAAGGAGGAATTATATTTTGTCAATTCACCGTCAGAATCATTGCTCTATTCATTTGCATATATCAATGCGCGAATCCTAAAACAATGTCAACTATTAAAATAATTTTATCAGGCATTTTTTCGAATTAAATTTTAAAATGACATTGTATGATAATGAAGTTATCATGCTCGTGTGTTTTGGGATCGTAAATATCCTGCATTAGGAATAAACACTATGTATTTAACTAGCCAAGGCTCGCAAAATACAATGTTTATTCCTAATGCAGGATATTTACGATCCCAAAACACACTCTCATGATAACCTCTATATATGAGAAATTTCAAAAATTACAGAGACAATTAGGGAATTATCTTGTCACCTTGTCTTATACCAATGCTACAGTGGTTGAAATAACCTTTGAACTCGATAGATTTGAAATTGATATAAATAAATTTATATTTGTATGTAACTTCTAAAATTTGTCAATTACAGGGAGAAGAAGGGAAGAATCTCGTCACCTTGTCATACACCAGTGCTACAGCAGTTAAACAAGCAGATGGAACCGTTCTGTGTACACCAGACTTCATCACTGGGGGTAGGCTCATGGACAATTTTTTTTTAAACAATATCTTTAACTTGTGGAAAATTTATCATTTGTATAAAAGTAAATTTGAGTTTAACAGACACTGTAGACTGTAAGCATATTGAAAAAAATATTTACTCCCTCACACCCCTCTTTGGATCCACCAAAAAGTAGCATCCTGTATTTAACCCTTACGATGCTATTCACGGAATATTCCGGGCTGCCGATAACATTGCTCATAAGCTGTGCAGGGGAACTAAATTAAACTAATTAGCAGATAACAGTGGCTGGCACTGTACAAGAATATTCAGCCACGGTGCCTTTTAGAGCATATAAAGTAACCAGCATCGTGAGGGTTAAGAAAGTTGGTTCAGTTACATTCTGTTCAATTGTTTTCAAATTCTCGTTCTTACATTTTTCAGGCCGAAAGGAAGCTGTGATAATGGAACTACCAAGAATCAATTATGCCTACAACACCAAGAAATACCGCTACGCCTACGGATGTGGCATTCTAACCAATGAGAATGTGGTAAGATGCATATGCTTTACAATAGCATCAAAGGCTGTTTCATAAGAAACATGAAAATTTAAGTTCCTAAGGAAGTACTTTTAGATTTGCATTCTAGAAGTTGATGTGATGATCAGTAAGGAAAATTATTTAAAGCCAAGGAAAAAAAGTTATTTGTTTCTGGTTTCTGCACATGTCAGTTTCAAACCCCCGCATCAAGCCTTTTTTCAAAACAGAAATTAAGTCTTTTGGCCTAGGAAAAACAGTGAAACGCATGCTCTCGAAATATTATTAGTTTCTGTCCGTGAGTGCCTTCAAAGACGCAGTGAAAACAATATTCAAATGTTACAGTTATTTCTTTTTTCTTCATGTTCACATTGGGCCTAATGGATAAACAATTTCTTTTTTCTGTAAAAGGGAGGTTTTGCCATAGCCCCAATGATTACTGCACAACAACATGATGATCTATGTTGAACCCTCCCTTTCATAGAATGAATAGGTTTATACAGGAAATATTTTATCAAAATGATCCTAAAAAGATAACATTCTCAATGGCAGATCCAGGGGTTGTGGATATTTCTTGATTTTATATTCATGGGATTCGTTGCTCTTGAACAACTACAAATTAAGTACCAATGCCTTCATTGATTTACCCCCTTGAGATCCCTTTTCGTTGGTGGAAGAGTTTTTAATTAAACAAAGCTCATTAGCCAAAAAAAATATACAAGGATTAATACTGATGAAGTGAAGTCTAACAATAAAACCCTGAAATGACACTATCAGCAAATCTAAGTTTGGAAAAAAATAAGATCAAAGAAAAGAAGATTAAGTTTTCTTCATCTGAAATTTTTTTTCTTATCTTACTCAGACTATTATCGTTAAGGATCCGGCTGACAGACTAATGTAATGCATTCTCGCCCCACAGAGGCAGATCAAGTCGTGAAATGTTGAAACAGCCTCTGTTATATTACGCCGACTTTGTGGGATAGAATGGGAAATGCCTGATTGGAGGCAGTCAAAATAAGTTGTGCTATCAGCGACACTGTCCTAAAATCATCATTTTGGCTACTGAATCATGGTAAAAGCATTGTGATATGAACCAATCTTTCCATGCAAGAAGCGTTGTCATTTGATAAAGACTTTCATGACTTGATCTGCCTCTGTTGGGAGAGAATGATGACAATGCTGGTCTGATGTGTTCTTGATAATGAATTGACATTATATTGCCACTTGTATATTATTTCAGCTTACCAAAGTGGATTTAAAGACAAAGACGACTCTGACGTGGCAGGCTGACAATAATGACCAGGTGGGAGAACCAGTGTTTGTCAGTAAACCTGGATCAAAAGACGAAGATGATGGTAAGTTGGATAAGGGATCACCTGTACAAATTGAACTTTTCGTATTTCCTCAAATAGACACCTCCAGCGTCTATTTTTGCAGTGAACCCTTATCCCGGACATGTATTCGAGACCCGGCGCGTATTTACTTAAAACAGTCATACTTCCAGCCTCTATTAGAGAAGCCGCGTCTATTCTAGGAAAATATAGTAGTAAGTTAGTTTCAAACCTATCTCAAATGCTTTACTGGGGAATGATATTGAGTGTACAAGTTGACTTTTATATGATTGCTGCTGGTTATGATAAAGAGGAGCAACCATGTTTACAATTGTACTTATAATAATCAATGTGAATGTCAAGTTACAATGGAGGATAACAGTGAGTTGGAACAGGGACTGGGTGTACAAATGAAATATGAATGGTGTCCGATGAAAAGTATTAGAAAGAGGAACCATGTGTTCATTTTTTATATGAACCGAATCTCAGGGTACATTGGAGGATGACGGTGAGTTGGAACAGGGATCATGTGTATTAAAAAACTTACCGTATTAATAATTGTGACTCAGAAGCTTCGAACAATGTAAATAGTAATTTGAAAGGGTACCATGTATACTAATAATTCTTGTTGTTAACCCTGTCTCAGGTGCATCAACCTGTATACAAATAGAACTTTCCAATATCACTATCTCAAAGGCTGCACTGAAAGATTGTTATCAATTGGAACAGTGTACAAATGGAACTAAGTATTAGCCCTGTCTCAGAGGTTACACTGGAAATGATGATGGAAGATGAACTTATTGTTAACAATGATCTTGCTGTTGTTATATCATGGTATATGGTTATGATGGTGAATAACATCATGGAATGATGATGGTAATACCGGTAATGGTGATGATGATGATGGTGGTGATGATTGATGATGGTGATGATGATTGAAGATGTTGGTAATAATGGTGATGATTAATGATTGATGATTGTCTGATGATGATGATAATGATGGTGATAATGATGTTGGTAGTGGTGGTGATGGTGGTGATAATGATGGTGATGATTTACAGACAGACAGACAGATTTTATTAGTATATATTATGGCCCGGAGACCAATAGTACAATGTAAATGAATTTCACAATAGAAACAGGGCTACCATGTAATAGGACAACCATAACATCAAAATAATATCTCAGTAACATTAGAGGTTTACAAATGATGTCAATTTGATCGGTAACGATTGATATGGTATAGGACTAGCGATAATCTGTACAAAAGCTGGACATTGTTTGTAGTTAAAAGGGAAATAAACTTTTCTTTAGTTGGGTATTTACAGAAATATAAAGGTAAATATTTATATCTTAAACATGTGTATTGAGGGCACTCCAGAAGTACATGATATTCATCCTCCGTGAGGTTACAATAGTTACAGATGGAGTTTTCATTGACAATGATTTAAATGTAATAGAAGTTAAACTACATGTGATTAGATTAAAAAAAGGGATGAACCAGTAAGCAAATTGTCATTACAAGGGGATTTGATATGCAACCCTATTATCTAATTGCAATGAATCATTTGATAAAACTTTCAAATTTGGTATTTTATCCAATATGTTAACATTGTGTTTCTTTTCAGGAGTGATCCTCAGTCCAGTTTTCCCAATGGAACCAGAGAATCCTTCCATGTTGGTTGTTCTGGATGCCAAGACTTTCAAAGAACTTGGACGTGCAGTGGCCCCTGTTGGCATCAAGGCGCCGATTACTTTCCATGGAGACTTTATCCCCTGATCAGAACCTTAATTGACCCTTGACTTCTTGAATTCTTCCAGTCTGATTTAAATGGGCCTAGTTCTGAGGAATAAAAGTTTTGAAATATTAACTCTTTTGAGAACTTGTTATTTTGATAGGTTTCCTCTCCACTGAGTCCAAACAGCATGCTCTAGCTGACTTTAACTCAGCTTATCGATCACAAACTGCCGGCAAAAATACTGTTACAAAAATACGCTTTTCATATTTGATTAATGCATCTGTGTCAAGGTTGTACGCATTTGTTACAAGAATATGCTTTTCCAGGGGTCGAAACTTCTCCTTTTGCCCTACTAGCCATTCGGACTAAAAGCGCATTCTGAGAGAACTAGACCAAACATTTTCCAACTAGCCAAATAATCTAAATGCTCATATCTTCTTTAAAATTTAACTAGTCCTTTGGACCACTAGTTGACATATTTTACTAGCCCAGCATCATCTTCACTAGCCATGGATTACCGGGCTAGTGCTAATTTTGAACCCTGTTTTCTTCCCTGTGGCTTCCATGTCAAGGTTGTACGCATTTGTTACAAGAATACGCTTTTCCCATTTCATTATTGCAATAAATTTAACGCACAATTTTGCATCATGAGAAATTCTAAATCTTGATGTACATTTACCGAATTTACCATTTGGTAATGATTAAATGTTCAATACTTAGTTTAGAGAAGGGTTTTTACAACTCGCGTCCATGAATAGTTCTGAAATTTGTTGTTTTCTTGTTCATGTTTGTGAGATATTGCCAATATTAGATATAAAATAACCAAATATTACCAAGTTTCACATCTCCAGTAATGTAAAACATGTTATAATAACAAGTATAAACAGGAATGTCACTTCTGATTTGGTTTTCACAAAATACCAAAATAGGTATTTTTATATTTTTGCCTTTGTCTTTTTCTAAATACCATTCATTTACTTTTATTTAATTTATATATACTTCTAGAATACTTATAATTGGGTGCAATTGGAACATATTAATAACATACCAAATCAAAAGATTGCAATATAGTATATAAAGGTAGAGATAACTTCATGCAATTTTCATCAAAATTAGACATTTGATTTTGGCTTCTGTATTTTGGATGAAAGGTTTTTGACATGACATGAATTCATATTACAATGTTTTTCATATGAAAAGCGAAAACATATTTGTCATGAAAACCATAAAGTGCCCTTTTTATGCCCATCATCCATTTTGCAAATGAAATGTGTAATTTTCAAATTGATAATTTCTTAACAAAGAAAATCACAGATATTTTATGTATATATATATATATAAATTGTAGTTTAAGAAAAATATAAAATGTTGTGCTATATATTTGTTGTTATCTTTATGTATTATACATGCATGTATTCCAAATATTGATGTGTTTACACAAATCTAAATAATTCAACATTAACAGTTCCATGTTTGATAATACAGTATCACCTGAAAAAAAATCTGTTGATCTTTTTTATTTAGATTGTATTTAGACGCAACAATGTTTTAATATTAGGCAGGAAATTTCTTATGCATGATTGTTTTAAATATAAATAATAGCCAGTGTTATGTTATTGGTCCAATTCAAAAATTTGTTATTCTAAATATGATTATACTAGGAATATTCAAAATAGTGCCTTAACACCAGCCACCAGTTTACTTTTATATTTGGCTTTTTGGAGAAGAGGTCAGTAAGTTTGACTGGCTTTTGTAATTTTTGGGATACTAAGAGTCTGAACATTACACTTTGCAGGGCTTGTAAAATGGTAGAATGCTGGTTGATTTTTAAACCACAAACCCTACGTATAAGGACTAAAATTAATTTTAAACACTGATAGAGATTTTGTAAAACTTTGTTTATTTTCCAATTTTTGAATTTTATTCAGATTAAATATCAATTGAAGGGAACTGTAAGCTATTGATGAAAAATAAGAGTGAATTTGCTCAATCTCTAAAGATTGTTAATGATTGAAGCCAAGAAAAGCATGAGGACCATCTCATCCCTATCAATACAATTTTTCTGACAACTTTTAATTTGATCTGATTTTAAATTAATGGTTTTCCTATTTACTTTGTTACATGAGACATGATATATATTTTATTTGTTACATGTATGTTTTATATCAATATATCTTGTATGAATAATAAAATTTTGGGAACAACAAGTTTGTATTTGTTTTTGTTTCCATGACCAATGTTTTGCATAGAATGGTAAACGAAACAGCAAGGCCAATACTTTTAAGCAAATATGTGAAGTTACAGATGAACTTTGATTTTCAACCTTTCCTTTGTGAGAGATTGAGACATATTCAAACAGCTGCACCCTTTCTTTGTTAAGCTTTATTTGCTGTTTTGCGCACAACTTACTCAAAACTTAGTTTCAGTCTCTGCAAAATAATTTTATAAAATAAATATTTAATTTATAATAGAAAAGGAGCCTCTGACAAATGGCTGTAGTTCACTTCAAATCTAGACTTGCTTTTCGAGAAGTATAAACTAGAGTCTTAGGTGTAGCTCCTATGTAGCTCCTAAGATTGTTTATATCCCCGAGTAACTTCGTCAATTTTAACTTTTCTATGTTTGATTGCTAGTTAACTGTAAAGAAAAGAAAAATACGTATTTTATTTAATTTATACCCACTTAAGTGGGTGTCTTTGTTCTCATTTGCAAAATATTTGCAAGTTTTAGGGCAAATACATGTGCCACAGTGCCTATAAGTTTAAATCACTATCGTGAACGAACTCTTGGACATGTTATGAGTGCATGTGAGGTCAGAGAATCAAGGCATAACCTCAATATTATATAATTTTAAACTCATCAGGCCTGATAGGCCGGATGAGATTATGGCATGGTGTCCAGTGCCTGACCCTCACTAAACTTTGCCCATTTTAATCTTTTTCTCTAGAAGCATAATGCCTAGAAAGCTGAAACAATTTAAATACATACTTTTTGACTAATGAGGATTATAATTTATAGTCCCTGATAAGGGGGAACCACATTTGCTACACCTTAAAAGAAAACTAAAGATGAAGCCTGATGAGATACAGAGGGGATTGGTGGGGAGGTGCGCCCATTGGTGATGCAAGGGCAAATTGTAAAATGATTTTGTTTTTGGATCCGACTCTGAAGCCAATGACTCTATTTTTTCCATGTTTTATGATACAGGCATTTGTATTTATACAACAGAAACGTACAACACATAGAATACATGTATATACATTCATAGTTTACCTTTACATTCTGTATCATTTGATGTGCAACTTGAATTGAAGAACATGAGGAGATGCCATTTCTTTTCAACTCTATCTGTCAGGAATGACGTTGTTTCTGGAAAAGAACTGACAAAACTCATTGTATATTTACGCATTGTATATTTCTAAAGCAGAGAAGTCGTGTAAAACCTAACTTTAAATCAGATGTTCCTTTTGTCAAGTTTTAATTGGACAATGTGTCCCTTTGTCTTGATACAGAATATGAAACTCTTCAACTTTGCCATTCTTAAAGGGGCAGTAGCACAGATGAACCATGCCGTTGGGCAACTCTACTTTATCCCAATTCATTACCCCAAATGATTAAACAGTGTTCATGAACAAGTGGTCGTCATCAGTTTGTGCTTGATATTTATTTTTTTCTACGACTAGCGATAATCGGACAATTGGTTTGAATAACGAGATAATGGACTCTCTGAAAATGCTACATTTGGCATGGGCGTGTTTTATGAAAAAAATTAAATTAAAAAAAGGTTTTCCTGTTGGGAACTTTTTTTACATGACTGAATTTTGAAATTTCTAAAACCTCCTGATGTTTTTCTGGTGGGATTTCATCCGATAGCGAAACGAAACGTTTGCCTATTATGTTCTGATATTAATTACAACTTTCTTGCTAGACTTATTCATTCCAAACTATAAATATATCCCTATTTCGAGGCCTAAACTTCGTGGTGTATTATATTGAAACTTTACAGGATGGCATCTTTAGTATTCAGAACCAGGATTCGAAGCAAATAACCTTTAATTTTCAACCATGAAATTCAATTGGCAGTTCGTTTTCTCAATTTAGTAAGAAATGCAATCGGGCGTGAACAAACGTAATGCCACTTAGTATTGGACGTTGAAAATGTCCATTCATTCAGTGCAGTAAAGAGGTGAGTTTCTTTTGACAAACAAAATGATAATTTGAAGTGAAAATCAAGAATAGTCCTTAAACGGCCAGTTCGAGCAGGTATTTTTTGTTCCACAAATATTCGGGAGGGAATTCCCTTTTGCACACGACACGTCAAATTTTATATATTCGATTTGTTTTCAATTTTTTATGTTAATAACTATGTCAAGTTTGGTAATTAATTGGAACTTTCTATAGAGCAGACAAGAGTGATGCTTATTGGGACTTGATAGAGGAATCTATCACTAATGCTGTCGATATTGGCTTAGTAACAATTGTAACTGGTGATTTTAATGAAGATATTCTTTTAATGTGTTCAAACAGAATAGAACAAATCAAAGTATTGAATGGATTATCTCAAATCATTACTGATCCCACAAGGATCACACCTACTTCTAGAACTTTGATTGATCTTATCTTTATTTCACACACTTCCCTTGTAAAAGATTCTGGTGTACTCGACCCTATATGTAGTGATCACTGTCCGGTATATGTTTCTCTAAATGAGAACGTAGCAAAAACATCCACCTATAAACGAAAGATTTTTGACTACAAGCTAGCTGATATTGATGCATTAACTGACGAACTTAGTCTTGTTGACTGGGATGAAATATTTTCCTCTCAAGATGTTAATCTGGTAACAGATCATATAACCACTACCATAATGAATCTGTGCAATAAACATGTTCCTAATAAAATTGTCACAATCAGACCAAACGATGCTCCATGGATGAATAGTGAAACTCGGAGTCTTATCCGAAAGCGTAATCGTATACATAAGCTTGCAAAACGGCGTAATTCACCTTCCGATTGGGCAAAGTTCAGGCAATACAGAAACAAAGTGATATCCTCAGTAAGAACTGCAAAACAAATATACATAGACAAAATTGATAAAATGGTTAATGAAAATCATGGCACAAAACTCTGGTGGCGTCTCATTAAACACTTCACTAAAACCAAAAATTCATTAGGAACATTTCCTCCTGTACTTCATGATGATAAACTATACGATAATAGTTTGGATATTGCAAATATTATGAATCAATACTTCACTGACCAAACTAAAGTCAGTTATCCTGACAAACAAATCGAAGAAGTTAATTCTACCATTAGCCATTCACTAAGTGATCTTTATCTAAATACAAATGAAGTTCATGATATTCTCTCCTCAGTAGATACAACAAAAGCGACAGGACCGGACGGCATTAGCAATAAGTTCCTAAGGATGAACGCTCAACTGTTAGCTGGTCCACTTACAGAAGTTTTTAACCTATCGCTTTCTAAAGAGACATTCCCGCAAATTTGGAAAGATGCCTCCGTTGTCCCTATTCATAAAAAAGGTAGTATTAACGACTGCTCGAATTACAGACCTGTTGCGCTTACAAGTTGTTTGGCCAAAGTTTTTGAAAAATGTGTTTTTAAACATGTGTATAATTTTTTCAGAGATAACAATATACTGTCTAACCTTCAGTCCGGATTTACACCAGGGGACTCCACTGTCAATCAACTTACACATCTTTATGATTTTATAGCTGAAGCAGTAGATAAAGGTAAGGAAGTAAAAGCGGTCTTCTGCGATGTTAGTAAAGCGTTCGATAGAGTTTGGCATAAGGGCATCATACACAAATTAAAGAAAAATGGAATAAATGGAAATTTGTTAAACTGGTTCGAGAGCTATCTTGAGAACAGGGAACAATGTGTTGTTATTAATGGTTTCCGATCTGATAACAGGGGCGTCTTCCCTGGCGTGCCACAGGGTTCCGTATTGGGACCGTTATTGTTTATTGTATATATTAACGATATAGTCGAAGGCATCAATAGCAATATACGGCTCTTCGCGGACGATACATCTCTATATGCGATTATCGGTGATCCTTTCGAAACTTCTGTTGATATAAATGATGACTTGAAGCGAATTTCTGAATGGGCAGACAAATGGCAGGTATCATTCAACCCAAATAAAACAGTTTCCATTCGTTTTACTCGTAAATTGCAACCAGTTCAAATGCCAGATTTGACTATGAATGATGAGATTATCGACTCGGTTGAAAGTCACAAACATTTGGGTCTTATTTTACAACATGACTATTCTTGGAACGACCATATTAACGACATTGTTAAAAAGGTTGCGCCAATGGTTAATTGTCTGAGAAGTCTAAAATACAGATTGAACCGAAAAACTTTAGAGATCATGTATAAACAGTACATTCTACCTGTATTTGACTACTGCAGTCATATATGGGATAATTGTACAAAGCAACAAGCAGAAATGTTAGAAAAACTCAATCTTGATGCTCTGAGAACCGTTTGTGGTGCCGTCCGTGGTACGAGTCATGATAAAATATATAAAGAAACGAACTGTAAACCATTATGCCATAGACGATATGTTAACAAAATGAGTTTGTTTTATAAAATGGTCAATAATGATACACCAAGTTACCTTAGCAACCTAGTACCTCCGAAAATATCAGATGTTATTGATTACAATCTTCGTGATGACTCAAAACTTCAGACCATAAACTGTAAAACTGTAAATTATGCAAAATCCTTCCTTCCAGACTCGGTTAAATTATGGAATTCATTACCAATAGAACATAGAAATTCGCCATCTTATCTACTTTAAAAAAAGCTATAGCCAATGAAACTATCATGTATAGTACTTTCAATTTAAATTTTGGTAATAGATTTTCTCAAATAATACACACTCGTCTTAGACTTGAATGCAGCGATTAAATGCTCACAAGTTTGAAAGATTTGTATCACAAATTCCCGCCTGTTCCTGTGGCCATAACTATGAAGATTCGACACATTACTTTTTTACATGTCCTCTGTACACCCATATAAGGCAAAATATGTTCTTCTATAATAAAGGTTTTGATTTGAGATCGGTCTTATTTGGAAACCCAAATTGTTCTTCTTGTGTTAATAATGAACTTTTGATATCTGTGCACGAATTCATAAATTTAACTGGCAGATTTGCAACTTATTGATTAATTGATAAATGATTTATAAAATATGAATTATAGGCATTTTTTTTATGTTGTAGTGTTTAAGATTGTTGGTGTTTATTTATTCAGAAAAATAACATAATTGTTAAACAACCATTCGTTATCATGTTGGCGTTTTTATAGATTATAAGACAACTTTTGTAAATTCACAATGACTTGTTATTTACCTTGTTGGCGTTTGTATAAATGATATATATATATTTTTTGTAAATTCACCATGACATGTTCTACATCTTGTATTTTGGAGCGGTATTAACATAAGCTTTTAGCTTGTTTACCAATCCAATTCTTTATTGAAATAAATATGTTTAAACCAAGTTTGGTAATTAGTTCTAATCCGCCCTTCAAAACAAAAAAATAGCGAAAATAATCAAAGCAACTGACAAGCACTTCGAGCGGTTTATTTTTTGTGGAAACGAAATTCAGGACTTTCCTGTTAACTAATATATACGATTTTTACATGATTAATTCACACTTACTTTCAAATATTTTCATGAGGTTATCATTTCAGTTGTTCATGATTTAACAATTTGACAAAGAATAAAGTGTATCGCCTAAAAAAAGAAAAACATCGTGAAATCATCGGAGCTACGAGCGTGAGATGCATCACTGGCATTTACTGCCACAAAATATTGTCTTTACTGATAACTTTTATTATGAATCACGTGTAAACATGTCCCTCTTCTATCAATCAATTATATTTTCTTGATTTACTCAATGATTTAGCATGATACAGTACATTTGTTTTCTCGAAATGCTAACAATTCAAAATGGCGGAGGAAAGCCGATCGAACTCGAAGCCTTGATCATGGCGGCCACTAGGATTATTGTCAGCTGATTGTTTGGTCGGTGTTGTAGTTACTTGAATGTTTAAATTGTAGGAGATTTGTTAATAATGTTTGCATAAGAAAATATCACAGACAGACAGATTGTTTATTGAAATCTACATATGACACCTAATATGGCTAGGCTCAATCAATATGACAGTTGATTCGCATTGGCTTTCGAATTTTAAAAACATTCGTCAGCGCTGCCGCTCTCCCAATTATACACAGTACGTTTTGCACTTTTCCGAACATAAAAACTTAATGTGAAATATAGTCGCAAAGCGACGACAAACGGATTCAGCGATGTATGGTGATGATATGTATGACAAATATATGCAATGCATGTATGTATGAAGTCAATAGTTCGTTCAGACGAATTTTAAAAGTCACGATTTCAGTATTACCAAGGCCAAAAAGACTCTGTCAATTGCAAACGTAAATGTCATATTGAACTAGGACTGCCGCGGCAGTACTTAGCTCTTCAAGACATCCTGTTTGACCTTCACAGAGTGTTTGACCTTCACATGACGTATTTTTCTGAGATTTAAAAAGTAACTAAAACATTATCAAAATGACCAGATTTCACTTGATACTCAACGTTTAGGCCTGTGTTCGTGTATGTACTTTGATAGACATCAATTTCAAATTCGAATCCAAAATCAATTTGCATAAAAATATATATTTCATGCCATTTAACTGTAATGTGACCAAAATATGTTCTACCTAAGCAAAAAAATAACAAGTTAGATCTGCAAAAGTTTGTTGGCTCAAGCGGGACTTGAACCCTAAAAGTGAGCATCTTGGTTTCAGCGAGTCGGCTGTTATTTGAATGGAATTTTAGCACTAAGACTTTGGATTCACGAAGGCAAAACAAACAATCTCGCATCCGAGAACGAATTCATTGTATGGAGGGGTGCTTTTCAGCGTTTTGAGCTGTTTGATGTGTTGTTTGAGGTCAGAGCGTGCTTTTGACCATTTCGAGCTCCTTGGTGTGTTGTTTTAGGTCGAAAATACGATGTCTAGCGAGGCTAGCGCTGTTCTGAGTTCAGAGAACGTTGTAGCGACGTCTTCCGGTGTCCCGTGGCCGTATGCACGGATTTAGTGACCAAAATCGAATGTACATGACTGGACAGCGTGTTTGCATGAAATGTCTACAAGCACAAAGTGTAGAACATGCGGCCGGGAGGAAATGCATATTTCAAAGTTCAGGAGGACGACAGGCATTTTGGAAAAGAGAGTTAATCGAGGACGTCACACCCTTGCCAGTGTAATCTGCCGAGCACATAGGCAGGAATCAGGAGGTCCCATATATATCTTTTGACCAAGAGCCCAAGAGCCCAAGAGCTAAATATGGCCGTCATTATGCCCTTTTTGTTAAGGAAAGGTACACTTGCTTGTACCTACCTACGCACCCACCCGTGCCTTTGGTCTTGAAATTAAATCTTGACCATAAAGGCTATCACAGTTTATGAGGCCCACTTTGACAATTTATTGTCAGTCCAAAGCAAAGAGTACAATTGACAATATGTAGAGTTCTTTTTTCAACAGTAAAGGGCATTTAACATTTTAACATATAAACTTTCCCAGGTTCTATCTCATTCTGCCTGTCTGAGGATATGATAAACACTGTTTAATGCTCTGTTGTTGATGATTAACGCATTTTGCAAACATACACTTGTCAAATGCATTCAAAACGCATGCAGGGTTGACAATATTCAAAGGTCCGTAACTCAATGTAAATGTAGTAACTGAATTTATTGTTAATTTTTAAAAGATTTTGTATTCTTTTGGCTTTCTAATGATATATGGAACAATGATTTGTCGTCTATCACTGATGACTAACAACTTTTTTAACATACCTGTATCCTATGCATTCAAAACGAAAGCAGAATTGACAATATTCAAAGGGCTGTAACTCAATGTAAAACAAATATAGAAATTTTCTGTCAAATTTTAAAAAAATATTTAGGCTTTTGGCTTCCATATGATGTATAGAACAAAGCGTTATCGTACGCCGTTGATTCGCTACGATATTTCAAACATACCCACCAAAACACCACATGTCAAAAATGCAAAGTTTGACCTCTGACCCTGACCGGAAATGACTGTTCGCGAGCGATTTTATTCTTTTATCTTAAAGACCTTGCCAATGTCTAACTCTCATGCAAAAATCATAAAATTCTATGGTCTGGTTTTTGAGTTATCTGCCCTTGAAGTTTGCGATTTTTAGATTTTGGTCAACTTTGAAAATTCACAGCAAAAAAAGTATTGCAGTTAGGAGACTGTAGAAGTCAAATTAAGCTTTCCCATGCTTCAGCTACCCTGAGTATAAATTTCAGCTCTCTAGTGCAAGTATCTTCAGAGCAGAAGATTGTCAAAGGTGGGTGGGGTCGGCAATGGTCAAAAATGCACTAAAAACAAGATGGCGGCCAAACCACGTGACCTACGAATTTGTCATGATTTCATTTTTTGCAGCATTTTTGATTGCGCATCTTTTAAAAAAAGTTTCAGGTCTCTAAGTGCATTTTGAAAAAAAAATCAATGTTAAATTTTGAATTTTGGAATCGAACTGGACCTTTAACGTATGGGCCGAATTGTCCAAAAAGCTTATTGTCGCCATTCCTCAACAAGTTCTACAAGCCTGTGAAATTTGGCTTCAATAGCATCAGCCGTTTGGGCTGAAAGTTGTTCACAAAATTCGTGGAATAATAATAATAAAAAAAAAAATAATAATAAATATAGTCGCAAAGCGACAATCACAGGATTCAGCCAAATATATGAGTGCCTGAGGCCATTTGTAGCCTAACTTTGTACGGTATGTGGGTTATGAAAATGGTACCTTGTCAAAAGTAAAAAGACTTTTTCCATACCTACTACTTTTCAAGTGCACATAACTCGAAAACTTGAATTGATATCTGCCTGAAATTCTCAGAGCTGACAGACAAGTAGTCAGACTGCAGGGACAAAGGGATAGAAGGGGACAGAGGGCAGAGGACGAAGAAATATACTCGAAATTCCATTTTTTTTTTTTTTTTTTTTTTTTTTTTTTTTATAAGTCCAGACTTCATTGGCGATTTGCCGTGTTGCACTGCCCTTGGGAAGGATTTTTATCAAATAAAATCGAAAAAAGTGCTTTTTTTTCCAAGCCAAAACTTTTGAGAAAAAAAAATTTGCGATTTTATTCTTTTATCTTAAAGATCTTGCCAATGTCTAACTCTCATGCAAATATCATCAAATTCCCTGGCTACGTTTTTGATTTATCCGCCCTTGAATTTTGCAATTTTTAGATTTTGGTCAACTTTGAAAGGTCACAGCACAAAAAGTATTAAAATTAAGTCTATAAAAAATATAAATCCAAGAGAACAGTACCTCAGCTACATTCAGTATGAATTTCAGCCCTCTAGTGCAAGTATCTTCAGAGGAGAAGATTCTCAAAGGTGGGTTGGGTCCGAAAATTTTGACTTATCATGTAATTTGACACGTCCCATCGACCGGAAATGACTGTTCGCGAGCGATTTTATTCTTTTATCCTAAAGACCTTGCCAATGTCTAACTCTCATGCAAAAATCATTAAATTCTACGGTCTGGTTTTTGAGTTATCTGCCCTTGAATTTTGCGATTTTGAGATTTTGGTCAACTTTGAAACGTCATAGCACAAATATTATTAAGGTTACGTCTTTCAACTTTAGGAATTCGAATCTACAATACTTCAGCTACATTCAGTATGAATTTGAGCTCTGTAGTGCAAGTATCTTCAGAGGAGAAGATTGTCAAAGGTGGGTGGGGTCGGAAATTGCCAAAAATGCACTAAAACCAAGATGGCGGCCAAACCACGTGACCTACAAATTTGCCATGATTTGGTTTTTTCCATTATTTTTTATTGCGCATCTTTTAAAAAAAAATTCAGGTCGCTAAATGCATTTTGAAAAAAAAAAACATGTTAATTTTTCGAACTTGGATTCGACCTTGACCTTTTATTTGTCGACCGATTTCGCCCAAAAGCTTACTATGGCCTCTTCTCATAGAGTGCTATCAGTGTACACAATTTTACTGTTATAGCATTAGCCGTTTTGGCTGAATCGCGGTCACAAAAATCGGTGGAATAATAATAAAACACGCCAATAACAATAAGGATTCAGCCTGAATGGCTGAATCCTTAATAAACACGCCAATAACAATAAGGATTCAGCCTTATGGCTGAATCCTTAAATATAGTCGCAAGCGACGACAAACGGATTCAGCGCTGTATGGTGTTTATGTACATAATGGTTGCACAGATGATAATGTCATCTATCATTCCTGAAAGTTTCATGAAAATATCATTACAAGATAAGGTACAGCAACATTAGAAAGGTTCATTTACAGGTTTTCTGACGGAGCTGACCCCATGTTGATAAAATGTGTCATGGAGACCGGAAATGACTGTTCGCGAGCGATTTTATTTCTTTATCTTAAAGAGCTTGGTCATGTCTAGCTCTCATGCAAAAATCATGAAATTCGTCGGTCAGGTTTTTGAGTTATCTGCCCTTGAAAATTGATATTTTTTTAAAATTGTCAAACTTTAAAAGGTTATTACACAAAAAGTATTTTGAATTTGCAAATTTTAAAACAAACTTGTTATAGGCCAGGGTCTTAGCTATAATGTGTGCAAATATCATGTTTCTGGTAACAGTAGTAACCGAGTGGTGAATCGCCAAGTGTGCATGGGGTCAGACTTTTGCAAAATGTGCTTAAAATCAAGATGGCGGCAAAACCACGTGACCTACAAATTTGTCATGATATACTTTTTTTCATTATTTTTGATTGCGCATCTTTTAAAAAAAATTCAGGTCTCTAAGTGCATTTTGAAAAAAAAATCAATGTTAATTTTTCGATTTTGGAATCGAACTGGACCTTTAATGTACGGGCCGAATTGTCCCAAAAGCTTCGTGTCGCGTCTTCTGAACAAGGTCGACCAGCCTGTGAAATTTGGCTTCGATAGCATCAGCCGTTTGGTCTGAATCCTGTTCACAAAAATCGTGGAATAATAAAAAAAAAAGAAACACGCCAATAACAATATGGCTGAATCCTTAATTAAGTGACTAAGAAATATTTCTGAAGAAAAAAATGTTTTACTATGAGTGAGGTTGTGCGAACTGCGAAGTCGAGGGCGACCGCGAAAGTTCGACGGAAATTCGCATGCGAGTAGACAAGAGAGATATGTCAAGCGGATTTATTTGAGAGACATTGCCCCAAAATTAAATAACATGAAATCTAAAATAATTTTACGGATTTTAACTGGATAAACATTTTAAAAATTTGCTTTACAATCATGAGTTGACATGTCACTGCAATAGGCAACTGATTTTACTGTTGTTCACACGACAAATATTCTTCTAAGGATGATATGACCCTTTTACACATATAACCATGTAAATTCCATGATATTAACGTAGTGACTGTTTTTAAAAAGCGAAGGGCCATTGTCGAATTTTGATGGGCACTGAAAACATAGGTCCCACCCAGAATTATCCCTGCACACTACATTGCATTTTGGGAAGGGACATTTCTCGTTCTATTTATAGACTGCTAAACAAATGACGCGCTGTGTCTAAAAATAAGTTCGTTAGCAGTTTAAGCTAATCGGTGAAAACCTGCTCGAACTGGCCGTTTAAAGGAGCAGTAGCACGTTTTTTTGAAAATTTTAGATTTCAAATTTGTCACTGATAATTGTACGTTAATGCTAAATGTATTATTTTGATAGTGTCAAAAATCTCATAACACAAATCAATTATCCATAGTCAGAGGACAAAGTATACAGATTCACATAAAATCCATTGGCGGCCATTTTGTGTGAACACCTTTAATTCATTTTGTGTAAGAAAAAGGAATCGCATGGCTAAATTTTACAGTAAATATTTGAATTATTAATGCTTCATTAAGTTTCAATACATTGTCTTTCAATCGGAACCATTAATTTTCATTTTCCTGACATCACCTTATATTCCCCCTAAAACGTGCTACTGCCCCTTTAAGACACATATTGTGGTCTTGTGGTCCGTTTCACAATATTTAAAAATGACTGTCCTCAAGATGATAAGTCAAAATGATTAAAACAGTATTTCATTTCCAAAATACAACATTTCCACTATAACATAAATACAGACAAATACAAACTTAAAGGAAAACGGACCAGCAACATTCGGGACGTAATAAAACATTTATTTAGATGGAGTTAGCCTATAAAAATGCTTCTCCTGAATAAGTGTTATCAAATTGTCAAAGTACTATACTTATAATCACATCTCAGTGAATAAGTAGGTCGGTATGGTATTTTCTTTTTTTGCTTTTGAACATTCACTTCGTTTAAAGGGGGAGTAGCACGTTTTTAGGGGGAATAAAAGGTGATGTCAGGAAAATGAAAATAAACTGTTTTAATTGAAATACAACTTATAAAGCAGTAATAAATAAAATATTAAATGAAATGTTTAGCCATGCGATTCTTTTTTTTTACACGAAATGAATTAATGGTGTTCACACAAAAAGAAAATAGATGCGCCTCGGACGGGCCTCTCGAACAAAGTATATGTATATTGAAATATACAACTTTACGAATTATAATATTTATAAATCTATATCACTATTTAACTACTTAAGTAAAAAACATGTCGAAAATCTAATAATGTCTCTGTATCATTCCTTATAACATAAAGAGAATATACTCTCTACTGCCTAATATGTTTGTTACTGGCCTCTTTAAGTGCAAATAAACACTGATTAAAGGTAATACATGTATAGCATAAACTAATATCGAATGAGAATTGAGGTACAAGGGGCGTGGTTTTCCAGAAGGTGTGTGTCCGTAACGAGAAGCCAGATTCTAAACAGGAAGCCAAGCGTCACCTTACCAAAAAAGTGTGACTACTATAGGTATTAAGACAACAATGGCGAAAGTCGGTAAAATTTAGTGAGAATCTTTACGTGTTACAGTTCACTGCTATGATTACAACCTATGACGGTCACTTACTAACAAAGTCGTGACAGTATATAAGGCAAAGAAATTTGATATATATGTCCTCTAAAAATCTTCGGATACGAGGCTAGAAATTCATCATTGGTAAGTATGAGGGAACATATTTATGTATATTGATGTACATGTATCTAAGGTTAGGACAAGTTGCAAGTGATAAATTGATCTGTTTTATTTTTATATTTATTTAGCTAGTCATGTTAACTACAAAAAGATGACTGATGTATGAATTCAATACTTATTGCAAATAATTCTTGTAGGGGTGTTTTTTTGTTAAAAACAAATTTCAAGAGTACTTCCCTGTATATATAGTCATTACGTGATTATTTCACACTTATTTTCATACTTATGTTGGTCAAGGTAACCGTTTAGTTGTTCTAGATTTAACAATTTGACAAAAACTGAATATACACTAAATGCAGCACTGCATCCTCTTGAATTGCGTTTCGCCCCGAAAGATAAGATAAGATAAGATAAGATAAGATAAGATAAGATAAGATAAGATAAGATAAGATAAGATAAGATAAGATAAGATAAGATTTTAACCGCGTTCAATATATTTTTATTATCTCATAAGATAAGATAAGATAAGATAAGATAAGATAAGATAAGATAAGATAAGATAAGATAAGATAAGATAAGATAAGATAAGTATGATTTTAACCGCGTTCAATATATTTTTATTATCTCTTCATAGTTTCAGTAAAACACTAAAACGATAATTTTCAATAATATTTTACTTGATAAACAATATTTTTCGTTGTTGGTACAGGATCTAAAAACATAATGATTATTACGTATTTCGTTTTAACGAGAATAGAACAGGCATTATATAACACCAATTCCATGTGATATAAGCCGTTATCTTCAGCATAAACGAGTTACCTCCCTTGGTTCCTGAGTGTTTGGAACCGAACGTAGAGTCTGATCGAGTTGCAATTCAAGTCATCGTTCACCCATGTGCGTATTTTTGACGATAATGTCATATAAACTTGGACCATAACATTGCTTTTAATACTATCACAGCACTGCCAAAGTTGGAATGGCACAATTTTTACGCTTCAATAACACCTTTGATTGAGTTTGACATACTCAGGTGTTAAACATCAACTAACCTCGACTTTACCACTTCTCGATTTTCGTTCAAAGATTTTTCAAAAAAATTAAAACTGGGCTTGATTTTTGTTAATTTGTCCAATAAACACCTTTAATTAGCCTTTCATTGAGACAGCGTAATTATCGGCTGTGAAAACCCCACCTGGGTCAGGGGCCATAAAACTCGCGCGTGTGTGACGTAATAAACAGACTACACAGATTACCGTATCATTATTTGAACTGAAATACTGCCTAAATAATTGTTTTATTACCATTGATGTGGATATCTTTTTTACACCAAATGCTTATTAGTGTTACATCGTAAAATGATTTATCTAACTGGGTGGAAAACATTTTCTGAAAATCGTTTATTATTGGTTTTTTTTCTGTGGTATTGTTATGATAGATTATAGATATAGCGAGACTACTTCTGCTTATGACGTCACAAAGAGGGGGTGTAACCAGTGACGGGCAGTCAAGCATTCACCGGTTTGTGGCCAGATAGGTCCAAGCGGTCCATCAAAAGTGGCATTCAAAAACGGCTTTCGTTACCAAACTGAACATATTTGTGCAGCAACCGTTGGCGCACTATACAATATTGTAATCAGACTTTAATATAATTCAAAGAAAATAGTGAAATATGTTTGTGGTAATATGAACTTTAAGGTGGTGACATTCATATGAATTTAGTCTGTAAATGTTTTTATGAAAGATAATGTAACGCTTTCAATGTAAAATTTGTGGTATTGCGAGTTATTAGATATAATATTTGATGGACTTGGTGACTTAATATCGCTTAATATTGACCTAGACAGCTCCTATTTTAGTTATAAAGCTGAACTACTCAAGACAAAGAAAGTTTTGCAAGGCCATAGAATCTATGTATAATATACCGTCATATACCGTATTTCCTCTAATAAGTGCTGGGTCTCCAATAATCGATCCTTATTTACCATTCAATTTATGTCCCTTAGTAAACATTTTACAGATAATCATTGTAAAAGACCACTTAATATAATCTTTAATTTTCTATGAAAGAAATAAGCAGGTGTCTAATAAATGTAGGGAGGTCATTGTGAAAACAAGCGCCAGGCCTCTAATATGCACCTGCTCCTTACCATTGAACTTATGTCCATTAGTAAATATTTTGCCGATAATCAGTGTAAAACACGACTTAAAACAAGAAATTTTCTAAGAAAGAAATAAGCGCCTGGCCTCTAATAAGTTTGGGGGTAAAGGAATGCGGAAAAATAAGCGCTTTATAGAAGAATTACGGAACTTTTCAAACTGTATGAAAAACTTTCTAGTCCAGATTTCTTGCATTTGAATTTTAAAATTTCTATCATATTTTTCTAGGAAATTATATCTTTATCAAACTATTAACTGAAAGGAATTTCACTTTCAAAGTAATATTCACTAAAGACAAGACTGCATTGATTTGAACCTGAACCATCTGACATCATGGGATTTTCATTTTTAACCCCTGCTATGTTTCAAAGTTCAATACAAAACTCTATCGCTTTTAAGTGATTTATCAATTTGTATTTTGCAATAAGAATATATTGCTTACAGGGGGTATTCATTTTAATAAATATTTTAACCATGTGCTAATTTATTAATATATTTGAAGGACAATTTACAAATGTTCCTATAATTCTTGTAATTAGTTATGATAAAAGGATAACCCTCAAATATTTCATTAATATATAGATTATAACACTTTTGTTTAACAATTGTAATATAACAGGGATTTATCCAGGCTAATTTGATATATTTTATGAGTGCTTCAATGAGTGTTTTAATACCTGCATCAATTTAGAATAATTTATAAGTGATGAACTCACAAGCAGTTTATTTTTGTAATTGCTTTCAGCAAACTATTTGTTAATCATTTACGTAAACATGATAGTGTGTTTGGGAAAGATATATTAAATTTTATTTAATACTTGAGCCAGTAGATAACTGCAGTGTAATGATGAAACCATAATAATAAGTTTTGTCTTGATGTCAGAACCAAGAAGATGTGTTTAATAAATATATAATGGTAGTTCGATCCTGGTACACAGAAAAAACATCAACACTTCTGTGCTCTCTACACATTATTCTACAATTTAAAGTTGGCTTACTCTTACTACCATAAATGGTTAAGCAAAAACGTATCAACAGGTAAAAAAATTTGACTTGACTTGGACCCATCTACCTTAAATTAAATTCTAATCTTTACGCGAAAGATCATATTGTGTTATTGAGTGTAGATGAAATAAACATTGATTATGAGTTAAACATGGTCTTAGTATAGTTTTGTATTCAATGATATGATCATGTTGATAATGTAACTTATAAATCACAAACAGTTTAAATTAACTATAAAATGAACTGTAATAATAATAATAATAGGATGCTTATAATGCGCTGTTTTCCATGTTAAACATGCTCAAAGCGCAAGAAAGAGGGTGATTAAGAAGAAAAGACATGATGAATTAGTAAATATAGATAATGATGGAATGGAAATGCATACATTTTTAGTTTAGTCATAAGCTAGTCTGAAGAGGTGAGTCTTAAGTAGAGATTTAAAAGTAGCAAGTTCTGTACAGTCACGAAGATATTGAGGGAGCTGGTTCCAGGCTGTAGATGCTGCATACGGAAAGGATCGTTCACCATATGTGGAGGTCTTCACTTTAGGAATGACGAGGAGATCTTTATCTTGAGAACGGAGAGCGCGGGTTGGACAGTGCTGTGTGAGGGTTTGGGCAAGATACGAAGGGGCAGATCCATGTGATCTCACCTTTTCAAGGCCTTGAGTAAAACGAAAATAGATTCAAGTCTAGCTGCATCTAGCTACAGTCTAAGTAAACCTAGCCTCAATAACACTCGCTAAACTATGATATTGATTCTAGCAAGATGTAGCAACAGGTCGTGTCAGCCGACCTTTTGGAGACCTGTTACCCTCCAACGTTATATGTGCGAATGCAGACTATTGTGGCTTGGAAAGATGATCCTAGATTGGTCACTTTGAAAGGTCGACTGGCACAACCCGCTACTAGGTCTTGGTAGACTAAATATTAGAGTTTAGCAATATTATTGAGGCTAGGTTTACTTACACTGGATCTAGCTAAGTCTTGATTACTAGAGTACCCCTGGAAGTCATGCTTTACATAATTGTTTCCTTCTAAAGGAATGTGTATGGTTTTTGTCATATTGTCAGAAACACAACCTATATTAGTTAAGCTTACTGACCTGGACCAGTGGATGCTCAAAGCTCTCTGAATGCTAAGACAACTACCATACTTTAAAGACTCTGTCCTATCGACTTCTGGTCCGCGATCGTCTTTATCTTGGAAAGGTCAAATTGAACGCTGTAATTTTATATTCTGTTGAAAATTGACTTTATTTATAAAAAGCATCTTCTCAAATTAACAAATGATTTATGATAAGACTCAACAACAAGCAAGACTAATTGGCTCCACTTTTCGTTGTTGTTGTGTTGAACTGATTTAGCGTTGTTCTTTATCAAGTTATCAATCCTAATTTGACAAAAATGTTACCCTCAGTAATTTTTTTTAACCGAGTTGTGTCATGACCATGTTCTAAGAACATTAAATATATAAACTTGAATGTCCCGTTGAGTTTTGTTTCAACAAAAAAATAACCCTATAGGACTATCCCTTTAACATTGACTGATAAGTAACTTAATGCTAATAGAGCTGTCGACCCTAACAAGAATGCACCAATAAAGAAAACTCATTGAATTTCTTCTAAGAAATCGCCCTCATTCATACTGTCGTCTGCTCAGTTTGAATGCACTGAAAGATATTTGACCTACTTCACCGAGACTCACTGCCATGTACATGTAAGTAATACTTAAAGTGTCAGGTGAACTTGTCCTTGAAGTATGTCATCAAATCGAGAAAATGAACATGTCTTTTTTAAGTTATGAATTTTGTAGGTGTTAAGACTTGAGAAGACGTGACACCATGGCGGATGTAAAAGATCTGCCGTATTGGATGCAGTACACGACTAAAGATCAGCTAGAAACACCTGTGGACACAAAAATCATTGGTAGGTCTTTAAAATTACATTAATATAGAATCATTTATTGTCTTTATAGTTATTGCCTATAGAATTAATAGTTGTTCTTCCATTTGATGTCATCATTCTTCATAAGAAGTATGTACCAATGTTTATAAATGTTTTATTTTTTTTCAAATAATGTCACAATAATTGATATTCCAGATCCAAAAAATTCTGCAATCAAAATATATTCAAATGAGACATTTAGACTATATAGTTACAAAAAAGTATAAAAACCTGTCACAGCAGATAATTGTAATTGGCATATGGTGAACATTATAAGTTAAGAATACCCGAGGACACCTTTTACCCATATAATATAAGTGATCACATAACATGATTCATGCATGCACACATGCAACTTGAATATAACATACTTCTGTTTCAATGCATGTTCCATGTTCTTGCATCTGTGACACTCCACGGGTAAATAGTTTGTTCATGATGTCACTGAAGCAGAATATAGGCAGGCTGGTTGGTGGACTAGAAATGTGTTAATGCAACGTGTGCCATATGATATTTGACATATAAAACATAGCTGATTTTTTTTCTATGCTTACTCATCAGTCCAACTAAACCTAGCCTCAATAATACCCGCTTCACTCCCGATTTTGAGTCTAGCAAGATGTAGTAGAGGGTCGCGTCAGCTGATCTAGCGAGTTGACCAATCAGGGATCATCTTACCAAGGCGCAATAGTATGCATTTGCACAGATAACGTTGGAGGGTCATAGGTCGGCAAAAGGTAGACTGACGCGACCTGCTAATACATATCGCTAGACTCAATATCGGGAATAAAACGAGTATTATTGAGGCTAAGTTTTCTTACACTGGCTTACTCATGCTCTGAGCAAAACATAAAACATAAAAATTTTATAAATATCACATACTGTGACTCTCTTCCTCTCAATTATCTCTAAAATTCTTTTGTTAGGTGAAATTCCAAAATGGCTGACAGGAACATTGTACAGAAATGGAGCAGGCATGTACAAAGTAGGGGAGACAACTGTGAAACACCTTTTTGACGGCATGTCGGTTCTACACAAGTTTGTCATCAAGGACGGTAAAGTCACCTACCAGAACAAACCACTGAACTCAGACTCTCTCAACAAAAGTCTCAAAGCTAACAGATTGGTAGTGACGCAGTTTGCTACCCTGGCCGCACCAGATCCTTGCAAAAATATCTTCTCTAGGTATGTGGACTAAAAACAATTTGATAATTCTCAGCGCAATAGCAATTTTTATAAGCTAAGCGGAGTCCAACCTAGACTTGCCACATATGGCTATCGTAATTATCAATATTTAGTTCTTTAAACAATTTCATTACTATCATTACATTATCAAGATTATGATTAATACACAGAGATATACCATTTATGTTTACTCCCCTTGTCCCAGATCCATGCAAGAATATTTTCTCTAGGTATGTTGATTGATGAATTTTTATAAATGATTCTGTAGCATCTAGGGTAGGATCTCTAGATATTCTCCTGAAGGTAGTGACCCTGTTTGCTGCCCTTGTTGTCCCAGATCCATGCAGATGTTTTCAAATAAAAGTGAACTTTTTATGATGTTTCAGATTTTTCTCATATTTCAAAATGGATGAAAACCCTGATAACACAGCGGTTAATATCGTGCCATATGGAGACATGCTGATTGCCATGACGGAAACACCGAGAGTCAACATTGTAGATCCAGAATCCTTGGAGAAGAAGGACCATGTATGTCATGTTTTCTTCTGCAACTTGCAAATTTTTTGAAAATTTAATGCTATTTAATTTGATTAGACAGCCACCCCCTGAGTTGTTTGAGTAACATATGCCAAACTTTAATAATGGTGTCTTTTGATATAGTACTATACTTTTGGTGAAAAATATCATTTTGAAGCTAATATAAGTTTAACCATTCAGAGGCGGGGTACACAGGGAGATATCCGCCTCAAGCTTGGTGTTATGCGACGAGCCGGAGGCGAGTTGCATAACACCTAGCAAGAGGCGGATATCTCCCCGTGCACCCCGCCTCTGAATGGTACAACGAATTTATCTTAGCGAATATTTAAACAAAACGCATATAATATGAAGATAAAGAGTAAGAACTTCGTAAGTCATTTTACTATAGTTTGTTCAAAGCTACATATCGGTTGATTAAAAGTAACAAGCTTGATCATGTGTTCGAGGTAACATACATTGTACATTTCAAGACGCTCAATCTGCATGCTTTTTTCATGCTTTTTATGTGCCGGGGTATAAATGATTTATTATCCCGCTCAAGAGGGTGATATCAGTATTTATTCAGGGTCACGTGGACCAATCATAGATCGAGATTCTTACATGAGGTAGGATAATATTAGTTATACCATTCAGTTGCGTGCTCCATGGGGAGATATCTGCCTCTTGCTTGGTGTTTTGCGACAAGCCGAATTTACCTTACCAAATGTTTAAACAAAACGCATATAATATGAAAATAAGAGTAAGAAAAACGTTAACTGCTTAAGCCCTTTGACTATACTTACATACATATGATTGATCTAAAGTTACCAGCTTGATCATGTGTTCGCAGTTACATACATTGTACATTTCAAGACGCTCAATCTGCATGCTCTTTTCATGCTTTATATGTGCTGTGGTATATGATTTATCACCCCGCTGAAGAGGGTGATATCAGTATTTATCCAGGGTTACGTTGACCAATCAGAGATCGAGATTCTTTCATGAGGTAGGGTAATGGGTTTTATTTAGTGGCAATATGAAGGTTTAGAGTGGTGATTATGATCATGTTAATCCGTCAGTTGCGGGCATTAATTAGTCAAACATATTTTGAAACTTAATTGTCTTAAAGGCACCACTAGAGCGGCTTTCATCCGCCATTTTGAAAGGTTAGCATTGCGAGAAAACAAATGTGCTGTAATATGCCTATTCATTAACAAAATTAAGAAATAACTACTTGATTGATAAAAGAGGAGCATATTTACAAATGATTCATAATAAAAGTTATCAGTTGCTACAACATTTTGTAGTAGTAATGCATTCCACGATCGTAGCTTCGGTGATTGGCTTCATTTCACAATGTTTGTATTTTTTGGACGATACACTTTATTTTTTTGTCAAATTGTCAAATCTAACAAAACAACTAAATTGCTTATCTCACAAAAATATATGAAATTAAGTGTGAAATTATCATGCAAAAATCATATATAATTGTAAACAGGAAAGTCCTCCTGAATTTCGTTTCCACAAAAAATACCCCGCTCGATTGGTCCCTTTAAGCAGCCAAGAGGACAATTGGGAGTTGAAGTGTTTGATAGATTTATTGAAAATATCAACTATAAATACAAATTGGAGTTGTGATCTCTTCTTGATTATTAGCAGCCCCGTCTAAGGACGGGGCTGCTATCAGTTTTTGTGAAGTTTCCATCGCCGCCGCCGCCGCCGCCGCCGCCGCCGCCGCCGCACTCGTACTACTAGCTATAACTTTTTTCCACTAAGCTTTCCAGAACTCTTATTCATACCTTACTACTCATACCTCGGGGGAACGATTTTGACACGTTCACTTTCAAGGTCAAAGGTCAAGGTCACGAGATATGTATTCACTCTAAGAATTCCTTGTAAACGCGATAACTTGAAAAGTTTTTGTGCTATGAAGCTCTTACTTGGTATATATCATCCTTGGAAAAGTAAAAAACTTTGAAAAGGTTTTGGCTACAATCTGACAAAGGTCAAGGTCACATCAAGGTCATGACTTAAGCATGGTTTAGCGAAAATGCTTAATTTTAACTATGATCACTTTTAATCAATACATGATTGTTATACTCAATAAAAAGTGTTCAATTATTGTGTGACCTTAAAGGTCAAAGGTCAAGGTCATGAGATATGAGTTATTGCAATTCCTTGTAAACACAATAACTTGAAAAGTTTTTGTGCTATGAAGTTTAGATTTTGTATATATTATCTCTTGAGAAGTACAACATTTTAAAAAAGTTTTGGGTACGAACTGTCGAAGGTTAAGGTCACAGCAAGGTCAACATATATGGAGAAAATGGATTAATTTAATTTTTAACACTTTATTTCATTACAATAATGTTATACTCAATGAAATGTGTTCATTGATTGTGTGACCTTGAGTGTCAAAGGTCAAGGTCACGAGAAAATTCCCAATTTGGTGAGGCCTGTAAAAGGCGGAACAGGGTAAGGCGAAACCCAAAGTTCCGGGGCTGCTCTGCTTTTGCGGTATCCCGCAAACGCTAATCTAGTTAGACCTTTTTTTTTTTTTTAGATTTGAACTGTTTAATATTTATATCAGTCTAAGTAAACCTAGCCTCACTATTATCTGTTACACTGTTATACTGAGTCTAGAAAGGCTTGGTTGAGAGTCGCGTCAGCCCACGTGACCAAGTTGACCAATCAGAACTGATCTTACCAAGCCACAATAGTGTGCCTTCGCACGTATAACGTTGGAGGGACATAGGTCGCAGAAAGGTCGGCTGACGCGACCCTCAACCAGACCTTTCTAGACTCAGTATAGCAGTGTAACGGATAATAGTGAGGCTAGGTTTACTTAGACTGTATATATATATATATAATTTGGGGATGAAATATTGATTCATATATGCCGATGTAGCAGGATAAACTTGATAAGAAATTTATGTTTTTATCAAAGTAAAGAATTATGACATGAAAGTCATTGAGTGACACTTAAAATAACATTTGTATGTTCAGTGGTGGATCCAGGATATTCAGATTATTAATTATTAGGGTGAGGGTTAACTTATCTGAGCTTAATCCCTCTCTACCGTTCTTGATTCCTTTTATTTCTTACCATTTTATGTCTGTTCTGTTCCAAACAACTTGATTTAGCTTAATTCCCAACAGAAACTCTTCTTATTACTAAGGCTTCAATGGTTACTCAAGTACTCAATTCTGGTTCAGTTTGACCAGAGCTAGTTCTTGGACTCGCGGACTTGAACAGTGGAAGTCACTGTTAATTATTTGTGTTTTCTCAGTCTGAATGACTGTAATACAGTAGAACACGGATATAGCGAACTTGGATATAGCCAACAATCGGATGTAGCGAACCAATTTTCAAGTCCCTTCCCTATATAATATCATTTAAATTATATGTGTATAACGAACACCGGATATAGCAAACTAAATTCTTTGGCCCCTTGGAGTTCGTTATATCCGAGTTCTACTGTATGTGAAGACAGGTGATCAACATTACTATTTTAAGACATGTCAAAATATGCCATATATGACAATTTTATAAGTCAGAATATGTGTTTTTGATATCTAGACTGAGCAACAATTACATGATTGGGTAAAGGTAAAATTTCAGGTACTTGGGTCCAGTCTGAATTTTCGAGTACCGGTAGTAATGTTTAATTTTAGTGAGAAGACATTATCATCTACAAATGTCACTTTAACATTCATCAAAATATATAATTTTATATGATAATTTAAGAAATTCTTTTGATTCAGGTTGATTTGGACAAGGTTGTTGCAGTTCACATCGCCTCAGCTCACCCACACACTGATGTGGATGGCTGTATGTACAATCTGGGGACCTCCTTCAACTACAAACAGGCCTACAGCATTATCAAGTCTCAGCCCCCAGGAAAGGGTTAGAAAAATCGTATACCATTTTTTCTTCATTTTGAAATAGACAGAGGGCTTCCGTTCCAAAATTTGTACTTCAATGCTCAAAGGGCCAGACTGCACTTGAACCAATAATTAGCAGCCCCGTCTAAGGACGGGGCTGCTATCAGTTTTTGTGAAGTTTCCATCGCCGCCGCCGCCGCCGCCGCCGCACTCGTACTACTAGCTATAACTTTTTTCCCCTAAGCTTTCCAGAACTCTTATTCATACCTTACTACTCATACCTCGGGGAAACGATTTTGACACGTTCACTTTCAAGGTCAAAGGTCAAGGTCACGAGCTATGTATTCACTCTAAGAATTCCTTGTAAACGCGATAACTTGAAAAGTTTTTGTGCTATGAAGCTCTAACTTGGTATATATCATCCTTGGAAAAGTAAAAAATTTTGAAAAGGTTTTGGCTACAATCCGTCAAAGGTCAAGGTCACAGCAAGGTCATGACGTAAGCATGTTTTAGCAAAAATGCTTTATTTTAACTATGAACACTTTTAATCAATACATGATTGTTATACTCAATGAAAAGTGTTTAATGATTGTGTGACCTTGAAGGTCAAAGGTCAAGGTCATGAGATATGAGTTATTACAAAATGCACTAAATTGGGGTATAACTTTATCCCATTTAGCTTTTCAGAACTCATGAACATGTCTAAATGTTAATACTTCCAGGGAATCATTATGACATGTTCACTTTCAAGTTCAAAGGTCAAGGTCACGAGTTATAAAATCACCACAAAATTCTTTGTAAACACGATAACTTGAAAAGTTTTTGTGCTATGAAGCTCTAACTTGGTATATATCATCCTTGGAAAAGTAAAAAATTTTGAAAAGGTTTTGGCTACAATCTGACAAAGGTCAAGGTCACAGCAAGGTCATGACTTAAGCATGGTTTAGCGAAAATGCTTAATTTTAACTATGATCACTTTTAATCAATACATGATTGTTATACTCAATAAAAAGTGTTCAATTATTGTGTGACCTTGAAGGTCAAAGGTCAAGGTCATGAGATATGAGTTATTGCAATTCCTTGTAAACACAATAACTTGAAAAGTTTTTGTGCTATGAAGTTTAGATTTTGTATATATTATCTCTTGAGAAGTACAACATTTAAAAAAAGTTTTGGGTACGAACTGTCGAAGGTCAAGGTCACTGCAAGGTCAACATATATGGAGAAAATGGATTAATTTAATTTTTAACACTTTATTTCATTACAATAATGTTATACTCAATGAAATGTGTTCATTGATTGTGTGACCTTGAGTGTCAACGGTCAAGGTCACGAGAAAATTCCCAATTTGGTGAGGCCTGTAAAAGGCGGAACAGGGTAAGGCGAAACCCAAAGTTCCGGGGCTGCTCTGCTTTTGCGGTATCCCGCAAACGCTAATCTAGTTCTTACCGTTACCCAAGAGATCCTATAATAGTTGTTCATTCATGGCCATATGCAGTACATTTTGACACCACTGTCTTGAAATAGTTATGCTCATCAACTTACCTCACATATCACAGAGTCATCATAGTCTAAAATCCATTAAATCAATTACAGTGATTTTCCCATTTCAAGCCCTCAAGTCGAAGAAAATCAAGTCCAGTTGGACAAAACATGAGCTGAAATAATCTGGAAACACTAGAAAGCTAAGTTTACAGCTGAGCTTGATTATCAATTTCTCACCCGGGATATGGTACGTCCAAACAGGTGATGAATTATCAGAACTTTTGCTATCTTTCAGGTAAAGGTGAAAAGTGCACATGTGCACATATGGAAAAAATGACATACATGTAGTTTATGTTTAACTAAACTGAAAGACATCATTCCCTATATTTATGAATATTTCTATTCACATAATATTCACATTTATTAATATTTCTGGTTACATAAAAAATGACATAGTTTATGTGTATTAACATAATTTCCTCTACCTAATATCTCTTTTTTCAGATGAAGACAACCCCTTGAAGAATGCAGAACTTGTTGCAGCCATTCCTTCTCGTTGGAAGACAAAGATTGCCTACAACCACAGTTTTGGAATGTCTGAGAACCACTTTATTATCCTGGAACAAACACTAACCATGGACTTGTTGCAGATAGCTTTCTTGAAGTTTTCAGGGAAACCCTTTAGTGCAATGTTTCGGAACTTTGAGGGTGAAAAGGTATGAGGATTAGATGATGTTTTTCTTCTAAGCTAAGGAGTAATATGATATCATTGTCAGACATCTATTTTAGTAAGACTAATATGAATACCCTACCAAACTCATTTGTGGATCCAGAGAGTAAATTTTAAGAGTCTTAAGTCTCAAACATGACAACTTCTTTGGCGGATCCAAGAGAGTTCCAAATATAGATCCAAAACAATCATTTCAAAAGCTGCGCCCAATGGGCACACCTCCCCCAAAACGAAAATCCTGAGTCCATCCCTGCAAATTCATGTAAAAAAGGAGAAAGATAGGGAACTTTCATTCTGCAAAGAAGCTATTTATGTCTCCCCCCGAAGGGTCGGGAGACATATTGGTTTTAGCTGAGTTCCCGTCAGCGTTGGCGTTCCCATTTTTCCGGAGCATATCTCTAAAACTATCTAACTGATCATCACCAAACTTGGTATACTGTCTCTCCATATCATGTAGATGTGCCTTTTGGAGGTTATAGATTTCTTAAAATTTAAATTTTTTTTATTCCATGGCAACAATTTGGACTTAGTCTTTTTCAAGGGTAGTGTTTGTTTCCGGAGCATATCTCTAAAACTATCTACCGGTAACTGATCATCACCAAACTTGGTATACTGTCTCTCCATATCATGTAGATGTGCCTTTTGGAGGTTATAGATTTTTTAAAATTTAATTTATTTTTATTTCCATGGCAACAATTTCGACTTAGTCTTTTTCAAGGGTTTCAGCATCAAATCATTTAGAATTTTGAATATTTTGTTTGCTACAATTGTGGAGTTGATAGGTTATTTATTCAAGTTGAATTATACAGAGAACATTAATGGTGCTTTATGATAGTATTGTTTAGAGGTTTGGAGCATTTGAGGAAGGGGGAGACATCTGTTTTTACGGGTAAAAACACTTTCTAGCTTCCTGTTGCACAATAACAACTTCACTTGTTAATGAAAACTTTCACACTTTTTCCTTTGGCTAAATGTTTCTTGCTTAATCCACTCAAATGAGTAATTTGAGTTCATCACCCCCATCAGCTATCTGTGTTAACCTCTAGGATATAGCTTATAGGGCTATCAAGCTCAAATGCAGTACGCCTACAAGCTGGCACAGAAAAGGTGACAAAATGCAGCAAGATTTATATTAGCCAATAGTTTTGATTTGTATGACATATGCATTGTGGGGATAGTGTAACATCAACATTTTTACATCACATTTTCAGGCAATCATACGCATAATCCGCCGATCCGATGGGAAAGAGGTAGATACTCGCTATATGTCCGATGCGTTCTTCTGTTTCCACTTCATCAACTGTTACGAGGAAAATGGTCATCTGGTTATCGACATGTCTGCCTTTGATACAGCTGATGTGATGAATGACCTGTATGTCAAGGACATCATTGCTGGCAGTCTTGGAGAATATTTTGCTAAAGTCAGGAGATATGTTCTTCCTCTTGATGTCAAGGTAAGCAATTTTAGTTCAGAAGTTAAAAAAACTGTTCTGATTTCATGGCCTTAAAAGCAGTTTTTAACCTTTGTTACACAGTTCTGTCTGAGTTTTTTAAGTAGCAATTTATTAACATTTTATTTTCTTTGTAAAGTTTGTCTCTTTGGAATTGTTGCTTTGCTGAGGAAATCAAATAAAGATTTGTAATTTATCCGATAACACAAAATTTAATATAATTGGTTGCATGTTAATTCTAAAATCTATCAATTACAGGGAGAAGTAGGGAAGAATTGTGTCACCTTGAAATATACCAGTGCTCCAGCAAATTTAAAATAACCGTTGGACAAGATAGATTTGAAATTGACAAAATAACAATGTTAATTTGTATGTAAGTTCTATAATTTTTCAGTTACAGGGAGAAGTAGGGAAGAATCTTGTCACCTTGTCATACACCAGTGCTCCAACAATTTTAAAATAACCGTTGGACAAGATAGATTTGAAATTGACAAATTAACAATGTTAAATTGTATGTAAGTTCTAGAATTTTTCAGTTACAGGGAGAAGAAGGGAAGAATCTTGTCACCTTGTCATACACCAGTGCTCCAACAATTTTAAAATAACCGTTGGACAAGATAGATTTGAAATTGACAAAATAACAATGTTAAATTGTATGTAAGTTCTAGAATTTTTCAGTTACAGGGAGAAGAAGGGAAGAATCTTGTCACCTTGTCATACACCACTGCTACAGCAGTAAAACAAGGAGATGGAACTGTTCTGTGTACGCCAGACTATGTAACTGAAGGTGAGGAAAAAGTCAAAGAGACAAAGATTATTTGTGATAAATAGGACCAAAAAAAAAAAAATCATATATAAACCCAAATGAATTAAATAAGTTGACTAACAGAATCTCCAACCATGATTTTGAATATTCTGAAAATATTAATGCAACTCAGAAATCCCCCTAATAAAAATGTAGTAATATATTTTTCTCAAACTAAAAAATATGAAAAGACTTTTGAAGTTCATCAGTAACTAATTTTTGTGCAAACCTGAAGCAATTTCAGAAAATTTTTATTCTACACTATTTCACATTTGCTTTATGACATTACTTGTCTCCTGCCTATATCAGTATACAGTAGTGAAGCTATGACAAGACATTGTTGAACATCTGATGAAATTGTATATAATAATTAGTAGATAATCTATCAGTAAATGCAAATGTCATCATAAAATTTGATAAAGAAATAATGTTATCATATTTTATGTAAAAACCCAAAATTACAGCTCCCTCTTATAGATGATAAAAATTCTTTAATGCAATCTCTCTTGCATCTCTCTCACTATCCTCTCCTTGCAGATGTATTGCAAGTCTTAAAGATGCTGTTTCATACTTGCATGCGGTTCAGGCTGAAATGTAGCTATTGAAAAGAAATACATCACTTTGTAGAAAAATCTTTCGTCGAAATTTTGATATCATATTTAGATTGTTTAATCAACAATAACATACTTATTTCGACGCCCAAAGCACAGTACCCCTCGTAGAAAGGGCATAGCATTTAACGAACCCGCTTTCAGTGACGTAATCATTACGAGTGTAGGATTTACGCCGTGTCACAACTAGCGTATTTTCGTTCGATGGGTATCAACTTTGGCAGCAACGAATACCTTATTCGGGGAAAAAGAAAAGAAAATCTAGTCGTGAGCGACAAAGACGGTTTTCAAGCGTATATTTAGAGAACGGAAGTTGTGAGATGGTCCGACTTGATTCGCCTTTATCTTGGCTGCCGTTTCCGTAATTTTGGTAAATTATCTCATATTTAATGAATTTTGGTCCGATTTTCCCTAGGTTGGTCGCTAAATTTTTCTAAAAATACAACGAATACATTAAATATACTTTAAAAAATATTGCAAGTATGATAGAGCATCTTTAAGATTTTGATTTTAACTCTGTTGTAATAAGAGTCCTTCTCAGGCTACCAAATGCAACAGGTTCCCCGAGCGTCCAAACTTGCCACACCAACTACCTGAACAATAACTGCAATTTCTTGCTTTGAAGCTTCCTTGTTGTCACTTAGCCCTATGCCATTGTTCAGGCATTCAAAGTGCCTAGTGAATTCTGGATATGTTATATGTTCAACATTCTCTCCCCACAGAGGCAGATCAAGTCATGAATTTTTATTGAGCCTCTGTTCTATTACGCCAACTTTGTGGGCTAGAATGGGAGTTGCCTGATTGGAGGCAATCAAAGTTAGTTGTGCAATCAGCGACACTGTTCTAAAATAATAATTTTGGCTACTGAATCATGGCGAAAGAATTGTGATATGAACCACACTTTCCATGCAAGAAGCATTGTCATTTGCTACAGAAATTGGATTGTGGTGCAATTTTTGTTAGAACAGAGGTAGTATTAACATTCTATGACTTGATCTACATCAGTGGGGAGAGAATGATGTTTCAAGTAGTTTATAAGAATTCCTGAGGCTTTGAATCGAATACTCTTGAAACAGCTTTGCTGATTGCACATCTTATGTGGTTGCATCCAATTAGACTTCTCTCAGAGAGCAGATACAGGATTTCTTGTTTGGATACTATGCACCCTTTGCATGCCAGGAGTATCACTATGAACCTTATTACTTGGGAACAAAGAAAATGTTTGTAAATGTTTATTTCATCATGAAAGACAAATACAACCATCAACATGTATCTCTCTTGGGAGAGGTGTGCACCCTTTCTGTCTTATATCTATCAATATCCATTTCCAGGCTAATAGGGCACTTTTTACAACAAATTATAGGACAGAATTTTATGACTTGAGCTATATCTCTAATGGGAGAGCATCATTGTGTACATGTAGTACCGGTAATATATTTCTCTTTGCAGGAGCATCTGAGTTTGTTGTGTTAGATCTACCAAGAATCAACTACTCCTACAATGCAAGAAAGTACAGATATGCATATGGGACCATGCCCTTTACAGTAAAGAACACGGTGAGTTTCTGACATATAATTTTGATTGTCATGAGTGAAATACAATACCATTGTCTTAATGAATTGAATATGGATGAATCATTGTTGCATTCATTGGTTAAGAAAAGCACTATCTTAAAAATATTATAAGATTGAAATTAAAGTAAAATTTATTGAAAGACCCTTTGAAAACTAGATTTCTGTTTTTTTTATGAAAATATTTCAAAAAAACCTTCCAAAGATAATTTTAACAGATCAAACGCTAAGTTTGAAACAAATTTGCATATATCAAAACTTAACTTTGACTTCAATTAATCAGCATTCTGTATATCTATCAAACAAAATTGACATACTTGTAACAGAGTTTACAGGGGTAAAAAGGACCTGACATGTCTGGAGAGATAGATTAATTCCCTGCAACACACTGATCATGTAAATAATTTATTTGTGATACAGATCTGCACTTTTATCATGTAGATATGCGTTTCTTTAACAGATAACAAAACTGGACTTTCAAACAAGGACGACCACAACATGGAAACCTGAGGCTGGACATCAGGCAGGAGAACCAGTGTTTGTCAGTAGACCCGACGCAACAGAAGAGGATGATGGTTAGTCCTAAAGCTACATCATTTGTATATTTTACTTTGCAGCAATAGTGATAATCTAGCAATAGCCTAGGAATATCCTGTGAATATATATTTTTATGCAACTGTAAGATATACTACAAGACAAAAGTTTAGACTCCATGAAAAGTGTAATATCCTATTTTCTATCGCTAATATCATAAGAACTAGTGACTCTATTCTTCATGTCTTGGAAAAAGCACCAAAACAATGATTTAAAGAAAGCTTGAAAAATTTATTCGACCCCCAATAATGAAAAACTGTCCTCTTTACAATGGGATCCTAATGACGTAAAAATATCGCCTTTTCAACAAAGTCCATGGACTTCTCCTGAGCATTTGTCAGTTAACTTTCACGATGGACGTGTTAATCAGGATCCATTAATGACAAATGCATGACACTTTGGTAATAAGTTGAGGTTTGAGAAAGCATCAATCAATTTTACCATACCCACCAATAATACAATTTCATTGCATCATTTGATGGTGAGTCTAAACTATTGTCGCGTAGTATACACATACATGGCATCTTACCCGATTTCGGCGGGTTTACCCGATTTCAGGTGGCTTCACCCGCGTCCCCGATCGGGTATTGAAAAACCCCGATTTTCAGAAAACTACCATAAATACCCGTTCGAGAAAGTGTGTTACCCATTATAATTGTTAAATGTTACAAATTTCCTATAGTTCTTTGTATTTTATCAAAGTTTTAACACATGGTCATCAAATATACAATCTCGAAAGCATGTTATTTTTCCCAAACCGGTGTTTCAGAAATTAGTTACGGCTTCGTTTTCACTCCACTTAAGTAGGTAAATCTTGATAAAATAAATTTACATGCATAACGAATTACAAATATTCAAACATGGTAGACTCAAATAGAACCAAAAACTGGCTACCTTAATTCAAAATATTAAATAATATCGCAATAGATCAAAGAATATGCGATGAATTTGTCAACTTTATCTGACAGCAATTATGAAAAGGAAACATCGTTTGAAATTACAATCGTATTTTGTTGATGACATATAGAATTTATAAATATTATTTCGAGCTGAGTATAACAATTATGTGTGTTTCTCTTCAAGTAATATGTAAATAAATAAATGAATTCATGGCATGTTTGTTATGAAATAAAATATAAAAAACATTCAACCAAAAACTTGTTTTATACAGACATTCAATATTTTATCGGTAATATGTTGTCATGAAAATGTTACGACCGCATGTTATGTTGAACATTGCCATTTGACTTCGGCAGTTCGTGGTCCTGTTTTCATGCATCCTTTTGAAAAACAATTTAAACTTACGCTTTTGGGGAACAAGTTGAGAAACTACAGATACATTCTATGATTATATTATCCAGTTTTGATAAAATCATTTACAAATTCGTCAAAATTTAAGTGCGTGAAACTAGCTAGCAATGTCGATAAACCGCAAATCGTCAACAGACTAGTTATTTTTCAAGTGGTATAACTATAAGGTAAATATTTTTATCTCACTGTTGCGGAAATAGTTACAAACAAGGATTTATTTATAGAATTAGAAATGAGTCTATCTTGAGATTGACTAATGAAAACGATCTTTATTTATTTATTTCATTGTTGATTTTTTTTGTAAGTGGGTCTTCTTCATGAATTTATCAGAATACTTGTTACATTTTCAATCAAATTTTATTATGCTGTCAGAATGAAACACTCAAGTAATATTTAGATCAGCTTTATTATTTCAGATGATAGACTTACAACATTACAAGACATCTTTCAATTTCAAAATATTTCAATTTTTAATGTCACATTGTGAATATCTTTGGACAAAATATATCCATTGATAAAAAAAACCCTTTTAAACAACTAGTACTAAATACTAATAAAAAAAATTGATATGTATATATATAATTAATTGAGCACTTTATAAATTTATTTTTTAGATTAATATGTAAAAAACAGGTTCATTTTTTATATGATTTTGTTATGAAAACTACGAGCGCTAAAAACCCCCTTTGGGAGTGAAAAACCCCCATTTGAGACCCCAAAAAACCCCATGGGCATTTCGGAAAGATGCCATGTATGTATACATGTTGCTTGTATTGATGTGTCATATTCTTTATACATGATGTTTTGTTTTTAGTTGTACCAGTATACAATGTGAGCCATGTATATATATATATATATATGTATATATATATATATAAATGATACAGACTCCCTGATGATACCATTGAAACATGTTGGAGTTTTGATTGGCTTCGTGTCATTTTTTTATCTTTTGATTATGTAAAACTGTATACCAGTAAACTTTTCCAATTTTTATCTATATATATATATATACACAAAGTTCACAATCATAGATTGTCAGGTCCAACTTTGAACAGGTATTGAAATATATAAAAAAGTTCGAAGTTAGAAGTAATGATCCATTAATTTCAATGGCTAGCGCTTTCAGCTTTACAAGCCTCTTCAGGCCATTACATAACGGTTAATAACGTTGTCAGGCAACGCCGTCGTGAACATTATGACGTCATTACATTATGACGTCATAGGCAAGGTATCAAAAGGATGGACATCAAGGTTTAGCATTTAACTTTGGCGAAAACATTTCGATAAATTTGCTTTCCTTTGTTTCTAAAAGCTTACTATTATCAAAATTGAATCTATACATTGGGAAGACAGAAAAATGCCCGTTTCCGCATCCGGCCAAGTGTGTACTTAATGGGATAGTACGGTTTTTGGGCTGATTAATGTGTGATCTGTGTAAGTTCATTTGTAATTTCAACTTCAGTTCTGTCTTCCCAATGTATTTTTCATTACAACCAGAGCATATGATGACATATATAACATTTTTGCTGCTACAATTGAGATTTTGGCAAACACCAAAAAATTTGGTTTCAGTAATTTGTACAGAAGAGCCGACAATAATGTTTTTACAAGTATGGCATCGCGAATCCCCCCACTTTGATACAATTGGTTCTACATTACATGAATCAAACTTGGAGGATGTCAACAAATTTCGCAGATTTTTAGATTGTTTGAGACTGTTTACAATTTTTGACTTACATAAAACCTTTTCCATATTTTTGCCTTGATGTAAGATAGGTAAGTTTTTCTCAATATATATATATATATTAAAAAGAAGAAGATGAAGTTGAATTAAATTTGGCAAATGTTTTCAGCAGGTACATCCTGTACCTGCTTCATCAGGCCGTTAATGCAGTAACTGACACACAGTACATAGTATTATGACGTCACACAGGAACCTATGACGTCACAATAAGCTTGACAACAAGTGATCATAATGTAAACAATATATATATGAGACGGTTTTGATGCCACATGCTGGTGACAATATAAGGCAAATCCTTTGAAGACTTTGTGGATACAAATATACTTATTTTGCACGATTATGGTGAGTTGAATATTGGGATATTAATATGAACAGCGAACAGTGCTTATTTTTCATGCAACCAAGTGAGTTTACAATCCAAAAACACATTTAATGGTAAATCATTAGAAATCTGTACAGAACTCAGTTTCCAGATATTCCTCAAGTTAGTAAGGAAGTAAGATAACCCTCCCAAAGGAATTTCAAAGTTTCAATTTGAAATAACTTATAGCTGTTACAGACAAGAAAACTCTTCTAAAATTGTGCCAAAAATTAAAATCAACAATAGCAGTTATAAAATGATACTGAAAAAGTATATATTCATATAAATCAATACAATATTTTCATCTAAAATCATAAACTGAGACACTGTTAGAATTGGCATTTTCAATAATTCTGGAGGTTTTACACGTCACCTTACCCTGCTCACTGAAACTGCCACTTATTTTTAAGAAATTATTGCATCTTTTGCTTTGCCTTTTTTTACAGGAGTGATCCTCAGTCCAGTTTTCACAATGGAACCAGAGAATCCTTCCATGTTGGTTGTTCTGGATGCCAAGACCATGAAAGAACTTGGACGTGCAGTCGCTCCTGTTGGCATCAAGATGCCGTTGACTCTCCATGGATGCTTTGTGCCCTGATTCCTGACATACTGTTACATCTTGTCTACACAAGCCTTAGACAGATTTGCCTGCCCTTATTAATTTTGCATAAAATTACAATTTTTGGGGGGATAAATTACAACTTGTTGTGGGTCTTGGTAGCGGGTGGTGTTGGAGGTTGCTGTAAACCTAGCCTTGCAAAAATCTTGAATTCACCACTTTATGAATTGATATTTATTTGGATTTTTTGTCTGAAATGTTATTTCTTATTGTTAAAGATGTATTTAATTGTTCTTAGGCATAGGGAAATGTATAATTGAAAATTCATTAAAAAAATATAACCGGTAATTTTTTGGTTATTCAATATATTGATATCTATTTATTTGAGATATTTTGCCTGGAATTTGTCCAGGATAAAACCACATTGTATGGTTTCATTGAAAATGTGAATTTTTTTATTGTATCATATATTTTACTTTTTTTTTAAAAATACCTGAATTTGGCGGAAAGTTAACATATTGCCATCAGTTCATGTTTTTTTTTAAATTTTAAAATTGAAATGATGTTTGTGAAGGCAAAATAATGGCTTTCATACCAAACATGGATTCTTGATTATTGTTCTGATGGTCTGGCAGTGTCTTTTATTCCATTTCATTAACATCACTTTCGCCAAGTGAATGTTTTGTTGTTTTCTTGCCTGTTCGGTAACAATCATCACATCATAATTGAAGCAAGCCATTGCAAAAGAAGGAACAAGTTCCTGTTTTGTTTGTTTTGATAATACATAAATACTCATTTGTTATATACAATTCCTTGATTATTATCTATATGGATGACAACTTGTTATTAATATAAGTCCTCACTTACAGACAATTCTAAACTATTTATTACATTTTTGTTTCGCATGTGCATTGTTATTATTGTTGTTTTTTATTTAACACTCAGAACTCTGTAAATATATTCAACTTTTATGCAAGTTATGAAATGTCATATTTTGTGATAGATTTTATGCAATGAAATTTGACTAAAAAACATGTTTCTTGTAATAACGTTTTTAAGTAGAATAACTAATAATGATGAAGCTGAATTTGCATCAGTCTAAGTAAACCTAGAACAGTAATACGTAATACTCCCAATATTGAGTCTAGGGAGATACAGTAAGATGTCGCGTCAGCCGACCTTTAGGCGACCTTTTACCCTCAAACGTTATACGTTCTAAGGCAGACTATTGCCGCTTGGTAAGCCGAGCCCTGATTGGGGAATTCGATAACTCGGCTGACTCTTGCTAGACTCAATATCGGGAGTGTAGCGAGTATTATTGAGGCTAGGTTTACTTAGACTGAATTTGCATGCAGGACAAACTTTACCGAGTGATTCTAGATAAAAAAAATGATTAAAACTTTTAAGAATGATAAATCTTGAGCATTAGATAATAAGGTTGAGGAATATATGGATTGCAAATTCTTATTTCATGTATGTAATGTTAAAAGATTTCATAAAGAAGAATATTTGAATAAAGAAGTGCCTCTCAAAGAAGTACTAAGATAATAGAATTTAGTATTATTACACGCCTGTGTAAGATACCGCAGTGTAATATTTATACGGCAATATGAGTCGTGGAACTGTTAGTTTCAGCACATTTTCGGCAATTTTGCGTGATTTTAGGGCAAGTAATAAAGAGAATACTAAACTTACTTCCATTTAATACTATTTTTAATAAACTCGTGAATGATTTGGTATCAAATTCGCTTTCGCTCGTTTTATACAAAATCATTAACTCGTTAAATAAAAAAATAATATTAAACGGAAGGTCGTTTAGTATCCTCAATATCTGTTATATACATGTTCCTAAAGTATCATAAAAGGTTTTATCTTTGAAGAGTTAAAATTCCTAATATTCATTACTAAACTAAAAAACTCATATTTGTTTGTCTCAAAGCTCAATGTCCTGAAAATAAAAACATAAAACTTGGATGGTTTTTGTGTTATATTATTGTTTTGTGAATGATCAAACAATGCCATCCATATTACAAGGTTGGTTCAATTGTCTCCTTACTCTCTTAGGTAATCTTGATATATATGTACTATGTAGACTTTATGTATCAATAATGACCTCACTCCAAACCACTCAACTTAAAAAGCAAGCTTAATCTTAGTGGAGTAGAATGATGTCATGAACTTGAAAAAATAGTTTGGAAGGTTCCCATGATAAGAAGAGGGGCAGTGAATGGATGCACACCTCAACCATACAATTAAAATCCCCTTTAATACAAGATCTCCTATTATTCAACAACATTTTACTGAGGTCATATTAAATCACTTCTTACATTTCAACCAGGTACCAAAAGTTTAGATTCTTATGATTCAATCATTGCTAAAAAGAACAAACATTGCAAACATAAGCTAATTTCGCAACAGAGTATTGAATTTAAATTATCTTCATAATGACAACATTTCCATTATATTGAGGTAATCTTTAAGGACTATTTATTGAATGACACATGTTCTTGATGTATGTGTTATCTAACATTTCAAACATAGTACCAATTGAAAAATCAAAGTTTAAAACATTTCAACAATAGATATTTTCGTATATTTTTATTTTAAAGTTTAATTTTAGAGTCAAATTAATAGAAAAAATACGGTTCAGAAAATCCATGTTTCCTCTACCATAAGAAAAGTAACTATAAACAGATTAAAGCTGTTATCGTAAAACCGGACAATCACAAGTGCCAATGATTCAAACGTAATTTTCGAAACCTATTCACAACACACATAAAGTGAAACACACTCTGTGTCACTTTAACTCGTTTTCATGTCATGCAATGCAGAGAAGATCCATTAAATTAATTGAATTTATGAAACAATTTATCATTTTCTCTGACTTCACAAAGCCCAGCTGGAGAATCAATTATATACATGTACAGCAACCATGATTGATGTCAAGGCTAACATGCTTGAATTAAGCCCGAAGCAAAAACATAACCAACATTTTCCTCATTATCTCGGTTTTGCAAGATGAAAAATTATCAATCTCATTTAAATAATAGCGTAATTATCTTCAGCGTAGATTATAGCTTAGAGTAGTGTAACAATATATTATATATTTTAAAAAGATTGAAAATAAATGTACGTTATGCAAATAAATCATCACTTTATCAATCTTTCTATTATACAATGTAGTTCATTTTACAAGGCTTACAAATTAGACAACCATAGAGCCATTTGAATATCAAAAAAACATGAAAAAGGCTTTCTTAGGTTATGTTTTGTCATGAAACAATATTACAGAGACCGAGTGTTCATAAAGAGAAAAAATAATGTTAAATCGAATATCAATTTCACTATGAGTTCAAATTTTAAAAAATAGACAACCGCTGAGCCTTGTAACATCAGGCATATAACAATATAAAATCTAGACTTGCTTAAAATCAAAAACAAAATCGGCTGAGGAAGAAACGTTTTTACAATTCACATGGAACTAAAATACAAAAACGCAAATTCTAAAAGAATTCGGTCCCAATGATTCATGGCTCCTCTTCCTTGTAATAACAGAGGCAGTAAAGTAGTATTTAGAGCACGCGGCGGAACTAGTTTGGTGCCTGGGAAATGACTGCAATATCGGCGCACAGGGAAGAAAGGATTCGTAGTTTTATGCGAGACAGTTCAGGTTGCTCACAGAATGAGGGAAATAGTACATATACAAGCTGGTCAATGTGGAAACCAAATCGGTTCAAAGGTAGGTTGCTTTTGCTTCTTGGGTCGTGTTTGTATAGTTTTGTCTTTGATAACGTTCATGAGGTTTTGACTAGAATCATTGAATCGATAATTCTCGAGTTTGATGGAAAAACCTCCTATTTGATGATGCTTCCTTACTTAATGCAAGGATGGATTTTCATAGCACTATGAGCTATGAGCTATGAAAATCCTTGCTTGATGATACACGAGTATGGAACAAGCATATTATTGTAGCTTTATCTTAACCATGTGAAAATTGTGAAATACTGTTCTTCCGAAAGATGTTTGTGCCAGACATGTCTCATGTCTGTAAATTTAGAATTTGCAAAAACTGTTCAATTACGACTCAGCGTTACATCTAAGATGTTCATCTACAAACTGGATATTGTATATTTTTTCATTTAGTACATATAATTATGAATTTTATATTCATATGTTGTTACCACGCCTTTTCAACCATCATATTTTCTTATTTTCACATTTTCATCTTATTTTCACCACGGGAAACATCTATTTTTTCTAACATTATAGGAAATAAACCTCACTTGTTCAGATAAAACAGAGATATACCTTTACAAAGAAAACATTCTACATTTACACATCTGATGGAAAAATGCATTTTCCAAACATCGACAGTCACCGTATCCCTATTTTCACAAAGAACATCAATTTTAGAAATAGCCGTACGGAAATAGACCTTGGTTGTTGAGATAAGAACCGACATTGCTGTAGGCTATGCATTCACGGTAGAGGGGAAGGATGTCACTTACACATGCCGCCGTATTGATGTGTAACTGTATCTTCTTGCTCATTTAAACTCGTCGTATCTAATTTTACCCGATCATTTTTCATATGCGCATCTGTTGCATCCGACAATATTGAATATCATATATGATGTACACTTGACTAAATTTTGGTCTTTGAATTATAGAATCTAACACGTTTGTTTATTTGATTTGTTGGGTATCTTGTATTTGTAAAGTATTGCATCACTAAATGGGGACCTAGATTGTATCAAGACTATCATAAATACACATTCGTGGAAGATGAATAATGTCAAGAGATACAATGTTGTTTGTAGTTAGACCTTATAAACTGAGTCAACATGTTTTTATCTGTTTAAATTGAAATCTAGACTGTTCATATATACACCATATTTTTTCAAATACAGTCATATCTTATTTAACCATTACAGCATATCTGAATTATGGCCTAAAATGATACATCGTTCACATCGTTTACAATAATGACACAGTTGATTATGTTTATCATATATAACAGCTCAAGAAGTTTATTTGATGCAATATGTCTGTCGAATATGTTTGAACAAAAAAAACCTGACATATTTTATCATCATGACGTGATGCTATAGGGAAATTGATTTTACCAGATATATTATAAAGATATACACTATATACTGTTATTTATTCGCTGAAGCAAAATACACAGTGTCAAACCTCTATCATCCCCGGTGTCTCCATATGTCTCCACATGAGGGGTGAATCACGGTGATGAGACCCCAGCTACAGAGACCGGTCCCCCACAATCAATACTCAGTCTGTCTCGTCCCCGGGGTCATTGTGTAATGTCATAGACAGGAGGTCGTGATGTCATCGCTTGTAGCATAAGGATCTGTGCTGCGTTCTATGATAAAATTATATTTTGAATTTGATGATGATTAAATGTGAATTATGTAAGGCTTACATAAGGCCAAATAATATATGTCTATTGTCCTAAATACAGACAAAACTAATGCAGTGAAGCGTAATTTGTATTTCAACATTGTTTGGTTTGTAAGTGACCATGGAAGAATTTCAATATAAATAAGAAACAAATGAATCTATTTTTTTTTATCCATACGAAAAAGAATCTTTGAAGGCCAGAACGATTAGAAACGAGTTTCATTTTTAAAGTTAACGTTTCAATGTTTTTCAACGTTACGAGAATAGAGTTTAAATTATTTCCCCTCATCAAAATCGGGAAAACTAACTCTGTTATATCCCAAGTTTACACATTTCTTTCTTGAGAATGTTTGCACATACACAGGATTCGATTTGTCTCTTGAGCAGAGTAATGATGCCAGTTTTATGAGCGCATGTGCTTCTGAGTCAGAAAACCAGACCACGATTAATTTGCCTTCAGTCATCACCTCATTGTTAAAGGCCCATCCCACTCTTCCAAAGTAAACTGAGAATACCAGCCGGATAGAATAGTTTGTTATTTCTTATGCTGACATTTATCTTGTATTTTATTTTGGTCGAGAAAACCACTATAATTAGATTGTCTACAATTATATTACAAAGTATGGAACGAAAGCAATTCTTCTACATATCAACATCCATGTCTCGAAAATATCTGAATATAAAATTCTTCTACTTGTACCATATGTTTATTTTTTTTTATATTTTGTTTCCAACTTTATACTTGAAATGTCTTTAACTATAAGTTCGATAATGCCGTTAAAACTTACATTTTTAGAAAAATGATACTCGTTATAGTGCATCAGGTGAAAAATAAATAAGCCATTTGTATATCTTGGATTCCTTCGGTTTCAACAATAAACATAATGTTTAGTTATATGAACTATGCATTTCAATCGTAAACACCATCACCGACCAATCTCATTTAAATAAGCTCATAAATGTGGTACACGACCCAGTATAGTGTATCAATATTGAACAGTTATTGATAAGATTGCGTAACTGACATGCGATGCATGTATTCTATTTGTTGAATAAATTGTGCAAGTTAAAGTTCAAGGGATAGGTGCAACCTATAATTACATTTTGCCACATACGCCATATGGCTTTAGTGTTTAGATAGACAGCAATGGATGCTTCCCTCCACCTTCAAACTTTTTCCGTTACTCCTCTACGTCAAACATTTATTATTTAGCTCTAGATTACAAATTCTAGCTTTGTAACAAAATTAAGAATGAATATGAAAAGGGTCTGAAGTGTCTAAACAGCTATAAATTCTTGCATATTTTGAATAATTTCGATTTCTATTATAAAAAAAACGTTTATTGATAAACATTATGCATTTAAATCATAAAAACTGTCACAGACATACGTATTCTATTTGTTAATTTACGTGTGCAGTTCCTTTCCCATCTTATCTCGGAAATAAAGAGAAAATCTGTACCTGTGAATCATAGATATACATATGTATCCCTTTGAGTTATCTTGGTACTTCAGAATCGCATGCACTTACAGAGCCTCGAGTCTACAACTGACACTATGTAAACACTGTCAGATCTTTCACTGTAGATAGAAACGGTCTTATTTCAAAACGTAAACCCGATACGACAAGGCGCATGCATTACACAGCTTCTTTTGCCCGTGCGGTTCCCAGCCATTGGTATAGAGGATTGTTGATTGCCCTGTCAGGAGATAACACTGTTTAGAATCACTATTGCCTAAATAACTAAACCACTGTTACTGACTGGTATGTTTAGAATGTTGTTTGGTTACAGTGACCTTTCGGTCTTTCAGCAATATCACGTTTGTTTAAAGACACTAGACGCGGTTCTCTTCTCTGGAAAACAGTTTCAGACTAAACCCCGTGCACAACTAATGACGACTTTTCGGAGTCTATTCTTTACATAAGCTCGATTATGATGTTAAAAATTTACATTTTTTGAAAATGATACTTTTTGTATAAAATAAATGATCGAGCCATTTGTATATTTTGGATTCCTTCGGTTTCAACAATAAACAATGATTATCGATATGAACCATGGATTTCAATCGTAAACACCATCACCGACCAATCTCATTTAAATTAGCCCATAACTGTTCTACACGACGTAGTATATTGTGAAAATATTGAACAGTTCTTGCATGCACAGAGCTTCGAGTCTACAACTGACACTATGTAAACAGTGTCAGATCTTTCACTGTAGATAGAAACGGTCTCATTTCAAAACGTAAACCCGATACGACAAGGCGCATGCATTACACAGCTTCTTTTGCCCGTGCGGTTCCCAGCCATTGGTTTAGAGGATTGTTGATTGCCCTGTCAGGAGATAACACTGTTTAGAATCACTATTGCCTAAATAACTAAACCACTGTTACTGACTGGTATGTTTAGAATGTTGTTTGGTTACAGTGACCTTTGGGTCTTTCAGCAATGTCACGTTTGTTTAAAGACATTGGACCCGGTTCTCTGTTTCTGGAAAACAGTTTAGTATTAATGCCTCATGTCTTTTTAACAACAACTCTTGTGGCATGTTTTATGGCCTTATATAAAATGTTTTCGAAATAGACTGCGCTTTATGAAGATCAAGATTGAGAAGGGATGTTTTCAAGTAAGCATAACTTGATATTTTTGCAACAAAAGTATTTTGGTTATATCTTCGCTATGCTTAATTGGAATTGTGCGTTAAGGTAAAATTATGATTTTATGTATAGTAACAAATCTAAGAACCGTCCGTATATTGTTCTTTAAAACATATTGTGAACTCATTTGTCTTATAATAATATAATAATTGTTTGAATAATGAAATTGAAGCAGTTTCTGTATTAGAAACAAAGTAGGAGTCAAAAATGAAAGTCACATGTCAGTCAGTTAAGGTTTTAAGCGGTGCAGTTTTGTCTTAGCTGATTTAATTGCTTTGGTAGTGACATCCCTGACAGTGATCATGAATAGCATAATAAAGTCATTTTCCTAACAACAAGTTTTGAAAAATTCAAAAAATTTAATTAATAAAAATTTAAAAAAATTGTAAAATAAATCAGGTACCAATAGCCCAATGACTGGTATGCATATAGGGATGAACCAAACTGCAAATGGTTTCCTCTTTAATTGAAAACATTTAAAACTGTTACAAATAAACAAGAACTGGATAGAAAAAGAGTCCAAATGTTTGAAATAAATGCGATTTTGTTGATATGTTAAACGAGAAGGGAAAGAGATTGCAGTAAAACGTAGGAATGTAAGCTATGTATATTTCACCTTCAAGGACTCTTAAGTGTCCCATATGGTTTTTTAATCTACTGTAATCGACACCAGGTGTGTTGCTACCATTACTGGCTTCTTTACTCTTAGGTACTCTTAGTAGAATTAAATCATGATACATGGAAAAAGGAATGCTGGTTAAACTTATGTCGGTGTTATGATGTTAATGATAGCAACTATGATTAAACTGCGTTGACCTGTCAGTGATACTAGCGATGATGTCGAATATGGTTGTAATGTAGAGGATGATGGTAATGTTCGGTACATGACACGTTTCACTGGCGGATCCACAAAGGGATGCGGGATGCCCACCCCTCCCGGGAGAATTCCAAATATGGACAATCGTATTTCTTAAACATGAAGTTTACTGATTAATGGCTTGATCTGAATAATATCAAAGAAAGTAATTCTGCTCAATGACTGGATATGAAAATGAAGTCTTTTGTAAAGTCAGGTTCTCAATCAGCAAATCTAGATTAATTTTGAACATTTCAAAGACCATGAAATGTATTTTAAATTTGCTATGTAGCTCATATTGCCACGCCGTTATAACCTATTTCCATCTTCTTCTCCAGATGCATTAGGCATAGAAAGCTGAAACTTAGTGTTCAGGCTCCTGGACTAGTGGGGATTTTGATTTATAGCTTTTGTGGCCCTGTAGCCCCATAAGGCCTAGAAACCTTAAACTATGTGGACAGATTCCTTGACTAGTTGGGATTATAATTGATAGCTTTTGTGGCCCTGTGGCCACTCATAAGGGTCACAGGGGCCACACCCTTAATATCTATTTTCATTTTCTTCTCCAGAAGCAAAAGGCCTAGAAAGCTGAAATGTTGTGTACAGACTCCTGCTATTGAGGATTATAATTTACAGTTTGGTGAACCTATGGATCCTATACCATAAATCATCGATTGAACATTTGGGCGATTTCCATTTCTGAATTTATTGCAGGTATCTGAAATCACATCGCCTATATACTTAATTCTAGGATTTGTGACCCTTTGGCCCTACAAAGGGGAAACCTCATTGGCCAATCATTGGCTCTATCCTTTAACGTCTAGTGAACATTAGAGGTTGAGTATGGACGTATCATTCGCTTATGTTTCCGATCTCTTTAAAATCAGGTTGATGCAATCACTCGTACATTCCTGCATTTCTGCCTTGATCACCATTCTATATAAATGTCATGTCGATGACCTTATCTTTATCCTCAATTTCATAAATTTACACAATTAAACGCCAGCTAAAGTATCAAATTGTGTCTATAGTTCCCTAGCCTTATCGCTGATTGGCCTGAGAAACCTGATACGACCCCTATAGAGCAGTACTCAGATCAGAAGCGCAGTGAGGTACGAAGTGTCGCGTACCCAATTTACATTTGCTGTTATCTGTGATCAATAACTTACTTTTGCTGTTCAATGTAGTTGATTTCCTACTTAAGCGCTTGTGCTTAAGGTATTACATACATATTGAAATTAATCAAGAACCACCAAACTGAATTTCTACTAAGTTTCTAAACAAATAACCTTAGGTAAATATAAAGGCATATTGCAAAGTTTTGACATCTCTGGACAAATCTTGATGTTCTCTTGGTAACCCATAATGCACTTGCTGTACGCACGATAGACGTGAATTGCCTTCCCATCAATATACTGAAAGGTTTTTCCTGATTGCATTTAAAACTCACGTTTGTCAATATCAATATTGTTGACATGCACTTGAACATTTTTAATTAATTTTTTTTTAATGATTATGGTGAATTTTATTGTTTTCTTCAGTTCTGGGAGGTGATATCGGATGAGCACGGTGTTGACCCGACTGGCGCCTACCATGGCACAGACCGGTTGCAGCTGGAGCGTATCAGTGTCTACTTCAACGAGGCTTCAGGTTTGTGCTTTAATACACTTCGGGCCAGAATAAAGTATCCGTGTTGCTTTAACGAGGCTTCAGGTTTGTGCTTTAATACACAACGGGCCAGAATAAAGTATCCGTGTTGCTTTAACGAGGCCTCAGGTTTGTGCTTTAATACACTACGGGCCAGAATAAAGTATCCGTGTTGCTTTAACGAGGCCCCAGGTTTGTGCTTTAATACACAACGGGCCAGAATAAAGTATCCGTGTTGCTTTAACGAGGCTTCAGGTTTGTGCTTTAATACACTTCGGGCCAGAATAAAGTATCCGTGTTGCTTTAACGAGGCTTCAGGTTTGTGCTTTAATACACTTCGGGTCAGAATAAAGTATCCGTGTTGCTTTAACGAGGCTTCAGGTTTGTGCTTTAATACACTACGGGCCAGAATAGAGTATCTGTGTTGCTTCAGAAATCCCCTTCACACAAATTGGTTGGACTGCTGGCAATGTTTGGCGCAAATTTGCAAAGGAGATAATACAAATTATTTTGGCTCTTTCTCTTTAAACAAAGATTTGCAACATATCACTCTCGAATTGCATCAGAATTGACATCGAAATTAAACATCGCTGAAACATTTGCTAACCGTTCGCACAAAGAGAAACAGTTGTGATTGATTATAATCAATGTAACCTTCCACACAGGTTTCAATTAAAATATATTCTGCAGGTTTCTCATACACGTTTAAGTTTTTCAGTTGTATGATAAAATTCACTTATAGGCCAAATTTTAATTTTCGAAAGGTCGCACATTTTAGCCTTAATGATTTTAACTCTTATAAACAGTTGTCGTTTTCTGATTCTTGTTGGCAAAGGTTTATTAGAAGTTAGTTATTGATATCGGCTGTAACTTTAAGGTTATTCAAGAGTTCTTTATGATATAGCCATATATGAATGCCCATTCAAACATTGTTGAAAGAGTTAGTGCTTACTATTTTCTATATTATATAATGTTAAACTTCTCAAAATAGGTTAAGACTCAATCCTGTCATTTCTATGCATAGGGAATGTTTTATGAATTTAATTTTCAAGCTTGTTTGAAAGGGTTGACTTTATCTTCGCAACAAAAACTATATACGAAAGATATATATGCCAAAATCGAAAGCCACGAGTACGACAGTTTCCTGAGAAATTACCAATTTAAGCCAAAAATGAGGTTCCATTACATCGTCATAAGGCAATGAAGTCGGACCTTATTAGGTGTCTTTAAATGTGACTTACGCATTTTTCGTAAGTAAAGCAAATAATTACTACCATGATGATGCTGCATTCAATTGAGATTTCGTCATGGCTAGACATTAGCAAAACCATCTCGATTTCATTGCGAGGATACAGGGTTGTTCAACAGAGAAGTTTTCTTCTCTTTTGCTGCAACGAAGTCTCTGGGAAACATTTCTCTGTAAACATCATGCAGTCACGCATTAGATCTTCCTCTATGAAGATGTTATAAAGAAAAATAAGTTGACCCTTAGCTTATTTTGAGTAGAATACAATGACCAGCTCCATCAAACATGTCAAAATACATCATTTCAGGTAACAAGTATGTTCCAAGAGCAGTTCTCCTGGATCTTGAGCCTGGCACCATGGATTCGGTTCGTTCAGGCCCCTTCGGTGCTCTATTCCGCCCTGACAACTTCGTATTCGGCCAATCAGGAGCCGGGAATAACTGGGCCAAGGGGCACTACACGGAGGGAGCTGAACTCGTGGATTCGGTGATGGACGTTGTAAGGAAAGAATGCGAGAGTTGTGACTCCTTACAGGGCTTCCAGCTGACCCACTCGCTAGGGGGCGGCACTGGGTCGGGCATGGGCACTCTACTTATCAGCAAGATAAGGGAGGAATATCCGGACAGGATTATGAACACATTCTCTGTGATGCCCTCACCAAAGGTAAGAATAATTTATTATCTCCCTACATAGGATAATCGAGGCATATCTTCCCGCATTGCCTCTGTAACAAGAGGGTTAGAAATACAAGAGGATAGAAATACATAATCCTGATAAGTGGTGTAATTGACGAAAAAAATTTAATCACAGCAAAAATCTTATTTCTCTATTACTTCGACCCTCAAAATTTCTCAAAAAATTAAGGAAATGTCTAATTCATTTTTCACTTTTGATCACCCATTTGTCACTATGGATGAACTGTTACAAAAATATCAAGATCATCTATGATTTAAATGTTTAGCTTTTATTGAAGACATATCGGCAATACGAAGACGTTTGTAATTGATTAGAGATAATTATGCTTAACAATAATCATTTCTTTGTTGGCAAATTGAATAACAATTTAAACAATTGTCGTATCATAGAAGCACCAGCTCAAAACTTTTGGCGCTTGCTGGAAATATAAGACGTAACTTGAATTTGTGACCCAAGGAAAAAGATGTTGTCGAATTATTCGAGTTGTTGAAATAATGGAGATAAAGCCCACTCCAGTAACCTTTCAGAGGACTGTTGTTCCATCATTTGTGCGAAAAGCATTGGACAAAAGAATATGTTATCTGAGTGAATACAATTAAGACAAAGGACTATATTATGTTCTCCGCAATTGTATTTTAAGACTGAAAATATTTCTCATTAAAACGTCTTGCACCACTAAATCAGGAAACAAGGAAACAATGACTTGGATATTCATTGTCAGAGAAATGAGAATGATGCTGTATAACAGACATGATTTTGATGTTAAAAAGTATAAACGTCCTATCATATGTCCTGTCGGTCCTATGTCCCATATGTACGTTGTATCTAAATCAAAATAAAATACCTTCTTTTATATCCTTCACAATATAAAGTAATAATTCACAAACTGTTTCATTCCCAGGTATCTGATACAGTAGTGGAACCATATAACGCCACTCTGTCAGTACATCAACTGGTTGAGAACACAGACGAGACCTTCTGTATCGACAACGAGGCTCTCTACGACATCTGCTTCCGGACACTGAAGCTGTCCACGCCAACCTACGGTGATCTCAACCATCTGGTGTCCGCCACAATGTCGGGCATTACCACGTGTCTGAGGTTCCCTGGTCAGCTGAACGCTGATCTGCGTAAACTTGCCGTCAACATGGTGCCCTTCCCCCGTCTCCATTTCTTTATTCCAGGATTTGCTCCCCTCACCTCCAGGGGCAGCCAGCAGTACAGTGCCCTCACAGTTCCAGAACTCACTCAGCAGATGTTTGATGCCAAGAACATGATGGCTGCCTGTGACCCCCGTCATGGACGCTACTTAACCGTGGCCGCCATGTTCCGAGGACGTATGTCCATGAAGGAGGTTGATGAGCAGATGCTTCATGTTCAAAAGAAGAGCAGCGCTTACTTCGTGGAATGGATACCTAACAACGTCAAAACTGCCGTATGCGATATTCCGCCAAAAGGTCTGAAGATGTCTGCGACCTTCGTCGGGAACAGCACAGCGATCCAAGAAGTCTTCAAGCGTCTCTCGGAGCAGTTCACAGCTATGTTCAGGAGGAAGGCTTTCCTCCACTGGTACACTGGCGAGGGTATGGACGAGATGGAGTTCACTGAGGCCGAGTCCAACATGAACGACTTGGTGTCTGAGTATCAACAGTACCAAGAGGCGACTACAGACGATGTTGATGAATATGCGGAAGAGGAGGAAGGCGAAGAGGAGTAAAATCATCGATGCTATCATTGAATACAACAGAACATCTTGGTATATATGGTTCATTTTGTATGGCGTCTTAAGTAATGCAGATTTATTATTTCTGATTCGATGACTTACTGAGCCATTCCGTGAGTTGTTCGGGGTCATAAATGCCAAAATGTTTTTGAGGAAGTATCGACTATTGTAGGGGGAAATATCGTTATAGAGCTATACAAAGTGACCATTTATTAGGGTGTTTTCAAACTTAAACAGCTGGCGTATTCCGATCATGAATGAAATCTAAATGAATCTACATCAACAACTGCTTTTCAGTTATAACAAATATGGAACTGTTGATTTATATTCATTTAGATTGGATGTATTTAAGCATTCTCTACGGAACAATGATATATTGATGTTGCTCGTATATTATCACTGTTTATACACCGGAAATAGCGAGTGTTTATACACCGGAACTAGCAAGATGTACGGCTGAATAAAATGATAATAATGGCGAGGAGCCAAAATCGAAAGTTAGATTATATATTTGCTTCTAAACTATCAAATAAGCGACATAATTTTGGTATTTGAATCAAACACTCTTAGTAAATGTATTTTCTCATAGTTCGGTATACCAGGCACAATAATCAGCAACTAATAAAGCATGTGTAATAAGATTGCGCATAATTGATTTCCCTACATATGCCCCGAAATCATATTCAATAATCATGTTTCCGAAAGCTAGTTACAAAGTTACATGCTCATTGCCATCACGTTCCTCGCTAGCAACATTTTCCCGCAGTGCACCTCGCTAGTTCCGGTGTACGGTTATACACAGTGATAATAGAAACATATCATGAGTCAATAAATAGTCCGAAGCGAAGCGAGAGAAATGAAGTCGCTTGGTTTACAGGATGGAGTCAGATTAGTTTAGGGTTTATTTTGCAAATGGTTATACTTTGGTTTTTATTTGTTGATTATATTATATTCACACAACAGTCTTTAAATAGATAAATAAACATGTATAAAGGAATATAATATTTTTTTCTCCATGTTGAATATTTTCAATAACAATTAAAAATATTGATAGCATCATCTCAAATTCGTGATGTTTTCGTGTATAATATTAATCTTATTGATAATTGTGTATAATTAAATTATACATAGATGTAAAACTTCGTCAAATTAGTTCGATTTCATTCTCAAAAATGTCATTGATTTCTGAAACATGTGAGATAAATTTGGTATCTTTGTTATTTTCACATTATTATTGAAAATTGTGTCGAATTGTATGTTATTATTTTCCCTTTCATTTATAAGACAATCATTCTTTCTTGCCTTGAAATGAATGACCATTTCAAAGTGCCTCTACATTTAAGCATCTAGACTTCTTTCTCGTTGTTTTTAATAAATATGCTTTATATATAATATGATATTTATTTATTATCTATCCCGTGTGTGGCAAAGCTAGTTCGTTTAGGGAGATTTTATGAACGCTTCTTTTTATTTACGAAAATACTACTGGTTAGGAGAGTTAAGGCAATCCTCATTCGAAAGGCCGAGGACGACGTCACGTTCTTGTATTTCTTTATTAAACGTGAGAGTTATGTTATATCTTGTATATACATTGTATATCACTTGGTCCTTAAAGGGGCAGTAGCACGTTTTTTGACAATTTTATATTTAAAAATTTTCACTGATGATTGTAAGTTAATGATAAATGTATTATGTTGACAGTGTCAAAAATCTCATTACATAAGCCAATCATCCATAGTGAGAGGACAAAGTATGAAGATTCACATAAAATCCATTGGCGGCCATTTTTGTGTGAACACCTTTAATTCATTTTGTGTAAAAAAAGGAATCGCATAGCTAAACTTTACGTTATATATTTGAATTATTACTGCACCATTTAGTTGAAATGCATTGTCTTTCTATTGGAACCATTAATTTTCATTTTCCTGACATCACCTTATATTCCCCCTAAAACGTGCTACTGCCCCTTTAACAATTCAGCGATTTTGATTATGTTAGTTTCCGTTCAGCTTTTTGTCCCATTAGTTATAAACAAAGTTTCGCATGAGCAATTTATCAATGCATAAATAGATAATTATGCACCGAATTTCCATGATCGTAAATTTTCTTCCACTGGGTTTCATTTTTTGAACTTATCCTTAATAAGTGGTAACAAGTCTTGATTATTTTTTTTTTATGTCATGTCATGGCTAAAAGAAAATACCGAAAGAAACGCCAATCTGAAGGGACGACACTTAAAATCTGATATCTTTATAGAAATGAAAAATGTTATTAATATAAGGCAAACTTATCATTTTCATTTCTTTATCACATGCACAATACATTATGTGTGCTGATGCCGACCACTTGCCTTGGATGTCCATATCCATGACAAATGCCAAATATAATTGTGACAATTACTTTCAGCCAAAGAGAGCAAGGGTCGTCAACATGATTTTGTAGCCTAATAAACTCTTCTCACATATCTTTCATCTTTCTTATATAGGTTTTCAAATTTATGTTAAACCTAATGGCACTTGTTTACTCTATACATTGTCCGGTTTTTGATCAAATATTAACCATTTTTATCTATTGACTTTAGATTGGTTATTGTTTAGATAAACGTGGTAATTCACTACAAAAGCATGGTCTTTTTAAAATAATTTTTACATTGATAACGTGAAATGTGAGAATGTGTTTCGTTGTAGTTTTAGGATATCTGGCGAAATCTCATTGAACTAAGATCGAACCTGTCACTCGTACTTCATTGTGTCTGATCTGAGTGCTATCCCATAGTGGTGGTGACAGGCTTCTCCAACCATTCTTGAATTCTGGCACTTAGGGACTTGTTGACATACTAAATGACGATAACTCTCTACATTTGTCTTCAATTAGCTTTACTCAGATCAGAAACCAAGCAAGGTTTGAGTGGCAGACTCGACCTGATATAAATAAATAAATAAATACGCCCTAATAAAACTCAAACCGTTCAAATGCATGTTGCAAGTATAAAATCGTACCGAAGGCATCGAAATTCAAATCACTTATATGTTATTAGATTTTGTAGCTACACAACCAATCTGATATTGTAATAGAATCGTGTATACTATTACAAGATAATAAGTTGGTATATACAAACACAAGAAAATAATGATATTGGTGCAAATGAAATGTATCACTATTTATTATACAAAAACAATATTGCAACAGCGTTTTAATTGAATAACAAAATGGAAAGCTAGATTTCGGGTATCATTTATATTGTCAAAATCACGACGTCGACATTCGTGGGTAAATGCTATTCCATCATCACGTAAATAGAAGTGACTATACTATATGTATATATCAATTGCAAAATAACACTAATAGAATTACAACAATGACCAAGAAGCAAAACAAACACGTATACGTGGAACAAGATATGAGGTCTGTGAATGGACATTATACTGTATAGTTTTGAAGGGGCAGTATCACGTATTTTAGGGGGATATTAGTTGATGTCAGGAAAAGAAAAATAAATGGTTTAAATGGAAAGACAATGTATTCAATCAAAATTAAGAAGTAATAAATAAATTATAATAATGTAAAGTTCAGCCATGCGATTCCTTTTTCTTACACCATATGGATATGAATCTTATAATTTGTTCTCTGGCTACGGTTGATTGGTTTGTGAAATACGTTTTTTGACACTACCAAAATAATACATTAAGCATTAAAGTGACACAGAGTATCTTTCTTAAAATATTATTTGGTTTTGATAAGCTACAAAATATCTAATATGCTGACTGAAGTTCATATCTCATCACTGGACTAGCAAATATATCCATTTATGCATAATATCTCTAAAATGCTTGATTTTATGGAAAAATCGAGAAACCATCTCAAATACGTTTAATATTCGAAATTATGCATCCAATTAATCTACCTATTAGCTACAATACCTAATAAACACTATTATCGAATCGAATATATCTTCCTGTCAGCTTATGACAAGGTTTTAAAATAACGTTTGGCGAATTTGCGCGCGCCACTCGAGCCACATTGTCCGGTTTTCGATCAAAATCCCGGCTTTGAATGGCCGTATTTTCGCTTTAATGTACTGATTGACCTTTAACTTGTTATTTTCAGTAACAGTTAGTGGTTCCCGATGTAATAATATCGATTTCAAAATTTGACATATGTGATCCCATCAACATACTCTGTGTCTCTTTAACGTACAATAATCATTGAAAAATTGACATATTAAATTTTCAACAAGAAACCACACGTGCTACTGCCCCTTTAATACCTTATGGATCATACAATATAAACACCACTCTCTGTCACGCAATGATGAATGTTCCGCTACCCGACACTATTTCACTCTCTGTATCTTTAAACTGCTAACTGAAATAACCCGCCATTTTATTTAAGTTAGTAAAACAAAATATTCATTCGGTTCGTTTGCGAACCGCTCGAAAGAGATGTAACTAGACGGTTAGATTGACGAGGAGGGGGATAATACCATAGCAACAATCTCATGGAAATCAGATCGATCTAATCAATCATTTCCGTTTTGAATTTTATTTTATAGCTCGAGTCAGCTAATCTTTACAGTCCAGTCAATCAGCAAAGAGAAATCGGCACTATTTTATCGGGTTTCAACTGTTTAAACAACTGAAAGTGAAAGCACACGACCCCTACGAAGCAGTCAGTACTCGGATCAGAAACGAAGCGATGTACGAATGTTCTAACTTATTATAATGTGACTGACAATCTCAATTGATATTTCTTATATATCATTTGAGTTTTATAATAAGTAATATTCAAATTGTTGTATAAGAATCAAGGTCATCAAGGGAAGTAATTCCGTAAGCCTGTGGAGCTCTTGTTTCGTTTAAGTTCTTTCCCTTGAGTTCACTGCCTACAATGTACTCCTTGTCTAATTTCTCTTGGGCCCAGGCGATTACTTTGTCAGTGAATGGGGTGTCTACTTTAGCGAGAACAGACAACCCTTTCATAACAACCAGGCCATAAGGGATATCTTCTGCAAGATAACGATACTTGAAGTTAGGAACAAAACCACCCTCAACACTCTCCATCGGGTGAACCAAGCCATCGTAAGCCTTATTCGTCCTCAATGCCATCTTGAAACTGCTTTTGTCGGTTATTTCCTTTGGATATGCGCCAACCAACCACTCGAACTTCGTCGTACATCCACTTAGATCGATATTCGGTTTCTGCTTCATGATTGCTCTAGTTGTGTTCATGGTTTCAACGTTCAGATCCGTTACACATTTTGCTTGAAGGTCGCCGGCGCCTTGATAGAAGAGCGGTTTCTCTCTCAACGGAACACCGTCCCAATCTTTCCACTTCCCATACATCAACCCAGGATGCATCACGGCGAACATCAGACTTTGCTCCAGGAAGTGCTTAGCCGGTATGAATGTGAACTCTGATCCTATCACTGCCTTCAAGTCATCCATGGGTTCATTGTGACTAGAGTGACCTCTGAATATAACTGCAATCTTCAGAGAATCTTTAACTCCGTGGATTCGAACCCGTTTCCCATATTCCTCAAAGCGACATGCCCATGGGAAGGTTTCTGTTGACATGATGGTCAGGAGATGAAGCTTGTTCTTCAAGATGGCATGAGACTGGAATTCAAATCCTGGTTGGCCTGGCATTCCTACAAGAATGGTTGGTGAGGTTATATAAGGCTCTATTGCTTCAAGATAAGCCTGGTGGGCAAAGGCAGGGACTCCAAGAATGATGATGTCAGCCCCTGGCACAACCTGAGCTGGGTTCTTGGACACGATGTGAGGTTTAGACGGAACTTCCACGTCATTGCCATCCTTGTCAGTAAAGACCCTTGTCATTGGTCCAGATGACAGAGCAGCTGTCCATCGCTCCGCCTCATCTCCATATAAGGTAAGGACACGTGACTCATTGTTGAGATCCGATGCAGCAAGACCAGCCAGTACGTGGGCACCGTTTCCTCCTCCACAGATTAACACCTTGCGTGTCATAGTTTCACCTGGAAGTTTGATTGACATACAACTGATTACTAAAAGTTTGTTTAACTGTTAAAGATTACCTATGTCATTTTGAAAATTTTGAATTGGAATCCATTTCTGAACAAAATATGTTATAGTCAAAACTCCTTATAAATTTGAAGGTTAGTCATATAATCACTGTATATATATAGAGAGAGAACAGATTTGTGGCATGTCAGATAAATTTCTGGCATTCTCATAGAGAGGGATGTAGTCTAAATCTGAAAATTCTGATTTCCTTCTCTCTGTAATATGTTTTCAAATAAAGACATTTTCAGCAAACTTGCGGTTTAAGTAGTCAATATTGGTCAACGCTATGACATGACTAATGGTGTACAAGAAATATTTCGAAAGGATAATTGTATAACATAATCAAGATATTTTAGTTCTTGCATTTTGGACCACAGTTTTGCATAAATTCCTTTAAAATATGCACTTCTAGTAATATTAGTAAAATCATTTAGTATGTGATGGGAAAATTATTAGTTATAACTTTTAGTGCGATACTGATTGAATGTGTCGAAGCGAACACCATATTACATGATGTTTGCAGTTTAAAAGTAATAAATCAAACTTTTGATAAGCAGCTGTATGGTACATTAATTAACCAATTTGACTAGAAATATGTGTCGATTGCCAATTGCCTACATCTACTCAATAGAATTAAACAATTATCAAGATTTGCTATATGCCAAATAAGTGTTAACTATATACACCAAATGACAATTCTTTATACCTAAGATTTACAATTAAATTATATTTTTTCTAGTCGTTTTTTATTATCAATTAGATAAATGCAATCGAGATGTTCTATTTTTATGTATAAATGAGGCAAACACAAAACAGGCTGATCCCTTCATCAACCTAACAAAATCAGGACATTTCATTAAAGGAACAAACATTCATTATAACGACATTCATGAAAAAAACATCTGTAAATTACAGTTAATGGAAATCGAAAAGACCATTTGTCGGTGACGAGGCCGCAATTACACTTACCATATACATAAATTCTAGTAATGCAGCTATTCAGACTCAAGTTTATCTTCAGTACTAGCTTTATACAAGTTTCAAAGATTTTTCACCACACTGATCCGATGATAATTATTACGATTATTTTCATTAAGAGTTACAATTTTAAAATGATTTCATTTATAACGTTTGGCATATGTTAACCCAAAGACTAAATTTTGCATATTCCCCCTAAAAATCACCAGTTTTAATAATCGACCCTCCTTGTCGACCCGAAGGTTGAACCTCCTTTTCAGTAGCCCCTACCTTTTTTAAATTCTTGGATCTGCGGCATCTGCCACGGTACAAACGGGTTATTTTAAATAAAGTTGGTCATTATCATTTTGATAAAGCATAAATGATTCTGTAACTTGATATCCCTATAAAACACTTGTTATAGTGTTGAACAGTACGGATTCATATGATAGGCAAATACAATATTCTTATTTTCCTTGCAGCTGTTACACAAATGACCCTTGCTATATTCAAGGCTGCTCTATATTTATCTCGATATATAAAGGAATCATTATAATGGCGTCGTCTCGCACATTATGCTTATCCAAAGATCTCTTATTCGTATATCAAACTTCGGGATATAACTGAAGATGACATTGTAGATACGAATGAAATATCTCCTCCTAACTCCAAATACACGACACATTCACTTCCGGTATTGTGTTTTCCATATACTGAGTCCAAAAAGTAAAAAGGTAACGGGACAATTTTTCGTTACATCAATACTATCATCCTCAGTTTCAAGCAAGAACATTTAACTCCAAGAAACATTTCAATGAAATATACATAACCACGAATCCAACACCATTGTATTTGGACTCGATTTGAACATGTTTCATATCAAGGTCATTTGAAATGCACACCTGAGGTTTGAATACACTTAAATGTTATATCACAATATGTATTTCATTGAATAACGTTAAATCACAAATACAATTCTTACCAGATTGTAAAATGCAAAAATGGTTCCTACTGATATCCACGCTAGGTTTGTCCCAGTTTCTCCAGATCTATGTAATATTCAGCCAATTAACGGGTTCGTGCTTCAACAGTGACAGCCTTCAACCGAAACGTCGATAAACTCATGCGTGAACACAGCTTTGCCAGTAGACACACAGGACACAGTTATTGAGTTTTCAGCTTGTGCAGTAGAGCATGACGCCTTGATATTATAAATATTTCAAAACTAACAACGTATCTATTCTTTTGCTCTCAGATTTTGATTTGAAGGGTGTGTGTTGTGTTGTATTTTATTATATACCTGAAACAGCTGTGTATTTTGTGCAATTGTTCTAATTAGCTATTCATTTCCTCCACGCCGTCATAAATATCAACACTGAATGTGTACGCAGTGATAAAAGTATATTTTTCTGATATCTGGTAATTCGTTGATTTTTCTTGTGATTCTTTACAAGGATTTTTTCTATACAGACGAATACAGTATTAAAGTGCATAAATTACTAAACAATATATACGAGAATTGGAAAGCTTCTGATAGGAATAATAATGAAATATCATAACTTTGATGTAAAGAAAATTAGTACTATAAAAGGATGTTTACTTTATCCTTGTCTTTTCCGTTTCTCCGTTAATGAATTTACAATACATACAGAAAACAAATGCAGACAAGGTATCTGGATTTGATCCAAATTTTATCTTATTGTTTGCAGATGCTCTTTAAGGGTCAGCACTAACGGTGACCTTCAGAAGCAGTTGACCGAACTTTAAAGTGACTGTGAACGGTCCAAAGTAAATGTGATTGTAGAAAAAAGAAGATGTTTCTGCCAAGATAGGGTGTAAGTTTTCTCTACATGAAAACGGTAAGCTAAAATGACAAAATAAAGGTCGAGACTTCTGAGCAAGCCCTCCTACCTTTTATCCCAAATATGATATGATATGATGACTTTATGTGACAAAATGGGAAACAAAATGGATAACAGATTTAATAAGCTGCGATTTGCAACATGATTCAACCGCATATGGTTTGAGTTTAAGAAATGAAATTAAAAAAATAATATTCACAAGGTCTTTGATTTACCATCAAGAATTTCCTCAAAATATTTCGTTTTCTACAAAATGTCACTGCTGTTAAGCTTTTAAACCAAACATTAAAACTGAGTACTATCCATAAAGATTTACTATCAGCAAGTTCAGAAGAAGTTTATTACGCTTCCGATTTTCATAGCATGATTATTGGTTCGAATAGGTCATATTTTTAATGTGAAAAGAACGATATAATAATTATGTGAGATGTTAATCTTGCAACAACGTTCAAGAAAATGAAAACTATGCTTTCGTGTGTCCATTATGATAATCGTAGTAGATACATACCTGACAGAATTTAATTATTTGAAAAAAGGTGGCAAACATAATAAAACTGAAATAATCTTACATTCTGATTTGTGAATTCACAATGAGACTTTTTCGTATAAAAAATATATAACTTTAAACATAACAAAATTTTATTTAATATCAAGTAAAATCGAATACATTCTCAGAACAAATTCTGAAAAACAATGTTGATCTTAAATCCCCAAGTTCGTTAATCGTTTTCATATGATCCTGGATCCTGCTTTGCGAAAATAAATTGTAGATATGTAAAATCATGGCAGGTTACACATTAACAAACAAACGGAAAGTAGGGATTTTTATACAATTATTGTAAGACACGCAGACAAACCGATAACGGGGTTTTCTGTAATTAAATACTTAACGATAAGTCAAAACATATTCGCAAACGAGAAAATACATTTATCATTAACCATTTAATCGAAATGATATATATTTTATGTGCGCTTCACAAATTAGACTAGCGGAACTCAAATCCTTGTCTAATTTCTGTTTAGACAACTAAAATTCACCACCGTATTCGATGGTTCAAGTTTTAAATCTAATATACATGTAATCCACACATTTCAACAATATATGATTGCTAAAGTATCTTGTATTTAAATATAAATATTTTAATCAAATTTTCAGTCTCCCTAAAGGGGATGATCAAGTCACGAAATGTTGATCGTGCAGTTTCCCCTTGCGACAAAAATTGTACTACAATCCGTTTAGATTTGTTTAGCAAATGACAACACTTCTCGCATGGAAATGATGGTTCATATCACAATGCCATTGCCATGCAGTTTTATGAAAAAATTAATGGTTCCTGGTCATGGACATCTAGTTTCGACAATAAGTCTTTGCTAAAATGAATTCATAAAATATAAAGCATTATCAACAAATTTACCGTAACATTTTGCCCGGAAATTGTGTTGTTAATGTTGCTATTTAATTTGTCGTTTCCTTTAACAAACTCGAACCATTTTATTCGTGAAGATTTGTGCGTTTCACATTTATGGAAGCGAGCGTAAAATTTCATCTCTGACCTTCACAGGGACGTGTCGAAAGCAAAAGTCCAGAAGACGATAAATAGGCAGTGGTTTAGAGAGAACCAGGATGCCGTTCCACAAAGCAGTCGTAAAGTTACGATCTATTGTCGCCCATTTTTTTAACAGTGATTGCATTGTACGATCGATTGCAAGTGTTTAGTGGAATGTTAACCAGACGATTTTGGGAAGGCATCGAATTTTTAAACAAGGTTTTGGATTATTGACAAGATATATTCTGTTAAATTTGCTTTTTTAGGAATATATCTAAAAAACAGTATTAGTTTTCTCAGCCCTAGCTATATGTGAAAGCTGAACTCTGCTTTGCTGAAAGGTGATCAGTTTTGATGATGACGATTCCAAGGAAAAAAATAGAAACGATTTTTTGCCATCAAGTTATTGATCCTATTCTAATTCAAAACTTTTGGAACTATTATTTTCTATAAATCTAACAAATTTTGTAATATTTGATGTTAGCCCCGACAGGAAGTGATAACAAATTTATATCAAAGGTACACAGCAAACGTTAAAAGGAAGTTGAAAATAAACAATCAAATAAAGAAGATTATTCACTGAAGACCATAAGATAGTCTTCCCATATAGGTTCTCAGCTGTCTGATTGGCGTCATCGATGACACAATAGCCCGCATTTTCGCGCACATATTGGCTCGAGGCAGGTGAGGGCATTTGCATTTACTTTTTGAAGTTCAGTTGATGCAATGAAATATTTATCATTATCTCTGAATTGATTTGCAATCGCTTATGATAAGTCCACGAATTTAGAGGATGCATTAATTCGCATAAAACAAGTGAAGAATAGGCTAAGAAGCTTAACAAAATTGTCTTTTGTTAAACCTTATAGCATATATTGTAACAATTGTTGAAATATACACAAAGAAGCAGTAGCACGTTTTTTGACAATTTTACATTTTGAATTTTTCTCTGATAATTGTACGTTATTGCTAAATGTATTACTTTGATAGTGTCAAAAATCTCATTAAACAAACCAATCATCCATTGTCAGAGAACAAATTATTAAGATTCACAGAAAATCCATTGGCAGCCATTTTTGTGTGAACACCTTTAATTCATTTTGTATAAGAAAAGGAATCGCAGGGCTTAACTTTACATTATATATTTGAAGTATTACTGCTTAATTTAGTTAAAATACATTGTCTTTCAATTGGAACCATTAATTTTCCTGACATCACCTTATATTCCCCCTTTCCTGACATCACCTTATATTCCAATTGAAAGACAATGTCTTAAACTACATGACGCAGTAATAAATCAAATGTATAATAAAAAGTTCAGCCATTTTCTTAAACAAAATAAATTAAAGGTGTTCACACACAAATGACGGCAAATAGACTTTATGTGAATCTGTGTAATTTGTTCTCTGACTATAGATGATTGGTTTGTGCAATTAGAATTTTGACACTATCGAAATAACTCATTTAGCATTTACATACATGTACTATTATCAGTGAAAATATAAAATATTATTTTTTCAAAACTTCCCCTTTAAAGGGGCAGAGGACAAAGTATGAAGATTCACCAAAAATCCATGGACGGACATTTTGTGTAAACACCTTTAATTCCTTTTATGTAAGAAAAAGAAATCGCATGGCTAAACTTTACATTCTATTTTTGAATTATTACTGCTCCATTTTGTTTGAATGCATTGTCCTCAATTGCAACCGTTAATGTTCATTTTCCTGACATCACCTTATATTCCCCCTAAAAACGTGCTACTGCCCCTTTAAAGCGAGTTACTCATAGTAGTTTCTGACCCCATGAGCATCATTACCCAAAGTCATCTGGGACATACTGAGAGGTATCACCTAAGACTACGAGCGATTTCATGTATCATCGTCCATTTTTTAAATAGTCGATTGACTTGAAGTTCAATTTAGTGGAGCAAATAACCTGACAATCTTCCAGAGAATTCACTAACCCTACACCAGGAAATGTTGTGTATGAGTTGCTGAATGTTGTACAACCTGCAATGTAAAATGTTTTATGATAAGTGAGTATCTAAATAAACGTCAACACATTCATAGTGAAAAAGCAATGGATGTTTGTGAAAGGCATTTTGCAAATAACTTATTCGCAATTTCATATATCAAAATATTATAATTTTTATTTTAAGTCTTTTGAATACACTCGAGGTCCTCAAGGCGCTTTCCTACTAGGTTTGGGACAAAATGTTTGTTATCTGCGTTAAACACTAGATTAGCAGCCCCGAGGCCAAGCGAGAGGCTGATATCTTCCAATGACCCCGCGTCTGAATGGTATAACGAATTTATCTTACCGAATGTTTTAACAAAAGGAATATATTTTCTTTGAGAGGCATTTAAGAAGTTGGAATGACAATTATGCTGAGGAATCTTTGTTCATTGCGACGTTTCGACACAGATTCTTGTGTCGTTCTCAAGCAGAAGAACACTGTCGCACACTGAACAAAAATATTGTCATCCATATATTCCTCAGCATTATTAAAAGGCATATTATATGAAAATAAAGAGTAAGAAAAACGTTAACTGCGTAAGCCCTTTGACTATAATTTGTTCAAAGCTTCATATCGGTTGATCAAAAGTACCCAGCTTGATCATGTGTTGGAGGTTACATACATTGTACATTTCAAGACGCTCAATCTGCACACTTTTTTCATGCTTTCTATGTGCTGGGGTATAAATAATGTATCACCACGTTCAAGAGGGTGATATCAGTATTTATCCAGGGTCATTGGACCAATCAGAGATGGAGATTCTTACATGAGGTTGGATAACAGCGCATATGTCTCTGCCTTATGTACCAACACATGGAGCAGAAGACATATACGCTGATGTAGTAGGATGCAGCGATATTGACGGTTTTGCCTTCATCTGTTCTGCAATCTCAACATCAAGATAAAACTGTCAAAGTTTAAAAAAAAATCATGAGATTTTCCCTAAAATGTGAACAAAAGCATATTCATTTAATAATCAACTGATTAATATCCCAAATTACTTTATTCTGATTTCAAATTTAATACGTGTGTTGCTATTTCTTCAATGAAAGTGTTAACAGCCAGGATGTTAATCTACTATCATGAGAAAAGTTTTACTAGTGGGTGAGGTAACGTTTTTTAACATTCTTAACCTCAAAGTTAATCATGTAGTTTCAGAAAAAAATTGAGCCATTGGCTCTGTAGCTCATCAGGCTTTACATTTGAGTATGCTTAAGGGTGTGGTTCCCCCCTTAGTAGGGGCCAAAGGGTCACAAGATCTACAATTATTAATCCTCACTAGTCAACGAGTCTGTACACAAAGTTTCAGCTTTCTAGACCTTATGCTTCTGGAGAAGAAGATGACGATATGTTTTAAGAGTGTGGTCCCTGTGACCCTTATTAGGGGACAATCAGGCATCTCCCATTCTATCCCACATAGTCGGCGTAATATAACAGAGGCTCGATCAACATGACTTGATCTGCCTCTGTTGGGGAGAGAATGTTCAAGAAGTTTCCAAAGTGCTTCATATCTCAACATAGCACCAAAATGATAACTTTCCTAAGATTGATCCTCTCGTAAGACGTAAAATGTATTCGATTAGAATGCACATTATTTGCACTTCGTTTACATGTTTGATTGACACATTGATCACGAAAAACGTGTTTCGTTGTCATGACCATATTAAGAGAAATACAATTGATCAATGAAAGGTATGATTTATGTGACAGTATCCCATTAATAACGGAGATAAAAGACATGAAAAGTGTTAACAGATGCGATTGATGGTTAAAGTTTAATTTTTAAATGCCATGATTATTATCGGAAATGATTGAGAGTTCTTGTTTTAAAACACTATATTTATGGGGAAATTTGACATTTATTAAAATAAATTTGTGCGTTTTATATCACCGAATGTTTTTGACAAATTTTAGCAAAATTAATGATTTAAACTTTCAACGTGATGTAGTAGGCATGTCATGATTCATTTTTCTCTCCGTTTAATATCATTTTGGGCTCTCCAATTATTATTGATATTGAGACAGATCAAGTCATGGCGATTGAGCCTCTGTTCTACTTTGTCGAATTTGTGGTGTAGATTGGGAGATGCCTGTTTTGAGGCAATCAAAGTTAGTTGTGCAATCAGCGATGCTGTTTTAAAATCTTCATTTTGGCTCACCAAAGCCATTGTGGTATGAGCCATCCCATCTTCCCACGGCAAGGTGAAAACGTATCGAGCAACTCCTCGTTTAGACCTTGCCTTTACAAGGTAGAAAACTGGTGATCCTGAGCAGCGACACCTATCGTGATCACTAGTTACGCCCCTTATCAGTTCCTTCAACAATAGCCAATGAAATTGCCGTTTACATTCGGAATAAATTCAAAATACTAACAGACGATCTTTTTTGAAAACTATCCGAGTGAAATTTAATTTTAAACTTCAGTCCGCATGGTTGTTTTCATGTTTGTGATGAGCACCGAGAATGCAGAGAAGACAAACATTAATGTATCATTCAAATAAGTGTTTCTCTCCCTTGTAAAACGCATACGCATTTCAAATCGGTTCATTTAACATGCTGTCTTCTGATTGGACTATTCTACTTCCGTGCAGCGGGTTGAAATGCTAGCACAGAAATTACGGCCAATGATGTCAAGGGTGGAATGGGAAAGTTTAGAAACTTTTTCGTTTCGCCCGTGACGTTGTGAAGATGGAGCCATCCTTACCATGCGAGAAACTCTACCATAAAATAACAAGATTACTCAATCCACTGGAGATTGATACTACTAAACATATTTTTATCATTTTTCAGTAAGTCAACATACTGAGGTGTAATATTAGACATTATCTTTTCCTGTTTGCCAGAGACACGCTTTTTAAAAATTCAATAATTTGGAACCTCCTCAACTAGGCGAGATAGCAGAGAGAATTTGGATTGTTTTAAAGCGTTCTAGAGCAATTTAGGTCAAATAAAGTGCATTACATATCCAACATTGTGTTCTTATACTCGAATTCCATACTTTATTAATTCTAAACTGAAATGTCGAACATTCTATGCCAAAAAAAAAATCAAATTACAATTAACTGACCCCATGTGCGCTTGAAGCGACACAAACTCAAAATTGACTTTTCCTGAAGAATAAAAATGTGCATCCTCCTCCACAAGACATATCTCTGTAAAATACAGTCAAAACCGACTCTGTCAGGTAAAATGATTTTGTTTTTGACGATGTTGAAAGCTTGGTAGTGTTTCTTTTGGACACTAGTTTCCTATTTGAATATGCAGAGCTCCAATGTGTATCTTAAGCGCTCCTATGTGTATCCTTGGACAACCTGCAATGTAAAATGTTTTATGATAAGTGAGTATCTAAATAAACGTCAACACATTCATAGTGAAAAAGCAATGGATGTTTGTGAAAGGCATTTTGCAAATAACTTATTCGCAATTTCATATATCAAAATATTATAATTTTTATTTTAAGTCTTTTGAATACACTCGAGGTCCTCAAGGCGCTTTCCTACTAGGTTTGGGACAAAATGTTTGTTATATGCGTTAAACACTAGATTAGCAGCCCCGAGGCCAAGCGAGAGGCTGATATCTTCCAATGACCCCGCGTCTGAATGGTATAACAAATTTATCGTACCGAATGTTTTAACAAAAGGAATATAATTTCTTTGAGAGGCATTTTAGAAGTTGGAATGACAATAATGCTGAGGAATCTTTGTTCATTGTATGCGACGTTTCGACACAGATTCTTGTGTCGTTCTCAAGCAGAGGAACACTGTCGCACACTGAACAAAAATATTGTCATCCATATATTCCTCAGCATTATTAAAAGGCATATTATATGAAAATAAAGAGTAAGAAAAACGTTAACTGCGTAAGCCCTTTGACTATAATTTGTTCAAAGCTTCATATCGGTTGATCAAAAGTACCCAGCTTGATCATGTGTTGGAGGTTACATACATTGTACATTTCAAGACGCTCAATCTGCACACTTTTTTCATGCTTTCTATGTGCTGGGGTATAAATAATGTATCACCACGTTCAAGAGGGTGATATCAGTATTTATCCAGGGTCATTGGACCAATCAGAGATGGAGATTCTTACATGAGGTTGGATAACAGCGCATATGTCTCTGCCTTATGTACCAACACATGGAGCAGAAGACATATACGCTGATGTAGTAGGATGCAGCGATATTGACGGTTTTGCCTTCATCTGTTCTGCAATCTCAACATCAAGATAAAACTGTCAAAGTTTAAAAAAAAATCATGAGATTTTCCCTAAAATGTGAACAAAAGCATATTCATTTAATAATCAACTGATTAATATCCCAAATTAATTTATTCTGATTTCAAATTTAATACGTGTGTTGCTATTTCTTCAATGAAAGTGTTAACAGCCAGGATACTATCATGAGAAAAGTTTTACTAGTGGGTGAGGTAACGTTTTTTAACATTCTTAACCTCAAAGTTAATCATGTAGTTTCAGAAAAAAATAGAGCCATTGGCTCTGTAGCTCATCAGGGTTTACATTTGATTATGCTTAAGGGTGTGGTTTCCCCCTTAGTAGGGGCCAAAGGGTCACAAGATCTACAATTATTAATCCTCACTAGTCAACGCGTCTGTACACACAGTTTCAGCTTTCTAGACCTTATGCTTCTGGAGAGTGTGGTCCCTGTGACCCTTATTAGGGGACAAGCAGGCATCTCCCATTCTATCCCACATATTCGGCCTAATATAACAGAGGCTCGATCAACATGACTTGATCTGCCTCTGTTGGGGAGAGAATGTTCAAGAAGTTATCCAAAGCGCTTCAAATCACAAAATAGCTCCAAAAGGATAACTTTCCTATGATTGATCCTCTCGTAAGACGTAAATTTTTTTATCCGATTAGAATGCACATTATTTGCACTTCGTTTACATATTTGATTGACACATTGATCACGAAAAACGTGTTTCGTTGTCATGACCATTCTAAGAGAAATACAATTGATCAATGAAAGGTATGATTTATGTGACAGTATCCCATTAATAACGGAGATAAAAGACATGACAAGTGTTAACAGATGTGATTGATGGTTGAAGTTTAATTTTTAAATGCCATGATTATTGTCGGAAATGATTGAGAATATTTATGGGGAAATTTGACATTTATTTAAATAAATTTGTGCGTTTTATATCACCGAATGTTTTTGACAAATTCTAGCAAAATTGATGATTTAAGCTTTCTCCTTGATGTAGTAGGCATGTCATGATTCATTTTTCTTTCCGTTTAATATCATTTTGGGCTTTCTAATTATTACTGATATTGAGACAGATCAAGTCATGGTGATTGAGCCTCTGTTCTAATTTGTCGAATTTGCGGTGTAGATTGGGAGATGCCTGTTTTGAGGCAATCAAAGTTAGTTGTGCAATCAGCGATGCTGTTTTAAAATCTTCATTTTGGCTCACTTCAAAGCCATTGTGGTATGAGCCATCCTTACCATGCGAGAAGCGTTTTCCATCTCTCATCTTCTATCATCCAGCTGCATCAATTTCCCTAATTCTATTTTTACCGGTAGAGCTCATAATTGGTTCCAAAGAGATAAACTTGTTTCCAAAAGAAACGCTACCGTAAATAACAAGATTACTCAATCCACTGGAGATTGATACTACTAAACATATTTTTTTCATTTTTCAGTAAGTCAACATACTGAGGTGTAATATTAGACATTATCTTTTCCTGTTTGCCAGAGACACGCTTTTTAAAAATTCAATAATTTGGAACCTCCTTAACTAGGCGAAATTGCAGAGAGAATTTGGACACTTTTGATTGTTTTAAAGCGTTCTAGAGCAATTACGCGTCAACGAATTTAGGTCAAATAAAGTGCATTACATATCCAACATTGTGTTCTTATACTCGAAATTCCATACTTTATTAATTCTAAACTGAAATGTCGAACATTCTATTCCAAAAAAATATTCAAACTAGATTAGCGTTTGCGGGATACCCCAAAAGCAGAGCAGCCCCGGAACTTGGGGTTTCGCCTTACCCTGTTCCGCCTTTTACAGGCCTCATCAAATTGGGAATTTTCTCGTGACCTTGACCTTTGACACTCAAGGTTACACAATCAATGAACACATTTCATTGAGTATAACATTATTGTAATGAAATAAAGTGTTAAAAATTAAATTAATCCATTTTCTCCATATATGTTGACCTTGCTGTGACCTTGACCTTCGACAGTTCGTACCCAAAACTTTTTTTTGAAAATTGTGTACTTCTCAAGAGATAATATATACAAAATCTAAACTTCATAGCACAAACAAAATTCAAGTTATTGTGTTTACAAGGAATTGCAATAACTCATATCTCATGACCTTGACCTTTGACCTTCAAGATCACACAATCATTGAACACTTTTTATTGAGTATAACACTCATGTATTGATTAAAAGTGTTCATAGTTGAAATAAATCATTTTCGCTAAAACATGCTTACGTCATGACCTTGCTGCGACCTTGACCTTTGACGGATTGTAGCCAAAACCTTTTCAAATTTTTCTTACTTTTCCAAGGATGATATATACCAAGTTAGAGCTTCATAGCACAAAAACTTTTCAAGTTATCGCGTTTACAAGGAATTCTTAGAGTGAATACATATCTCGTGACCTTGACCTTTGACTTTGAAAGTGAACGTGTCAAAATCGTTCCCCCGAGGTATGAGTAGTAAGGTATGAATAAGAGTTCTGGAAAGCTTAGTGGAAAAAAGTTATAGCTAGTAGTACGAGTGCGGCGGCGGCGGCGGCGATGGAAACTTCACAAAAACTGATAGCAGTCTGTAAAATATAGTCAAAACCGACTCTGTCAGGTAAAATGATTTTGTTTTTGACAATGTTGAAAACTTGGTAGTGTTTCTTTTGGACACTAGATTACTATTTGAATATGAAGAGCTCCAATGTGTATCTTAACCGCTCCTCTGTGTATCCTTAGAGCTCTTATTTGTTTCCTTAAAGCTCCCATGTGTATCCTAAGAGCTACCATGTATATCATAAGAGCTCCCATGTATATCCTAAGAGCTACCATGTATATCCTAAGAGCTCCTATGTATATCCTAGGAGCTCCTATGTATATCCTAAAAGCTCCCCTGTATATCCTAAGTGCTCCTATGTATATCCTAAGAGCTCCCATGTATATCCTAAGAGCTCCTATGTATATCCTATGTATATCCTAAGAGCTCCACTGTATATTCTAAGAGCTCCCATGTATATACATGATAGCTCTTAGGATATGCTCCCATGTATATCCCAAGAGCTTCCATGTATATCATAAGAGCTCCCTAAGAGCTCCCATGTATATCCTAAGAGCTCTAATGTATATCCTAAGAGCTTTAATGTATATCCTAAGAGCTACCATGTATATCCTAAGAGCTCTCATGTATATCCTAAGAGTTCCCATGTATATCCTAGGAGCTCCTATGTATATCCTAAGAGCTCCCATGTATATCCTTAGTGCTCCCATGTATATCCTAAGAGCTCCCATGTATATCCTAAGAGCTCACATGTATATCTTAAACAGACAGACAGACAGACAGACAGATTTATTCAGTAAAAGGCCACAGGCCCATAATACAGTCATTTGCCTAATTCATAGGCTGGTGCACATGTTGAGTAGAAACATTTCTAATATATCTCAGTACATGATAAAGAAAATTACATGTATCATTTATAATATGGTCTTTGTCAGATTTCAAAATATTTATGAAGTTTACAATGGGATCAAGATCCTTCATATATTTCTGTAAATATTGCAGCCTTAGTTCTGAGAAACGTCCACATTTCAAGAAAACATGAAACTCATCTTCTACAACATTTATGCCTTTGGATTTACAAAATAAACACAATCTCTCATTATGATTTACATTAGTATATCTACCAATTTCAACTGACAAATGAAAGTTGCCACATCTGAATTTTGAAAAAGCAGATCTGAGGTGTAAAGGGATGTCACAATTTAGATATCTTTCAACATTTAATAGTGTCTTGAACTGGCAGTAATAAAAACATTTACTTGAACTTTGTATTGAGGCATACCAACATTGTTTAAGGTTATCAGAAAGTCTTTGCTTAAATAAATATAAGAAGTAATCAGTATTGCCAACATCCTGACTAATCCAGGCATAACCAAAACCATATCTATATAAAATATTTTTAACACATGTTGCCCAAGTAAAGCGGCCTGAATCATCTAGAGATTTAATCATGCTGTACAACTGTTTGGGTAATCTATTCTGAGGCATATTTAACAGATGACACCAATATTTTATTACTTTAGTCATGTACACAATTTGGAGGGGTAATCTGCCACACTCACCAAGGACCATATCATTACAAGTAGATTTACCAACTTTCAAGAAATATTTACAAAATTTGACCTGAACAGACTCAACAGTATTACAATAATTAGTACCCCAAACCTCAGACCCATAACACAAGATAGGTGTAACCATTGCATCAAATATTTTAAACAAATCTTTACAATTTACTCTTCCCATTTTTTTTTGAAAAGCATTTATAGAGAAAATTGCCTTATTAGCTTGAGAAACCAGACAGCTTTGAGCTTTACTCCATACAAGTTTGGGTGTAAATACAAGTCCAAGATATTTATAAAAAGATACAGTTTCAATAAGATTACCATTGAAGTACCACTTTTCATAATCCCTTAAAGGTCCACCATTTCTAAAAACAAGAATTTTTGTCTTACTAAGATTAACTGACATTCCACTCTGTCTACAAAATATTTCAAGTGCATTTATTTTTTTTTGTAACTGAATACATGTATCAGATAGGGCAGAAACATCATCAGCAAACATAAGAGAACATAAATTATTATAATCCGTATATCTTAAAAGCTCCTATGTATATCATAAGAGCTCCATGTATATCCTAAGAGCTCCCATGCTTATCCTAAGAGCTCCCATGTATCTCATAAGAGCTCCCATGTATATCCTAAGAGCTCCCATGTGTATCCTAAGAGCTCCCATGTGTATCATAAGAGCTCCCATGTATATCCTAAGAACTCCCATGTATATCCTAAGAGCTCCCATGTATATCCTAAGAGCTCCCATGTGTATCCTAAGAGCTCCCATGTATATCATAAGAGCTCCCATGTATATCCTAAGAGCTCCCATTTATATCTTAAGGGCTCCTATGCATATCCTAAGAGCGCCCATGTATATCCTAAGAGCTCCTATGTATATCCTTAGAGCTCCCATGTATATCCTAAGAGCTCCCATTTGTTTCCTAAAAGCTCGTATGTGTATCCTAAGAGCTCCCATGTATATCCTAAGAGCTCCCATGTGTATCCTAAGAGCTCCCATGTATATCCCAGGAGCTCCCATGTATATCCTAAGAGCTCCCATGTATATCCTAAGAGCTCCCATGTATATCTTAAGAGCTCCTATGTATATCCTAAGAGCTCCCATGTATATCCTAAGAGCTTCCATGTATATCCTAGAAGCTCCCATGTATATCCTAGGAGCTCCAAAGTATATCGTAAGAGCTCCTATGTATATCCTAAGAGCTCCCATGTATATCATAAGAGCTCCTATGTATATCCTAAGAGCTCCCATGTATATCGTAAGAGCTCCCATGTATATCGTAAGAGCTCCCATGTATATCGTAAGAGCTCCTATGTATATCGTAAGAGCTCCTATGTATATCGTAAGAGCTCCAATGTAAATCCTAAGGGCTCATATGTATATCGTAAGAGCTATGTATATCGTAAGAGCTCCCATGTATATCGTAAGAGCTCCTATGTATATCGTAAGAGCTCCAATGTAAATTCTAAGAGCTCCCATGTATATTGTAACAGCTCCCATGTATATCGTAAGAGCTCCAATGTATATCGTAAGAGCTCCCATGTATATCGTAAGAGCTATGTATATCGTAAGAGCTCCCATGTATATCGTAAGAGCTCCTATGTATATCGTAAGAGCTCCAATGTAAATCCTAAGAGCTCCCATGTATATCGTAAGAGCTCCCATGTATATCGTAAGAGCTATGTATATCGTAAGAGCTCCCATGTATATCGTAAGAGCTCCTATTTGTTTCCTAAGAGCTCTTATGTGTATCCTAAGAGCTACCATGTATATCGTAAGAGCTCCCATGTATATCCTAAGAGCTCTTATTTGTTTCCTTAAAGCTCCCATGTGTATCCTAAGAGCTACCATGTATATCGTAAGAGCTCCCATGTATATCCTAAGAGCTCCTATTTGTTTCCTAAGAGCTCTTATGTGTATCCTATGAGCTCCTATGTATATGCTAAGAGCTCCCATGTATATCCTAAGAGCTCCCATGTATATCCTAAGAGCTCGTATTTGTTTCATAAGGGCTCTTATGTGTATCCTAAGAGCTCCTCTGTGTATCCTATGAGCTACAATGTGTTTCCTAAATGCTCCTATGTGTATCCTATGAGCTCCTATTTGTGTCCGAAGAGCTCCTATTTGTTTCCTAGGAGCTCCTTTGTGTATCCTAAGAGCTCCTATGTGTTTCCTAAGAGCTCCTATTTGTTTCCCAAGAGCTCCTATGTGTATCCCAAGAGCTCCTATGTGTATCCTAAGAGTTCCTATTTGTTTCCAAAGAGCTCCAATGTGTAATCCTAAGAGCTCCTATGTGTATCCTAAGAGCTTCTTTGTGGATCCTAAGGATTCTTACATGTATATGTATCCTAAGTAACGGTTTCCGAAAAGTATCACTTAAAAGCTTATCGACGTAGTAAAACCACAACAGGAATGCATGAAGTGACCGTTATAATCGAAACTCGGACAATTAATGACATGCGTCATGTAGTGGAGTTCACGGAGTGGCTCTTTCAATACATCAAGTTCTCTCAGAGTCACATAAACAGAAACTTTGGGTTTGGTTTTAGTGCACACTTACGGGAAACTAATCAATATCACCTGATGTGTGGCAAATAAGACACAAATTGGCTTGTCACCTCTGTCTGCTTGTCGTAAACTATAATTGGAAAACGTAAACTCTTTCCTCTATGATGAGAGAAAATAGAAACAAGAAATTGGAAAGTCGGGTTAGACTGATTAAAATGACAAAAACGGACAGTTCCAATGTATTTCAATTTCTTGTTTTTTCATGTCTCACTTGTAAAGACTTGTTGCCCTGCTGTAATGTTGCTTGTCAGGCTCCAACATCCGTATTCGTATCAACTGTTTCAATAAGACAAGGAACTACACGAATGTAAATACTTTACTGATAATGATCTAATATACTCCGAGGAGCATACATTGTATGTGATATTTTAGCTCATCGGTCCGTGCATTTTCGACTTCTTCTCCAGAAGCATAAGGCCTCGAAAGCTGAAACTTTGTGTACTTTGATTACAATCTATTGGTGGCCCTGTGGTCCCAGAGGGGACATGCCCTTAAAACATATGTTCATCTTCTTCAGAAGCGTTAAATCCTAGAAAGCTGAAACTTTTTTTGTACAAACTCCTTGACTAGTGAGGATTATAATTCATACCTTTAATTTGGTGGCCCCCAGGCTCCTCATAATTGCCACAGAGGCCACGCCCTCAAATCCTGTATTTGGCTTCTTCTCCAGAACCAATAATTGTGGAAATCTGAAATTCTGTCTACAGACTCCTTGACTAGTGAGGATTATAATTTAAAGTTTTGATGGCAATATCGTAACATACGAAAGACCATTGGTACAACATTTGAAATTAGTTTTTTGTCTTTAAAACTCGTTATTACGAGAAAAATCTCGTTGGTTTGAAGGGAATCTCAAAAGTAATAAATCGTTTGCAAAGTAAAACCTAAATTCCATCGTTTCTGAATCATAAACATATCACCCGAACGCAACTTTGAAGTTATCTTCAAGTTGCGACCGCGGCACGAGAAATTCGGCCACGTGCGTCTCGGCAGTGATAGATTTCAGGCTACATGCCGCATTCTGACTTGAGCGTCCCTGTTGGAAGGACGTGTCAGAGTCACTTTAGAATTAGATATTTTTCGCTCCCAACAATTTGATTAGATTACTTTGTGCGCAATTGTTACAAACAATTGCAATAGAATCCAAACTACCAATATTCTCGTATTTACGAGTTTGTTTTGAAAGACTATATTTGTAATTTGTATTCTATCTTAACTAAACTCGTAATTGCGAGATTTAAAAGACAAAATACAAGTTTCAAATGTGGTCTAATAATCTCGTAATTACGAGGTTTTTTTTATTGCCTCCAATCAGGCATCTCCCATTCCATTCCACAAACTCGTCGTAATATAACAGAGGCTAAATCAACATGACTTGATCTTCCTCTGTGGGGAGAGAATGTCGCTGACGACAAAACGAGTTTACTGAGGTTTATTTCAGACTGGTGAAGTTCTCCTGCAAAAATTAACAAAAAACCCTAGAAAATTAAGGTTAACAGAGGAAAGAATTTTTGAACTGAATCAATTTTCACTTCGTCAGATTGAGATGTAAACACCAATGAAAGTAATAATTAAATTTGTAGATCTTCGTAAGGTGGATTCAATTTTGTAAATGAAAAATAACACCAAAGAAGGAACATCTCAAAACTCTCAGAAACTGTTCTTCAGTCCAGCTATATCAGCGTATAATCATCGAGGAAGAGTGAGACAGTAAAGAGATTGTTGAAACCTCAAAGGGTCCATGAAAGATGTTTGGAAAAATAAGGTCCTTCCTGTGAGTAATTAAGTACTATTTATTAAAGATTTGTTTACAGTAGATGTAATGTTAATGGCTGTAGCTTAACATTTTGGTAATGGCGTTTTAGATAAATATCAAATACTGTCGAGTTGAATTCATTATGAAAGACAGGTAATTTAAAATGATTTCAGATCTAGTTTGTGGTCATTTCAAACATTTCAGATATTAATCACACACTTGACGAAGTTGGAAGTCCTTCTCATCAAATACAGCGTTGCTACACATCAGTTGTTTTACCAAAGCCTTTTTATAGGATGTTGGCAATGTATGTCTGGATAAGTGGAGTAAACTGGCAATATTTCACAGTTACTAGAATTGGATTTGTGGTGAAAAAGATATTTCACGCCGATAATCATCACTATATCTCAGTTAGATACAACTTCATGCCATATATATGTCAAGATGATATAGGACCTGGAATTACAAGATTAAAAGTTAAAAAAAATATGTCAAAATACATTGAACATATCATCTTTGGAAGTTGAAGAACAACAATAGTCTGATATGTCATCAAAATTGTACAGTAATGTTGTGCAAAGTAATAAATCTTAATGACAACGTAAGACTTTTTCCATATATGATAGATCAATTGGCTCTTCATGATTTCCCCGAGAAACCACATCAACGAAAGAATGTACGCAGAACTCTTCTCACTGAAACTGGTCATGATTTCCTCATGATGGAGAAGTCGAGGTTTATCATGCTCAAAGCTTTGAGATCTGATATTCAAAAGTTCTGTTAAGTTTCTACATTGTTATAACATAACATATAACATACTATAGGAAACTAACAAACCATAGACAAGTTCTTACTGACATGCTCTTAACAGTGAATTAATTGATTTGATTATCATGGTTGTAATCAATGTTTATTAACCAAATGAATAGAAATGTTAAATCTTACAAACAGGGATGGCAATCTTCAGCTGATCAGCTGATAAATCATCCTTAATTCTTTATGCACAATTCTCTCAAATTAATTCGTTTCGCACAAACACATTGAAATGTACAGTAGAACCATATAAGTAAAAAAAAAAGATAGAACTAAATTTAAATTTGAATGTCTGCTAGGTTGATATAATTTTCTAAATTACCATGTAACGATGGTATGCAACTCGTCGATCACAATAGCTGGTATTTCAACTGCTGCACAACAGACCTTCATCCTGGATCACCTACTAGAGATTCGAGTGATGCAAACATTACATCAACATTACCTTCCTTTATTAAGTTGTCACTTTCAGGACTTGATCCTGAAATGGAAGACATAGATTATTATAACACAACATACGGCAACAGCATGGTACCGGAGTCGTGTCGATTTTCACTGGTATGTTCGTAACTATCATAAAATCGTTTCTAAAGGCGATATTAATTAATGATAGACACACTATCAGAGGATACGTACTTGTGTTCAGTTCCAGTCAAACGGGTAAGAATATCGGTAACGGCAAGGATTTCCCGAAATCTGCTGGAAGACAGCCATACAAATACTTCTTTATTCACCAGCAAGACATCTTATATTTGTCTCAGTTCCTCCTTTAAACCGTCGACAGATATAGAATCCAAGATTTATTTCACTGCTTCGTCAACTACGCCCGAGTCAGACACCATCTTGAAAAAGTTCTACATGTAAAGCGTAACGTGATTGGTCAGTTCTTACTTACACCTTTAGCACACGAAAGGTCACTGGGATGACCTGTTGTAGCGGTCAATCTTAGATCAACAGTAGGACGTAATAATTTTTGAGCTAAAGTTATTTTGATTGCAAGCATTCTCTTCCCATAGAGGTAGACCAAGACACAGAATGTTGATACTACCTGTATAAAAGCAAATCCGTTGGTAACGGTAGTTTCCCATGGCGAACAAAATTTGCACCACAATCCAATTGAATAATTTTTGACAACGCTTCTTCCATAAAAACATTCTCGCCCCACAAAGGAAAAACAAGTCATGTTGATTTAGCCTCTGTTATATTACGCCGAAATCTTTGGGAAAAAATTCATCACAATACATTTGAATTTCTTTATCAAACTAGATTAGCGTTTGCGGGACACCACAAAAGCAGAGCAGCCCCTGTTCCGCCTTCTACAAGCCTTAGCGTATTGGACATTTTCTTGTGACCTTGACTTTTGACAATCAATGAATACATTTCATTGAATTTAACATTAATGTAACAAATTAAGTGTTAAAAAGTTAAAATAATCCATTTTCTCCATATGTTGACCTTGACCTTGAAAGTGAACATGTCATTGTAATTCCCCAGAGATGTAAACACTTATACATGTTCATGAGTTCTTCTCATGGCTTCATGGGATTAAGTTATATCCAAATTAGTTGCACTTTGCAATAACACAAATCTCATGACCTTGACCTTTGACCTTCTAGGTTACACAATCAATGAACACTTTTCATTGAGTATAACAATCAATTGATTGATTAAAAGTGTTCATTGTTAAAATAAAGCATTTTCGCAAAACCACGCTAAAGTAGTGACCTTGACCTTGGACAGATTGTAGCGAAAACCTTTTCAAAATTTTTTACTCTTCCAAGGATGATACATACCAAGTTAGAGCTTCATAGCACAAAAACTTTTCAAGTTATTGCGTTTACAAAGAATTTTTTAGTGATTTCAAAGCTCGTGACCTTGACCTTTGACCTCGAAAGTGAACATGTCAAAATCGTTCCCCCAAGGTATAAGCAGTAAGTTATGAATACAAGTTCTGGAAAGCTTAGTAGAACAAGATGTGTTTGTGAAACACGAATGCCCCCGGATGCATCCTGCTCGCTGTGTCAAGGTCAAGGTCACAAGGTCAAATGTCATGGTGTCATCTGAAAGGCCTCATCACAAGGGATACATATGTCAAGTATCAAAGACGTAGCTCCGACCAATCAAAAGTTATGACCAAGGTTAAAGTTTTTGTGGACAGACGGACGGACAAGGTCACAAGGTCAAATATCATGGTGTCATATGAAAGGTCTCATCACAAGGAATACACATGTCAAGTATCAAAGACCTAGCACTGACAGTATAGAAGCTATAGCCAAGGTTAAAGTTTTTTTGGACAAACGGACGGACAGGTGAAAAACAATATACCCCCGGAAATTCGCATAAAAAAGTTATAGCCATTAGTATGAGCGAGGCGGACGCGGCGGCGACGGCGGAAACTGCACAAACACTGAAAGCAGCCCGTCCTTGATGACTTAAGAACAGTGTTGCTGATTGCACAACTAAGTTTGATTGCCTCCAATCAGGCATCTCGCATTCTATCCCTCAAACTCCACGTAGTATAACAGAGGCTAAATCAACATGACTTGATCTGCCTCTGTGGGGAGAGAATGACAGTGCACCACATGCACATATTTTTAGTTGCCCACTTGAATCAAGGGCTGCTGGTCTCTCCTCAACCTGCATGCATAGCTCGCTTTCTCTGCAAATTACTCCTCAATGTCTCCCTGTTTCTTGGGTAACGATCTTCTCTGGATAGTTGAACTGATGCTTTATAATTATCTCGCCTTCTTTTTCTCATTCTCTCGCCACCGAGGCAGATCAAGTCATGTTAATTTAACCTCTGTTCTATTACGACGAAATCCGTGGGTTTCGGCAGTTTCCCCTGGCGAAAAAAACCCCGCATTACAATCAATTTGATTTTTCTTATCAAATGACAACGCTTGTCGCATGGAAAGGGTGGTTCATATCACAATGCCTTTGCCTTGATTCAGTAGCTAAAACGATTATTATGATCCTTCGGGGGAGACATATTGGGTTTGGCGGTGTTCCCGTCGGCGTTATAATTTGTTGCCGGTGCATAACTCTTAAACTACTTGATCAATCTTCACCAAATTTGGTACTTCATACCGTGAAGATGTGCTTTTAGGGGGTTTCACACAGGAACCCGATATCGTAAATAAAAAGTAGGTAAAACGTAGATAAGAAAGACCCAACCCTCCAACTTGGTCCGTTAGGCGAATTTATTTTAAGCATCGCATAACAAATAAACCGGCGTGGTTTGGACAGTGCAATGTTTCGGGAATGATTTCACTATCAATTTCTGATCAGAAGATTGCTTTGTCTTTAGTAGAAAATGGACATTTTGTGTTATAATTTGCCAGACAGTTACCTGTAATACTGTTGATAATACAAAAAATTGATGAACATGTCAAAACTCTTCACGACTGGGCTTGGCTCAGTGATGTACGTTCCAACAAAGTTGAACTTTCTGTCCAGTGATGAGAAGAAACTTTAGAGTGTTTCTACAGTTTTGGCATAAAAGAGTATTTCTGTAATTCCAAATTGACATTAATAAAACATATGCTTCAGCTATCTTTTACATAACGTAATTGGTAAGAACCATCAGATCGCAATTTTCAGAAAAATATAATCATTCCACAGATTGTGTTAATAATGTTGATGTTCTGATGATAAAACTAAAGTATCTTTTGACACAGTTGGAGAGGATATACATGTTTCTGTTATGCATATCACACATCTCCCTTCATGATCCTTGCATCGTTCTTCAAGCAATTGAAATGAGAGTCCAGGCCTTGGACATTATGCAGAATGAGCGTCAATTTAGGAGTTGGTTGGGAAGCGGGCCTCTGAGCATCAAAGATTGGCATGTTGGCTAATGCTTCTGTTACTTGATCATTGCAGTAAATTTTATCTGGATCTAAGTTTTCCACAACCAAACCTTCTAATGATGTCACACGACTCAAAGTAAAATATGCTTAACCTGGAGTCCTTATTCCATCGAATGAAACAACGATGTTGTCAAAGGTCTGACCTTGTGTTTTGTGCACAGTGCACGCCCAAGCCAGTTTTAATGGGAATTGGCGTCTTAAGTCCAGCACCATTTCTTGCGGTTTCCTCCACCATTCCTATTGGTGAACTGGTGTTGGAAACATTCACTGGAAACTGCGTTTTCTTTCTCAGTTCTGCTCCAACTTTAGCATTGTCGAACTGTATAAAAACTTTTGAAGGTTTTTCTTCATTTTCTTTGAACTGAAAGTTGGAAACAGAACCAAAGACGCCATTCACCAAACCATCACCAGTGTCGATGTTTCTGGTGAGCATCACTCTTTCACCAATTCCGATGCAAAGCAAATGAACCACACATTCTTTTCCTCACTGCAACATTAGTTTTGCGCAGTTTGCAAATGTCTTCAGCTTTAAAGCTGTGAATGTATTCACATTTTGAATACAGCATGTTTTGATTGAAAGCATGAACTTGGCAATTCTTGGGAAGGATGTGAATACAATCCATGTCTTCGCCAGTCTGACGACTTTCAAGAGTTATTATATCTTCAGCCTGCAATGATGTTTTTCTGTTTCGCAGTCAAAGTCGATTAAACATTTCAGCGAACATTTGATTTCTTTGCCGCATGATTTGAGTCAGTTCCGCTTTGACAAAGATGTCATTCCAATGGTCCACGCCGACGTTGTCTGCCAAAAGTGGTCTACCTTTAACAGGTGGCAGCTGGTAGAAATCTCCAACGGCAAGTATGGACAAATTGCCAAATGGCACACCATTTGGAGTCTGCTTGATCTGCTTTAATCTCCCATGAATGTAAGCGAGTAGTTTATGATCGACCATTGATATCTCATCAATGATCAAGAGTTGAACACTCTGGAACTTGGGACGAAGAGTGTTGATTTTGTCTTCACCGAGAGGGATGTATGGTAGTTAGGACTCAATCCCGATTGAGAAGGCACTGTGGATCGTCTGAGCGTCACTGTTGAATGCAGCTATCCCTGTTGGTGCTGTAAGAATGACTGATATGTCATCTGGGTGTAGTCTACATTTGACCAGAAGTCTGTTGACTTCATAATTGATGGCGTTTATCAACAGAGACTTTCCTGTTCCTCCTTGACCATGAGCACAGAGATGGAAAGGTTGAGGTTCGAGCCCGTTTCTCTTCTCAAGAGTCCACTGTCTCACTATGTGAAAAATGGAAGCTTGCTCCGAGTTCAGAGACTGAAGCATTTTTCTAGCATCACCTTTTGACAAAGAAGATGATACAGTTACAGTTTCGTGAGTTCTGTTATCATTTCTCTGCAAATCTGGAATGTTTTGGTATCATCTCCTTCGTCCTCAAGGTTTTACCTTTGGTCTTCACACTCCTGTCTTTCCATCTCTGTTTCAGGACATATTTGAGACCATGCATCCTCTTATGAACCTGCTGACTGCAAAAATTCTTCTGCCATTTCAAGTTCATCGGCATCCTGTTCAAAACGTTGCTTGTTTTCATCAACAATCTTCTTGACAAATTGAGTGATGCTGCCAATTTTCACAGAAGCAGACTCATAGAACTGTTCAAAGCTCTCAAATCCAGGGGGTTTCAGCTGTGTATCAACCCTATAGGGCAGAAAAAGTTGCAAAATGCTGTGATGATACTTGTCTGAATCCTTTGATTGTGAGAATCTTGGATAGCGTATGACTGCTGTCAGAATCCTGTGCAATTTTCGGGACATTTTCAATCCAGTACAGGCAATGGGTGTGTGGGGAGCCTCTTTGCTGGAACTCGACCCGATAGAAATAATCAATTACTTTCCCAATAGGAGCTGCTGGTGACATTATGACATTTGCCAGGAAATTGTGAAACTTTCGGTCAAACATCCTGGCAGCTGTAACTGGATTTTGCCTAAGGATGGAACATTTTGAGGCCCAATCAAGATCTTTTGCTTTGCATGTATCTTCTGTTTCCTTAAAGGGGCAGTAGCACGTTTTTTAATAATTTTACATTTTAAATATTTCACTTATAATTGTAAGTAAATGCTAAATGTATCATATTGACAGTGTCAACAATCTCATTACACAAGCCAATCACCCATAGTCAGAGGACAAAGTATGAGGCTTCACATAAAATCCATTGGCGGCCATTTTTGTGTGAACACCTTTAATTGAATCTTTTGGCTGAACTTTACGTTATATATTTGAATTATTACTGCTTAATTTAGTTTAAATACATTGTATTTCGATTGGAATCATTTATTTTCATTTTCCTGACATCACCTTATATTCCCCCTAAAAACGTGCTACTGCCCCTTTAAGGATGCTATCAATGATTTCCGCCCACCTTAGTTCTGCAGAGGAAAAGGAACAAAACCAGGTAGGTATCCCTAATTGCCTAATCATTGCAAACAGATCTTTTTGGACTGATTGCCAAAAGGGGGGTGTTCCCTTTATAGGTTTCAGAAATTTATATCCTTCGTCATGTTTGAGAATTTGAGAGTGATTCTTTATCGGTGAGATTTCTTGATACCTTTCTGCTGATTTGTGATGGTGTTCCTTTGCGAATAGAAATTTGCACATTTGACTTGACCTGTTCTTATTCGGCAAGATACTCAACATGGAATAAATAGTCAGTGTCTCGGGCAAATCGGCCATCAGCATTCATTAGTCGGGTGTTCAAATACCTGCCTAATGTAATTCTCTCCTCTCTCTGGTCATGAAATGTTGGCGAGCCAGTTGGGAATAATGTAGGGAAACATTTTGCTTCATTGCTCTTATCAGTTGGCAAAGTAGTCGGCATGTTGTTTTCAAAGGGTGAAATGTTGATGATATTTTCTAAATTGTTGTCCAGAATGTCCTGACCAATATCAACTGGCTGGAGGCAGGTGTCCAACAATAAGCCTGATTCATCAGTTGAAACCTCGGTCCTGTCATTTGAAGTTGAAGCAGAATCTGAGTGATTTGCATTTGTCATTTCTTCATCGTTTACATCAACCATTGCATTATCAACCTCATGTGGATTGATCCAATCATTGTTGAAATCAATGTTTCTGTAGTAGATGTTGTTCTCTTTGAGGTATGCAAGAGCTGTTCTTACATTTTCAGTGTTAACAAACGGATATTCGTAATGTCCTTTGAATGCCAACTTTCTTTTCAGCTTCACTCTAACCAATTGATCGGAGGTTTGTACTCGAGGCAGAACAAGTGCTGTCTGCTTAATGTTTGATGGGACTGCCACTGTTCGACCATTGTTGCAACTGAAGATTATTCACAACAGCTTCAGCAGGTTTTTTTCTACCAGTCTTGAGTTTTCTATGACAGCAATGACAGATCCATTATTTCCCACTTGGACCATTCTTAAAACCACAAGGTTGCAGACAAGAAGCTATACATTTGTGCAGGTAGGTCTCGGTAATCAAGTTATCCTGAACATGAACATAATTATGCCTCTGACACAATTCAACTTGATTTTTGAAAAATCGACGATGGCACACTGAACAAACATATTCTGGGCCTTCTGCGATGATTTGTCTAAACTGTTCTGTGACATTAGCAATTTCACTGTTGGAAACTTTAGCTTTATTTCTATTGGAGGTGGTACCTTTTTTCACCTGAGCTCGGAACTGTTCATTGCTCTTGTATTTTTTCAACACTTCTTTTCTTCTTTGCTGCACGAAATTGGTCATTTTGCTTGTATCTGGTAGCACTTGCTTCTTTCACAGTGTCACGAAACTGTGAATTTTGTCGATATTTATCGGTTCTTGCATTTTTAGCTCATCTGGCCTGTAAGGCCCGATGGGCTTATGGCATGGCATGGTGTCCGGCGTCCGTCCGTCCGTCCGTCCGTCCGTCCATCCGTCCGTCCGTAAACTTTGTGGAATTTCGACTTCTTCTCCAGAACCATAAGGCCTAGAAAGCTGAAACTTTGTGTACAGACTCCTTGGCTAGTGAGGATTATAAATTGTAGCTTTGGTAGCCCTGTGTCCCCTAATAAGGGCCACAGGGGCCATGCCCTAAAAACCTATTTTCATCTTCTTCTCCAGAACCATAAGGCCTTGAAAGCTGAAACTTTGTTTACAGACTCTTTGGCTAGTGAGGATTATAAATTGTAGCTTTGGTAGCCCTGTGACTCCTAATAAGGGCCACAGGGGCCATGCCCTAAAAACCTATTTTCATCTTCTTCTCCAGAACCATAGGGCCTAGAAAGCTGAAACTTTGTGTACATAGTCCTTGGCTAGTGAGGATTATGAATTGTAGCTTTAGTGGCCCTGTGATCCCTAATAAGGGCCACAGGGGCCACGCCCTAAAAACCTATTTTCATCTTCTTCTCCTGAACCATAAGGCCTAGTAAGCTGAAACTTTGTGTACAGACTCCTTGGCTAGTGAGGATTATAAATTGTAGCTTTGGTAGCCCTGTGTCCCCTAATAAGGGCCACAGGGGCCATGCCCTAAAAACCTATTTTCATCTTCTTCTCGAGAACCATGAGGCCTAGAAAGCTGAAACTTTGTGTATAGCCTCTTTGGAGAGTGAGGAATATAAATTGTAGCTTTGGTGGCCCTGTGACCCCTAATAAGGGCCACAGGGGCCACACCCTAAAAACCTATTTTCATCTTCTTCTCCTGAACCATAAGGCCTAGAAAGCTGAAACTTTGTGTATAGCCTCTTTGAAGAGTGAGGAATATAAATTGTAGCTTTGGTGGCCCTGTGACCCCTAATAAGGGCCACAGGGGCCACGCCCTAAAAACCTATTTTCATAGTCTTTTCCAGAAGCATAAGGCCTAGAAAGCTGAAACTTTGTGTACAGACTCCTTGACTAGTGAGGATTATGAATTGTAGCTTTGGTGACTCTGTGGCCCCTAATATAGGCAACATGAACGTCTTTCAAATCTATTTTCATCTACTTCTCCTGAAGTATAAGGCCTAGAAAACTGAAACTTGTCGCCTATACATATACTTAATTTTATGATTGGTGCCCCTGTGGCCTCTACAAAGGGGGAATCACATTGGCCACACTCTACAGCATAATTGATGATGAAGCCTGATGAGCTACAGAGCCAATGGCTCTATTTTTGACAGTTTCTCTAAACTGTGCATTTTGTTGATATTTATCAGTGCTTGCACTTTTGACACTCTCTCGAAACTCTGTATCGTGATGATATTTTTCAATACTTGCTCTCTTTGATGCTTCTCTGAAAATCTCATTTTTCTTGTGTTTCTCAATATTACTTGCTTTCGCCTGATCAAATCCTGAGAATACTTTTGTCTTTTTCTCCTCAGTTTTGCCTTGTATTTGTCATCATTGTTTGTAATGATATCAGTTAAATTGTTCTTTCTCTTTGTTCTCTGCATATTGTGCTGTTTAATTTTCTTAACATAGCTTTTACGCTGTGAAGAGAGTTTAGAAACAATAGTTCCTTCGTCTGATACAGCCTCAACAGAACTATTACAGGTAACTGTGCCATTGTCTGATAATTGAATTGTATCAGTCACTGCTTATGGAATGCTGCATCTGAGATTCGTTGTCAATATGCTCAATCTGTCTATCATCTTCAACATCAATCTGTACAGACACTGGAGTAATTTCGAACATTGTGTTTGCATTAGCATTCATGGACAAAGCCAATCGAATGCAATGTGTTCATAGACCACATGAACAGTGCTGTATGAAAGGAGCACGCTTGTGCCTTCACAAGACAGTGTACCTTGCAAGTTCCTTGAGTTGGAATCAAAAACATAACACACCCCTTCTCTGAGCATAATACAGAAAACAGCGTTGCAAAAATTCACAAAACATGACCCATGAGTGGTTAGTCCACGCTCCAAAGCAACTTTTAGGTCAATAAACTCCCAAAATTGTGCGTGCCTTCAGCAGGCCACTGATTCAGCTTGGTGACGAACAAGCCTAAAGTTTGTATCGAAAACATATATATATATAACACATATTCTGGCAATTCATTTATCAAAAGATAAGTTGCAGTTATGGTGGATGATCTTTGGATGTGACTATAGAGTTCATTCCCCATAACAAGTATATTGTCAAGATCGTTTCTTGTCAGGAATGTATTTAACTTCTGCATTATATAAAAACATCAAAGCACAGCAAATGCATTGACGGCCAGAGTTCGGCATAAAGCGCTCACCCCCCTGATGGAAATGACCATTCAATTTATCTTGATGAAAAATATTGTTTTCATGATCTATTTCTGAATTAAGCCAATCCATGGACTTTGCAGCTCGAGACCTCGAGACCTCTTCCAAGATTTCTTTCGAGGCATTGTAAATGTCTTACAACTTTAACACAGTTGACTTGATAAGAAACTTAAACTTATTTACAAAAATGGCATTCACTACTCACTACTAAAAAATTGTCACAACATAACTAACCCATGATGCGAGTTTTCAAAGCCTTTTACAAAGTGATTAAATTCATCATGTTTACAACGGTTTTTAGTAATTTCATTACTCGTAGCCTTGACCTTAAAGGGGCAGTAGCACGTTTTTAGGGGGAATATATGGCGATGTCAGGAAAATGAAAATTAATGGTTCCAATCGAAAGACAATGTATTTAAACTAAAAGGAGCAGTAATAATTCAAAAATATAACGTAAAGTTTAGCCATGCGATCTATTTTCTTACATAAAATGAATTAAAGGTGTTCACACAAAAATGGCCGCCAATGGATTTTATGTGAATTTTCATACTTTGTCCTCTGACTATGGATGATTGGCTTGTGTTATGAGATTTTTGACACTGTCAAAATAATACATTAAACATTAACTTACAATTATTAATGAAAAATTTAAAATATAAAATTGTCAAAAAACGTGCTACTGCCCCTTTAAATGTGAACATAGAAAGATAAATCTATTATCCCACTAGGTATAAAGTGTAAGTTTTGAATAAAGAGTTGATATATATATATATATATATATATATAATTGTGGTGGAGCTGTCGATGTGACGTTTAGTTTATTACATTTTTGCATAACAATCCATATCATATGAGGTTTAAATAAACGTTCATTGTTTTAACAGAAATTCACATCCAAGAATAATCAAGGTGTTTTAGTGCATCAGCGACCCTGAGACATATGCTAGCCGGTGCTTACATGCTCCAGGTGGACATGTAGAAGCCAGACCAAATTTGAGTCTTTCCAAAACCTGCTTTCTATGTCTTACGATGCTTCTTTCCCGTCTTTTCACTCATCCTCTCGATCCCTTTTCTTCCTGATCTGTCTATTCTCGTTTGGATCGCAAAATCTGTAATATTGTTCAAACACGTTAAACTCTTCATTGTATGTCATGTATGTTCTGTTTTATTACTGGAGCCAGAAATTAAATCTTCTTAATCTACCTCCTTAGGCCCAGGCAGACTCAGCAACTACCATCGCTTTAAGAACGCAATGTCTTTACTGTGCTGTCACAATGAAAAAGTGAAAATTTCCCCTGGGCATTGAATGAAATTTGTTTACCCTATTATGACTGTCGACGAAAAATGATAATATTAATTGGACATATCATGATCAGTCACAAAACAAAAGACGAGTTATATAAATACCGGTACTTTCTTCTGCAGTTATCAAGATATGACATCGTCTGGGTAGATATCCTTCACTGCTCTGTACTTTACTCGTCCATTCCCAATTTTTCTGACGACATTCCACCCTTGAAGGACCTCCCTCACTCTATATACATGATTGAGTCAGTACTGAAATTTTAAAAGAAAACTCATTAAAAAACAACACACACATAGAATATCTACACATTACAGTGAAGAGTACTAATAATCACTACAGTAAACATGTTGATTTAAAAATTCATAATCTGATGAAATGTATAATTGGAATATCCAGCGCACATTTTCCGCAAATCTGTGATCTTCTTTGGTTTTTATTATCATTTATATGTATTATTTATTAACATGGGAATGATTAACATAAAAACATTAAAACATTCCAAAAATTATACTTAGGAGAAATACCTAGTGTGTTTGAAAATCAGAGACATGTTATACTGGGTTGATAGCGAGTAAATTTTAAATTGAAAACCTGCGCGCGCGCCGGGTGTTTGCTCCTTGGTATTTGAAATAAATTTAGCCGTGAGCAAAGTTAAATCTATCATTGCGTGTCCATCAAATATATTTTCAATTTCGTCAACACAGTTATTATTATCGTACCGCCTAAAACGTGTGATTCAATTATGCTTATTGACGATATAGACTGAGACATTCCTATCAATAACATAGATGATTCTAACAGAACACCACTATGACGTTTTCAAGGATCATAAGCGCTCGCGTAAATGACGTCACTGTATTGTTGCCGTTATCGAAGGAAGCCCGCTGCGTTTGGCGTTGATTAACTACTTAAACTTCTTATTTTGAATAAAATACTTTATCTACCTCAAACGATTTGGTAATCCCCCGTAAACACACGAGAATAAAACATGTTAAATAACTTTTTTAAAGTTTTAATGTCAGTAATAAGGCAACCTAACAACAAACACGCTTGAAATATTTTTTTATTGCAACTGTTTTTGTTATTCAAATAATTCTTATCCGACTCTCCATTTTATCGCTTCTACGTTCTTACATCTGTGGGGGAAGATTTTACTTGATCAACGTTTTGATTACGACAAGCATAGAAAGGTCATCTGTGTCTTGTTTGCCATTCATTAGGTGATATTGATTGGTTTTCCACTTGAAAGACTGAACTGAAACCAAATCCCAAGCGTGCCTTTTTATTTTACTCTGAGACTTGTCTGAATATTTTACCATATGCACTTGCCAATAACTTCCACATAAACACAAACAAATAACATGGTACTTAGTATGGCTTGGTACATAACATGTACATAAATAAAAAAAATCATTCAAATTTAAATCGAATCTTCTGGTAGAATTGTTATTCTTTGCATTTACTGTCGATTGCTATTGGTAAAGTTGAATGGGTGTTTTCTTTTAAATAAGGTATGCATGAGAAGGAGTGATTTGGTGAAAAAAATCAACGAGGCTCGAGCATATATTTGTATGCTTGAATCCCTGAATTGACAGTCTAGTCCATACAGGCCTTTGACTTGGAATGGAATATCAAGGTAATGATCTTCCCACACAGCCGAAAACATGTAATGAAGTTTCCTACTAATTAGCGATGCGACAGCATACCCCTACGGAATGTATTTATTTCTATATTTGCTACGTAAATCTCTTATGCAATTCAATACTCTTTACAGCAAGTCACGTTCTTTGAACAACACCTGTTTAGAGATAGTTGAACACAATGATGGCAAAGTTGATTCTGATGTCACATCTCTGTAAACTGTTTAACAGCGCGGGAGCTTTTCATCAGGAAAATCTGGACCCATCGGATACAAATAGGAGTTCTTTGGGTACAAATTGGAGCTCATCTGGTACAAATAGGAGCTCCTCTGGTACAAATAGGAGCTCATCGGATACAAAACGGAGCTCATCGGGTATAAATAGGAGCTCATCGGATATATACAGTAGCTCATCTGATACAAATAGGAGCTCATCGGATACAAATAGGAGTTCATCGGGTACAAATAGGAACTCATTAGATACAAAAAGGAGCTCATTGGGTACACATAGGAGCTCATCTTATACAAATAGAGCTCATTGGTTACAAATCGGAGCTCATCGGGTACAAAAAGGAGCTCATTGGGTACAAATAGGAGCTCATCTAATACAAATAGAGCTCATTGGTTACAAATCGGAGCTCATCGGGTACAAATAGGAGTTCATCGGATACAAAAAGGAGTTCATCGGATTCAAATAGGAGCTCATTGGATACAAAAAGGAGTTCATCAGGTACAAATAGGAGTTCATTGGGTACAAATAGGAGGATCATCTGCTACAAAAAGGAGCTCATTGTTTACAAAATGGGGTTTATCAGGTACATCGAATACAAGTGGGATGAGCGAATTGATGCAGCAGGATGTTACAATAAACTTTTACCTATCGTACTTGATATCAAAAGGATTTAGTCATACTGAAACTTCTTTACCTCATGATCAACTATCAATTTTAAGTCATATTAACTAAACTGAATACGATATGTGGAGTATCATTCTAAAAGTTGTTCATGAGTCTGTAAATGAACAAATAGGTCACGATACACCCTTAGAAACTTAAACATTATAAGGTATACCAATGGAGTTATCTAGGATTTGAGTCGTGACACTCCAAGAGTACTAGGCACATGATTATCAATGAAGAATGCCATTACATATATAAAAATCTCTTTTAATCAGGTAGTATGCCTTAGCAAACTTTCCAGTTTATTGTTCACCTATGAGGGAAGATTCTTACTTTAAATTATATTGTTAAGGGTTTCTCGTTGAGTTTCTGATCAGAGTGTTACCAGTTGAGAGAATACGGAATTTTTACCTAAGCCTTTTTTTGCCTCTATTGGTGTCGAGGAGTCTTAAAGGGGCAGTAGCACGTTTTTTTATAATTTATATCTTAAATTGTTCACTGATAATTGTAAGTAAATGATGAATGTATTAATTTGACAGTGTCAAAAATCTCATTACACAAGCCACTCATCCATAGTCAGAGAACAAAGTATGAAGATTAACATAAAACCTATTGGCGGCCATTTTGTGTGAACACCTTTAATTCATTTTGTGTAAGAAAAAGGAATCGCATGGCTAAACTTTATGTTATATATTTGAATTATTACTGCTCCATTTAGTTTAAATACATTGTCATTCAATTGGAACCATTAATTTTCATTTTCCTGACATCACCTTATTTTCCCCCTAAAAACGTGCTCCTGCCCCTTTAAAGTGCGCTTTCAAATAAATAACAGTTTAACCGAAGCCAGTCTACTTTTGGAAAGTCGTCCCTGGTGACAAACTTACTTTTATTGCATTTATATTTCTGCGATTCTTGCCCATATGGAGCTAGTATTGAAACAAAGATTGGCTAAGGATTATATGAAGTGAGTTACCAAGATTAAAGGATGAAATTTTCTAGCTTCATTGAATTCACCACATATACAAATCAATTTTGCACGAGTCCGACGATGTATTGCTGCCTTTTGTCATCTTGGTTAAGTTCCACTTAGCTCTGAATGACTCCTATGGAACAATGTTGAAAATGACAATTTTATCTTTAAAATCATTAAAGACAAAACAAAGATTACTAAAACATATTTTCATTGTTTGTAGTCTGGATGTTAAGTTAGCTGTTAATCGAACAAAGCTGTCTCACGTCAAGATGAACTGATTGTGAGAGTCATTATTGATCATTCACAGTTTGATCAGCATTTCATGCCTTGAGCTCTATCTCTAGGGAGTTAATGCTTTGATTCAAAATTTACCAAGCTTTTGATAAATCAATTCAGATTCACCAAGATAACACAAGATAAGTTGGATCTTTTCAGCATTTCACTTGTACTATAACATTACAACAAACTACATTTGCCATTTGTTCCAAACAGCATGAACCATATTGCAGCATATTTGGATTGTTAATTATTAATGTGTTCATGTTCCCTCAGTTAATTTGACAATGTAGTTTTATTGGCTCTATTGTATCATGCAGATTTTATGTAGGTTTAATGCAGATTTAGTGCAAGGGGACAACTATTGAGTTCAACATTTAAGGAGTTAGTGAAGTGTGACGCTTCGGTGTATTAGGTTCACAATTTTAAATTCCTGTTAGTCTTTGAGAATATGAATATTCATGGTTTCAGAGATTCATCAGTTCATTTAAATGTTGCTATATAACTTGTGTTGTTGATCATGTTCAGCAAAGTGTTTTTTCAAAAGTGCAGTATATGTATAACAGCAACTGGTTTTGTACTCTTGAATATTTGCCACACAAAACCTCTGAAAACCTTGTGGTGCACAATCACTGGTCGTAAAAGCAGGCTTCTATAAACGTTAGAAACATGGCTGTCTGCTTCATATTGGTTATTTTCCACGTCTTTATGATAAGAGGAATTTTGTTGGAATGTCAATTGCAACCAACCAGTTTTTTAATTGATGAGTATGATGGAATAACAAACGAATTTCTTATATGGAGGAGTTTGGTTCATTCAAAAATGGATTGTTTAAAAAAGTGCTTCTTTGACATCAAATGTGTCACTTTCCAAAATGGGCAAGATGGAACATGTTCAATGTATGCAGCTACACTTAACGTGCTCAAAAATTGGAGGAATGGAACGAAACTTGGGATGATTACAGCTCAACTTCCTTCGACTGGTAAGAATTGTTTTTGGACAAGGATATTTATTGGATGGCTAACGCGCTTCCACTTTTATATCAAATTTATGTCCCAAGTGAAATAATTTTCTTTGTCACAAGCCTTGGCGAGTGACAAAGCAAAATTATTTCACAAAGGACATCAACGTTCTTGATATTGAAGGTGAACGAGTTATGTATCCTGTTTATTACCAATATGCCCTTCACACGATTTATTGTTTTTTATAAAAACGTTTTATTACAATTATTTAGTATTACCAACGATTCCGTCCGTCTGTCTGTTGACATTTGTTGTCCGACCTATTCCGGAAAAGATTATCATCGGATTCATTTCAAATTTAAAATATTAAATTTATGTGATAATAATGTGTCTAGATTGACAAGCAGTCTATGTTTCCAAAAAATATCTAGGTACACATTTTTTTGCTTAAGTTTGAGGCTTTTGTGATTCAGTTTATAAAGCTCTTCTCTTTATGTCAATTGCTGCGGGACTCGTTGAGGTCAGGTTAACCATTAGTGTTTTGGTGCACAATTTCAAATGCTTTTCGCCAAGTCTGGTATTTGTGAACATTTTGTGTATAGAGACTGAGAAGCAGTCTAGGTCGCTTCGAGAATCTCGGTACACTTTTATTGACTTACGTTTCATCCCTTGTTTTCTGAATAATAAACATCATTGCACTCGACTCTCCGATGATGACTAAATATTTCTGAAACGTGACGTCAAGCATATATTAGCATATTCATGAGTTACGCTGCAGAATTAATTTTTCTCCGGTTTGACGTCATGCATATATTAGCATATTCATGAGCTATGCTGCATAATTAATTTCCCTCCGGTTTGACGTCATGTATATTTTAGCATATTCATGAGCTACGCTGCATAATTAATTTCCTTCCGGTTTGACATTATGCATATATTAGCATATTCATGAGCTACGCTGCATATTTAATTTCCCTCAATTTCAAGGAGCTCGTGGTACTCTTAAAATACTACTCCTATTAGAAGGGGTGCAGTGTCAAATTTCAACAATTTACGTTAATGTTGGATTTTTCCATACTTTTGTATGTTTTCTAAATCAGAATTTGTCCGATGAATTGCAGGACAACTATCTATATGATTTAAAGAAATCTAATAGAATATTCTTAACTACGTACATTAAATTCGTTAATGAATACAAAGATACATCTTTCACTTGTATAAACTATATTTGTATATATGCGGTCGTTCTAAATGATGACTTGATTTCTCTCAACCAAAATGAGATAACTCAAATCGTGATCGAGGTTCCTGGATTCCGATAGGTCTGACAGGTTTCTGGGTGGAAACGATTCTCCATCATCTATGCGTCAATGACAAATTTAATTATCATTATTACTTATTTACAACTTAATTATTATAACTAGTACTTATTTTCATATTTGATGATGGTCAGTGTTGAATACTGTTGATCACTGTTTACATTAATAATATGTAAAATAAATTCAAATTCATCTTTACAGTTGCAATATTCAAAGTATTTATAATCCTGATTTACATAGACAATGTTCATGACTGTAAATAAAATCAACGTTTATTTTCATTAATTTCAAAATAATAAACTTTTCTGAATTAAAGCCCTGGGCTTAAATATTGGTAAAATATTCCACTACCAGAATAGAGCTTTTCCGTGTTTAAGCCGAGGGCTTAAAGGGGCAGTAGCACGTTTTGAGGGGGAATTTAAGGTGATGCAAGAAAATGAAAATAAATGGTTCCAATCTAAAGACAATGTAAAAATGAAGCAGTAAAAAATCAAATATATAATGAAAAGTTAAGCCATGCGATTCCCTTTCTTACACAAAATGAATTAAAGGTGTTCACACAAAAATGGCTGCCAATGGATTTTATGTGAATGTTCTCTGAGTAACGATGATTGATTTGTTTAATGAGAATTTTGACACTATCAAAGTAATACATTTAGCATTAACCTATAATTATAAGTGAAAAATTTCAAATATAAAACATACAAAAATATTGAAAAAACGTGCTACTGCCCTTTAAAAACGGGAAGTTCCGGTACCAGAGTTCCAGCTTTCTTTGGTCCCTTTGACATAGTTTTGACGCTGAACCAGTTTCATCCATATTGTAAACCTTGGGTGGTTGAACTTTTAATCGACCAAGCACCTTATTAAATCGTCAAAGAAGTCATTAACAGTTGTTTTATGGAAAGAAGTAGCAAGGGTTAGACTTGTTGCTTGGGGCTTTCTCGGCGTCATTGTGCTATTTCCTTTTAAAAATGCTATCAGTCATAAAAATTATTTTTGTCAATGGCGATTTTAGATATGATCCAATTATCTATTACATTTTCTTCTTTGTTCAGGTTTCCTTGGGTCAGAATGCATAACGGATGAAGAGTGTCTCTTCCCGAACTCAGAGTGCAGAAATGCTGCGTGTGGCTGCATTTTCGGCTACAGCTTCAACCCTATGGAAAACGCCTGTACTCATGGTACAATCAATACAATAATAAGCTTATCAGTCTTCTCCAAATTTCAAATCTTATTTGACTCTGCTCCGCATTTCTCGTTCTTCATCCAATTGCAAATACATTTTGGGACCTGTGCGAAATTGGTTTAACTGAAAATTCTCCAAAAATTTCAAAATAAGAATTAAAGCATTAAGAATGAATATTTCTATTCCGATGGTGCTAAGAATTAGAACCGAGAGTAATTAAATTTATTAAAGATGGCATATCCAACAGGGCCCCATTAAAATTCCGTTTACATGGAAACCGCCCTAAGTCTGAAGAAGTTGAAAATACATACAAGGCACATTTTCACATGGTGACTATTCCACATACCAAGGCACATTTTCACATGGTGACTATTCCACATACCAAGGCACATTTTCACATGGTGACTATTCCACATACCAAGGCACATTTTCACATGGTGACTATTCCACATACCAAGGCACATTTTCACATGGTGACTATTCCACAAACCAAGGCACATCTTCACATGGTGACTATTCCACATACCAAGGCACATTTTCACATGGTGACTATTCCACATACCAAGGCACATCTTCACATGGTGACTATTCCACATACCAAGGCACATTTTCACATGGTGACTATTCCACATACCAAGGCACATCTTCACATGGTGACTATTCCACATACCAAGGCACATTTTCACATGGTGACTATTCCACATACCAAGGCACATCTTCACATGGTGACTATTCCACATACCAAGGCACATTTTCACATGGTGACTATTCCACATACCAAGGCACATCTTCACATGGTGACTATTCCACATACCAAGGCACATTTTCACATGGTGACTATTCCACATACCAAGGCACATCTTCACATGGTGACTATTCCACATACCAAGGCACATTTTCACATGGTGACTATTCCACATACCAAGGCACATCTTCACATGGTGACTATTCCACAAGTGTTATTGAGCTAGACCATAACAGTTTTTGTGTTTACTCCAGAAACCGAATTTTAAGTTCTATGTCTATGCAAACCGCCAAAAATTAAGATCCGAAGTAATTAAAATACTTAAAGGCACATCTGCACATGCCAACTAATCATCATTTAAGGTTTCGTTTGGCTAGGTCTAACAGTTTGTAAGTTCTGCTCTGGAAACAGAATGCTAAGTTACGTTTCCATGGAAACCGCCAAAAATTGAAATCCAAAGAAGTTGAAAATACTTAAGGCACATCTACATATGCTGACTTATCAACTTGCCAGGTTTCGTTTGGCTAGGTCTAACAGTTTTTGTGAGTTCTGTTTTGGAAACAGAATTCAAAGTTACATTTCCTTCGAAACTGCGAACAATAAAAATCTGATGAAGTAGAAACTACCAAAAGGCACATCTACATATGTTGACAAATCTACATGCCAAGTTTCATAAGCTATGCCTAACAGGTTTGAGTTCTGCTCTGGAAACGAAATGATTACGGCCGGACGGACGGATGGAGGACAGACGGGCAGGACGATGACTATATCATATATTATGTATTACATACTGGTGGGATAAAAAGTCTTTTCTGAAACTACATGATTAACTTTTAGTTCAGAATGTGGAAAACGTTATTTCACCCACTAGTATAACTTTTCTCATAGTAACAAATTAACAACCTGGCTGTTCACACTTTCATTAAAAAAAACTGGTACACGCATAATGATTTTTGATATCAGAATGAATTCAATTTTTAATATCAATCAGTTCATTATGTTATGAGTATGCTTATGTTCACATTTTAGGTTAAAGGTGAATAATGAAGATTTTTTTAAAATATCATTTCTAAGAATTTGACAATTTAATCGTGATTTTGAAAATGCAGATAAAAAAAACCAGTCTCGGGGCTGTTCTGCTTTTATGGTCTCCGCAAACTTTAATCTAATGTTAAACTCAGATAACAAACGGTTTGTTCCAAAACTAATGGGAACGCAATTTAAGGACCTCGAGTGTATTCAAAAGGCCTGAAATAAAAATTATAATATTCTGATTTATGAAATTGTGAATTCATTTATTTCATACTCAAAATGTAGTGACGTTTATTGAGATACTCACTTCTCATAAAACATTTTACATTGCAGGTTGTACAACATTCAGCAACTCATACACAACATTTCCTGGTATAGGGTTAGTGAATTCTAACCTCAACTGGAGGTACGTCGATTCTCTGGAAGATTGTCAGGATTTCTGCTCTACCCGATTGGACTGCAAGTCGTTTGACTATTTACAAAATGGATATTGTTACATCAAATCGATCGTGCTCTTTGACGATCCCTCTCAGTTATCCTACGATGGCATTATTTTAGCTCATGGGGTCAGGAACTGCTATAACTAACTCGCTTTAATGACACCCTGGTACGGAAGCCTTTTAGGGCCATGTAAAAAAATTAAATGTACCTCCACTAGCAGGAATTTCAACTAAGTATCTTGAATTTTTTTAACTTAATATCTTGAATTTTCAACTTAATATCTTGAATTTTCAACTAAGTATCTTGAATTTTCAACTTAATATCTTGAACTTTCAACTAAGTATCTTGAATTTTCAACTTAATATCTTGAACTTTCAACTAAGTATCTTGAATTTTCAACTTAATATCTTGAACTTTCAACTAAGTATCTTGAATTTTCAACTTAATATCTTGAATTTTCTTAGGGCCATGTAAATTTTTTTAAATGTACCTCCACTAGCAGGAATTTTCAACTACGTATCTTGAATTTTCAACTTAATATCTTGAATTTTCAACTAAGTATCTTGAATTTTCAACTTAATATCTTGAATTTTCAACTAAGTATCTTGAATTTTCAACTTAATATCTTGAACTTTCAACTAAGTATCTTGAATTTTCAACTTAATATCTTGAATTTTCAACTAAGTATCTTGAATTTTCAAGATAATAAAAAAATTGTGTGGCTCTAAAAGGCTTCCGTATTACGGATTGGCTTGCTCCTTAAAGGGACAACATTTTAGGGGGCATATCAGTTGATGTCATGGACATGAAAAGAAATAGTTCCAATTCAAAAACAATGTATTTATAAAAGGGCAGTAGCACGTTTTTAGAGGGAGTATATGGTAATGTTAGGAAAATGAAAATTAATGGTTCCAATTTAAAGACAATGTATTTAAACTAATTGGAGAAGTAATAATTCAAATATATTCCTTTTTCTTACACAAAATGAATTTAAAGTGTTCACACAAAATGGCCGCCAATGGATTTTATGGGAATCTTCATACTTTGTCCTCTGACTATGGATGATTGACTTGTGTAATGAGATTTTCTATATTGTCAAAATAATACATTTAGCATTAACCTACAGTTATCAGTGAAATTTTAAAATATAAATTATCAAAAACGTGCTACTGCCTCTTTAAACTAACCGAAGCAGTCATCAATCAAAAATAATATCTAAAGATCAACAATGCGATTCCCTTTTCTTACAATGAATTAAAGGTGTTCACTCAAAAATGGCCGCCAATAATTTTCAGTAGAAAATTGAAAATATAAACTTTTCAAAAAACGTGCTACAGCCACTTAAAAATCAAATGATGTGATGTCGTTATTTGCGCTCCAATTTGTATTGAGAGTTAGGACTTTTGACCTGACACTTTAATCATCCAATTATAGTTTCTGTCCAGCGAACACCAAATGAAAAGCAGATGCTCTGACTATTTGGCATCAGAAGTTTCATTGGTTGCAAAGAAACACAGACAACCGAAATTCATTAAATATCGCATATTAGCCAATCTAACCAGTTTAAATAAAATGTATTTTTATAGGTCAAGCTGTTGATAGAATATTGAACTTTGACATGCTGCTGCAACTCCTCAAGGCCAATCAGAAAAGATGCCCCATCTCTCTTGTGACTCATTACAGATCAAAGCACTGGTGTTTGATAGTGTATAGAGTTCATCTTCATTCGGAAAAGCCTAAGCGTCAAATTGTAGCATCTCGAATATTATCTGATTGGCAAGATTTATTTTTGGATTATAATTTTGGATTTTCAAACGGTGTAGTTTCGATCAATTACTGACTGCACGTCGCTCTCAAACTTAAGTGGCAGGATATCACAGATAATAACAAAGTTACAGCATACTCAATGGAAATTATTCCGAAAACAAAACAACATTTAAGCACACTATGAGTTTTTGAACAGCACCATAATAAAAAATATCTGTCCCTTTTGAATTAAGAATTTGAATTATAGAATGTAAAACAAATATGTCATCAATGGTGCCATATGCTTTCCTATAACCAGCCTACGATTCTGCTATTTTGTCTAGGGAATCTGCCCATTCAACTAATCTCTTATTTATGAGTGATGTAAATATCTTTCTAGATATTCTTAATAGTATTATACCCCTATAATTATCAGGATCATTCCCATCACCTTTCTTATGATTTGGCACTACTAAACCAATGGACCATATTCTAGGAAAATTACCAAAATCAAGTGAACAAACATAAGGCACGCAGCTGAAATGACCATTATTGAATGGGTGCTAATGTAATCTTAATGTTTGTCTCGTTAATTGTTTTCATAGTTTTGGTTTGTTGGAGGTAGTTTGCTTAAATAAATCACCATGATTGAATGGTGCTAATGTAATCCTAAATATTTGTCTTCTTACTGTGTTCATTTGGCTTCATTGTTTTGATTGGTTGGAGGCCATGTTTTTGATTTTGAACTTATACTTTTTCCTATCCCCAAGTCATTGCAGTTTTCAAGAAACCCTTAAATCTAATAAATAAAGCATTATTTGGGCGTTTTTCTGGTGCCACGTTCATACATGATATACATGAAAACCTATAACAATAATATAACCTCGGGGAAGATGTAAGAGCTGGAAACCTTAATCTTTTTTATTGCGTGTTTGTTTTCCTTTCAATTCGATGACTGATATTTTATTATCCCCCGCCGCGCGTTTAGCGCGAAGCGGGGATACAGTATAGTGCAGCGTCCGTCCGTACGTACGTCCTGACGGATGAAATTGAATAACGTAAAAACTATTGACCTGATTCTTTTTTTTATTTTGTATATAGCTTCATCACCATGAGAGCAAGGTCCCTCTAGAGGTTCATGACCTTGACCTTCATTTTACCCTTGTCAGCGGGATATCTCAAGAACCATTCACTGGATTCTCTTCATAACTTACACAATGCATCTTATTGGGAAGGCGCCGGGCCCAGTCGATTTTGGTGACCTTCACATTATTTTCAAGGTCACAGCGAGACTTTGAAAATTTCAGCATTGAAACCTGCATTTTAGGCTTGTCAGCGGGATATCTCAAGAACCATTCACTGAATTCTCTTCATAACTTACACAATGCATCTTATTGGGAAGGCGCCGGGACCAGTCGATTTTGGTGACCTTCAGATTTTCTGAATGGAATTCTGACCCATCCTTTGTTAGAAAAAGACTAGTTACCTGGTAACGGACAGGTTCCCCATGAGGCAGAAATTTGCATCACAAACCATTTGAAAATTTCAACCAATGAAAACCTCTATTACATGGGAATTGTCGTTGTTGTCACCAAGGCCTTATAATTCAGTAGCCAAAATATTGTCTTCTAAATTGCATCAACGATTGCAAAACAGACTCTCGATTGCAACCAATCAGACCCTCTCTCTCTATGAATAGAGAAATGACTGTAGACAAATCTTCAATATGGCATACGAGAATTGGTTTCTAAAAATTGAAGAAATGTTGTATATAAGAAAGAGTAAACATCGGATTGTTTGGACGTGGACAATTGTCTTTAGTACGATGAAATGATTTCGACCATTATGTGAGTCAAGTACTAATCTACACATTTGGAAGAAACAAGTGATAACAACTCAACGTTATATTCCTAAACCGTTTTTAAAAAAGATTTTAGAGTAAGTGTAACTTTATGAGGAGAAAGTCTTCAAAAAAAACATAAGCATATAATCCTAGAAAACGTCAATTCATTAACTGGGACTGTTACATATATCAAAAACGTTAGTTGTTATACTTGTATTTACCATATGTTTGTCATAAACAGCAATATCAAGGTTCTTGACGTAAAGTCAACACTACATACACACACTAAGCTGTTTCTGATAATTTTAGAGGAATCCAACTGTTTATATAAATGTCATTCAGAAGTATCATGGGTTAGCATCTCCAGACCCTTGATGCTAGTTCTGTTGTTTTTTACCAATCAGAACACTTTAGAAGAAATCTAAAGTGTCACATGTCCGGTCAGATAAGTAAGTAAGAGTAAAGAACTACAGGTTCTTCTCTAAGGAAACAATCTTATGCCTGAAGTTTTATACGGTAACGTGCTTTGCATAAACAAAAGGAGATAACATGCTTCCACAATTGACACAAATGTTGAACAGAATTAAGATTGAAGACCCATGAAGGGATCTGCAGTCTTAGAGTTTGTTCACTCTAAATGTTTTGTATTAATGCTGGAGGGTTCGAATTCTCAGGACTTGAGAGTTATATTATTAGACGATTTGGGGTATGATTGATTGGTCGATTCGAAAACTTATGTGTTTCAAAATAGTGAATACGAAAAGGTCAATAATTCATACACTTATATCCTGAACATCATCCATAGTTAAATTTATCATCAATAAGATATACATGTACATTGAACTGTGATACCTTTATAGCATACTTTGCATTTAAACATCGTTATATAGAATAATCGATGATTTTGAACAGACACATTTTAAAGAATTATTTCTTGTGCAGTCATGACTGTTGAAAAATATAATTTCAATTTTGAATATTAAAATGTCTATTTGTGCTCTAATTACAGTTGTCTAGAACCAGACACATTTTGTCTAGGTTAGAAAGTTCTGACGTCTGATATTTTAGAGAGTATTTTAAAGAGCGTTTATGATATATATTTAAGGTACGCGATTTAATGTAAAAAATTATCTGAATTGAAATAATAATGCGGCAACATGTTATACTGTAATTTATCGACAATCATTTACATTTAAATTTTAAATAACCTTGTATAAATCTCTTAAGAAGTACAAGGACTTTATTTGAATGTCACTATGTTACATATGGTTCAATTGTTATTTCTATGTTTGTTTTATTTCATGATTGATTTCATCAATAACCTTAATACTGTTCTACACTGCACGTACAGTAAAAAAAATGGTTATTCAAACAGAGACAAATCATTAAGGGAACACAAAAAAAACAAATAACTCGAAAATAATTGTCATAACATTCCAGTTGTAACGAACTTTTCCCTTATGTTAAACTACGAAAATCAAAGAATGATGGAAGGTCTGCATTTTATCTTCCTAATGGTTCAAAATAAACCTGATTAAGACGGGCCTTTAACTAGTTCCGACGAATAAAAAGTTTAAAAATAGAGAATCGAGAATCGAACTTGTTATTTCGATAGGTTTCCGTAGCCCTGTAGGTCGCATGTCCTTACATTAACTAAGCTAACAAATCACAAGCCGCCGGCAAAAGCTGAATGCTAAATTTCGGTATCAGCAGCTAGGAACAAGCAGATCCTGTTAACATGATCGCCGCTAGCAGTTTTATAATCCAGACGGTGTGATTGGTCCGCTGGCGACTGGGTTTCGGCTGCATTAAACTGGTAAATTACATGCGAGTTTTGACTCAAGCCTAACTATTTCATTGGGCGCAGTAGCCATAAACTTGTTTATCAAATTTTACGCAATAGGCATACACCCGTACGGGGGTCTGGTCAGGCCTAGTGTAGATGATTTCATATATCCGTAAAGTTAATCTTTTGAATATTTTATTCCTTGGAACTAGGCCGATTTTTATAAGACTGAATATAAACCTTCTTTCTTTGCAGGAATCCATAACATACATATATCAAACAGAGAGATCGAAACATTTGACATTAGTTTAAGAAGTTCTGTTCATTTGTCTCGCAATTGACTTTATGTTTTATGTGTCAGTGAGGTCCAACTAGTTTATATTGTTTTTTATAACTTCATACATTTGCAACTCGGCTTTAGTCGACACTATATAGCAAATCAATCTATTTCATCGCAATGATTAAGAACTGATAACCTTTTTGTGCATGATTATTTTGCAAATGAAACATTCAAATTCATTTTTTTAAATTCTGATTGAAATAAAAGATTTCTGTAAGAATAAGTGTCTGCAAGATAAAAATATGCATTTTAAAATATAATTTCCGGACGTGTTTTGTTGCACATGAGTTAATTCCTATTTGTAGAAACTAATTTTGTGATGACCTTTGTTGAGAAAACATACAAAAAAGCTTCCTAGACATGTCTTTACATTGATATTTCCAATAATAAGGTCGTTTGGTGTAACCGGAAACAATTTCGGTTTAGAAGCATTCTCAGAACTTCAAGTACTCGTACTAGAACATACCAGAAAACTACTTTAATTCCCATGAGCATAGCTTCCTGTAAGATAGATGCTACAGTGAATCCGCAAAAGTACTGTCAAGTTAACCTAAACTCATATCATTTAGGTTCAAGCCAAAGCTAATTTTTATCTTCATGTTAAAACACATACAATTGCCTTATAAGTGAATTAATCATGTTTTACAACATCAATCTTTATTTTTACTTTAATATAAATCCTTCAAAATTTCTATTTCTAAAGTGCATGTTTATATATGCTATGTTTGATCCTTCATATACATTATTCATTCAAATATTAGAAACTGTTTTTTTACCAAAACTCTTAATAAATAACTGATATAAACTACTTTATTGCTAAAGTCATCCCATTGAATGGATACATTTTGCAAAAATAACTTTATATTTCTATGAACTTTGTACTAGTTTGTTAATGTTATTGCCCAACGTTAATTGACGTACGATAACCACTATTTATTTTACCGAAGATCTTAATCAAATCATATGATTCAATGCCCAAATATTATAGTCCCCAGTTAGCTTAAAAGAATGGAAATACCAATATTACAACTATGACCAAGCTTAAAAGAACGGAAATACCAATATTACAACTATGACCAAGCAGCCAGACATGGTAGAGCTATTACCAACGAAAATAGCACAATATGTATACATTTTACTTATCTTGTCTCAATTCTTGAACTGTTGATGAAGAAACTTTCATTTTGTCAGATTGCAGATTCACATATCTGATACACAAAAACAAATGTTTTTTTTTGAGGTTATGAAGGAAACTGTTCTAATCAAAATTCTAAATGTAGCCAAAATTATGTTCACTGTCGGACATAATTAGTGTAAAATGACAACTGACAACCCGTACGGGGGTCTGGTCAGGCCTAGTGTAGATGATTTCATATATCCGTAAAGTTAATCTTTTGAATATTTTATTCCTTGGAACTAGGCCGATTTTTATAAGACTGAATATAAACCTTCTTTCTTTGCAGGAATCCATAACATACATATATCAAACAGAGAGATCGAAACATTTGACATTAGTTTAAGAAGTTCTGTTCATTTGTCTCGCAATTGACTTTATGTTTTATGTGTCAGTGAGGTCCAACTAGTTTATATTGTTTTTTATAACTTCATACATTTGCAACTCGGCTTTAGTCGACACTATATAGCAAATCAATCTATTTCATCGCAATGATTAAGAACTGATAACCTTTTTGTGCATGATTATTTTGCAAATGAAACATTCAAATTCATTTTTTTAAATTCTGATTGAAATAAAAGATTTCTGTAAGAATAAGTGTCTGCAAGATAAAAATATGCATTTTAAAATATAATTTCCGGACTTGTTTTGTTGCACATGAGTTAATTCCTATTTGTAGAAACTAATTTTGTGATGACCTTTGTTGAGAAAACATACAAAAAAGCTTCCTAGACATGTCTTTACATTGATATTTCCAATAATAAGGTCGTTTGGTGTAACCGGAAACAATTTCGGTTTAGAAGCATTCTCAGAACTTCAAGTACTCGTACTAGAACATACCAGAAAACTACTTTAATTCCCATGAGCATAGCTTCCTGTAAGATAGATGCTACAGTGAATCCGCAAAAGTACTGTCAAGTTAACCTAAACTCATATCATTTAGGTTCAAACCAAAGCTAATTTTTATCTTCATGTTAAAGCACATACAATTGCCTTATAAGTGAATTAATCATGTTTTACAACATCAATCTTTATTTTTACTTTAATATAAATCCTTCAAAATTTCTATTTCTAAAGTGCATGTTTATATATGCTATGTTTGATCCTTCATATACATTATTCATTCAAATATTAGAAACTGTTTTTTTACCAAAACTCTTAATAAATAACTGATATAAACTACTTTATTGCTAAAGTCATCCCATTGAATGGATACATTTTGCAAAAATAACTTTATATTTCTATGAACTTTGTACTAGTTTGTTAATGTTATTGCCCAACGTTAATTGACGTACGATAACCACTATTTATTTTACCGAAGATCTTAATCAAATCATATGATTCAATGCCCAAATATTATAGTCCCCAGTTAGCTTAAAAGAATGGAAATACCAATATTACAACTATGACCAAGCTTAAAAGAACGGAAATACCAATATTACAACTATGACCAAGCAGCCAGACATGGTAGAGCTATTACCAACGAAAATAGCACAATATGTATACATTTTACTTATCTTGTCTCAATTCTTGAACTGTTGATGAAGAAACTTTCATTTTGTCAGATTGCAGATTCACATATCTGATACACAAAAACAAATGGTTTTTTTTGAGGTTATGAAGGAAACTGTTCTTATCAAAATTCTAAATGTAGCCAAAATTATGTTCACTGTCGGACATAATTAGTGTAAACTGACAACTGACAACTGACAAAATCGAGCCAATCAAAATGATGAGTCAATTTTCTTACAACAGTATCAATTTTAGTCCAATAATCAATGTCTTAAAAGATACACAATTTTTTTTTTATGTTGTGTGTTAGTTCTGAGCCGGACAGGACAGCTATCTTACAAATTTAGCACTTTTTCTCTACTCTACTCATGACACATTATTACATGTTTCTACATTGTCACTATGAGCTTGAATTGAAATGGTTGATTAGTTAAGGAATTAGTTATGAGCTGGACACAAAGTGTAACGGTGGTGGCCATTTCAATACCCCCGCAAATGGATAATTACCAATCTCATTCTCAAGATAATGTAACTTGTTTCTTGACATAACAATGCCACAATTTTATGAATGTGAATATCAAAAAGATGCGAAAAGATGCGTCGTATAAGGAAATATCAAGTATCAAGCAAAAATGGCTGGCAGCCATTTTGTTACCTAAGAAGGCCGTACTGCCCCTTAAATTTAGAGGTAATACTATTGAATTTTCAGGCAAGTAACAGCTCATTTGGTCTGTTATAGCACTAGCTTCATTAAGCCACCGTGGTTACAGGAAATTCTAATATTTCTTGTTGTATCCTTGGAGATGTACGATACCCTTTTCCCTTGATAGCAAGGAGTTTGTAAATATCAGTTTTGCAACTCACGAGGATATAGTTTTTGACAAATAATTGCTTATAACGACGACTTGAACGAATGATTGATAGGTTTGTCGTAAAATGCAGATAAAGTTGTCTTCTCAAATTTCTTTTTATTGCTTTCTTTTTTATTTTAGGGCTCTATCGAAATTTGGAAATGACAAATTAGAGTCTTACTAATTGAAGACAAGTTTTAAATGAAAAAAGTAAAAATGTAAAATCGAAATATTTTTCCTCCGAACATATAAAGAAACCATATGCAACGTGACATTGATTGATAGCTTTTTCATTCGTCAAGAGAAAGCTAAAAAACCGGCTTCAGATGATTTTTTTAAGGACCTTTTAGAATCAATTATTGTACAAAAAAGTTTAGAGAAGTTTGACGAGGACAACTCTTTTATCATTAAAAGTTTAACAAACTACTGAGGAGTTCTAAATATAATTTTCAGTTTTCATAACCGTCTGATGATGCAGTTATCGGAAGATTTAAACACTCTTGCAATATATGATCTTATCAAACACTGTAAAACATTCCAACATAGCAACATGAATAATCAATACAATACTTTCAAGGATTAGTGAGGGTGAAATGATTCATTGATGACATCAATTGTAATGTTTTCTTGTTTTCTATATTCATTCTTTTATGAAGATTCAAGAGATAAGTGAATTCATGTTCAACGAAAGCTGTGATGCAAATTTGTCAAAGAGGATTGCTTGGCTCATGACCAGGTCGTCTAGCATATTAAATCATTAACGTATGGCTGGAGCTTCTAGTTTATTACAGATAAACGAATATCTTCACTCAATAAGACTGATGGAAAATTCATTAGACATTCTCTTTTATGTGTTTAGAAAGTCGAAAGTAAAAAGTCTTGAAAATCATGACGTATTTCTTTCCATAACATATCATAAGAAGATATGTATTCCGTCTTCGTTATGTATTTTATAGTGTCAATCCCCTTTAAGTTAACAAGTTAAACATTGGTGAAATGAAATAAATTTGCAATACATGTTCTATCGCAAGTAGTATTGATATTTACTTAATAGCTTGTTTGTCAATTCCGTTTGTCATAAGTAAACTTTTCCATTTTAGAAAAGAAATGAGTCACGATTACCGAGACGTTTTACTCATTTCTCAAAGTAGAAATCTTTACAAGTAATATTTCTTATTGATAGGGCTTAAGGAGATAATTGTTCTTCTTTGAGATTTTTGGACTACAAGTAAAGACTTATTGTATCATCAATGTATGAAAAACATGTATACTGTGGATTGTAGCAATGGCATAGTATGGTAAGTTGAAGCTTTCATATTCTAAAGAACACTAAGTTAAAAGTGTAAATGAAATGAAGTTGGATAAGTGAAACTTGATGATCAAGAAATTCTTACAAATCCATAATAGGGTCATTTTAAACAAGCACTCATCAAATATTTTCCAAAGTGATATGTTCTGTTACTTTCAACAGATACGATTTCAACAAAACATCAAATTTTATTTCATTCAGCTTCAACAAAATATCGAACAGAATAATTTATCATTGAAAACTGTCGGTCTATTGCTTTTCTACTGTATGTTATTGTTTCTTGCTAAACTATCCTTTCCACAACAAAAATGCTGATGATATGGTTAACTGTAAAACAAATTTGAAATTAAACCCAATGTTTCAAACATATTTGTTGTTATTTTAAGAATTATTTGTGCTGAAAAATGTCATATTGAAACCATACATAATGCATTACTCTAGGAGACAATGCTTGAAGTATAAAGTTCATCTTGATGTTTGTAGAAACCATATAACACAGCAATAACGGTATAAACAAAGTGTATTCTTTAGTTTATATGAGACTATATAGGGTTTCCAGAAGCCCTATCTTTTGTGTTCTCTTTAGTCAAGTTTACAAAGGAAATGGAAATGTTTTATATTAACTTGTTAAGGGCATTTTAAAAGTGTGTTTTCGAAAACATGCTAAATTCTTAAAATAAAAAATCAAAGGAAATTTTCTCTGTTTGAGTTGGATTGATCACATGCAATTTATAATCTTGTGATTTGTATGGTAGTGTTTATTTTGGCCACTAGTTTATATTGATAATCAATAAAGGACTCATCAGACATATAAATAACTTACTGTAAAAGATAATTTGGTGATTATTAATTAATAAGATTATTTTAAGTCCAAATGTGTATTTCTATCTTTCGATGATGTTTTCATATAAATGTCATATCAAATTTGATCAAATGGCATCAAAAGATGTTTCGATAGACTTCCTCGACATTAATGATACACATGTATCTTTCATGATATACACTTTCTCTATTAAGAGATATTGATATTTTGGTTTAAATATTGTTATTCTTCCAAGTATGCTGAACAGGCAGCAAAGGACAAATGCTTATGATTTAGAATGTTTTGTGTAAGTTAGTCCATTCTCTCCCCACAGAGGCAGATCAAGTCATGTCGAATTAGCCTCTGTTATATTACGCCGAGTTTGTGGGATAGAATGGGAGATGCCTGATTGGAGGCAATCAAAATTAGTTTTGCAATCAGCGAAGCTGTTTTTAAATCATCATTTTGGCTTCTGAAACAAGGCATAGGCATTGTGATATGAACCACCCTTTGCATGCGAGAAGCCTTGTCAATTGATAAAGGAATTCAAAAGTATTGTGATGAAAGTTTTTTCAGCCAGGGGAAACTGCTGGAACCAACGGATTTCGGCGTAATAGAACAGAGGCTAAATCAACATGACTTGATCTGCCTCTGTGGGGAGTAAGTCCTGCCAAATGTACTAACACAAACTTTAATCCCTAATATGATGACAGATATCATTAATGTGTAACAAAATTTACAGATCCTTTTAGTGTCGTTATGTAAGAGTGTCATGAAAACAGTGTCTGGGTCAGAGTGTTCTGAAGCCTTATCTCTTCTCACAAAAGTACCAAGATATCAACTTGTTTAACAGAATGATCTCAAATGTTTCTCAGATTATTTATAGCTTTCCCGCTATCCATCACATTGTTTCATTGACGTCATGTTTATCAGATGTCTGTGATGAAATTATTTCCTCATTTGAGGCTTTTCTTCATCATGCTATCATAAAACTATCATTTCTCTAGAATGACCAAAGCTCTTAAAAAAACTGTTGACTACAGATTAACAGTCACAATGAGTTTTATTTTATATAAGATTCGAAGATTGGTTATTCAAATTTTAATTTAAATATCATACAATTTATTGTAAAACCTAAAGAATGCATCTCAAAACTTTAAGAAATGTATGTACATGTAGTTATATGGGGTACGGGATAGCTCAGTCGGCAAGAGCGGCGGTCTCACGTTGCTGAGGTCCGGAGTTTGAATCCCATCCAGGCCATGGTGTAAAAACCTCGAGTTCACCTCTGTTAGAACTCTATATGTGTCACCCTGGAGCCCTAGTGTGTAGTGCAACAAAAACTGAGCAGGTAAAAGATTCCACAAATTCATGTCAGTGGCTGAATGGTGGATACATGAACATGTGCATACGCCGAGCTGTCGGTTATCAGCGTTCAGCAGTGTTGGACAAACTGCTGTGACTATGTATCTCAGTTCCCCCAGCTGTGAATGGGTACCATATGAGGCATAGAATGGTCCCTAACCTGAGCGCCATATATGGATGCCGGTTGAATACTCCCCAGGGAGTTGAATTGGAAAAAAAGATCGAACAGTGAAAGAAAGCCATTGACCAGGGGAAACAATGTAAGCGCCTTGAGCAACCACGAGTGGATGGATATGTGCGCTATATAAATATTCATATAATAATAATAATAATAATAATAATAATAATAATAATAATAATAATAATAATAATAATAATAATAATAATAATAATTATAATAATAATAATAATAATATATTTGAAAAAAAAATGTGATTCTTCTATAAGTCTTGTCCAATAAGATATTAGTGTATTAGATGAATTTGATAGATGTGAGCATAAAAATATTGTTAACGCTTTTAAATGAATCAAGTAATTTGTAAATTAATCAGGAATTAATCATTTGTACGTTATTAAGAAGAATTTAAAGAGGCAAGTCGTTATCCAAATGTTGTATTCTACTTTATTTCAAAATATGCGAAATATGTTTTGTTGTAAATGGTGACATAGCCAGATATATAATTCAAAACATTATACTAGAGATACATATACAACGTTTCTCTCTATATCAATAGGATCTGAGTTAAAACAAAGAATATTTAAAGTATATGTCTATAGAAATGACACCGATATGAACCAAAATCAATATCCTAGTACCTGAAAATTTTCTCGTTTTCATTAAACACTGCCCGAAGATACTAGACAATGTGTCAATATTGATTACTTTGATAATTGTCAAGCGCCGACAGCATTAAGTTGTAACTAATACTTTTCATTAAGGAAAATATCCAACATAAAGGTCCATGAGTGCTGTCGACAGAAGATTAGCACTTTTGTTTTGTATGGATTGTCAAATATTGTATTCTGTAGTTGTAGAAGACGTCACATTATTGATTCGTAAATGATTATTTGTAATCATATCCCTTTCTGACATCGTTAATCAACTGCTACCAACTTTTGAAAAGTTAAGTAGAGGTGTGAAGATACCAATTCGATTCGATACGACTTACACCAGGATACGCTATTTCAAGGTTTTTTACCATATAAAAGATTAATGTTTCATAAATACTCTGATGTTTAGGCATAAAAAGCCATTTAAGAGTCAACTATACATATCAGGATAATGTGAATGTATTACGATACGTGTAATGTCAGATTAAGTATCACGATGCACGAATACCACGATATATCGTCACACCTATAGTTATCAGTGACTCTATATGCCACTTCTCTCCACACAGAGGTAGTTAACGGCATAACATATTAACCAACCTCTGTTCAAATAAGCTGAGTTTGTGGGCTAGAAAGAGAGAAGCCTGATCGACAGCATTCTCTCCAAAAAGAAGTAGCATAAGTCATCATGACCAGCTCTTGTGTTCAGAAAAGGTTACACAAACATATGCAGAAATCTGTGACACAAAATTATAGGTACAATCCATCCTCAGCCAAGGCTGAGACATTCATCTCTTCATTTCAGTTGAAGGCGCAAAACATACAACTTAGTAAACTTACATATGCATTACATATTTAAAAATATTCTGTCCTACCAAAGCGATTGAATAAGGTCCATAACAAATACACCAGAAATTTTAAAATAACAAAAACATTCGTTAATAATCTGGAGAAAATAGATTAAATGTTTTCTTTGTTGCTTACTTGATACATTTCGCATATGAACCTTTTGAAAACAATCGTCACTCGATTTCGAAAATTTCATGAAAAAAAACTATTTTGCTTATAGTTTTTAAATCAAATCACAAAACATGTGAGTGTTAACATTACATTACATAACCAAACATAACATAACATTATCAAATAAAAATTTCTTTCACGATCAGAGGTGCCGGTAATGGCTTAAATATTGCCCAAGCAGAGTAAATAATAATTCACTCATTCACTCATGATCAGAGACTAAATTCAAGTTAGAAAAGCTAGGTAAGCGACATAAATGGTGTAAAAAGCCTTTCTTGTAGCTTGTAATTTGTAACATGGAAAAAACGTCTAATCAAGGATCTTAAAGGGGCAGTAGCACGTTTTTTGATAATTTTATATTTTAAATTTTTCACTGATAATTGTAAGTGAATGCTATATGTATTATTTTGACAGTGTCAAAAATCTCATTACACAAGCGAATCATCCATAGTCAGAGGACAAAGTATGAAGATTAACACAAAATCCATTGGCGGCCATTTTTGTGTGAACACCTTTAATTCATTTTGTGTAAGAAAACGCAATCGCATGGCTAAACTTTACGTTATATATTTGAATCATTAGTGCTACATTTAGTTTAAATACATTGTCTTTCAATTAGAACCATTATTTTTCAATTTCCTGACATTACCTTATACTCCCCCTAAAAACATGCTACTGCCCCTTTAAAGCATTGAAAGAAAGGTTTAAAAAAGAAAACACGTCTTTTTTGTTTTTCTACCGAAAAACATTTTATATAAATGTGCACACTTGAATGGATATTTTAAGTCAGTTTCTTCTTATATTCTCTACCAATTTTCTTGGTGTTAAAAACTATAATAATATTTTAGATGTCGATGTTTCCTGAAATTTATGTGTCAAAATGTACAAAAAGAATCATGCAGAAAACATAACAAATTTTAATGTCACTCAAAGCCTAAGTGCCATGAAGCCATCATGTTCAAAATGGAAATACCTTTCGCTAACTTGCATTAATAAGAGGCATTAATCCTTTTTCTTTCCTTGATCAATTAAATAAGGAGAAGTCAGTTTGGCAAATTGGGATGAAATAGAGTTTGACAAATAATTGCTGTTATAAGTTGAAAGATTGATTGGTGTGTCCTGTCAAGAGACGCTGATGAAGTTGTCATTTCGATTGCTTTTTGTTGCTTATTCCATTTCAGTGTATCCGTTTCTTTAAAGGGGCTTTCAAACTTTGAAGGTACCACTTAAATGCGTTAAAAGCAAAATTTTAAATCAATTTTTTATAAACTTTTGAATTATAATCAATTTTTAATCAAAATCATAGGTGACATTGGTTTCATTTTAGGACATTTCGAAGTGTCAAAAGGGCTTCATTATTTTTTTACATGTAACTTTCAAGTGTCAAATATTATTCAAATGCAGCCTTGGGAAGCCGATGACGTTGTGGAGTTGAGTGCTGAAAAATAAATGAAGCATTACTTGTCAACAACCGGTAAAATGCTGAATTACCAAATCAAATAACCAAGACAAAAAGTCACACACCTTCCCTTGCTGACGTTCGACCACTTGCAAATTTCTCCCAAATTTCTGGAATTATTATAATAACTAGGACTGCCATGATTGTACTTAGGTCTTCTAGACTTTGACTTCATGTAATTTTGTTTACCTTCATTGATAGTGTTGTCAAGTTCGTTCGTGTTGTTCATGAGTAATGATTAGCTTAATTATAATTTTTTTCACACTTTCAGTCTTCATCATGATCTGAAATGACTAATATATTATTGAATCGTAGATACTTTAGGAATGTCCCATTTTCATGAAAAAATCATAAAAAATTTCAGTTTCGTTTTTTAGTGATCGGCCACTGAAGTTTGCAATTTTCAGAGATTGCTAAATGTAAAAGGTTGTTAAAGTTTTGTGAAATCTGATAAAATCTTAGCCATCTGATAAAACAATTGATGTGTAGATCTTATATACATACTATGTTTGAAAACCTAATAATAATACATTGTCCTCATTAGAAGGTAACTACGGAAATAATGTCTGTGCTCACTGAAGCGTAAGATCATGCGATGTTCTATCTTAATAATGCTAAGGGTGAAGCAAAGAAGCATCATTTCCTATCAGTCTGATAACCGACCGTGTTACAAGGAAATGGGAATTTTGTATAGATCAGAGCTTCCTCTCCACAACGGTCTGAAAGCATCTAAGATAGGCCAGTTTAGCGCAGACAAAACCTAGTCATAAGCTTATCACATCGTTCCTTTCGAAATTCAACATGACAGCGACCATGTAGAAAATTGATTTCACAAGAATTACGTGCCCCTGGCTCTGATATAGAAAGCTTTTGCCGCTGTCCTTATGGTTGGCTAGATAAGCTTACGTCAGAACATGGGGATAATGGGGGTGCCTTCAGGCTGTGAACTAGAAGAAAGCCGGGCTGGGTGTGGTTCTAACCCCAATAGAGATAATATGTTTATGCACTTTTTCTTCGAAGCACTGTCTTTTTTAATTTGACTGATTTCCTATCATTTAACACGTTTTGGTGTGATGATACTGGGAATTGAGAGTGGCAGCTCTCTCAACCTCTCTAGTAAAATATTAATGTTTGATGAAAGAGATTTTGGATAGTTCAGTTTAACTATATATATAGATAGAAGAGTTTGTTATTTGAATGTGAAATGAATTACGAATGAAAATATTCAGTGTTTGTAAACAAGTTTCTTTAACCCACAATGAAATGACTAGCACAGTTTATTTAATTGAACGGGTATTGTAAAACATAAAACGTTTCATTTTCTGTGGTGATTAAATCAAAACAAAAAGTCTAATTTAATAAAATTCATCAAAATGCCTCACAAAACATCATTGATAGATTTATATATACGGAGGTATCAATTGTTATGCTATTCACACATACATAGTCGATCTATATATATTTATATTTCAAAGGTTCAAATTGACATAGAGTGAACCTAATCATCAGTTTAAATATCTATAGCAAAACTGAATTATTAAGTCTTCGTAAGCCATAAAGCCACCTACATGACCTACATCAGATGGTAAAGAAATTCTTTAAAAAACTCTCCCGAAAAAAATCTCTAATTTGATATAGTCCCCCACGAGTTTGATCTCATAAAATCATCGGCACAGATGAAAGCCTCTCTACCAGTTACAGTTTCTATTAATCCATAAATGTATCAGAAAAGAAATTAAAGTGTCACATGTCGCCTTAACTTCGAAAAAGAAGATATATGTTTCTCCCTCGGGGATAGGTCAGCACACAAAGCATCGCTCGGTTAACATACTTTGAATAAACCAAGTAGCTCAAGAAGATAGAAAACTATTATATTGACACTTTATTTCTGCGATGTAAAGGCTAATGAGACGAGATAGAAGGGTTGCAGTTATTTATTCCTCATGTTTATATTATTCATATTGTTTTTGAGTAAAATGTGTTTATATCTTGTTCCAAGGAACAGTTATTTATTTTACATGTATACAGTTAGTATAGAGAAAAAGGATAGAAACTTGAACATAAAAGTACATTAAAAACCCTAAACAACCTTCACGTCAAGTGTCTAATAAGGATTGATGTAGACAGAAAAGAATGTTCAAGTGTCTCGTGGATTTCTCGTTCTCATTAAAACGTTGCCTGCAGCTACCAGACAAATGGCCAATAATAAGATCCTTGGTCAATAACAAGCACCCGTACATTTGCAGCATGGTGTTCTCACTATAAGGGTTTCAGTTAGGAACATTGTCTACAAAATGCTCAACAGGAATTAGTGCTGTCAACAGAATACTTTCAAAATTGGTTAAGAATATTTTGCTGACAGTTCTTTTTTGAGACCAAAGATATGACATATCTGTTGGGTCACATCAAAAGCATTGAAAACATAACATTATTCAATTCCCCAAAAAGATGTCTTACAATAAGTTAAGTGAAACGTTTCCTGAAAGGTTGACAGGCAATTAATAAGCACGTGCAGTTTTCTAACTGTATCTTGGTTGATTTGAAGTAATTGGAGAAATGTTAACCTAACAAATAACAATTAAGTACATTTTGATGCCTCCTGTGAACATTTAGTTCCGAACCATAAAAAATGCAAAAACAAACTTTCAAGATGTAAAAAACTCTGCAACCAATTTCTGAAAATTCGCCACTGTGCCCTTTTGGTTTTTCGTGCTTTTAAGTTTTCCCAGCTAAGGCAAAGGCGTTGTTGTCCATGTCCGCCCAACGGACGCTGGTGTTTTTCTTGTCTTTTTTAAAGGTTGAAATACTATGTACAATGTGTTTCTCGAGAATAACCAAGTTTATTGGTTTTGTGGACTGTACTTGCTTTTTTTGTCTAATCATGTATAAAAATGTTCTTCAAGCAATAACTTTGATAAATTTACAAGCTTATATGTTCAGTTGAGATTTAAAGAACCAATCAAGAAATTCACCACATGTTAACATTCTTTTTTATATCTGATTCGAGATCAATACCAACTTAATTAGTACATTGGTTTTCAAGATATTGAACAGTTACTTTCGCTCAAACGTTATCAAGAATTGTCGCACATATGTGATGTTCACAGCTGAACAGTTAAAGTGGCAATCAGCATTAACAGCAGATTCTCTACATAAAGTTCCTGGCACGGATGTTAGTGTTTTCAGAATGTTCTCTCGACAGAAATTGAACAATAAGAAAGTTATCTCTTGAAGGTATAAAATCTTGTTATGGTTGATGTCTGATTATATAGCTTTATAGGTAATTCTTTTAAAAAGGTTAATAACGTTTGTAGTAACTTAGATTATATAGGTTCTTTTGTGACGAAAGTTAATTAAATTTGCATGAAGTTAAACTTTTTAACTGAGACTCATGTCTTGCTTTTATTCATACAAGTCATATCTTAGATAATATATTTCCCATTGAAAAACTAATCATGCATATGCATGAAATGTACACATGCACGCCTTGACTTTGTAACGTTTGGACACAAGGTTAGGAACACAACATGAGAGAACACATGCCAACCCATTTTCCAACTGCACTAGAATTCTTAATAGTTGGTGAGATTGCCATCATTCGTTGGATCAAAATGCGTCTTTTTTTCGACACAACATCTGCACACAAACGAATAAGACATACCTGAATCAAATTATTACATGAATCAATGTATTATGTGTACAAATTTGTCAATTTCCTCTGATAAGATCTCTTTATACATAAACTGAAATAAAATTTTACCATCAATTCCACGGCATATCATAGCTTTGTGCTTGTACACAATTAATCGAATTACTTAAAAAGAAAAATGTCATTAAACCTTGCATTTGAAAACTTTATAAGCCATGTTACTTTTAGCTTTTGTAAATTACTGGGAATCCTATTTCATATAACAAGCATGCTTAGGCTACTATCACTAGATAGAGTATTATTGTTTTAAACTCCTTGGATAAATAACTCTGTGCCCTTGAGACTTCAAATAAGCTTCTTAAAGCCCTTTCGTTAACATCGTTGACATGAGAAAAATAAGTCTAAACGACTGTTTGCTGAATCACTGATTCGATGGATGTATATATAACTGATGAGGAAAGATATAAGGAAGAGACCAAAATTAAAGTGATATACTGTACATAAATCGATACATTCAGTCGAAACTAATACGGCTATGAAAAGGAATTCCAGTTGTATAATGTCATAACATGAAATGATTTATCATATCTTTTAGAGTGTACATTATAATAAATAATATGTTATGCATGTTACGTCGTGATAATCCGACGATATCATTTATACTTTCAGTTAACTTATTAACTAGGTCATTCAGCATTGAATTGAATAAAGCTGCCTTTCATCCTCAAAACCAATTTTATTCTCTATTTATTTTTGATGTGATCATGCCTAGGTGTCTTTCTCGTAAGGACGAATAGTGACCTGTCAATTTATTTACAAAGGGTATTTACATAAACCTTACGCGTGTATACTAAATCGGTAACATCGACTTTGCTTATTAAATTGTCTTGCAAGACAGAGTATGATAAAGATATTCGAAAGACCAAATGCTATTGACAGTAAAAAATTATACAAACGAACTGTTCTCAGTTTTAAGGGACAAGATGAGATGTGTTTCTTTATGGTATATGGATATTCACAATGTATGAACTTATGATTTATATGTGTGTATAATATGTTTCATACATTTATATCCTTCACAATTACCCACGGATTGTTATCAACATATAGAAGTCACGGAAAACGTGCAAATAAACTTAGTAACAAGTGAATGATATTATTATGCCATTTTAGAAAAAAATCTTATATTCACTTAAGTTCTGCTTCATCGCTCCATACTGATAATATACACTCTTAAAGGTCGTTTCAGATAGATAATTCATATGCATGTAAGTAAGTTCAAAATAAGAGATAAACTCTGAAGATTGGCAAAGGAGCAATTGTTAAGCGAGTCAGAGAAATCTGAATTATCTTTGGATTTCTGTTTGCCAAAAGGAAAATCAATAAGGTTCATAATTACACGAATAACATAAACCTTTCCAATCCTGATATCTAAAATTTAGAAAAATAACGAAGGTTTGCTCAGAAGCAATATTAAGCCAAACAGAAAACATCTGAAATATTACTTATTTTTTCTTGCCAAAAAGGGAAATCAATATGGCTCATGATTACACGAAATACATAAATCTTTCCTATCCTTATTTCAAACCTGTTCTCGTGAATCTTCACAATTCCATCATTAACTTGTCATTGCTGTTTAATAAATCCACACAATTATCCACTGCAACAACTTTCGTTTGTGATTCACACACAACCTGGTCAATTAAGAACGGTTGATCATGATTTAGCACTTAAAAACATATTTTGTGATAAAAAGGGAAAGAGATAAAAAGATGTGACGCATATCAACAGTGATGAGGATGCAGTACGTCTCTTCATATCGACATGTAAATTTTAATAATCTGCTTACCTTATTTCCACAAACCTTGAAATGGTATAAGAATTGTTAATATTCCGAAGAAATAACTTACCTTATCGATTTTAAAACTTTATAAAGAGATCTTTTAAATATGATGATGAAATCTGCATCACAAACCCTTATATATGATAAAGTGTCCTGATATTAAGATCTAGCTATATAAATGAATATAACCTTACCGATGCGGTACTTGCAGATTGTTGAGTGGTACAAGTTATTTTTGTATATGTTCCCCCATTGGTAGAAATCGGTCAACATGAATAAATGTAGATTGCATTTTTAACGAAATGGTGAAAAAAATGCATTAAAAATCACGGCAGTACTAATTTAATGTAAACAAATATAGTAATAATTCTAGATAACAAATAATTATTAATCACGTTACCCCAATCGCACTATATCAAATTCTAGGTATCATCATCACTAGCAAGCATCATGTATACATCGTACACATAATATAAGTTATAACATTCTGTCGGGGGTGCCCGGGATATAGCAGCCCTGAGCCTTGTCTAATGCAACGAGTCGAGTCGAGCTGATCTCAGATCAATATCAGAATATGGTTTATTCACGTACATTGTGTACTTGTATAACATGAGATTACTAAGCTCAATACTGTAAAATGTAAAAAGTGCTTCAGATCGTTTGATCAAAGGCAACCTGGATGTGTTCAACGTTACATACATTTTAAGACGTTTAATATGCATGCTCATTTCATGCATTTGTCATGGAGGCGTACATAAAATTACTGCTCAAGAGGGTTACATAAGTATTAATCCAGGATCACATGGACCAATCAGAGATCGTCTAACATGAGGTAGAATAACATGGAATATAATAGTTTGTTTTAAGGAATTGACGTATAACAACAATATTACTTAATTTAGATGAACAGGTTTTTGGTCATACTGTTGATCTAGAATTGGCCGGGCGTCCAGTTGAACTTCAATTTATTTTGCCAATAAGCCAACCAGAACGTGCCTGAACTTGCCTAAGCCTTTTTGAGAATCAAAATATCGTTGGAAGGTTGAGTAATGCACACAAAAAATCCGTCGGTTTTATACTGAATTTGCAGGTGTTGAATAACAATGAGTCCTGAATTTTTTATTAACGCAACTATTTATCTTCTAATTGAACCTACTTGTGAACATTTTTGCTGAGCAGTTTACCGAGAATCCGACCACAAAGCGTAATATTGCTTTGTCCATTTAATTCATTGAAAGTTAAACCTTGAAAATGTGACCAGCAAACTAATCGAACGGCCACAGGAATAATGTTGAAGTAAGTACGAAGAAGTTTGTAGGATGCTGTAGATTGCAAAACCTCCTTTAATGTAAACAGTTACTAATAAGCAAAAGAAACGTTATTTCATTTTCATTTTCAGTAGATAAAAAACTTATGTCAGTCGCAATACACGTTGAGTCGTGGCATAAAAAGTTTAGAATCAAATTTGAATTTATTGAAGTGCAAACTGTATTTTGCTAAGTGGTGTTTTCTGCAAAAATTAGCTTCTTATAAATCAATCGGTTAGCGCATCATTACTTTAGGACACAGAATGACTACAAACAAATCTTTTATCTCGTATTAAGGAGATTCAAATTCGATTTCATGAAAGGCCCTTCAGATAAATGAACATATAGTGCTTTCGAATTCTTAAGTTATTTAATTTAGCTTCTGGGGCATACTCTAAAACGCCTTATTTGTCACTCATGGGTTGATATATTTGTTTTGTTGCTCGTGAGTGTATTGCCTTAGATTGAAAGTCACTGTGAGAATATGTTTAGACAGATAGTGATTAAAGAAACGATAATTGTTCTGATTGCTTAAACTAACATGATGTGCAAAACCGTAAAAAATATACCAAGGATTATATCACATTTAAATGAATCTGACAGAAGCGTGTTTTCTTATGGTAAACTATAAAGGTAAAAACAGTAAAGAACTTTCTAAAGTTAAGATTTATTAAAAAATATAACATGGGTGTTTGCCGATCAAAAAAAATAAGTTATGGTTTCTATCAATTCAGCCAACAAAATAGCAAATGATATTGATGAAAAGTGATTATGGTCCATTTGAATTGCTTTATTTTCATGCATCGGCATGCTGTAAACGCACAATGTTTAGATACAGTAGCAATTTGTAAATTCTGGAAAGATTTGTAGGTTACGACATCATTTGTCATCCGATGTGAACGGCTGATATGTTTTTATGTTTTTATAAAATTTTGTCTTTGCTTTGTTATAATATATAGAGAATATGACTTTCGCGGCCGGCCCGCTGACATTGTGAAATCTTACTTGATAAGTGTGACTTCATAACTACTTCATGTCATTTGTTCAGCCCGAGATGTTATGACCCATATGTGTAATAACTTTTTCAAAATATGCTTTTCATGCCTACAAAGGCAAACGATTCTCTTAAAGCTCTGAGAAAAATCAACATATTTGTGGTTTCACAAGGAAAAACTTTTTTTCACTCATTGTTAATCCTATTTCATGTAAGTATTCTCCTGGATAACAGGATATAGTAGGGTGAGACTTACCTCTTGGGACTTCTAACAAGCTTCTCCATTAGAACATTAAGAAAATAAGTAAGAGCAACAGGCTGTTTGAAAAAAACTCAGTGATACTTAGGTTGACTAGAAGAAATGAAAGTGAAAGATTTGACAAACAACAAACATAAACTATTTCATATTTTTGCTTTCATATGAATTTTATCTACTTACCGTAGCAAATACCTTGACAGAATTGAAGCCACAGTTCTTGATAACTAAGAGTTAGCTTACAGTGCATTGACATGGATTGCTAGTCGAAACAGACTGTCTGCACCCGATGTAAATTTTCTATAGATAGTAAGATGCAGTGTTTATGAATACTTGACATATTTACGAATGAATATCCCCCTTTTTTATCAGTAAAGTATTCACTTATATTTAATATTTTGTCTTCAAAGCACAAAAATGACCACAAGGCTTTATCAGAAATTCTACTGATTTTCAAATTGAATCTAGTAAGCAAGTCGTTTCTGCAAATCTCATAAGACATCCTATCAAATGTTTTTAAAAATTTACAATAATACCCAAATAACCAAAATCTATCATTAAATATGAGCTTCACAAATGATCATGGTCATTGTGACACATACGGTCAATGTATAAATCATCTGATGCAACCAATGAAGGTTTCATTCAGTTGATTTATGACATGAACAAATTCAATCTCTTTCCGTATCATATGAATGATGACTGTAATGGCATAGTTCATAAAAATGCCTCTTAATCCCAACATTCATCAAGATAGTTATCCTTATTTTGGTCTAATCTGGCCAAGGAGGCATCAATCTTGTGTCTATAAAAAAATGATCACGTTGAACAAACTTTCCAAAATTTAATTACTTATAAATAATTATTTAATAATTCAAACTTACAAAAAATGTTTTGAATTAACAACATGATGCACATAGATCACAATAACCAATCGTTTTATACATTTCTCTTGTGGACAAAGACATTAAGTTAATAATAATCAAGATTTTTAAAACTAAAACATATTCCAAAATATACATTGAATGCTATTTATTTCAAGTTTTGAGGACAATGCTGATTCAATTTCGTCTTGACAATTCCTTGAGATACTATTATTTGGCAAAAATGCTTCTTGAAAATTTAACAACTTTTAATCAATTTGTGCTCATATACTTGACATCAGAATGTACAAACGGATTTGAGTTATTTGATATCAACTTGGCACCTAAGAAATCTAATTCAATGTCATTGTTTCTCAATATGTAACACTTGTTATCTTATATGTGACATCTTCTCACTTCCCCGTTATAAACGCTTTTAAGGGGCTTAAATGAAAACGTATTATTACCAATAAAAGGTTGAATATGAAGCTCTTAGGTTACTCATTGCATTGTTCTTTTCTGTCACATATTTGCCTTGTGGGTTGAAAATATCTCAAATCTACAGTAGCTTGGTTAAGGTAAATGAAATGTTCTCATAAAACCTATAGAACGAAACACTAGTACTATATCTATATATTTTGACATTGAATGGCCTGACTTGTTTGGTCCTATGCAGTAAAGTACATACTGCAAAACTCATCTCAAAAGAGAAAATTAAGGAGATTAATTTCAAAGAAACGGAAATAGCGGTTCTATAATATCATGGATCAAAGCTTCAAATATATTTCGTGCACTTTAGCCGTAATTGTATGGTAGACTTGGATATGAAAGTATATAAATATACTCTCCCAAAAAAGAAACGCATATATAATTGTTTAATAAAGAAATTTTTACTTCACCTTTAAAACCACAAATGTCACAAAGCGAAAATTTACATGTTAATAGACAAAGAGTATGCCAAGTGAAGAACACTAGTTTTAGGTATGTTTCTGTATTCTGTTGACCACAAGATGGCGTCGAAGTAAGTGTTATGAATTCCTTCCAATTTTCAAGAATTCTTGCTTGACATCCCCTTGTAAATGAAATAGCCAATTGATGGATTCCCTATAATGCAGTTCTTCCCACATCTTTCTGCAATGCAATGGCCAGTCGTTGGTGTATCTCGGGCGTATTATGACGTTCACGTACACGTTAATTTAATTCATATCGTTGGTGCCTTAATTGGCTTGAAATATAATGTTTGAGAAGTCATAAACAACTTCTTTACTTTAAATGGGCAGGAATATGAGCCATCTGACGCTCTGTAAGTGAATTCAAGTTATCATACTCGAAACACTCCTTTTGGTTTTAAATAATCTGATGCAAGTGACGTTCATGGGCGTTATCGAAATTGTGATTTGCTTCTCCAATTCCTCAGAACCACCAATTAACCACATTTTTGTATGCTAAATATTGTATCCCACACCTTCACACCGTCTCAACCGAATCTGTTGACTTGTGGCATAAACTATTGGCAAAATTGTCCTTTTTCGAACTGTAAGATATCCAAAGTCACGTTATTTTCGAATTGTTGTTATTGACAAATTTGTGCGTTTTTAGAAACCCAAAGTCTCCTAAAGTTTCTTGGGTTCAAGATCTTCATTGTAAAAGGTCATTTAATAACAATGAGTTCTTTAAAGCCACGAAAAACAGGGGCGATAACTGGCCTTCATGGTCGAATATCGACTTCATGGAAACGCTTTTGTACAGTTTGGTGGACTTAAGAACCCAAATCAGTGATTTTGTAAATGATGTGTATCCCTGTGGCAAGAGAATGAAGAAAAAGTGTGACCCGGATGTAAGGATTTGAGGTTTTGGTGGCAATTTTTTTATGCACACATCTTTAGCTCTTTGGCTGGAAGTGGCCTGTAGGAAGGAACCAATAATGCGCAATAGGACGATGATGAATATTCTGATGCCAGACTAGTGTGAATAATGAAACTTCGGTTTCAATTTCACGCTCGACAACATTTTCATTTCCGACACTTTGTCGATGCATAATGGTAACCTTGGTTCCGTTTAGAATTGAATGACAAAATTTGAAAAAATGAGTGCCTTTGGTTGGTTAAAGGTACCATATGATCTAGCGTTTACTCTTAAATGAATAGTTTTTCTGCCATATGTCTGACAAATTTTGATGGAAAAGGACAAAGTACTAAACATGAAATTTAAATATAAAAAATATATAAACTCGAGATAGCTCGAGAGGCATTTGGTGCGGAGTAAAGTTCACCCCAGAGGTTTCTGCGGTCGATTTGAGAATATAAATAGATATAAAAGTTATTTGAAGGGTGACATGTGTTTGAAACAAGCTAAGACCATTCAGTACTAAAACTTACAAAAAGGTTATTTTAAACATAGACAATCGGTGAAGCTTTGTCAATTCAGGTGAAGTAATTTAATTGACCTCGAACCCAAATCTAAATTATGAGATATGTGCACTTATATGCCAAATCAAGTAAACTAACTAAGGTACGCAGCTGAATTGTCTAGGGTTTCATTAATAAGATGTTGTATGGCTATGATTGAATGGGTGCTAAAGCAATCTATAATGTTTGTCTTCTTATTGTTTTCATTTGGTTCATTATTTCGGTTTGTCTTCTTATTGTTTTCATTTGGTTTCATTATTTCGGTTTGCTGTAAGCAATTTGCTTAAATACATGACCATGATTGAATGGGTGCTAATGCAATCGAACGTGTTTGTCTTCTACTGTTTTCTTTTGGCTTCATTGTTTTTATTTGTTGGAGGCAATTTGCTTAATCAAATATTCTCTTAGTTTTTAGATTTTTTTATTTCAAACTTAAACTTTTTCCTATTCCCCGGACATTGCAGTGTTCAAGAAATCCTTAAATCTAATACTTTTTTAATTAAGGCCTCTATCTGGTGCCACGTTTAAACCTGTTATACCCACAACAATAACATAACCTCAGGGAAAGTGTAAGACCTGCAGACCTAAATCCCCTTTATTGCTAGGTGTTTGTTTTTCTTTAAATTCGATTACTAATATTTTATTTTGAAAAGTCTTATCATTGTTAAGAAAAGAAATATCTTATATGTTTCAAATGGACATTTGTTGGCTGAAATGAATACTAATAATTAATTGAATTACTTTAGGATCCATGCATTTCATCTTTTCAATTTACCCCATGAAAGGAATACTAATGTTAACGATGTCAAAATAATCTCTTACACTTATTTAAAACAGTTTTCTTTCAACAATTACATAAATACCTGTACACCAATTGTGACATTCATATTGAACAAACATATCCCTGAAATCATTGCTCTTACCCTATCCAGTGTAATTTTTGGGTACATTTCTTTTCTGTTTCACAGATTTTTTAAAATTTATGCAACAATTAAAAGAGCAATATCAATTCGTTAAAAACATGACATAACGTTATTTCAATGACTTTTTTAGTTATCAATCTACTTAGGCCTTTTGTTAGATATATGATGTCCAAGTCAAGAATAATTATGAAATTTAACAAACAATTAAATAAAAATACGACAAATCACACATTTTACATCTCATGTGACATGAAAGAGGGTTCAAATGAATTGAAATGAACGTTCATGCAGAAGATTAATATGAATTTTTTTTTACATTTACATGATCAAATAGATCCTATTCATTTGTGCAAAATTATTTGGAAGTTCAAATTGAGAGTCCCAAAACTAGCAAAGTACATGTGTAAATAGTGTATAATTTCAATCAGAGCGAATCATATCACATCAATACAAATTAATTGCTTACATGTTAACACATGACAAGGCCTATTTATGACAATTTTGAGAAGGATTGAACTACTTAATGAGACACTATCATTAATTAATTTAAGAAGTTATTGTATTTTTATTTTGTTTTGCAGTGCAAATAAACACCAAGAATCAAAATTTATGACTACACTCCCTTGCAGTTTTATTGTATGATTACAAGGTATTAGGATTATTTTGTCTGGGTCAGTATGATCTGAAACAATGATACAATGACCTTAAAACATCTTCAAATATTGGCTCGTGTGATAGTGTTCGTATTAGAATTTAAGTATTATAGTGTTAGTTATAGAAACAATGTGGCTGATGTTTCGACAAAAGTCCATCAACAACAGATTATTAACAAGTAAAATATATTTCCTTAACAATGTGAATAAACAGAGTTGAAATATAATTGGACATAAACGTCGGTATGCAGAGGTAGTTATGAGCAACGAAGTGTTCAGTCTTGGGAAACTGACGATTATTTTTAAATCGAAATTTAAGAAAACCTGAATTTTACTAATATGACCCATCTGTCCATTTAAACAAACCAAATTTCAACATTCAGACCCAGTGACGAGACGATCTCAAATTTGGTTTTGAAATGGTTACTTTATACATGAACAATTGCTGATTCTTTGTAAATTCTCCTGGAGTTTATGGACGTCAAAACGCTACCCAACTTACATGATATTTCTGCTAAGATACACAAGCAATCCGATGAGTTCATTTCGACCATTTATATGTGGGTAAAGTACTCAACAGTTTGGAAGAATGGAAGAAACAATTAATGACAACTTATCGTTATATTCCTAAACAATTCTAACAACAAGATTTTGGAGTAAGTTTAACTTTATCAGGAGACAGTCTTCAAAAGAAGCATACAATCCTTGAAATTGCAACAATTGTGTTATTTGAAGAAATGATTAATTCATCTACATGGATTGTTACATGTGTCATTTACCATATGTTTGACAACAATATCAAGGTTATTGTCGCAAAGTCAACACTACATACAACCACTATACTATTTCTGATAGGTTTAGAGGAATCGTTTAAAAAATAGAGCCATTGGCTCTGTAGCTCATCAGGCTTCATTATCAATTATGCTTTATATATATAAGGGGTCACAGGACCACCAAAGCTACAATTCATAATCCTCATCAGTCAAGAGTCTGTACACAAAGTTTCAGCTTTGTAGGCCTCATGGTTCTAGAGAAGAAGATGAAAATAGGTTTTTAGGGCGTGGCCCCTGTGACCCTTATTAGGGGTCACAGGACCACCAAAGCTACAATTTATAATCCTCACTAGTCAAGGAGCCTGTACACACAATTTCGGCTTTCTAGGCCTCATGGTTCTAGAGAAGAAGATGAAAATAGGTTTTTAGGGCGTGGCCCCTGTGGCCCTTATTAGGGGTCACAGGGCCACCAAAGCTACAATTTATAATCCTCACTAGTCAAGGAGTCTGTACACAAAGTTTCAGCTTTCTAGGCCTCATGGTTCTAGGGAAGAAGATCAAAATAGGTTTTTAGGGCGTGGCCCCTGTGGCCCTTATTAGGGGTCACAGGGCCACCAAAGCTACAATGTATAATCCTCACTAGTCAAGTAGTCTATACACAAAGTTTTAGATTTCTAGGCCTCATGGTTCTGGAGAAGAAGATGAAAATAGGTTTTTAGGGCGTGGCCCCTGTAGTCCTTATTAGGGGTCACAGGGCAACCAAAGCTACAATTTATAATCCTCACTAGTCAAGGGGTCTGTACACAAAGTTTTAGATTTCTAGGCCTCATGGTTCTGGAGAAGAAGATGAAAATAGGTTTTTAGGGCATGGCCCCTGTGGCCCTTATTAGGGGTCACAGGGCCACCAAAGCTACAATTTATAATCCTCACTAGTCAAGGAGTCTGTACACAAAGTTTTAGATTTCTAGGGCTCATGGTTCTGGAGGAGAAGATGAAAATAGTTTTTTAGGGAGTGGCCCCTGTAGTCCTTATTAGGGGTCACAGGGCCACCAAAGCTACAATTTATAATCCTCACTAGTAAAGGAGTCTGTACACAAAGTTTTAGATTTCTAGGCCTCATGGTTCTTGAGAAGAAGATGAAAATAGGTTTTTAGGGCGTGGCCCCTGTAGTCCTTATTAGGGGTCACAGGGCCACCAAAGGTACAATATAATCCTCACTAGTCAAGGAGTCTGTACACAAAGTTTCAGCTTTCTGGGCCTCATGGTTCTGGAGAAAAAGATGAAAAAAGGTTTTTAGGGCTTGGCCCCTGTGACCCTTATTAGGGGTCACAGGGCCACCAAAGCTACAATTTATAATCCTCACTAGTCAAGGAGTCTGTACACACAATTTCAGCTTTCTAGGCCTCATGGTTCTGGAGAAGAAGATGAAAATAGGTTTTTAGGGCGTGGCCCCTATTAGGGGTCACAGGGCCACCAAAGCTACAATTTATTATCCTCACTAGTCAAGTAGTCTGTACACAAAGTTTTAGATATCTAGGCCTCATAGTTCTGGAGAAGAAGATGAAAATAGCTTTTAAGGGCGTGGCCCCTGTGGCCCTTATTAGGGGTCACAGGGCCACCAAAGCTACAATTTATAATCCTCACTAGTCAAGGAGTCTGTACACAAAGTTTCAGCTTTCTAGGCCTCATGGTTCTAGGGAAGAAGATCAAAATAGGTTTTTAGGGCGTGGCCCCTGTGGCCCTTATTAGGGGTCACAGGGCCACCAAAGCTACAATGTATAATCCTCACTAGTCAAGTAGTCTATACACAAAGTTTTAGATTTCTAGGCCTCATGGTTCTGGAGAAGAAGATGAAAATAGGTTTTTAGGGCGTGGCCCCTGTAGTCCTTATTAGGGGTCACAGGGCAACCAAAGCTACAATTTATAATCCTCACTAGTCAAGGGGTCTGTACACAAAGTTTTAGATTTCTAGGCCTCATGGTTCTGGAGAAGAAGATGAAAATAGGTTTTTAGGGCGTGGCCCCTGTGGCCCTTATTGGGGTCACAGGGCCACCAAAGCTACAATTTATAATCCTCACTAGTCAAGGAGTCTGTACACAAAGTTTTAGATTTCTAGGGCTCATGGTTCTGGAGGAGAAGATGAAAATAGTTTTTTAGGGAGTGGCCCCTGTAGTCCTTACAGGCCAGATGAGCTAAACAAGTTTATATAATTATCATTCAGAAGTCTCATGGTTGAGCACCCCCAGACGTTTGATGCCAGTTTTGTTGTTTTTATAAATCAGAAATTTTTAAAACAAATGTGTCACATGTCCGATCAGATTCGTAAGTAAGAGAAAAGAACTACAGTTTTTTCTCTAAGGGAATACTCTTATATCCGAAGCTCTTTACTATAACGTGTTTTGCATATATAAAACGAGATCACATGTTTCCAAAATTGACACAAATGTTGAACAGAATTAAGATTGAGGACCCATGAGGGCATCTGCAGCCTTAGATTTTGTTCACTTTTCTGTATTAACGCTGCAGGGTTCAATTTCTCAGGACTTAAAGGTAATATTATAAGACCATTTGGGGTGTGATTGATTGGTCGATTCGAAAACTTTTGTTTTGTGTTTTTGTTAACAATTTTAGGTCAATGATTGACTGTTTTGTCTATTGATACAACACTTATATTCTGAACATCACCCTTAGCTTTATTTATTATCAATTAATTATACATTGAACTGTGTTACCTTAAAAGCACACTTTAAAATTAATACATCGTTAATTAGTATCATCTATGATATTTAACAGAAACATTGTAAAAAATTAACTTGTTTACATAGTTAAAAGTATTTTACGACATATTTTCAAAGATTCGTATTAATCATTCACACGTAGGACAATCTGTTTGTTCTATTTTCTTATTAAGTAATGATTATTGTTCGCACTGAGTTGAAAAATATAATTTGCATAGTAAAAATATCTATTAGTGCTGTAATTACAGTTGTCAGAGCATTCCAGTGGTATCGAACTTTTCCCACCATGAGAAAATCAAGGAATGATGGAAGATCTGCATTTTACCTTCCTAATGGTTCAATTTACTTCAAAATAGACCAGTCTGGTTGAAACCGGCTAGTTCCGAGGAATAAAAGTTTAAAAATAGAGAATCGAGAATAGAACTTGTTATCAAAAGCCGCCGGCAAAGCTTAATTTCGGTATCAGTAGCTCATTCTCTCCCCACAGAGGCAGATCAAGTCATGTTGATTTAGCCTCTGTTATATTACGCCGAATTTATGGGATAGAATGGGAGATGCCTGATTGGAGGCAATCAAAATTAGATGTGCAATCAGCGACGCTGTTCTTAAATCATCAGTTTGGCTACTGAATCATTCACTCAAGGCAAATGCATTGTTGATATGGACCACCCTTCCATGCGAGCAGCCTTGTCATTTGATAAAGAAATGTATTGTGATGAAATCTTTTCCCGCTAGGGGAAACTGCCGGAACCGAGTGATTTAGGCGTGATATATCATGACTTGATCTGCCTCTTTGGGGAGAGAATGTCAGTAGCTAGGAACAACTAGATCCTGTTAACCATACTTTGATCACGATCACTGCTAGCAGTTTTATAATCAAGAAGATGTGATTGGTCCGCTGACGACTGGAGTTCGGCTGCATTAAACTGGTAAAAAACATGCATGTGTTGACTCAAGCTTGACTTTTTCATGGGTGCAAAAGTAAAAATAAAATTGTGCGCAGGAGTCATATACCAATGAATCAAAATGTGCGCAATAGACATACGCCCGTACGGGGGTATGGTCAGGCCTAGTGTAGAGGATTTCATATATCCGTAAAGTTAATTATAATCTTTTGAATATTTTATTCCTCGGAACTAGGCCGATTTTTATAAGACTGAATATAAACCTTCTTTCTTTGCAGGAATCCATACCATATGTATATCAAACGGAGAGAGCGACATATTTGACATTAGTTTAAGAACTGCTGTTCATTTGTCTCGCAATTGACTTTATGTTTTATGTGTCAGTGAGGTCCAACCAGTTTATATTGTTTTTCATAATTACATACATTTGCAACTGGGCTTTAGTCGACATTGTGTAGCATATTTTAAGGCAAATCAATTGATTTCGTCGCAATGATTATCCTTTAGAATAATAACGTGCACCACTTAGTAAATGAATGATTCACAAATCATTATCAAAAAGCATCGCACAGGAAATTTGAGACATTTTAGAACAAGGTTAATCTTTATGTGCATGATTATTTTTGCAAATGAAACATTAAAATACATGTATAAATAATCTTATTGAAAGAAAAGATTTCTGTAAGAATAAGTGTCTGCAGTATAAAAATATGCATTTTAAAATCTAATTTCCTGACCTGTTTTGTTGCACATGAGTTAATTCCTATTTGTGGCAACAAATTCAGCGATGAACATTGTTGAGGAAACATGCGAAAGTTCTTATCTTAGATATGCCATTGCCATTGCTATTTGAATAACCAGGTCGTTTGGTGTAACAGGAAACAATTTTGGTTTAGAAGCATTCTTAGAACTCCAATCAAAATGATGAGTAAATATGTTTTTACAACGGTATCATTTTTAGTCCAATAATCAATGTCTTAAAAGATACAAAACAAATTTTTTTTTATGTGGTGTGTAAGTTGTGAGCCGGACAGGACAATTATCTTACAAATTTACCACAATCAAAATATTTTATCTAAATATTCTCAGAATTGTTACTCATGACACATTATTACATGTTTCTACATCGCCACTGTGAACTTGAATTAAAATGGCTTATTAGTTCAACAGTTATGAGCTGGACACAAAGCCATTTCAATATCCCCTGCAAATGGATAATTACCACTTTCATAGTCAAGATAATGTAACTTGTTTCTTGACATAACAATACCACAATTTTATGTATGTGAATATCAAAAAGATACGAAACGTTATTTGAATGAAAGTTTCTCCTCTATATTCCTAATTTGTAATTTTATCAGGTCATACGATTATTTCTAAAACCACATTGTGTTCTGTTCTACCAGACATCTTTTACTTCTGAAAAAAAAAACGTGGTGGTGCTGAACATCTTTCCCTATGTATACTTATGTATAAAATGTTCGTTTGCTTCCCTAGACTGGCTCAGCTAGAATGGGCAACAGACAGATTTCTGAAGATATATAAGTACGTTTTTTCGGATATAGCATTTCTGACTTATCTTTTCAATAATAATAATAGTGTTTGCATACGTAATTCCTACCACAAGGTCAGAGATCATAGTACTAAACTCGATATTCGTAGTCATACAAGAAAATATCAAGTATCAAGCAAAAGCCGCTGATAGCCATTTTGTTACCTAAGAAGACCGTACTGCCCCTTTAAATTTAGAGGTAAGAATATTGAATTTCAGGCAAGTAACAGCTCATTTTGTCTGTTGCATCGATAGCGTCATTTAGCCACCGTGGTTACAGGAAATTCTAATATTTCTTGTATTATCCTTTGAGGTGTTAGATACCCTTTTCCCTTGATAGCAAGGAGTTTGTAAATATCATTTTTGCAACTCACGAGGATATAGATTTTGACAAATAATTGCTTATTACGACGACTTGAACGAATGATTGATAGGTTTGTTGTGGAATGCAGATGAAATTGCCATCTCAAATTTCTTTTTATTGCATGTTATATTTCTTTTTGATTTTAAGGCTCTATCTCAATTTGGAAATAACAAATTAGAGTCTAACTAATTAAATGAAAAGTTTTAAATGAAAAAAAGTATTAATGTAAAATCGAAATATTTTTCCTCCGAACATCTAAAGAAACCAAATGCAACGTGATATTGATTGATAGCTTTTTCATCCGTCAAGAGAAAGCTAAAAAAACGGCTTCGGATGATTTTGTTAAGGACATTTTAGACTCAATTATTGTACAAAAAGTTGAAAGAAGTTTGACGAGGACAACTCTTTCATCATTAAAAGTTTAACAAACTACTGAGGAGTTCTAAATAGAATTTTTAATATTCATAACCGTCTAATGATGCAGTTATCGGAAGATTTCAACACACTTGCAATATATGATCCCAATAAATAGTATTAAACACATGCCTATTCTTTGAAAAAATACAATACAAATATTTTTAATGATTATTGATTGTGAAATGATTTATTGATGAGAAAAATGTTATGTTGGTTTCTAAATTCATTTTGTTACGGACATTCAAGAGAAAAGTGGCATCATTTTCAAAGAAAGACATGATGCAAATTTGCCATAGACGCATGTCTCTTGGTCGTCTAGCAAATTAAACCATTAACGTATGGCTGGAGCTTCGAGTTTATTACAAATATACGAAAATCTGCACTCCATATGACCGATGAAACATTCATGTGACATTTTATTTTATTTTTTTAGGAAGTAGTAAGTAGGAAGTCTTGAAAAACATGACATATTCCTTTCCATGACATGTTATAAGAAGATACATGTATGTATTCGGTCTTCTTTATGTATGTAATAGTGTCAATCACAGTTAAGTTAACAAGTTTAATATTAGTGAAAGGAAATAAATTTGCAATACATTTTTTACACATGCAATATTTATAATTACTTTGTAGCGTGCTTGTTAATTCTGTTTAGCCATTAGAAAACGTTTCCATTTAAGAAAAGATATTATTCATATTTCAATATTTCTTATCAATAAGGCTAACAGAGATATCTTTTTCCCTCTGAGATGATTTGACTACAATTATCGATCTTAATGTATCATCGATGTATGAAAAACATGTATACTTTGGAGTATAGCAATGGTATAGTATGGTCAGTTGCCACTTTTATATTTTAAAGAACAGTAAGTTAAAAGTGTAAATGAAATAAAGTTTGATAAGCAAAACTTGTTAATTAAGACATTCTTACATATCCATTATAAGGTAATTCCAAACAAGCAATCATCAAATATTTTCCAAACTAAAACTTTTGATATTTTATTTAACAGATGTAATTTCAATAAAACATTAAATTTTATTTTATTTAGTTTCAAGAAATTTTTAACAGCAGAATTCATCAAATAAATTCCTTAAATTATGAATCAAAGTAAGTTGTTTTCCCGGGGAAATTATATAACTATGTTTTAGTCGCTTTGCACCTGCAAATTATCTTGCGATTTATATGGTAGCGTTACTTTTGTCCACTAGTTTATATTGATAATCATGTTGAAGGACTCATCAGACACATAAATAACTTACATGTACTATAAAAGATATTTTGGTGATTGTTGTTCTGTAAGATTATTTTGAGTTATGTTTTCATATAAATTACATATCTAATTTGATCAAATGGCTTCCCAAGGTGTTTCGATAGCGTCTCGAAATGAATGATTAAAATTATGTAATATATATCATATCATATCATATCATGTTAGACTATTATATTATATTTTGGTCTGAATATTGTTTATAATCTTCCAAGTAAGCTGCACAGCAAAAGACAAACGCTTATGATTTAGAATGTCTTGTGCAAGTGAGTTATGCCAAAAGAAGTATATACTCAAAATATAATCCCTAAATATGATGACAGATATCATTGATGTGTAACAAAATTTACAGATCCTTTTGCTGTCATAATGTAAGGAAACAGTGTCTGGGACAGAATACTCTGAAGCCTTATATCTTCTCACAAAACTTCCAAGATATCAACTTGTTTAATAGAATTATCTTCATGTAATCTGTAGACAGGTTTCTAAAATATTTTACTTTTTAGTGTTGATATATTTGATATCGGAAGACACGAGGGTAAGATTCCATTTATCATCCAAAATCATTTTTAATCACATAAGCATGAAAAATGTACATCAACCAGTGATGTCATAGCATTGTGACATCATCGTGATAATGACGTCATAGCATTGTGACGTTGTTGTGATTATGATGTCATAGCATTGTGACGTCATAACGGATGATGTTAAATGTTTGTGATGTCATGTATTTAGAAGATTAATAGTTGCCTTTTTAAAATGTCCGGGATTCATTGTTATTCAACACCCGCAAATTAAGTTTAAAACCGACGTCGTTAGAAAACAGTTATATAATTCATAAACCAAAAGGAACAAACCCGACTGAACAAATATCTTATACTCGCCCAGATCATTGTGACGGTGACGAGATCATTATGACGTCATAACTGTTGGCTTTTGTGACGTCGTGCCATGGGAACGGCATTCGAAAGAAACCGGCCGCATGGCACAAGGCGGCAAATTAGGATAAACTTAGTCAATTCCGCGGTGATTCGCCTCAGCCAATTTGCGGGTGTTCATTGCCATTTAACACTGGGAAATCCTTCAAATCAACCAATCAGAAACGAGTATTTACCAAAGTCAAGTTACAATTTCTGATTACAGGGCATTGTTCAAAATCTACTGTCAAAGTGATATCTCCTGTGGAACACAGTTTTGCATAATAAAACATAACAGGTACATTCCGTCTTCAGCCAAGGCTGAGACAAACCGTTTCAGGTGAAGGCGGAAAACATTGAATTCAGCAAATTTACATATATATCATATATTTCCAAATGTTCTGTCCTACCAAAACGATTGAATAAGGCTCATAACAAATACAACCGAATTTTTGTAACACAAACATTCAATCAAATCAGAATAGATCAAATGCTTTTTTTAATGCTTACATGATACATTTCGCATATGGACCATTTGGAAACCATCATCACTCAATTTCATATGAAATAAATGCTTTTAGCTTTTACATCAAATCTCATCAAATCACAAAACACGTTGGTGTTAACATCACGCTACATAACATTATCAATTAATAGGCAGGACAGGCCATTTTCTAAAGTATTTCAGAACTTGACATATTATATATCAAATGAAAGCCAGTTTTAAGAGAAAAATAAAGGTGTAATTATGCCTAATTAAAATTTTAATTATTTAAAAAAATTCTGCCGAGAACCTTATTTTTTGTAATTAATTAGAATCTCATCATGTTATACACCATTTGAAAGCTATTTTTGCAGGCAACATGATGCTGTTATCGTTTTCTATATATCTTAATTAGTTAATTAGTTACAGCCAATTAACACGTTTTGAGAACTCAGTGTTTCTCTCCACAATATCAATTTATGTGAAATGTTACCATGTCATATATAAAATGAAAGCTATTTTCAAAAGCAACATGGTGCTGTAATTGGTTTATGTGGTTCTTAATTTGTTAATGAAATAGGTTAATTAAAGGTATAAATAAAGTGTGTGGGTTTTTTCTTTTGACGCTGTCGATTTGAAAAAAACAATGAATCAACAAAGTTTTACAAAAACAACTTATTCTCTTAAAATGGGATTTAATATCCTGTAGTGAATACAAACATATTATTGCAATTTGAATGTGTTTTCAAATTGTACATTTCACATTTGTATGTTACAAAACCAAATATGTGAAAAACAATGTCCTTAACAAAGCACATACATTCAGCAGATTGGATTATTGATGTTTAAACAGTTATGTCTGAATACCAAACACATTTGCCCAGTTCAATGTTGACTGTTGAAACTGAACTGCATTGCAGATAAATATGTTCAAAGGAGGCCCATATAGATAAAGATATATGCATGCAAAAATGTCAATATTAATGTTCAGCTCTAACTGGAAACATATTACCAGCTAAGACACAACTATCTGAAGGTCACCAGACTTCTGGTCCTCAAAAAGTTGATAGGTGTAGATGGCCGGATCGTTGTCATACTTAAGGTTGAACCATGTAGGATAACCGGGCACCTTAAAGAAATCAAAATCCATGTAATAAACATCACACTTAGGTGTGAATAATTCATTGACCATATCTTAATTAGAGGATGAGAGGAAAGGGTGTTGCTAGGGTTAGAGTCTTACAGATCTAAGAACAAGCAAGCGCTTGATGCAACAAACACAAATTTACACAGGCATGAATGATATAATTGGACTTACAAACTGAATATGTGATGGACAGTTCCATACCTGTGACAACACTTTTCCTTTATAAGACATCCTGTGTTTCACGCCCTCTTTCAACTCCTCAAACCAGTGAACAACCCTCTTACCGAATAACTGACTCAGTGTAGCATCTCCGCCTGCGTCTTGAAGGTAGCTGTCCGATATTAAGGACTTTAAGTTGTTTGCCAGTTCTTCAGGTGTGAGGTTCATCCGTTTCCCTGCAACTACCTTGGTAAAGTTGAAGACAGATCTGTTTTCTCCCTTTTGCCTGAAGACATGGTGTCGGAAATTCAACTGTACCTTGATGGCCTTCTTTTTCAAACTATCCGTTTCAAACTTTTCCAAGCAGGTGTCGACTTGCTCCTGGGTCTGCCACAATCCAAAATCAACCAGTTCAGAGGTATACCTTTCAAAATTTTCCATTTTTTTCTGTGCCGCATGTCTTTCCTTTTGTAGTTTCAGTTGTCTGGCATCTCCTTGCGTGTGCAATTTCTTGCTGTCGTTCTTTGTATTTCACACGTACAGCTGTTACACTGTGTCTTGCTGAAGACAACAGTTGGTCAAGCTCCTTGTCAGATTTGCCATGCAGCCACTGGGATGTCTTGTTAAAGGAATAGGCAGTATAGGCCTCAACAGCGATGGTTGATATTGCTGGCTTGGTGCGAGTCAGTTAATAAAAAACTTGTTATGAGATGGAGTAGAGAGAGACTTGCGAAGCACTTCCTCGTTAGATTCTAAGCCGTCCAACTTTCCTCTTGCAATGTGATCCTTGAATTGATTTTCAGCCACTTTTGCAATGGTCGACAACAGCACAGTCAGAGTAACTTCTGTTAAGTCATCATGCTCCCAGTCGTGCATTAGACTGTCAAATATGGCACCTTTGGCAATGTATGTGGCTTCTCCAAACAACAGCATTTCTCCCCTCATGAAGTTCCTTGGGTTCAAAGCAGCGTCTTTCAGAAATGTTACAACCTGTTGATACCTCTGATTCATGTCAAGGATGTGCACGTCTTTCTTTTCTATTTGTGTCCACAGGGGTTCAGTGACAAACTTGATACTAAACCAAATACCTTCACACCAGCCATATACTGAGGTACTTTCATGTCATGTAGTACAGCTTGAAGTAATCGGTTGCCATGGAAATCTTTCAGGAAGAGTAGCATTTCTCTGTGTAAAAAGAAAAATGTTATATGTTATGTTATACAATAGTCTTTTTGAAGTCTCATCACGACTTTGTTGTGCACTTGCGTCAATATCTTGAAGTATTTCTTGAAACGCATGTAAAACATGCACTGCTGACTTGCTTTCAAGATCTCGCACACCTAACACCCAATTCGATCCATCTGCATCAGACACATGAAATCCTTGAACCTTTTTCCCGAACTTTGATGTCTCGTCAGACATTAAACATGTGTTCTCTTTCTTTGAAAGCACTTCAACCACCTGCTTTTGAGAACAGACAAGCCTAGCAATGTTCATATTCTTTACTGTACTTGAAGATGGTAATCCCTTGGCCTTCAAGTCTGCCAGAGACTGAACACTCTGAATTACTGATGGTATCTTTGATGTTGCAACATTGTACTGCAATAAATCATACACACATAGATTGAGCTTTGGCGTAAATGCATGTCTTTCTTCATCATACAGCAATACAGACTTGCTATTATCCTGCAAGAGTGTCTCTAGCCATTCATTGGATGACTTTTCCATCGCAAGCTGCGATTCTAATTCAGTTTTCCTGCTCGTTCAGGAATCAACATTGTCCACGGCTTCGTCAACAGATGATGTATTGTCATGAGTTTTCAAAAGTTTATTCTTGTAGTACTTTTCCCTTTCTTTACACCTTTTCATTTCCTTTGATTTTTCCTGTGAATATTCTTTTAATTTGATGTTTTCTGTCTCTAGCTTTTGATTAATAAGTTTCATTTCAGTGACCTCTTCATTTAATTTAGTCAGAACTTTCTTTGATGCTTTCTCGCTCTTGATCAGTTCAGAATTTTCCAAATTCAGAGAATCCAATGCAAGATTGGCCGACTTAAGTTCACGGGTTACTTTATGTACAGCTTCTGCTTGAGTTTCTTGGCAAAACTGAGATGGATTATTTTCCACAAGTTCAAGCTTTCTTTTTTTCACAAGAGAAGTAACCTGAGGAAACTTAAATCTTGTGTTCATGAAATCTTCATATCTTTCACTGAAATTTGGCTTGCTTTTATTTTTCCTTAATTTGGCCTCCAACTTGACTATGTTTTCCAGTGAATGTTCGAAGGCCCTATCAGATGGTTTTGTTTCTAAATGATTCTGACGTTCTTTTCTCTAATGCCACTATCCGTCCTTGCAGTTCTTTTATTTCAGTGGCAAGGTTCTTGAGTCTTTTATTTTCAGTTTTCAGTTCAACATATTCACATCTGAGAATGTTTAGAGAAGAGACCGCACCTACCAAAGAAACATTTCTTCTTTTGAGTTCATTATTTTCTTCCTTGAGGCTTTTATTTTCAAATTCCAACAGTTTAACCTTCAGTTGCATTTCATAAAGTTCATCATTATCAATGATATCCTCTTCGAGAGACATGGAGAAATAGTTGGTGGTGTCTGAGTCATAGTGCGAAGGAGAGGAGTGGAAAGAGGAGGAAGGGAGGGGAGAGGGTGCAGTGACAGAAGCGGGTGCAGTGATATCTACATCTAATGAAGCCTGCGAACACACAACCATCACCATAAATTGATAAAACCATCACCATAAATTAATAAAACTAAGCATTATGCAGGGATTAGGAAAGACACCAGTGACAATGGACCATTTTCAGTGTGTTAATCATTTTCTGGATTTTGAATATATGAATTGAATTGGCTGTAACAGCCTTCGGAGTTCATAGAATATCATAATTACCTTATCTCACACAACCAACGGTTAGGTACAGGGTACATTTAAATATTGAAATTCTCAACATCTCAAACAATACAGTTTACATAACATTATTCATTCTTCCTTTGTCTTTAAAACTACCACAAAAAATATTTTCTGAATTACGGTAAACAATACTTTATACTCAATTAGATATTTATTATAGTATGTTTCGTAACAAAGTGTATAGTACTTACTGGTTCCAAAGAAGAGTCAAAGTCAACAGTGTCAGATGGTGAGACAAGTGAGGGCGAGACAAGTGAGGGTGCGGCAAGTGAGGAGTTATCTTCATCTACATCTAACTGCAAACAGTACACCAATGTGACCATGGATCTTATCAGCCTACTCAGTTTGTTATCCCCCGCAACAACGAAGTTGCGGGGGGTATTAAAATGGGTACCGTCCGTCCGTCCGTCCGTCCGTCCGTTACACTTTGTGTCCGGCTCATAACTTTCTAACTTATCAACCATTTCAATTCAAATTCCTCATGGACATGAAGAAACATGTAATAATGTGTCATGAGAAACAATTTTCTGAAAATCTACATAAAATATTAGGATTTTGGAGAAAAAGTGGTAAATTTTGTAAGAAATCTGTTACAAGTCCCGTCCGGGTCACAACTTCTAAACTAATCATCACATATTGATCAAATTTGATATGAAGATACATAATCATCTGAAGGTGTGTCATGAAGAACAATTTTGAAAATATTTTTTATAAAATTTGGCCTTTTTTGGCAAAATTGAGGACTCTGTTGGAAAACTATTACAAGTCCTGTCCGGCTCACAACTTCTAAATTAATCATCACAAATTGATCAAATTTGATATGGAGATACATAATCATCTGAAGGTGTGTCATGAAGAACAATTTTGAAAATATTTTTTATAAAATTTGGCCTTTTTTGGCAAAAAAATTAGGACTCTGTTGGAAAACTGTTACAAGTCCTGTCCGGCTCATAACTTCTAAACTAATCATCACATATTGATCAAATTTGATATGAAGATACATAATCATCTGAAGGTGTGTCATGAAAAACAATTTAGAAAATATATTTTAAATTTTGCCTTTATTGGCAAAAAATGAGGACTCTGTTGGAAAACTGTTACAAGTCCTGTCCGGCTCATAACTTCTAAACTAATCATCACATATTGATCAAATTTGATATGAAGATACATAATCATCTGAAGGTGTCATGAAGAACAATTTTGAAAATATTTTTATAAAATTTTGGCTTTTTTGGCAAAAAATGAGGACTCTGTTGGAAAACTGTTACAAGTCCTGTCCGGCTCATAACTTCTAAACTAATCATCACATATTTATCAAATTTGATATGAAGATACATAATCATCTGAAGGTGTGTCATGAAGAACAATTTTGAAAATATTTTTTATAAAATTTGGCCTTTTTTGGCAAAATTGAGGACTCTGTTGGAAGACTGTTACAAGTCCTGTCCGGCTCATAACTTCTAAACTAATCATCACATATTGATCAAATTTGATATGAAGATACATAATCATCTGAAGGTGTGTCATGAAGAACAATTTTGAAAATATTGTATAAAATTTTGCCTTTTTTGGCAAAAGATGAGGACTCTGTTGGAAAACTGTTACAATTAAGTCGTGACCGGCTCATAATTTCTAAACTAATCATCACATATTGATCAAATTTGATATGAAGATACATTATCATCTGAAGGTGTGTCATGAAGAACAATTTTGAAAATGTTTTTATAAAATTTGGCCTTTTTTTTGCAAAAAATGAGGACTCTGTTGGAAGAATGTTACAAGTCCTGTCAATCTCACAACTAAACTAATCATCACATTTTAATCAAATTTGTTATGGAGATACAAAATCATATGTTGGTGTGTCATGAAGAACAGTTTTGAAAATATGTTTGTTTAGATATGATCAAATTGATCTTGGAGATCCAAATACATAATACATAAATTCATTCGTTTGATTTTAATTTTGTCAGTTAACTCGAATTATGCCCAACAGTAAATAGAAGTTGGTATGATTTAGTTTTTTTTATTAGAATAGTTTCTTTCATATCCTGGATTTTTTTTGTTATTTTGTGCGACAAAAGTAAATCAGCAATATGATAAAGAAAACCTATACATATTGTGCAATTTGCGGGGGATATAGCTCGACCATGTCAGCTGCTTGTTAATACTTACTTAAATCACTTATTTTTTGCAAGAGGGTATTACTCTGTAAGTATTAGTGCAATCATGAAAAGTAGTTTTGCATAACACAGATCATATATCGTGTGAAGCATAATAGTGTAAAGAAAAAAAGCATAAAACAATCATTTTGAGATAAAATCATAATGATGATTTATCTTTAAGAATAAAGAGTTTGAGTATAATTGTATAATTAACTGTGACCTTTAAAAAAATGAAAAATAATTTTCGAATTTCCAAAGTCTAATATATCTAAAGTTCATTTATATAGCGCCTAAAATCCAATCACCAAGTGGTTGCTCGTAGCGCTGTCGTGTGTACATATTTACAACAGGAGTTCGTTTACACATTGTAGTGTTTCTTGAAGATGAATGTTTTTAGGTTGTTATTGAAAAAAAAATTTAAATACAAATGAAAATTAGACCTATTACTTATTATTTCAGTACAAGATGCATAAAGTTTTTAATAAAATAATTTATTATTTATACTAACTGGTTCACCACAGTTGTGATCTGGTTGCCAATAATGGTCCTTCCACAGTGTTCCGCATACACATCGATCAGACTGTAAAAAAATTTGAAAAATAATTTCTGATACATTTTATAATAAATTACTATCAATTAAACAAAATAAAATCGTTTTAGTTCAGTTTTCGATCATTAGTTACCTCTGCTTTTATGAAATATTGTTAATCTTTTTCCTTTGTGCCTATTACATCAAAATATAAATGAATGAAATATACAAGATGTAACTCTGTTACCGGAAGTAGCAAGAGTTACTTCACTTGATGGAGATTTTTTTTAGGATCACAGCTATGCAAACTAAATCGTTCGGCGCATAAAAGCGCTAATATTGAAACGGTGGGAAATGGTTATTTCTCAAAATTAAGTTAATGAAGGACGTCATGGAACATTGCCATTTAATGCCAACAATAGGATTGATTAAGTGTCCGTTTGCAAACATAGTCCTCCTTCTAAAACCTGCCACTTGAAAAATTATTTACGAAATTTCACAAAAAACGTATCACTGTACTCACCAAGAAATCCGCCATCTTTCAATTCATATTTGGATCCCGTAAAGTCTCGCAAAAACACGCGAGAACAGAAAATCGCGATGTTCCAAGGCCGATCTCAAACATGGCCGCCAGCAAAAATGAGGGATCGTTTCAAACACTTCATGGTCGACATGGCAAGAATCAATTAAAATGATGTTTGACTATTATGATTAATGATTTCTGTGCTTAATCATTACTGTAACATATTGTGCGAAATAAAGCTATTTTAAGCATGCTCAAACATACGTTTCGGTCATAACATTTCACGGTTTTACTATGGGGGCAGATAGGCGCTGCCCGCCATTACAGATGCTCTGTTCTGCCTACAATTAAACATTCGTTTCATGATCTGTGATTACATTAAAGTTAGAGATACTAGGTAAGCGACATAAATGGTGTAAAACGGCTCATTTAAAACTACATGTAAGTAAGCCACATAAATGGTGTAAAATTCTTGTAGCCAGTAACATAGAAATAGCATCTTATCAAGGCTCGCAAAGCATTGGAAGTAAAGGTTAAAAAAAAGAAAACAAGTCAAGGGTAAAAATAGCTTATGGATTAAGTTTTTCTACCAAAATAAATTTTATATAAATGTACACACTTGAATGGATATATAAGTCGATCTCTTTCTATATTCTTCATCAATTTTCTTGGCGTTAAGAAAACTATAATAATTTTTGAAATTTCTATGTTTTCTGAAATTTGTGTGTCAAAATGTCCAATAAGAATCATGCAGAAAAAATAACAAAGCCTAATGTCACTCAAAGCCTAAGTGCCATGAATCCATCATGTTTAAACTGGAAATACCTCTGCTAACTTGCATTAATAAGAGGCATTAATACACTTTCTTTCCTTGATCAATAAGATAAGGAGAAGTCAGTTTGGCAAACTTAGTGAAAAAAGAGTTTGACAAATAATTGCTGTTATAAGTTGAAAGATTGATTGGTGTCCTGTCAAGAGACGCTGATGAAGTTGTCATTTCAATTGCTTTTTGTTGCTTATTCCATTTCAGTGTATCCGTTTCTTTTAAGGGGCTTTCAAACTTTGAAGGTACCACGTTAATGTGCTTAAAGCAAATTTTTAAATCGAATTTGTATAAACTTTTGAATCATTTTGAATTTTTCAATCAAAATCAAATGTGACATTGATTTCATTTTAGGAAATTTGGAAGTGTCAAAAGGGCTTCATTATGTTTTAATGTAACTTTCTAGTGTCAAATATTTTATTATTATTTAAATGCAGCCTTGGGAATCGATAATGTTTTGGAGCTAAGCGCTGCATAAATAAATGAATTATTATTTGTCACTTACTGACAAATTATTGCTGAATACCAATTCAAATAATTGGACCCTCTGAAAACAAGACAAAAATAGGTTCAACGCACACACCTTACTTTGCTGAAGTTCGGCCACTTGCAAATTTCTCCCAATCTGATTTCATTATAATAACTAGGACAGCCATGGCTGTACTAAGGTCTTCCAGACTTTGACTTTCATGTAATTATTTTAACTTTATTGATAATGTTGTCAAGTTCATTCGTGTTGTTCATGAGTAATGATAAACTTAAATAAATAGGTAAATAGAAACGACTGTTTGCGAGCGATTTTATACTTGTTCATATAATCTTGAATTTTGTCGGTTAAGATTTTGAGTAATTTCATTGAAGTTTGCAATTTTTAAATATTGCTAAATGTGAAGGTTGTAGCATTAAAGTTTTGCAAAATCGTGGAGTCACGAGGAAGGCTAAAATAATGTCTTTGCTAAATGCAGCGCAGGTAAAAGCAATGTTCTATCATAATAATGCTGAGAGTGAAACAAAGAAGCAGAATTTCTTATATTTTAACATATTATGGTATGATAAGGCTGGAAATTGAGAGTGGCAGCCCTTTCAACCTCCCTAGTAAAATATTAATGTTTGATGAAAGAGATTTTGGAAACTTCAGTTTATTAAACTATAAGAGTTTGTTATTTGGATGTGAAATGAATTAGGAATGAAAATATCAGTGTTTGTAAATAAGTTTCTTTAACCCACAATGAATTGTCTAGCAAAGTTTATTTAAATGAACAGGTATTGTAAAACAGAAAACGTTTCATTTTCTGTGGTGATTAAATCAATACAAAAAGTCTAATTTAATAAAATTCATCAAAATGCCTTACAGAACATCATTGATAGATTTATATATAAGGAAGTATAGATTGTTATGCTATGCACACATACATAGTCGACTTGTATCTCTATAAAAAACGTTAATAAAGTTTGTTGATATTTTGAAATGTTCAAAGTGACAAAGAGTAAGTAGAGATTATCATGCGAGTGTGTTTTGGAATCGAAATATCCTGCGTTAAGAATAAACATTGTATTTTTGCGAGCCTTGGCAAACTAAATACATAGTGTTTATTCCTAATGCAGGATATTTACGATCCCAAAACACACGAGCATGATAACTTCTTAATCATACAATATCATTTTAAAAATTAATTCGAAAAAATGCCTGATAATACTTTTTTAATGGTTGACGTTGTTTTAAGATTAGCGCATTGATATATGCAAATGAACAAAGCAATATTTCTCTGACGGTGAATTGACAAAATATAATTCCTCCTTATAAATGCCTGTTATTGCTGTTTGAGCTATTTTGTCACGACTCAAAAGTTTTGAAATTTCAAAAATCTATAACATACAATGATTTTAAAAACTAAAAACCTTTTAAATGGTTTTTGGATGGATTGAACTGACGTTCTTTAATCCGACGTCATTGAGAGGATGAGTCAATCTCATTAAGGGGCAAGAGTTGCTTCCCTTCAGCTACTTGACAATGGCAGCTTGCGTTGATACAATCATTGAACGAACATTGATGGCCGGAGAGCTAAATTAGATGATAGTCTGTGGATTTCCAATTCAAACTAAACAATATTAAAGCAAAGAACACCGAAGATGGGTAAATGAAGTTTTTGAACATGAGACTTGAACTGCCTCTGGTGCCTGTGAGTAATATGGGATATCTATTATTCGGTCGGTTTCATTCAACCCATGATGACAGTGTTTTGGCACTACTAACTTGTACTAAGTCATGTAAATGGCTTAGTATCCATGCAGTGTTGTTGTTATTTCATAGATCAATGTCTATGCAATATATCATTCATATTGCAATGTCTCTATGCGTTACTAACGGCGTTGAAAATGTTAACGCTTGTGACGTCATCAGAATTTTTTAAAGAAGTTCCGACCTTGACCTTTGAAATTTGCATCGGTATCCGTTTAGCCACTCCCAACGGATACCGAAAATATCTGTTGGCTTTATTATGCAGAGAACACTATCCATTGTATGATAAACCTAATTATCAGTTTAAATATCCACAACAAACTGCAATTCATAAGTCTTCATTAGTCATAATTCCTTGTGTTCTTTGCCTTTATTAATCAAACCCACCTATATGACATCAGATGGTTAAATCTCTCCCGAAAAATTCATCTCTAATTTGTTATTGTCCCCCACGAGTTTGATCTCATAAACCATCCGCACAGATGAAAGCCTCTCTACCAGTTACAGTTTCTATCAATCCAATAAATGTATCAGAAAAGAAATTAAAAGTGTCACATGTCGCCTGAACTTCGAAAAAGAAGATATATGTTTCTCCCCCGGGGATAGGTCAGCACACAAAGCATCGTTCGGTTAACATACTTTGAATAAACCAAGTAGCTCAAGAAGATAGAAACATATTATATTGACACTTTGTTTCTGCGATGTTAAGGCAAATGAGACAAGTTAGAAGGGTTGCAGTTATTTATTCTTCTGAGAAGTAGACAGCAATCAATGTTCAAGGAATACAAATTTATTGCGATAACGATAATTTTTTTATCATTTTCATGTTTATATTATTCATATTGTTTTTGAGTAAAATATGTTTACATCTTGTTCCAAGGAACAGTTATTTATTTTACATGTAAGAACATTATTGTATACGACTTGTGTTTTGCTGTATCATGAGTAGACCTTTTAAAACATATATAATTAGGCAACTCAATAAAGACGTGTTAAATGTTGATACATGTATTAGTATCAATTCAAAATTTTAAAATATAATTGCAAAACATTTATTGTATATCACAATATGAAGGTACTACACAATTTGGTGAATACTCTGTATTTTTACGGCAAACGGGATAAAAGTAATATTGGATTATCTTCGGAATCTACCTACTAAGCTATAATCATGGCGTAACCCTCTTTTTAGTATACCCGATATCATCATGTGTACTTGCATATACACTTGTAAAGAACCAGAGCAAGCTATTTTATAAGTATTTTTGTGATGCATCGTTGAACTTGGTGACCAATGTGAATTTCATTTTCCAAATCCTCTCTAATGAATGATTTGCAATCAATCATGCATAAATGTATATAGGCTGTTTTGTGTTTAAGAATCAAATTGTAATTGTAAAGAAATTAAAAACTGTCAATTATAAGGAAACAAAAACAGGAACAACACTTAAGAATAGGAGGTAATATATATAGTAAAATATGTTATTTATTAAAGATATACCTTTGAAGTGTAAAACAAAACGGTAAAATACAAGTGAAATAACTTTTATTGTTTTTATTTTCGCATTTTGATAAAACTACATCAAAATTGATGGATAGTTCAGATTTACATCCCGCATTACTCAACTTCATCAAGATAGGTAATACACCATTATACCTTAACAAGGTTCGTCCAGAAGAGACCTTCATTAAATGGTTAGTGGCAGAGCTCGGTGGAACATATTGGCCATACTCTCAACTAACACGTCACACAAATTAAAAAATAAAATTGAAAATTTGCATGAATCAATCATAAAGATTTTATACATCAAAAGGCATGATTTGTACATAACAATGTTTTCAATCATCATGTTTTTTCACTCTTTCCCTGCAATCGATTGAATCTATCAATTTTATTTGAGATATCATTTAATCTATTTCTTTAATTTGTCAACTTGAAATACTAATTGTGATCTTTCAGTTCTATTGCAAAAAGATATGCAGTTGGTATATGAAAAGGATTAACACTTCTACATAAGAGTACATTAAAAGCCCTTAACAGAGTGACGTTAAGTGTCTAATAAGGATTGATGTAGACCGAAAAGAATGTTCAAGGGTCTAGTCGATTTCTCGCTCTCATTAAAACGTTGCCTGCAGCTACCAGACAAATGGCCAATAATGAGATCCTTGGTCAATAACAAGCACCCGTACATTTGCAGCATGGTGTTCTCACTATAAGGGTTTCAGTAGGGAACATTGTCTACAGTATGCTCAACAGGACTTAGTGCTGTCGACAGAATATTTTCAAAATTGGTTTTGAATATTTTGCTGACAATTTAATTATTTTTTAGGTCAAAGATACATGTATGACATAATCGTTGCAACACATCAGTAACATCGAAAACAAAACATTCTTAAATTCTCCAAAAAGATGTCTTACATGAAGTTAAGTGAAACGTGTCCTTAAAAGTTGACAGGCAATTATTAAGCTCGTGCAGTTTTCTAATTGTATCTTGGTTGATTTGAAGTAAATGGAGAAATGTAAACCTAACAAATATCATTTGAGTACATGTTGATGCCTCCTGTGAAAAATTAGTTCCGAACCATAGAAAATGCAAAAACAAACTTTCAAGATGTAAAAAAATTCTGCAACCAATTTCTGAAACTTTTGGCATTTCTTGCGTTTAAGTTTTCCCAGCTGATGCAACGGCGTTGTTGTCCATGTCCGCCCAACGGGACGATGGTGTTTTTCTTGTCTTTTTCAAAGGTTGAAATACTATGTACAATGTGTTTCTCGAAAGATAACCAAGTTTATTGGTTTTATGGACTGTACTTTTTTTGTCTTATCATGTATAAAAATGTTCTTCAAGCAATGACTTTGATAAATTTACAAGCTTGTATGTTCAGTTGAGATTTAAAGAACCAATCAAGAAATTCCCAACATGTTAACATTCTTTTTTATATCTGATTCGAGATCAATACCAACTTAATTAGTACATTAGTCTTCAAGATATTGAACAGTTACTTTCTGCTCAAATGTTGACAAGAATTATCGCACATATGTGATGTTCACAGCTGAACAGTTAAAGTGGCAATCAGCATTAACAGCAGATTCTCTACAAAAAGTTCCTGGCAGGGATGTAAGTGTTTTCAGGATGTTCTCTCGACAGAAATTGGACACTAAGAAAGTAATCTTTTGCAGGAATAAACTTTTATGTATGGTTGATGTGTGATTTTATAGGTACTGTTTCCAAGAAGGTTAATAACATTTGTAGGAAGTAAGATTATATAGGTACTTTCTGATGTAAGTTAATTACATTTGCATGAAGTTAACGTTTTTCTCTGAGAATTTATTTTACTCATACACATCCTATCCTATAAGACAATACATTTTCTCATTGAACATAATCATGCAAACGCCTTGATTTAGTAACATTCGGACACAAGGTTAGGAATTTATAAATTTACTCTGATAAGATCCATGTTCATTATATATATTCCTCATCTATCCTCCACATGTTACATGAAACTAAAAAGATAATTTTACCACCCAATAATCGAATTACTTAAAAAGAATAATGTCATTAAATCATGCCTTTGAAAGCTTTATAAGCTATGTTACTTTTAGCTTCGTATAAATTGCTGGGGAATCCGAATTCATATAACAAGCATGCACTAGACAGAGTATAACTATATGAAACTCCAGGGATAAATCTTTGCCCTTGAGATTTTAAATAAGCTGTTAAAAAACTCTTCGTTAAGATCATTTACATGAGAAAAACAAGTCCAAACAACTGTTTGTTGAATCACTGATTTGATGCATGTACAGATAACTTACTTTTATCACATCTTTCGAAATGTGTACATTATTATATTATATATGTTCTGCATGCTATGTCGTGATAATCCGACGATATCGTTTATGTTTTGTCATTAAACGTTAAAATAAACTTAACACAAAGTGAATGAGATCATCATGCCGTTTTACAATAGATTTGTTTAACACTTAAGCTATAGAGAAATTTGTTTTTCAATGCTCCAAACTATTGATAGCCACTATTTAAGGTATTTTACTGATTTGTTATTTAATCCAAATGAAATAAAAATTCATATGCATATATATGTTGTGCATTTATGCTATGGTTTTAACGTAGTGTCTAGGTAATGTATGTCTATATGTCCCAATGGCTGTAAAAGAAACATGAATTAATAATATGAGATAAATAAAATAAAATTTTAAATATAATTAAATATCCATATTGTTGACTGACATGAAGGTGCAAAACATTATTAAGGATTCAGCCTTTCGGCTGAATCCTTATTGTTATTGGCGTGTTTTATTATTTTATTCCACCGATTTTGTGGACAGCATTTAGCCAAAACGGCTGATGCTATAACAGTGACATTTTGTACACTGATAGTCCTCTATGAGAAGAGGATCTGCTAAACTTTTGGGCGAAATCGGTCGATAAATAAAAGGTCCAGTTCGAATCCAAAATCGAAAAATTAACATGGGAAAATTTTTCAAAATGCACCTAGAGACTTGAAATTTTGCACAGAGATAGATAATGACATTCTAAGAAAAAAAGTAAATCATGACAAAGTCGTAGGTCACGTGGTTTGGCCGCCATATTGGATTTTTCAACTTTTCAGATTTTCCGGACCCCATGCACCTTTGAGAATCTTCTCCTCTGAAGATACTTGCTACAGAGAGCTGAAACTTGTTTTTTGTTGTAGCTGAGGCATTGGACATTAAAGTTTGGTTCCATCGAAGACTGTATCTCAAATAGTTTTTTCTCTAGAAGCGTTCAAAGTCGGGTGACTTAGTACAATGTGCAACTTTCAAAGGGCGATAACTCAAAAAGTTGGACTCAGAATTATGCAATTTTTTCAGGAATGTAAGACTAGTATATATACAACAGGAATCTGTCAAGACATCGATCGCGAACAATCATTTTCGTTCAGAATGTTTTATCAAAGTCGACAGAAAAAATGTCGGAAATTGCTAAAAATGCTCCTGAAGCTTAACACGTCAGCAGAACTTGCTGAAATTTTCAGGACTGACTCCTGACATGTTTATCTTTGCCGTGAATAATGCATACTGCATAATGCATATTTTATGTGTAGCAAATCCATCAAAATTTGCTGTGTCTTAGAAAAAAATTATTTTCAAATGCAGATAAATCAAAAACGTGACCAAAGAATTTAAATATTTTTGTATGAGAGGGTGCGCAAGGAAATTCTACACAAAAAAAAGTATCATGACGAAGTTGTAGGTCACGTGGTTTGGCCGCCATATTGGATTTTTTCAGAATTTTCAGACCCCATGCACCTTTGAAGATCTTCTCTTCTGAAGATACTTGCACCAAAGTGCTGTAACTTTTGTTTGTTGTAGCTGAGGCATTGAGCATAAAACTTGCATACCTCAAATAGTTTTTTCTCTATAAGCTTTCAAAGATGGATGACTTAGTACAAGGTGCCATTTTCAAAGGGCGGTAACTCAAAAAGTTGGACTCAGAATCATGCAATTTTTTCAGGAATGTAAGACAAATATATATACAATAGGAATCTATCAAAACATGGATTGCAAACAGTAAATTTAGTTCAGAATTTATTATCAAAATCGATAGGAAAAAGGTCGGGAAAACAAATGCTAAAAAGGCTCCTGAAGCTTAACGTGTTGACGGAACTTGATGAAACTTTCAGGAATGACTCCTGACATGATTATCTTTGTACTGAACAGGCTGTTGATGCGGCTGAATCCTGTTGTCGCCGCTTGCGGCTATATTTTATATTTGTGTCTTAAGCTCCTAAATATTGTTTTTTTAAAAATTATGGTTTACGGTTCCACTACGTCTGCAAAGAAAATTGAATTGCATAATATTTTACGATGGAACAAACGCATCGTTAAGGAAATCATTGAATGGAATACAGCTGCCTTACATCCTCAAAACCAATTTTATTCTCTATTGATTTTTTGCCTTGTTGTTTTTCTCGTAATTCAGTGATTGGTCAATTTATTTTCAAAGGGTATTTACAAAAATCGTATGCGTGTATGTTACAATCTGGAAAGAGCTTACATTATTAAAGTGTTTTGTAAGGCAGAGAATAATCAAAATATTTGAAAGACCAACTAACATTCGACAGTAGAATATTGTCTTTGGAAGCGAACTGTTCTCAGTTTATTGGGACAAGATGATATGTTTATCCTTTTGGTATATAAACATACACAATGTATGAACTTATAGACATATACATGTATGATTATGTTTCAAACGTTTATATCCTTCACAGCTACCCACTGATTGTCATCAAGATATAGATGTCAAGGAAAACGTGCAAATAAACTTAGTTCCAAGAGAATGAGATAATTATTCCGTTGTACAATAAATCCTCTTTTATACTCAACTTATAGACAAGTTTTTACTTCATTGCTCAACACTGACAATAAACACTCTTAAAGGTCGTTTACTGATTTGTAATTTTATGTAAATGAAATCACATCTGATAGATAAATCATATGCATGTAAGTAAGTTCAAAATAGGAGATTAATTCCGAAGGTTTGCAAAGGAGCAATGGTTAATCCAGTCCGAGAAATCTGAATTATCTCTGGATTTCTTCTCGCCAAAATCAATACCACTCATAACTACACGGGATACATAAATATCTTTCCCATCCTGATATCTAAAATTTATAAAAATTACGTTGGTTTGCTAAGGAGTAATATTTAAGAGAATCAGAAAATATCTGAAATATAATGTTATTTTTTCTTGACAAAAAGGGAAATCAATACGATTCATAATTACACGAAATACATAAATCGTTCCTATTCTTTTTTTTCAAACATGTTCTCGTGAATCTTCACGATACCAGTATTAACTTGTCATTGCAGCTTCATAAATTCCCACAATTATCCACTGCAACAACCTTCGTTTGTGACTTGCATAAAAACCTGGTCAATTAAGAATGGTTAATCATGATTTAGCACCTATTTTGAGATAAAAAGGGAAATTGATAAATAGATGTGACCGTTTATACAGTGACGGACTATGTTAAATTTGCAGTGCGGATGCAGTACATTTCTTCAAAACGACATGTAAATTTTTGATAATCTGCTGTACCTCATTTCCATAAAACCTTGGTATGGTATAAGAATTGTTAATATTCTAAAAGGAAAAACTATCCTTGTCGACTTTAAAACTTTATAAATTGATCTTTTAAATATGATGATGAAATCCACATCACAAACCCATTTATATGGTGAAGTGTCCTGATAATAAGACCTAACTATATAAATGATTATTACCTTACCAATGCGGTACTTGCAGATTGATTAGTGGCACAAGTTACTTTTGTAAAGAATTTGTTCAACATGAAGAGGTACATTGTTTTAAATGAAATGTTAAAAGAACTGCATAAAAAATCACGGCAGTACTAATTTAATGTAAACATATACACCAAATTCTAGATATCATCACTAGCAAGCATCATGTATACATTGTACACATATTATAAGTTTTAACATTCTGTGCCTCGGGGATATAGAATCCCGAAGTCTTGTGTAATGCAACGAGTCGAGTCGAGCTGATCTCAGATCAATAACAGAATATAGTTTATTCACGTACATTGTGTATTTGTATACCATGCAATTACTAATACTGTAAAATACTGTAAAGACCTTTAGATCGTTTGATCAAAGGCAACCTGGATGTATTCAACGTTACATACATTTTAAGAAGCTCAATATGCATGCTTATTTCATGCATTTGTGATGGAGGCGTACATAAAATACTGCTCAAGAGGATTACATATGTATTAATGCAGGAAAACGTGGACCAATCATAGATCGTATAACATCGTTTGTTTTAAGGAATTGACGTATAACAACAATATAACTTAATTTAGATGAACAGGTTTTTGGTCATACTGTTTATTTACATGTAGAATCGTCCAGGCGTCCAGTTGTACTTCAATTTCTTTTGCCCCTAAGCCAACCAGAAAAAGGTGCTTGTACTTGCCTAAACCTTTTTCAGAATCAAAATATCGTTGGAAGGTTGAGTAATGCAAGAAAAAAAGAAAAAGCCGTCGGTTTTAACATAAACTAAATTATGCAGGAGTTGAATAACAATGAGTCCCCGATTTTTTACCAAAGCAACTATTTATCTTTTAATTCAACCTAATTGTGAACATTCTTGCTTTGCAGTTTACCGAGAATTCGAACACAAAGCGAAATATTGCTTTGTCCATTTAATTAATTGAAAGTTAAACCTTGAAAATGTTACCAGCAAACTAATCGAACGGCCACAGGAATAATGTTGAAGTAAGTACAAAGAAGTTTGTAGGATGCTGTAGATTGCAAAACCTCCTTTAATGTAAACAGTTACTAATAAGCAAAAGAAACGTTATTCCATTTTCATTTTCAGTAGATACAAAACTTATGTCAGTCCAATACACGTTGAGTCGTGGCATAAAAAGTTTAGAATCAAATCTAAATTTTTGAAGTGCAAACTGTATTTTGCTAAGTGGTGTTTTCTGCAAAAATTAGCTTATTATAAATCAATCTGTTAGCACATCATTACTTTAGGACACAGAAAGACTACAAAAAACTCTTATATCTCGTATTAAGGAGATTCAAATTCGATTTCATGAACGAAGAAGTTTGTAGGATGTTGTAGATTGCAAAACCTCCTTTAATGTAAACAGTTACTAATAAGCAAAAGAAACGTTATTTCATTTTCATTTTCAGTAGATACAAAACTTATGTCAGTCCAATACACGTTGAGTCGTGGCATAAAAAGTTTAGAATCAAATCTAAATTTTTGAAGTGCAAACTGTATTTTGCTAAGTGGTGTTTTCTGCAAAAATTAGCTTATTATAAATCTATCTGTTAGCACATCATTACTTTAGGACACAGAAAGACTACAAAAAACTCTTATATCTCGTATTAAGGAGATTCAAATTCGATTTCATGAAAGGCACTTTAGAAAAATGAACAGATAGTGCTTTCAAATTCTTAAGTTACTTCATTTGGCTTCTGAGGCATACTCTAAAACGCCTTATTTGTCACTCATGGATTGAGTTATTTGTTTTTGTTGCTCGTGAGTGTATTGCCTTAGATTGAAAGTCACTGTGAGAATATGTTTAGACAGATAGCGATAAAAGGAACGATCCTTGTTCTGATTACTTTAACTAACACGATGTGCAAAACCGTTAAAAAGATAACACGGATTATATCACATTTAATCGAATCTGACAGAAGCGTATTTTCGTATAAAAGTAAAAACAGTAAAGAACTTTCTACAGTTAAGATTAATTAAAAAATATACCATGGGTGTTTGCCTATCATATAAAAAAGAAGCCATGGTTTCTTTCAATTCAGCCAATAAAATAACAAATGATATTGATGAAAAGTGATTATGGTCCATGCCGTAAATCGTACAATGCATCAGCAATTTTTCAATTCTGAAAAAGTTAAGACATCAGTTGTCATCCGATGTGAACGAACCGACGAAAGCTGAACATCAATCATATTGGGTGATATGTTTTTTTCATAAACTGATAAATTGTGTGTCTTGTCAAAAGATGAATACCAAGTTGAATTTAAGATATTAACACAAATTATTCAAAATATGCTTCTCATGCCTACAAAGTCAAAAGATTCCCTAAAAGCTCTGAGAAAACACATAAACGATACTTTTCCTCAATCATTGAAGTTTTGAACTTCCTTTTTCTGTTTCTTCAAAAGTTTTGTTAATCCTATTTTATGTTAGTAAGCTCTTGAAGAAAGTACAAGATATAGTAGGATCAGACTTACCTCTTGCGACTAACAAGCTTCTCCATTAGAACAATAAGGAAAAAGCAAGAGCAACAGGCTGTTTAGAAAATACCCATTGATACCTAGGTTGACTAGAAAAAAATAAAAGGGGGAGATTTTAAAACACACATAAACTATTTAATATTTTCTCTTACATATGAATATTATCTACTTACCGTAGCACATACCTTGTCAGAATAGAAGCCACAGTTCTTGATAACTAAAAGTATGCTTTCAACGCATCGACATGCATTGCTATTCGGAACAGACAGTCTGCAGTGGATGCAAATTTTCTAAAGTTAACCAGATCCTTATGCAGTATTTATGAATAGTTGACAAATTACGAATGAATATTTCCCTTTTTGATCAGCTAAGCGTTCACTTATATCTAATATTGTGTCTTCAAAACACAAACAATGAACACAAGGCTCTAGCCACCATTCTACCGATTTTCACATTGAATCTAGTCTTTTCTGCAAATGTTTTAACTTTTCTTTGATTGATATTTCTAGATTTGCGAGGATTTTCTATCTTAATGACACATATCTCAAAAACATCCTATCAATTGTTTTTAAGAATTTACAAATGTACAATAATACCCTAATAACTTAAATCGATTGGTAAATATGAGCTTCACAAATGATCATGGTCATTGTGACACATGAGGTCAATGCAGAAATCATCTGATGCAACCAATGAATGTTTCATTCAGTTGATTTATGACATGAACAAATTCAATCTCTTTCCGTATCATATGAATGATGAATGCAATGGCATAGTTCATAAAAATACCCCTTAATCTCAACATTCATCAAGACAGTTATCCTCATTTTGGTCTAATGAATCCGGCCAAGGAGGCATCAATCTTGTGTCTATAAAAAACTTTTGACAAATGATCATGTGGAACACACTTTTCAGAGTTTAATTACTTATTAATAATTATCTCATAATTCAAAATTACAAAAGATGTTTTGAATTAATAACAGGCTGCACATGGTTGTATTTTCACAATATCCAATCGTTTTATACATTTCTCTTGTGGACAATGATATTAAGCTAAATGATAATAAATATTTTTTTATTAAAACATATTCCAAACTATACATTGAATGATATTTATTTGAAATTTTGAAAGCCAATGGTGATGAGATTTCGTCTTGATGCTACCTTGAGATACTATTATTTGGCATAAATGCTCCTTGAAAATTTAACAATTGTAATAAATTGTAAACAAAACACTAAGGTTGGTATGACCCAGTCTTAAACTCCTAAGGTTGATATTTAGTTCCAATAAAAATGGCGACTGCTTTCATTATTTGCGAAGAGATCGAGCGTAGCTTCACGAGACAGAGGATATTCCGGGACAGGACGATGCAGCTCGATGATCTCGCCGATTCGGAGCTGTTTGCACGTTACCGGATGCCGAGACATGCCATTATGACTCTTGTAGAGCTAGTCAGGCCTCAGCTAGAGAGACCCACCCAGCGTTCCCACCCCCTCTCCCCAGAGATGCAGGTGCTCCTTACTCTCAGGTACTTGGGGAAAGGAGGTTTCCTGTCCGATCGGCGACCTACATGGACAGGTCGGGGACAACCACCAAACGAGCTATATTAGGTCGATCTATCTATAGTTGTTCGTTCGATCGAGCTATTCCAGCTGTTTCGTGGTACTGCCTCTTTAAGTAGGAATTTCCGCATGTGCGGCCTTATCATTACGGGATAGTCTTTTATCGCTAGATACATATATGACAACAAAAAAGAGCAAAACCCTAGCGTTTTCGAGATATTAGCAATCATTTCACCCTACCCTATCGTCATTCGCACTTCAAGTATAATATAACACCACAAAGAACGGAAAATATACCTTACAAAGTAGACACACCAAACCATGGATGGCTGATCTTCTCGATTACCCGACTTCCGCTTCTGATGTCTATTTCGTAATCATACATTTCTCGTGCATCGTCACTGAGCATGAAAATTATTAATAATCTATGGAAGCCCGGCACTGTACATATTGCGCTATCGGGTAAAACGGATTTTGTAAAGAAGTACATTCCTGAAAACTATTTTTGTTTCTAATAAATATAATGTTTGGTGTGCCGCTCATTGCAACTCGCTATCGACATTTTCGATTGGATCTTGAGTCCTACACAAGTCACGATTGGATGCCCTTGCTGATGAAAGTTATTAAAAGGGACAATTTCACTTACACACGTGTTCATTTGTATTAAATTGCGCCCATTGTGTGAAGTTGTGGTTTACGAATTTTCTTTTCTTTTGCGTTCAGCAATTGTTATACCTTAATCCTAATAAGCACCTTCTCCGATTACATAACTTCAAATGATCGTGTGTTCATTGCGCCCATTGCGTGGAGTTCTGAACTACGAACGTATTTGTTAATTGATTTAGTATATCACTCTTGCCAGTGACGTACTTATAGTCCGTTTCACAAAACAGTTTAAGCGCAATACACACATTGCATTTATTTGCTACTCTTGATCACGTGATATATTTTGAAACTGTAACATATATAAAACCCATCAGAGTAAGTGCATTACAACAACAAACACGTAATTGTTAATAGTTAATACTTTCATCCTTCAGTGAAATATATAGTCCGTTTCACTAAACTAAGCTTTACTGAAAGGGTGTTCAATATTCTGTGATAAAGAAAATAACCCGTGCAATACACAATCAATACTGTGATATAATCCATTAAAGACGCTCTATGTGATAAGGGTTTGTTATTTCAACTCTACAAACTCTGTGTGATACATAGAAGCTTAACCTTTGGATACTGTGATATATAGTCAGTTTCAAATAGTGTGCCAACCGATCTTATCTAATTCAATAAATTCTTTTTGTGCATTCAGTTTCATTCTTTAATAATGTCCTGTGGTTGCAAAGAACATGAACTTTGGTCATATGAGAAAACATTTTCACTGTTAAAAATCTCATGGCGCAAGGTCCGTAAATGCACTGTAGAAGGCCTCATTCGAGAGGGGTTTCTTTCTTTTAAATCCCAATACCTTTGTTCTGTTTGCATCCAGCATTTTGAATCCACTTCTTTCCAAGGTCCGTCAGCAGACGACATTGCTAAAGCCATTAGGGCTGGTAAATTCAACAATAAAGACTTACAAACCATTGCTGAAGCTATTGGGGAATTCATATCTGAAGATGTGTGCGCGGATTCAGTCAATGTTTCTCAACAATACAAAGATCCCACACTTCTTCAGCAATATGATGGCCCTCAATGGCTTCAGCATGTGAACCCAATATTGCTTTCCTTCATCACATCCATGTCTACATCCAATAATAGTAACGCCATAGCCATTGCCATTGAGCAAATATATTACTGTATTAATAAAAACATAATTCTTCCTCTATCCTTTGTCCATAATCTAATGATTTATTATCTTACTGGAAGCAAAACAGCCTGCAACATAGCAGCAAAACATAGGCCTTCTCCTTCATACCCCACAATCATCCAGTGGATAGAAACACAGAGCAGTCAACCGTTGCAAGTTACAGATCAAGGTGATCTTGTCACATTTTTCGACAATAGCCAAGTTCTGGCCCGTAACTGGCGTGTACGCTACGATGCCAAGGCCATGGTCAGTGTCATCACTACACTTTTGCACATTTTCCCCCAAGACCATTATTACAGACTCAGGAAGAGTTAACACCCTCCAGGTGGCTGAGACTCGATGTGCAACATCTCACTCTATCATTGCCATCGTTTCTCAACTGTGACCTGTCCATGTTTCGACGTTACAGTCACCTCATAGAGTCTGTGATGAATGAGCAAAAGTGTTCTTCCGGCATAAGTGATGACTTTGACCAACCCAAACTTGTGGAGTCCCAGGCAGTGAGAACGGAGGCATCGTACAGGGCAGTGTTCGATGAGTCCTCCACAAAGATCAGGATAATAAGAAGTGACAGCATAGCGCATAGATACTGTCTTGTGGAAGCTGGCAGTCTTAGTGTTACTGATCTGGTTGTGGACGAGCTAATCTTGGTAAACCCATGTTCCTATGCTGCCATGAAGGTTATTCTGCACTGAATCCTTCAGGATTCCAAGGTTGGTGTATCTCGGTCTTGGACCGTAGTTGGTTGTGACGGGTTGCCATACAATTTAGCAGCAAGGGTTAGTGCTACAATCTACATGTGTCCCCTGTGTGAGCGAAATGACATCTCCGGCTCCGACAACTGGAAAGATCGTCTGTTTACAGACCATTATCAGACGCTTCCAGATCCTGACAATCACCTGACATTTGGGACTGTTCTGCTTGTACCCGGCCCTGGTCCTATGGAGATCAACATGACCAAGGCCTCCTTTAAACTGCTCTTGCATGTAGTTTTGCAAGACCTTGCAAAACTACTGGGCTTCAAATCGCCGAAGGCCCAAGCCAGTTGTCAAAATGCCTCAGACCACCACAAGGCATGGCAGATAATCCAGATACTGTTTTGGGGTACAGGTGCAGAACTGATAGTCCCTTTTGTCAGACATTGTCAGCGATCTGGAATTCATCCTGATGTTGCTGGTTTTGAGAGTGGTTGGCCGAAAGATCTGATAAGTCCTACATTGTATGTATTCCTTGCCGATGTCAATTTCACATACATCATGGAACTCTACTTATTCAGATGTGGAATACGTAGGGGCAACCACTCTCTGGCATTCCAATCTTTCCACCGATTTACGGATCTGTTTTTTTGCTCTGAACATGAGCCAATACCAGGAGTTGTCATTTGGCTACCACCACACAGTGTCTTCCAGCCCGGAACCAGTGTGAACGTTCCTACATGATAATCTCTCGTATTCTGTCAGTGGCTCTGACGACAGAGGAGAAGGGGGTGACTTCATCCTCGAGGCAAAAAACCGACGAATCCAGATGTGGATGCCCCCAGGACTGCCAACACCTCATCACTGGCAGCGGATTTGTCGAAACCTCGACACCCTTGATACGGTATGTATACTATTCTTAAACATTACTGAACCTTTGTATACCAAAGGTTTATAAGCCATATGTAATCAATGGGATAGGTGATAAAACAATGACTTTATTGCCCTTTTCATTGACTACACAGTGCAAATAAACTTTTGCTTTACACAATTCATTAATCTATTAGAAAAATAACAAAGTCACTAGTTAACGTCGATGTTTATTACATTTGAATTCCACCTTGGCAACTCCCTTAATTTGCCTGGAAGTTGGGTAAAATCCGTGGCAAGAAAAGTGGGACCAATAGTCACATTTGTCCACGTCACAGCCCACCCATGAACCGCTCTCCTTATCGTCATCCCTGTCACGTTGTATGTGACATTCGGTGCACATGTTGCAGTCCACCTTCTTGAAATACGACAGGCAGGTTTGTGTCGTTTTGGAAAGATGGGCTACAACAGTGTACCTATGTGGGGATGGACATTCGGGTACCTGTCCATGTTGAAGGTGTTGGCTGGTTTTGAGGAGTTGTATCAGTGCGTTTCTGTACAAATAAATATCAAGTTATCAGTAAATCTTTTATTCATAACAATGTAAATATATTTATTGGTTTGGGTTTGTAAAGTAATTGTAAGTACTTGGTTTTTAATTTGCATGAGTTGTCAAATAATGTTATGCCTACCAAATGATCCTCATACATTTTGCCAAACACAGGGGTGGCATACTTTAGGTTCTGATTTGTTTCTGTCATAACATGGACGTACGCCTCTGTATGGGTCTTCTTATAGATTTCAGCTGCCTGTAAAATAATATGTATTCTTTTATTTTGCATTACAGATCCGCCAACACTTGACAGATGTTCCCGTGTCAGGATCTCATCAGGTGGACCTTGGGAAGGAGATTGGCACTGGCGCCATCACCTCCGACAGTCTGGCTACCTTGGATCCCCTGTGTCAACGCGACCTCATGTCTCTCTTGTCGGGAAGCCTCTGGATCTGCACCTTGCATCGTCCGCCAAGACCTGCCAGGACAACAGGAAGAGGTTTGCGGAGGAGACAGTATCGGGCAAACCACTGGGTTCTCACCACAATCTTCAGCGCCTGTTTGTCCTGGCTGGAGAGCGGGAGGAAGCCAATGATGTCACCAAGAAGACCAACAGCGATCTGTGTGGACTTATTGATGACACCATTGGTCGACTCCACGACGCAGGGTCAGCAGATCTAGCGGACTCCCTCCGACGGGAGTACATGAAGAATGTCAGGACTGGGACCAAGGCCGTGTTACTGACCTTTCTGCGGCGGGTTAACGACACCCTGACGGAGGTGATGGAGGCAACAGAGTCAAGGGAATGTGGTGAGTAATCTTTAAAATTTGATACAAAATATACATTTATTAAACATGATAACAATAACTTATTATCTCACATACCATTGTGATAAAGGAAGAAAATAATATAATATCATTTAGTGCAGCTAACTACATCTTTATACAATGTTTATAGAGATTTATATGATATATCAAAGTTACCTTTTTGAACATAGTCTTTTTGCGAGTGCTTACACAACTCGATCTGGCTTTGGCATCCTCTAAATACTCAGTGTTTATTTTACCCGTGTGGTGTTTTTTGACAGTTTTTGTCCCCTTTTCATTGTTGCCGGGGTTTATTTTTCTTTTTCCGAACTGGAAAGTTTAGCATTCTACAAATAAAAATAAACTAATAATTAAAGCTTGCATTTGTATTTATTTTGGGCTAACTGCTCTATCTCCATCCAGGTCTTTCCAATCAGTTTGGCCTCCTCCTCTCTGTTTCGCCTCCAGCTGTTTCTGGGCCTTCCTCTTTTTCTTTTCCCCTGTGGGTTCCACGTCAGTACTTGGCGGGTGATGCTGGATGGAGCCTTCCTGAGAGTGTGACCGATCCAGCTCCATTTCCTCTTCAACATCTGTAAAGTGACTGAGTCTTGCCCTGCCTTTCGCCATAGCTCCTCATTATTGATCTTTTCTGGCCATCTGATGTTGTAGATCCGCCTGAGACATGAGTTGACGAATGTCTGCATTTTTCTTTGCGTCGCCTTGGTCCTTCTCCATGTCTCACAGCCGTAAAGCAACACTGATTTCACGTTGGAGTTACGAATGGCCACAAAGATGCGCATCTTATGTGTTTGGAGCCCCAGATATTCTTCAGCATTATGAATGTTGCCCTTGCCTTGCCAATTCTTGTCATGACGTCCTTGTCTGTGCCTCCTTGCTTGTCAATCACACTTCCTAAGTAGTTAAGGCCTCTTATTCCTTGATTGGTTGTTCTCCTACAGTGACTAGGGTAGTGCAGGTGGTTTTCACTCTAAGGATCTGTTTTCCTTTTGTTGACTTTCAGCCCTGTCTTGCCAGAGTGAGTGAGTGAGTTGGTGTTTAACGTGTTTTGAACAATATTTCAGTTATTAAACACGTGGATGTTGCCATCCAAAAGAGAGTAGATAGATCAGGGAGAAAGGGATCGAAAGGGTGAGAGGAAAGAAAGGCATAGTGAGAGATAGAAAAGCAGGTTTTAGAAGGACTCACATTTGGTCTGGCTTCTACCCGTCGACCTGTCCAGCTTGGGTGACCCTACCAGGAGCATGTAAGCTCCAGCTGGCATAGCTCTCGGGGTTGTCGAAGCACACAAACCACCACACCACGTTAAGGTAATGAGTCTTGCCAGAAGTTGTGGCCAGGAATTCTGTTTTGTCTTGCATTTGGTGATAGTTTTATATTTTGTTTACAGATGAATGTGATGAATGAAGAGCCACGACATCGGTGATATTGGTTCAAGTAATTATAAATAACTTAATTGTAAAAAGGAATTTTTTAACTAAATGTGTATATATAGATATTATAACAATTGTAAAAACTCTCTTTTCTGTGATATAATTGTACATACCAAATCAAAGGCTGTAGTACAAAGAAAAGCAGTTAACAATTGCATTTCTTGTTAATGTGTATATATATATGTAAAGCGAACGGGTGATATGCTTCAAAACATCTGTAGTTATAATTATATAAATAAGACAAATGTAAATATTAATTGAATGTGCATGTTGTTATTTTAAAGTGCAAAACCATAATGTTTTGCATAATAATTTTTTATATTCAGAATTGTATATTGTATGCATAGTAACAGAATAAATTTTTAAGCAAAATTGAGTTATTCTTTATTTGTTGAAAATATACTGTACCTCTAGCTTCTCCATGTTGCAATCCAGATGGTGTGGAACGAAGAAACCTATTAATTTTCTTTATATGTAAATAATCAGCAAGGGCATCCAATCGTGACTTGTGTACCTAACTCAAGATCCAATCGAAAATGTCGATAGTGAGTTGCAATGAGCGGCACACCAAACATTATATTTATTAGAAACAAAAATAGTTTTCAGGAATGTACTTCTTTACAAAATCCGTTTTGCGTGATAGCGCAATATGTACAGTGCCAGGCTTCCATAGATTATTAATAATGTTCATGCTCAGTGACGATGCACGAGAAATGTATGATTACGAAATAAACATCCGAAGCGGAAGTCGGGTAATCGAAAAGATCAGCCATCCATGGTTTGATGTGTCTACTTTGTATGGTATATTTTCCGTTCTTTGTGGTGTTATTTTTTACTTGAAGTGCGAATGACGATAGGGTATGGTGAAATGATTGCTAATATCTCGAAAACGCTAGGGTTTGGCTCTTTTTTTGTTGTCATCTAGCGATAAAAGACTATCCCGTAATGATAAGGCCGCACATGCGGAAATTCCTACTTAAAGAGGCAGTACAACGAAACAGCTGGAAAAGCTCGATCGACCTATAGGGCAATAGCTCGAACGAACTACTATAGAAAGAACGACCTATTATAGCTCGTTTGGTGGTTTTCCCCGACCTGATGGAGTATCCGAGGCAAGTGTTTGCAGGGCCTTCCACGATACCGTACGGGCCATAAACGGCATGCTAGACAACATTTCATTCCCTTGGACGAAAGAGGAACAATAAAGAATAAAACAATTGTTTGTCACTGAGATGACATAATCCCCCGCCGCAAATTATCAATCAATTATTGGCTGTGACCTCTTATTTGTTGTCAGAGGGTCACGAAATCTATAAAATGTGACCTTGAAAATAATTTGAAGGTCACCAAAATCGACTGGACCCGGCGCATTCCCAATAAGATGCTTTGTGTAAATTATGAAGAAAATCCAGTGAATGGTTCTTGAGATATCCCGCCGACAAGGGTAAAATGTCAAAGTTTCGTAATGACCTTGAAATGAGGGTCAAGGTCTTCCCGAGGGGAAGGTATATGTAAGATGTGAAGAGAATCCAGTCAACAGTTCTTGAGATATCGCGCTAACAAGGGTAAACATGAAAGTTCACATGTCCAAAAATTCAAAGTTAAGCTGTGACCTTGAGAATAATGTCAAGGTCACCAAAATCTAATCAGCCCAAGGTCTTCCCCATGGGAAGCTTTATGTAAGATATGAAGAGAATCCAGTCAACAGTTCTTGAGATATCGTGCGGTGATCTAAGAACAGCGTCACTGATTGCACAACTAACTTTGATTGCCTCCAATCAGGCATCTCCCATTCTATCCCACAAACTCGGCGTAATAGAGCAGAGGCTAAATCAACATGACTTGATCTGCCTCTGTGGGGAAAGAATGAACTCAGGTGAGCCCCCTCTCAAAACCATAACCAATTCTTTCAGATATAAATATAATTTGGCCCTATTTTGAATTTAATATTTTGCCGAAGAGCGTAACACTCGTATCATTGTTTACTTTAGCAACGTCCTTGACCTTATAAATAAACAGTAGTACTTTCCAGTCGACTTTGTTAATACTCAACTTGAAACAATCCATATTGTTTCATTTAACTGTTCTAAATAAAATAGTATTCTTAAAACTCGATTGTGTATCTTTTTTAATGTTTTACGAATTAATGAATAATAACTTAAACCTTTCTTTCAAAGAACTCATGTCCTGATAAAAATGAAGCACCCTTAAAATGTGTTGGTTTTCTTATTTCAAGGATCTATTTCTGTTAAGATAGTTTGTAATTGACTCAACCCAAGATAGAGGAACTAATTTGTTTGTATAGCAATGTAGATACGTTATTGAACAAACGCACAGAATTGGAACTTTTAATTGCACAACATGTACCTGATGTTATTTTCCTAACTGAAATACTTCCAGAAATCAAAGTAGAGGGATACGATTGCTTCAGTTTGGTAGGTTAAAATTATGTTTTTTTCATTCATTAACTTTTTAATTTGCAGCTAATTTTGTTTTCAATTCTACCTTAAGAACGTTTTCTTTAAGATATTTATGTCTAGACATTTACATTTCTTTTCACTAAAGTAGAATTATATTTCATTATACGAGTGCATTTCAATCTACGGGTGCATTCTTTTTAGCTCATCTGGACTGTTAGGCCCGATGGGCTTATGGCATGGCATGGTGTCCGGCGTCCGTCCGTAAACTTTGTGGAGTTTTGACTTCTTCTCCAGAACGATACGGCCTAGAAAGCTTAAACTTGGTGTACAGAGGATTAAAAATTGTAGCTTTGGTGGCCCTGTGGCCCCTTATAAGGACCACAGGGGCCAAGCCCTTAAAACCTATTTTCATCTTCTTCTCCAGAAGCATATATGACAAAGGTGTTATTCATTTCAGACATAAGGCAAAGCCACGCGATCTTAAACATCAACTAACCTCGACTTTACCACTTCTCGATTTTCGTTCAAAGATTTTTCCAAAAAATTAAAGCTGGACTTGATTTTTGTTAATTTGTACAATAAACACCTTTTATTAGCCTTTCATTGAGACAGCGTAATTATCGGCTGTGAAAAACCAACCTGGGTTAGGGGCCATAAAACTCGCGCGGGTGTGACGTAATAAGCAGACTATAGAGAGTAACGCATCATTATTTGAACTAAAATACCGCCTAAATAATTGTTTAATTACCATTGATGTGGATATCTTTCTTACACCAAATGCTTAGTAGTGTTACGTCGTCAAATGATTTATCTAACTGAGTGGAAAACATTTCCTGAAAATCGTTAATTATTAGGGTTTTCTTCCTGTGTTATTGTTACGATAGATGTATAGATAACGAGACTGAATCTGTTTATGACGTCATAAAATGGGGCGTGACCAGTCATGCATTCACTTGTCTGTTGTTAGATAGATCTAAGCGGCCCATCAAAAGTGGCTTTCGAAAATGGCTTTCATTACAAAACGAAACATATTTGAGTAGCTACCTTTAACGCACTATACAATATTGTAATCAGACTTTCTATATTCCAAAGAAAATAGTAAAATATGTCTGTGGTTATGTGAACTTTAATGACTACGAGTCGCAGACACCTATGATTGAAACATGCCCAGAAGACACAAGCCGACCAAGGATGTCAGGTACCGTGATCCGAACCCTGTCGGGTGGTGTAAGCGATATGACAGGAAGTCAGCAAGTACTTGACAAAATTCTGTCAAGCCAACGTCCATCACAGGCACCATCACTTCGAAAAGGTATTTCTTCAAAAGTCAACTCATTTTCTAAATGAAGTATCAAACCTAACATTTATAATATTTGTAGTCATGAAATGTTCATCATTATTCCAACTTATTTAGTGTAAGTCATGGTCTGAGTATAGGCGTATCAATGAACAATGTCAGTCTCATGTAAATTATGTTAAAACCAATTGATCACAATGACATATGTCCAAATTGCCAGTAGATAAACTGACCGCTTGCTGACTATTTAAACTGATTCAAGTGGAAAAGAATGGGAACAAAAACATTGGTGTTATAAGTATCATACGAAAATCATGCATTGCTGTGTATAACCCTCGCTATTAATCGGGTTACACATGCACATATTCACATTTGTTTCTTGAAATCATAAAGATAATTTTGATTGCTCATGTAAACGGCCAAGGTCCATACTTCAGATACGCCCAGTGCTGTAGAATCTACAAGTGATGACACAGATACCATCCAGGTCAAGGCAACTGAGACAATTCAAACAAGAATGATTAGTCAACTCGCTGCCGAGTCGAAGCTGCGACACGAGGAAGTCTTGCACAAACTGGCGGTATTGGAAAAAATAACTGAGAGGATAGAAAGGATTCTATTTAGTCGCAGGTAACGTATGTAGTTAACACACCAATAACAGATACATATTGATTTATTTTTGAACAAATGATAGATTACAATTGATTGATTTCTGGAAAAAACTATTTAAGTAGACCTAAAGATGAAATAGAATTTTGCGAGTATTATCATTAGGTAGAGTATATAATGACAACTTACTAATTATTTTACTTTTTAGAAATGATTTTCAAACAATTTTCAATGTATATAATTATATGAATGGAAAAACCCTAAGAGCTTTCAAATACATTGTAACATCACCATAAAATATGTTGCAGATCTCATGGTACATCTGACAGTGTTCAGACATGGAGTGGTCTGACTGCGAGGAGGAGGAAACTTGTCAATTTTCGATTTCCCTGCCATGCCAAAGCTTTGATGACTTTGATCTTCTCGAGGAAGAACTAGGTGCCAGCCATGGAAAGAGAAAGGCACTTGTGAGTATAACCTTGCTTCGAAATTCAATCTCATTAAAAGCAGAAGAGCCTTTTGCGGCATCAACATTTTGTAAGTCTCAATAGGAGGATATAGTTAGTTTGAATTCATTTCTTTATAAGGGTCCTAAATGTTCTACTTACACATGTTCATGTGTCCTTAAAACTTCAAGTTCTACAAATTGTAATTGCAGAAAACAATGATGAGAAATCTCTGCGGCCGAGATGCCAATGACATTCTAACACATGCTTTGTCGAGTGTCCTCCAACGACCACAATTGGCCCAGTTCTTTAATTGTGGGGGCCATGCAAAACAGGGCAGAAATTTCATAGGTACCTACACTCAAAAGATTTTGCTGAGTGAGTATAAATACCTATATCAGTATTTACTTATGCTCTCCGTTCTCTCTGTCTGTCTCTCTATCACTCTCTCTGTCACTGTCTCTCTCTGTCTGTCTGTCTCTCTCTGTCTGTCTCTCCCTCTCTCTCCAATAATTATACAACTGTTTATTAACCTAATTCCCAAAAAATAGACAAAAATGCTCAAAACCTACTTCTCAGCATAGACGGATTAGCCGCCGTAAACCGTATAGATTCAGATTGTGACGTCAAGTGATATGTTGTCCTAGCGCAAAATGCATATGAAAAATATGAATCTCGATATGACTGCCCTCGTAGGTACTAATAAAAAAAATGTTGACATATACGCTTTGACAATTATACTGTTGTGTAACACTCGATCAGTTACTAGAATTTTAATTCTCTTTTCAGAAGTTTTGCAGAAAAAGCATCCAGAGGAGAACCAACTCACACTTCGAAAAAGGTTTTGGACATGAAACGCTCCAGCACAATGGTTGGGGGTCAGTACTACAAAATGAAGAAGATACTGATCAACAAGCAAAGCAAATCTCCTGTTGCACAAAGAGCAAAAGAATCCGATTCTTCGGATATTAACTGAACTTTCCTTTCGTGTCTGATAATTATAGTTCATAAAATCAGAACGGGTTTAGCTGATTTGTGTTTGTGGACAAACATATACACTGTTTGTGAACTTGTATCACTGGTATTTTAATGATTAATATTGAAACATTTTCACTGTTTGTATTTCCCCGCACCCAAGGACAATGGTAGCGAATGTTGAAAAAGTTTCAATATAACGATTTACTGATTTTGTTTCTTTAGCAGAGTTACACAATTGTTAATGTTAAAGCGTTGCACGCAGAAATTGAAATAACTAGACAGACAGACAGCCTTCATTCAGTATTCAAGAACACGGCCCATATTACACTGAAATATTACAAGTTCAAGTGCTGCTGGTAAACTTGTTACAAAATATGAATTACAAGTATTGGCCGAAGCGTCCTTAAAATACATGGATGGTTTTCAACATAATTATCATGAATGCTACACAATCAAACTTATCTTTAAAACTAAATAGGCTACTGAATAGAAGGCTTTCATATTTCGTATTTTACGAGTCTGCAAAAGTAATTTAGAAATATTCACTATAACCTTAACATTAGTACAAGACATAAGTTTAACAAAATCCTTCTTTCTGGGTTTTAAAAATCATCATGGTGAAAAGACTATTTTCTTGAATCCTAGTAGAGTTCCCAAACCATTTACAGGCGATATTCATCTTCAGTTTGAGGAAGTCATTTTGTGCATGTTGTGTATTTCCGACAGGTAACCACATTATTCTTTTCCCAACTTCTTATTTCTTAAATAACTGTACAGGGATATCATTTGTTTCATTTCGATCATAACGAACAATAACTAGAAACTTAATGAATATAAATCTAGATGTCCTTTTTGTGTGTCATCTTCTCTCAGTGTTTTTATGTTTAACTTCTTTCTTATAACTACTATGATATCCTACTACTGACATTGAAGGATTTCTTTATGCAATAGTGACATCAATAATGTCCGAAAAAGACATTATTATTGTCATAAGAGCTGACATAGCTAACAATCAGGAAGGTTTAACTGCATTTTCTTTAACTTCTAAAAGAATGAAAACAATTTTGCAATTATGACGAAATCCTAAGTAAGTGTAGTTTCTTGATTTATGTGATCACTTAGGAGGGCGGCGTTAAAAAGTGAGCTTTGTTCAGCAATTTTTTTATTCATTTTGTATCGCCAAGATGTGAAAAGAGATCATGAGGTGACATGGTCAGGTTTGTGTTATATTAAAGATTGTCTTTCATAAATAGTTCTGAGTTGTTTGCTAATTGATTAATGTTCGGATTTGTATTTGTCACAACTTGTAGTATCAACTTTAGAATCTAACTGATTTAATGTTAAACACTTGATTAGTTGATAAAACTTCGATTTATCACAAACAACAGACGCTGGATACTACAAGTCGTGACTGCAAATCCATTGTGACAACGGGCGTTAAGTAAACAGACTGCTTGAGAAACGGTAACGTCTGGAAGTGTACATGAAAACGCGCTGAGAGGGTTTTCATCTCATCTAAAGCACCCGATGGGTACGATATGCTGTTTTCAAAGACGTACGCACTAAGCTTTAAAAACGTTTTCAAAAACGGTTTTGGCGTTCGCAAAAACGGACAAATATGGGCTTTTGAAACGTTTTAAAAACGTGTTCAGGAAATCGCTTTCACAGCGTTTTCGATACGATTTATGGTTTACTGGGTAAGGCCTAGAAAGCTTAAACATAGTGTACAGACTCCTTGACTAGTGAAGATTAATAATTGTAGATTTTGTGACCCTGTAGCCCCTACTAAGGGGGGAAACACATTGGCCACACCCTAAAGCAAAATCAAATATACAGCCTGATGAGCTACAGAGCCAATGGCTATTTTTTATGTTTGGGATGTCTAGAAAGTTGGCAAGAACTTCATGTAAGACGACACGAAATTTTCAAGGTCCGTGTACATATATTTATAATACAAAACCTACAAAGGATATGTATGTATTTTAATAAAAAACTTGCAACATTTGCTGAAAGTAAATAAAGTAACCACATACTTTACTTAGATGTCTACCTTTAATATGTAAAGGTACGTTCTTGAAACATGTAAATAATGGCAGTGTCGATGTGTTCATGATACTGTCAGTGTATACACATGTATGTGTGATATTTAGTGTATAGTCAGATGGAGTGACCGACAGCCGACAGCCGACAACTTATTTCTATTTATGATCAGATATTCGTGTATACTCTGGAAGAGTGGCCGACAGCCGACGATGCATATCTATTTTTAGTAACATACTTGTGTAGTGTATAGTCAGTAACAGTGACCGACAGCCGACAGCCGACAGCCGACAATGCATCTTCATTTATTGTAACATACTTGTACTTCTGTAAATAGTCATTAACAGTGGCCGACAACCTAAAATTAATTTCCATTGACTCACAAGAAATACATGAGTCTATATTCCCAGAATTTCGTAAAACACTTAACAATTTTTTTCAGTTTATGTTTGTGTATTCGATTTATTTTCCATAATGCAATTTTAGAATATGTCAACGTTTTACGAGCGTATGGAAATAGGCTCTTTATCATTGTAAATATTCATAAAATAAGTCCGATCTATTTTGTCCAAATTTAGCATGCTAGTCATCACATATTTTTATGCATTAATGTCGGCATTTTTACTTTATTATCTGGGTCAGCTTTCTTGCGTGAATTCTTTTGATATCGGATCAGTTATTAACAACATTGTTATCTTTTCCTAAAAGTTACATTACTGCCCATGTTATATAATGGCGTTGCAACAATGTTGTACATAAAACAACTTAAGGTTTGTTAGTATTTTGCAATGTATTTAGGAGAAATATGTCCCAGTATTTCTTCTAAGCTACGGCAAGATTTTGCGACAACATTTTGTTGTACAAAATACGAAAGTGTACACTATTACATCATTACAATAACTGCGGCAAAGGCTTATATGCAAACTGCTCAACTTAACGTTACGCCTTTTTAACGGTCATTTTACGACATGTCGTAAGGCCACACATTATCTGCCGTATGTCCTCGAATAGACGCCCCAAGCGTCTTTATTTTCAGACCCCCTTTCACCCCCGGCGTGTATTTGAGACCGGGCGTGTATTTGCGGCAGGCGTTATTTATTATAAGAATAAAATTTCGTCATAACACACGCACAGGCAGATGACTTTATTTGCATTCAACTACGGGAGCAGCAATCAATCAACTTATCACCCAGCGTTTATTCGAGGCCCGGCGTCTATTCGAAACCCGGCGTGTATTTACTCCAAACAGCCATACCCCCGGCGTCTAATTGAGAAAATAAGGTTTATTAACGAGTTCATACATATTGTTTACTATTTAAACAGCATATAAGTACCTTACTTGTGTAATCTGCTGTCTTAAGCCCTTTTTACATGCGCACGTTTACTCCTAGGAGTGCCATGTAAACAGCCCAAAAGAGATTTACTTACAGGAGTATATTTACTCCTAGGAGTTAAATACTCCACCCCTAGAGGTAAAGTAAAAGTATATTTACTTTTACTCCTGTGGGTATCCTGTCATTTTCTATAGTATTAGCATAGTTGAATGATTAGGTTGAGGTAATTGACTTGCATTTATATAGTTTTTAAACACTACTATTGTGTTTTCATCAATAATAACTTACATTCAAGATTATTCGTTTCAACTCGTCGAGAGCATGTTTCTTAATGAAGGAAATGTGGTGTTTTTATGTTGGTGTCATTCTTTTAAAACCGAAAACCAGCTGCGTTCACTCCTTTTACACTAGAAGTTGATCGACCAAACAAAATCTATGGTAAAATTGTGTTAAAGGCTTCTCTGCCGCAAGATTTCCATTTCACACATTGAGTTTTCTATGAAAAAATATATTTCTACTGTAAGCAAATCATGATATACTTAAGGGTCCTTAAATTCCAATGGAACGTAAAGTAAATATACTTTTACTCCTAGGAGCAAAACTACTCCTGGGAGTAATTATACTCTCAGGAGTAAAGTGCGCATGTAAAAAGGGCATTAGTTTAGCAGTTTTGTTTATAATTATACGGTAGGCCGTCAAAGATGTACCGGTATTTGAAATGAAAACTGCTGTGACGGTATATATTAATGGCGTTACGGTGTAAAACACCATTTGGTTATCCCGTATTAATTTCTTTTGGTTTCCGCTAATATTGTCACTATTTGTCACTATATAAACTCGCAACAACCACTTTAATGTATTTGAAATTTAAATTTATTCGCGGAAAGCGCGGTTTTATTAAAGTACGCGAAAATGGTAGGCAGTAGCGTATATTACCGATTTGTTGACGGCAGTTTTAAACCGATAACTCTGAATATCGTTCGTAGACCCTAAAAAGTTGAGATTTAAATTGAATACTGGTAATCATAACCTCTTTTTAAAAAAAAAAAATATAAACGAATTTAAAAAAACAGTATTTGGCAGTTTCATCTCTCCTCAATAAGGAGCTATAACACCTCCGATGCTTTCTTTGACACCATTTCACAGGATATTCGATTTAAACATATTTTATTCATGAAAAATCATGAATGGATTGGCCAACAAGCACCGAGGTGCTTATATTAAGGCCGCTCAAAAAAAAAACATATGAAAAATATACAATGAACAATTACCAGTGACGCATGTCATATATTTTATAAGCTTCAAAATAGTGATTATGCATGAATAAGATTGTTTGTTCGGCAGTCAATATATAAGTGCTTATGGAATGTCAAATCGATCAGATTTTATAATGAAATGATGAATAGATTTCAATAATTTGTCTAGATCATTGTTTGTGAGCGATGTACATCCCCTTAATACCGTGTTGATAGTAAATCCTTTCAAATAAAAGAATGAGTTCTGTCTTAATTCTGTAAATTTATTGCATGTGAAAAAATAGTGTACAGCGTGTACAAAGGATATTCAACGTCTTCTTAAAATGATATGGAATAGTTACCGACTGAAGCCGGGGTGTTCAAGTTTGAGTCACGTGCGTGAGGGTTTGTCTTATTTGAAACTGAGGTAGAGGTAGGTAACGTCTTCAGACGCTAGCTCAACACTATATACATCCAAATTAAAATTAAAATTTCGTTCAATCTACACATCAACATTTTTCGTCAATAAACTGAAGTACAACAGAAGTATGTGGGCCACAGCTTGAGTATTTCAATATCTAAAAGAAATGTGACGCATTTGGTAACCTTATAGTTATAATAACATATATCTGCAGTAGTTTCATAGACAATATTGATGTTTGGTTTTGTGTGTATTAAAATGTCTGTGTTCAATGGGGTTCAATGGAATGTTTAAAGAAGAACTGGCTCGAACTGTGGGAGAACGGAATGGACCTTGTGACAACTGTTTACGAAGTTTATAGACAGGAAGTGTTGTTGATAATTATAAAATGGTAGGTCGACAAAATTGTATTTAATATGATAAAAACTGCCGTGACGTCAAGTTTTTGATTATTTTTTATCTAGTTTGAAATGATGTTTTAGTGTCGCAAAACATTCGATGACCCCCTACTATTATTATTATTGGATTTGTTTTGTTATTTAAATGTACACATATTAATTACTAGCAATATCTAAAATATGTGCATCACTATAAAATCCTGTTGAATACGCCAAAAACGACAACAAAAATGCCCTTGTTTTTGAAAAGTGCCTAATATTAAGTCATTTTCATTTTCAATATATGTTCCTTGGACATCCCTGTACGTATTTGAATTGTCTTTTATATCATAGTTACCTTATTCATAGAAAGCGCGGTACTCAAAATTGGTTAGAAACGGCATGATTTGCCGTAATATTATTAACGCCGATAACTTTAAAAATCGTTCGGTGATCCCAAGTTTTCGTAAATGTTTTGAAACAAGACATTATAAACTTGTTATTTTGAAAATATGAAGAAGTTCTTAAATGTTTTATTTGTTCACCCCATCTCTCCTAAAACGGAAGGGTGTTCCAGGACGTTTAACATGTCCAATGTCCTCCCCGTTCTAAAATAGGACGTACCGTAAAATAGTTGGACATGATGTATAGGACCAACGTATACTTAAAACGGGATTACCGTACCTCGAACAGAATTGCCGCACTTTGACCCTTTCAAGGTCGTACTAAAACGTACTTCATTTGGAAATCGATTTCAATGACGTTTGTATACAGTTTTCTACACGCCCATGACGACCGCAAACAGATCAAACCCGACCATAGAACGTCAAATGGGAGTTAATTTTTCATGTCAGATATGAGTTCATGCGTTTTGGTTAACTCGTGGGAATTTGATTCGCATACTGAATACGTTTGCAGCTGGTGATTGAAAACGGTCGAGAACGTGCTCGGTCTTTGTAGAAAACGGACCAAGAAGTGACAATGGTACAAAAAGCACGCACAAGGTGCCGCATGAGAAAGTAGTGTAAATGTGAATAACTCTCTGAAAACGAGTTTGTTGATTTCTAAACGAGTAAGAACGGGATTGTCTAGTTGAAAACGGATAAGTCTATGGACTTGATTAAACCGACTGAAAACGAGGTAAACAGATAATTCTAACCAATCTAAACGTACTCCAAACTGTCAAGTGACGGGATAAACACGAGCTGAACGAACTGAGAACTGTTGATAAACGTTATTTGATAAAGTATAAACAAAATTTATCGTTTGTATCCTGTTGGAGGCTTTTTTGTGATTATGTTAAAGGGACAGTAGAACGTTTTTAGGGACAATATAAGGTGATGTCGGGAAAATGAATATAAATGGTTCCATCTTTGAGAGGCATTTTAGAAGTTGGAATGACAATAATGCTGAGGACTATATGAATGACAATTTACTTATATATATGCCTCTACTTCCATACTCTTCCTCTGCTTGAGAACGACACAATAATCTGTGTCGAAACGTCCCATACAATGAACAAAGAACAAAGTTGTCATCCAAATAGTCCTCAGCATTAACTGGTTCCAATCGAAAGGAAATGTATTCAAACTAAATGAATATTAATGAGAAATTGGAAGGGATTGATTTCATTCATTATTACAATAGCCTACCGAACGTTTGTTCACATTTACATACCTGTGTCTCTAACACTTGAGTTTTCTTTACACAAATGGAGATCAATTGTACGTTAACACAATCTTATTATAATAATAGATTAATTTTGCCACGCCATGTTATATACGTGAGACCGGCGCTCTTGCCGACTGAGCTATCCCGTACCCATTTGTGTTGTTGTTGAAGGTTATTCTTTTTTCGGGTAAACCTGTTAGGGCCATACCATATATTACAGGGACATTCTATGGAAATCCTCGGCATATTCTATGGAAATCCCTGGAATTTTCAAAAGAATGCCCTTGTCCCTTGTGAATATCCGGGGGACAACTTATACACTTCTCCCCAATTGGCCTTGTAAATAGAAATTCTTGAAATATACAAATGGACCTGTACAATTGTGACTTTTGCACAAAATATCAATGTATGATTTGAGTGGGATTCGAACCAGGGTTGTCTATATTGAAACACAGCGCCTTTATCGCTTGAGCCACCGAGGATGCAGGTAAACTGATGGTAATTTTGTTATGTCGTGTCGGGGGTTTGTGATTTGTGTATTGCGAGCAACGTGCAAGCAGCTCACAATAACTGGCTGCGTTTGGATACTTTCAGTGCTTATATATTTCAAGACTTTTGACCGAAATCGACCCTTCCTTCGTTTTATATGTTACATCAAAACCTCAATATAGTCAATATATCTAAAATATAACACCAAGACATTCAGAGGTATTTCATGATGAACTTTTCTAAACCGTTGCATCAGGCTACTCATAAGGAATGACGAAAACGTGTTATGTTGAATTAAATCATTTTAATATTTCTATGTTGTAATTAAGAATTGTTGTGGGATACAGTTCCAAAACTCGGCATAAACTAACAGCCCGACAAAATTTCGTCTCATGAAACCATCTCCTCTCATAAATCTTGACAGTTCAATAACAGTGTACTGTCGATCTCAACTGCTTCGCTTCTCCGAGTTTTTCAAATATTTTGAATATAAATGCACTTTTGCATATAACAAAATAAAACTAAAATCAAGAGCAAATCTTCAAACTTTTTTAAAAGTTAATCAAAATTGCTGATATAAATGAAATTAAGAAACTTAAGAGCGTCATTTCATCAGAGATGCAAAGAAGTTTCCATTGGTTAATTATTATTATTTATATCATATCTATAATTCCCGTCCAAGCCAAAACAGTTTTTAAAACATGCCAACTTATTAAGGTTTTCATTTTTTGTCAGACATTTAATAAAAATGTTGATTGGTTGAATAAGGTTGGACACGCCCATTTATGACCCTGACCTTCATAGTTTTACGCTATTCTGACCATTCCTTAATCAATTGGAAATTGTATATAGAATAAAATCATTGGGATAGCATGTTTGGAACTTGATAAACATTCTAAAGTCATACCTGAATTAAACCACTGTATCTTAAAAACAAAATAAGACCTAAAAAAAGTGCACGGAATAGCACGCAGCTAAATTTACTGCGTTAATTTTCAGGGTCCTTGTTATTCCGTACACCGATTTTCGGTTTAACCCTCTCACTGCCACCGAGCAGAAAATGATTTCACCGATAAAACTTTTAAAACTTCCATTTTTAGATGTTATTTCCAACTTTGCCACTTGAATTAGTTTTGTTTGCTTTTCAACAAAACAAAAGACAGGATAGTAAAAGAAAAATGCGAAATGTACAAATGTATGACGTTTCCCTTTTTAGCCTTTTCGTATCAAAACCGAAAGAGATAATTTATGGCATCTGATTTAGATCTTGTACGTGTATATTGCCATATATGATGATTTAAATTGAAGATATATTTATAAAAACTGCAATAGATAAAGGTCAATAACAATCTATTAGTCTGAGAGCCTAGTCCAGATTTAATTGTTCTCGTACAAATAAAGCGTTGAGATTGTCACAGATGCGAAAATTTTCTTTAGTTGCTTGTGATATATGGGTATTCTGTTAGCAGCGCAAATGAAGACAAACTTTAAGGAAGGGTGGCTTTAAAAAATTGCCACTGACGTTCTATGTTTACAGTTATCACGAAAACGTGATAAATCATCACTGTTGGTATACTATACAGTATCTTGCAAATGTGTTTGAGACAACGTTGCTGTTTCGTCAGATATTTAAAAACGAAAACATTGTTAAATACATCTTCAAGATTTGTTTAGATTAGTTATCTTTAACAATCTATTTTTATTTAATAAAATTATCACATATTTCTGCAGGTGTACGGAATAGGTAGCTGTCGTGAACGGAATTACCAGCCAAGTGTGCGGAATTTTCGAACAGTGGTATATCTAATATATTCGTTGATACAATAAATACATAAAGTCACAGGTTAAAACTAAAAGCAGAATTTAATTTTTAGAACATTCAGCTTTGTTAAATCTATAAATAGTAAGGTTAATATTATTTGCAATAACGACACAAGTGTTCCTTTCCTCAGGTGTACGGAAAAGCACGGCTCTACTCTAAGTCCCTTGGGAGTTACACCTTTTTCTGTCTTTTGATTGGTTGTTGTGAACCAATCAAATTAAACGTTGTGCCGGGACAATTTCATTCATTTTTTGAACTTATATTCGACTGAAAAGTTGTTTTCCCTGATTCTAAATCTAAACATGTTCAATTTATTCCATGTTGTTACTATCTGCAAAGTTTCACATGTGGCGATGCAAATAATGTTTGATGAGTCAGTCAAGTTGTCCGAAAGTATAGAAATTATCGATCAACAAATGACTATGTCGTCGCGTCGGGTTTTCGTTCGATTGTGATGACGTCATAGTCAAGAGCGGCTATGACGTCACAGAGCCTACGGCGACGTCATAGGAATTTTAGTTTGCGCCGATTTGTATTTTGTTACCGTAGGACATGGCCGGTCACTTCAAATCAAGATATAACTTGAAAAGACGGCTAGATAAAAAGTAAAACACCAACTAGACGTAAGTTTAATTTTATATGACATTTCGCTAGGGATAATTAGCCGTGCGTAGGCATATCGGGAGTAAAGTAACGACAAACGCGTATGAAATTGGAGATCGACTCCTTGTGAAATCAAGGATCTTAGTTATGAATTATATGGGTCTAGCAGGAAATGGGACCTGGAAAAGAGTTGTATTGGTGGTGACCTTCTAGCGACAAATACGTCAGCTCGGGTTAGACCAGGGTTATAATGTTGGTAGCGCCTTGAGCATGCACTAATGTATGGAAATGTGCGCCTAAATACCAATTATTATTATTATTAACAATAACCAACCCGTGACGGGGAATGACAGATCCTGTCAAAGATTAGTTTTTAGTAATACATATTTTCGAACAATAAATGACGCATAGACCGAGAGACAACTGACTCTCATGATACTCGCAACTAAATCATTAGGTCCACAATATGATTTATAAGCCTAATTAGAAGCTATAATTTTTTATAATTAACACAAATACTGAACAAACGTATATTTAGATTTTAGATTTATAAATATCGTCATGGTTCTGTAACCTCAAAATCTTACTTAATAATTCTGCTTACAAATTATTCATACAATTTACTCCGCTGGTACACCTTTTATCTTAAATATATAATGATATTTCCGTGTTTTACTTCATCCTTTTGATACCTGATCTATCTACTCTCTTTCTGATGGCTAATTGCCACGTGTATAATAACTGAAATATCAGTGTTCAATTCGCTCATTCACTCATACTCATTCACTTCAACATAATAGGCCTCCACACAGCCGTTCGCTGGCCTATAGATGTGATTTTTCTTCATGGCATAAAGACACATTTAATTCCAATTTTATATATGAATATTGTTTATCATTCTCTACTTTCTTTCAAATCAAATGCTTTCTCCCAGTGCTCTACAACACCAGAACGCAAGGTAACTGCACTAAAATCACATTGACGCCAAACGTGACGGTCAAGGGCAGATAACTCCAAACGTCAAAACTGGAACATTGTCAAATATAAAACATAGTTAATCAAATTAATTAATATCTAAAATTGCACAGACTATATAGAATAAATGTTTTGTAATATTTGGAACTGTATTGTCGGCTGTCGGCTGTCGGCTTTACGCCTAGACTATACACAACAGATGTATTGCCATAGAGCTGTATCGGATCGTCGGCTGTCGGCTGTCGGCCACTTGCTCAGACTATACACAACAAATATATTGCTATATATAGAACTGTATCGTCGGTTGTCGGCTGTCGGCCACTTGCCCGGGCTACACCAACAAGTATATTACTATATATAGAACTGTATCGTTGGTTGTCGGCTGTCGGCCACTTGCCCAGGCTACACCAACAAATAACTTTATATAGAGAATTCAATTTTCATATAGTCAATTAACATGTTTGAATATATGTGTGAATGTGACGATAAATTTAAACTGTATATGATGTTTATTTTATTAAAGAGCATAATATTCATACACAGTACATACATATTTAACCTTTGTAGGTTTTATTTTAATATACATATGTACACGATCCTTAAAAATTTCGTGTCGTCTTACATGAAGTTCTTGCCAGAAAGTTCACTTTCCTTCTTACAGGTGCATGATTGGTTTGCTGCGAATGACGAAACAGAAATTCCTGCCTCTGAGAGATGTCAAATGAAATTAAGGTATTTTGCTTCAATTTAGGATTGTGTATCCTCTCCTAAAGTTTTCCATAAAATGTGCGTGAGCTATACATAGTAATGTGATAAACTTGAGTACCACATAACAAGGATTCTACATTTAATTTTTAATTATCACATTTATTCTTACATTTAATTTTTCATTATCACATTTTATTTTTCATCATCACATGTATTGTTAAATATAATGAGCTACAGGTCCACTTGTTTTTATGTTTTCAGGTATCAGGATTATCATCCTCGATTATCCAGCGCTTTCGTTCCGATAAATCTACACTACAAGCCCTGGAAAACTTTACAAGGTTTTACCTCAAACCAAAGACCACCCTTTGCATCCAAGTTTATCAAATCAGAAACGAAACGCAGACACTACTTGCGTAAACAACTCGACTAATCAAGTAAGCGTTTTGCTGAGTCATTGCAAAGGGAGAAAATTTGGTTCGAGGTAAAACCTTGTAAAGTTTTTCAGGGCTTGTAGTGTAGATTTATCGGAACGAAAGCGCTGGATTATCGAGGATGCAGGATTATCTGCTTTCACTCCTTCCCTCCAGCTGGTTCTCATATCAGAGGGTATTCTGTGCCACTGCCGGAGGCAACCTTGTCGTCCATTGGTGCAGACCTGCAGATGTATGCCATAACAAGACGCCGGACATACAACAACAGAGCCCTCAGTAGTCAGCCATGCGAAAGCCTCTTCTCATGCTTAGCTTCTATGCCTGGTGCCAAAAACGGAGTCCCAAGTGCTGTTGATTTAGAAATCGATATGGCCAAAATCTGTGGGCACTCTGTTGTCCGACAAGACCCGACAAGGTTATTTTGCATGTTTAGTACCCAAATTAAAAGTTTCTTCTGCCTTTAATCCTGGTTGCAGCACACTGTATGCAATAATACGTAATGCAAACTGAAAGATAACCTCATAATACATTTTCTTGACCCTTAATATGTGCTGCCTGGAAACTGCATATCTCGCTCCTGGTGACACCCGGAAGGCAATTACAATTTTTGTTTTCCTACATTCTCTCCCCACAGAGGCAGATAAAGTCATGTTGATTTAGCCTCTGTTCTATTACGCCGACTTTGTGGGATGGAATGAGAGATGCCTGATTGGAGGCAATCAAAGTTAGTTGTGCAATCAGCGACGCTGTTCTTAAATCATCGTTTTGGCTACTGTATTGCATTGTGGTATGAACCACGCTTTCCATGCGAAAAGCGTTGTCATTTGATAAAGAAATTCAAATGGATTGTGATGCGGGTTTTTCCTGCTAGGGGAAACTGTCGGAACTCACGGATTTCGGCGTAAGAGAACAGAGGCTAAATCAACATGACTTGATCTGCCTCTGTGTGGAGAGAATGGTTTTCCTAGTAAAGATGATTTTTGTTATCCCTTTTGTATTTTTTTATATCAATGTCTAATGTACCAATTGAATAAAGAAAAGTTCCCGAAAACCTTTTATTTAAAAGTACAACTTAGGAACACGCCAAGTATTCCAATAGGGGATCATTTCTGAGGAATAAATGCGTGATAATGTGTCAAATGACTACAGTTGTTTATCACCTGTCAACGATCTTTTGACACTCGAGAATAAAAGGTGAAATACATTGAAAGCAAGTGATTCTTGTTGTTCAATGCTATTACTAAATCCAATAAAGATAATTGTTGTAGCTGATAAAACGGATAAATAGTACCTACGACTGTCGCTACCTCTTCGCTGTCAGTCATGTTTGCCGCCGTGAATGAACCGGAAAGAACATTCGCCTCTGTTTACGCCGATTGGTCACCAAGAAAACCGGATCAGTAGCCGTACCGCACCGTTATATTTCCGTAAATGCCGTTTTTGCGACCGTAATCGCAAGTAGCGTCACTGCAACCAACATTCTCGCTGCCGAAATTAACGCTCGTGCATGTAAAATTGACGCATTTTTTTCACAGTAGAGGTGATTTTTTCTGGGTTTTTTCGTTTTTTTTTACTAAACAGGAGATTATTTTCAAAAGGACATTTTTATTACAGTGCGTTAGGGACAATTAAATACTGTCAGTGTTGTTCCTAGAGGGGGTCCTGGGGACATTTGCCAACCCTTTTGGCTTGGTGTCCCTTAAAGTTATTGGATGTAGGATACTTTTACCATTGCAAAGGGGCTCATCTGCTAAACTATTGCCAAAATGACCCCCTTAGCTGATCACCTAGGCAGATATGCCAACCACCCCGTTTTTGGCGGAGTTACCCCGTTTTTTAATTATAAATTCCGCCCTCCGATTTGCCTTTCAAAAACTCCGCTTTTTAATAAAAAAATATATTAAAAATTACGATATTAAAATCGGCCGGTAAAAGCAATCGGAAGGTGAGCGTGTGATCTAAAGTACCTCGAATGAGTACAATACGAGTAACAGATGTCGAAGTTTGCAGAGTATTAACGAAGTTTTCCAAATGTAATTGAGTACCCGTATTAAAAGAAAATGGCGGAACCGAGCACGCCGCCGAAGAAAAAAGCGAGAAGTCACAACCAGAAATTTCGAGCGGAATATAGCCAGAAATATCCGTGTTTCACTTCATCTAAGGTCGGAGATACATATGCATTTTGTCGTGTTTGTAAAACAGACATTCTCGTTTCTCATGCTGGCCTCGGTGATCTGCATCGTCATGTCGGCAGAAAGAAGCATGTGGATTTAGCGAAGTTGATTGACACTTCCAGCCAAAAGAAGATCTCGTCATTGTTTATTACCCCAAAAGATGACGAAACAGTGATTGGTTCTGAAATCATATTCACTAAATTTCTTATCGAAAACAATTTGCCGCTATCAGTTTCCGATTCGGCAGGGAAAATGTTCAAGCGAATGTTTCCAGACTCAGACATCGCAAAGAAATATGGATGTGCCCGGACGAAATCGACTGCGATTGTCAAATGTCTTGCTGACAATGACGCAAGACAGATAACTGAACAAATCAAGTCTGCCCCATTCAGTATTGCTACTGATGGTTCAAACGACTATGGAGATATAAAACTCTATCCAATCATTGTCAAGTACTTTGATGAAAAATTGGAGAAAATCATAACAACAATGCTGACACTGACTGAATGCAAGGACAGAAGTACAGGTGAAAATATCTTCAAGTAAGAATAAAATTATCTTAAATTTTTTTTGCATGTAGATAACAATTCAGATTATATTTTGAATGCTATTTTTGCATGGAGTTATCTTTATGAAGTTTTGCATTTGTGTTTACATGTAATAATTACAAAGAAAATATATTCATGATTAAATTAAATTAAAATATTTTTGGCATAGTAATAATAAATCCGATTATTATTGGAATGCTATTTTTGCATGAATTTATGTTTATGAAATCTTGCATATGTGTGTAGTTTCAAAACACTGTCTGTGGTGCTGTATATTTTTGCTAAGATCCAAAAGACATTTTTTATTATTATAATTATTATATTCCAAATAATAAAGAACCAGGCTCATGTATTATTTATTTATAAATTTTGCAAACAAAAATACTCTAATTATTTTGAAATGAGAATTTTGACAGATTGACATTTAGGTAATTTAGGCAACACTCTTCTTTCTGGAGCATGGGTTGACCATGTGTATTCACAAATTGAATTTTGCTCTGATTGATATTTTCATGTTGGTGAATTTTTCTAAAATACAACTTTACTTTATGCTATTTTAAGTAAAGGGTTGTTCATGATAGTTTCAAATCATGCTTGTTAATGGGGTTTAATTTGGGAGAAGTGGGAAATGACTTGATTAAAGTCAACCATTTGCCCAAATGTTTAGAATTTCATTGAATTTTTTTTAAAAAGTTGTTTGCATTAATTTACATTTCAGATGAACCCTTGCATGTTGAATGGCATGTATAACCATGGTAAGATTGAAAGACATTGCATTTGTAACACTTAAAGATTTGTTCCACTATTGACTAATTTTATTTACTAATATTTAGTGCCATTAACAATAATAACTTCTATGTCCTTGGCTTGCATCCAATCTTGAAAATGTTTCCGTATATTTTTTTGCTTGTTTATCTTAAAAACATTAAAGGGATGGAAAGATGGAATGGAAGCACAACAGTAATGTTACTTGTTTATGAATGAAGTCTGTATCTGGACATCATAAAACTGATAAACAACTGAAACTGTTGTATGTGTCTGCCGTTATAAAGGATTCATAATCTATTTAAGTTAAACTGTATTTAATTTGTTAAAAGTATATTATTTACTTTCTTACCAAATGTATGTAATGTGTACTATGCATACATGATTGTACACATGTATGTATATAATATATATGTATGAAAATAATGTATGTATGTTTATATGTATGTATGATTGATATTTATTTAATTGTTTTCATTTTCGTACTCTTCATTTGGAAAATTGTTTTCTTATATATAATTCTAAGATGATATCTTTCTTACAAATACTCCCCCTAATGACTTCAATATTGCAGTATAAAAGAATTAATCACTCACTCTTTAATTTGCATTTACAATTGAACATACACTTATTGTCCATGTTATCTGTTTCAGTTTGTTGGACAAAGAACTTCAAACACGGGGGATTCCATGGTCCAACTGCATCTGTTTGGCCGCTGATAATGCTGCCGTCATGAGTGGGCACAAGAAGGGTGTGAAAGCTTTCGTCAAAGCAGCTAATGAAGATGTCTACTTTCTTGGTAAGAATTGTTTTGCAGAGAAGTGATGCATGCTTTGTACTTGCTACAAAAAAAATTAACCCGTCTTAATACCGTACTTTGTTTTGAACAGTACCTCAATTCATTTCTGGTATGCGTAAGTTGTTACTTGCATCAGTGGGCAGGCATTACAAGTAATAAAGAAAAAGCCTACATATCAACCATTAATTGATTCATGTTAAACAAAGACATTCAAACTTATGTTATGTTATCTTGTTTCAGGATGTCCATGCCACCTCCTTCATTTGGCTGCAGAGAAAGGAGCAAATACACTGCCAGCTGCCATTGAAGACCTCCTGATCAGCGTGTACTACTACCTGGAGAAGAGTTCCAAGAGGCAGAAGGAGCTACGCGACTTGCAAGTTCTTCATGACGTTGGAGTGAGGAAGATCTTGAAACATGTTTCTACCAGGTGGTTGTCTCTCGGGGTGTGCCTCAACAGAGTGTTGAATCAGTGGACACCCCTTCAACAATTCTTCAAGGAAGAGAAAAAAGGCAAGACAAGTGCCTGCAAACAGACGACCTCAAACAAATCAGAAACCATGAAAGCAAAGAAAGACCAGTCATCAAAGATGTCAGAAACTTGTGAGAAGAAAGCTGACCAGAAAACTACAAAGCCAAATGACAAGACAATGTCCAAAACAACGAAGGAAGCTCACGTAAAGGAATTTGATGTAGCTAAAAACAAGAAAGACAATCCTGAGAAATCCAAAACATCAAGAAAACCAGCTCCACAGAAAACCGACAAACCAAAGGCAGACACATCGAAGATGAAAAGTTCAAGCAAACAATCTGCTGCTGAGCAGAAAGCTGAAAAAATCTACAAGAGTTTAACAAGCAAAACCTTCAAATTGTATTGCCTCTTTCTGAAGAATGTTCTGCCTCTCTTTGACCATGCAAATCAGCTCCTCCAAAATGAAAAGCCTTGCATCCAAATTCTCCATGCTGTTTTGGACAGACTGTTCAGAAACCTTCTCACGAGATTTGTCAAGTCTGAGGCAATAGTCAGTGCAAAATCATCAACCTCTGTTAAGTTTCAACTGAGAGAGAACCAGAAGGATGACGACAAGTTGACAGTGGGTGCCGAGACAAGGATCTTCATCGAGAGTCATCCGCACCTTGACTTGCACAGCTTCTACCAAGCTGTGAGGCTATATTTTCTCAAAATTTGCAACTACATGTCCAAGAATTTCCCCTTTGAAGATGAAGTTCTTTTAAATGCTGCAGTTGCAGATGTCAGCAGAAGAAGTGAGATGGACTTCAATTCCCTCTCTTTCTTTGTAAAGAGGTTTGGAGCCATATCCAAGTCACTCCATCCTGGAACCTTGGATGAACTGGAAGGTGAGTTCTTGGAGTACCAGATCCAAGACCTTCCTGCAGACGTCATGGAGACAGACAGGACAGATACAGCCTGGGTCTTGATTGGAAAGATCCTTGATCCTGCAACTGGTACCAAGAAGTATGGACTGCTTTCCAAAGTAATGCTTTCCATCCTAGTCATATTCCATTCAAACACTGATTGTGAAAGGATTTTTAGCTTTGTGACCAAATCCAAAACCAAATTCAGACCGAACATGACAACACCAACATTGAGTGCGCTGGTCACTCATAAGGTCTCAATGTTGAGCCATGGAGAGAAAGCCTTCTCTGCAGAGATCCCAAAACAAGTTCTCAGAGAGGCAAAGAGTGCAACATACAGCATGTTGAGTAAATAAGTATTCAGAAATACTCAAAACAGTGAATGTGGACCCTTTTTGACAGTATTTTTAGAATGTAGATGTAGTATTTGACTAGAGGATTCTGAATGCAGTATTTTCAGAAAGGAATCGAAGCAGTGAATGTGGACCCTTTTTGACATTATTTTTAGAATGTAGATGTGCTATTAATTTGACAAGATGACACTGAATGATGCAGTATTTTCAGAAGTGACTCAGTGCAGTGAATGTGAACATTATTTTTAGAATGTAGATGTGAGTATAAGCTTATTTTATTGGAGAATTTATTTTAGAATAGATGTGCTTTTTGACATGATTGATTATACTGAATGGCCATACAGTATGTCAAGAGATGAATGTGCTTAATGACATTACAGATTAATTCTTGTTTCTATCCTGTGTTCTGCAAAAATGATTTAACTTTCATGGACAAAGTATTGCTTACTAAAAGCTTACTAAATGTAAGTGATATATCTGTTTCAACTATTTTGCTGTCATAATTATCCTGTTAACTATACTAAGAAATGACTGATTTTTTTCAATGTAAATTCTCTTGGACCCCTAAAAATATGTTTCACCAAGAATTATTTACTTGAGTTGATGTTAAAACATTATTTGAACCTGTATATATATATTTGTGTTGTATGGTTGTGATAACTATTAACATAATTTTTTTATGTCTAATGTGTAATAAGGATAATGAAGAGAATTTTACCAAATCTACTTAAAATCTAATGTGAATAAATTCAATTTGAGTTCTGTCATATCTACTGTTTTTTGACAAGGAAATGCAGGAAATTGCATATTTTAAGGTTCAATTTTAAAAATTTTCGGGGGGGGGGTACCCCCAGACCCCCCTATATCGAGAGGGGGCGGCGCCCCCTCTCGAGCACACCCCTGCATCGCACCTACGGTGCTCGCTGCAGGCTTTCAGCATGCTACCCCACTTTTCAATATTTTAATGTTGGCATCTCTGCCTAGGAACAACACTGATACTGTGATATCTTATCAATATTTATATACATGTACACATTAGTAAAATAAAATTCAGTCTAAGAAATATTAAAATTATTTACTGTTCCTTTAGCTATATCACTTAATTTTATCAGGCTTTTCATTTAATATTAGGTCAATATCTAGACCTGGCAGAATAATAGGATCTAGACTGTAATAAAAACTGTTGCAAGTTTAGTCCGCAAGTTCAGATAGGGCCCGGGGTTTAATTGAAAACAGTTTTATGACATTTTCGACTTTTATCAACTTACTTCGATGCGATGGCATCCCACTCCTTCATCTTCGACTGATTGGTAATAGTCGATGATAAATCTCCAAAAAGCACATGACTTCTTAATTTAACTTCGTTGGCGATGACTGACAACTCAGCAAGGGAGAACTTCATATCAGCGATTTCAGTCAATAATATTGTAGTTCAGAGTTTTGAAATTAAAAATAGTTCTTAATTTTTTCTCTATGTTAATAAGCTGCTACTCTGCTGTAAGCTGGGAAATATAAAACAAAAATTATTCAGATTTTTTTATTAAATGAATATCATATTTAATATTATTATAGAATAATTACAATATTAGAATTATATTTTAATATCAACATTTTTGCCCAAAAAAATTTCGAAATTCCTCCGCAGGAAGTTTTGATTATGATTTTTTTCCTCAAGTCCCCTCCATGACACAAAATGTTTATGCATGGAGGTATATGATTAACAATAAATATTTTATTTATTATAAAATATATATTAAATTTTAATATGTTTGTGCCTTCTTATAACTAAACTTCTGGGGATATACACATAGCATTCAAATTTTTTTATATTTCCATTTGATTTTATTGCTGTTTTGTGGATTCTATTGAGCATTGCCTGTAAAACTAATATTAAAAATCGTTCTGGATTCTGAATTAATACATGCACAAACACTAGATATTGATAGAATAAAATTATTCCTAATATTCAATAATATTTTGATAATTGTTTGAGACCTCCTGGTAAAAACAAATATTTGTTAATAAATTAAATGTTTTTGAATTTCACATAAACAAAATAATTGACTGATGGAATGAAGTTATTTTGTATATCAAATTAATACTTTTAATTTTAATGTTTTGGGGGATATCGGAGTACAGAAATAAATAAATAAATGTTTTCCAGAAAAGCTACTCCAAATATTAATACCTGTCATTATTACTTTGAGTGATTGCTCAAGAAAATATGACATATTTCATTTTGAAATAAAGAAAATAAATGTGCTGTTCATTCAAATAACAAACAATTTTTAATATGGAACATGAAATATTTTTAAAAGAAAATAGTTGAGAAAAAAACCCACATGCATTGATTTTTTTTTAGTTTCAATTATATTTTACAAATGTTAATCATGGGAAAATTCATATGAACATAAATAAAACATAAATCATCATTGTCCCAGAAATTGCGAGCAAGGGAGGTCACTCTGAGTCGTAACTAAGGAATATCTTTCTCTTCGCCACAGAAGAGTTCCAACCTTAGCTAAGGAGAAGAGTTCCAACCTTAGCTAAGGTTGCGGCGTAAAAGCTTTCAGAGATAAGGTTGCCGTAAGCTAGGTTGTTTCGTGAAAGGGGCGTATCTTTTTTTAAGGTTACCTTAAAGCGTAACTCCCGGATAATTTAGACTAATTTATCCAAGCCAAACTGTACATTTATGATCGTGTTTTCATAATATATAGTTCATATCATGAATTTACATGAGGTCATTTTATTTTTAAACTAATCATAAAAGTGATTAATTGCGATTTTAAAAATAATAGTAAGCTTCCTGCCTCGATCGTGTTGTTCCGTAGATTTTACCGGAAGTTACGTCAACTGTGGAAAACAAGAGTGACGCAGCCGCCATTACTAACGTAAACAACACCACGTTTTATTTCAGTGATCATGTTCTTGTCGATATTGGCACATCAAACTAAGTTTTAGTGATTACATTTTAATATCTGCTGTATTAAAGGATATTCTAAGTGAAGGAAAAGCTATATGATTATTTTGGCAAATTTTATGGGAACAATTAATGTCAATTATCCGGTATATTGACAATGCCATACTCGGAAAACCTGTGGGCTGCACTTTTTGCCTCTGGTGAGTTAGTCGTTGTGTCTTTTTTCCTTATATGTTATCATCTGTTTGTGTGTGGATCCTTCATTTACCATCTTCGTATTAAAATTCCTTTTGCATGTGTGAAAATATTTCAATTTTTAGCCTTGAAAAAAAAATATCATCTGCCCGTCCTTCGAAACGTGGGCAAGAACTTCATGTAAGACGACACGAAATTTTCAAGGTCCGTGTACATATATTTATGGTACAAAACCTACAAAGGATATGTATGTATTTTTATAACGAAACGTGGCTCTCCGTATTTGCAGCATGTTGCCTTTGGTTCGTTTTCGCGGCATGCATTTCTTGATAAACGGCATATAGACTATAGTTACATTTACATCTTTGTACGACAATATACGTTGTATTTATGATTTATCAAATTTAAATTTTGTTGTCCAATTTCAAAATCATGATGTGGCATCACTCACTAAAATAAACATTTACTATTTTTTACTTACTTTGAAGCTCATGCAAACAATGAAGGAAGTAATTATTATGGTTTTAATTTTCATAAACATATAATATGTTTATTGGAAGAGAATGTTCGATCCTTCAAGAATAGTTTTATGTAAAACATAACATGGAAATATTCATTTGGAAATAAATGTGACTGAACAAAATTTATATTTTTCCAGTGATTTCTGGGACAATGATGATTTATGTTTTATTTATGTTCATATGAATTTTCCCATGATTAACATTTGTAAAATATAATTGAAACTAAAAAAAAATCAATGCATGTGGGTTTTTTTCTCAACTATTTTCTTTTAAAAATATTTCATGTTCCATATTAAAAATTGTTTGTTATTTGAATGAACAGCACATTTATTTTCTTTATTTCAAAATGAAATATGTCATATTTTCTTGAGCAATCACCCAAAGTAATAATGACAGGTATTAATATTTGGAGTAGCTTTTCTGGAAAACATTTATTTATTTATTTCTGTACTCTGATATCCCCCAAAACATTAAAATTAAAAGTATTAATTTGATATACAAAATAACTTCATTCCATCAGTCAATTATTTTGTTTATGTGAAATTCAAAAACATTTAATTTATTAACAAATATTTGTTTTTACCAGGAGGTCTCAAACAATTATCAAAATATTATTGAATATTAGGAATAATTTTATTCTATCAATATCTAGTGTTTGTGCATGTATTAATTCAGAATCCAGAACGATTTTTAATATTAGTTTTACAGGCAATGCTCAATAGAATCCACAAAACAGCAATAAAATCAAATGGAAATATAAAAAAATGTGAATGCTATGTGTATATCCCCAGAAGTTTAGTTATAAGAAGGCACAAACATATTAAAATTTAATATATATTTTATAATAAATAAAATATTTATTGTTAATCATATACCTCCATGCATAAACATTTTGTGTCATGGAGGGGACTTGAGGAAAAAAATCATAATCAAAACTTCCTGCGGAGGAATTTCGAAATTTTTTTGGGCAAAAATGTTGATATTAAAATATAATTCTAATATGTAATTATTCTATAATAATATTAAATATGATATTCATTTAATAAACAAATCTGAATAATTTTTGTTTTATATTTCCCAGCTTACAGCAGAGTAGCAGCTTATTAACATAGAGAAAAAATTAAGAACTATTTTTAATTTCAAAACTCTGAACTACAATATTATTGACTGAAATCGCTGATATTTCATATCAAATACTGATAAAAACACTTATAAAATGCAGATATATGATCACTTTAAATTTTATTTTGATATATATTTGATAAAGACTTCGCATATATCGTGACATAATCCTTAAGTAATATGATATTTAAAGATATTAAATAATTTAGTGAAATTGTAAAATTATGGAAGGATATTCTGGACGATTTCACGTCCACCTGTTACGACATTGCAATGCAATTCATAACATATTGTTTTGATAACTTGTCTTTATTTATACGTATAATGTTAAAAAAAAAACTAAACATTTCTTATAATTTGGTATTTCCTGTCGGTGTTCTGTGGAAGTAGTCCTTCTAACCCGGACTTTGGTATCGTGCTGTATTTTGCAAAATCAAACTACAAAAAGACAGAAACAAAATAAAAATTTCACTGATAAACACACCCACATACATTAGAAATTATTTATTGAAAAAAAACCCGATGTTTTCCTAGATGTATTTGACCTGAAAATCGCATTGTTTTGCTGTACGATTCCATTGAAGGGATTCATTTCCGGGTTGGTTAATAGATAGTTATCAAATTTTAAGGCCAATGTTGGGGTTATTCCTTTCAACTGTTTCTTCAGAGAGTTATTTACAGACATTTTACAAGTTTTTACATGGATTTGTCCAGTGGTATGGCCGCTACAACCCTCGGTGTTTATTTGTCTGTCAGTGCTAATAATACGACAGACGTCATTTTGCGAGCCGTGTTTTCCACAGTTGACGTCACACATTCCATCGGCAACAATCGAGATTTTCCCGGTCTTTTCCGTAAAACAAAATGGCCGACACGTCAAAAGGCGACGTAAACAGTACAGTTTTTCGCCTTCTTTTACGATTTTAATGAGATATACTTGATTGTGATGGCAAAGAGGTGTATTGAATTGATCGCTTATACCTTATCAATGCGATTTTTACGTCTTCGAAATGTACATGCTAAGCATTGTGAAGATATATGAACGAAGTTGGAGCAAAATCACCCGGGAGTTGCGCTTTAAGTGTCGATCTTAGAGATAAGGTTAGCCTTAGTAAAGGTTGTTTTGTGAAAGGAAGCCCAGACCACTATCTTAAAGAGCCACTCCGTGAAGTGTCAAAGGTCATATATAAGATCACTGAGTGACTCTTTAACTGTTATGCCGCACTGTTTAACATGGAAGTCTATGGGAATAACTCAAATATGACATAACTATGACATACCGCAAATATCTAGATCTTCTTGTCAACTATCTCACTTAAGTCTTAATCATTTTGACAGTTTCACAAATCATATTTTGAATACTTAAAAACTTACTACGTTCATGGTTGTGCAATTATACATAAAATTAAGCTTACTCATATAGCATATTGAAACTATGTCATTTCTTGAACTAATTGCTCAAAAAGAGACTACCTGAACGAATAAATTAAACTGTATTGGGAATATTCATATTAATTGAACATAATTATAGACAGTTAAGAACAGGTCAAACAAACTTTAGTATTTTTGATTAAAAACTTATTTGTAAAATTCGTATATTGAAAGTTTTTGTCATTTTATTACTTATAATTCCTACACACATAAAGATCATTACAAATAAGACTCCTAAACGCAATACAATAAATGTATCATCACGCCATACATTGCTTCCCAATAACAAGTGACGTATTTGTACCCACTGTGGTGTGATTAATTGCAGGAAAAGGTAGACATTTTACACAAAGATAATGATACTGAATGAGAAAGACAAGTATCAATTTATTATGATCAGATCTGTTTTTAGAAGAAAAAAAAATCTCTTTCGTCCTTCATCATTTATATAAAATTTTCATTTTTAAATAACATAGATAACAAAATTATCTATCCCAATCGAAAACTGAATAAACATTTTCTTTGAAAGTTGTTACTTATACATGTAGCTTCTTGTAATTTGCATATAAATTATACAAGGGTCAAATTTTTTAAGAAGTACAAATTAAGGATTTATTTGTCCCACATCCTTTAAAATAATAAAATTTTATAATACATTGACTTTAACTATATCACTGGAAAGCACTGACTTTTCTGATCTGTTCCACATTGTATTATAGAATATTCAATTGTCCCTTGTAAAAAAAATTAACAATGGGTAAGCCATATTACCATAATTTTACTGTTTTCATGATGTCCCATTCGATATTGGACAAATTAACGAGTGATTTTTTATAATTTCTTGGGCTTATTGCTTTATTTTGTGTTTTATTCTAAAGAAAATTAACTCAAAATAAACAATATAATTTACTTTTCAACCTAGTGAAATAAATATCAGATATATATTTGTTGAAATACATGTCCCATAGTTTCTACTCAACTCCGTTACAACATAAATTATTGGAGCTTGAGCAAGGCTATGATCACATGGTCAACAGGAAGTGATGTAACAGATGTTTGCTGAGCGGGAAGTTTGTCAGAGAAGAAGCAGAGTTGCCATCTTGGTCTTGCAAACCTGGGTTTTCAAGCTTTGGAATGTCACAGGAGGTACAGTATGTTTAATCATCCTCAACTCCGTTCAGGGCATATCTCTGCCAATTCTTACCAATTTTTAAATGTCATTTGGGTACAAACAAGGTTAAACATGCAGAAACAAGTGCAGCCTGAATAATACATGATGTCATAACACTATTGGAGTTATCTCCCTTTTGATCATAGATTCCTCAACTCCGTTACACAACTCCGTTACACTAAAACTATCGTAACGGAGTTGAGTTTGGTATCATATATGTGAATAATATCAAATAATACATTGTTTTTGTTTGCAGCATTCAGACGGTGACGTAGAGGACATCACTTGGACCTGTTACACCTGTGGGAAACCTGCCAACAACAGCAATTGTCTAGAAAACCAACTTGTTCTGACAGATGCAACAGTCCTGTATGATGATGATGGCACCCCTTGGCTCTACTGTGGATCGTGCAGAAGGCAATATCATCTAGGCTGTGTTGACAATATTTACGGACAAGATATTGATCTAACAGAACTTGACTTTGATAAATATTTTTGTGGCATTTGTGGGTGGTTTATTTGTCTGTAAAACAATGCCACTCACCGCTAAAGAGCGGATGCGCCGCTATAGGCAACGTTTAAAGCAAAATCCAGTTACTTTTATTGAACACAAGGAAAAAGAAAGATAAAGATGGCACGAGGGAAAGTCGAATAAAAAGATAAAAGGTGTGGAAGAAATGACTCCTTCCGAGAAAGAAAACCAGCGCAGAAGGTGGAGAAGAGCCTATCATTTGCACAAAGAGCGAAAAATCCAACAGAACGATTTTTTGGTCATGAATTCTCCACCAACTTCGCCAGCTTTCGACAGCAATTCCGAAAATGACAGGAGGCGTTCCCGAGGACGGCCAAAAGTGAGAAAGGATCGCGCCAAAGCATACAGAAAATTGAATTTGATGCGAGTTCAATTAGAAAAACAAAAGAAACTAGATTAGCGTTTGCGGGATACCGCAAAAGCAGAGCAGCCCCGGAACTTTGGGTTTCGCCTTACCCTGTTCCGCCTTTTACAGGCCTCACCAAATTGGGAATTTTCTCGTGACCTTGACCTTTGACACTCAAGGTCACACAATCAATGAACACATTTCATTGAGTATAACATTATTGTAATGAAATAAAGTGTTAAAAATACAATTAATCCATTTTCTCCATATATGTTGACCTTGCTGTGACCTTGACCTTCGACAGTTAGTACCCAAAACTTTTTGAAAATGTTGAACTTCTCAAGAGATAATATATACAAAATCTAAACTTCATAGCACAAAAACTTTTCAAGTTATTGTGTTTAGAAGGAATTGCAATAACTCATATCTCATGACCTTGACCTTTGACCTTCAAGGTCACACAATAATTGAACACTTTTTATTGAGTATAACAATCATGTATTGATTAAAAGTGATCATAGTTAAAATTAAGCATTTTCGCTAAACCATGCTTAAGTCATGACCTTGCTGTGACCTTGACCTTTGACAGATTGTAGCCGAAACCTTTTCAAAATTTTTTACTTTTCCAAGGATGATATATACCAAGTAAGAGCTTCATAGCACAAAAACTTTTCAAGTTACCGTGTTTACAAAGAATTTTGTGGTGATTTTATAACTCGTGACCTTGACCTTTGAACTTGAAAGTGAACATGTCATAATGATTCCCTGGAAGTATTAACATTTAGACATGTTCATGAGCTAAATGGGATAAAGTTATACCCCAATTTAGTGCATTTTGTAATAACTCATATCTCATGACCTTGACCTTTGACCTTCAAGGTCACACAATCATTGAACACTTTTTTTTTAGTATAACAATCATGTATTGATTAAAAGTGTTCATAGTTAAAATAAAGCATTTTCGCTAAAACATGCTTACGTCATGACCTTGCTGTGACCTTGACCTTTGACGGATTGTAGCCAAAACCTTTTCAAATTTTTTTACTTTTCCAAGGATGATATATACCAAGTTAGAGCTTCATAGCACAAAAACTTTTCAAGTTATCGCGTTTACAAGGAATTCTTAGTGTGAATACATAGCTCGTGACCTTGACCTTTGACCTTGAAAGTGAACATGTCAAAATCGTTCCCCCGAGGTATGAGGAGTAAGGTATGAATAAGAGTTCTGGAAAGCTTAGGGGAAAAAAGTTATAGCTAGTAGTACGAGTGCGGCGGCGGCGGCGGCGATGGAAACTTCACAAAAACTGATAGCAGCCCCGTCCTTAGACGGGGCTGCTAATTAACAGAACGATACAGGAAGAGACTGAACAGACTTTCGAAGTCCAAATCCAAAAACATTGACACTGACAACATCAGTCCAAGAAAGAAAGTCCAGACACTCATTGGCAAGGCAAAGCTCCCCAAAACAGCTAGGAGGAATTTGATGCTGAACTTTGGCATTGTTGCTGAACTAAAAAGGAAAATTGAACGTAGCATCAAAAAGGAAAAACTGATTTTGAGCAGGATAGTTTCAGGCAAAATTCTTAGAAAGTACCGTCTCGTTCGAGCGGCAATAAAAGAACTTTCATTAAATGAGAAACAGTTTCGCCCGAAGACAAGTACCTGGTCCACAGCATCAAGTAGGACACGCAATAGGCTCAATCAGTCAACCCAGGAGAAGGTGCGACAGTTCTACAAACGCGATGACAACAGCCGAATGACTTCAGGGAAAAAAGAAACTGTTACTTTGAGGAAAATCAAGAAACAAAAACGATTGTTACTTGACAGCGTGAAGAATCTTCACATGAAATACAGAGTTGAACATCCAAGCAATGACATATCACTTTCCACATTCAGAAAGCTCAAGCCATTTAGGGTAGTTGCAGCAACAGCAAGAGACAGGGACACATGCGTATGCCGCATTCATGAAAATGTTAAATTGCTGGTAGACAGTTTGATTTCAAGAAAAGCTTTAAATGAAAATATGCATGAAACATCTGTCTTGTGTGAGGCTGTTACCTGTAGTCAGTCAAAAGCTTGCATGTACAGAGAATGTGAAACTTGTGCTCACAAAACATTAGATGTACCTGCAAATGTTGACACTCAAGACAAAATGGTTTGGTTTCAGTGGAAAACAGAACGAAGCAAATACACTGATCGGCATGGCACTGAAAAGAATGTCCAAAAAACTGCAAAAGTCAAGGTTGAAGGAAGTATCAATGAAGCTATGAACATGTTAAATGACCAGCTGAACAGATTCTGTAGACATGTTTTCAACATACGGCACCAATACAATGCATGTCATTCACTCAAAGAGAACCTACATGATGGTCATGCAATTCTTCATATAGACTTTGCAGAGAACTTTGTGGAGAAATATGCAAAGGAAATCCAATCTGTCCATTTTGGCGGGTTGCACCAACAGATTACACTTCACACAGGTGTGATGTACACAACGGACTCGTGTCTTCCATTTTGTACAGTCTCAAACTCTCTTTGCCATGATCCTGTTGCTATTTGGAGTTATCTTGATCCTGTGCTCAAGTACCTACAGATGCATCACGACAATGTACGTCACATCCATTTCCAAAGTGATGGTCCCACGATTCAATACCGGAACAGGAAGAACTTCTACTTAATGTCCACAAAACCATTCGACATGGGTTTTCATGACGTCACCTGGAGTTTTTGGGAAACAGGACATGGGAAGGGGGCTCCAGATGGAGTCGGTGCTGTCATCAAGAGAACCGCAGACACACTCATCAATCAAGGCCAAGACATCACAGATGCGGAATCTTTGTTCCATTGTCTAGAAAAACAAAACGTTGCTGTGAAATTGTTTTATGTCGGAGATACCGATATTGTTGAAACTCAAATGCCAGAGCAGATTGCATCAGTTCCAGACACAATGAAAATTCACCAAGCATTCACAGACGTGAAGGGTTGTCTCCAGAGCAGGGAGTTGTCGTGTTTTTGTACAAGTCCATCATGTTCCTGCTTTGCTCCTAAGATGACACAGTTTTTCTCAGAAGAATCAAAGAGTTCTGATCCCACAGCACATGGTATCACCAGAGCAGCTGTTGATACAGATCTGCAAGAAGTTGATCTAAATGCCCATCCTTCAACATTACTGGGCAAACTGTGTGTGGTAGCATATGATGGGAGAGCATATCCTGGGCGAATTGAAGAGAGTGATGTTGATGGTGTGGAGGTGTCTACCATGCAGCAGATAGGAAACAACAGATTCATCTGGCCATCCCGAGAGGATAAGATTTGGTACAGCTTTCCCAGCTAACACAGGACGTAGATACGACGTTGTAGGAAGGTCGTGTTTTGGTAACGTAGTTTTTGGACGTCGCTGGTACGTACTTCGGACGTAAAACATAACGTAATTTCTCAACGTTGTTCCGACGTTGTGTTCTACGTACTTATTACGTAACTATTATGTAGTATTGTGACGTCTAGTCTAACGTCCTCACAACGTCCTGATTACGAAGTTTTTACAGCACATAAATCAAGGAAAGTTATTGAGAAATATGAAAAATAAATCCACATTAACCCTTGAAATACTAAAACGAGAGAGGACTTACAGTTATATTTGCCCAACGGTCTAGTAAAACCCTTTATTTTGGTTAGGTAATTTTGATACGTATCTGAGACGTACTAAGTACGTGAAATATAACGTCATTCCCCAACGTTGTTACAACGATATATTGTACGTACTTTTTACGTAACTTTAACGTTGTTATGTCACGTAAAGTCTAACGTCCTCACAACGTCCTGATAACGTTTACAGAAGGAAAACTATGCCAAAGTTTATGTAATCACAAAAGAAAGATGAATATATATAATTAATTATATTTTTCATTACATATTTATAAGTATTCGATTTATTACATTTAATATGAACGTATATGATAAAAATTATTATATATCAAATAATCCCACACACAAATCATGGGATAAAAACTTGTTTTCATTGAAAACTGAAAACAGTCAAATATTATATCATTATAGTCATAAATTCACAATTTTAAATAGATTAGTTATATAACTAATCGATCAGTATCAACTCCTTAATGCCATTCTCATTGTTTTCGATAAGTTATAAATATATTAAGTTTGACTAATTGACTCGCGTCATTGTCCGGTTTTCGATCACAATTGCAAATCAAACCTTCTTATTGTTAGGCCTACTATTAAAAGTCGCTTAGCTTTAAAATGTGAGTTTCTTTCGACACTCGATACTTCCTGATCAAATGACACTGTTTATAAAGTTGGTCATAAGAATGGGACCCCACACAACTCAAGGAGTTGCTCTCATTGTCTCAGTTTTGCAAGGCAACCACCAATCGCAATATATTTATAAACGCCGGGCAAATAGTCAATAAATATCAATCTTTCCTATTTCAGTTGCAACAATTTTTAGTTTATCGGGTACTTCCCTGTCTCGATTAGTTAGTTAGCCCACAACCATGCATTCTCACTTCAAGTCTTAAAATGCATTTCCAAAAGAGTAGTCGTTAATCATTTGACATACAGTTAAAGCTGTAGGCCTACATGTCTCATTTTGTTTTCTTTGGACTCAGAAATCCGATAAAACTTTGATTAATGAAATACAAAATATTTCTGTCGTAAGAACAGTAATGACATTCTCATTCAATTAGAGTCCGAAATGATAGTTACATCACTTATGTTTTTGTAAGCTTAGCTTGCTTGATCTCTCCATTCGATTATAAATACAAGGAAATATTGTCTATCAAGGAAAACACGCACAGATGAAGAATATTCAACATATCGCTACGGTTACGTTGTCACGACGTCCTCAGAACGTAATTCATATGTCAAGACGTCCTCACAACGTCCTAGCGACGTGAGCTAGGCCTATCTTTTCTCTGTGTAATTGATTTTTTCTGGTTAATCATTGTGATATTTTACTAGTTCATGCGTTCCGACATAAAAAGATTAAATAGCCCTGGCCTTTAAAACACTATAAGCCTAAGGCCCCAAATTAATTAAAATTTTAGAATAGATTGATAACAATTAATTGAATGTGATTATAATAAATAAATTTAAGGATTTTGCTAAATGTGGAGGTATCTTAGACTTGATTAGGTAAAGTTAAGATTTTTAATTCAATAATGCATTACTTTTTATAATGTTTGAACACAATACGCTTCTTGAATAAATAAAATCTAAAGCTTGCTGACTTGTAGACTTGGAAATCTATTTTTGTCTTTACGCGCCAACACAAAATCCTCTGACGTCATCATTTTGAGTTATGACGTCATTATCGTCGCCATGTTTGATGTCGCGTAAACTTGAAGAGTCGCTACACGCAAGACAGTGTTTTTCTCATTTTACCGGCAAAGGATTTACTTTCCCTATCAAAGGTAAGTACCCATTTTCGTTAAAACATGTCAGTAAAGAAAGTTTAAATGAAGCTTTGAATACCTGTTATTTCAACAAAAGCATTCGAAACAGAGTAGCCGATGTAACTTGAATTTTAAAAATTGCAGTCACCGTACAGTACAGTTCAGGCTGAAAGTACGTGTACTGTACATTTCGTTTCTATTGTATTGCAATATTTTATCATCTACATTCACTGTAATTTATGTTTTAGTTCGAATCGACAATAACCGAGTTACGGTATTCATGCCTTTATTATGTAAAATCCGGTGACAAAGGCACTAGAAAGAAAACACGGACAAACTCCTCACCGCGAACCGCATTGCTCAACTGACTTGTATGACGTTGTTTCGTCACATGAGTAGTGAGGAGTTTGGAAACTATTTGATCATTGACGATCAGCTGTTTCAAAGTTCACTCGGTACAAGCTTGTTTGTTTTGATAATTACAAGCCTCGTTTTGCTAGCAATGCTCAAAACACTACAGTTTATTCACACAAGTATTCTTGTATCATCGTAAAATTTCTAAACGTACGTTGATACAGTCACTTGAGGCTTCTTTGCGATATTTTCACAGACTTTCATGACAGTTTAGCTACAGACCGGCGTGCCAGTTATATTCGGACGTAGACCGAAACTTCTGTCGCAGATTGCTGTAGCCTCGCACATATCCAGTGGGGTTGCAGGTAGAGTTTCTCGATCTAATTCGGACGTTGACGTTGTTTCCATAGACTTGCTTATATTAGTGTAGCATAAATAAAATGCAGTTATTTTCCGTCGGATCCTGATCAATTTTTGCACATTTGTAATGAATCATCCGAGCACATCCTAATAATTTCTATTTAATCTTTCATCTTTTATTTTAGTAATTTAATCAAATTAATAGTAATCATGGGTGTGCATATGTGAATAAGTTTATTATGGTGCTCTATGGGTCACGTTTCCACTGTATGCACACTATGTACCGTATATATGTAATTAAACAACAATTATGAACACCACTCATGCTTGATCTCATCGGTTTGAATTATTGACCTTAATTTTGCCCAGGAAAGCCTTGAAATTGGCCTTAAAACATTGTTTTTTGAGAAATTGTGCGAAGCCTGTACCAAGTCATTGAAAATAATTATTCTTCTGTACGACATAAACGTGATAGAGTACAGAAATTATGTCATATTTCAATTATTGAATATCTGAGTAAGTTTTTTAAGATAGCTTAATTCGTATGGGTAAAAAGATTTTAATTTCGCTGCGGGATGTTTCCTTTTGAAGAACCGAATTTCCACGGCGTTACATGAATAAATAATATCATACTACGATAGGAATTTTATCATAGCTAGTCACAGCTAATTTTAAATAAACAAGTATGCAAACGTGTGTTTACAATTCAACGAAGATGTGTAATAAATCCCATGATTTCGATAAAAGAGTTGATATTTAATATTATGATTTGTAATTAATTACAACTGCATTATATTTACAGTAATTACATTAAACTAGCAGATAAAATTCATTACAGTTGAATTCTAAGTTTTTGGTTTATTTTACAAAATGGATAAAAAATGTGCTAGAAGAGTGAATATTTGACAATCTCAATGAAATTCTTCTAGAAAGCTGTTTACTGCTTTTGTGCTTCTCGGTAATAATCTAATTTATGACTGAATGTTGCGGCTTGCCTTGGGTAACTTGTATGCTTTTCGATATAACATTTTGTCAGTGGTGTATAATACTAGTATAAGCTACATAACAAATCAGTAATAATAACAACTCTCTGCAACTCTCTGGCACTGTTATTGTGTAAATCGGTGTGTGACATACGGGGATTAGGAAAGACATCTTTTACAACGGGCCATTTTCATGCTTTTCGGTGCTTTTCTTTTTTTCTAATGGGCCATTTCCTTTACATCAATAGTAAATTTCAGAATTTTAATGGGACATTTTTTATCCATTGTGCAACTGCAACATGGCCCATTGCCCCTGCTTGGCTGATTTTGTCTTAACAAACAATCGAGATTGTTTAATTTTGGTTATTTCCATTTTACAGTTGGCTGACTGACAGTTTGTCTGAGAAATGAAAGATCAAGGGACGGCGCATAATAACTGAACAGAGATGGAACAATCGAGGTTTTTAATCAGGTAATACCATACAAATTTATCATCCAGATATTAATTTTGGAGTTCGCAGTGATTAATCTACAAAATATTGAGTCAAAGGGACTTGTTGTAAAAATTCTTTGAAAAAATACCAGTCCACGATCAAAATATGCATTTCGCCAAACACAGCTTAATCTTTATATGCCCTGTCAGAAATTCTCGAATATTTGATGCAGGACTCGGTGGTAAACTATAAATGGTTATTTATATTTTCTATTAATTAGCCCTAATTCTGAGTATTTGATTTTGATGCAGGACTTGAGTCATTCCCGGGTATATTGATATTAATCGCCGATATCGGTGTAACAGTTTTTAGATAATTTTACAAATAATAACCTATTATCTACTTTATGAATTTTAAAGCCGTTAATTCAATTGAAACGAAGACAACTTTTACGTGTTATCGATTTTATATGCAAGAGTGGTATTGTTATGGTAATGATAATCTGTCTTTAATGACTGGTATTTTTTAATTTATTTTCACAGGAGGAAGCTTTATTAACAAATGGTGCCAAAGGTTGGTCTTGATGACATTCATTATCGAACGTTTGACAGATGAAGATTATTGAAGACACTCACTCACCTTTCTTGTAGTAATGTTAAATAAACAACATTGAATAAACATCTGATTTGTTGTCTATTATCTGTTTATTCTGATTAACTGTTTCAGTTCAATGTTTTCCCGTGGACATGTATTCAATACAATTTATGCCAGGCAGGTTTTAACAAATAATACACCTTTTTGGTATAATTGCCCATATGAATGATTGTATAATTTGTTTGTTTTTGATAATATTGTAAAAACATTTCAATTAAATTTTTGGTATTTAAATATACATATTGTTTTTTTACTTTAAAGCGAACCAAGTGCCTGGTATTATTTCTTTTGAATACTGCTTATGCAAAACGAATGTGGAAATGTACTTACACCATATTAACGCGGAAAAATCACGTTGTAGCAACGTGTTTGGGAGTCTACAAAATGACGTGGTGACAACATTTTAAATTTACGTAAGGAAAACGTAAAATATGACGTCTATGTGACGTCTCAAGAATGTCGCATTTAGGTAGAAAAACCACGTTGTAGCAACCTGTTTGGGAGTCTACAAAATGACGTTGTCACAACGTCAGAAAGTACGTAATGACAACGAAAAGTGGACGTTGTGACAACGTTAATACAACGTAGATTTGTTAGCTGGGTTGATAGTATCCTTACCCTGATTGATTCCATTGAAAAAATCACTGCTAGAAGGGATGTTTTCCAAGTTCCAAGGCCTTTGTGGAAGGCCGCCATTCAGAAAATGTTGGACAACTGAATGACATGTAACTACTTTCAAATGCCACTTACAATTTTGGCAATTATCAGTTTGGGATACGTTCAAACCAGTATCCAGAGTATGAGTACAGTATTTCAACAGCATTATGAACATTGTCAATGTAAAGTGACATTTCTCAGCTGTAATTATGTTTTGAAACATTGATAGGACTTGTCAATGAAAATGCTTTCACTATTGTCATGAGACAAAATCTCAATTTGTTCAACACAGTTTCAAATTTGGTTTCAAATAACATTTCTGTGGCAAGAACGTCATGTAAGACGACACGAAATTTTCAAGGTCCGTGTACATATATTTATAATACAAAACCTACAAAGGATAGGTATGTATTTTAATAACAAAACTTGCAACATTTGCTGAAAGTAAACAAAGTAACCACATACTTTACTTAGATGTCTGCCTTTAATATGTAAAGGTACGTTCTTTAAACATGTAAATAATGGCAGGGTCGATGTGCTCATAATACTGTCAGTGTATACACATGTATTTGTGATGTTTAGTGTATAGTCAGATGGAGTGACCGACAGCCGACAGCCGACAGCCGACAACTTATTTCTATTTATGATCAGATATTCGTGTATACTCTGGAAGAGTGGCCGACAGCCGACAGCCGACGATGTATATCTATTTTTAGTAACATACTTGTGTAGTGTATAGTCAGTAACAGTGACCGACAGCCGACAGCCGACAATGCATCTTCATTCTTTGTAACATACTTGTACTTCTGTAAATAGTCATTAACAGTGGCCGACAACCTAAAATTCATTTCCATTGAATCACAAGAAATACATGAGTCTATGTTCCCAGAATTTCGTTAAACACTTAACCATTTTTTTCAGTTTGTTTGTGTATTCGATTTATTTTCCCTAATGCAATTTTAGAATATGTCAACGTTTTACGAGCGTATGAAAATAGGCTCTTAACCATTGTAAATATTCATAAAATAAGTCCGATCTATTTTGTCCAAATTTAGAATGCTAGTCATCACATATTTTTATGCATTAATGTCTGCATTTTTACTTTATTATCTGGGTCAGCTTTCTTGCGTGAATTCTTTGATATCGGATCAGTTATTAACAACATTGTAATCTTTTCCTAAAAGTTACATTACTGCCCATGTTATATAATGGCGTTGCAACAATGTTGTACATAAAACAACTTTAGGTATGTTAGTATTTTGCAATGTATTTAGGAGAAATATGTCCCAGTATTTCTTCTAAGCTACGGCAAGATTTTGCGACAACATTTTGTTATACAAAATACGAAAGTGTACACTGTTACATCATTACAATAACTGCGGCAAAGGCTTATACGCAAACTGCTCAACTTAACGTTACGCCTTTTAACGGTCATTTTACGACATGTCGTAAGGCCACACATTATCTGCCGTATGTCCTCGAATAGACGCCCCAAGCGTCTTTATTGTCAGACCCCCTTTCACCCCCGGCGTGTATTTGAGACCGGGCGTGTATTTGAGGCAGGCGTTATTTATTATAAGAATAAAATTTCGTCATGTCACACGCATAGGCAGAAGACTTTATTTGCATTCAACTACGGGAGCAACAATCAATCAACTTATCACCCGGCGTTTATTCCAGGCCCGGCGTCTATTCGAAACCCGGCGTGTATTTACTCCAGACAGCCATACCCCTGGCGTCTAATTGAGAAAATAAGGTTTATTAACGAGTTCATACATATTGTTTACTATTTAAACAGCATATAAGTACCTTACTTCTGTAATCTGTTGTCTTTGTTTAGCAGTGTTGTTGTTGATAATTATACGGTAGGCCGTCAAAGATGTACTGCTATTTGAAATGAAAACCGCTGTGACGGGTTATTAGTAAAACACCATTTGGTTATCCCGTATTAATTTCTTTTGGTTTCCGCTAATATTGTCACTATATAAACTCGCAACAACCACTTTAATGTATTTGAAATGTAAATTTATTCGCGGAAAGCGCGGTTTTATTAAAGTACGCGAAAATGGTAGGCAGTAGCGTAAATTACCGATTTGTTAACGGCAGTTTTTAACCGATAACTCTGAAAATCGTTCGTAGACCCTAAAAAGTTTAGATTACAAAATTGAATACTGGTAATCATAACATCTTTTTTTTTAAATATAAACGAATTAAAAAAACAGTATTTGGCAGTTTCATCTCTCCTCAATCAGGATCTATAACACCTCCGATGCTTTCTTTGACACCATTTCAAAGGATATTCAATGTCTTCATAAAATGATATGGAATACACTCAGGGGCAAAAGAAACGATACCATATAAAATACATGATAGGTCAAGCTACGAGTGATAGTTACGGCTGAATCTGGGTAAATATGTTTCTTCAAGAGCTAACTGAACTAAGTTTTTAATTTCAAAGCTATATCTGTTAACGTTTTTGAAATATTGTTGAAATAAGGGCCTTTCAAAAAACGCCGTTTTAAAATACGAGATAGGAATGAGAAAATGACCCTTTTTCTTGTTTTTAAACCAACATACAGGCTAAATACGTGAACAAATTAACTTCTACCCGGGTTTTTTATATTGATAACAGCTTATATTTATAAGATTTTTACATTTCATAATGATTGTATTCAAAATTAAAAGATTATGACCAGAAATAACATTGAAAAAGCTGTTTTCTGACCCCTCGTGTATTTGAACAGTCACAGAGTTATAAATATCATACTTTGATGTTTGAAATTCTTAGTACTTCTTCACAACTAATTTGTCTATCACAAGGGTTCGTAGTCGCATTTCATTTACAACAGGATTTTGTTCTGTACTCTTTTGGAAAGTTGGTATCGTTTCTTTTGCCCCTGAGTGTAGTTACCGACTGAAGCCGGGGTGTTCAAGTTTGATTCACGTGCGTGAGGGTTCGTCTAATTTGAAACTGAGGTAGAGGTAGGTAACTTCTTCAGACGCTAGCTCAACACTATCTACATCCAAATTGAAATTAAAATTTGTTCAATCTACACATCAACATTTTTCTTCAATAAACTGAAGTACAACAGAATTATGTGGGCCACAGCTTGAGTATTTCAATATCTAAAAGAAATGTGACGCATTTGGTAACCTTATAGTTATAATAACATATATCTGCAGTAGTTTCATAGACAATATTGATGTTTGGTTTTGTGTGTATTAAAATGTCTGTGTTCAATGGGGTTCAATGGAATGTTTAAAGAAGAATGGGCTCGAACTGTGGGAGAACGGAATGGACCTTGTGACAACTGTTTACGAAGTTTATAGACAGGAAGTGTTGTTGATAATTATAAAATGGTAGGTCGACAAAATTGTACTAAATATGATAAAAGTATGACGTCAAGTTTTAAAGTATTTTTTATCTAGTTTAAAATTATGTTTTAGCGTCGCAAAACATTCGGTGACCCCCTACTTTTATTATTATTGGATTTGTTTTGTTATTTAAATGTATACATATTAATTACTATCAATATCTAAAATATGTGCATCATTATAAAATCCTGTTGAATACGCCAAAAACGACAACAAAAATGCCCTTGTTTTTGAAAAGTGCGAAATATTAAGTCATTTTCATTTTCAATATATGTTCCTTGGACATCCCTGTACGTATTTGAATTGTCTTTTATATCATAGTTACCTTATTCATTGAAAGCGCAGTACTCAAAATTGGTTAGAAACGGCATGATTTGCCGTATTATTATTAACGCCGATAACTTTAAAAATCGTTCGGTGATCCCAAGTTTTCGTAAATGTTTTAAAACAAGACATTATAAACTTGTTATTTTAAAATATATTTGTTCACCCAATCTCTCCTAAAACGGAAGGGTGTTCCAGGGCGTTTGACATGTCCAATGTCCTCCCCGTTCTAAAATAGGACGTACCGTAAAATAGTTGGACATGATGTATAGGACCAACGTATACTTAAAACGGGATTACCGTACCTCGAACAGAATTGCCGCACTTTGACCCTTTCAAGGTCGTTCTAAAACGTACTTCAATCGGAAATCGATTTCAATGACGTTTGTGTACAGTTTTCTACACGCCAATGACGACCGCAAACAGATCAAACCCGACCATAGAACGTCAAATGGGAGTTAATTTTTCATATCAGGTTCCTACACATGTCTAAAAGTTCACACAAGGTTTATAATAAATCGTATCCCTTGTAAATACGTTTGAAACATTCTCACATAGGTCTAACTAAACTCACGAGCAAAAGAAAGTATAACACTCAGTTGTATTTATCATATGTAAAATTTTCAAAGTCAGATATCTCGAGTTTTTGACGTCGTTTTCCAAAAATGACTTGTTTGGAAAATTAGTCCAAAACATTAAATAAATAAAAGAATACCTCTACGCGGTTTTTTAAATTTAAAAAAAAAAATTTAAAAATTCAATATTAAAATTTCCCTAAATTTATTTTGACAATACACAACTTTTCATCGACATATAACACATACTCTGTGTGAAAATCAATAAATGTTCATCGTCATGCACACATTTACAACATTTTGAACATGGTAGGGGTCATGTTGGTGTAAATTTCATTTCTTACCCTAGTCTACTTTGAATGATGACATTTAAGTGAAAACATAAAACAGTCACCAATAAAGCCATTCAAACTACAGCCGAAAGGTGTTATTGTCTGCTTCCATAATCAAATGCATCTTATTTCTTTAAAATATTGAATTAATGGAAAACAAGTGAGTGTTATACTTTCTTTTGCTCGTTAGTTTACTTTTGCAGTGCAAATTGAAGGGACGGATATGAGTTCATGCGTTTTGGTTAACTCGTGGGAATTTGATTCGCATACTGAATACGTTTGCAGCTGGTGATTGAAAACGATCGAGAACGTGCTCGGTCTTTTTAGAAAAGAAGTGACAATTGTACAAAAAGCACGCACAAGGTGCCGAATGAGAAAGTAGTGTAAATGTGAATAATTCTCTGAAAACGAGTTTGTTGATTTCTAAAAGAGTACGAACGGGATTGTCTAGTTGAAAATTGATAAGTCTATGGACTTGATTAAACTGACTGAAAACGAGGTAAACAGATAATTTTAACCAATCTAAACGTATTCCAAGCTGTCAAGTGACGGGATAAACACGAGCTGGACGAACTGAGAACTGTTGATAAACGTTATTTGATAAAGTATAAACAAAATTTATCGTTTGTATCCCGTTGGAGTTTTTTTTGTGATTATGTTAAAGGGACAGTAGCACGTTTTTAGGGGCAATATAAGGTGATGTCGAGAAAATGAATATAAATGGTTCCATCTTTGAGAGGCATTTTAGAAGTTGGAATGACAATAATGCTGAGGACTATATGGATGACAATTTACTTATATATATGCCCCTACTTCCATACTCTTCCTCTGCTTGAGAACGACACTAGAATGAACAAAGAAGTTGTCATCTAAATAGTCCTCAGCATTAAGTGGTTCCAATCGAAAGGAAATGTATTCAAACTAAATGAAGCAATAATAATTCAAATATTTGACGTAAAGTTTAGAAATGCGATTCCTTTTTCGTACACAAAATAAATTCAAGTTGTTCACAAAAAATGGCCGCCAAATGGATTTTATCTGAATCCTCATACTTTGTCCACTGACTATGGGTGATTGACTTGTGTAAATGAGGTTGTTGACACGGTCAATATAAAGCATTCAGCAATAACTTATAATTACAAGTGAAATATTTAAAATATAAAATTGTCAGTTTTAATGTAAGCTGTGAAAAATAAATATTTGAAAGTGAAATATAAAAAAATATGATAAATCCAACTGAGGTGTGTAATTTCTATTGAATCAAATTTGTGAAATATTTCGGGTACCAAACATTGGCCTTAGCCGCTCGTGCTGCACGTGTATCCCGCTGACATTTCCAAGCCAGACCACAATAGTCTAGATTGCATAGCCATTGTTGGTGTGACCACAGATAACAGAAAACACAACTTTAATAACACAATATACATTTGGCACCAATGATTTTTTTAAATGATCAATATGATAAGTATAATGCAGAGTAATGTTTCTACTCAGGATTAAATAAAACTATTCATTAGGTCATGGATAACATCATCCTAGCAACTCGCTCCGTGGCCTGATGATTCGCTCACTTGGCTTGAAACCAACAGGTTACAGCCAATACAGGTTTGTACACATGTTATGGCTGCACAGAAAAGTGAGAATTTGAACAAATTTCGGAAATGTAAATAACATCGTATTACTAATGGATGTTCACGACAATACCAGATGTTCATGAAAACCTCGGCATGTGCATTCCACAGACAATATGAGTTATGGTGTGCATTTATTTCGAACTGATATATTGAATCGATATTATATTTCCGTTTGAAACATTATAAAAATGTCGTTTGAAATTGGCTCGACAACTTATTCAACTCCACTACAGTGATGAGGGTATATTGTAAATATCAGACATGAGAAATTGGAAGGGATTGATTTCATTCATTATTACAATAGCCTACCGAACGTTAGTTCACATTTACATACCTGTGCATCTAACACTTGAGGTTTCTTTACACAAGTGGAGATCAATTGAACGTTAACACAATCTTATTATAATAACAGATTAATTTTATCACGCCTTGTTATATTGAAAAGAACAAATTAAAGTCGACACAAATGAAAGTCGTATTTCATAAAGCATTTTTTCTGTAGAACAATTGAGTTTCAAAAGGTTTCTTACGAGTGGACATCATAAAAATCTCCGGCGCCATATTTGTTATTATTATATATGAATATTATATATGCTGAAGGCGCTTGTTGTTTCCCCTGGTCAATTGCATTCTTTCACCGTCCGATCATGTTTCCAATTCAACTCCCTGGGGAGTATTTAACCGGCATCTGTATGTGGCGCTCAGATTAGGGACCATTCTATGCCTCAAAGGGTACCCATTCACAGCTGGGTGAACTCAGACAAATAGTCACAGCAGTTTGTCCAACACTGCTGAACGCTGATAACCGACAGCTCGTCGTATGCACATGTTCGTGTCATCCACTGACATGAATTCGTGGAATCTTTTAAGTGCGCAGTTTTTGTTGCACTATACACTAGGGCTCCAGGGTGACACTTAACAGAGGAGAACTCTAGGTTTTTACACCTTGGCCTGGATGGAATTCAACCCCCGACCTCAGCGACGTGAGACCGGCGCTCTTTCCGACTGAGCTATCTCGTACCCATTTGTGTTGTTGTTGAAGGTTATTCTTTTTCGGGTAAACCTTATAGGGCCATATCCAATATCACAGGGACATTCTATGGAAATCCTCGGCATATTCTATGGAAATCCCTGGAATTTTCAAAAGAATGCCCCTGTCCCTTGTGAATATCCAGGGGACAACTTATACAATTCTCCCCAATTGGACTTGTAAATAGAAATTCTCGTAATATACAATTGGACCTGTAAAATTGTGACTTTTGCACAAATTATCAATGTATGATTAGAGTGGGATTCGAACCAGGGACCTCTATGATGACCTTTATCGCTTGAGCCACCGAGGATGCAGGTAAACTGATGGTAATTTTGTTATGTCATGTCGGGGGTTTGTGATTGTGTGTACTGCGAGCAACGTGCAAGCAGCTCACAATAACTGGCTGCGTTTGGATACTTTCAGTGCTTATATATTTCAAGACTTTGGACCAAAATCGTCCCTTCCTTCGTTATATATGTTACATCAAAACCTCCCCTCGGTTTTTTTTGAGAAAGTATGCCCACAGATCTTTGCCCAAACAAAACCTTTTGCTCGGTTTTGATTCTTAACATATAAACTTACTTTAGATAGTCAATATATCTCAAATATAACACAAAGACATTCAGAAGTATTTCATGATGAACTTTTCTAAACCGTTGGATCAGGCTACACATACGGAATGACGAAAACGTGTTATGTTGAATTAAATCATTTTAATTAAAAATTAAGAATTGTTGTGGGATACACTTCCAAAACTCGGCATAAAGTAAAAGCCCGACAAAATTTCGTCTCATGAAACCATCTCCTCTCATAAATCTTGACAGTTCAATAACACTGTACTGTCGATCTAAACTGCTTCGCTTCTCCTAGTTTTACCAATATTTTGAATATAAATGCACTTTTGCATATAACAAGATAAAACTAAAATCAAGAGCAAATCTTCAAACATTTTTAAAAGTTAATCAAAATTGCTGATATAAATGAAATTAAGAAACTTAAGAGCGTCATTTTATCAGAGATGCAAAGAAGTTTCCATTGGTTAATTATCATAATTTATATCATATCTATAATTCCCGTCCAAGCCAAAACAGTTTTGAAAACATGCCTACTTATTAAGGTTTTCATTTTCTGTCAGACATTTAATAAAAATGTTGATTTGTTGAATAAGGTTGGACACGCCCATTTATTACCCTGACCTTCATAGTTATTATAAGTCAAGGTCATTCATAGCTTTACGCTATTCTGACCATTCCTTAATCAATTGGAAATTGTATATAGAATAAAATCATTGGGATAGCATGTTTGGAACTTGATAAACATTCTAAAGTCATACCTGAATTAAAACACTGTATTTTAAAAACGAAATAAGACCTCACAAAAGTGCACGGAATAGCACACAGCTAAATTTACTGCGTTAATTTTCAGGGTCCATGTTATTCCGTACACCGATTTTCGGTTTAACCCTCTCACTGCCACCGAGCAGAAAAATGATTTCACCCATAAAACTTTTAAAACTTCCATTTTTAGATGTTATTTCCAACTTTGCCACATGAATTAGTTTTGTTTGCTTTTCAAAAAAAAAAAAGACAGGATAGTAAAAGAAAAATGCGAAATGTACAAATGTATGACGTTTCCCTTTTTAGCCTTATCGTATCAAAACCGAAAGAGATAATTTATGGCATCTGATTTAGATCTTGTACGTGTATATTGCCATATATGATGATTTAAAAATGAAGATATATTTATAAAAACTGTAATAAATAAAGGTCAATAACAATCTATTAGTCTGAGAGCCTAGTCCAGATTTAATTGTTCTCGTACAAATAACGCGTTGAGATTGTCACAGATGCGAAAATGTTCTTTAGTTGCTTGTGATATATGGCAGCGCAAATGAAGTCAAACTTTAAGGAAGGGTGGCTTTAAAAAATTGCCACTGACGTTCTATGTTTACAGTTATCACGAAAACGTGATAAATCATCACTGTTGGTATACTATACAGTATCTTGCAAATATGTTTGAGACAACGTTGCTGTTTTGTCAGATATTTAAAAACCAAAACATTGTTAAATACATCTTCAAGATTTGTTTAGATTAGTTATCTTTAACAATCTTTTTTTATTTAATAAAATGATCATATATTTCTGCAGGTGTACGGAATAGGTAGCTGTCGTGAACGGAAAAACCAGCAAAGTGTGCGGAATTTTCGAACAGTGATATATCTAATATATTCGTTGATACAATAAATACATAAAGTCGCAGGTTAAAACTAACAGCAGAATTTTTAGAACATTCAGCTTTGAACCAATCAAATTAAACGTTGTGCCGGGACTATTTCATTCATTTTTTGAACTTATATTCGACTGAAAAGTTGTTTTCCCTGATTCTAAATCTAAACATGTTCAATTTATTCCATGTTGTTACTATCTGTAAAGTTTCACATGTGGCGATGCAAATAATGTTTGATGAGTCAGTAAAATTGTCCGAAAGTATAGAAATTATCAATCAACAAATGACTTTGTCGTCGCGTAAAACTTTCGGCCGTGTAGAATGATATGTGACGGGTTTTCGTTCGATTGTGATGACGTCATAGTCACGAGCGGCTATGACGTTACAGAGCCTACGGAGAATTTCATAGGAATTTCAGTTTGCGCCGATTTGTATTTTGTTACCGTAGGACATGGCCGGTCACTTCAAATCAAGATATAACTTGAAAAGACGACTAGATAAAAAGTAAAACACCAACTAGACGTAAGTTTAATTTTAAATGACATTTCGCTAGGGATAATTAGCAGTGCGTAGGCATATCGGGAGTAAAGTAACGGCAAACGCGTATGAAATTTGAGATCGACTCCTTGTAAAATCCTCAATTTTGTTCAAGGATCTTAGTAATGAATTATATGGGTCTAGCAGGAAATGGGACCTGGAAAAGAGTTGTATTGGTGGTGACCTTCTAGCGACAAATATGTCAGCTCGGGTTAGACCAGGGTTATAATGTTGGTAGCGCCTTGAGCATGCACTAATGTATGGAAATGTGCGCCTAATAAATACCCATTATTATTATTATAAACAATAACCAACCCGTGACGGGGAATGACAGATCCTGTCAAAGATTAGTTTTTAGTAATACATATTTTCGAACAATAAATGACGCATAGACCGAGAGACAACTGACTCTTATTATATTCGCAAAATAAATCATTAGGTCCACAATATGATTTATAAGCCTAACTAGAAGCCATAATTTTGTATAATTAACACAAATACTGAACAAACGTATATTTAGATTTAAGATTTATAAACATTGTCATGGTTCTGTAACCTCAAAATCTTACTTAATAATTCTGCTTACAATTATTCATACAATTTACTCCGCTGGTACACCTTTTATCTTAAATATATAACGATATTTCCGTATTTTACTTCATCCTTTTGATACCTGATCTATCTACTCTCTTTTTGATGGCTAATTGCCACGTGTATAATAACTGAAATATCAGTGTTCAATTCGCTCATTCACTCAAACATAATAGGCCTCCACACAGCCGTACGCTGGCCTATAGATGTGATTTTCTTCATGGCATAAAGACACATTTAATTCCAATTTTATATATTAATATTGTTTATCATTCTCTACTTTCTTTCAACTCAAATCAATTGCTTTCTCCCAGTGCTCTACAACACCAGAACGCAAGGTAACTGCACTAAAATCCCATTGACGCCAAACGTGACGGTCAAGGGCAGATAACTCCAAACGTCAAAACTGGAACATTGTCAAATATAAAACACAGTTAATCAAATTAATTAATATCTAAAATTGCACAGACTATATAGAATACTTTTTTTTAATATTTGGAACTGTATTGTCGGCTGTCGGCTTTACGCCTAGACTATACATAACAGATGTATTGCCATATATAGAGCTGTATCGGATCGTCGGCTGTCGGCTGTCGGCTGTCGGCCACTTGCTCAGACTATACACAACAAATATATTGCTATATATAGAACTGTATCGTCGGTTGTCGGCTGTCGGCCACTTGCCCGGGCTACACCAACAAATATATTGCTATATATAGAACTGTATCGTCGGTTGTCGGCTGTCGGCCACTTGCCCAGGCTACACCAACAAATAACTTTATATACTAGAGAATTCAATTTTCATATAGTCAATTTACATGTTGGAATATATGTGTGAATGTAACGATAAATTTAAACTGTATATGATGTTTATTCTATTAAAGAGCATAATATTCATACACAGTTCATACATATTTAACCTTTGTAGGTTTTATTTTAATAAACATATGTACACGATCCTTGAAAATTTCGTGTCGTCTTACATGAAGTTCTTGCCATTTCTGTTAACAGTTACAGTTACAGTTACAGACTTGATGGTTATAAATTGAGTTTTCAGAGTTTGCAGAAAAGAGTTATGATTTTTCACCCAAAATATCGTTAACAAGCTTTTGGGAATAGGATGATCAAGTAATGCATTCAACACGTGGCTGTCTAAGATTGTTCAGACGTTATATAAAGTTTGTCTTCCTGTTATGCGGTTGGAAAAGTTAGTTATTATGAAATGTTCATGATCAAATGCAATAAACTTATTTGATTGCTTAACAATTTGTTGTTGATTTATTTGTCGAACTGAAGTAACTGACACAATTCATTAGTGTTTTATATTTTCCTCAACTCCGTTACATGAAGTTTTGTCCAGTAGGTTGGTAGAAGAAATCAATTTTGCAATTTAATTTCAACAATATGTGATCAATCATGTACCTGTATGTCAGTGTAAATGATTGAGCCATCATTTGTGAAAATTCAAGCATTATCATAAATTTATGTATTGATAATATCGGGTAGTAAGGATATCAAAAAAATTAAGAGTGTGGATTTGAAACCTTAAAGCCGTTATACTGAATTTATTCAATGCAATTGATGTTATATTTCTGCACAACAGTAATCGAAATAATAGTGCTTAACTATTTAGCATGACGGATTTTGGTTCTGAGAGAAATTAATTTTCTTAAAATTGAATTATTTGAGCTGTAACGAAGTTGAGTGGTACTAAATTTTGGTAATCAAAACTGAGTAAAAATGTCAAATGGGAATTGAAAAAAACACTGCTGACATTGGATATTGCTAGACGACCACATACACTTCAGAATGGCGGTAAGAAACATCAGCAAATAAGAAACACATATTTTAACATTTCCAGATGTCAATTTGTACTTCTTAAAAAATTTCACCCACAAAGTATTATGGAAAAAACCCTGAAGATGAGAATTTGCCTTTCAAATTTCAAATAAACTTCTAAAACTTCTTAAGACATGGACAATCCAATCTCTCATCGCAGAGGTAGACATGGAACATGCAGTCCCTCATCGTACAAGTAGACATGAAAAATCCAATCTTTCATCGTAGAGGTACATGTAGATCAAGTCCTTAACATGAAACCAGCTTGATCTTCCTTTGTGGCGAGTGAATGGGAAATTGGGGTGCCACAGGCTTTGGTGAATAGATATGAAGGATGTACATTGTACATGTATAATATTTTTAGAAATTGGTATTGAAAATTCCATCTTTAACACATGGAAACGTATGATAAAATGTTTTTCAAGTTAATTCTCAACCATTATTATAACACAAAATGTCTCAATAATAGCCATGATTTTTCTTCAAGCCTCTTTCTACAGAATTGAAATATGTAAATTGTTTTCATGCAAAACAGATTGATCTCAACTTGTCTAAAGGCATTTTTAACATATCAATAACTTTCATTTAAAACATCGTGGTTTCCAATTTCATACGTTCTTTTGTTATCCGACACTTTATGGTTCCGCTATGTCTGTAGATAAATTGAATTGAATAATTTATCTTGGTGAAAGCAGCATATTAAAGTATAAGATGCCTTGCCAGAAGAAAAACACAATAATGTTAATAATGTATTCTGAAGTGATCTATTCTAAGCTTGTCTTTTTATACTTATTCTAATGAACACATTCTTATGAACACATTCTCTATCTTATTATAATATACTTTAAGCACGCTATCTTTTGCATCTTTGTAAGTTATTTTCTGTTCAATCAACTAAATTTAATGTTCACGTATACATTTTCGCATTTACCTAGGGAAAAACGATAATCACACAGCGACCAGTTATTAGCTGGAGCATTATGTAAACCTTAACGGATTCCGGAATAGGATATTGCTGTCGCATCTATTCCGTTGTTAAGAAGCAAAGAGTAACATGATTCTGAATGTAAGTTCATGAATTATTATTGGAGACAGATAGTCTTGTAGTATGAAGTATGTAACAGAAATATTCAGGAAAAAGGTCATTAGATCAGACAGATGCTGAGTCGAAATAACTCTTAAAAGTTTCGTGAAATTCTATACATAACTCGACAAGCAGAGAAATGAGCGTAGCGCAGAACAAGACCATTACCAACAGGAATGATTTTTTTTTCTACAATTAATCGAACAAATTATTGAAATTATGAAGATTTATTATTGTTCAATAATAATAAAAAGGCTGGTTATTTGACCCTGCGCCCTTGCTTAAATGATAAGATTCATGTGCAAAATTTAAAATATATTATTCATATGAATAACGCCGCTGATGGCTGAAACATTTCCCAAGCGGCGTAAAACATTAACTCACTCACTCATACACGTGTATGAATAGTCTTTCTGCAAAAAATTCGTTGGACAGTGAGACGGATAGAAGGAATCGTTGCATTTAGTTTTTACCCTCGACTGTTGGTCGGGCGTATAGCTGAATCTGCTCATGATTCTTTCATAATCCTTAATCAAACGTGGAAGTTTCAATTCATCTAACGGTATGCACAGAGCCAATAAATATAATTCTTGCTCCCGTGACGACCACAATAACTCATAGTTAAGATAATGTTCTCGTGGGTCTTCACTACACCGCCAGTAACCTGTCATTCCAGTATTATGAATAAACAACTTTCGTCTGTAAATCACACATACATATGGCCGATAACATTCTCTCCCCACAGAGGTAGATCAAGTCATTAAATGTTGATGATGTATCAACTTTTCATGACTTGATCTGCCTCTGTGGGGAGAGAATGGGCCGATAATGGATGTATTGGATATCATGATACACCGCTTGATATTTGATAATATCTTTTTTTCAATGATTCATGAGGACACGAGTAGTTAGTTGTTAACATGATGTAATCAATTCCAATTTCAAGGGAATTGAATATTCAATTCAATATAGGAATATTACTTGGGTGTATTTTATTCTTGTATTCATTTTTCATACTAATTCATAGTGTTTTTTCTACATGTACACGTGTCGAGGCGTCATCAGGTACACTGGATGTTTATCATGAACACCATCAATGATCATAATTATTATATCCGACATTTCTGAAATTTTAAAAGTTTCTTTGCATCAAAGATACTCAATAAAATTGTATGTTTTCAAGACAAGACATTCGCAAAAGCAGGCAAATGTTGGAAACAAACTTGTTACTTTGAACCTGTTTGTGTCCCCTTAGTCAGCTAGTCGTATTAAGACCAGTGAGGTCAATTATGGAATTATGTGAATCTTTATTTGTTCTCTTACTATGGTTGATTTGTCTGTGAAATAAGATTTTTGACACTGTCATTATAATACATTTAGCATTTACGTACAATTATCGGTGACAATTTGAAACTATAAATTCTGCCAAAAAACGTGTTACTGTCCCTTTAAAATGGCGTTTTCTATAAACTGTAATGCCAATGCCATCTATTACGGTAGATTGTAAAGCACTCCCGTGAACACTGCATCGGAATGCACGTTTCAGTGGGTAACTGTTACTAAATGTAAATGTGATTGGATTCCTAATTGACAAAATATATGATATTGTTTAGGAATGCAAGGTATCTCAAGTGTTATGGATATGCAACTTCTTTATTACAGACTTTCAACATTTCAAACGTACATGTATTTCATGATTTTGGCTGTGATGTGTACCATAGAGGAGTTGGTAACTGTTACTAAATGTAAATGTGATTGGATTCCTAATTGACAAAATATATGATATTGTTTAGGAATGCAAGGTATCTCAAGTATTATGGATATGCAACTTCTTTATTACAGACTTTCAACATTTCAAACGTACATGTATTTCATGATTTTGGCTGTGATGTGTACCATAGAGGAACTTCACAATATGTCATGTGTACTTTGTCTAAGTGGAAGTGTTTGAAGATCAATTGTGTATTTAAGAAAAAATAGAGCCATTGGCTCTGTAGCTCATCAGGCTTTACATTTGATTTTGCTTTAGGGTGTGGCCAATGTGGTTCCCCCCTGGGGACACAGGCCCAGCAAAGCTACAATTTATAATCCGCACATGCCAATGAGTCTGTACACAAAGTTTCAGTTTTCTAGACCTTATGGTTCTTGAGAAGATGAAAATAGCATTTTAGAGTTTGGCCCTTGTGACCCCTATTTGGGGCCACAGGGCCACACAAGCTACAATTTATAATCCTCAATAGCCAAGGAGTCTGTACACAAAGTTTCAGCTTTCTAGGCATTATGCTTCTGGAGAAGAAGATGAAAATAGATTTTAAGGGTGTGACCCTTATTAGGGGCCGCAGGTCCATAAAAGCTACAATTTATAATCCTCACTAGCCAAGGAGTCTGTACACTAAGTTTCTAGGCCTTGCGGAAATTCCACAAAGTTTACGGACGGACTGACGGACGGCAGACACCATGCCTGTGTCCGATGGTCTGTTTTCCCCCAGCTTGCCCTTTGATAAGCCAGAGACACAATCTACCCTTCAGTCTGAAGCATCGACCGGTCTTGAGAAACCTGTGAGTCAGTCAGTTTCCTCAGCTTCAGTTTCAACAGCTTCAATTCATCCTGAACAAACGTTAACGGAATTGAACGCTGAAGCTGAGGATGGTGACTTGGCAGATTTAGCACTATCAATGCTTCAAAATAAAGTGGAAGCACCAATACTTCAAATGTCCCCTCCTGTCGCTTCACCACCTCCAGCTATTTCACAATTCTCCGCAAGCAATGTGTTAACTGAATTATCCAATGGTGGGTCTCGTTAGTTGGAATGCTGATTTGGATGAAATTTTTTCAATTCCAAAGGTTGAGGCCACACCGCAAAGTACTTCTACCTCAAATCGACGTGCCATCACAGGCCACAGAATTTTGACCAGTGAGGAAGTTTTAAATAACAAACGCGAAGCGGTGCGACTTAAAGAACAACAACAAAAGCAAAAAGAGAACCGACAGAAAAAATGTGCCGAGAATCAGGAAAGGGTTAAAGCAAACAAGAATTTAAAAGTTTAAATGACTACTATATCAAAACTTCCTTACGGGTCAAAAGTCTGTGGTTTGATTCTTATACTTGCATGTTGTCAATTGAAATTGTTTCCGGTGCCAGATCTTTGGTTGCTATACGTGCAGTTCCAATTTATGATAAATAATGTTTTTACTTCGCAGGATTGTAGATGAATGAAAATGCAAAAATGTTTGAATGATGTTTAGCAGTCCCAGGTCGTGTTTTATGATGAAGGTTAAAATATTACTATTAGTCAAAATCTTAACTTATATGTTGTTTCAGAATGAAAAACGTAATCATTAAGCCGGTGTATGCTGTTGGAATGTCGCATTATGGTTCAACACAACTAAGAGTTGGATGCACATACATGGCTCGCAGAGAGGAAAACAATATCCATGACGCAAATGCGGTCGCATTGTTTGATGGCAATAGGAAAGTTGCGTATTTAAAGAGACACTCTGCGGTTTTGATAGCTAAGCTAATGGACAGTGATGTCTCCCACACTGGATTGTTTTATGTTAAACCAGCTGTTCCCGCAGAATTTGTAAACAGAAGGATGGGCTTTGTCAAAGATGTAATATTGGGTTTAAATCTTATGATGACAAAATCCGTAAAGTGCGGTCAATATTTGTCACGTCTTCGTCAGATCAACATCTTACAATAAAAGATGGTTTGTAACCGACGCATGACCTGGGACATTTCATTATAATGTCATTAACTTCACTTTTAAAGTCTGCATAGGCTAAGAACTACTTAGCATTTTGTTCCCATGCTGTTGTTTCACTGTTTTCAATTGTTCACTGTGATCGATGTTAATGCCGATTGTATCTGTATTTGATCGATGTTAAAATATCATCCAAATGAATTTGGAAATTTGTTGTTTTTCTTTGTTTGGTGAACGATGGCTGTCTTGTATGACATTGAATATAAAGTGAAAAGAAAACACACTTTCCAATGATGGATTTGTAGCTCAAAGTCTTGTTAAAATGCTGTGTTCATTCAATGTTCTGCGTTGCCAAAACTGTACCATCAAATCCAAGTTTTTTTAAAACACTGTTGGGGGTCGGAATTTTACACACTTGGGTAGGTGATTCGCAGTAGGGGTCGGAATTAGACACTCCACGTGGTCGGAATAAACCGGAAGGTGGTCGGGATAATACACTGTACAGTAGTCGTACAAATACGTTTGTAACACTCTCATACGTCCATCCATGCCGCATATGAAGATGTGAACGATCAGTTCATTGGTTACTACGAGTTCTTTTCTTTGCAGGGTTGCCCACGCCACTTGGAGCCTGTGCTGCGCAGTGAGGAGTTCTTAGGGGGTCGGAATATGGCGTATGTACCCTAACCATGTTGAATTTTTTTTTATTATAGATAAAACAAAATAGAGCCATGTGCTCTGTAGCTCATCAGATGGAATGGTTTGTTAAGGTTTTGACCCCTGTGACCCCATTTGGGGTCATGGGGTAACACAATCTACAATTTAGAATCCCCTTTGGCTAAGGAGTCTACACACAACTTTTCAGCTCTTCAGACCTTTTGGAACTGGAGAAGATAAAAATAGTTTTTTAAGGTTTTGACCCATGTGAAAAGTTTACGGATGGACGGACGCCATAAGCCCATCGGGTCTTTGCGACTTGATGAGCTACAAATGCAGGCCAAATCATACATCAGAGGGAGGGTGTACAGATGCGGAAGATGCGATGACCCTGCTGAGAAATACAGAGTTCACAATCATTTCTTCAAAAATCACATTCCCCTTGACCAGGGCCCGTATTATTGCACGTTATGCAACTCTAGAAGTGAGTCTAAGGATGAGCTAGAGAGGCATGTGCTCGGTAACGCAGAGCATGTTGAGAGAGTGAAGAGGCTCGAAGCAGAAGGCGTCACCTCCATGGGTCCATGCAGCCTTACAAACTCAAGGGGAACGAAATGTAAAGCTTACGTCAGAGGAATCCGCCAAAGTGTGGTCCCAGAGTCAAAAGAGGAGAGGCAGCTCGTCGAGCGATCGCGCGTCACCAGCTCTTCACCTTCAGACAGCCAAGGGAACAGGAGGCTCGTAACGTCGGACACACCTGCAGTGCCAACGGCCAATGAAGACGTACACTGCCTTTTTGAAGATTTCACCCCAAAACAACTTTAGTTACGATCATCCCAATATGGCGGCAGATAATCAGTTCGAAACTTTTCACGCGATATTCTAGTTGTTCAGATACATTCAGGTAAATTCAATAATGCGCTTAGAAACAGGTTGACGTGGAGACGAGATTTTTGCTGAGTTTTCCCTCTGAATATTTAGTTTAAATAGTTTTTAAATGGAAATAATTTGACTGGAATAGTTTGACAACTGAGAAAGTTTGTCACATTAACCTTGCAGTTAAGTTATTTATTGATTGATTTCATTACATCAGGTACAATAAGCCTATCAACAAAATGATTTGTTTAGATCGATCTAAATCAAGCACGGAAGTTAAGTGTGGAGTGTACAACAAGACCATGTTAAAAACACCTCTCAATCCTCATAAAAAAAGGGATTTGGATTTCCAGTGTGAAATTTGTCCCAAGAATTATTTTCTAGTGAGATTCTAAATGAGCATGTTGTTAAACATCATAAGGGCAGAGATGTGTGTCAATGTTATGAATGCGGGTCATGCTTTTCTTCAGGGGAATGCGGTAGCAGATTAAGCTTCATGAGGATAACGTCTTTCCCTGCGAGACTGTCAGAAGCATTTCCAAACAACAGTTCAGCGGCAAAGGCATGGAGAGACCCACAGGAAAATATTTGCTTGTGAAAGTTACTCACGGAAATTTGCTTCCATGCGTGAGCTTACTAGTCATAACATTGTACACATGATACCACTGTTCTTCTTCTCCAGATGCATAAGGTAAAAATAAGCTGAAACTTTGTGTACGGACTCCTTGGCTAGTAGCGATCATAACTTATAGCTTTTGTGGCTCTGTGGTCCCTAATAAGGGTCACAGGGGCCACGTCCTTAGACTCCTTGACTAGTTAGGATTAAAAATTGTAATAAAACGTATTTTCTAAAAAAATTTCTCTAGAAGCTTAAGGATTAGAAAGCTGAAGCCTTGTCTACAGACTCCTAACTTAAATACATTGTACATTTTGTCACACTGTGGCCTGAGGTGGGAACCAGATTTGCCACACCCTAAAGCAAAATTGACATGAAGCCTGATGAGCTACATTCTCTCCCCACAGAGGCAGATCAAGTCATGTTGATTTAGCCTCTGTTCCATTACGCCGAAATCCGTGGGTTCCGGCAGTTTCCCCTGGCGGAAAAAAACTGCATCACATTACATTTGAATTTCTTCAGCAAATGATAACGCTTCTCGCATGAAAAGGGTGGTTCATATCACACTGCTTTTGCCTTGATTCAGTAGCCTAAACGGTGATTTAAGAACAGCGTCGCTGATTGCACAACTAACTTTGATTGCCTCCAATCAGACATCTCCCATTCTATCTCACAAACTCGGCGTAATAGAACAGAGGCTAAATCAACATGACTTGATCTGCTTCTGGTGGGGAGAGAATGGATGAGCTACAGAGCCAATGGTATTACCAATTATCATATAATGGAGGGTGTTATCGATGCAATAGAGCTTTTTGATAAACTTGGTATCCGATTGCCTCAAAATCTGATAAAGATGCTAATTAGGTCAAAGCACGAACTATTTTCTCAAAACTGCATGCATGTCATGCGAGTCCTAAAACGGTCGCTATAACCATTGAAAACGTAATTGGGAGTTTTCAGGTTGTGTTTTTGTTCGAATAAAAATGAGTTAACAAAATCCGTCAGGGTAACCTTATCACGCATTCGCATTCTACAAATAGCTTGTTAATCGAAGCATCTGAAATTGTTTTCATCGGCGTTCACACCAAAAACAACGATATGCAGCTTACAATATACCGGCTATCAAACAAAATATGTGCTTCAATATTTTCGCGAGTAACATAGGCCTAGACATTCTCTCCCCACAGAGGCAGATCAAGTCATGTTGATTTAGCCGCTGTTCTATTCCGACGAGTTTGTGGGATAGAAAGGGAGATGCCTGATTTGAGGCAATCAAAATTAGTTGTGCAATCAGCGACGCTGTTCTTAAATCATCAGTTTGGCTACTGAAACAAGGCGAAGGCATTGTGAAATGAACCACCCTTTCCATGCGAGAAGCCTTGTAATTTGATAAAGAAATTCAAATGTATTGAGATGAAAGTTTTTCCGGCAGGGGAAACTGCCGGAACCCACGGATTTCGGCGTAATAGAACAGAGGCTAAATCAACATGACTTGATCTGCCTCTGTGGGGAGAGAATGAGGCCTAGACCGCTTTGACCGTGTCAGATCTATTACTGGAGTGGTGCCTTTTGCTATTTTGGTTATTTTGAATTTTTTTGTTTCTGGTTTCCATGGAAACAGTTTGAACTTAGTGCATCTAAGGGGATGCTTTAGTTTCCGGACCATATCTCCAAAACCTTTCAATATTTTTTAACGAAACTTGGTATGTGGTTAGATCTAGTAATGGAGTGGTGCCTTTTGCTATTTTGGTTATTCTGAATTTTTCATGTTTTAGCTCATCTGGTCTGTAAGGCCCGATGTGCTTATGGCATGGCATGGTGTCCGTCCGTCCGTCCGTCCATCCGTCCGTAAACTTTGTGGAATTTCGACTTCTTCTCCAGAACCATAAGGCTTAGAAAGCTGAAACATTGTGTACAGACTCCTTGACTAGTGAGGATTATAACTTGTAGCTTTGGTGGCCCTGTGGCCCCTATTAAGGGCCACAGGGGCCACGCTCTAAAAACCTATTTTCATCTTCTTCTCCAGAAGCATAAGACCTAGAAAGCTGAAACTTTGTGTACAGACTCCTTGGCTAGTGGGGATTATAAATTGTAGCTTCGGTGGCCCTGTGACCCCTAATAAGGGCCACAGGGGCCACACCCTAAACACCTATTTTCATCTTCTTCTCCAGAACAATTAGGCCTAGAAAGCTGAAACTTTGTGTACAGACTCCTTGGCTAGTGAGAATTATAAATTGTAGCTTTGGTGGCCCTGTGACCCCCATTAAGGGCCACAGGGGCTACGCTCTAAAAACCTATTTTCACCTTATCTCCAGAAGCATAAGGCCTAGAAAGCTGAAACTTTGTGTACAGACTCCTTGGCTAGTGAGGATAATAAATTGTAGCTTTGGTGGCCATTTGACCCCTAATAAGGGCCACAGGGACCACACCCTAAAAACCTATTTTCATCTTCTTCTCCAGAACCCTTAGGCGTAGAAAGCTGAAACTTTGTGTACAGACTCCTTGGCTAGTGAGGATCATAAATTGTAGCTTAGGTGGCCCTGCGACCCCAAATAAGGGCCACACCCTAAAAAACCTATTTTCATCTTCTTCTCCAAAACTTAAGGCCTAGAAAGCTGAAACTTTGTGTACAGACTCCTTGGCTAGTGAGAATTATAAATTGTAGCTTTGGTCGACCTGTGACCCCTAATAAGGGCCACAGGGTCCACGCCCTAAAAACCTATTTTCATCTTCTTCTCCAGAACCATAAGGCCTAGAAAGCTGAAACTTTGTAAGGATTATGAATTGTAGCTTTGGTGACCATGTTGCCCCTTAAAAAGGCACAGGAACGTCCTTAAAATCTATTTTCATCTTCTTCTCCTGAAGTATCAGGCCTAGAAAACTGAATAGGGGACTCTCAATATTTATGCATGCATACGACCCCTGACCTTTTCGAATTCAAAACGAGACGATGCCTGCCCCTCTCCTTCCGGTTCGGTTAACATGGCTGCCTTTCACTGCTGTGTTCCACAGTGCGTGTCCGATTCTCGGCGGTGCAGCCAGAACCTTGTATCTTTCCACCGATTTCTTAAGAATTCCGACATCAGGAAGCAATGGATAATTAAAATCCGCCGTGATGAGGGCCCATTCTTTCAGGTATATCCGTAGAAAAGTTTGTTATCAGTCAAACGTATTTGAATCGTGCTAAATATAAACTTCATACTCGTCAACCTTCGTCAGTTATGTCTAGTGAAGTGAAACGAATTGGCAAACATTTCATATCAATCTGTGTGAATGTGGGTATTGGTTTGAGTCTGGTGCCCAATATGAATTTATATAGGGCTGATCGTGACTAGATCATTTATAAGATTAAATATCACTGAATATATGCAGATATGTACGTTCAATTGAACCGTGTTCATGGTGTTTTTTCCCCACTTGACATGTCATGATTATCGTTACTGAAATTAATAAATTATTCCTTCACCTTCAGGAATCAACTTTCATTTACCAAATTGGAAATTAAAGTGGATGTTTCACCTTGGAAATTACCAAAAAAATCATACTTAAGGGATGGAAATACTGTAACGCCAAGTAGGGTAGGGTATCATAAACAACTCTATTTCCCGTAAGTAACTAGTATATTGTTCTGGTGTGTGAAAACTAAGTGTGTAAACTCTAATGGTAGCTGACTTTGTTTACATTAAAACTACAACTACTATTATGAATACTACGCCCCGCCTACTTGTGTTATGTTACGAGTTCGCTTGTTACTCCCAAGAAAAATACTCTGTTGATATTAACTTATTCATGAAAATGTCTTAGAAAGATAAACTAATGATATTTCAACTGGTCTTATTCAATTCAAGTTCATTAACTTTGACTTCTGTCATTCACGTCTGGTACTTCGGTACCAATGCAAAGTGCTAGATCACTGTGCCCGTCAGCCATTTTAAGTCTAAGTTATCGTAGCTTCTGATTGGTCAATTCCTGGCATGACCACTCTTTGACCCTTATGACCTGGCATCGATGAATATTTAATGAGGTAGCTGACGGACACTAATGGCTAGAACTTAGCATTGGTAGCGAAGCCCGCGAAACTTAAAAGTTCTCGTATCTCAAAACTTCTCAAACAACAAACATAGAACTTTATGGAAAACACAAGAGATTTTTATGAGCAACAATAATAATTTATTGACATGACAACATAATTATAAATACATATTCAAATTGTGACTTTTAATAAAAACCTAACTTGGTGCATCTTAATCATGACGTCGAAAACTAAAGTACCAACTGAGATTGATTTAACTTATTAAAATTCCCCAAACTTATTATAATTAATCACTTATAAATCCTAGTTACATTTACAAATTAGTCTGACATCTTTAAGTTAAATTCCTGGAGAAAACTCCGTCATCCTCACCTTGCTGGCTGGAGCTGTACTGGCTGCTTAATATAGCGATCCTTTTACCAAATGCAAGCCCCGAATGACCACTGCCCACCCCTTTTATAGTAAATTATCATGACGTCACAATCAAGATGCACCCGCTGCAGAGATCACATGACCATGCGAAGGACGACCTAAAGAAAATGGCGGCGCCCGTGAAAAACCTTATCATCCCTACGCTAATTGACTATCCTATCGACTATCGGGCTTACTTATATTTACAAACATAACGGTAAGATAATAAAATGACGTTTTAGCTAACCTATAACTAATTTAAAGATGTACATTTGTCTTCTTAAAAATCTTCTAAAAATCTACCCTAACGCTCGACCGGAAGTGAAATGGACATTCGATTTGACATCTCGTTAGTAATGACGTAATTAGTTGCACGTTTTAAGAATGAAATAATGCTACCCTATTGCGCTTCAACTTTCCCCCCCTAAGAAAAATAATGCGTCCTCGCATTGTAAGTAAGGTCACGTGATCCCGTATTTACCTAACCCTAAATGACGATCTGTCTTTGGTTGTACGCCTTGTGATGCGGATCTGTCTAAGGATGTACCGACACCACCTCCCTGAACACTAAGAAATTGCAGCGATATCCCTATTAATATAAAATATAGAACAATAGAAATAATGAGAAAGCAAAACATATAAGTACATAAATATATAAATATATCACATCAGCGGTTTTTATATACAATTAATATTTTTACATGATAAAATTTAATATTTACAATTGATAAATTTTAATATAATATTTAAACTTTTAAAACATACAAATTTAAATTCTTACACTTGATTGATTGATAATTACAGAACAATAACATAATGTCTTATGGAGCATGGAGGATGAGGGAGGAGGGGAGGAGGTGAGGGAGAGGAATGGAAAAGTGGATCTACTCTTCTTTGGCCGGGGTCCACCATTCCACTACCGACACTGAGATGTGTCGGTAGCCCCGGCCACCAGGGATCTCCTCCCTCCTCTTCTCCTGACGGTGGCGCTTGACACCCTGGGGCCAGTTAAATATGTTGTTGGGGTCCCCCCTCCTCTTCCTCCACTTCTTTTTCTTTCTTCCTCCTCCCTAAGCTCTCTTTCTCTTCTTTCTTTTAGTCTCCTCTCTTCCCGTTCCCTCATTCTTCTCCTCTCTCTTTCTCTTCTTCTCTCTTCCTCCTCTTTTTCCTTTCTCCCTCTTCTTCTTCTTTCTTCCTCCTCTTTTTCCTTTCTCCCTCGTCTTCTTCTTTCTTCCTCCTCCTCCTTCTCTATCTCTTCTTCCTTTTTCTCCTTTCTTCTCCTTTTCTTCTTTCTTTTCCTCCTTCTTCTCCTTCTCTTTCTCCTCTTCCTTCTCTTTTTCTCCTTTCCTTCTTTCTTTTCTTCCTCGTTCTCTTCTTCCTCCTTCCTCTTCCTCTTTCTTCGCTTCCTTCTTCTTCTCCTCTTCCTTCTTCTCCTCCCTCTTCTCCAATTCTACTCTCCTCCTATCTTCCTCTCCTGGCTTGTTCTTCTTGTTCCTCCTACAATTTCCGGAGGAAGAGGAGGAGGAGGAGGACGACGACGACACGGAACCCATGTCGTCCTCAGAGGAGGAGGAGGAGGAAGATGTGATGAATTCTTTCGACTTAACTTTTCTTGTACCGTTCCTTGTCTTTGGTACCGTCAGGTCTGCATGTTCATCTCTCTTGTGATTGTTCATAGACGTCACTCGGTCAGTCCTGAAGGAGCACTTGCTACACTCCAGATCCTTTGCTGTGTCCTTCCCCTGGGCCAGGGTGACATGATTTACTAACCCTCCTACGGTCACGAAGACCTGGGTACATTTTGTACATTTCAGAGATTTTCCAAGGGGATACATCTGCAACAATAAATAAGCATGTTTGTAAATATTTATCAAGTTTTAAGTTCAAAATTTCCCTCCCATATCAGCTCAGTTGGTACTATAAATTAATTTTATAATATATAGTCCTGTAGGTAGCCTGGACGCCTACGGGTACGTCTTGAACCGTAGCCACAAACCTCTTCAACAGGTAAGTTGTCTTCCAGTACAGGTAACATTTCTACTGTAGATTCTTCGCAGCTGTCTTCTGCAGGTAAGTTTTGCGTCTGACTTATGATGGTTGACTCATATGTTTCGCCTCGCGAAGTAGCCGGTTTCATACGGTCAACGTGAATTACTTGAGGTTTCCCTCTTAAACCGCAGTTTACTCGGTAATTTACTTCACTGAGTTTGTCTTTTATTTTAAAAGGTCCTCTCCAAAAACATTGAAGTTTTGGGCAAACACCTACTTTCCTATGTGGAAAATATACCCAAACATTGTTTCCAACTTTATACATAGAAGTTTTAGTATGTTTGTCATAGTACTTTTTCTGTCTTAATTGATTTTGTTTCAGGTGTTTCCTGGCCAGGACAAATACATCTTCCAGACGGTCTTTTACATCATTTACCCACTGATGGGTTGAAGTGACATTATCTTGGATTGGGAGGCCTACAAACATATCAACTGGCAGATTTATTTCTCTCCCTAGCATCAATAAGTTAGGGGTAAAGTTAGTACTTTCATGTACCGTTGAACGGTAAGCAATGGTGAGATAAGGTAAGTAGAAGTCCCATTCTCTCTGATTTTCACTTACAAATGCACTTAACATAGCCTCCAGTGTTCTGTTGAATCTCTCAACCATCCCGTCAGATCTTGGATGAAATGGTGTTGTCCTAGTTTTATGAATGTTAAGTAGTTGAGACATGCCCTGAAATAATTTAGACTCAAATTGTCTCCCCTGGTCAGTATGGATCTGTCTGGGTATACCAAACTTAGTGATGAAATTTTCAACTAGAGTCTCTGCGACAGTTATCTCACAAGATACTCGAAAGCAGAAATCTGACTCTTTCTCATGTTCACAAGGTAAGATATTTTCTCCTATCTCCAAAGAACCATCCCCCATGTTCAAATTACATGCATTTTCTTTCAGGAAGTCAAGTCCCAGAATGCCCTGGTTTCCTATTTCAGCTACCCAAAATTCATGTTTACAGGTGTGTTCTCCCAACTTTATCTGGAAATGTCCTTTACCCAGAAGATTAAGTGGTTTTCCATCAGCCTGCAATATCTTCTCAGAAGAAGCCTCTAAACTAGGTTTCTTATCGTTGTGAAGTTGTGAATAACTTTTAACAGACATTAATGATACAGATGCCCCAGTATCTATCAACATAGAAAACTTTGAACCATTAATAACAACAGGAACATAGATTCCGGAAGCATCACAATTATCATTTATTCTACAAAAGGGTCCTTTGTCCTCAGCCTTACTCTGACCCGTGAGTGCGGCTGACTCTAGTTTCCCGAGTTTTGTCTGTACAAAACTGGACAGTCACGTTTATAGTGACCTTTCTGATTACAGTGAAAACATTCTATATCCATGTGTTTATTGAATGATCTTTTTCTGTTCTGCGTCCCCATAGAATTTCCCTGAACAATCTGAGTGAGACTTGCTACCGCCTTAGCTAATTCTGACACCTGAGATTTTAAATCTTCATCTCTTGTATCCCCTAACACCCTGGCCATCTTACGTCCACCTTGATGTTGAATTTCTGCATGCTGGAAAGCCTCTAACTCTACAGCTAACTGAACTGCCTCATCCAGAGTCCTAGGTCTAGACTGCTGTACCCTTAGCCTCATTTCAGAATCCTGAAGAGCCTCAATGAAAAGATCTTTGGCCAAGATTTCTACAAGTTCAATATTAGCGTCCGGATATGCCATAGTAGCAAGTCTTCTTACACTCTGCCCCAACTCAGACAAAGTTTCATCTCTATGTCTACTTCTACTTTTCAGCTGCACTTTATTCAGTTCTGTCTGATTGCTAGGAGCAAATCTTTTTCTCAAAGCTTGTACTAGCTTATTATAATCAAGTCTGTGAGAAGAAGGTAAGTTCCCTAACACCTGTTGAGCAGAGCCACGCAGCTGCACAGCAAGGTAAGTTGCTTTTTGGACTTCATCCCAGTGGTTTAATTCTGCTACCATTTCAAAATGAACTTTAAAGTCAAGAAAGGAGCTAGATCCATCAAAAGTCATGGGTAAGATAGTTGGCTTATCCCGGACAACCCTCCGTTCAGAGTTAGAGATCCCATTAGATCCTGCCCTCATTGATATCCTAGAAGCTGGTCGGTCCCCTAGCAGACTATCAACAAGTTCACGACAGTTTGTCTTCCCCTGAAACTGGTCATCCGTAAAACTGAGGCGACGCTTTGCCTCGAAATTACCCCGTGGAATTCTGGGGCCCACAGCAATTCCACTAACCTCACCCGGCCTCCTAGGTGAAACCCCTCTTAGCTCGCCCTGGCCTACCCGAGATATAAAACCGCTCTCAATTTCTCTATCCCACCGCTGCCACCAAAAATCTATGTAAGGGTAGGGTATCATAAACAACTCTATTTCCCGTAAGTAACTAGTATATTGTTCTGGTGTGTGCAAACTAAGTGTGTAAACTCTAATGGTAGCGTGACTTTGTTTACATTAAAACTACAACTACTATTATGAATACTACGCCCCGCCTACTTGTGTTATGTTACGAGTTCGCTTGTTACTCCAAGAAAAATACTTTGTTGATATTAACTTATTCATGAAAATGTCTTAGAAAGATAAACTAATGATATTTCAACTGATCTTATTCAATTCAAGTTCATTAACTTTGACTTCTGTCATTCACGTCTGGTACTTCGGTACCAATGCAAAGTGCTAGATCACTGTGCCCGTCAGCCATTTTAAGTCTAAGTTATCGTAGCTTCTGATTGGTCGATTCCTGGCATGACCACTCTTTGACCCTTATGACCTGGCATCGATGAATATTTAATGAGGTAGCTGACGGACACTAATGGCTAGAACTTAGCATTGGTAGCGAAGTCCGCGAAACTTAAAAGTTCTCGTTTCTCAAAAACTTCTCAAACAACAAACATAGAACTTTATGGAAAACACAAGATATTTTTATGAGCAACAATAATAATTTATTTACATGACAACATATTTATAAATACATATTCAAATTGTGACTTTTAATAAAAACCTAACTTGGTGCATCTTAATCATGACGTCGAAAACTAAAGTACCAACTGAGATTGATTTAACTTATTAAAATTCCCCAAACTTATTATAATTAATCACTTATAAATCCTAGTTACATTTACAAATTAGTCTGACATCTTTAAGTTAAATTCCTGGAGAAAACTCTGTCATCCTCACCTTGCTGGCTGGAGCTGTACCGGCTGCTTAATATAGCGATCCTTTTACCAAATGCAAGCCCCGAATGACCACTGCCCACCCCTTTTATAGTAAATTATCATGACGTCACAATCAAGATGCACCCGCTGCAGAGATCACATGACCATGCGAAGGACGACCTAAAGAAAATGGCGGCGCCCGTGAAAAACCTTATCATCCCTACGCTAATTGACTATCCTAACGACTATCGGGCTTACTTATATTTACAAACATAACGATAAGATAATAAAATGACGTTTTAGCTAACCTAGAACTACTTTAAAGATGTACATTTGTCTCCTAACCTAAAAATCTACCCTAACGCTCGACCGGAAGTGAAATGGACATTCGATTTGACAGCTCGTTAGTAATGACGTAATTAGTTGCACGTTTTAAGAATGAAATAATGCTACCCTATTGCGCTTCAATACTTTCAGCTGATCACCTATTAACCATTTCAGTTAATCCCAGGTGATAATGTAAGACTATACCAGGGCCAAATTAAAACAATTTCAGCTGTTTATTTACAAACTATATATATTTCTAACCCTATTCTCAAAACAAGTAAAGAAAACATTCATTTTGCAATGATAAGCAATTAATCTAGATACAAAAATGTACATGTAATTACATTTGATACAAGAATAATGTACTGATCTGAGAAAACAAATATGTACCTGATTCATCACTTAAACAATGTAAATACATGTACTAAATAGTATGATTAAGATGTCATATTTTATTCAATTTTTATATTTATTTTTTATACCTTCAATTTATCATTGAAAAATCAATCATCCATTTTCATTCAACAAACAAAATGACAAATGGACATTTTGCTCATTTTAGATTGGCAGTATGACTGTGGTATGCTCCAGCCACTTCACGAGCAGTGATTTTAGATTTACTCTGAACCGCCGGATTCTCAAATCGACCGCAGTCCCAAGCATTTTCGCTTGGAGCTCTGCGAAGGCTCCGAGGAAAGCACCAACTGCGAGAGCACCGCCTCCAAAAAAACCAAAGTAAATAATGCTTTAGTAATGTTCATATGACAATTTAGTATCCGTGTAAAAGTATTTAATATCCATGTAAAAGTATTATTTAAATAAGCCAAAGACAACAAAAGGATGAAATGTTTTTTTTGGCAATGACTAGTGACTACATTATAATCAGAAGACCAAAACCCAAAGTTATATAACAGTTAAGTGACCAATCTGACAAACTACTGACTGCCTCTCAGGTAAAACTAGTAGTGAAAATAACAATAATAAAAATGCATATAAATTCTAAATAAATAATACAGCTTATTATTCTTTACTCAGTTACTTCTGCGCAAGTTCTGCTCCTGTGTCTGCACCCTCATCGACTGCCTCTGCATCATCCTCATTGCCTGCACCCCCATCAACGCTGTCTGTACCCTCATCTTTGCTGTCTGCACCCTCATCTGTATTCCCTGCACCCTCATCTTTGCTGTCTACACCCTTTGTATTGTCTGCACCATCATGTATTGCATCTGCACCAACTGTATTTCCTGCACCCTCTGTATTGCCTGTACCCTCAAATGTTTTGTCTGCACCCTCTGCATTGCCTGTACCCTCAAATGTTTTGTCTGCACCCTCTGTATTGCCTGTACCCTCAAATGTTTTGTCTGCACCCTCTGTATTACCTGTACCCTCAAATGTTTTGTCTGCACCCTCTGTATTACCTGTACCCTCAAATGTTTTGTCTGCACCCTCTGCATTGCCTGTACCCTCAAATGTTTTGTCTGCACCCTCTGCATTGCCTGTACCCTCAAATGTTTTGTCTGCACCCTCTGTATTACCTGTACCCTCAAATGTTTTGTCTTCACCCTCTGTATTACCTGTACCCTCAAATGTTTTGTCTGCACCCTCTGTATTACCTGTACCCTCAAATGTTTTGTCTGCACCCTCTGTATTACCTGTACCCTCAAATGTTTTGTCTGTACCCTCTGCATTGCCTGTACCCTCAAATGTTTTGTCTTCACCCTTTGCATTGCCTTCTACCATGACAAAAGAGGAATTATTAGCTCAAATTGAGATGTTGTAATTTCAGCTAATGAAAGCAGACAATCAAAATGCCTTTTTGACGCAGCAACTTCATAACGAAAAATTTCATTTGCAGCGCTTTTCTGAAGATTCTTCTCTAATTAATTACTACACTGGGTTTGACAGCACCAAAACATTGTTTGCTCTCTTTGAGTACCTGAAACCATGTGCCTCAAATATGAAGAGTGTATATTATGCTTGTAGTGAGACACAGACCATGTCTGGGAGACCCAGAAATATGGCTTCCATTGATGAATTTTTCATGTTTTTGTGCAGGTTGCATGCTGGACTACAAGAAACAGATCTGTCAGTTAGGTTTAATATTTCACTGTCTACTGTGAGCAGGAAATTCATCACTTGGGCCAACTTCCTATATATATCTCTTGGAAGTATATGTATCTGGCCAACCCGAGAGGAGGTAGATAGTCTAATGCCAGTTGCTTTCAGAACCACATATCCCAGCACACGCGTCATCATAGACTGCACTGAAATCCGTGTACAAACCCCATCATCCATTCTGCTCTCATCCCAGGTGTACTCAAATTACAAAAGCACATGTACCTTTAAAGCTCTAGTAGGTATAGCACCAAATGGATTGTTGATCTTTGTGTCACCACTGTACACAGGCTGCATGTCAGATGTCGAGATTACACGACTGTCGGGCATACTAGACTTGCTAGAACCTGGCGACTCAGTGATGGCTGACAAAGGGTTTACAATTCAGAAAGATCTAGGTAAGCTGAATGTCGGCCTCAACATTCCACCTTTCAGGTATTCCAAGGGACAGTTTTCTCAATCACAGATTGAGGAAACTCAAGAAATCGCTTCCCTAAGGATTCATGTCGAACGTGCTATCCGCCGCATCAAAGAGAACAAACTGTTTGACAGTGTCATTCCTCTTTCCCTCGCAGGTACCATAAATCAGATATTTGCTGTGGCTTGCATGCTAACCAACTTCAAGGGCCATTAATCAAAGCCAGAAATTAAAGTCAAGGAAAACATGACTTGTGGTTATAGTTTGACTCGTGAATTGTTGGAGTGACATGTGCCAAATCTTTAGCAAGTTTAAATGCCAAAGGCACATCTACATGTTATGGAGAGACAGTATAACCTAATTCGGTGAATATTGGTCGAAGACACTCCTATAGGCTATTATGTATTTCATATGAAATTTGTTAAAATATGATATCAGATGACACTTGGGTGATATTCTCTATCTATATTACTTTTCAATAATGTTTAAAATAAAACTCATCAAGCTTTTGCTTTAACTTGCAAAAGAAATCATTTGAGAAAGGAATTCTCTCCAGGTGGGTGCCTGCCTCACTCCAAACATAGAAATCGCACCAGGATAAGCCACAAACTCCCATCTGCATTTGCACTTGGAAGTAATAATTATGGTTTTGTTTGAGACTAAGAACCCCTCCTTCAGATTTCAAGTAGGGCAGTGAAGCGAGGCCTGTTTTGTTTTCTGGGCACTTAATCTCAAGCAGTCCAAACTTGTCAAGTGCAGATGGGTCGTAAACTTTCCGGTCTGGGGACGCTCCGAGCCATGGTGCTTGGGGACTGATGACAATCCCGCAACGGTAGACGTTGACCTTGTTCAACTTTGTCTGAAGAGAAATAGATTTTAACATATTGTATTTAAATTAGAAAGGGATTAGGTATGTGTAATACAAATGTTAAGTTTCAGAAATATATGATAAATAGAGATTATTACCTGAGAAAGTGTGTCATATGACTTTACGAAATGAGTGAATTATTGTTTTGCCCGAGCGAGAGCAAGGGTTATACATTAATTTCTTTATTACCCATTTTATTCCGTTTCAAAATCATAAAAATAGCCAGAACACAGCCCGCTTTCTTTGGAAAGGCACGCTACAATGACGTCATGAACAATTATTTAATGACGTAACAGACGACGAAATACAGGAACTTGCGCTGAAACAAACGCTGCTAGGCAAAAGTGATATGTGCATATGTGCTCATATTGAAAATATTAACTCGGTTACGATCAACCATATGGGTAATAAATTGTTTTCAAGTTCTGCTCTGGAAAAGAATGATTACGGAGGGACGGACAGACAGACGGGGTGATGACCTCAGACCACATCCCATTGTTATACATACTGGTTAGGATAATGAATTTAATTTCAGCTGACTTACATATCGTAAAGGAGTATGCTGAATAATTACTGTGCCAATATCCATAGAAAAATAACATGGTGCCTGGACAATAGGTTTCTTCAAATATGATTTCAACTTTTCTGTGGATGGTAAATTTATCTTATTCTTTCTCATTATTTAAAAACACTGTAGTTGAGGGAATAAATGGCTGACATGAGTGTTTCAATCTGTTTGGCGGAATTACAAAATTATAATAGTATAGACACAGAGTATAGATAGTGCAAATTATATTTGTTGATACTTTTTCAGTTAAACTCAATTGTCAAGAAGGGGATAATGCAAGACATGAAAAATAGCTAAATTTAATACCCGTGCATAAGCTGCCGCTGCCACAGGCTCATTGGCGATACCGAGTCTCATAGCCTCTGTGGTTCTTGTGGATGGACTCTTCAGCTTCTCCACATATTGTTCGATGCCTGAGAATAACACATGAATTCAATTACTTATCAATATTGTTCGGCATTGACCTTTAATAGTACTGTAAATACTTGAATAATTGCTCGATGGGTGACAATTTCAAGGCAAGAGATTATTTTTGGCCATAACATTTGCATTCAAAACATAATTATCTAACACAGAATTCATTGTGAAAATTGCAAGAGAGGCTACTTTATTGGTTTAATTTTTTAGCTACATTTTGCTCAATTAAAACCAGCAATTATTCAAGATAGGCAATTACTTCGACAATGTCTTAGACCCAGCTTCTCCTCCAGGCAGGCGATTATTTAAGGATTTACGGTATATGCCATAATCAAAGCTATCAATGAAATGATTATACATATTAAGGCATATTGACATGTAGGAGCAAATTATTGCTTTAGCAACCGAGTGGGGTTACCCTTTGTCTTCTTAAATATCTCGCCAGCTCGAGATGCAGTGAGTCTGTGACAGCGCAGGGTCTGCCACTTGGGGTTGCTGGACTGGGCCTGAGTGCTGCGCTATATGTCCACAGCTTCCTCCTGAGTTACAGTCACTTTGTCTGCCTTCTCCTGCTGTTCTGTGTTCAGGGGGCAGCATGTCATGTAGGGGCGCGAGATTGGCAGATCAGGGAACTCTTCTGTCTGGAAGTAAGACACAGTTTCATATACTTTACGTTCATTTTCTCACATGAAGTGATGACATTTTTGATAGCCTAATGATAAATTCAAGCACTCAAATGATTCATTTGTGGAGCTACCTTTGATCCTTTGTCAAATCTCAAAGTGGTGAAATTAATTAACATTTAATAGTAAGCATGTGTAATTAAACAGTTATCACTTTTGGTGCTGAATAATTTGACTTGTATTATGGGAAGGTAATGTACTTAAATTGCCCGTTCGAGCCTCTTTTTCAGACCAAAAAGAGTTACTCCCCTTGTCAGAGGCTTCTATTTTCGCTAATTTTTTTGGAAGGGCGGATTTGAACTTATTACTATATAATGGCACAGTTATAAACATACAACAGTGTGCCAGAACTGAAATGCATGGGGGGATTTTCCCCTTCATGTAGAAAAGAGGGGGCATTTTGAAGAATTAGCACCCTGAGTATTTAATTAGTAGGGGCATTTTGAAATTTTTAGGGTGAATCCCCCAATCCCCCATCCTGGCTTGAACACTGATACAAAATAGAAAACAAATCGAATATGATAAATTTATATAAAATGTATGTTGTATGCAAAAGGGAAATCCCTCCCGAACATTTGTGGAACAGAAAATACCCACTCGAACTGGCCTTTTAAGTAATTGAATAATTAGTTTACCTGCAAAATGTTGACTATGGAAAGCTCATCCTCACGTTGTTGGTTACTTACGATGGAGCCTTTGGGTGCCAACCCAAATTTGGTTTTCACCAAGGGCGGTTGAGGCCGGTTGGGTTTCATTACACCTAGAAATGAAAGAAATATTATACAATTGCTATTAAACTTTATTATTACACTAGGTTTTAGGTTTTGATTCTTATGTAGGAATAACTATGAAATTGTTAATAAATATATTAAAAGTGTAATTGTTATTTGTTATTATTCCATAAAGAAGTTAGGATGTCCTTGATACCTATCAAACTTTACAAACCTAATAGGAGAACTGCCTCATCAGACCCCTCAAGACCCTCCCTTAAAGAGTCCAGGCTTGGCAGGGGTGACCGGAGCGGATTATACAGGGTGCTCTGAATGGGTTTCGTACTCCTGTCAGGATTCTTCCTGTCGTACCCTCTGAAAAAAAACCCAAAACATGTAATATTGAGGAGGAAATAAAGGTTTATTAAATAACGCTGATTTGATATGTATTAGTGGTATTTGTTTTATAGTTTGAGCCATTCAACCACATAGTGAATTGCAAATATCTGTTAGCTATTACAAGTGAATCATGATATTATTGCAAAATATATTTCTGTGAAAACAATTATTCAGACTGATTTATAAGTAAAAACATATTCTTCAGTGAAATTCAGATCAATTACATACTGGATAATTTTAATTTTCTAGTCCCTGAAGGGAAAGTAATTTTTAACACCAATATGCAACCACTCAACCAATTTTTAATTGATCTTTAGTCTCATATAACATCTATGTGTATAACATAAGTATCACGATAAGTGATCTACTATCATCACACAATTGTTGAATCCAAATAGCTACAGACAACTTGTGTATTTTACCTGACAACTATGTTGTCAACGCCAGAGCCACAGATCTTCTCCTGCCTGGGGATGTGCCATGTCATTGGAGGTGACGTCCTGGCTACATCAGAAGGGATGGAAGGCATCCGCTTCTGCTTGTAGTGTGCAACCTGCAATATGACCACAAGCACTCCCCGTACCTATGGCACAGCTACACACAGCCCCCTTCACCGCCACAGGGTCATGGTCAATGAACATCTGGGAAATGTAAAAAAGTAATCAATTACGTAAAAAGTTTAAAAGTACATTTTCAGAAATTTGTAAATTCAAGAATTTTTATAGTAAAATGAATTAAAGAAATTATCATTAATTAATATAAAAATTACACACAAACACATATCTATTGAGACAATATTATAAGTAATAATAACAATTAATAATATATACAATATCCTATATATTTTTGAGGAATAATAAATATTAAATAATGACAATCCCCCCCCCCCCCCCCCCCCCCACACACACACACACACAAACACATCATACAGCAGCTTAGAAGGTTTATTCACCTCAATCCTGTGAGGAGTTTCATTTTTCCTCATTGACCGGTAGCACTTGCTCGCCACCCGAGTACAACCAGTCAACTCGGACGCTAAAAGAAAACATTCATTGGTCACTAGTCAACATATCTTACTACATGTGTATTTTTTGCATAATAAATCAAGTATATGAGTACTTGTTTACCCTTTTTTACAATGTACCAGATTCGAAAACTTGTATTGACGTCTCCAGACGTTCGTCAAACAGCTGTCAAATGTCAAACCCGGAAAGCTTGGTTTATCTTACTATTTTGTCCATTGCAGCACTAACCTTCAAATTCTTTTGTGAGATATGTATACAACATTCATTAAAATTGGTATTTACCATAGTAAAAGATTACAATTAAGATATTTCACCCCATGACAGATGGCTGTTTTGATTGTTTACTTCGTGTCGGAGACGAAAATCAAAGGTGACAAGGTCATGTTTTGTTTGGAAATATTTACGTAAAAACTCACTCTGCATGTCAACAACATAGCCCTCGCTATTCCCGACTTTCGGTAGTTGGAGTTATCTCCCCTCGGAAGAGTTGTCCGCCCTTGGGAACAGGTATACCTTCTTCCGGTTTACAGCGTGACCGTCTTAACGTGAAATGTCTTCCTCTTCTTTATCGAACTGTGAGATTACTACATGTAAAACGTTTGAAGATTTTCTGAATTTCAAGAAAACAGATCTGCAGGCACACCTCAGAAGCATCGGTGAGAAGACTACAGGCTCAAAGGTTACTTTAGCTGAGCGTGCTTTTACCGCTAAACAGTGTTGCACGGTTCAAGAGCATCGTGGACAGGTATCGGTAGATTCGGACTCTGATCCCCCCCCCCCCCCCCCCCGATATCAGAACTTACTTCTGGGTGGACAAGTGATCTACGATCTCTTCCCAAGCTTACTCACAAGGATGTTGAATCCTACTTGATAGATAGTACCCATAGGACTGTTGATCATCTGAAGATGAACTGTTATCGTCAGTACATTTGTGGCTTTAGTTTTTTCAAGGAAAAGTATGTTCACAAGATTATGATAAATCCTATCGAAGAGTCAAGCAAGTACTGCTATGTAAGATCAAAGTGTTTTCCCTCAATGAAGCAGGGTACCTACGATCAGTGGATCCTACTGACCAAGGATTTACCAACTGTCGTGTGTAAGGCATACTGCACTTGTGCTGCTGGGTAAGCCAATTTCAGTTATCAATAGTTTTCTATGAAATATTTAGCATTGAAATAATTTTGGAAGTCATATAATTCAAGTACATTGATTTTGTTTTCGAAATAATTGTATTTATTTATTCAATAATAATATTTAATATTAATTATTTAACGTTTTCCCTGACTGTACCAAAGATAACGACCATAAACAATAAATGTTTGATTCTTTTCATTTGGCATACACATTGAAAAGACATTTTAATTTGATAGAAATAGAAATGTTTACAGAAACAGTAATTTTACGAAAAAACCCTTAACAAATGAATAAACATGTGTTTATAATGTTTGTTTTTTAATATTCAACAGACTTGGAGAAGGCTGCACCCATGTTGCTGGTCTCCTATTTGCTGTCGAAGCCGCCAACTCCACTGCTGATGGTGACGTACCTTGTACATCTAAGCCTTGTGAGTGGAACAAACCCAGTAAACGGAAAAGGGTATAAACATGTATTGACAACATCAAGTTCAAGAAGATGAGGTTTGGCTGTGAGACTCATACTAGTGCTAAGAAGTACACATATGATGTTCCTAAAGAGGGAGATAATTTTTTGAGAACTATTTGTGCTAAACTTGGAAGTTCAAATGCTGTGTTATTTGATTTGTTACCTAAAGTTGACCAAACTGAAAATGATGTTAAAAGTGATATCAATGTTGGAAATGTTGAAGAGGTTGTTACAACAGATTATATCATCTATGAAAGTGATAGGTTTATTGATCTAAGAGGAACTGTTTTGGACGAGGCTGTTGACAATGAAACCAAATTTGACAAATTAGTTAGTGACATTCCAACATCTACAATCCACGAGGTTGAAACAAGGACAAGGGGACAAAGTGACAATGAACTTTGGATTAAAGCAAGAAAATGTAGAATTACAAATAGCAATTTCCATGACATTCTTACAAGAAAAGAATCGACAAACCCAACTGTGTTAATCAACAAATTTACAGGTGAAAGTTCAGAAACTTGTGTACAGACTGTATCCATGAAGTGGGGTCGTAAGAATGAATCAATTGCTAAGAAAAAGTATATTGCCTACATGAAACTTAACGTTAGCGACTGTGGTATCCATCTCAGCGAGAAGAAGTGTTATTTAGGGCCTAGTCCTGATGGATTGATTCATTCTAAAGGAAAACAAAGATTGTTAGAGATAAAATGTCCATTTAAATGGCGAAATAGTACAGTGAGAGATGCATGTAAAGACAAATCTTTTTATTGTTGTATCGACGATCAAGGTAATTTACAACTGAAGAAATCACATAGATACTATACCCAAGTACAAGGTCAGATGGCAATTTGCAAATATAGTTCTTGTGAATTTGTTATTTATACAAGAGTCGACATGCAAGTTATTTGTGTTAATTTTGACCAGGCATTTTGGTCCACACTTGAAGATAAACTACATGTGTTCTACAGGCAACACATCCTGCCACTTATGTTGAGAAAGAATTGAATAAATTTGAATGATAAAAAACACTTATACATTGTTTAATTGTTTTTATTCTGTATCATTAGCTAATGATTAGCATCATAACTAATTACCTTTACAATATTTCATAATACTAATAGATTGAATCATGAGTGCAATTGGTTGGTTACCATAGTATACAACAGGTACATCCAGTGAGAGTGATTTCACATCACATCTTTAACATCACAGTACAAGTACAATCCCGTTATCGAGTTACTACTTTACTAAAGGTGGCAATACATTAGTGAGTGCACTACATACAAAGAAAATGGAATCAGAAACATTGCTTAAACTTATTGGCAAAACACTTTGCAGAATTTTAAATTTTTTAATCTGTTCCATTTTCCTCTCCTCGTGAATCCTAGCAGCTGCTACTCTTCGTGTACATTCAACTTCTGCCTTGCGTAATTGGGATGAAGAAGAAAGAAATGGTGGGCAATACAATTTGATGTTTTTACCTTTAAAATCATTCCGCAAATTTATAAAACCTTTATCAACCATAACTGCATCACCTGATTCTAACATTTGCAGCAATCCACTCTCACGTGTTATGAAGACATCGGATGCCGACCCCCCATACAATTTAGACACAAAGACAACTGCCCCAGTCATACTAATACCCACAAGAGCCTTGAATGTGTTATGAGATTTATAATGAGAGTAGGTTTGAGATTTGTTTTCAAGGGATGATGGAGTTTGTATAAATATCTCGGTACAATCAAGAACGATCCTTGTGTCTCTGAAATTATGGAAACAAGCTGGGATTTTCTGCTGTAAAACTTCCAACTTTGGTAGAAAAACAAGTTGTTGCATACATTCGTGCATAAAATGTATCCAAGCTGAAAAAATTCTGGATATCCGACCAGCGGATATCTTAAAACGATATTCCAGATCATGTAACAAAAGACCTAATCGCAATCTCATCATCACCAACAAAAATTCATCTACAAGTCAAAGTTTTCTGAGTGATGTTTTTTCTAGCATCCCAGTCCTATCTACGTCTAATCTATCTGCACCTTGAGAAACTAAACTATGAAATAATGCTGAAAACGTGGTGATATTAGGGAGTCCTGTGTAAAACTGGATATCACAATCTGATTGGATATCTTCAATGGTGATCTCTGGCCTTGACACCTGTATCTCCTGGTCGTCTGTACCCACTGATGATTGAGTAGTCTTGTTGGTATCCGACCCTGGGGTGTCTTCCTGGGAGTCTTCACGCAATGAATACCTGTTCAATTGAGAAAGAGTATCATATATGTCGGTCTATATTATAATAGAAACATTATCAATAATGCACATTTATTTTGATACACAATTCAAATAATAGCTTCAAAGTTAACTAACTTCAATAGCTGTAACTAGCAATGCATATGGTAACTGATGTAACATTTTATTATTTATCATTATATATAAAGGAATCCATTCGTTACAATCTTATCATATTATCTGAGTGTTGGAACAAAGATATCAAGGCCCAAGTATTTATCACTTACTGTAGTTTTCAAATGATGCACTGTGTGCATAATTGCATATCGTATAATTATTTTAAAATGACTCGTAATATTAAGTAATTACCACTTCATAACCAAAAGAATCCCAAATTAACAGCTTGTTTGTTTGCAAGAAAACGTAAAATATGCTCACGAGTGAAAATTCAGAAAGTTGGCACTTGTAGTTTCCTCCTCAGATTCAGTCAAGTTGGGCAGCACATCGCTCGTCTCGGAGAAATCGTCGAAGCGAATTCCGTTTTGGCTGTTCATAGTCGTTCTCCTGGTTAGTTCCTTTTCTGTTCTCTGGGGGAGAAATAAAGTTGGGACTTTGTGTTCCCAGGTTCGACCACCACCATCTGGGAAATGATCGGAACATATCTGGGTGTAGGACGTAGGTTTGAAATGTTTCCGACTCACTGCCCGCAGCCATGCTGAACGAAGAGCCTTATTTTTGGGCAAATGGTGAAGCTTTACCATCTTCCCAAACCTTCCAACATTTCCCGAGGTGTTATGGCAATCCCATCTCTACTCTGTTGACGCTACGTGAACGCTAGATTACCGGAAGTGTATCATACCTGTTACAAAGGGCGGATAACTCTATCAAGAACGATAACTCCGTTTTCCGCAAAGACCAAATAGTATTTGAATCCCTTGCTCATCTGTGTGGATCCTGAGCTCGAACATTTTCTTTTGACGGAGTTCTCCACGAAAGAAAAGTCTATATCCGGGATGCTTGTCAGGCTTGTCATGGTGACGATATAGACTTCCGGGTTGAAGGGCGGACATCGCCTCGTTTTGGATTTCGCACGCTCGGTTTATGAATATTCATGAGGTAATATTAAGAGTCCCCTATATACTTAATTTTATGATTGGTTACCTCGGGCCCCTACAAAGGGGGAATCACAATGGCCACACTCTACAGCATAATTGATAATGAAGCCTGATGAGCTACAGAGCCAATGGCTCTATTTTTTCTGGTTTCCATGGAAACAGTTTGTACTTAGTGCATATGGGGGGAAGGACTGTTTCCGGGCCATATCTCAAAAGGTATTCAATATTATTTTACGAAACTTGGTATGAGGTTAGATCTAGTGTTGGAGTGGTGCCTTTTGCTATTTTGGTCATTCTGAATTATGTCATATTCCTGGTTTCCATGGCAACAGTTTGAACTTAGAACATATGGAGGGAGAGGACCATTTTCCATTATGGGGGTAGGGTCACTTTCGGAGTAAATGTTAGCGGGGGACATCACATGCACATATTTCTAGTTAATATCATATAATAGGAATACAAATATATGTATTATGCTCGCATAATAAATTTTTTATTCTTATTATATGATATTAATGATACGGAAACACACTCGGTTAATAATCTCTATATATATGCTGAAATAATCCATCGATGTCGCCAACATTACATCTTTAAAGGATAATCCTCTCCTCGATATTCTCTTCACAATCCTTTACTTGTAAGCTCGAAGCTTCTTAAACGTGCTTGTTTTCTCCAGCAACGACGATTTTCAGAGAACGATAATTTACAGTCAACCGCTCGATAATTATTCTTGTTTATTAAGTTTTATCACACTGCCAGGTTATCCCTAATAAAGAAGCAGGAATAATCTAACGGCAAAGGATTGTGTGATTTAAATCAGGAACTCGAAATATAATGAATGTTCGATAATTTTATAAAGCATACATAGGTAAATGACGTGAGACAGGGATCTGTTCTAGGAGTATAAAATTTAGGAGTATAATGATTTATGATAAGAGTTTCTATTATTAATCAGTTATTAATGTTTATAAACTACTTGTGTTTTCTCTTCAGCAACTTCCAAGTGATAAATATCTTAAATGTTGTTTAATATACGAACATTCAACGAGGCACTCTCTTCAGCACGCCGTCAATGTCCGAAATTGCCAAAGCGGAGCTTAACATTTCTCACCGACATATTCGGGGCAGTTCACGTTTTTTAATTTTTTTATATTTTCAATGTTTCAGATAATCGTACGTCAATGCTAAATGTATTATTTTGATAGTGTCGAAAATTTCATTACACAAACGAATCAATCATAGTCAGAGAACAAATTATGAGGATTCACATAAAGTCCATTGGTGGCCATTTTAGTGCGAACACCTTTAATTCAATTTGTGAACGAAAAAGGAATTGCATGGCTGAATTTTGCATCATATATTTGATTTACTACTGCTTCATTTAGTTTAAATACATTGTCTTTCAATTGCAATAATTTATTTTCATTCAAGTTTTGAAAGGCCCGGGGAAATCCGTTCTCTGACGTTCTCGTGAAGAAGAAATTTATAACTAAGATAAAAAGAAACTAGTTTATTATGACCTACCTATAAATATTTACATTATGCATTAATATTTGATTTTAAAACACTTGTGACTACAACTATTAAAGAAAATATTTACAGTATCACGGTTGCTATAATTAAGACCAAGGCGATGTGTTTTCTAGCTGACTAAAATTCCAAAGGATATTCTGAGAATGGAATTAAGAAAATACAGTTGATAAGGTTGATAAATTGCGCCGAAGTGTTATTTTATCTAAAAACCTCGTCTGCTAATTGATCTTATAAATTCAGTTTAAGAGGAAAAACACTTTTATTTGCACAATAAACACAAGTCTTTCCCTTCGAATAACAGTATTTATTTTGTATTCTCCTTAAAGAACCACATTGGCCATATCCTAAAGCAAAATCGAATGTTCAGCCTGATTAGCTACAGAGCCAATGGCTCTATTTTTCTATTTCAGATCTCTGCTTTGATAACGTGTCTCATGTATTCGAGGGAAACTTGTTCCTTTTAACCTGTTTTTTAAGTTTTTAAGTTGCTTTTACAAGTTTGACTCTCACCTTATAGTTCTTAACTCGTCTAGTGATTAGTACTTTTGGACTGAACTGATTTCCCTCATTCTCTCCCAACGTTGGTAGATCAAATAATAAAATGGTAATCCAACCTCTGTCACTGTATTAATCGCTGTTCAAAAGCAATCATTTTGACAACAGAAAATCATGTCAAAGGCCTTGTGATCAGAACCATTCTTTCCATGCGAGAAGCTTTTTATCTGACGATTCTAAAAAATGGTTTGTTGTCCAATCTGTTTGAAAGCAGAGAATTACTCGTACAGATTGCTATATGAACATTTCTTTATCTTTAGGAGAGGATGGATTTCCCTGGGGGAAGAAGCTTAAAATATAAGTATAAGTGTATGCAAAAGGAATTCTTAATATGTATTCTTCTACGTTGTAAGAAATGTACATGTACCCGAGTTAAAAACGATTATTATGGTAGACAAATTGACATTTCAAGGCAAATCTTTGACCTTATTCCCATATATGTTTGTTTTTATTTCGAAATACCGATGAAATTCAGATGACACAATACTAAAATGGCTAAACGTTCGGCTTTGATTAAGAATATACTTATGGATGAATAATTACCAATCTGGAGGATGCTGTTTTTTCCCCTCAGTGTTCTGTTGAAGATCTTTACATTTTTGCTTTCGCAAGTTGCCTGCGAGGCATAGTGGAACATATCTCTTTTTCTTCGGTTTGACCGTGGTGACTGATGTTATCTTCCTTTCCTCAAAGAAACTTGTTGATGTCTGAGACGATGATTGCGGTATTCTTGCTGTTGTCTCTAAAGAAGTCATGGATGGCCGGACATCTTGCTTCTGGTGTCGAAAGAGAACGAGGTGGTGACGGGACTTGAACACTTTTCACATTCTCATCTACAGATGGGTTGATTGAACCAATATGTCAGAATATACACTGTTGCATAGAGGGAAGATGCCAGCCTTTCTGAACGCAGAAGTAAAATTTTCCGAAGAGAGAGCTTTAAAGTAGGGTTGGGCTGTTAGCTTGGTGACCTCGTACTTGGTAATTTTTATTCCCGAATTTTTTTGAAGAAAGAGTTGGCATTCTCTGCTATACATTGACTTGATTGGGTCAAATACAGCAAATCCAAGGGTTGGGTTAGTGGCTAGTGTGTGGAGGGACCACACATGAAATTAAATAATACATAATAATTGTTGGCCCAGTCCACTAGGATCAAAGAAGCATGTGACCTGTGGCCTTTAAAAAGGATAAAGTCTTGTCTGATGAACTCTCAGATAAACCAGCATGCTAAATGGAGGGCTTGGTCAGATAGTCTTTGAATTTGTCAGTGTTTTACCACCCACTCTTTGACATGGAGTCAGAAGATCCTACAGCAGCCCCATCCAAAAAGTCATCATTCCATCTCTTGCCGGGAAACATAGTAAGGCTAAATATAATTTCCAACGGCATTACCACCTCCAGTTATGGTAACTGTTGATGATCTTAGGGGTCCCGATCCTCCCCTAGTTAAAGCCTTGAAGAGGCAGGGAATATTCTCAAGTTAGGCGCTTCAACGCGTCACAGATTGTATTCTTATCTCTTAAGATATGAAGTTATAGCGTAGAAGACTTTAACTTTTGTCATCTTTAACAGTCATCAGAATATAAAGTTAGCACTCAGAAAGGGTTAACTTCACTATTAGACATACGACAGCCGTTCATTTGACTAATTTCTATGAGGGTAGCAATTAATCTTTCGAATATTGGCAAATGTGACCGATACGTAACCGTAGATCACTTAGTGTACCATGCCTTGATGAGAAGTGTCCTAAAGATGATTTCAAAGCTCATTGAGATGGATAGATGTTAATTATGATGACTGTTAGGGGCGAAAAAAATTACCAACTGCGCTCATTGGAACCACAATATTAACAGATTTACAATTTATAGTCATTTTTTACTAAAATCGACTCGACCGATCGTACATAGGCTACTGTATAGGCCTAGCAATAATTCAGTCTTGTTTTTTAACTTTATATTTGGAAGCTGGCAATGTAACGAGTCTTGAGAAAATGACGTTCACCTTTAATATCAAAATACCTTCATTATATATCACCATGAACACATAGACTTTAACATAAGTAAAAAAGCGACAAGTCGATTCAGGCTACGGCGTAACAAAGACTTTACGATAAAAGGCGTATTTCACCATTCATATCAAAGACGTAGCCCAAATATAGGTCTTTTTTTATAATACACACGTGACATTTGAGCAAAACATCATTGGTGCGATAGCGCTTGTATTAGCTTGACGACTAATGTACAAATAAGCTTTTAATATGTCTTACGAACTTAGCCATCTCGCATGTTGTAAATCATAAACCGTCTCATTAAATATTAGCAACAGTAACTTTAATTTAACTTATAAAAAATATGCCATCCGGAAGCAAATTACAACGTTTTAATGTGTATAATAATCTTTATAGACGGTAAGTTGTGTGCAAATGAGCTTTATAATTTGTAGACTACATGCATAGTTCATAGGCGGGAATATTCTTTATTGATATCTGTCGATCTAATCATGTCAACTGTACCTTTGAAGAACATCTACAAGGCGGCCAAACGTTCCCGCCAAGTAAGCAAAAGAAACAAAATCAATGAATCCGACGTTAAATTATTATCTTATTGAAATATTCATACTTTGAAATAATTTAAGAAAGGTTCGATGTGACCGGACAGCTGGGCCCAAGAGGCAAGACAATTGTTTTAGTCCAGCATAACTTCAACTCCTGCAACTTTTCCTTATCTATTGCAACCACGGAATTATGTGAACAATTTAGACCAGTGAACGTTTGCCGAATCGAAACCTTATTGTTTACATTTCGAAATACGCAAAAGCTCTGGGATCAATAAATTTATCTCTATACGTAGTTCGCCTTGGGATACAGATTTTTACAATAGAGTTTATTATTCAATATTGCTACAAGTTACATGCGTCTTTGCCGATATTAGGCATTTTATACAATCGTTCACGTCTAGCCTGTACACTCATTGCAAACAAGCGCGGATGTTGGAAACCAAATCATTACTTAGTTACCTCCCTTGCACAATGCTTTGTAGCATGGAGGCCAAGGTCAAATCGTACCATACAGTACAGATTGCAGACAAAAGCTTGAACAGTGCCGTTTTCCTTCCTTTTCATTTTCTATGTGTCCTGGACAACTTTAGTCTGTAGTACTGTCATCAAGTACTACATCAAGATTGTATTAATAAAGTGTTTATCGATTAAGATTATCAACATCCGATATAGAGAATCTTTACAAAAAATTAGTGTCCACAAAGGTGTCAAAACTAAAATCAGAATATCATATATTGATATCCATCTTAAAAATATTTTTTTCTTTTTCAAAGTTCGGCTTGAATTTAAATACCAAAACAAAAGAGCCAGTGGCTCTGTAGCTCATCAGGCTTCATATCAATTTTGCTTTAGGGTGTGGCAAATGTGGTTCCCCCCTTACTTTGGACCACAGGGTCACCAAATGTACAATTTGGAATCCTCCTTATCTAACTTAGGAGTTTGCACACAAAGGTTCAGCTCTCTAGGCCTGATGCTTCTTGAGAAAAAGATGAAATTAGGTTAAAGGGCGTGGCCCCTGAGGCCCTTAATTATTAGGGCCACCAAAGCTATAAATCATAATCCTCACTAGTCAAAGAGTATATTCACAAGGTTTCAGCTTTCAGGGCCTTTTGCTTCTGGAGAAGAAGATGAAAATAGGTTTTTAGGGCGTGGTCCCTGTGGCTATATTAGGGGCCACAGGGCCACCAAAGCTACAATATATAATCCTCACTAGTCAAGGAGTCTGTACACAAACTTTCAGCTTTCTAGGCCTTATGGTTCTGGAGAAGAAGTCGAAATTCCACCAAAGTTTCGGATGGACGGCCGCCATGCCATACCATTCCATGCGCCTTACAGCCGAGATGAGCTAAAAATTAATGTTATAATAGAGGTTGACAATCCAAATGCGTAATTTTCACATGCAGTCACTAGTGACTGTGAGATCCATATTACCAAGTCTTGCAGTTTTTGGGTTACACTTCAGAGAGGAAATTTTAAGTTAACTTTCCATGGAAACCGACTAAATAAAAATCCGAAAATCTTGAAAGGCACATCTACACATGCTGAATGATTTACATACCAAGTTTCCATAACTAGGTCATTTGAGTTAATGTAGTTTGAACCTAAAGTTTCAGCTTCCTAGGCTTTATGTTTATGGAGAAAAAGTCGAAAATATTCAAAGTTCAAGACAGCCTTATTAAAATCACATCAGTTCTGAGGAATAAAATATTCAAAATGATAACTTAGTCTACGGAGATATGAACTCCTCTACACTAGGTCTGACCAGACCCCATACCTTGCACGTTTTTTAAACCAGATTACTGCAGCTGAAACCCAGTCATTAGCGGACAAATCACATCGTCTTGCTTGTGAGACTGCTGGTCGTGATCATGCTCAGAGCATGGTTAACAAAGTTACTTGCCCCTAGCTGACACCAAAGGCTTTTGATTGGTTAGCTGAGTAACATCAGAGAGATTGAGACCTACGTGGCTGCGGTCGGACTCAGTGGAGAGGACACCTATTGAAATAACAAATTTGATTCTCAATAGAGTTAATATTTTAAAACGTTTATTCCTCGGAACTAAGGCCAATTTAAATCAGAGTGAGTTAACGGACAATTACTATATCCCACAGTAACATAATACTCTTGGGATCATAAAGATCAAAATAAGTATAAATATTACAATACATCAAGGCCAATAAAACAAAGTTGAAGGTGATCAATCCAGATAAACCGGTGACCAATTTTATTCAACAGGTACAATAGATGCATCATGCATACCTAAAATCATAATACAAAGTAAGAAAGCCTTTCATTTCACATATAATTCACGTTCACATTCAAACATGCTCTTCTCAAGAGATACCTTCATAAATCTAAAACTGAAGGGGCAAGGGCACGCTGCCATCTCATTACTTTCAAATAAAAATACAAATTCCATGTTTACAATAGGCAACAAGTCGTTTCAACACTATTCATTTTACCAACTATAATGGAGTCCTGTATAAAAATATTATGTGTAATGAACTTTCAATATATTTTCAGCCGTACACCCTTGAAGAAGAGGCGCACTTAATAACTGCATGGGAAGAGGGTGTAAGGAGCACAGTAGACCCCAGAGTGGAGAATCTCGCTGTCCAGTTAAGAAGGACAAAGACCCAAATTAAAGTAAAATTATGCACAAATCCCAACCATAATGGCCAGTTTACACAAATATTAAATTTACTTCAGCAGTGATTGGGAAAGGCAGGGGTCATGGGCCATTTTGCACATTGGATGAAAAATTAAATGGCCAATTAGAATTTTGAAGTTTACTTAATTCATGTACTGGGCAATGGCCCATTTGAAATTCAGAAAATGACCAGAAATCATGCAAATGACCCATTGTCAAAGATGTCTTTCCCAATACCTGCTTCAGCCTCCACTTATCTTTCAGAAAATAACAATTATACAATATTGTAACATGACTTCGGTATTGGTTGCTAACGCCGTCAGTTTTAAACGAAATTTGCGGTTGTTGAATAACAATGAATCCCGGAAATTTTACAAACGCAACTATTTATATTCTAATTAAATACACACATCTTAATCTTCATCCTAGAAACATAATTTTTTAGATTTCTAGCATTCATGAGTTTTTGAAAATATACCCCAAATAATGAAAAAAGAAGGGTCATTATCAAAATACAAATCTGAGTGTCTTTGTCACAAAAAGTTAATAATACTATTACATACCTATTGGCCAAAGATTTTTAAGACTTAAGGGCAGTGTCTCCCACAACCATATTTAATGTGGGGCCAACTACAGAAGGTACAAATTCAGATAAGCTTGCGCAAGGAGTTCTGGAGGAGAATTTAAAAATCGTATTAAGTTGATGGACAATGGGTCATGCCTGATGGAAGAAAATATTATATTAATTTAGTCAAACTTATGAATAGTTATTCCAACAAACATACTGTCCTTTAATTCTGCAGATAATCTTTTCTGATATTGTTATCATGTATATATATATAATTGCAGAACTGGATAAACAATCGACAAAAAAAGGTCCAAGGAAAAAAATATAAAAAAACAACCACATATGTCAAGGGACCTTCTGGCTACAACAAGTTTTGCAAAGAGCATCCTTCAGGTCTGTGAAGTAAATGTGCATTCACTCATACATATCTATCATATATATATCAGTGGTGTTTCTAGGTGATCAGTTGAAGGGGTCATTTTGGCCTTTCTTGAGAAGACAGGACCACTTGCAATGGTAAAAGTATCCTATTTCCTCAAAAGTATCCTATTTCCTTAATCACCTAAAAAAAGAAGCAAAAATAGAGCCATTGGCTCTGTAGCTCATCAGGCTTCATATCAAGTTTGCTTTATACAGGCAAGATGAGCTAAAAATGAAACTGATGTTACCTATTGCAAGAAAACCTATACAAAAATTACAAAACAAATGTAACGATTTCGGAATAAATTTCCTTACCCAAATGATTTATTATTATTCAACACTTTCAAGATCGCCAATATCAGACAGTGAAAGAAGTCCACACTAAAATATCCAAAGAGAAATAAATTTGCCATAGACTGTCATCTAATGGAGAAAAATAAGTTTTTAAGATTGTGACCCCTGTGACCCTATTTGGGGTCATGGGGTCACAAAACCTACAGTTTAGAATCCCAATTGGCCAAGGAGTCTACATGCAGTCTTTCAGCTCAATAGACCTTTAGGAGCTAAAAATGATGATGAAAATAAGTTTTTAAAGTTGTGACCCCTGTGACCCTATTTGGGGTCATGGGGTCACGAAATCTACAAATCCCGATTGGCCAAGGAGTCTGCACATATCATTTTCAACTCTATAGTCCTTTTGGAACTGGAGAAGAAGATAAAAAATAGGTTTTTAAGGTTGTGACCCCTGTGACCCTATTTGGGGTCACAGGGTCACCAAAGTTACAAATTAGAATCCCCATTGGCCAAGGAGTCTGCACATATCATTTTTAACTCTCTAGTCCTTCTGGAACTGGAGAAGAAGATGAAAATAGGTTTTTAAAGTTGTGACCCTATTTTGGGTCACAGGGTCACCAAAGTTACAAATTAGAATCTCCATATGCTAAGGTACTTGTACACAACATTTCAGCTCTCTAATGTGTATGGTTCATGAGGAGAAGTCGAAAGTGTCAAAAGTGTCAAAAGTTTATGAACGGTCGCCGGACGACGGGCCATGCCATAAGCCCATCTGGAATTTCAGTTCTGATGAGCTAAAAATGACCTGTTCTGCTGATTACCAAGGAACAACACTTTATTTTATGTACAAATCTACAATCTACAATAGTCAACTATTCACGTCATCTTGAAATTGTGTGAAAATATGTCTGTAAATTTTGTGTTCAACCTCTTTCCAAGATTTAAGAGACATCCAGGTCTGTTGTAATAATTATATGATGATATGTAGCACATTATTACTCATAAAGCAGAGTTAAAAAGTTGATAGTTCAATGCATTCATGCTATATGTTTAGAATCAACGAACAAGTTCCAAGAGTGGTCCACTCTGTGGAAGAAACTTTCCATCCAGGAAAAGAAGCAATGGAGAGATTTAGATTTGGGCGACACCAAGAAGTTGGCCAGGAAATTAATTAGGAAAATTTCCGATCAGGTAGAGTAAAGCGCATAAAACATACTAATATAGAACAGGGCAGTCAGGCTGCAATAAATCACAATCACCTTTTTTTGGATAGTAAATAACTGTAATTTAAGTGGGGATAGGGGTAGGGATTTGAAAAGAACCCTCAAAACACAGGAATGAATTTCCACATTTTATGGGGGTTGTCATCGGGGAGAGCAGTACCCTACTATAGATAAAGATAGCCCCTTATGACAATATGAGCTAAAACCAGTACAAGAGGGAAGTTCTTAAATGGCATTTTGTTGCATAAAAACTTGAAATTTCAGTAATAGCTAAATTATTTAAATGTATACATTTGACATACATCAAAAAATAGCTCAACCCAAAAAAACATCACCTCAGGTGTCATTTGGTGTTGAAGTTTACAGATCTAGTTAGTAGATGTTCATTAGGCAAAACATTTATCTAAACACTTTTGATAAAGCATTGGATTGATAAAGCAAATTCTTCAATAGTTTTGTTGAATTGATTTTCACAACATTTTTTAGGGATTGCCATCAAAACTTGCATCATGATAGAGTTAACTGTTTTGTGTATCATATTGTAAACTGTACCACAAAGATGAATCGATGTATCCTGACATCCCTAGAAACTTGCTACCCACTATACAGTCTAAATGTCCCTGAAACTTTTATACACAAAAATTTATGCTGTGTAAATATGAGGTTACCGGCAAATGTTTTCCTGTTTTAACAGTGTTCTAAACTAGAGGCAATCGGCGTAGACAGTGCGGTCCTCATTGCCGATGAACAGCACCTGATTATCTCAGGATCAACCAAAGGAGAGTCATTCCTCAAAAAACGACCAAATTTCCAGCAAGAATTTTTAGAATCATTTAGTAAGTATTGTGCATGAGTGCATCCAAATGTGTCATTAATCAATTTATTTTCTTGTGTTCTTTAAATAATCTTAATGCTAATGCATTAAGGCAAGCTTAACTTCTCAAAATATGACAATCAAAATCTCAATCACAATGATCAAAGAGAATTTTCTATGCAATTAAGCATTCCAATATTTTGCCATAATATTTCCTGAATAATTACTTATTCCATGATACTCAAACTTTCAGATGGTCAACAGCAAGTAGAAAAAAAATCTAACAAGGATGCAGTAAGAGATCTCCTCAATAGGAAATACTGCAAGTCACTATGCTATTTTACCAATTGACTTTAAAGGGGCAGTAGCACGTTTTTTGAAAGTTTTATATTTCAAAATTTTCACTGATAACTGGAGGTTAATACTAAATGTATTATTTTGATAGTGTCAAAAATCTCGTAACACAACTCAATCATTGATATTTATAGGTAAAGTATAAATTTCACATAAAATCAATTGGCGGCCATTTTGTGTGAACATTTTTAATTCTGAGTTTGTGTTAGAAAAAGAAATTGCACGGCTAAACTTGACATTATATATTTGAATTTTTACTGTTTTATTTGGAACCATTAATTTTTATTTTCCTGACATGATTCACCTCATATTCCACCTTAAAATGTGCTACTGCTCCTTTAAGAACTGTTTTATGGGCCTATGCTTTTGATTTCACACTAATATATTAATTGCAGACACTTCAGAATTGTTTTAAACCTAATCAAATAAGAAAAGCTATACAATTAAAATAAACATAGATGTTCTTTTCTTGAAATGTTGTATTATAAATTTTCTATTTTCAAAAACCAAATATTTCATAATTTAAAAAATTCACATTATTCAAGACACCTGAAAAAATACTTCTGATCACAGTTGAAGCCACAGGAAAACGCCAATTCCCCTACAGTCAGTATGGAAAAGATGTCCTTCTAGAAGGGTTACCATCACCTGGCTTCATTCTGTCCAAGCCCAAGTCAATGGGCAATTTGAGATGTCAACAGCTTCTTGAAAATGCAGATACCCTGAAAGTGATCATAAGAAGGTATATTAATCTTACGTCAATCATAAGGATTCTAATAGCCATATCATCATATAAGGATATTGTTCTATATATTATAATGAAAACTGTTATATATGAAATAAAGCTATCGCATAAACTTAATATCCAAATCTGATAAACATTCAAATTAGGTTTTCTCAAAACTTGACACACCTAAACCTGTTATCTAGAGATGTTATGATACAACAATTATCATATTTTGATTTATGGGTCTCACAATATATCGTATCGTATCGAAGGATGCGTATCGGGCTAAATAAAATAATGATAAATTCTCAGTGTAGATGCTCAAAACATTAAATGCATTAAAAAGTTGTACCATGCCCACATGTCGGTCCCTTTGATATTGGCCGTGGTGTATCTTATAGTTACACCACGGCCTGAAGTAACCTTTGATCGTAGCTATCTCATTGGCTCGCTGCAGTTTAGCAAGCCACGCCTACCGTTCACGCACTAAAGGAATTTGCTGAAGAGGATGTAAATATTCTATAAAATGGCAAAAAGAACGTCAAGTTTTAATGAAGCACATTCAAACAAATAGGACTATCGAACATAATCCATTTTGAACAATTAGAAACACCATAGGCTAGTGAAAAGGTACTTGAATGAAAAGTTATATAGTCTATTAATTATTTACGACAATATAAGGTCGTCAATCATGTCATCCCACTCGCGACTCGACATTGTGGCCATGTGAAACTGAATGATTTCAAATTCAAATTTCCGGCGCAGATCTCGTGCAGATTTTGACAACGTGCAATGTGGGCGTGGTACAAAGCAGTTACTTCATCCAATCACTCGATGTTGATCCAGTTACACCACACCTGATCGCTGTTTGATTGACAGCTGAATTTGCATCTCGGACTACCGTCCTCGACGAATTCAGCTGTCAATCAAACAGCGATCAGGTGTGGTGTAACTGGATCAACCTCTCGTTTATGGATGAAGTAACTACTACATACTTCATTATGGACACAAGAACCTCTTCTAAAATTTTGAAGTTTGATATTTTACGATTACATCAAAAAGGCTTCAAGTAAATTAATACTTACTTAAGATTAACTGACTTTAAAAGTTGGTGAAAAGATCATTATGTCAGGAGCTTATATGTATCAGGATACTTATTGTTTCGTGACCTTAAAATCAGAATATCTATTGTATTTCATCGGATCCCCCCTGTATCGTTAATATTTTTCAAGAAATTAAATGATAAATAGCAATATTAAAAACTAACTGTATTGTAAATATAAATTTCTTCTCCAAATAATATTTGCAGAGGACAAGAGGGTCAAAGCCATCAACCCCCTGCTGTAAATCACCAAGGTAATTAAAACAAAAGCATAACTTTACTTACTGTTTAATTGCTGATTTGCAAGTTATAGTTAATCAAGCAGGTTCTGAAAAATAAGAAAAACACAAAATGTGGGATTGTTTATACAATAAATGAGTAAAGGATATTAGTATGCTAAATCACTATAATGAGAAATAGAAGAACAATATTTTTAACAAGTGCCACATTTGTTTTTAGCTAATACTCTTATTAAGTAAATCATAGTTTACACAATGTTGAGTAATATTTTTTTCAATTTCTACAAAATGTGACAGAACAACAAGCAGTAGAAGAAGCCCATGAGCTACAATATGTAAATCATGTGATTGAACAAGCAGGTGAGTAAATGATGATTGTAATAAAGAGTTACTGTTAAAAGCATAAACATTATTGATTGTCACATCTCAAGAAGATATTGCTTATTCTAATGTCCAACACTTGAAGACAACTACATTAAGTATCCTCTATATATACCCTGTATTATAACTAAATCAAAAGCAATAATGATAATTATTAAGGTTTTCTCTGAAACAAAACACTTGCAAGTAAAGTATTTCATTCACTTGAATTTTCAGAAACATTTGTTGCCCCAAGTGAGCAAAACGACAAAGCACAAGAAGGTACTGCAAATTTGAATTTGTCATCCGTGCAATTCTTGTTTTTTTTATCTATAATTCTATAATCTTTTACTTCATTTGGTTAAGTCATTTTCACCTGGTGAGACAGTATTATGATTTCCCAATGTCAATGGTCTGACAGCTGATATTCTTTTAAGTCAATCGTTTCAAATGTAAAATGTAAAAAGCCAGAATTGGGTAAAGATGTTAACTAGTATTTGACATAGCCAAATCTACACATCATTACAGTCAACATGCACTTGCATTTAACTTACTTCAATATTTACAATAAGCCTTTAACTATAAACCAAATATTATCACAATAAATAATGTTTAAAATATATTCATTTTATTGTTAATAGACATCTTTGGGGAAAACAGTTCAGAGCTGACACTTAAGGAAATAAAAGTCACATCGCAAGAAGGTAATGTTTATCTATTTGTTCTTAAAAAACATAATTGAAAAGAATCCATCAATGCAATAAAATCATCTAAGGAAATATAAAAGCATTTCCTTGAAAGGATATAATTGTAGAAGCTTTACAGATAAATACAACGCAGTTGAAGAAAAAAAATTGGGATACAGAGAAACAAATTTCAAATAAAAGTAACAAACATTTCGCAAATTGTCCATTTTACACATAGCCATTTTGTTGTTGTTTACAGCAATGGAGATCACTTTGACTGCAGCACAAGGTAATCTTAAATATTGATATTTTGAAAATATATTTAGTTTAGTTTAGTTAAGTGATATTGGTTCTTTAAGAAACTCAGTTACTGCTGGCTAATATTTAGGTCAAAGGACAAAATATTATAACAATGTATTTTGTCACCTTCGCTGTGCAAGCATTTAATGATAATACATCAACTGAACTTCATAGTGTAAAGTTTGATCATCCTGATTGGACTAACTCCAAATGTAGATGCTGTACTCAACACCATGCAGCAAGTCATAATCACATACTGGTAATCTATTTTTCAGCTCTTGATGCCATGTCAAATGGTTACTTTGCAGTACCAGTTGACGGTAACTATCTTCATCATTACCATTTAGAAACTAATGTACAGCTGCTAAATAAAAGTGTTTGAATAAAGTAGAGTATGTATGTGATGTTATTGTACTGACGACTCTGAATGAATAAATTTCTTTTCAACAGTATGCTTTTTACTTTAATATCTATTCGTAGGAGGTGAAGAGTCACCAGCATCTTCCCAAGAACAGCAAAAGAAATCAGTCAAACCAAACAGAGGTAATTCGATCATCATCAATCTCATTCCATGCTTATTTGCTCTTTTATATGATCATATGGTTTCACTTACATGTAAAATCAGTACTAAGAACAATAAAGAAAACTAATGGCATGAAAAGATCATAATGAAAAAAATAGAGCCATTGTCTCTTTAGCTCACCAGGCTTCATATCAATTTTACTTTTAGGTATGGTCCATGTGGTCTCCCCTTAGTAGGGGCCACAGGGTCATTAAATGTGCATTTTTATAATGCGACCAACTCTAAATTGAGTAAGAAGGCTACCAAATCTGCAATTGAAAATTTCAGGTATAGGATCCAAAGGTTCACAAAGCCCTTTTTAGGGGTAATAGGGACACCAAAACTGTAAATTATTGTCCTCATTAGTCATGGAGTAAGTAACAAAAGTTTCTGCTTTCTAAACCTTATGCTTCTCAAGAAGATGAAAATAGGCTATAAAGTCATGACCACAGGCCCATCAAAGTTATAGATCATAAGCCTTGTTTGTAAAGGAGTCTATACACAAGTTTTCAGCTCTCTAAGCTTTCTTTCTGAAGAAGAACATGAAAATAGGCCAGACACAATGCATGCCATAAGCCCATCGGGCTGTACAGACCAGACAAGCTAAAAAGCTATTCCATGAAATTATATTTTATCCATTTTTACCCTAATCTAGAAGTCTGGCTTTGAAATATTTAGTTTGAGGTTAAAACAGTGTTTAAAATATTGCCCGTCAGCCAGTCCTTGCACTGGCTACTTTTTGCCAGGACTGGTAACTTTTCAATTTTTTAAAATAAATTTTCCAAAGGAATTGACCAATGAATTTTCAGGACAGGCTAGATTTCCAATCTATTTTATACACTGGTTAAAATGTTAAATATTTCAAAACCACTTTGTTTTCCAGATTCCTACGAGATTGAGGACATCTTAAATTCAAAGAAAATGAAAAACAGACGCCATTACCTGATTCATTGGAAAGGATACCCAAGAAATGAAGCCACATGGCAGTGGCTCCCCAAAAAAATTGCCAAACACTATGGTTTTTAAATTTCTATATCAACAGAAGCAAATTTACTCATGTGATCTCTTTTAATTGAAAGATCACACACAGAATATTGCTAGCATAATTCTTATTCAAATGTAATGTTTTTTGCTAGATTTTCATAAATCTGACTTTTTCATCAATCATTAAATGTTTTGATGATTTAAAGTAGGTTAGGGTATTCAAACTTTCATACTTCTCACAGGATTTGATTAGCAACAACAGAAGTAAAAGGCTGAAATGACAGCGATGATTTTTAAAACAATGGCAAGGGTGAATTGAAGGGTCGGATTATTTGTTGACAACCGATTGTAATATGATTACTTGCTATTTCATGGCTTGATAAACCATTTTTGTTGTAACTCACATGGCCATGACTTCTGACCTGATTCTTGTTAGTTTCAGTATTATAACCTAAAAAATGCATTCTTAATATTTCTAAATAAAACTGGAATTGGAATGAATTAGAATTGACAATACAAATACAATAGTTAATCTAATGTGATTTACAAATATGATGCTGTTTAACATAAAAATTGACAGGACAATTAATGTAATAAATTTATATCAATTAATTTATTCTTGATCTATTCATTTGTAGGGATCGAGAGATTGGTGTTCATTTTTCTGACAATGAGTTATTAGTTTATGGAAGTTGATTTCTATTTTAAAAAGTATATTATCAAAACATCTAATACTACAGCTACTCAAAACAATTGTTATTAAAATTGATAGTTTCAAAGTCACCAGTTAGATACAGAATTCTTGGGTAACATTTTTGGCTCCAAAAATTCCAAATTTGGCTACCACTTATTTCTAAGTAGGAGCCACTTGGCTCCTAGGCCACAAAGTCTAGCATGAGGGCTGTTTAAAATCTAAAACACACATGTACTTGATTTTTAGACTAAGAGCCAATTGATGCACAAGAGAAAAATCGTCCAACCATAGAACTTTTCTGAAAATCTTTTGAAAATTGTTCAGTTGGGTCGAATTAATAGAGATACTACGGAACTCAAAATAAATAATTCCTGAGAAATTTGTTTTTGACATAGAAAGTTATTCATTCATTGTCTAGTATGCAATTTGTTTTAACTTAATGAGTCCCTTTATCGATAAACAGTTGTGTTTGTTATATTTCCGGAATTCATTGTTATTCAGCACTAGCAAATTTGTGCGTTCAAACCTCCTGCGGAAGCCACTGTTTTTAAACTGAATATGCGGGTGTTGAATAACAATGAATTCCAGGAACTTACCAAACGCAACTTTTTATTTTGATTTAAATGTTACATTTATCATACATGAAACCACTAATGCATCCCCAATTGACGTCTCACTGTCACTTTCATTTCTGTGGCGGTGGATAATAGAGGAAAGTAGAAAAGATTTGATTCTTCAAAAAAAATGTTCAAATATGTGATAACAAGGAGGATTTCCAAAACATTTTTTTTTATAATCCTTACTAGTCAAGGAGTCTGTACACAAAGTTTCAGCTTTCCAGGCCTTATGGTTCTGCAGAAGGAGATGAAAATAGATTTAAAGGGTGTGGCCCCTGTGGCCCTTATTCGGGACTGTGGGAATAAAATACTGGGCGAGGTAGTTTCATTCAAGTTTACTCTGTTTGTTGATATTGGAGATACAGGTTTTCAGAAGCAGTTGATTTGATACATGAGTAGTAATTAATTAAGGTAGTTCAATACAGTAGATTATTGTAGACGAGCAAAATTATAGTTTGAGGGGGTGCAGGTCAAAATGGCCACAACGACAAAATGGCCACAGACCCCCTAGTCAAAATGGACACACTAAAAAGTCAAAATGGCCATATAAGAACTTTTATTAATTGGAAAAACATAGTAGAACTATTTTTATGTTTCATTCTTTTGCGATGAGGTAAACTAGTTGCATTGATTGTTTTTAATCAATGTAACACATGACACTGTAATAAACTATGTTGTTGTTGTTAAATCAAAAGTTATCAAGGTAACTTCTTGACATTTTATGATATATATAATATTTTGTTGTTGATAGCACTGAAATTCACTTGTTCAATTATTAGGATACACATATCTCGATATCCAGTCCAGTAATGTGTGGCCCTGACACAAACCAGAACAATCTGTGTTTGGTTAACAATTATGATAACAATGTGCTTTCAGTGAAAATAAAATATCCAAATAAATTATTGTAGGAAATTGAGGAAGAGTTCAAAGGATTTTCAACTTTCTTTATCTATTGCAAGATCTAACTTAATGCAAGAAGTTGAAAATTCAAAGAAGTCTTCACTGTTTATGTAGGCAACCTCTAAATGCCTGACAAAGAAACCAAATAAGTTGTATAAAAGTGCATTTATGCATAACTTCCTGTAAAAAAAATCAGTTTCTTAAAAATAACAATTTGGGCATACATATCGGTCAAAATATGTAATAGATATTATGTCTATATGATAAAAGATTGTTCAGGTGGTCAATCATGACACATATCTTCATTCATAGTTAAAATTTATGAAATATCCTGAGCTTTTTAAAGTGGCTATGAACTTATTGTCATCATTACTGCTAGAATTAATTAATCAACAGATAATGATTTGAAAAATTATCAATAATTTCAAAACCTACTATACAGCTGCATATAGAAAGTTTGTTCACCTGCTTGTGATCTTAGTGTTAATTAGGAGATAAACATACTGTGTTTGTAAATCAGCGGCATATAACGGAATTATTATAGCTCTAAATTTAATTTAAAGTCGAACGCGTAGCGTGAGGCTTTAAATGGATACTTTAGAGCTATAATAATTCCGTTATATGCCGCTGATTTACAAACACAGTATGTTTATCTCCATTCTACCATAATAGCGATTTAAAATTGAACTATATTCTTTCGCATTGACTCAGGTGTGCTGTGTCATGATGCCCGTGCACGATTTCCACGGAGCGACATTCACACAGTGTTGACGGATTTGGTTATCTCGAATGACGTTACAAATAGAAGGCCTCGGAGATTACCGACAAATATCCGAATGCTGCAAAGGGAGCTCACTCTATTCAGTATAGACGTTTTATTATTTCGTGACGGTTGTAAGCGTTGTGTACAGTTCTGCATATATTCACAAACTTGACGTCGGTATAATTGCATTGGTGTTGTAAATAAAGTTAAGGTAAGTGTATGCCGCATTTCGATTCATATTCGTATGAAATTCTGGGCGGTTAAACTTTGTCGAGCCCGTTTTGGTCTAACGCTACAGAATGATGGACCGTGCGAACGGAAAATCTGAACAGTTGTCAGTGACTCAAGTGTCGTGTATTTAACCGGTTTTGACACAGACTGCAAGCGTTAAATTCTATAAAAAGTGTACATACAACGCAATAATTGCATATTTGGTGAACATGTTCGACACAACAGCAATATTTCCGAACTACTTGTTGCTAGGCAACAATGAATTCTTGCGCATTAGACGAAGTAAACAGAGCACCGTATAACCAAATTATACGCCCTCTGATTTTTCACAGCAGCCAATCAGAAACGAGTATTTTGCACATTTATGGTAGAATATCATGTAATTTGGGTTTCGTTTTGACGTTCCTAAAATAACTCCAGGACCACTTGCAGAAAATCATCAATTGCCCATGTGTACAATAACCATTCCCAAACCATATTTCGGGATCGTCTTGTCACTGGCGCTGAATGTCGATATTTGGCATTGTTAAATAGACAGATGGGGTCATGTATGTGAAATTCGGATTTTCTTACATTTCGATTAAAATCCTCCATGTAAACTTTATAGGAAAAAACTCAGCACAGTTATGTTGCCTTAACGCAAAGGAACACATATGAATAAGATCAAAAGCTGTTGATCACTTATGAAGGATTTTGTAGAGCAAAATAGAAATCAATGTTTTCGAAATTTGTTACCCCTGCTCACTTCAACGACCTGCCAAATTTGTTACAGTTATCTGCTAGATATGACATACGAATATGTCAACGCAAGCTGCATCTTAACTTATTCAGTGAAATTTAATCATTATCAGTTTATTTTTCACAATGATATGATGTCTCAAAGACGTTACAAATTACATGATATTTGCACTAGAATACGAAGGTAAGTGAACAAACTTTAGATACGCAGCTGTAGTCTGCAGGTAATTTGTTACAAATGATGTTCTGTTATATCCATTAGCTACATGTATATCCATCATCCTTATAAAGTTTACAAAAACAGGAGCAATTGTGCCCCCAGGCAAATAGGAGATTATCTTGTTATGACATCAAACAATTACCGTTACTTAAGCTAATTAATCCAATCTATTAGGGATTAAACTTTGTCCTGACTTGTTGCCGTTTTGTCAATGACTAATGGCCATTTTGTCTATGACTAATGGCCATTTTGACTTTTCAGTATGGCCATTTTGACTAGGGGAGAGAAAATAAAACATTATTTAGTGAAATATCCAGCATGAAAGTATACTATGCATGATAAACTACCTCAATAGGGTAACAATTAATTTAAACTATCAAATATTAACAAACACTGTGCTAAATTGATGTATGAAACCAAAAACTTTATCATACCACGAAAATAGGTGACACCAAACCGTGTTCTTCGAGGTGAGGTTTACAGAGTGAAGTTTTTCCGTCTTAATTTATAATAACGTCCAATAATTACTTGAAATAGTTACAAAACAAATGGAAAAATATGCTTACAAATTTTCTGGCCCATTATTCCTCATAAAATGTGTTAATAGTGATGTCTAGCGCAGCAGACGACAATATGATCGCAGCATAAAAAGGCTTCACCAACGTGATTTAGAATTATCTCCCTTAACTTAACTTCAGTTGCGTTAGGCGGAACTAAAATATACATAAGGAATAATAAATTCCTACAGGGGCCGCAGGGCCACCAAAGCTACAATTTATAATCCTCACAATAGATAAGGAGTCTACACAAAGTTTCAGCTTTCTATGCCTTATGCTTCTGGAGAAGAAGATGAAAATAGGTATTAAGGGTGTGACGGATGGATGTACAAACAGTTCATTCTCCCTCTTTTTGACTATTGTATTCACATTTGGGATAATTGCTCAAAACAGCAAGCAGATGGGCTTGAAAAGCTTAATCTTGATGCTCTGAGAACCATATGTGGCGCCGTTCGCAGCACCAGCCATAAGATATACAAGGAAACCAATTGTAAATCATTATGCCACAGAAGATTCATTCATAAATTGACTTTCTTTTACAAAATGATCAACAACCTTACACCAAACTATAATCTCAGCAATCTTGTACCTCCAAAATTGTCCGGTGTAGTTACTTACAATCTTCCAGATATCACAAAACTTCGGACCATTAACTGTAAAACTACAAATTATGCCTGATTGTTCTTACCGGACAGTCAAACTCCTTAACGCCCGAACTCAGAGACTCCCCATCATTATCGAGCTTTAAAATGAACTTCTAACTCATACCGACACATACAGCCATTTTGATTTAAATTACAGTACCCAATCTTGTCAAATTGCACATTCTCGACTCAGGCTTGAATGCAGTGACACTAAATGCTCATTCATAAAACATTGGCATTTGTCCATTTTCTTTAGAATACTGTACTTATCATGGTACGCATGCTATTTGGTAACTTTCAATTTTTACTGTACTATTAATGGCTTGTGTAAATACTCTAATCAACTGTTAATTCACCATGTCATATTTGCCATACATGTATTCTGAAGCAGTATTCAGATAAGCTATTGCTTGTTTACCAATTCAGTTCATCAAAAGAAATAAATATGTTTAAACCACAAATTAGAAACAGAAATTGTTATTAATGTAGTTTCATTGGCTGTTAAACATATGAAAGATTAACATAAGCCCTGGAATTGATAAGATTCCCTATTGACCTTTTCAATTGTTTTTGGAAAGAACTTTAGGTTCTGTTTTTTAGATATGTAAAAGAGGTTTCTAGAAGAGATAAAATGTCACTTACAATGAAAGGAGGAGTTTAAACTTGTATGCCTAAAGCTAATAAAAACAGGAATTTATATGCTCAATTGCTTCACTAAAGTACTCACGGATTTGAAATAAAATGGTTTTTGGCGTTTATTTTTTGTATTACTCGACTAATGTAAGTAATTCTTACAGATGTTCAAATAACTCTGTTAACTGCCCAAAATTTGCATATTTTAAATACATTTCGAAACCTGCTATAGCTATGTCACTCTCAGCAATGCGTATGACAATAAACCTACAATGCACTTTTCACCTGAATTTGCAGTTGCATGTGCATTACCACAGCAACTCTGCAATTGACAACAGAAGTTATGAATGAACTCGTAAGAATAGAAGTTTGTAACACACGTTTATTTCTGTAACCTTAAAGGAAACTACGTTCTTTTAAAAAAACCATGAATTTTTTAATCATATAAGATTGGAATAGTAGGTGAAATAAGATATAAAATTATTGTACATTAAACAATGTATTTTAACGGACGGTACTGAGATCAAAGATCATTTACATACTATAGCTTGTATCAGAAACATACATTTCGTCTTAAATATAATTTCGAGGTGTTAAGATAACACATTGTTCTCTCCTGTAAATTCATATATTTCGGGGGATTTTACAAAAAATATCTGAAACAAAAGTTGGGAAAAACCTTTGTGAATGAATATTTAGAATACAAATATCCAGTTAGTTCATAATAAAGAAATAATCATTAAAAAGCATTTTATTTCTATTTCCGTGAGTACTATAGTCAAGGAGTCTGTACAAAAAGTTTAAGCTTGCTAGCCTAAGGTAGGCTTATGGCGAAGAAGAAAAAATAGGTTTTAAGGGTGTGGCCCTTTTTAGGGGTCACAGGGTCACCAAAGTTACAAATTATATGTTTTATATGTTATATGTTTTTCATTTTATATTAACAAAAGATTACATCTATTCTAGAAAATTAGCAAATATGAAACCTATATTAGCAGGTTTGAAACAAAACTTGAATTATAATTATCATTTACACAAATCAAATTTTTTAATTTTTTTATCATATGAATATTTATATAGGGCACATATCCGTCCACTAGTGGTTGCTCAAGGTGCTTACATTGTTTCTCCTGGTCAAATACTTACACGCAATGCAAAAAGGATAAATTTGGCCATCTTGCCTCAACAATAAATTTTAGAAAAAATTGGAATACAGAGATAAATTTTTCAACAAGTTTTAAGTTGCTTTTGTTCTCTTGTTTTAAATTCAGATAAGTTATGGGAATGTATCAACAGGATTATATGCGAGCTGATTGTTTTCCATTGTTACTGCCATGGTCATTGCTTTTGAACAGCCTAAATAAAATTCCAAGAAGTTGAAAATCCCAGATCTCATGTTTTATATGTTCTAAATAAAATTCAATGCCATGTTTCCATAGAATCCATCAAAAATAAAAAAAGAATATAAATGTATATATGGTATCATGTACTACTATAGTCTGCATCCATAAAGTCATCACCATATTAGTGTAGGGACATCAAGGTATCAACGCAATATCTTAAGTCATATTTTCCATCGATTTCAATTAACCGGGTACAGACTATTACCGACAGAATAGACAAAGTTTAAAGGACCATTCATTAAGAGAGAGAGGGCAAAATTGCTTCTTTCTTAAAACTTGTCATCAAAGTTGAGTGAGGTCACTCCCTTGTCTTAATTGATACATTTGAAGCAGGTCTTGATCCTAGTTAAGCTACCTTGCTATGATATATAGTTTAAGTTAGACCAATTGTCCTGCTTTAAAGGGACCATTGGACAAAGTATTTTTTTGTGGAAACGAAATTCAGGACTTGCCTGTTTACAATTATATATTATTTTTACATGATAATTTCACACTTAATTTCAAATATGTTTGTAAGATAAGCATTTCAGTTGATCAAGATTTCACAGTTTGACAAAGAATAAAGTGTTTTGCTAAAAAAATATAAACATCTTGAAATGAAGCCAATCATCGAAGCTACACTCTTGGAATGCATTGACTTCCCAGGAAAGTACTTAAAACAGTATGAGCTTATTAAGTTTGGAGCTGAATCAATGAATGTGTGAGTAATGAAAAACATTATAATCACTAACTGCTAAGAATATTGCAATATATATGACTAACATTTTACACGCAAAACTATTGATTTCTTGATCATTTATAGAGACCATGAAAATCAATTATTTGTGACTTAATGAACTTTGTATAAATAACCCACAGCGATTTCCTTGGAGATGATATCTTTTAGAAAAGATAAGATAATCTTTATTGTCCCAATGGGGAAATTTGTTTTGCATAATTACAATTCTCCAGAAATGTGATGACAACTAATTACATAATATTCAAAACAAAACAAAAGAGCTCAACATAAGCTGCTTATTTTAGGTTGATTTGTAAATGTAAATGTCAATATCCAATACCTATACTGAAGGAGAACGAGTGATTTCGAGTTCGTCCTGGATACATCTGAACGCATGTGTTTTTTTTCAACTCTAAGATTAAAAATCGGACTAAATGCTACAATTTTACTGCACAATTCTTATTATATCACGCATCTGATGTCAGATACAACTTGTTATACACCCGTGAGGAATACAATGTTGTTCTTTTACTTCATTTATTGCACGAAATATCTCCACTTCGGGACATATAAATTATGATACAAGTCACTTTCTCTGTTAAAACAGTGATATATGAGAAAGGAATTCATTCAATTTTCAATATTTTTGTTACAGGTTGATAGGCCTATTGATGAATACTAGATTCAGTAGACTACATAAATAATTTAAAATCAAACTGTTTGAAAGTTGCCTTCAGAAGTGATGATATATTGCTACCGTTTAAAAAAGCAATCTAAGCTCTATCAAATATTACTTGCCTTGTAGAACCATGTCAGCGTCTTCCCTCGAATTCCTTCATGATCAATTTCAAACTGTTTGCGCGTGCCGCAATGCGTCATGACGTCACTTTTCCTGTTAACGCCACGTAGACGCACGTGGCACCTGTTCACGCATGCGTAAGGTGGGTAATATGAGTGTAGGCGTATCAATTATTATTATGTTTATTATATCATTTAGATAGCGATATATATATATATATATGTATATGATATTGAATCGTTGTGATGCCGTGATATTTATTTAATGCAACATTTGAAGTAAAAGTAGGCCTACATAAAATATATGTGATTGTGTGAAATCTTTCCCGCCAAACGATAACTTTCGGAGAATACATGGCGGTTTATTATTTGATATAGTATAGCTTATGTAAAGAGTTCAAGAAAACGTTTAAAATTTCAATTAATAATTGATGAAATATGCTATATTATTATAACCAGCTGAATTTCTCTGACGGGAGTTTCTTTCAAACTGAAAATATCTATTTTAGATTTAGGATTCATAATTTGAAGTGTTGTGTCAGACTGCTACCAAAATCTTTTTCTGTAATAACAAACCTGTATTATATATTCTAAGAAACTAATCAAAATCACAAGGTTCATGCAAGAACAACAATTAATTATTTGCATGGAGGTAGTATTGATTTTGGACAGGATGTTATATGGATATTTTTTTACCTATGCCCAAGCTTTTTGGATTTTTTTAATTAAAATCATTCTGAAATAAGTTTTCAGTAGCTTGATATATAGATAAGAAGAAAACACATTTAAATTTATATTTTTTCCTTCATCAGTTTATTCTAAAAAATCTTCAAAATATGTGACCGTCCGGTTTTCGGAAACCAGGAAAATTACAAAAGATGACATAACTCGCTAAAATCCTTATTTTTAGCAATATTCATACAATCTAAAACTCACAATTGACATGACATCATGTCTGATGAAAATTAAAATTGATATAGATGATACACCTTCCCAATAATTAAATTGTTTCAAAAAAAATTTCAGGCGGAAATGAGTTCATCAATTCACAAATTGGCATCAATAAAAGGTATTATCATTGGCAAATGTCAAGATAGATCAAATAACATTTTAGAATAACATTCTTGTAAAAACAGGAATGAGTGATACCAGAAAAAACAACTTCTTATTTTAAGCACCAAAAGACAACAAGGACAACTCAAAAACTGACTTGATTATGAATAAACAAAATCATAAAAATGAGAATATGACATGTAAAATAGAAAAAATATGTTATATATGCCGGGTAAGTAATGTACAAATGTATTACCTGTATTAAAATGTTAAATAATTAAACAATTTTTCTATGATTATTTAGTAAAATTAGGGTTTAGTTATCCTGATAATCTCATCATTCTTTTTTTTTTGGGGGGGGGGGGGGGGGGGGGGGGGTTACTCATAAAAAATTAACTAACTGTTTGTATATACTCATATCAATGACAACATTTTACTGAACAATTGGGGTAATATCCTTATTCATTATATATCCTTATTCAATATCATATTATGAAATCCCTAAATTATTTTTTATTTTCATTGGATATTTTTTTTCAAAATCATTTAATGAAATAGTTAAATAGTAAATTCAATCATAACTTATTTGGAATATATATAAAGAATGAAACTCAAGCAGTTTATATATAAAGTCATGGTTAGTTTTACAAAACATGTTAAACATTTTAAATTTTAATTTTAACTTAAGAAATATTTGTCCAAATTTTAATATTTCAAGTTTCATAACCATCATGTGATAACATATTTGCAGTCCATTTTGCTGAGTTGAAGGTTAAAAATAATATCATTAATATTCCTACTCTAATTCCTTGAGTTCTGCAATTCACTTGCAAAAAAATTAGTTTACAATAGTTTTCATACTCAAATTAGGCAGATAAGTTATACTTACTTTTCTAATTGTATTTAAGAATGAAATTATGAAATACAATCATTTGTACTAAGCTTTCCCAGGATATAAACAGTGTCTCCAAAATTTATGTGTAAATTATGTGACTCAAAGGGAGGTAATCTGGGCACTGCAGACCGCTAATGGATTTCACCAATTTTACCTATTAATCATAAAAAGTTATGTATACCATCTTAATATTTTTTGAACTATTGGGTAAATTGTCCTATGACATTAAAGTTTAATAATCAAAAAGTTTCAGAAGCGTAACAACCCATTTTCAAAGGTAAAAAAGAAAATTTAAAATATATTTATGTGCCTCAACTTGGGAAAACGAGTTACGAGTCTTTTCTTTGCAGTAACACAATGAAAAATTACCCTAGATTATAATGTACGTCAGTTTTGGCGATTATTCCACGATAAAAGCTTGAAATGATGGTATAGGTGACGGTACCCTCAGGACTGAGGTTTTTAGCTGTCATGAAAAAAACTAGGAAGAGTTACTGCCCTTTACTTTGGGCATTGCTAAATTTGTTGATTTGTTTTTCTATTAAGGCATTGCATTATCAGATTAAACTTGTGCAAAAAAAATGGAACTGGATAAATTTAATTCATACAAACCACCTTTTTTTAAAAATCATATTTTTGGTCAAATATTCATTCTTTATGAAAAGAAAGGATTTCTATTTTTTAATATTATATATATTATTTAATTAAGTTAATACACAGTTAAGCAAGCTATTTGATTTGTTTGGGTTTTAAATAAAATGTCTGTATATGTACTCCCAGCGTTTAAACTAATTGAATAATTAACTGAATAACGCATTAATACACAGCTTCTATCTGGAGAACTGGTCAAATTAGCCCTATCAATGAAATTTAACATTCAGGGGAGGTAACTCTTCATTGTCAACATTAGCCCTTTTCTTCAGCTCATCTGGCCTGTAAGGCTCGACGTGCTTATGACATTTATAATTGCTGAGACCTTGTGTACAACTCTTTGACTAGGAAGGATTATGATTTGTAGCTTGATGATCTTATGGTCCTTAAATACAGGCTACAGGGGTCAAACCCTAAAGACTTATTTTCATCTTCCCAAAAAGCCGCCTAGAAAGCGGAATCTTTGTGTACAGACTCCTTGACTTTGTAGCGAGGGTTATAATTAAAAGCTTTGGTGGCCCTTCTTTCTATTATGTTAGATAAGCAAAATGAAATTCAAATGAAGCCTGACTGTCAAGCTTTTACATCCTTCCAATTGTTAGCTCATCTGGCCTTAAGTTACATCTTTTTCTCAAGAAGCGTAAGGCCTAGAAAGCTGAAACCTTGCAAACATACCATTTGACTAGTGAGAAATATAATTCATAACTTTGGTTACCCTTTGGCCCCTAATAAGGGCCACACCCTTAAAACCTATTTTCATCTTTTTCTCCAGAAGCTTAAGGCCTTAAGAAAGCTGGAGCCTTGTCTACAGACTCCCCAAGTTAGATCAGGACTATAGGAGGATTCCAAATTGTAAATTTGGTGACCCTTTTCTTAGGAAAATTAAAATTTCTTCGAAAACTGCAACATTGTTGGTAATACCAATTGTTTAAATGCCAATCATGGCAGTCTCCTTCACTGTATTAACAGAGAAAGTGAAATCAACTGATTAAAATCGATGAGATGCAGGAATAATGTTTTTTATATCTGTAAGTTTTTATATGCCTAGTTGTAAGCGGCACTGGCATATACAGATATGTTAAAACCACTCCCTAAGTTTTAACATAAGGCCATTGCATTCAGTTTGATCGTCATTGACTTGAAATTTAATACAGAAAACAAAACCAATTTATTCATTGACAATTCATTTATTTACAACAATTGTGATTATTTTTACTTAGTTCAAATCTAGATGATCATATATATACATGACAAGACATCTTGATAAAATAGCTTAAAAAAGTGTCTGATAAGACTTGGTCCCTTTTTCAGTCTTAGTAAACCTAGCCTCACTATTATCCGTTTATTCCACTGCTATACTCACAGAGTCTAGAAAGGCTTGGTTGAGAGTCGCGTCAGCCCACGTGACCAAGTTGACCAATCAAAACTGATCTTACCAAGACACAATAAGTGCCTTCACATGTATAACGTTGGAGGGTCATAGGTCGCAGAAAGGTCGGCTGACGCGACCCTCAACCAGACCTTTCTAGACTCAGTATAGCAGTGTAACGGATAATAGTGAGGCTAGGTTTACTTAGACAGTCCCTTTTTCTGATCACAATAGAACACTCAATCAAACTTAAAAGATAAAAGATTGGATATGGTCATCAGTGGTGAAAAGGATATATACAAGGCTATTCTTCTTGAGTTCATGTAATATAATTCAAGACATATGCTTCTCCACAAAATAAATGGACAGTCTTTTAATTTCTCTTTACATGGTTTTCACAGTCTGGTAAGTAAATGTTTGGTTCAGAGTTACACAAGTTACAGATGCTTACTCTGAAAACTGTCAAATTCTACAAATAGACCATTTGATTGTTGTCAATTCTTAAGATTATACACACACTAACACAATCATTCCAAAAATTTGTGCATCAATGTATGTTTTGGTTGATCCAATATTTCAATGCCTCATTTGAAAACTGATAATATAGATTGATTTTATAGCTAACTATATTTAATGTTGACAGATAAGCTTTTCATCTAGTCAGTTTGGATATAGGGACATAAGGGTTTATTCCAACTTACAGTTACACCTGGGTCTTCATCCCACCGATAGACAGAAGTAAAACTTGTGATTACAATCTTAAAAATCGTGATAATAAGGTGCAATCTGCTTGTAAAGTTGAACTTGCTGAAATTCATTTGCACAGGTGCAAGTTGATACTACCGGTAGCTAAATCCAACCTTTTTGCATAAGGAATTTATTTTGATATATATTCTTTCATAGGAATCCTATGAGGCCGGATGAGCTTTACAATTATGCATGCCTTATGACTGTTCTAAATTTACTCAAAAAAATCTAGATTACTTGATTCAATCCCCTTGTTGCAGATTTTCAAATGTCATCCTCGGAGTCATTCTCGTCAGATGAGGAAAGAATATCATCTTCATCCGATGACAAGTCTTGGATTAAGGCAAAATCTTCTTTTGTTTGCTGGTGAGATGCAATGAACAGTTCAGCAGAAGCTGTGTCAACGAAAGGACTGAACTTTGATGTAAGTTCTTGAAGTACAATCAAATTCACAGAAAGTGACCTTTTCAAAAGTACAATTTTGCCTAAATCAAACAATGTTTGATTTTGTGAATTCTGGATAAGTGAAAACAAATCTTCACTCAACTTCTGGACTCTTTTCAGGTACCTACTCATTTCAGTTTTTATCATTTCTATTTCTTCTCCAGCTCGATTCACCATATCTGAATGGTCTATACATTGCTTTCTCATTCCGTCAACCTCAATGGATTTTGGGGCATGAAAATGGCAAAATTTGGCATCGGTTACTTCATCAAAAGACAAATTGTTTGGCAGATTTGGTGTTTTGGGAGTGGACAACAAGTTGTATTGCCCGATATGTTGATGCAGCTGGTTATTGACACGCTTTGTCAATTTTGCATATTTCTTGTATAGGCTTTGTCCATCTGAAAAAAATAGTCTTGTTAAATTAGAGTGATACTAAGACTAAATGGTAATTTTCTTCTAAAAGTGCCGTTATGATTGCCTTTTTTAAAAATCAATATCTCATTATCAATACATTGATATCTATATTCAAATCCAGTCTAATTGTGAGTTCAAGCTGTGAAACTGTGGTTACTTTGACTGGATATGAGTGACTTCACATGTCAGTCTGACAGCTCAATTAACAGCCTTATAATGCGCTAACTAGCTGTTTAATGATAGGTCAAACTATCGACTTATTGCAATAGTTACTTCTGGTATTTTTATTATCCTTTTTGAAATGATCAACAGTTTAACTATTGAATCTTCTGGTGTCTACTTTTGGCTCTCATTGATCTGTTCAATGTGTTCCATTGTTTTTTCAAATGTTAAAACTAAAGATATTTTTTTGGCTGTTTTTCACTTTTACAATTGAAAATACTAACTGAATTTACTAAATTGTAGTTCCTATCTATAGTTAAACATGTTTCAAAAATGACTATCGATAAAGTAATGTCAGCACAGCAATTATCTCAATAAGTAGATATTTTGATCTATTGTTACACCCCTAATAAACATTTAAATGCATTTGACATGTTATTTCTTTATCTTTCCCTGTCCTTGCATAAATATAGTTACAGCTTACCAAACAAAATGACAAAAACCAAACCTGCATATCTCCTGATACTTCTCAGGTGGCACTGCCTTTCAAAGACAAGAGACCTGATGGTGTCTAGTTCCTTAGTCTGTTCTGCTTCCAGTTGAACCTGAATCATGTCCGAGATTGTGTCCTCACTCCACTGTTTGGTCACAGGGTACTTTTTTTCTATAGCTTTTATGTCATTTTCAAGTCTGAAGATAAAATATAGTATTGATAAGAAAAAAATCAAACTTTTTTGTTAATTGTTATAAACGTATTTGAAGTGGTAGTGACAGGTCTTCTAATCTATATAGAAATTGAATAATCTTAAGATTATCTTTGTTAGGCTTTTATCTGTAAATCAGTCAATCTTTATGTAACTAACCAAATTGCCACTTGGCTGATAATGTGGCAGAGTGATATATTTTAATATTGTATGTTTTTATTGTATATATATATATCTGTCTAATACAAGATTTTATTTCAGGTGTTCTTATTGTAACTTAGTAGTTACAATGTTCATTGCCTACAGATATTACAAGCTCTTTATCAATCTATTAGCTTTCTCTCCTATTGTTCTGTCTGTGGTTAGGTAAGCGCACTCCTTAAAATGCATGTGTGACAGGGTGAGGTCTACTACTTCCTACTGGCTTCGGCTGGAGGGATATCTCTTTGGCCGAACAGGTAGAGCGTAGGACTCTCACCCAGAGGTCCCGGGTTCGAATCCCGCATGGAAAACATTGGATTTTCTATCCTGCTACAATTGGCGCCCAACGTCGGCCGGGACTATTCCTTAATGTCACATCACCTTTAAGTCCTTTATAGGTTTGTAAATCCATATTGGTATGTAAATCCTTCATAGGCAGATCTCCTGAATGTTTGACTCGAGGACGAGTCACTTCGTGGAGGGGGTGAATGTGACAGGGTGAGGTCTACTACTTCCTACTGGCTTCGGCTGGAGGGATATCTCTTTGGCCGAACAGGTAGAGCGTAGGACTCTCACCCGGAGGTCCCGGGTTCGAATCCCGCGTGGACATGAAAACATTGGATTTTCTTTCCTGCTACACATGCTTTCAGGAAAGTTACCTACACTAATATACATTGCACTTCCATATTAGCACAAACATGTGAAGCACAACTGACAAGACTGTACTTGACGCTTGACACCTTGTTCTTGGTTTGTTTATCATTCACGTAATAGGTATTCATAATACCTGTTGTAATGTTTTGGTATAATATTGTTACTATGCTGGTATTGCATTTTAGCAGGGCTCATGTCATATATACATGTGTCAAGTATATCATATTCTCTATGTATATATTTGGTTAGGGTTAAGGTTATTTATATGCATATTATACATTTAGTCAATTCATGCTGGACACTGTTGTATGTTTATATATTCTATATTTGGGTGCAATAGTTATCATTCACCATTAATTATTTTAGGTCATGTAACCATGTCACGATTCCGACTGGTTCCCCTTTTATGGTTGCACCTGAATACCATATATTTGGTAGGTTTATATCAATGTATTATTTTTATTGTATTATATTCATACTTGCACTTCCATTTGTACAAACTATATATTTTGGATCAATTATCATATCTTTCATATATTATCATATTGGCATATAATGTAATACAGGTAACCTATCATTTGCTTATATATTATATATATCATTTATCCAGTGATGTCAGTGTATAAAATAGATTGGAAACCTAGCCTGTCCTGAAAATTAATTGGTCAATTCCTAAGGGAAAATTAAAGAACTTTTTTAAAAAGTTGCCAGTCCTGACCAAAAAGTAACCAGTTCTGACAAAAAGTAGCCAGTCAAGGACTGGCGGACGGGCTATATTTTAAACACTGGTGATGTATGCATATGTGCAAATGTGTATACTATGTTATAACAAAGTATAGTAACTACTTATATAATTATGTTAATTCCGACACCGCTTATTGCTAATATTTCCTGTGCGGCGTAAACAATAGCTAACTGATTATTTCCAACATTAGATCCATCCAATATAGAATGCATATCCTAACTTATTGAATCTGATATTTCCTTCATGTTGATCTCTATTTTATGTACCTCAGTTTCTTTGTATGGAGTGATGCTCTTTCAATTTCATTAGCTTCCACAGTTTCTTGATTTCTGAAAGTAAGGTATATTCATACATTTAGGACATTTCCAATTTTTCTTAAATCAAAAATTCTAGTATACTGTTGGTGTCATGATAGAAAAGCAACATGGATTGTTTAGAAGAATGAAAGGTTAATTGACTATTGAATATTGACATTGCTTAAATGAAGTAGTGCTATCTGAATAATACATGTATACTGTTTGTAATTTTTTGTAATTTTTTTATATTGCAGATTATAGGGAAGCTGACATACACAAAAACGGGAAATCTGCTCAATCACAATTGCTTCCGGATATAGTAGGTGTCTTTGAAGGTAATAAATAGATTTATTGTAATTCTGGAATATATTCTCACTTGTCAATTGTAGTTTAAATATTTACCCACCTATTGTTATGGTTTATAGGTGTTTATCATAAACATTATCATACTAAGTAAATTCACTTAAAATTGGAATACAAACAGCTACTTAAATGTCACTTTATTATTGTTCTAAATTGAATATGAAGCCTGATAAGCTTAAGAGCTAATAGCTCTTTAGTTTAAAAAGTTCTTGAAATTGACAATGAAGAATTCATATGATCTTTATGGTTAATTACTCACTTGGTCAGATTCAGCTCATGCAGAGACAAAACGTAACCTTCTTTCCAGTCGCCTATAAATTAAAAAAAGATTTTTTAAGAAATGTGGTTGTTAAACTACAGTAATTTATGTTATTACTTTATCTTAATTATCTGTTGAAAAGTATTACTGTTTTAATTGTCTAGCCGTTTGGAAATATAGTTGACATACTTTTAATAGTGACAGTGGTGCTGTTCACACTCTTTTTCTGGTCATTGCGCCATTTCATCACATCTTGAGAGGTTGCTCCTGCAAAAAGGTTTTTAAAAATCTAAATGCAATTTATATTTGTATTAAGAATTTAAAAAGTATTTGTACCCAAAAATTGTGCTTGAACCAGTTGGAGTTATATCCAGGCAGAGAGGATATCTTCAATGGTTTCAACCCCAAAAGAAACAATATATTTGCTAATTCATTCCTTTAGAGCATTGTCGATTTTAATCAGACTGATAAATCTTTAATATAGAACCTTGTATGCTTTTCATTGTTCTTTGAAGTTCCTCTTCATGTTCACTTTTGGTGTCCAAGGCCCGCTTGTACTTCTCACAGAGATGATTGGCTAGAAGGAATAAGAAATATGATTTGAATAATCTTTGCAAGTAATTTATTGAGATAGTCATTGGTGACCGAGAACCCATGGGATGTTTCATCATGAATTAATAAAATCAAATAATGAAGATAAAGAAAGAATGAATTTGTTTATCCTTACTCTATTCCTTAGTTACTAAATTCATGATTGTGATATAAAGACGTATTTGTGACTGATGGGAAATGTCTGATATTTATTGATTAAGATTGTTCACCTTTCCTTTTATTACATACCAATCTTGCTTTTTAGTCTCTTGGCATAATGAAGGAGACCGTCTGTCAAAAGGTCAACCCTGTGGTCAGCCGACATCTCTTTGGTGATATGTTTGAAACGTCGCAGGTAAGACCATAGTCTTTCCATGGTCTCTCCATCAGTGAGTCCAATTCCAGTCATTTTCCGAGGACTGTAAAGAATCTAAATGAAACATTTGAAAATTGCACATTCAGTTGACAGACAATGTACCACTTTTGATTGTATATTATTTACACATGATGTTTGAGTTAATGGTAGATTTCCATACTTTCTGACCAATTGTGATACAATTTAACGACTTCAAAACTCAAGCAGGAATAATCTGTTATATTTTCTTACATGGGTGCTTAATCAATGTTTTTTCAAAATTGTTATGGATGTTCAACCCAAAACAGACTGTACCTGGCATTTCAGCCTGTGTCCATGGCAATGAAATACTGGTATGCCAAATTGGACATCGTCACGCAAATGCTGATATTTGGTATTGTTCTGGAAAGACATATAAACTTTTTATTTCTAAAACATGCAATTATATACAATGATGGAAAAGTTTGGAGTTCTTCTGAATAAAATTACTGTCAATGTATAATATATTGAAAAGATGTTATTTACTTGAAGATGACGGTCAAGTGTGCAGGCAATGTCATACAGAATGATTGTATTCCCAGGTTGTCTTTCAACTATTGTCTTCAACATGAATACAGCATAGGAGATTCTGAAATAAGATAAAGGGTGATATAACAATGGATTACAATTAAACTAAACCCGCAAAACGAATTGTTTTTTGTTTTCACATTTGATATATTCAGAGAATGGTATTTTTTTATTAGGTGACTTCAAGGCATTGGTCTGGATTACCTATTGTTACAATCTTTTTTAAATATGATCTATTTACTATGCTATCCATCCAAATTAGTATAAACAAGATTTTGTTGATATTTTCTGAAACATACAAATATGCAGTGTCTGAAATAACCACTAGCCTGGTAGCCCGATGCTAGTTGAAATTTGACATGGCAAGTAGAAAAATAGTAATGATAGCCCGGTGGGCTAGTATGGATCGGAATATCACAAATATTTTGACTCCTTTTCATTCAATTTTGTTAATAATTCAGCTTCTATTTTGTGTCAGTTTCTAATCATGCCCAGACCTCTTGAGAAGAAATTAAGTTGATTTTTAAAATAATGAATGTCAGAAAAAATATTTTATCTTTACTTAATTCGGCTAGTAATTTTTCTTTTTGGTTAACAATTTTTAAAACTTTCTAGCCCGGTTTACTAGTAATGTCGAAAAATTAGTTCATACACTGCAAATATGTACTCAATAGTCTATTCAATAAAACTAATTTATGAGAGAGCAATGCTTTGCCAAAAATAGAAATTTATCATTTACTGTTAAGTATCCAATGTAATTTATCTTCAGAGTTCGAATTATCAGTATAACTCATAATGGAAGTTCATGAACATGATAAGCCCCGAAATACAGTAATAGGCGTAGACAGGCATTTATTTGCATGCATAAGACGCATTAAATTTTATTTTCGGTTTAACTTGGTCGATATTTTGGTCATGTGTAGCCCTGGACTAAGTACTGCCTTGGCAGTCCTAGTTTTGACATTATATTTATTCTTATGATAGCCAGATAAATCAAACCTCTCTCCATGTTTTAGACTGAAAAACATGTGAGGAAATTCATGTCGGCATGCAGCACCAAACACAGCTGTTTCATCAAGTTTGTTGTTCTTGGATTTTGAGCCCTCATCTCCTCCTGCTTGAAAGTTGCTGCAACCCTGAAGACAAACAGGTAGGAATGGACATTAGGATAGGAGCATTGACAAATTACAATTGGTTAACATTATTTTTGTAAATATTTTACAAATAGCCATGTCTTTCACTTAGTAATTTTCTGAGCAATAATTGTCAGAAAAAAATATATAATTGGGACGTCTAATAGATCTAGAATAATAGTGGGCCAGGGATGTATGGTCATGGTATTAGTGAGCGCTGTTCATTTTTTAACTTGTCATCTTTTTGAAAATGCAATTTCATTGTTAATTGTAAAATATATTGCAATCGAAAGATAACCCCAACAAAACGTTTCAATTGTATTTTGTTATAATCAGAATGTTTTACTTTATCATTAGCTGACATCCTGTAGTTGTCAACAAAGCTGTCGACATGGTCCTGATCTAAGAACAGGAGATTTTTGTGGTTGGGACTCTTCCCGGATACCCCAGCCTTTTTCCTGCGCACCAGTCCAAAATTGCCATCCAGGGAAATTATGAGGCTCTCGGAAGTTGTTAATCGCTCACTCTGGAATGATAAATACAACAGTGAGAGACTTTTATATCACAGATTTATTAATATTTACAATGTATTCTTTATAGTGATAATATTTTGATTTAGGATTAAATAATAATGTTAATATCTGTAAATATCAAGATTGTTTGTGCATGATTTGGAATATTCAATTGGTGTTAGCTATACACATTTCACAATAGTATTCTATTATCTATCAATAATATAACTTATATAACTAAATGTTACTTTAGATGGTTTTTATGCCCCTGCTGTATATTGCAGGGGCATATTAGATTACCCTCGGTTGTCCGTCCATATGTATGTAACCACTCTATACAGGGTATCATTTATCCACTTCTTCCAAAAAACGTTCAACAGATTTAATTGAAATCGCACACATGGCTTTTATGCATACTAAGGGTGTGCATCTCATAATTGTTTTCTATTTTTGAATTATTTTCAAATTTCTGACATGTTGAACTTATGTGAATTTTGGGGCAAGTGAAAGCTCATATTGGTATGATAAGGGATGTTGTTTATCCACTTCTCCTCAAAAAGTATTGGATAGACTGCACTGATCTTTCATTAAACATGCTTTTTAGGTATCCTAAAGGTGTGCATCTTATTTTTTGTTTTGGGAATTGTAAGTTTTCTACATGTTAATAAATGTTTGAACTTAAATAAAGGAAATGGTGTGCATTTCTTGTTTTGTTTTAGATTCTATGGTTGAAAACATTGAGGGCTTTTTTTTATTCCCATCGGGACACAAACTTTCTAGTTATTATTAATTTGGTTTTATGCATAAAGAGATTTTGAAAAGTGATAATTACCTTTTGGTATGGTCTGTTTTAAAATCTTCAAATTTCCTCAATCATAATTAAGAAATATATTTCATTATTACCGTAGAAGAAAATTAACTTACCTCAGTGGGACAAAGAGGACATTCTGTTCCCTTGATCAAAGATGGGGCGACTGTTTGTAAATTCCCTTTTCTAGTGTGAAAATGGCGAAATTCCTCAAAACATTCGCCACTTAAGATTTTGTAGAGGCTTCTGATCTGCATATCAAAAGTAAATTTTTAGCTCCTGTGGCCTGTAGGAATGGTCAATAACATTTTCCCTATTTTAATTTCTATTCAAAAACCACTGGCCCCAGAAATCTGAATTCTTGTACATAATTTTTGTCCAAATAAACTGTGCACAAGAAACAGACTTTCTATAGGTAAAGTTGAAGCAAATATAGTCAAGTTGAAACATCAATTAGATATGAAATTATATTTTTATTCACTTACATGAATTTGTAGAAATTTGTTTTTATGCCTCCACTTCAGGGACTCGCAGTAGGACCGTACGCTTATCTGACACTCCATCACGGAAGCTTTCAGATTTTCCATAAATGTGAAAGTAAAGGCAACTACCGGCTTTGAAGGGGATGAAGGCCAAAAACCATGGTATATAAGTGCTGGCACTTCTTCCTGGCATTGGCAAAACTGTGCCCTTGTCTTGTGCTGGGTTCCTATTGGGAAAGAGTCGGAGGTAAGATGATTTATTTATTTTGGTGAATGATGAAAGTTCAGTTTCATTTAAAGGGACATTCCTACCCGGGGTATTGTGGAAACTTAAGAGTATATATGGGGATGCTACCGGAAAAGGGACCATTTAGTCGATCCCGGTTTAAGAGATATGGGCTCTTTAAGAATTTTGGTGCATAAACTTTTAAAGTTTTGTTGCTGACGTTTTGTTTTGTAACAGTTGATAAGCACCTCTTCTTTACGTTAAAAGTCTCTGATTGCCATATTTTTCTCTATAACATTGGTTTAAGAGGCACCAAAAGGGACCACATGGTCGGGGGAACCCATTTATGCTGTGTATCCCCTTATGTTTAAAGTTATTAAGTAGCTTCAGTCTGTACGTACGTAACCACTCTATACAGGGTATCGTTTATCCACTTCTCCTCAAAAACCTCATAATTTTTCTACATGTTAATAAATGTTTGAACTTGAATGAAGCAAGAGATGTGCATCTCTTATTTTGTTTAAATTCTTTAGTTGAAAACATGGAGGAATTTTGTATTAGCTGTGTCCCATGGACAAAAATTTTCTAGTTATCATGAAAGTACATCTTTGACAGCTTATCATGTAATTAACAAAACCTGCCAAGACGACAGACAGAAATTAAAACTATCTGTTGATTTTACATGTCATTACACAAGTAAGATATTAATGGTATTTGAATGAATTGATTTTAGCCTCAGTGGACTGACATGTCTTTGCCTTTGTAAAAGTAATATGTATTCTTTCGTATTCATAAACAGCATCAAAATGTTACTATTCCTTTGTGTAGAAAGAATACACACCATCATTTGCAACAATAATCAGTGTCTTCTCGTATGTATGTTCACAAGCATGCCTTGTCAAGTTGAGTTGAATATCCATGTTGAAGGGCTGATAACTCATTGTCTGAAATGTAGAATTTAGAAAAAATGGTGGTAAATGTAAAATAATAACCAGGTTATGCATAACAAACAAGAAATGTCAATTTGACAAACAAGTCTGACCAAGGTTAGGACAGTGTTTTGACCCAAATACTTTGTTTTGTAAAATATTATGCGTTGTTTGAGTGGCATTCTAGAAGTTCATAGTATAAGAATCTATACTGAAACGTTGCTACTGTCAAATAAAGAAGTCGTTCATCCATAGAATGACTCTTGTCTTCCTAATGTATTATGTGGAAAAAATCATTTAAAACAAACTACTATTCACGATGAATATAACTTACATTTGTTTAATAAAGGTTGTGAATTTCAAGTGATTTTCAGACAGTAACACTTAATGTTTTAATATATTCATGAAAACTGTTCCTTAGGTTAAATATGTACACATTTATGAAAGTATTTTGCAAACATGACTCAAAATATTCAGCAGCTTTCCCAATGATCTGATTTTTAGCTCATCTGGCCTGTAAGGCCCGATGGGCTTATGGCATGGCATGGTGTCCGGAGTCCGTCCGTCCGTAAACTTTCTGGTATTTCGACTTCTTCTCCAGAGCCATAAGGCCTAGTAAGTTAAAACTTTGTGTACAGACACCTTGGCTAGGGAAGATTATAAATTGTAGTTTTGGTGACCCTGTGACCCCTAATAAGGGCCACAGGGGCCATGCCCTTAAAACCTATTTTCATTTTCTTCTCCAGAGCCATAAGGCCTAGAAAGCTGAAACTTTGTGTACAGACTCTTTGGCTAATGAGGAATATAAATTAGAGCTTTGGTGGCCCTGTGGCCCCTAATAAGGGCCACAGAGGCAACGCCCTTTAAACCTTTTTTCATCTTCTCTAGAAGCGTAATACCCCTTGACTAGTGATGTATAATGTATGGCTTTGGTGACCCTGTGACCCTTAATATTATGGAGAAGAAAAAGGCCTAAAAACCTGAAACCTTGTGTTCATACTTCTTGACTAGTGAGGTATATAATTCATATCTAATATGGCCATGTGACCCATAATAAACGCCACAGGAGCCAAACCCTTAAAACTTATTTACATCTTTTTCCCCAGAAGCGTAAGTCCTAGAAAGCTGAAACCTTATGAACAAACTACCATTTGACTAGTGAGGAATATAATTAATAAATTTGGTGACCCTTTGGCCCCTATTATGGGCCACACCCTTAAAAACCTATTTACATCGTTTTCTCCTAGAAAGCTGAAGCCCTGTCTACAGACTCCTAAGTTAAATAAGGAGGATTCTAGATTGTACATTTGGTGACCCTGTGGACCCTTCTAAGGGGAAAACCACATTTGTCACAGCCTAAAGCAAAATTGATTTGAAGCCTGATGAGCTACAGAGCCAATGGCTCTATTTTTTCAACTCATGCATCGCAATAATTTCATGACATCATAATGACATTTGCAAACACTTGACACTAAACCATTGTACAGGATAAACTAAATGTATTCAAATATATTAGGTCATATATTTGTTAAATGTTTGATGTTGAACTTTTGTTGATTTCATTATTTAACAAACCTCTTCACACCATTGTTCCAGGTGGTGAAATGATGTAATCTTGTGATGGCGAATGCAGCAGTCACTGCAGAAGTAGATATGTGGTCCACAGTCCCCACATCTAATAATATTTGTCATAGAGTTTTGGCATGATGTGCAACAAAAAAATTGGGGATATTCAGACTCAATGGCTGCTGTGTCAATGCTTTCGTGTATTTTTTGCCAATTGATTATTTCTTTAATTTTTCTAGTTTGATGTTGTCCAGTTGTAGAAAGAACATCAACAGGTGTTGGTTGCTGTCCTTGAGATGTTGAGTGGTCTCTTCCTTTGGAATATAACGTCCACGTTTTTGTTTTTTTTCCATTTATTAAACTTGTCACTTTAAAAGACTTCTTTGTTCTTTTCTTTCTTGTAATACCCATCTGGAAATAAGCCAGTTTACGAAAGATTAAACAGTCTATTCCTAGATTTTCTAGAAGTTGCGATGATGAAGAAGATGAAGGCAATATTATGTTATAACTTCTTTATTCAAGTTTGCAACGATTCGGCATAGATACTAATGTCGTTATCATCACTTGCTTGATAACGTCATTGTCTATGTCGAAACGTCGCAAACTTGAATAAAGAAGTTGTATATCCTTGTTCTTCATGGTACAATGAATCGAGATGCATTTGACATGAGAGTGTGTAATGTTTAGTTGTTTTTTTAGCTCATCAGGTCTGAAATTTTACATTTGGTTACCCCTTGACCCCAATTGGGGTCACAGGGGTCAAAACCTTAAAGAACTATCCCCATCAAAAGTCTGATGAGCTACAGAACCCATGGCTCTATTTTTGTATGTTTATAAAACCTATCTCTTGAACCGTGCCATGAGTTTATTACTAAGATGCATTTTCTCTTTATAAGTACCCAGTTACTCAGTGACAATTATGCCTTATATTTTGGTTTTGAAGCCTTGAAATAGACTTAAATTTTAAAAAGGTGTTGACTGTACTCACCATGGAATTGATACATTATTAGATTAGACATTGAAAACAGAAGATAATATATTAATTATATGTGTTCGTGGTAGAAAAATGTGGCCACATTTGCCACACCCTAAAGCAAAATTTCTATAAAGCCTGATGAGCTGCCAAAGCCAATGACTATTTTTATTTTATCCGTTAGCAAGATGCTAAATGCCATTTTAATATTGGTTTTATTTATTACTATGAATGAAAATTTTTCCAATATCCTTGATTGTGTTTTGGGTCTGACATGAATCTGCAACATGATGGAATGGAATCGTATCAACATCAATAAAGTGATAGTAAAGAGTAAAATTGATTAGATGTGTATAATAGAAATATAATGTGCAAGGGAAATAGCTCAAGCATGTCAGTTGCTTGTTTTGTTTAAAATCCTTTATACTGAAGATTTTAGAAGGGTAATACCACTTTGCTATCTGTATTGTGATAACCCCACTCATAAAACCATGCAGAGCTGAAACTGTTTGTGCTAACCCTTAAAGCAAAAGATTATAATAAAACTGACATTAAGGTTATCAATATGGCACCTTTTCCAGGTATTGAATAACAATCTCAAAGCACTTTGATAACCTAAATGATGTTGATCCATATACATCCTTTTTCCAGGTACCCATTGCAATGCAATGCGGATGAATTTAAGTGCCTGGGAAACAACACTATATGAGACCCAGGATTTTTGCCTTGAAAAAAACTTGAGAAAGGCTTAAATTTACAAACAACCATTTCAAAGATTTTAAAATGTTATCTGATTTTGTTTTGTGCAGTACAGTTTCAGAGTTTATCAATACATGCAGAACTGTTTGTGTAGGAATCGTAATTGATCTTACTTGACGAAGTTAAATGCTAAGAAAAGCCTTAAATTTGATTGAATTGTTTGAATCCTGAAGTATTAAGCTTCAAATTTATAACCAAAAGTAATTAATTGGGTCGATTTTAGTGGGAAAAAATATTTACGGTTACTGAATATTCAAATTTATATTTTTTAATTTGCTCAGTGTGTGTCCGAGTTTTGAGTTTCTCAAACTATTTAAGGTAAGATAAAGTTTGCTGTGTCTTTTTGGTAACATGAAGTCGGAAGCGAGTTATCTCCCTTTTTTCAAAGTAATGGCACATGACATCATCGTGGTGAAGAGTGAGGTTTTTAAACCAATATATATGAACGAAAAACGTAATAAGTATTCAAAAGTTCAGCTTTAATATAACATCAACTGCTAATAACCTTTCAAGGAATAGAAAATGAGTTCTGTCGGTTGAGTCAATATCGCTTGGGAACGGAACTTTCGTATAGATCGAATGCGCTCGTACATGTTGATATTTAGATTTAAAAAGGGTCAATTATTATATATATGTATATGCGAACTAAGTTTTACACAAAATAGAAGAAATCAATGCACTTGATTATGTAGTATATATTTAGTACATCAAAGCGTACGAAGTTATTTTGGGTACGAACTTTTCGAAATCTCATGCATATTCACTGTGCGTATCGATATTTAGACTATATTCCAAGTCTCAAAATTTAAATTGGTTTCTTAATTGGACTAATTTGCGATTGATAAGTCATATGCGTTATCAATACTGGCGTGAAATTGGCATTTTAACGTGCAGCGTGTTCTCAAGATTGTTCATGATTCACATGATGTTCGTAGCAAGACTAAGACTAGTTTTCTTTTACAACAATTAGCCTACTAAAAGAAATAATAGGTTTTTAGCTTACCCTTGATGCTGTTCAACACTATATCTAATATCCTGGATTATTACTTTTTTTCTGTGAAAAAATCCATCACTGCCAAGATTTTGAATTTTAAACGTTAGACTAGAGTTAGATTAAAATACTACTATCTAGCTTTTGAAAAACAAAAACGAAACATTGAAAAATAGATATTTAATATGCTGTTATATATGGGTCAACGTTCAAATCTACAATGTTGAATAATTCAAGTGACTATGAAAGGTAATGAGTCAATAGCCTAGAAATGTTATTTAAGCCTCTTTATTGTAGTTGTGCTTATTCCTTATTAGTCACTTTTATAATCTACCATTTTCAACGTTAACCGTGTCTCAAAAAGTTGTAAGTTATGCTTTTTAATAGGGTAACTTTATATCCCAAGATACAAGATTACAATCTGGGAGGCTTTGAAGCGCTTAACTTAAACATATTCCATGCTTCTTCAAGGCCTTAACGTTGGGCGGATGGCCTGCTTAGGGAGGCAACAGCTTGTGGTTTACGAGGGTAGAATGTTCGGTTCTGTTGCCTTGTAGAAAATATGTTATTGAAATTGGATCAATTTACGTTTTACCATCCTTATTTTACTCCCCAATTTTAGTATTCCCCAGGAAATAAATTTTCACTTCCGCTGCCTTATATGGCAACAATAAAATGCGGAAAAAAATTTAAAATGTAAACAATTAAATGTAAATATTTCAGCATTTATTTGCTAATTGTGGGTCAGTCGTATTTCAAAGATTCCTGAGTTTATCTTTCAATGTTTATCTTTCTGCATAACAATACTTACGAAAATTCGGTTGACTTCAGAAAAGTTAACAACCGAGTGACGTCGGGCTGTTGATTTGCGTATGTAATCACCGATAAGGGCGTGTCTTCAAATACACCGTCAATTAGCTTTTAAATGATATATGCCTACAACAGTGGGTGCATTTAGGTGAAATGACTAACTGTAAGTTTTGCATATGTCAGCTAAATCCGCTAAAAAGTGGCTCTTTACAGGTTTGGTCCTTCCATGTTGGTCCATGTCAAAATGGAACTAGACTTGATGTTAATTTCCGGCTACATCCAAATTTAATACTAACCTTTGCAGCTTTAAGTTAACATATTGCTTTGTTAGTTTACTTTTGAGGGTTAAAATATGTTCGACAATTAAAATTGTATTTTGTTTTATGCCATTGTATGAATAACGTTTTGCACAAATTGGCATAGAGCAAGTGTACCCCTCAGTTCCATCATTTCAGCCAGAAATTAATGCCGTTTTCTAAAATATGTTCATTATATTTCCATTTTGATAATTAGGAGGCTTTGGAGATAATATCTCCATGCTTTATTGATGACTGCAGACACTGAGGCTCTGTTTAGTATTATGCATAGCAAAAAGGTTATGTGATTCTTAGATTAATGACAAGTTTTATTTTTTTGGGTCCAATCAATGTCAAAGCTTGAAGCATTACTTAGATATAATATATTTAACATTGTGGTTGTAGACGTGTTTACAAACGTATACAAGCATTCATGTGGACAAGAGTACAGGTCACTGAAAAAACACATACTTTTACTTAGAATATCCTATTGATCTCTAAAGACAGTAGTTTTAATAACGAATAAGGTCTTAAAAACAATGGCCACAAGTGATTCAAGTATTCATCACACAAAGATGTATAATGTCTACCCTATTTAATCAATCATATCTGATTTAGTTTATTTAATATTTAGTACCTGAATGTCTACTTAATAGACATTATTGAAAAACGACATATGCAAATAACTAAGGACAATGATTTAAAAAATCGATTTTATTCATGTTTTGCGCGTTGTGATTTGGCTATAACTAATCATGAAACATGTTTCTGTTTGGTTCATCATTCTTTCAAGTTTAAGGTAGTAAGCAGCCCCGTCTAAGGACGGGGCTGCTATCAGTTTTTGTGAAGTTTCCATCGCCGCCGCCGCCGCACTCGTACTACTAGCTATAACTTTTTTCTACTAAGCTTTCAGGAACTCTTATTCATACCTTACTACTCATACCTCGGGGGAACGATTTTGACACGTTCACTTTCAAGGTCAAAGGTCAAGGTCACGAGCTATGTATTCACTCTAAGAATTCCTTGTAAACGCGATAACTTGAAAAGTTTTTGTGCTATGAAGCTCTTACTTGGTATATATCATCATTGGAAAAGTAAAAAAAATTGAAAAGGTTTTGGCTACAATCCGTCAAAGGTCAAGGTCACAGCAAGGTCATGACGTAAGCATGTTTTAGCGAAAATGCTTTATTTTAACTATGAACACTTTTAATCAATACATGATTGTTATACTCAATAAAAAGTGTTCAATTATTGTGTGACCTTGAAGGTCAAAGGTCAAGGTCATGAGATATGAGTTATTACAAAATGCACTAAATTGGGGTATAACTTTATCCCATTTAGCTTTTCAGAACTCATGAACATGTCTAAATGTTAATGCTTCCAGGGAATCATTATGACATGTTCACTTTCAAGTTGAAAGGTCAAGGTCACGAGTTATAAGATCACCACAAAATTCTTTGTAAACACGGTAATTCGAAAAGTTTTTGTGCTATGAAGCTCTTACTTGGTATATATCATCCTTGGAAAAGTAAAAAATTTTGAAAAGGTTTCGACTACAATCTGTCAAAGGTCAAGGTCACAGCAAGGTCATGACTGAAGCATGGTTAAGCGAAAATGCTTCATTTTAACTATGATCGCTTTTAATCAATACATGATTGTTATACTCAATAAAAAGTGTTCAATTATTGTGTGACCTTGAAGGTCAAAGGTCAATGTCATGAGATATGAGTTATTGCAATTCCTTGTAAACACAATAACTTGAAAAGTTTTTGTGCTATGAAGTTTAGATTTTGTATATATTATCTCTTGAGAAGTACATTTTCAAAAAGTTTTGGGTACTAACTGTCGAAGGTCAAGGTCACAGCAAGGTCAACATATATGGAGAAAATGGATTAATTTAATTTTTAACACTTTATTTCATTACAATAATGTTATACTCAATGAAATGTGTTCATTGATTGTGTGACCTTGAGTGTCAAAGGTCAAGGTCACGAGAAAATTCCCAATTTGGTGAGGCCTGTAAAAGGCGGGACAGGGTAAGGCGAAACCCAAAGTTCCGGGGCTGCTCTGCTTTTGCGGTATCCCGCAAACGCTAATCTATTTTTTTTTATGTTTTCGTTTTCTGTTGTTTTGTCCATTTCCAAACATTCTTAACAGAAGCGGGTTATTTCCAATCACAAACGGTTAGTTAACAAGGTTACTGATCGGTTAATATGAGATTATATGTCAGAACAAATGCATTTAGCGATTCTGTCCAGACATGAAATTACTGCTTAAAGTTGAACACTAGATTTATCTGATAATTAAGTTCGCCGCAGATTACTCGTTAACTCGCTCGTCTCTCTGTCGAAATCAGTAATCTGGTTGTCTGATGTTATCACATAGCCAATGATTGATCCTTTCTGTCTTCAACTGGGCTTTAAATAATGCCTACTTAAATCCATCTATATCTGGCATGTATTTCTCCACGTTTGCTGATTACAATCGTCTGCAAATGTTCCATTGGTGCAGTAAATCAATGGTGACTGGACTATCAATGGCATTGCAAGAGCATTAACTGAATAAGTTTTATGATGATTTATATAAAGAATCAATGATTCATAGAAGTTATTTATCACCCTTCATACGAAGCTGGATTGTTGAACGTGAGGGTTATCAAACCTGCAGACTTCGAGATCTGATTGGTTGAATTCAGTTAGGAACTTGTATCTATAAAGTATATCACACTAAAAATGAAAAGAAAATCAAACCGGAATTTTAAACGTTTGACTCTGCTACAGGCACAACATTCCTTTATTTCAAGCAATAAGCTAAATTAGTCTCATGCTATGCTCTTATATCAATAGAGTCTATCACACTCAAAATGAAAAGAAAATCAAACCGGAATATTAAACGATTGACTCTGCTACAGGCACAACATTCCTTTATTTCAAGCAATAAGTTAATCTCACACAATATTAAAATGCCAAGGAAGATAAATGTCATTTGCATTTATACACATAATTACATTCATTCATGTATTCATTTTATCATTAATCAGTTCTAATGTTTTGTGATTTCATCTAGGACAAATAATATTGAGAAATATGTAACAATGTAGCTGTCAAACATATGTTTCAACATAATGGTAAAATGTTCAGATTATATATATTTCAAATAATATATATTTTTTTCAAAACAAACTGTACACACATTGCTTTAAAATATCGTGCCTCAACCTTCGATATTCAAAAATTTAAACTCAAAACATGTTATCAAATCATTATCGTTAAATATCATTTAATCATTTTTGGAAAATGATATATAACAAACTATGATAAAAGCTTTATAGCCATCATTTGACTGAAAGGAAACTGTGATCCCAGGTTACTGATTTATGAATAAGAACCTGTTTGACAGGAGAATTTTTATCACTTTGGATGACATTCTAGTGAATAAAGAGGTGTCAGATTTATCAGACTTCTTAACCTGTCTGTACCCGATAAAACCAATCCAGAGTTGTCTTGGTGTATTCCTTGTGTCAATAGATCGAGTTTGCAGACACATTTCACGGAATGATCGAAGGCAAATTTCATACTCTTGAACCCTATCAACTAAATCTATTACAATATTCCCCTATAACGTCTGGTTAAGATAAAGAGATAAATGAGTCCCTTCATAAAATAATATCTTATATTTTTACATTTGTTTTACTTCAGCGTATTTTATAGATACATCTTGTCGTGTGAAAACTTGGAAACACAGTCATAGGTTAATTTTAATGATTGTATCCAAAATCAATATATACCTAAGTTGGATTTCTATTCTACTTTTATGATAATTTGTGACAACTATACGTTGAACTTTTGAAATGTGTATGTTAAGAGAGGTTTACTTTTAGAAAATTATAAATGATAAAAAATGAATCCTCCGAGGAGGGATTAGTTTGTGATTTTAAGCTAATGTGTATTCATAGGTGTATATGTCAGGTGGGGATAATTGAATGATCATCTACAACTGTAGGTTTAATCGGTATTTGTACATACAGCTTTTCTGATGCAAATGTAGCGCTCCTGATTAATGTTTCCTTAAAAAAAAAAAGTAAAATTATGTTGAAACGTCGCAACTTTAGACAAATAAATTATATAACCGTCTTTGTATATTTTTACACATCTCATTACTGACATTGGTACCAGTTCTGTGCCTGCTTACGTCTGTAGACATGCCAGAGGCTTTACAATGTGATTAAGGTATTTAGTCCGATTGCTTTCTATAAACCTGGTAAAGTCTAGTCTCCTTTTCTCTCAAGAACATGGTTATATTAATGAACATTATTATCATGTTATATGTAAATGGTGTTGACTAATCTATAGATATCATCAATACGTTCTCATCGCAATACAATGTATAACGAATATGATCCATATAGACACTGAGAGTTTCAGTAAGCTGTACACATTTCTTTTGTAGATATTCCCAAAAAGATTATTAAACCCATGTTGAATTGTTGATGTTTACAGCTCTATTATGAACCAAACTCAAACAAAAATCTCACCACTTTATAAGGAAACTGAACACAGACACTCAAAAAAAGACGTCAAAGGTATCTGCTATCGATTTGTGAAAATACAAATTCATAGCATAAAATTTGATTTTAGAAAAAAAATCAATCTTCAAAGGAATATTGGGTTTTATAGCAACAAAGAGTAGAAAAGATTAACGTACCTTAAAGCATTGTTTTTAAATTGAGGAATTCGGTTTCAGATGGTAAATCATATGCTAGATATGCCCGAAGAACATTTCTATATATGTTGAGTTGTTATCACATATCAAAACAAAAACTGCATGTGTGAACACTTTTTAATCATTCTAGGCCGGGAAATCGATTTGTGTAATTTTGATAAAAAAAGATAACATTTGCACTTCGTTTAATCTTATTTTAATCCTTTATAAACTTAGAAAACTTGACTATACCTTTTTGCAAGATGATAAATCAGAATCACCTTCAAATTGTTTCCTAGAGACCTTGCAAATTGATTCAGCAAAATAATCATGTCATATTTTCATTGATATTTTATTGATTTACCAGTCTATTGATCTTTTTTATCCTGAAACTTTTATTGTAATATATCACTCTATCATGCCCAAAAGAAATGTATATATAATATGAAACGGTGTGAATAATGAAGAATTGCCGCTATCGCCATCAAAGATTGTTTATATTTTAAATTGTTTCATGACTTTTCAGTTTTGAGTTAGACTGTGTGTTTTATGATTTAATGTTTGCATTGACATTTGACTGTTCAGCAATTTAGGTGTTTGTTCTGGTTTACTTAATGGCTTTGACATTTTATTGTTGTTACATTAAATTCATTCAGCATCTCTTAACGAGGTAAGCTTCTTTTGTTTGAATATTTCTCTAAATCGGCATTCATATTATATATCATATTTTATTCTAATAAATAGGGTTTGCTTTTAGGCATTTCAGTTTTCAAAATACAGAATGGAAATCAAGAAACATACATAAAACTACTATGAACGTTATCAAAAAGATAAACACACATTAATTGCGCGTTCTTATTGCTCATTTCACTTTTTTACAAATATTTACCTGTTGAAATAATGTGCACAAATATGTTTTAAGTGAGAAATAGCTTAAGTCATCTGATCCGTTCTAATAAGGATAGTTTTTGTCATAGCAAGGCCTGATTTGATACAATAGAAGTGGTTGCAATCAGCTATCCCTTTCAGTATTCAAGGGTCATAATTAAGCGACATACACTTATCAAAAGCATTGGTGAAAGCAACCAGCCTTTTAATGTGAGAAATGTTTTAATTGTCTACAATGTTTTAAAGAGGCAGTAACACGTTTTAGGGGGCTGCAAATGGATTTTTACTTTGTACTCTATGGATGATTGGCTTTTGTAATTAGATTTTTGACACTCAAAATAATACATTTTGCATTAACTATACAATTATCAGTGAGAAATTGAAAATATAAAATTATCAAAAAACGTGCTACTGCCCCGCCCCTTTAAATGATTTGCCGTTAAATTTTTGGTCGCTAGGAGAACCTACTTGAAATCTGCAAAGTAGCCTTTACTAATCAGTGGTTGGTTCATCATGACTTTAATTAACCCCCGGGAGAGAATGTTATTCCTTACATCTGAAACTATTTACACTTGGTAACAACAACAAAAACGTTCAACAGAATTCCAGAACATGAACACCATTCTCTATGAACAAGCATTTCCGTCCTTGATGATCCTTTCTTTAACATAAAATAATAATGTTGACTTACTGTGCTTTTTCAAATGAAAAAAGATTTTCCAAAAAAGCAATCTGTAGTATATCAGACTCATATGTCTGTACAGAGAACCACAAACGAAACGTGATGTCTGCAGTTCTGTATTGAAAAAGGATAATTAATATTTCCTCCTGTTTAATCAGTCGTTTCAATATATTCCTAGTCACGGACACACTTTGGTTATCTTGTATTCAAGGAAACTCAATGAAATTAAACATGAATTCAAAAAATGTTTTCAAGTATTTACTCTAACCTTGTTCAACCAGAATTGCACACATAACGGGTGGGGAAATATATATTATGTGATCAAATGTAATGAAGAGTTTGAAATCATTACCTATCATTCTACTTCATAATGATCATTCTTTGAACCTGTAAACTGAAATTGTTCTCAAGTTGAAGGAATGTTGTCATTTGAACGAATCAAATTATCTAATATAAGCAGAAGTTTTTGTTTTTTATTTGGTAAGTTTACCCGTATTGGAAGATGGACTCGTCAACGGTTTTCTGTAAGTCCCTAGGGAGTTACACCTTTGCCGTTTACACCGATTTTGTTTTGCCTTTTATAACTTTAAGTCATACAAAATTTGAAATGACGGCTAGGAAATAGAAATGAATATAAAATACAAACTAAGTTAGCCTTAAACATATTCGCAAGTGACATTTAATCATTTTTGAAACACAGACTAAATAACTGTGTGATAATGTCTGATTTGTTCTTTTTTAAGCAGAAGACCGAAGTGCAGTGTTTTCTCTGTTTGAAAACCGTAAATATCCAGTATAATGCTAGGGGCAGGTAACTCCAGTGCACCATTCGTTATATATAACCACCACTTAATGATATTAAACAACAACGAGATTGGAAAGCTTATGACTTGTGTTGGTTTGCTGCATTCAAGAAGGATATCTTGACACTCTTTTGACTATTTTACTCCTCGGAGCATGGTCGATTTTAATCATGCCGAATTTGCATTAATAAACTTCATGCAAAAGCCCATCAATCAGATCAGATTCATATTTAGGTACTAAATTACGCGTTACAAGTGTAAAATTGAATATATACTGTTTGATTAAGATTTGTGATTTTAATAACAAATGACTTATCACATACACGTATCATCTTTTATAATCGTGTTTCTTTGTTTCGCACGATTCAGTTGATTCTTCTGGTGCTTCGGATGTGACATTTTATAACGTGTTGAGCGTTTGTCATCACATTGATTCCTAAATTTCTGAATGGAGAAACCGATTTACAAATCGCAATAATTTAGATGATTAAGTTACCTTACAGATAATTATGATTAATTTGTGTCTGCACGATACTTGTTCAAACAAATGCATTTAGCCTTTCTGTCCAGACTCAAAATTAGTACTTCAAGTTGAACACCACATGAATCAATGATTATAATCGCCGCAGGAAAGTCGTTAACTCACTGGTCTGTCCGTTACTCCCAGTAATTTCCTTGTCTGATATATTCACATGGCCAATGATTTATCTTTTCTATCACCAGTTGAACTATACCATTGTACCTGCTTTTCTTTCTCTGTATCTGGCAATTGTACTGCATACAAGATCCTGGTGAAAGGTTCAGACCTCCTTAGCTCATTTCATCTTATCTGGATGATATAGTTAATAACAAGGCATTCATCGGTGTAATTGACATTGAATTACACTTAATTCTTAGTAAACACTTCCATATAACTTTTACTGAAATTGCTTGATGGTTATTCATAAAAGCTCTTCTTGTTTGATAGAGAACCTTATTCTCCTTTATTATGGAATAATGGTCTCAACAGACACAAAGCTGTTGCTGACTGCTAGATTGAAGTCCTTCTATTTCTTGTTTGTCTAATGATTAACTGTTCAACGGTTTATGGTGAACTTACATGTGTGTTTACATGCCAATTTATCCCGGAGACGTGCCTTAGATCACACAATGGAGAGCAAGTAAACTCAGGGCATGAAACTAATTGTAATATGATCTTGGTAAAAACATGTTTCTGATTGACTTATTTGAAAGATTTCACAATGTTGAATGGCAATGGACACCGGCAAATTTGCAAATTGTGCTGTTTCTCCTACTTTCCGTGCGGTATTTAAATTTGACAGGTATTGTTGTCATTTTATAACTTGTTCACTCGTAGATGCTTTATAATTTTCTATTTACTTTTGTTGCACTAAACATTTTTTAACACATCTCAAAGTTTGCTGCCGTGTTTCATGCGGCCGGTTTCTTTTGAATGCTGTTGCCATGGTATGACTTCATAAAGGTCAACTGTTATGACGTCACATTGATGGCATCACTGTCACAATGGTCTGGGCGAGTTACATTTGTTAATTTGTTAAATTTTTCAGTTAGAGTTTTTGGTCTGGACCTGTTGGTCGATAAATGATAGAAATTATATAACTGTTTTCTCCCTAAAACAAATCACAAAGAAAAGGTTTACGATCCCACCGTTACGAGTGCAACTAGTTTCTCTCTAAGAATTCTAATAACAAACGGCCATGTTAAAATATCGAATGAATCCCAATAAGTTTACAAACGCAAATATTTATCTTTTTATTGACTTTCAGTTTACATTTAATTATTCTGTATTCTTATCATAAAGATTGGAAAACAGCATGTATTGTTATTGTATGGATGAATAAACTTAACATATTATATCCTCATGCTCTATTGATTGGCAGGTATACTTGGATTACAAAGTTCTCACATACAGAACCTGCTATTTTCCATTTTCCAATCCTCATAATCGACTAGGATCTCCATAGTTTCACTGTATTGAGCCTGAACTCAAAACAACAATTCTGTTCAGGTTCTGTCTAGCAAATAACTTTTGACAAATTTAACTTACGAACATATTCCTTGTCGTTTTAATTGATACTGATACATAATACACTTAAGGTATGTGTTCTAAAGGGTCATATCCATTCCATTACACTGACCATTTATGGTCAATCACGATTACTATCCGAATGATTGGGATAAAGTTGGGCCTCTACAGTTAATTATATAGTGATTACATCCAGACATGAAATTAGTTCTGCCAGATGAACACTGCAATTATCTGATGATCATGATTGCTGCTCATTCGCTCGCCTTTCTGGTTGTCTGATGTATTCACACAACCATGGATGTTTTCTGTCGCCAAATGAGCTTAAACACTGTGCTCCGTAATAAGATCTGATCCTGGTTTCAAATAAAGATGATGAAGACCGTTTGAGTGTCTCACAATCAGTCTGAAGGGTAATGGGTATTATGAAGTTTATTTGAAATTAAAGCTGAGCATAGAATTAGGATATAATCTTACTAAATTTTCCAAATATCATTCTATCCTAAATGATAAGAACAACATTTTAATGCAATTTACAAAATAAGTGTAGATACTCTATTGATGATGCTATCCATAAGATCATAGACTGTGTATTCGGAATGTCCCTCATGTCAAGCAATTTAATATATAATGTATAAGGGGGAGTTCAATGTTCTTTTATTTATCATTAAAAAGTCTAAGATCAATAAATCAATCATTATTTATTTGTTTGATTGTTCTCAAATAGACCTCCATTTTGAGGTTCACATACGATTTGAGAGAACCTAAGGTTATGTATGTTTCATTTTGTCACTTTCATGAACATTGTTATATGAATCATCCGTTTCGAAATTGATTTAGAGAATTAGAGATTAGGTTTAGAGAAAAATGTGTGTAATAGGTTTTCAAATATTACAAGAGTAAAACTAAGTTTCAAGGGTTATTTAATGATGAAAGAAATGTAATTTGTCTACCCCTGAATGTTAGATGATATCACAAAAAGTGATAAGATATTAATTTCCTTAAATGAATTCATTTGAAGCGATGCAATTCATATTCAAACAAGACTTTCTGAGGTCACTTTATCCATAATATTCTTTAGGATATCTTCAATTCCTGTTATATTATGAAGAAAAACATGTTTGGGTTGACATTTTGTTGATTTTTGTTTCCTTATATCTGAATTAGACGTTTCATAACTGATAAAAAATGTTGTGTTAATTCAAAAGAAAGTTGTCAGATTTTTCGACATTGGATTACAAAACAAGGATTGTCCAATCCTGAACTTAAAGGGGCAGAAGCACGTTTTTTGATAAATTTATTTTCTAACTTTTTCACTGATAATTGTAAGTTAATACTAAATGTATTATTTTGACAGTGTCAGAAATCTAATTACACAAGCCAATCATCCATAGTCAGAGGACAAAGTAAGAAGATTCACATAAAATCCACTGGCTGCCATTTTTTTTGAACACCTTTAATTCAGTTTGTGTGAGAAAAAGGAATCGCATGGCTAAACTTTACGTTTAGGTCAGTAGAAATCTGCCCAAAATTAAGTGAACCCGGACATTTTCGATAACAGACAAATAACTTGAAAAAATTAAAGAATACATGTCCCTTGCCTTCAGAAAAAAACCCAACCAAAATCAACCTCCGGCAGAAAAAGTTATGGCCATTTGAAAATGTACCTGAAAGTTGTGGTGAAGCCTCTTCATATAAGATCAGTTGTATGACTAATATCGTCGGAGTTATCTCCCTTCCTAGCAACAGCCAAAATGGCCGTCAGTGTTGTTGACAACAGAAGTTTGTAAGCGGTAAATTATGAAGTTTGATGTAAAAACCTTGGGTATTTTGTACAGAAATATATTTTGTCATTCAGACAAAAACATTTGTCTATGAAATATAACTTAAAATGATCCGGTTTTTAATGTTGTAGATATCTTAATGTTAGCATTGTAATCTCATAACTTGGACTTCAAATATGCGTCTTCTTTGAGATAATGATGTTGACTAGTAAAGTAATTGATATGTCTTCTGTTCAAGGAGATGAATTACATTCAATATGATGTGAAATAATGTGAAAATAAATTGAAGACCTAAAGTAAAACACCTCTGAAGAGCTAAGCATGCATATTCTACTGATACTACTTTCTCGCTGACTTATTTTTTTTAAGAAAGCCTCTGCTGATCATAATGTGTTCATGGATATTTTATAGTTAATATAATCTAAAATGTACACATTCAGAATTATCTTTTCAATGCAAATATAGTTTTCATACCAGACAAAAGGATTTTTATCATTTATTTAGATTTTTGTGCTTTAGGTCGATTTAAAAAAAAAATTTTAAGAAATGCTTAGTGGTAATAAGTTTTATCTCCTTTGAAAAAAACTCAAAATGTTAATCTTATGATTTGAGAATTAAAAAATGAATAACACCAGAAAAAATTAATTCTTAGGTGTTATATTTTCAAAATCTTTGATAGTCACTAATTGCTTTTTAAAGACAAAAATATCAAGCGTCTACGCCATTGTTCTATATTCCATGTGTAATATAGTACTTTAGGTTATCTTACTATGTCATAAGTCTTGAATAGTTCACAGAATTAATTAATGCTGAAAATGAGTTTAGATATTAGATAAATCTGGCTTTAAAAAATTCTTTACATAAAAAATACATAAATTGATTACTTTTTCAAATATCATTATTTTTCAAATTAGTGCCTTGTACAGAAACATGTTAATGTTTTCCGACCAAACATACTAGAAAACTCTTTAATATTGTATGTGCATGTGGAGCACTTTGATGTCTCCTGCTCAAATGTTTAATCCATAATTTAACCAAACCTCATCACCTCAGCATTATTTGCCAGTTATAAGCCTCAGACTATCCGCAAAGGTAAGTATTAAAGAAATACATGATAAAAAAAAGTAGCCCACGGAGTAAAGGGGACCACTCTATCTTTAGGTCTATCCACATTCTAAGTCTTATTAAATTATATTGAATACTTTTGAATTAAGGCTGGAAAAGGGACCCCCACCCATATGTTCTAAGTTCAAATAGTTTCCATGGAAACCTGAAAAACAAGGAAAAGAACAATCAGAGTAACAAAAGGCACGACAAAATATTTAACATCATACTACAGGTAAGTTTAGTGAAATGATACACATAGATGTGATGCATAGTGGACCAGTCCAGTACCAGTCAATTAATACAACTTGTGGAGGAAACAGGCAGCCATATGCCATGGAATGTGTAATTACAACCCCTTATAATACTTTATTCTTAAATGATTCAAACTCAGTACAAGCCTTAGAACACCAATCAGGACAGTTGTGTTGGTGATCAACGGCTTGGGAAAATATAAATCACACTTCATGTTATTTATTTGCAAAATCAAGAGCCTTCATCCTGTTTTCATGAAAAATATTTGGTAAGTTATCTACAAGACGCTTAGAGATCACAACTGGTTCATCTTAAGAGTAGATCTCTAGATTATCAGGGGCAATTAATTTAAATACTGATGAAAAGTCTCAGGGATGATATGTAGATTGTTGGAAAATGGAGCCCTGAATGACTGAGGACATAATAAAATGATGGATGGCAGTGTGGATAATAAATCCTCCTCCTCGAAACCCCTTTTTATTTGAAACCAGCCTTTTAGTCACCCAAATCTGTGTTTCACAGGAGATATCACTAGTTTGAGGTCAGTAGGTTTTGAGCAATGCCCTATCATTTACGTCATATTAATCATGACACCACAATGCTAGAGCATCGTGAACACAATGATATAACAAAGCTATGACATCACAGCAATGGCAGTCTTATGACAGTGCAGTATTCAGATTATTGATGTTTTTCATGGAATGCACTGAAATGATAAGTGATAAATATAATGTCTCCTTTGTTTTGTTTGATAACGATGAGTTTCCAAAGAGTTTGAAGAGTGGTTAAAATTTAATTACATACTCAGTTCAATTAGACAATACAAGATTTTCAGTAATTTGAATTTTGTGGATATAAGTTACATATTCAATAATATACAATTAAAAATAAAATTGCCTAAGGTTCCAAAAGTAATTCATTTCTAGAATATGCTAGGAGTTGACAACTTCTTGCAACGCTTTCTAGTAATATTTTTTTAAATTCACTTTTTCCAGGAATATGTTTAATGATCTTGACTGGATTTTCCATCATGAAAAATAAGACAATCCATAGTCATTAGATTAACATTAACTGAATATGTAAGTCAAATGAAGTTTTATTCACCATACAAATATTAAATTCCGCTGCAAAAAGCATGACTTTAATAAAGATTACAATTTCCCTAATACATTTCTAAAGTTTTACAAATTTCCCCATTAAAGAACATTTTTAATATATACTGATTTATGATCTAAAGAGAATGTCAACCAAGTGTCTTCTGATATCAAAAATATCAACACAAGTTCATAAAAGTAACAAATTTTTTACATTTATCAACGAGTGTTGATATATTTGATATCAGAAGACACGAGGGTGAGATTCTATTTATCATCCAAAATCATTTTTCATCACATTAGCATGAAAAATGTACATCTTTGGCCACTGCATAGCCGTATAACTCCCAAAACAGTGATGTCTTAGCATTGTGACGTCATCGTGTTTATGAGGTCATAACATTCAGACCTCGTTATGTTTTTGATATCATAGCATTGTTAAAAGTCTACTTTCAAAACGATATCTCGTAGGAGATATCGCTTGATCTTCGCAAGCAATATCTCGTGAGGAACACAGTACATGATACTAAATTACTTTATTATATACTCATGTAATCTTAGGATAGTAATACAAGGGTGCAATACGGAATGCGTCTTCAAATTCTGTATTGCACTCCAGAATCCTGCCGGTTCTACTTTTTTTTAAGCTTTGGCAATTCTTCGAACTCGTTGTTCCTCCGCGTCCATGACATCTACTCATTCAATACAAACGACCCAAATGCACACGTATGACGTTCTGTATATGTATTCACTAAAAAGTGCATTTTGCAGCAAATATTCAATCTTTGAAAATATTCCATTTCCCCCAATTTTTATGTTTTATCACCCCAAAACAAACATGAAGTTCAGTCATGATTATAAATGACATGAAATGAATGAAATCTTCCATGATCTTTTGTTCAGCTCACTACAAAATTGTATTTTGCAGCACAGAGTAATTTTACAAAATTATTCCAATTTTCTTTCATTTTCTTTACTTTTTTACCCCAGAACAGGCATGGTGTTCACATGCAGCAATAATGGATTAAAAAGTTATATTATAATACATGATCTATCATTTTCATCAGTAGCCCTTTGTTTTGTGTAACAGATACTCATTTTAAAAAATAATTCCAATTTTCTTTCATTTTCGAAGGGTTTTTACCCCAAAACAGACATGACGTTCGACCTGCCGTATCAAATGATTATGGGATCATTTAACGTTGCATGGTCTATCATTCAAGTAAATTAAAAAGTCTTTACTTCAAGAAAAAATTTATTTTTAAAAATATTTCCAATTTTCTTTCATTTTTTTAGGTTTTTGACCCAAAAATGCATTTTGCCAATGGTTGATTTTGGTTGGGTTTTTCATGGTTCATCAGCATGGTTATAAGGACCACTTAAAAACAAAATTTGTCTGTTATCAAAAATGTCCGGGTTTTTCATGATTTCTACTGGACTAGTTATATACTTGAATTAGTACTGCTCCATTTAGTTTAAATACATTGTCTTTCAATTGGAACCATTAATTTTCATTTTCCTGACATCACCTTATATTCCCCCTAAAAACGTGCTACTGCCCCTTTAAGACTTTTATTCCTAAATAAACTTTTTCCATACATTTACCTCTAATCAAAGCCGAAAAAAACCTAGAAATAGAATAAATTGATAGAATAAATAGATGTTAGAATTCTTGATATAAGTAAACTGCAATACTTTTACAGTTTTATTATAAGTCTTCTATTCTTTTGTTCGTACAATGTATGTCCTGCGAAAGTATGAATAAAAGAAAAATATTTTCGAAAAACGAAATAAAACTAACTTATTAACATAGTTCAAGGTTTTTAGTTAAAAAGTATAATCAGATATATTTTTCTTAACCTTTTCTATGTCAAAATTATTAGAAAAGTCTGTGCAATTGGTTGGATAAAACTCTGAAAAGCAAGTCCTAAAATGTCAAATAAACTTTTTGATGTAAGTTAAAAACTCCTACGCAATCACATTTAAATTTGAAATTGGATAACTAATAAAAATAAAATAGCGAAGCTTGAAATTTGAATTTATTAAAGAATATTCATGCCATTAATTGACAAATCCATCACCAGAACTAAAAATTCCCTTTTATATGACAGATGCATTTTCGTCACGAGACTCCATCAAATGATTTCAAAAGACCTTGCAGTGCATCAAAGTGATTCATTAAGTAATCTTGTAAAGTTTTAAATTTCATTTTATTTATAAAAAGCATGAAATTTTGTGCTTGCATTTGATCTTCTAAGTAAAGCAACATGCTGGTATGCAGTTGAAGAGGGGACGGTAAGAATATAAAAATGTCGATTTGTGCAAGAAATGCAGGCACTTTACATCGATAGAAAGAGTAGGTATGAAGTGATGCCTGGGAAGTGATGTTGATTTGAAATTAAGTAAGACAAATCCTTATCATTCCCTTACATTGCTGCATTCAAGAAGATAGTATGGAAATTTCATATTTTCAATTTTGCACGGATAAATGTACCTTAATGCTAAATGTATCATTTTGAAAGTGTAAAATCTAATAACACAAATAAGTCATCCAAAGTTATTGAACAAATTATAAAGATTCACATAAAGTCCATTGGCGAACATTTTTGTGTGAACACCTTTAAAGTAACATAATCAGAGTTCAATATTTTAAAAAGTAATTTTACTGTTTTCCTTGTATTTTTAGCAAAATTTGGCAAGCAACCTAGGGAAAATCCGACCAAAATTCATAAAAAAAGGGGATAATTTACCAAATTGACCGAAACGGCACCCGACATAAAGACGAATCAAGTGTGGCCATCTCGCAACTTCCGGTTTCTAAATATACGCTTGAAAAACGTCTTTGTCGCGCACGACTAGATTTTATTTTCGTTTTCTCCGAATAAGATGTTCGTTGCTTCAAAAGTTGATATCCATCGAACACAATTTACGGTAGTTGAGACACGATGTAAATCCTACATGCATAATGATTACGTCACTGAAACCGGGTTCGTTAAATGCTATGCCCTTTTTACTGGGGTCACTGTGCTCTTACGTCGAAATAGGTATGTTATTGTTGATAAAAAATTGATATCAAAATTTCGACGAAAGAATTGTCTACAGAGTGATGTATCTATATTCTCAATAGCTAAATGTCATCCCGAACCGCATGCAAGTATGATTATGTTACTTTAATTCATTTTGTTTAAGAAAAAGGAATCGCATGGCTGAACTTTAAATTATATAATTGATTTTTTACTGATTAAGTTTAAATACATTGTGTTTTAATTTGAACCATTTATTTTTATTTTCCTTTCATCACCTTATATTCTTCCTAAAACGTGCTACTGTCCCTTTAAACTGCTTTCATTGATGCGTTTTGTTATTTCTTTGACTTGCTACTTTTTTGATGGTTTTCCTTCAATAAAAGTAGAACGAAAGTCACACTCTTAAAACAGTATGGGCAATTGAACACATTGTCAATGTTACCAAACGCAACATCTTAAATAAATACAAATGGCTCGTATTCTTATGTTTTAAACATCTTAACATCGTTGAAACATTAGCATTGCAAATTGTTGTTAAACAAAGAGGTGCTGTTTTGTTCTCACTGTTTCCCTTTTCTTCTCTCTTCTTATTTCCCTCCCTTCGCTGATTGCTAACTCAACGGAATCAAAAGCTTACATAATGCTTACAGTATATTAAAGGACAGTATCACGTTTTAGAGGGAATAAAAGGTGATGTAAGGAAAATCAAAATAAATGGTTCCAATTGAAAGACAATGTATATAAACTTATGAAGCACCAATAAATCAAATATATAATGAAACGATCAGCCATGCGTTTCCTTTTTCTTACACAAAAGGAATTATAGGTGTTCACATAATGCATCTTTATAGTTTATTCTCTGACTATGGATAATCGGTTTGTGTAATCGAATTTTTGACACTATCAAAGTCGTACATTAAGCGTAAACGTACACTTATTAATGAAATATTGAAAATATAAAATTTTCAAAAAACATGCTACTGCCCCTTTAAACTTTTCATCATTCACAAAACAACACTTTTCAGACTTTTTTATAGTCTGTTTTGTTATACCAACTTATAATTATTAGACATAACTTTGATGTTCTGCCTCAAGTCTATGTATCTTCTTTTTTCTACCTTCTTTTTGGGTTTGCCATTACGTATTTTAGCTTCAACCGTTAAGAACAAGTGACTTACATATTAGTCGCCCCTTTTGGGAAAACAATCACAATTGATTCAAATTTGTTATTGGATAAAATTTGGAAGAAATACGTCTTTTCTAAAATGTCAATTTGATTAAATATCATTTCAAGCACAAGAAACTGCTAATTTTGAATACATTAAAAAATCATTTGACAGAGATGTATTTGCTTAGAATCTTCTTGAAATGATTTTCCAGAGATAATACAGAGGATCAAAGCGATTGAGCATCATCTTCTCCAATTTTCAATTGAATTTGATTGACTTTAAGCATATTCTTTAATTGCATTATACCTTGGCTATCTTGAAAGTACACATTAGTGTCTAGATGATAATTAAAACATCAGAGAAAGAAATTTTATGAAAAGAGATTTTGGCAAGTGATGAAGAAGTTGTTATGCATCAAGTACATGTTCGATTTGACTTTCAGCTTATAAAACGCGACTCAGAGTTGGACAGTTTGACACACTATTGATTGCTGAGAATATGTTGCCTTGTTCTAATTTTGTCTGCAAAAAGCAAAGTTTAGTTAATAAGATCATTGGGGGAATTAGCAATAGTCAAAGAGAGGAATGGATATGTGTGTCTCTGTTCCAAGTATGTTTTGCATAAGTGCAGGCAGTATTCTTATCCAATGCCCGTCATGAAATGTTGATCGAGCCTCTGTTCTTATTCGCCGAGTTTGGCGAGTAACATGGGAGATGCAAGATTGGAAGCAACCAAAGTAAGTTGTATCATCAGCGACGCTGTCCTAAACTCAACATTTTGGTTACTGAAACATGGAACATTCTTTGTGATATGAACCACTTCTGCATGCGAGAAGCGTTGTCATCTGCTAAAACAATTCAAATTGATTGTGATGCAATTTTTCCTTTAGGGGAAACAGCCTGAACCCACGGAGTTTGTCTATTGTATGACATGATCTGCCTCTGTGGGGAGGGAATGGCGTGTATCATAATGTCCAGAGGGTGTTGTTTCTCATATACCTTTGGTTCTTTCGAACAGAACCCACAAACTAAATTACTTAGCTTGAAACAGTGATTAATCAAGGCCTGCACAGTTATTTAGTCAATATAAATGGGTTAAGCCTTTCGTCCAGACATGTTATTAGTGCTGCAAGATGACCACATAATTGTCTGGTAATAAAAGTAGCGATACATTACTGAATTAATTCGCTTAACCTTTCTGTAACTGTAATAACTGTAACTCAGTCGCCTGTTGGTCAATGATGTGGTTGGCCTCCTTTATATTATATGTACCTTGATTTCTTTCTACAATCAAAAGCCTGAAGAAAGGCTTTTTGTCTCACACAATGGCTAATTTCATTTGTATGCATTCCTTCATCACTTCTCTATATGTATTGTTACTTCTATGAAAAAACATTTTAATAGAAATGCATGTAGGCCATATTATATTCCCTTTTTTAAACAAAATAAAGAGTTATAATTCACTTAAAGGGGAGCAGAGATGATTGGAACTTTTGCTTTGTCAAAGTCTGAATGTTTTATTTCGGCAAAATAAAAAAATTCCAATTTAAAGGAAGAAACTCTTACAATTGTTTTCTGTCATATTTATGTTGTCTCGCAAATGTTTCTTGAAAGGTATAACCTTTTATATGAAGTACGTTTTAAGAATAATAAGCAACATGTTTCTTGAATTGAAATTTTTTTGTACATTCATAATTAAAGACAACATAGCGCAACTGCCATATTTAGTCTTGCACTTTCATTAACAAACTATCATTCTCCTATAATGCTTATGTTTAGCCTTTTCTCTCCTTCTTACCAATATGTTATCAATGTTAAAAATGCCTTTAATTTTGTTGACTTTTTTCTTAGAAATAAGAGTACCATTCAATCATAAAGGAGTAAACTAAGCATATCCTACTAATAAAAAAACGTAATAGTTTACCTAACAAAAACGAACAAGGCGATCTACATTCGTATCGTTAGAGAGTATGTCTTCAATCCTGGAGTATATGTTACAAAATAACATTCTCAAATAAGCCCAACAGATAGCTTGATTAAACTTATTGAAATATCCAAATAGGAATCATTCTGCTTCACAAATCTTTAACTGTACCTATGGTTTCGTCACTGCTTGTCTATGATTTTAAAGGTTTCAACTTTCTCTCAATACTATATTAATTCTTAATGAATCAATTTTCTGTAATGACAATCTTGAACTTTAGGTCAAGTTTTATCACTGCTTGCAACACATTTTTCTGTTAATACTATTTTTAAAGAATTGAATTTCTGTGATGACATTCTTAAATCTAGAGGTCAGAATGATTGATGCCTTTTTAAAGAAATTTTTGTTTATCTAGGGTAAGCGATGTTTCAAAACAGGAAAAAAATCAGAAAAAAACATACATTAATTGTAAACTTAACTTGTAAATTAAAATATGATGTCAGAGAATCTCACTACTTTAATTCTAATATTAAAGAATTAATAACCAATTTTAACTTGCTTTTTTTGTCAATATAAATCTTGAGTTCTTATATCTTCTAAACACTGAAAAAAGGAGATATCATTGCTAGTATTTAAGATTAGATATTACTCTGTATATATTCCAAAGAGTTTCAAATTGTTGTATATTTGAGCCTATAAAAGTCTCATTGAAGCATTTTGGGCATGCTGACGTCATTGTTCATCTACATTGAACATTAAATGTAAAAAAAATATCAAGTTTGATGTTGATATGGATCTTAAATTTAAAGGTAACTTAGAATTCATTGCTTAATCAACATTTTCAACTAATATTATGTGATATGTGTTTGTTTCATTCTTTCTTATATTGCAATGTATTTGTGAATTTTCAGTATTCAAGAGGACACATAATATTTTTCCCGATGGTCCCTGTAATAATAATACAGAGGATGTACTTTCACTTTCATATCAATGGACCATAAGTTTGACAGATATTCTAACAAAATGATTGCCAATTTAGCACAGCAAGAACAATACATTGCCCTCATTGTTAAACACGTTAAAATGCCCTCCTTGATAATCATCAAAAAGCAATGCAGGAAGGAAAAACATTGATGCTGCCATGATTGTAGAGCAGTTGTCATTCACTGCATATGCCTTTATACAATTGTACACAAACTGACTGGTAAATCTCATAATCTCAAGTAGAAAATGTCTCAAATGAAAGTCTAACACTCTACATCCAAATTCTTAAACTATTATAAGCCTACCAATGTTGTAAACAAAAACCTTGATGGTTTAGATAGATAGTAGCATAGATATGCCCGTCTGTGTTCTAAGTATTCCTTAAGTAGATTTTTAGGAGCCAGATAATGTTGAGTAGACAGCTACTAAAACATCTTCAGTGCATATGGCCTCCGGCTGACTGGTAAATCTCATAATCTCAAGTAGAAAATGTCTCAAATGAAAGTCTAACACTCTACATCCAAATTCTTAAACTATTATAAGCCTACCAATGTTGTAAACAAAAACCTTGATGGTTTAGATAGATAGTAGCATAGATATGCCCGTCTGTGTTCTAAGTATTCCTTAAGTAGATTTTTAGGAGCCAGATAATGTTGAGTAGACAGCTACTAAAACATCTTCAGTGCATATGGCCTCCGGATTATCGGTCTTAGCCAATACTGACCATAAGCTCTATTGATGAGATAAGTAGTGAAGGTAATATGATGTTAATGCGGTCGGAATGTGATGCTATTTGTTTGGAGAATTAAAGTGTATATAGAATATTTTTAAAACATGAAAACACATTCAAGACAAAGTCAATATTTTTGCATTTGTTGAAAGTGTATTTTGTTTTTCAGTTAATTTTTAATATTAGTATAGTAAACGGAGCATGTACATGTTCATTAAAATTAATTACTTTTAAAATAACAAAATTGGTACCGATATTACGTTTATTTTCCATTTCTGTGTTTGAATGACTAAAAACCAAAACCTGTACATGATATTGCTCCTTGAAAATGTATGATTTTTTTACAGGTTGAGTTTGAATGGAAGTAAACCTATGCTCATAATTTATGTGGCATTCTATAACGTAGCACCATTCGAGTCACTTCGTGTCTTGTATCCTAAGATAACGCAGGATTTTCTAAGAAGCTTATAAACAATCCAAAGGGACAAGCCTTCTCCTGGGTAATAAAGCAGCTTGAACGTGCTCTCCATATTGAATCTACAGACCAAAGGAGAATTGTGTTACTGAATCAATTACCTTCTTGCAAACTCATAATTCCCCAAGGAACCTTGATTCGAGATTTTTTATTGAACTTGGTTTGTTCGTTCTTATGCTCCACAGCACATAATATGTTCGAAGAATGCAACCTAAATTTGACCTAATGATAACGACTCATCACCGTGTATAACATTTAGAACATTTGGACATATCCCAACAACTAAAGAAACTCATACAGATGACAAATATATCCAATTTTATCTCAAGTTAAATCATTTGAGAAAATAAAATAGTGACAAAGTGTTCAATAAAACATCATCTAAAACTTTAAGCTTGCTTCATTTTATACCTGGTTAAACTTTAAGATCATGATTTTTATTCAAACACAGCTTCATGTAATAATGAACTGAAATCTGTGTCGTCAAAAATCCTGACTTGTTCGGCATCACAGAGTTATTACATTTAGTTTAAATGTTCCATTTTGGCACATGAAATGCTGTATGGTGCATTGCCTCCTACACACAAAATTCTATTCAAGGCACATTTTTACCAATGATTCCTCTTGCATTGAACAAGCTAAAAATAAAATGATAACTTGTCAAAAAGGCTTTAATAATATTTGTGCTCAGAGGCATTGGCCTGTAAATGACAAACAGATAATTGAATCAGTTTTTTGCTGTAAAGAACCCATGGCATATCCAAGAATAACTTTAAATGTGAAACAAAGGAAACAGGTGTATTCCTGCCCAATTTTTAAATAATTATTGTTCTCATTTTATCCTGCAACTGTAAATATGACACTAGCAAAAACAATTTTGGATATGAAAAACACTCACTTACCTTTTGTTAAGAAGTTTTCTATGTAAATGTAGCTACACCTAATATTGAGTTATTTGCTTCAAGGACTTTGTTATTTTTGACTTATTTTAATAGACCACAAACAAAAGAAGTTCCCGACCAATATTATTTTTCAAAATCTATGATTAGGATAGCAATTAGTTACTATAAACATGAGCTTTATACCCGCTTTCATAGAATGGTGTCACAAAAAAACTGTATATTTGATAATTTTATTTGATGGTAAGTACTAAAAAAACAATTAGCATGTCTCTTTGGCTGTAAAGAAGAACAATAAGTGTATCGTTAATGTTCATGTTGTTCAATTTTAAGTGTAGCAAGTTACATGTGTTTATACATCACGTCAAACAATTTAATATATCTTTATCTTTTTATTTGATTTGGCATGCCGATTTTCTAATTCATGACATTACCAGGTATCAATTCAACTGTTCTGTACATCTTGAATGTTAGTGATCAGGAATTAGAATTCAGTATCCAAAACAATTCCCTAATGATATATATAAACATATTATTTGATGTATTTGACGTCAAAACGTATCAATTCAACTTTTGTGTACAATCCATTATATCTTCCATCGCAGTTAAATAATTCACTATGGTTTTGAATGTTATAATTATAATTCAGTATCCAAAACAATTCCCTAATGACACATATAAACATAATATATGACTCACATGACATAATCCAGCAGTCCCCACTTGTCAGCCGTATTCATGTGAAAAGAATAAACAAACTTAAAGTTGTAATTGTGTCTTGATGTCCCACTTTGCAGGTCAGGCGGCTTGTATTACAGAATTATCGCCCTCATTAAGAGCGTTGCAAGTAAAATGCTCATGTAAGCAAAGAATAACAGTTACTGGATTGTTCAGTCTTGTTTCCGATTATTTTTTTTGGAAAAAATACATTACCAAAATGATGATATATTTTTGTCAAAAGTAACCACATGTTGTTGTTAAAGGGGCAGTAGCACGTTTTTATGGGGAATATAAGGTGATGTCAGGAAAATGAAAACTAATGGTTCCAATTGAAAGAAAACGCATTAAAACTAAGTGAAGCAGTACTATTTCAAATATATAACGTAAAGTTTAGCCATGCGATTCCTTTTTCTTACACAAAATGAATTAAAGGTGTTCACACAAAAATGGCCGCCAATGGATTTTATGTGAATCCTCATACTTTGTCCTCTGACTATGGGTGATTGGCTTGTGTAATGTGATTGTTGACACTGTCAAATTAATACATTTAGCATTAACTTACAATTAGCAGTGAAGTGTTTAAAATATAAAATTATCAAAAAACGTGCTACTGCCCCTTTAACCACATACTGAATTTCTGTATTTCCAGGCAGTTTTCCATTAACACAACTTGTGAAATTTGAATTCTAGAAAAAGGATGATGACTTTTTCATCAGAAATCAAGCGCAGAAACAGTATAATATTGAAGTTTTGAACAATATTGAGGTTCATTATAGACACACTTTGTTTTCTTTAGCTTTCTATTAGATTAGATAAATACGTTATGTCTAAATCATTGAATCCATTTGTTCTTTGGCCTAGTTCTTCAAATGTTTATTATTATATACTGGTTAACTTTTGTGGAATTCTAATTCATAGCATATTCATTTAAAGGATTTTAAAACCCCATTCCGAAATATTTGAAGTTAAAACATATTGTTTTGATCAAACAACTCGTCCTGCAACATCGCCCCGCTAACATTTTTTTCCCTTTCGTCAAACTTGCTGCGTCACTTTTTCCGAGCGAGAACCGAAGAATCCCGAACTTTAATGAGCACAAGAACCAGTGACGTAATAGTAGCCTGACGAATCGAGAGGCGTGTAGTTGTTTACATACGAGCGAAGGGAAAGTTATTCGGTGTGAGTTTACAAAGACGTCGTTGGACCTAATAAACGATGATGATAAAAATATATCTACACAGACCTATTCACTAATAGGTAAGGGGCATATTCGATTGGAGATCATATTCTATTAGATAGGTTTTTATCATCTAAATCTAATATCTTAGCACTGTGTCAATGAGTGGCCGTGCTCAAAGAGCGAAATCGGAATTACCTAGTAGACCTCAACAAAAACACGGCAAGTGTTATCAGCAGTTACTATTTTTTAAGAATTTTGATAATTGATTTTTTAGCTAATGTCAGGTGGCGAAGTTTCCAAATGACAAAGTCTAAATATTTGAATCGGCCGTGTGGCCGGTCGTCACGCCGTTGTGTCGTTGACAGCACAATTTTTCCAACGAAATGTAAAAAACCTGTCAATTTTTTAAAACTTTAACAGATAAAACTGGCAACATCTTCAAGAGATACTTACAAACAAGGCGTCTAAACAACTTTGTATGCCATGATAATCAAGCAATATAGAGTTAAAACAACATTTGTTCCTTTTGATGTGGATTTCAATCACGTCGCCAGTATCAAGAACGATAACTCTGAACAGCTCTTTTGTTTACTACTTTACTGTACATGTTCCCCGAGCTAATTGACTAGGTTGGTTGGATTTTTTTCTTTCTTTTATAAGATTTACTTGTAATCAGATTCAAGTACACCTGCAATATCTCAGATAAAGTATCAATACAATAAATTACAATGTGAACAATGCTTTTTGTTTAATCTTTTAAGACTAGTTTATCAAATATTATGATGATAAAACGTCGATGACAATGAAATACAAGAAGGTAAATAAAACGCAATATAGAATTACGCTGTTTATTTAAAAAAATGACAACAACAAAATTATGAATATTTAATTATAATTATTGTAAATATATGCCACATATACTAAAACGATTTATTGAACTTTTTTATACTTATATGACAAAATAAAACCCATCAGGAATTTGGAAAGAAATCATTGACAAAGGGCTATTTTGTAGGTTTTCGCAATTTTCTGTATTTGGGCAAATGACATTATTTCAATAGTAAATTTCATGGGCCTATTGGTTTCATCCAATGTGAAAAAGGATCCATGGCCCCTGCCTTACCTAATTACTGTTTTATGCATGTATATATTTGTTGATAATTTCATTACTGCTTACAAATACTGATTCATTCCCAAAATATTGAGAGAAAAAATATAATCACACAAAATCATTTCGTTTATTCCATGCAATCATCTAGCATATCACTTAGATATTGTTTAACATAATGACGGTAAAATAGAAATGCTCAATCTTAAAACAGCACCAGGCCCCCCCCCCAGCCCCCCCCCCCCCCCCGAGTGGAGAAAAATTATTTTGGGACCCCCCCCTTTCAAAAATCCTGGATCCGCCCTTGAAACAGTCAAGGGATGTTTCAATATTATTGCTGATATGTGACTGACATATATTTCTAAATTTGGAATCGTTTGTACTTTGAAATAATTAGAAAAAACTGTCTGGAAATGAGTGTACTCATATTCCAAGTTACTGCAATACGTAAAATTCTATCAAAAAGACATCAAGGTTATTGTTTCCTTATCTAAAGGTGATATTCAACTGATCTCAAATGTCCAGTTCTATAAAAAGACTACGAAATAATGATAATATAAACCTCCAAAATTCCAAATAGCCAGTTGGAATTCGATTTTTTGTTCTTGGAAATATCAAATCATTCTAAAATAAAAATCAACACAGAAAATAGTCTATCGACTGCAGGCATGAATTGACGACGATCAAACACACATTTATCTTTAGCTAAAATTATTAAACTTAGTCAACAATAAGTTAAATGTCTTTGAGAAGTGTTGTGAGTATTTCATGTTATAAATCTCAACAATAGTATAAATCAAAAGCGTGTTTGTTAACAGCTTTGACATCGGCCTACTCCTGAAGGCCTTCAGGGATTAGGAAGGGCGGGGCCATGGGCCATTTGCACATTTTATGAAAAAATGGCCCATTAAATTTTTTTAGTTTACTATTGATATAAGGGCAATGGCCCCTTTAAAATGCAGAAAATTACTAAAAGCCATGAAAATGGCCCATTGTCAAAAGTGTCCTTCCCAATCACTGGGCCTTGTACTGCAGTGCAGTGCACCCCGGCCGAGACTGACGGGCTACTATTACGTCACATTACGGAAGATACCGAGAGCTGCCGATCTTTTTGCATATCGGCAAGTCGGATTTGCCGGGCGGTTTACAAATGTTAGCGCAGGATTGCAAATTTGACGTAAAATCATGGCGGCTTGTGTTTACCGGTAAAACACACCATACTTATGAAGTTAATTGACTTAAAATGGGGTTTTGAAATCCTTTAAGACTGAACATTTATCTTGATATTGCAGATATTGCTGATAGCAAAGCATTCTTACGAAATGAATTCTTGTTAACATCAATTATATCATAATTCTGTTAAAGTGTATCTTTTTTGCTAACATATTAAAATGATCTAAAACATCTAAACATACAACCGTAGTTGTTTAATATCATCAGGGACTCAATTATGAGATGACACAGAGAAGATGATTTAATCAATAGGCCATATATATATTGTAACATTTTGAAAAGATCGCTTATCACAATAGTGTACCATTAGAGAAAACAACTGTTATTATGAATTATCGGTTAATCAATTGTAACAAATACTTATGAGGCAAATTGTTTGTAGAGAAATGGAATGTATCGTCGTATTGATTGTGTATGTGTGTGTCCTACTTGCACTTAGTAAATGAAAAGCTCAACAGCAGAATCTTGAGTGTATTTTCTTATTGATTCAGTCGGCAACATTGATATTGTTTGTTAATGACGAATTTTAAAAGATTAAACTTACATTCTGTTTTAAGAAAATAAAGAATGTATATAACTTGTATCCTTGAAATATGCGTTTTTATGTGCTCTACTGGCTTTCAGTAATTTTTAGAAACGAGCCTTGAAAGAAAGGGGATAACTGATGTAGCTATTCAAGAAAAGGGAAGTGTTGAATGCAATTATTCTAATCAAAGTTTCAAAAGCATTTAACAATATTATGTGTAATAATAACATATTGGCAGATACATTCTGGAGATTGTACAGAGAGTACATTGTACTTAATGGGTTTTGCCAAATACAAGATAAATTTAATTGAATGTCGTGGGTAAATTTGAATTCAAATGAATTGCAGGAAGTAAGATAATTATTTCCTTCATTAGTGATATTGATTCTGATAATATTGAACATTTTCAAGGATGCTTCTTACCATGTTGAACAGCTCAAGGATGTTTCACGTTGAGTTCATCAATAATGTCGCCTCCAACTATCCCTATACCAGTGTCAGTGTAAAGATGTCTTCTCTTAATTTAGAACATTTTGACCCAATTCTAGTTAATGAGCTGTTTTCTACTTAATGAAAGCTTTGAAGAGACCACTTTTGTGAGAAAAAAAACTTTGCTAATATCTCCATAATGAGAGCCATAAAAAGCAATAAATGAATTACTTTACTGGAAAAAGGTCACTAAGATATTAGAAAATTGAGTGAATGGCTCACTAATGAATTTCAAATTTTTATATTTTGTGCACCTAGGAATACGAAATATAAGTTGGGGCATGATCTCTGTGAATATTTGTATTGCATTTAGGCTGATAAGGGATGACATTTTGTAATTTCTAAGACCAATTCAAGTACATGATAACTGCAAGAGTCTAAATTTAACAGATATTTCAGCTGACGACGCAAGTTTTGGTTTTAAAAAAAAATGGAAAATTATATGGTCAATGTTACTGTTACTTCATATTTGAACTAACTCTACACCATAATACATACTGTGGCTACGGTTGTACCTATAACTTCTTCATCCCCACTACTAGTTGCTATTTCCAATCAGTCACATGATTTTGATTGGTTTAGTTTTAATTGTAAACTTTCAATAGCTTTAAATGATAAAATAAATAATTTGGATAACTGGTATAACAGGTGATCATGTTCTAGCATTATCTGCACCGTGTCACTATTATTGTATACTTCAAACACTCATACTAACTATCAACATACAAATAGAACAAAACAATGCATTAAGATATACAGCATTTAGATAATCTCTCTGAAATTGACATGGTTAAGTTATAAAATTCAATCATCATATGTTACTTTCTTACTAGATAGCAGTTATTGCCAAAATCCCTTCACGTACGTGTGTGTACTGACATCGACACCATGAATGAGTAGACAACTATCTTCAGGAAACAGTTCTTTGTCTCAAGGATCAAGGTTACTGGGGAAGACTATCACATTGATTATAGATGAAGAGGACATTCTCATTAAGCTTCTGGTTTCATTATATCGCTCTGATTATAAGTGACAAGTAATGATGTCTTATTTTCCGAAAAGGGCAATCAAAATGTCAGAATAATTCTAAAAGATTTCTTGGCGAGTCTCACATAGAGCTCAAGAGAAGAATCAAGGACTACCATTTGAACATAGACAATTGTTGATTTTATACATTAATTCTAAGTTTTCTTCGAATATTCAACAATGTAAAATAGAAAATTAATGTAAACAATGTTTTGATATATACATTTTTTGATTAAATCCTAACTGAGGGACAAACATCGCATTAACATTAAAATCACATCTTCAGTTGTTAAATTATCATATTAAGATGTTGTACAGTTAACAAAGTTATATTTTCTGTCACAGATAGATTTGTCCTAAATCATATGACCTAACAGTCCACAATATGTTCTCTTTTCTTCTTTCTTAATAATTTTAACACCTAGAATCCCGTCCGGGACTGCTCAACGGCGATACTATGGCTTTACAATGTATCCTGAACTTTCGCGTCAAGCTACTAAGCGGCTCGCGAGACCATATCTTTCTGTACTTTCCGCGTGTGAACTGAGTGCGTTGTGGATAAAGTGTCTTGGCCAAGGACACAACACAGTGTTAAGTCCAGGTTACAATTTTTGGGTGACTCCACTGGGATTTGAAACCGGGCCTTCGGCGTGACAGACTAGCACGCTAACCACAACACTACGTACCATGCTCCACATAGTACACCACCAAGGTTGATTCCCTTAAGTTTAAAGTTTGTTACAAAGGTTATGTTACTAAACTACCACTAATATTATTAATCTGCAGTCATGTTTTCATTTTCCGTGTAGCCGTAACATTCTGTACAGTGTTAAGTTTATTTAACATACACATATAAGTAGGTGATATTCATCAGAACAATAATTAATAGGATAGATGATATTACAAGAATGAAAATAGATTCCTATTGACCTAAAATGGTTGCCAAAAGTTACAGTAAAGATCATATAGGGGAATAAAAGACCCCAGCCCCCACACACATTCTAGGTTAAAGTAATGAAATCCTCATGGACCCCTGATCAGTCAGGTTAATGGCATCATTTCCATTCACATTGTTCAACATAAAAGTTTACATATTCTTCAGAAAATATTGTCATAAAATATTATAGAATTATAATAATACAAATCTACATAAAATAATATATGAAGTTTGAAAGAAATCATTTGACATGAGTAAAACTGTTACGTCAGGTTACTGATTTCTGAAAAGGAAACTAATTGACAGAAGATTTCTATCTCTTGGATGACATAAATAATCACTGTTATCAGATTTATTAACCTGTCTTTACCCGATAAAATCAATCCCGAGTTTTCTTGATGTATAAACTTGCGTTTATAGATAGAATTTGCAGACACATTTCACAGAGTAATTGAAGACATATTTCATACTCTTGAACCCTGTCAGCTAAATCTCTTACAGTAAATTAGCCCCCCTTCAAAACGTCTGGTGTAGACATAAAGTTTATGGAGAAAATAGGTTACTTCATAAGATCCATTTTTATATTTTCAAACAACATAGCTACATCTTGTTGTGTGGAAACTTTGAAACACAGTCATTTTAATTATTGTCTCCAAAACCAATATATTCTTAAGGTAGACTCTAGAAATATGAACATTTTCACCTTTTAAAGTTTATATTAAGTTTGCATTTGATATCTGCAGACAATTTTAATTTATGGGTCTGTACATGTATGTCAGGTGTGGTCTTTCAATTTCATTTAATTTCATGTATGTTCACATTAACTCGGTATTTGGATCCAAAGCCTCTCTGTTACATACAAATGCTGATTGATACTAATTCTGACAAAATCTCCGTCATTCTTCTATTCTTTCATTCAGAATATAATGAAACAGAGGTTGTTTCATAATGAATTGTAGTACCAATGTATATTCCCTATCTAAAACGCTTTTGTTTTTGTACATTCAGGATTCAGTTTTTGAGACTACGATTAAGCAACCACTGACACTATTTACAATGGAAATGTTGTGATCTGCACTGGCTTTGAAATGAGCCAATGTATCAACGTGGTGCATGCTCAGGAAAACATGTGAAAACATAAAACAAACATTCACTAGGATTCTACAACACTTCTCTACAAACAAGCCCTTGATGATCCTTTTATTCACTGTAAACATAATGATGTTGACTTACTGTATCAAGTGAAAGCAAATTAGAGAGTTTCTTTCATATATATATATATATTACGCAAACCTCGTTGAGTTATAATAATGTAAAACAAATGTCTTTAATATCAGCGAATTATCTTCCGATTATGCAACTAGTTTCTTAAAAAACAGTGGGGTAGCAGAATTAACAGTAATCTTAAAAATCAATGTATTTGATTGTTTTAAGCTCAGAAATATCAAGTGTCATTTTAGCCAGAAACAAAAAAAAATAATTAAATATTCATTTATTTTCACTGATAATTGTACATGATCTCTGCGTCTCTGTATTCAAAATGGTTACCTTGGCAGAATCGTTTTTGTTTAAGTCCTTTAATATATTCCAACTAATGGAAACTCTTTGGCTATATTGTATTCTTGAAAATGCAATGTACTTTTACTAACATTTCAACAATGTTGTATAGTATTTACTCTCAACATGTTGTAACAGAAATCATAACGAGCATCACCAATGGGGAATGTGGAAATATAAATTGGGCAAAAAAAGAAACGCATCACTAAAATCAACTTTTCAAATTGCAATAATTTAGCAATTTATGTTTTAAATAAATTAAATTTGATTCATTATCATAAGTTCTAGTCAATACAACAATGTGATGCGCTCGAACGCATCTTATGATGTTTTGTCGCTGAAATTATGCACCTTGAGAAAAAAAGCGCCGAAATTTGCATGCAAAAAAATCTGTAAGCATGTTGCACGTAAAACTTCGGATATTACACCCTGGTAATAGTGGGTATAAAAGCACATATCAGTCCCATTGCGATTCAAACTCAGCTTTTTCCTTCATGCGACCTGCAAAATGCCACGACTAAACGAGGAAATCCGAAACTGAGCAATTGGTCGTTTGGAACGCAGAGAAAGCCATCGTTCAGTTTCAAGACACTTCAACGTGAGTGATAGCACGATTTCAAGTCTATGGCAGCGCTACAGACTGTACAACTCCGCCCGAGACCGACCAAGATCAGGACGACTAAGCGTGACCACTCCTGCGCAGGACCACTACACCAGGATTTTCCATCTGCGTTATAGAACTGTAAGTGCTACTCACACCGCCGACAACGTTCTTGGACTTTGCAGAGTCTCGGCGGAGAAGATTAGAAATCGCCTACGAGAACAGAGATGAAATCCTCATTCGCCACCGACGTTAAAAGGGAAATATTTCAGCAAGGCAGCGCGAGACCACACGCAGTACGTCTTTATATGGACTATTGCGCAAACACCAATGTGACTGTTCTCCCATGGCAATCAAAATGCCCAGATCTCAATCCAATTGAGCATATGTGGGATCTGTTGGACCGACGTCTACGACGGCGTCAGCAGCAACCACGTACACGACAGCAGATGATGTATGCATTGTAGTATGAGTGGCGAAGGATTCCTCAACATCAGATTCGCTGCCTCATTCAGTCTATGCCACGGAGATGCAGAGCAGTGCTCCATGCTCGAGGGGGTAACACTAGGTACTGACTTTGACTACTACTATCACGGACGACGGCGTTCTATGAGGCAGTCGATTACACCAGTGTCTTCAGAATTCCCATGTTAAACACTGTGCCAAATTTGGTCCATTTACAGGCATTCGTTATTCGGTAATTTTATGTTAAAGAATGTATAAATAAAACTGATAATTTCTGTGATGCGTTTCTTTTTTTGCCCAGTGTATATCAAAAGATCAAGCTATCATTTTATTTCACAATGATCATTCTTTAATCTTGACACTAAAATGGTTCTGAAGGTGAAAGAACGTGTTTACTTTAACGAATTGAATAATTTGATTTTAACAGAAGTTTTGCTCATACTAAAATTTGACATTTTAAGGCATAGTGAGAGGTAATATTTACAATTTGAGAATTTGGACTGTGTAATTATTTTTCTCTAAGTCCCTCGAGAGTTACAACTTATCAGTTTGCACTATTTTTTATTTTGTTACAGTGGGCGTCACCTACAACTGCAAATCATACACAACTAAAAATGATGGCAAATGATGGCAAATAGAAATTGAATTTTTAAAAAATACAGAAACTTGATAAGGCATAAAGGGTTTGTGATTATATTCCCTTACTTTCTGAATGGAAAAAAACTGTTTTACAAACTGGAAACATTAAGATAATTAAGTTACCTTGCAGATAATGGTGAATAATTTGTGTCTGCACGATAGTTTGTCCATGAACCTGTTTTTGACTTTCAAGATACAAATGATTTTTCTGTTATCTCATCATAGAGATTAACAAACAGCTTGTTTCATTTTTTGTACAGATTTTTTGTATTTTGTACGGATAAATATTCTTAGCAGATAATATGTTCACTCCATATTAATTGGCAGGTATCTTTGGATTAATCAAGATAAACAGAGGAAAATGTTATTCATTTTCAGATCTAATTATCATATTGCTACAACAAAAGGGTACAACATTACCACTTAGGAAACCTACTATTTTTGATTTGTCAATCCCCATAATGACTAAGATCTTTATTGTGTCACTATCCTGAACCCCAAATCAAAACAATAATGCTTTAAGGTAATGTCCATCGAATGACAATATTTGACATATTTAACTAACGAACATATTCCTTGTCTTTATAATTTGTGTGGATATTGATACATGATACACATAAGGTATGTGCTCTAAAAGGTCACATCCATTCCATTACACCGACAATTTATGGTCAATCACAGTTACTATCCGAATGATCGGGATTAAGTTGGGCCTCTACAGTTAATTATATAGTCATTCCATCCAGACATGAAATTAGTGCTGCAAGATGAACAATGCAATTATCTGATCATGATGATCATGATTGCTGCCTTTCTGTGAATAACGGTAATCTGGTTGTCTGATGTATTCGCACAACCATGGATGTTTTCTGTCGCCAATTGATCTTAAACACTTTGCTACGTAATACGATCTGATCCTGGTTTCAAATAACGATGATCAAGACCTTTTGAGTGTCTCACAATGAGTCTGCATGGTAATGGATATTATGAAGTTTACTGGATAGCTGGGCATAGAATTAGGATATAATCTTACTAGATTTTCCAAATATCATACTATCCCAAATGTTTAGAACAACAGTTTAATGTTATTCATAAAAACTTCAAAGTAAGTGTAGATACTCTATTGATGATGCTATCCATAAGATCATAGACTATGCATTCGGAATAGCCCTCATGCCAACCAATTAAATATATAATGTATTAGGGGGAGTTCAATGTCATTTTATTTATCATTTTAAAGATCACAATCAAATTGGATAGCACATTGCATTCGAATAATAAATCAATATTTATTTTTATGATTGTTCTCAAATAGACCTCCATTTTGAGGTTCACATACGATTTGAGAGAACCTAAGGTTTCGTATGTTTCATTTTGTTACTTTCATGAACATTGTTATATGAAACATCCGTTTCGAAATTGATTTAGAGAATTAGAGATTAGGTTTAGAGAAAAATGTGTGTAATAGGTTTTCAAATTGTACAAGAGTAAAACTAAGTTTCAAGGGTTATTGCATGATGAAAAAATGTAATTTGACTACCCATGAATGTTAGAGGATTTCTCAAATAAGTGATAAGATATTAATTTCCTTAACTGAAATCATTTGAAGCGATGCGATTTAAATTCAAAGTCATTTTATCTTTGTCATAATATTCTTTGGGATATCTTCAATTCCTGTTAAATTATGAAGAGAAACAAGTTTGGGTTGACATTTTGTTGATTTTTGTTTCCTTATATCTGAATTAGACGTTTTATTACTGAGGAAAAATTAGTTTCTGTCTAACGAAATAAGTTGTGTTAATTCAACAGAAAGTTGTACATTTATTGTCATTGACCATTAATAGACAGATGTTTTGACATTGGATTACAAAACAAAGATTGTCTAATCCTGAACCAAAGACTTTGATTCCTTAATAAACTTTTCCCATAAATTTACCTCTAATCAAGGCCGAAAAAAGAACAGAAATAGAATACAATGATAGAATAAATAGCTGTTACAATTCTTCATTTAAGTAAACTGCAATAGCTTTACAGTATTATTCTAAGTCTTCTATTCTTTTGTTCGTATGCCCTGAGAAAGTTTGAATAACATAGAAATATTTTCGAAAAACGAAAAAAAAAATTATTATCATAGTCCAAGTTGTTAAGTTAAATAGTATGATCGGATATATTTTTCCTAACCTTTTCTATGTCAATATTTGAAAAGTGTGTGCAATTGGTTTGATAAAACTATGAAAAGCAAGTCCTAAAATTTCAAATGAAACTTTTTGAAGTTAAAAACTCCTACGCAATCACTTCAATTTCACAGTCAATTTGAAATTGGATAAATAATCAAAATAAAACAGCGAAGCTTGAAATTTGAACTTATTAAAGAATATTCATGCCATTAATTGACAAATCCATCACCAAAACTAAAAATTCCTTTTATATGACAGTCACGAGACTCCATCAAATGATTTCAAAGACCTTGCAGTGCATCAAAGTGATTCATTAAGTAATCTTGTCAAGTTTTAAATTTCATTTTATTTATAAAAAACATAAAATGTTGTGCTTGCATTTGATCTTTTAAGTAAAGCAACATGCAGGTATGCAGTTGAAGATGGGATGGTAAGAATATAAAAATGTCGAAATGAACAAGAAATGCAGGCACTTTGTATCGATAGAAGTGATGTGGATTTAAAAAAATTCCTAATACTTCCCTACCATTGCTGCAATCCTGAAGATGATATGTTTATGTTTTAAAATATTTGTATTGATACGTTTTGATGTTTCGTCGACTTAATACCCTTTTTCTTTCTTTTGGTTTCCCTTAAAAAACAAACTAAGTCACAATCTAGTAACAGACAGATGAACACATTATCGTTGTTACCAAACACAACATTTTAAATAAATACAAATGATACTTATTGTTATGTTTTAAACATCTTAACATTGCTGAAACATTAGCATTGCACCTTGTTATTTAACAAAGAGGTGCTGTTTTGTTCTCACTGTTTCCATTTTCTTCGTCTTATTTCCCTCCCTTGGCTGATAGCTATATCAACGGAATCAATAGCTGAAATAATGATTACAGCATCTTCAGCCTTACATCATTCACAAAACAAGACTTTTCAGACTTTTTTTTACAATCTGTTTTGTTATACCAACTTATAATTATTAGAAATAACTTTGATGATGTTCTGCCTCACGTCTATGAATCTTAATTTTTTTCTATTAACTTTTTGGGTATATCATTTTGTGTTCAGGTTTCAACCTTTGAATACAAACCATATCACTAACGTTTAAGTCGCCCCTTTTGGTAAAACAATCACAATTGATTCAAATTTGTTATTGGATAAAATTTGGAAGATATACGTCTTTTCTAGAATGTCAATTTCATTAAATATCATTTCAAGCATAATAAATTGCTAATTTTGAATACATTAAAAAATCATTTGACAGAAATGTATTTGCCTAGAATATTCTTGAAATGATTTCCCAGAGGTAATAAAGAGGATCAAAAGGATTGAGCATCTCATTTTCTCAAATTTTCAATTAGATTTGATTGATTTTAGGCATATTCTTCAATTGCATTACACCTTGGCTATCTTGAAAGTACACATTAGTTTCTAGATGATGATTCAAACATTAGAGAAAGAAAATTTATGAAAAGGGATTTTAGCAAGTGATGAAAAAGTTGGTATCCATCAAGTACATGTCCTATTTGACTTTAAGCTTTAAAGGGCCACTCAGAGAAGGTACAGTGATACAGGTTGACACTTAACAGTATTTGATTGCTAAGAATATTTTGCCTTGTTCTAATTTTTCTGTGAACAAACAAAGAAAGATTTTAGTTAGTAAGGTTATTAAGGGAATAGTTATAGACAATGACAGGAATGGATATGTTTGTCTCTAAACCGAGTGTTCCATAAATATATATATTTTCAGCCAGAGAGTAAAGCAGAATTGGAGATGCCTGATTGGAGGCAATCAAAGTAAGTTGTGCCATCAGGGACGCTGTCCTAAAATTCATCATTTTAACTACTGAATCATGAAACAGGCATTGTGATATGAACCACTCTTGCATGCGAGAAGCGTTGTCATCTGCTAAAACAATTCAAATTGATTGTGGTACAAATTTGTCGAAGTGGGGCGTAACGCGTAACGTTCGTACCCTGAGACAGGATGTGGTCTATTAAGAACAAATGCTTGATCAACATTTCAAGACTTTATTTGCCACTTTGGGGAGGGACTCGCATGTCACGTAATGTCCAGAGGTTCTCATTTACCCGTGGTTGTATCGATCTCTGTACGATAGAAAATTGTGGCAACTCACAAAGTAAACTACTCACAAACTAAATTACTTTGATTGAAATAGTGATCAATTGAGACCTGCACAGTTATTTTGTGAATATAAATTGGTTTCGGCATTTTGTCCAGACAGGTTATTAGTGCTACAAGATGACCACATAATTGTCTGGTAATAAGAATAGTATTACATTACTGATAAAACTTGCTTAACCTTTCTGTGAATAACTGTAATTCAGTCGTCTGTTGGCCAATGATTGACTCGATTTGGTTTGCCTCATTTATTATATCTGTATCTTGATTTCATTCTTCAATCAAAAGACTTAAGAAAGGCTTGTGGTCTCACACACTGGCTAATTAAATTTGTCTGCATGCCTTCATCAATGCTCGTAATGTTTTGTTACTTTTAAGAAAATTATGTCATATTATATTCCGTTTTTAAAACATTGGACAAAATAAAGAGTCACACTTCACTTACAAGAGAGCAGAAATGATAGAAACTTTTGATGTGTCAAAGTCAGAATGTGGAAAAATATTGTTTTTCCAATTTAAGGCGAGAAACTCTCACTATTGTTTTCTGTCACATTTATGTTGTCTAGCACTTTTGTTGCCATGCATTTAACAAGTTTCTTAAATCTTAAAAACGCATTCAAGACAAATAGTTATTGTAATAATAATGCAAAGAGATTTGCTTATCCTAAATTTTATGAATTTTGGGTCTAAGGCAGTATGCTGAATAAAATCTGTCTGTCTATTTTGTTTGTTTTTCATTATACAGATAATTGTATAGTAAACAAAGCATGTACATGTTCATTTAAATTAATGACTTTTTAAAAATTGGTACATCTGCCTATATTAAGTTTATTTTCCATTTCCGTGTTTGAATGACTAAAACCAAAAACCTGTACATGATATTGCTCCTTGAAAATGTATGATTTTTTACAGGTTGAGTTTGAATAGAATTAAACCTATGCTTATAATTTATGTGCCATTCTATAACGTAGCACCATTCGAGTCACTTCATGTCTTGTATCCTAAGATAACGCAGGATTTTCTAAGAAGCTTATAAACAATCCCAAGGGACAAGCCTTCTCCTGGGTAATAAAGCAGCTTGAACGTGCTCTCCATATTGAATCTACAGACCTTAGGAGAATTGTGTTTCTGAATCAATTATCACCTTTCAAACTCATATTCCCCGAGGAATTTATGTGGAGGTTTTTTCCTTACATAAAATCACCCATGTTACAGATATATTCAAGTGATAGAATATTTAAAAGTACAGATATTACAATGTTTCTGAAATGTAACTGCTCATTTGAAAATAAATATATTTTTTATTCGGTTATATTTGATGCAATGATATTTGCCCAGGTTTTATAAATATTTCTTGTTGATAATTGAGGACGGAGAAAGATGGCATATATACTGTGCTAATTTATGGTGATATAACTATTGAAAAAATAATGTCTCACAAGGCATTTTGAAAGTTGAATATATTTAAAAGATGTATCTAAACAGACATTAAAAGCTAATTCAGTTTAGTTCAAATCAAATCACATCATTGTTTTCAAATTTATTCAATTTATTCATAAACCGGCAAAAGAAAGTACACACCAAAGTTTGCTTTAACTTACTTAATATCTCAGAGACATGTGATATATAAAGTTATGGCTCATTAACTGCAATACATATTTATAATATATAATTGGTTTCTGGTTAATTTAAAAAAATCTTTGTTCAGTGTAGGCAGGGATTAGACAGAGAATTTCCACTATCATAACGCCTACCATGTTTAAGAGGTTGTCAATATGTGAAAAAATATATGCACTTTATTTAGTTTTACGTAGAATATGTCTTCCTTGTTGAACAACATTTTGGAACTTAATTTTGGAAACCATTTATAGATATAAAATTTCATTGTATGAGAAAAACATTTTAGACACTGAAAAGTACTCTCTTATTAGTGTGAGAATCAAACATCAAAAACTCGAAATATTTATAACTGAAAAGCTTACAAATAATAAACTCAACTTTAGTGTTTTTAGCATCTCAGTTTCCACACAAGAGTTTTAAAAAGCATGAACATCGTTTAAAAGAGTCCTCTATTAAGAGTGATAAGATTTTTGTGCGAGAAATAACACAGCAATGCAAAGCTCAATTGTTAGTAAATGGCAATATCGTAACTGCGCATGCCCAAAGCGGGTTGTTACATCACATGCAACAGGGAAAACTAATAATAAGCTGTTGAAGCAATCATGTTTCATGACACGACTATTCTGTATAAAGGTTGAATTGTTATTGATGAAATTGTGCATGTTGTTTGTGAAACACCTTCTATTGATCCATCAAATGAGTTAACACAGGTCATCAGTACTCAAAGGTAAAAGTTTATATGTCGTCGCAGATAAATGCATTGTAAAGTTATATATTACAAAATTACATTATTTATAATGTATTATGTTTTAAAGTATATCCGACGCCATAGTAATATCACCACTTGTTGATCCGAAAGAATCTTCTTTTAGTATTAAGTTCAAAAATCAATTAAAATAAAACAAAAGGTTATATTTAAAACTGTTATCTAAAACCGTTAAAGAAACCTCGCGGTCACACTACTTTGATCAACATTTTTGTAAGTTATATTTTGTTAACTTTATGCATTTTGACAAATGGCTGTTTTGGACATAACATGAGGCGCATTTCATGTTGCCTCCAGTTTGAGGTGTAAACCATTTATCATATGAAATCCAGTAACGGGACCGTTTCCGAACTAAAAGTTTCTTTAAAGAAAAATTCGATTGACTGTATTGTAAAAAGTTTCAAATTTTATATGCTGTCAAGCTTATGTGGACATGATGAATATGGACTTCAAGAGAAACTAGGCATCTTGGATTTAATAACTAAGAAATTTAAAAAAAGTATTCGAATCTTAACCATGTTTTACATTCTTGTCTCATTGGTAGTTCAAGGGTTAAGGACTATAAATGCAGATCCCTGATTGATTGAATCAAAGCCAGTTGGCAAACAGTGATGCCATTTTAAAGCCTCAGACATTTGTATGACTACTCACACGATAGATTACTAGATTAATTCGGTCAATGTGGCGGCTCTGCGACAGAAAGCATATCACTATAAGACTTAAAATCACTTTTTGGGGAGTTAAAACATCATGAATGGATATAACCTTGATCCGAGATTTTCATTAAACTTGTGTTTGTTCGTTCTTATGCTAGGCAGCCAGCCCATACTATGTTTTAACAATGAAACCTAAATGTGCCTTAATGGTAACGACTCATCACCGTATATAAAATTTGAGAAAGTTTGGACTCATCTCATACAGATGACAAATATATTCTTTTTTATCTCAATTTAAATCATTTGAGAAAATTAAACATTGACAAAGTGTTCAATAAAACATCATCTAAAACCTTAAGCTTCCCCCATTTCATGGCTGGTTAAGTTTTTAGATCATGATTTTTTTTTCAAACACAGCTAAATGTCATATTGAACTGAAATCTGTCTTCACAAATCGTGACTTGTTCGGCATCACAGAGTTACTCATTTGGTTTGAATGTTCAATTTTGCAATTTAATGCTGTGTGATGCATTGCCTCCTACACACCAAATTCTATTCAAGGCACATTTTACCAATGTTTCCTCCTGCATTGAACAAGCTAAAAGGTAAAATGATAACATGTCAAAAAAGTTTTAATAGTGTTTTTGCTTGGAGGCATAGGTCTGTAAATTACACACAAGTAATCGAATCAGCCTTTTGCTAAAAAGAACCAATGGCATATCCAAGAATAACCGTAAACGTGAAACAAAAGAAACAGGTGTAACACTACCGGAAATCTAAATTATTATTGTTCTCCTTTTATCCTCCGAATGTAAATATGACACCAGCGAAGCCATTTGTAGCTATGAAAAACACTCACTAACCTTTTGTTACAAAGTTTTCTAAGTTAATGCAGCGACACTTAATGTTAAATTATTTTTGCCTCAAGAACGGTGTTATTTTTCACTTATTATGATAGAAGACAAACAAAACCTTTTAATGTTCAAACTCTATGATTAGGATATAAATTAGTAACTATAACGATCAGCTTTATATTCGCTTTCATTGAGTGGTATCACAAAATCTTATTCGTGAAATCAACAAATTCAACTTTTATGTACAATCCTCGGCAACAACATTGTTCACTGTAGTTTTGAATGTTAGTAATCAAAAATTATTATTCAATATCCAAAAGAATTCCCTAATGTCACCTGATAAACTTAAAATATAATTATATCTTTGAGAGGCATTTTAGAAGTTAGAATGAAAATAATGCAGAGGAATATCTGGAACTTCTTTGTAAATGGTAGATGTTTCGACACAGATTCTTGTGTCGTTCTCAAGCAGAGGAAATTAGTATTCTGATAAGAGCATATATATAATCATATATAATTTTCATCAGAAATCAAGACGAAGAAACATTTTAATAGGATATAATACATGTATATGGCTGTCCTGGATAGTAAAATACTCCTATTAACATTGTAGCCATCCAGGACAATATCTAAATTATAAACAATACTAAAATTCATTATAGGCTCACTTTTTCTTGTCTTAAATACATTATATTGGATTAATTTGTTGTGTCTAAATTATTCGATCCACTTGTTTTTATTTGGGCTTAGATAATTATTTGACAGGTTATGATTATATACTGGTAAACGTTTCTGGAATTCTAATTTATGGCATATTCGTTTCAATCTGTGAACGTTTATCTTGAAGATATGCGTGATAGCAGTAAATGTAAAAAATAAATGTAAATGCAAAGCTCAAAAGCAGAAACTCATTATTCTAATGTAAGTTTCAAAAGCAGTAAACAATATTATGTGTAATAATTACATATACTCAAATACATTGTGGTTATTATATAGAGGGTACTTAACGGAGTTTTATCAAATACAAGTTATATTTCATCAAGTGTTGTGGGTGAATTTGATTTCTCACAAGTGGCATGTATAAAAATTATTATTGGCTTGATTAGTGATATTGATTCTGATAATATTGAACAGTTTCAATTATGCTTCTGGCTATATTGAAAGCAAATGCAGTTAATGGGTTGTTGTCTCCTAAAAGAAACCTATGAATAGACCAGTTGTGGTGAAAAAAACTGTAAGCATAAAATCAAATGTACTTGGTATCAACCTAACAATGTTGCCAATATCTTCATAATGAAAGCCATAACAATGTAGCTGGAAAAATGTCACAAAGATATTCGAAAATAGAGTCAATGGCTCAATAATCAATTTCAAACTCTTGTACACATAAGAACACTAAATATAAGGAGGAGCATGATCTCTGTGGCATCTTGTAGTGCATTTAAGCTGATACGGGATGACATTTTGTCATTTCTAAGACCATTCAAGTACATGATACCTGCAAGAGTGTCTGTCATATTCAACAGATTACTTTACTGGAAAAGGGTCACCAAGATAATCGAAAATTGAGTGAAAGGCTCAATCATCAATTTAAAATTCAAATTTTGTGCACGTAGGAACACAAAATACAAGTTAGAGCATGATCTCTGTGAATGATTTCTATTGCATTTAAGCTGATAAGGGATGACATTTTGCAATTTCCAAGACCAACATGACAACTGCAAGAGTCTCTGTCTAATTTAATACATAGTCCAGCTGATGACCCAAGTTTTGGATATAAAAAAATAGGAAAACTTTAAGGTCAATGTTACTGTTTACTTCTTATTTGAACTCTTTACCATGCTACAACGGCTGTACCTATAACTTCTTCACTCCGCTTCAAGTTGTTATTTCCAATCAGAAATAGGGCATTACATTTTTATTGGTGAAGTTTAAATTGTAAACTGTCAATAGCTTTAAATGATAAAATAAATAATTTGGATAACTGATATAACAGGTGTTCTAGCATTATCCGCACCGTGTCATTATTATTGTATATTTCAAACACTCATACTAACTATCAACATACAAATAGAACAAAAAATGCATTAAAATATACAGCAGTTTGTTCAAAGTCTGGTGTAAAATGCATATTCACGATGAATCTGAAATTGACATGGCTGAGTAATAAAATTCAAACATCATTTACTTTCTCATTAGAATGCAGTTATTGCCAAAGTACCTTTAAGAACGTGAGTGCACTGACATCGACAACATGAATGAATTGGCATCTTCCTTCAGGAAACTGTTCTTTGTCTCAAGGATCAAGGTTACTGGTGAAGACTATCACATTGATTTTAGATGAAGAGGCCATTCTCGTTTAGCTTCTTGTTTCATTATCTCACTCCCTGTCTACTGATTATAAGCGACAAATAATGTCTTAATTTCCGAAACGGGCAATCCAAATGTCAGAGTAATTCTATAATATTTCTTGGCGAGTCTCACATAGAGCTCAAGAGAAGAATCCAGGACTACCATTTGAACAAAGACAATTGTTGATTTTATACATTAATTCTAAGGTTTTATTTAACCATAAGCACAATGTGTAATGAAAACTTAATATACAATTTTTTTTGGATATAACAACTTTTTGTTTCAATCCTCATCGAGGGAAAAGCATCGTATTAGCATTAAAATGATATCCTTCGTTGTCAAATTATCATATTAAGATGTTGTACAGTGTAAAAAGCTATATTTCCTGTCACGGATAGCTTTGTCCTGAATCATATGAAACGAAAACTCCATGATACACATGTATATTGATTCTCTTACTTTGTATTTTGTTACTTATGTGTAGGTTATGTTACGTCTGATTTAATCTGCAGTCGTTTTTGTCATTTTTAGTGCAACTGTCACATACTGTACATGATTATGGAGTTCAGTTCAAACATATATATAAGTAGGTGATATTCAACAGAACAATAAGTAATAGGTCAGGTGTTATTACAAGAATGGCTATAGAAACATATTGATGAAAAACGGTTGCCACAAGTTACACAAGATCATATAGAGTAAGATATCCTCCTTGAAAAAAAAACACTTTACAATGTCTTTGCAAATGAATATGTGTTTTGTTTGACTTGCATCTTAGGCTTAAATTGCATTCACGTATAACAACCATACGAGGTCAAAGTAATGTCATCCTCCTGGGCGCCCAATCATTCAGGTTAATTGAATGTTTCCCTTCACACTGCTTAACATAAAAGTTTAGAAAAATCTAGACATGCTAAGAATGTTCATCTTTGTTATTATCTTTATACCAATCTACTTAAAATAAAATAAGACGTTTTCAAAAATCATTTTAAATAAAAAAGCATAAGGGAAACTCATAAATAAAAGGAATCTCATTGTCAGAAGATTCCTATCTCTTGGATGACATAAAAATCACTGTTATAAGATTTATTAACCTGTCTTTACCTGAGAAAACCGAGTTTTCTTGGTGTATAAACTTGTGTTTATAGATCGAGTTTGCAGACACATTTCACAGAGTAATTGAAGGCATATTTCATACTCTTGAACCCTGTCAACTAAATCTCTTACAGTACATTATTCCCCCTTAAAATGTCTGGGGTAGACATAAAGTTAATGGAGAAAAATAGGTTTCTTTATAAGATCCATTTCGATATTTCCAAACAACAACCTATTGTTTTATAGCTACATCCCGTCGTGTGGAAGCACAGTAATTTTAATCATTGTCTTCAAACCAATATATTCCTATGGTCGACTCTAGTAATATGAACATGTTGACTTTTTGAAGTTTATATAAAGTTTGCAGCTTGGATTTGCAGACAATGTGTATTCATTGGTCTGTATGTCAGGTGTGGTCTCACAATTTCTTTTAATTTCATCTATTTTCACATTAACTCGGCATTTTTATACAACTACTCTCTGTTAAATACAATTACTGATTGATACTGATTTTGACATACTGTTCCATCATTCTTCCTGTGTCTTTCATTCAGAACAAAATGAAAAAGAGGTTGTTTCATCAAAACAACTACCTATTCCTTATCTCAAATGCTTTTGTTTTTGTGCATTCAGGATTCAGTTGTTGAGACTAAGATCAAGCAACCTCTGACACTATTTTCGTGGTGCGTGCTCAGGAAACATATGAAAACAAACACACATTCACTAAGATTCTAAAACAAGAACAAATTTCTCCACAAACAAGCCCTTGGTCATCCTTTCTTCAATGTAAAACAATGATGCTGACTAACTGTGCTGTTTCAAGTTCCGCAAACCGTTTGAGGTTATTATAAATTTAACCACATGTCTTTATATCAAGCATTCTATTTCACACTGATCATTCATTAACGTTGACGCTAAAATGGTTCTGAAGGTGAAGGAACATGTTTACTTTACCGTATTGAATAATTTGATTTTAACAGTTTTACTCATACTAAAGTTTGACAATTTGTGGTATAGTTAGGGGTAATATTACCAATTTGAGATGTTGGACACTGTAATATTTGTTTAAAGGGGCAGTAGCAGGTTTTAGGGGGAATATAAGGTAATAATTCAAATATATAACGTATAGTTTAGCCATGCGATTTTTTTTCTTATACAAAATGAATTAAAGGTGTTCACACAAAATGGCCGCCAATGGATTTTATGTGAATCTTCAGACTTTGTCCTCTGACTTTGGATGATTGGTGTCTGAAATGAAATAATAAATGAAAATAATACATTTAGCATTTACTTACAATTATCAGTCAGTCCATCGGGAGTTACAAATGGCAGTTTTCAATTTGTTACAGTGAGTGTCACTTATGACTTCAAATCATACACAACTTGAAATGATTGCTAGCAAATATAAATGAAGTAAAAACAAACTATAGATAACTTATTTTGTAGAAACGACTTTGCAATAGACATTTGTCCGTTTGTAGGATAGTCTCGAGTAATGCAACGGCAAGCACGTATCCATTTTTATATTACACTTTGATAAATCCATTATTGGAAAATTTAATTATGTAATTCAATAAGTAACGTGTTTGAAGGAACTAAGTTATTTCACTGTAGAAGGTTATATTGCTCAAGGCTTTTACAATTATGATTATTTTCAACAATAAATAAAATATACATTGACGTACAAACTAACTGCATTTTAAATACTTAAGAAAATAATCAATAATAATCAATAGAAATGAAACAAGTTTATCTAGCTATTCCTTGTCGTTCTAGAGATAAAGTGTTCGGTTATAAGAGCGTTGGAGATTCAAATCAAGCCACACTCCCTGTGGAAATGTTGATTTTGTAAACTTTTCGATAGGAAATTGATTTGTTGGTCTTAGAAATAAATCTAAGATTCCATTGAGGTCTTTCTTTAAAATACACACCTCTAACGATGAATTATTCTCAACAGTAAAACCTCAAACCGGTTGGTTCTCAGAATCATAGAAAATACCCAGCCTACACAAAAACATTCTCTCCCCACAGAGGCAGATCAAATCAGGAAATCTTGATACGAATTTCAATTTTCACTTATATTAAATGACTCTCTAGCAATGGTTGGTATCAAATTATACTGAACGGCTCTACTTAATAAATTCAACCTTTAACAACAAATATAAGGTCAATCAGACAAGATTCATGTTCAGGTAATTTGTTAGGCGTTACAAATGAAATATTGAATTTATTACTTGATTGATTGAGACATGATATTAATAACAAATGACTTATTAAATACACGTGTCATCCTTTTTAATCTAGTTACAATTCGCCTGTATCACTTCAAAAGGAATAGTGTGGTTGTGATTATATCGATTTCACTACTTTCTGAATAGAAAAACAGTTTTAAAAATTGGAAACATTTAGATAATTAAGTTACCTTACAGAAAATGGTGAGTAGTTTGTGTCTGCACAATAGTTTGTCCGAACAAATGCATTTAGCCATTCAGTCCAGACTCGAAATTAATGCTGCAAGTTGAACACTACATTTATCTAATAATTGTAATCACCTCTGAAAACTTGTTAACTCACTGGTCTTTCTGTGGATAGCAGTTATTTTGATGTCTTAAATAATCAAATGGCCAAGTTTTGAAATTGTACCTACTTAATTCCATCTGTATGTGTCATTGTACTTTATACAGAATACTGGGGAAAGCGTTAAGTATCTCACAGTGGCTGATATATTCGTCAACAAGGCATTCATCAGTTTAATGAAGTTTATTTGAGAAACATTCTATAGAATTACAACTCTTTCTTACAGAAAACTACTATCCTACTCTTTTCTTAATTGCTTAATGGTTATATATGGAAAGTGACATGTTATTGACTGATAGAGTTGTTTATAATTACAACTTCATTATGGAGTCACTTATTTTCTTCACCAGACACAAAACTGTTGCTGACTAGATGAACTAGATGGAAGGCATTCCGTAAATGATTAGATGATTAAATGGTTTTATGGTGAACTTAAGAATATGTCCTTTTAATGAGATGTGTTTAAGATGACAATAATAAATGAGAACAAATAAACTCAAGGCATGAACCTGTAATTGACTTTCAAGATACAAATGATTTTTCTATAGTCTCATCATACAGATTGACAAACAGCATGTTAGATTTGTACGAATAAATAAGTTTAGTAGATAAAATGTTCACGCCCTATTATGCAGGAATATTTGGATTAATCGAGATGTACAGAAGAAAATATTATTACTTTTCAGATCTAATTATCAGATTGCTACAACAAAAGGGTACAGTATTTTCATGAACGCAACCTACTAGTTTGGATTTTTCAATCCCAATTACGACTACTATCTTTATAGTGTCACTAAACTGAATCAAAACTCAAAACAATAATCCTTTACCGGTCCACTGAATGACAGCATTTGACATTTTAACTTGCGAACATACCCCTTGTCTGTTTAATTGGTGTGGATATTGGTACATAGTACACTAAAGTCCTAATTGGTCATATCCATTCCATTACACGGACAATTTATGGTCAATCACAGTTACTATCCGGATGATTGTGATTAAGTTGGCCTGTAGAGTTAATTATTTAGTCATTTCATCCAGACATGAAATTAGTGCTGAAAGATGAACACTGCAATTATCTGATTAGCTGGATTGCTGGTCTTTCACTCGCCTTTCTGTGTATAACAGTAATCTGGTTGTCTGATGTATTCACACAACCATGGATGTTTTCTGTCGCCAACTGAGATTAAACACTGTGCTACGTAATAGGATCTGATCTTGGTTTCAAATAAAACATGGTTGAGACCTTTGGAGTGTCTCACAATCAGTCTGAAAGGTAAATGGTATCAAGAAGTTTACTTTTCTTAGTTTTCCAAATCAAGTTTATCAAAATCGAAGGTCGAAGGTCGAACGTACATGTAAGGTTAATGTAACTGAAAACTAAACATTCATTGTTATTGTCCGTTAATTGACAGCGATTTTTGGATTACAAAACAATGTCTATGAAATAAAGTCCACATTTGTATCCTGTTGAAATAGACACTAGCCACTTGTATGGTTTTCAAAATATTTATAAAATATTTTGAATATTCTCAATAAAATGGATTACTATTACATTTTTGGGGGAATTCAAGTCTGTCCTGAATTCTAAAAACATAACACAGATATATGCAATTATTTATAAAGTCTTAGTTCAAGATGGATCAAGTTGCTTCTATAAAGAAACTTTGATCAGATAAATTCTAATTGAGAAAACATACGACTGGATTTAAAACCTGGAGGGTGATTCCCAAAACTTCAAATGAAAAGGTTTGAAGTAAAGTAAAACTCTATCAACCACATTTAAATTTCAAATTTGATACATCACCGTTTATATAAAACTAGGAGAAGATACGTCCTTTCTAAAATGTCAATTCGATTAAATATCATCTATATAAATATAAATAACATACCAAAAAATGCAAATTCGAAGAACATAAAGAACATAATATGACAGAGATGTATTTGCTTAATTGGAATCTTTAAAAGATTTCCCAGAGATGATTTAGAAGATCAAAGAGATTGAGCAAATTATCTTCGCAAGTTTTCAATTAGATTTGATTGATTTAAAACGGACTCTTTAATTGCATTATCCTTGGTTATCGTGAAAATACGAATGAGTGTCTAGTTGATGATGAAAACATCAGAGTACGAAGATTTGTGAAAAGGGATTTTGAAGTGATAAAAAAACCGATCAAGTTCATGTCCTATTTGACTTTCAGCTTATAAAACACCACTCGGAGAAGTCACAGTTGGACAGGTTGACACTTAACTGTATCTGAGTGCTAAGAATCTTTGCTTTGTTCTAATTTTGTCTCTTAAAAACAATAAAGAGTTTAGTTAATAAGGTCATTATGGGAATTAGCAATAGTCAATGAGAGGAATGAATATGTGTGTCTCTGTTCCAAGTTTTCCATTGAAAATATGAATAAGCAATCCTCTTCGGGACTTTTATAATCTTAGAATACAGGCTCACCAAAGAATATCTTTTTAATGGGTGCAGGATATCCGTTCATTACAAAAGGCTAAGATATGGTGAAAAATTTGCATTTTCAAGATTATTGTTTTGGATGACAAAAAGAAGCTTACATGTTGTTCATGTGGTCCATCGAAAGATCTGCTTTTGTAATACCGTTTGGAAAACTGCTTTAAAAAGGCTTTGCAGGACAAGTAAAGTTTCTCTAAGCGACATAAAATGGCTGTTTTGATGTTACGTAAGTTAGTCATTTTTTTCAGGCAGTATACTTACTCAATGCCCGTTAGCTTGTACCATACCTAAAGGGTGTTGCTTCTCATTTACCTTTCGTATTATTGATGTTCTCACAAACGTTTAGTCAAATAAATTACACAGCTTGTAAAAGTAATAATTTAGGTCTGCACAGTTATCGTGTCAATATAAATGGGTTTAAGCATTTAATCCAGACATGTTATAAGTGCTACAAGATGACCACTTAATTGTCTGGTAATAAGAATAGCGATACATTACTGATTTAACTTGCTTGACCTTTAGCTCAGTTGATTGTTGGCCAATGATTGACTTGATTTGTTTTGTCTCCTTCATTGTATGTGTATCTTGATTTCATTTTGCAATCAAGCATCAAAACATTTACGAAAGTATTTTGTCTTACAGGGTGATTAATTACATTAGTCTGAAGACCTATAACAATGCTCTGAAATTATGGTTACTTAAAGAAAAGACTTTTGATCGGAATGGTTCATATCATATTCCGTTTCAAAGCACTAGAGAAAAGAAAACATAACGTTTATAAACACTTCAAAAAGCAGAGTTGGTTGAAACTTTTGAGTTGTCATAATCCTTAGGATAAAATATCCATTTCTCATTTTCCATTTTGAGGGAAACCCCCACATAATTATATTGTATATACATGTATTATTATATATTATATATAGTATTGGGCAGCGTCCGTCCTTCCGTAGGTACGTCCCGCAAGAATGAAATTGAATAACTAAAAAACTATTAATCGGATTCTTTTCATTTTTTGTATATAGCTTCATCACCACGAGAGTAAGGTCCCTATAGAGGTTCATGACCTTGACCTTCATTTCAAGGTCATTACGAGACTTTGAAATTTTACGTTTGTCAGCAGGATATCTCAAGAACTATTCACTGGATTCTTCTCATAACTTACACAATGCATCGTATTGGGAAGGCGCCAGGCCCAGTCGATTTTGGTGACCTTCACATTATGTTCAAGGTCACAGCGGGACTTTGAAAATTTCAGCATTGAAACCTGCATTTTAGGCTTGTCAGCAGGATATCTCAAGAACCATTAAGTGGATTCTCTTCATAATTTACACAAAGCATCTTATTGGGAAGGCGTCGGGCCCAGTCCATTTTGGTGACCTTCACATTATTTTCAATGTCACAGCGAGACTTTGAAAATTTTAACATTGAAACCTGCAGTTTAGGCTTGTCAGTGGGATATCTCAAGAACCATTAACTGGATTCTCTATTCAATTTTCACAAAGCATGTTATTGGGAAGGCGCCGGGCCCAGTCGATTTTGCTGACCTACACATTAGGTTCAAGGTCATAGCGAAGCTTTGAAAATTTCAGCATAGAAACCTGCATTTTAGGCTTGTCAGCGGGATATCTCAGGAACCATTTACTGGATTCTCTTCAAAACTTATGCAAAGAATCTTATAGTGAAGACGAAAGGACCAAGGGAAGTTTGATGGACTTCACATTATTTTCAAGGTCACAGCAGAACTTCTGATTTATCATCAATTTACCTGTTAAGCTTGTTAGTGTGATATCTCAAGAATCATTCACTGGAGTTTTTTTTATTAATCTTTTTTAGGAAGACACTGGGCCAATTTGGTTTTGGTGACTTTCACATTATTTTCAAGTCACAGTGAAGCCAACATGCATTTAAAGCTAATATAAGGCTGATCTGTTAAGAACTATTCTCTATATCCTCTTTTTGTTTTGCACAAGCCTTCTTATTTGGAAGACCCAGGGACCAGTCAATTTGTTGTGGTCTAAATGCGCCTAGTAGCATGACAAGTGTAGACAAGTGTTTCTATGTATACAGTATGCATTTTGTTAACATCAATTTGCGGCGGGGGATCTTGTCACCTTTGTGACAAATACTTGTGTTTCTTGAATCTAATTTAATACATGTTGTACATGTACATGCATAATACGAGACCACAGGGCTCATATAGGATAATTAGTTTGTTTATTTAACAAATTGTCATTATATTTTATAATAACTCTATTCTCTAATTCTCACCTAAATGCTTCTAATGTTAAAGATACAGTTAATTTTGTAGAAAGTTTGGAAGATCCTAATAGTAACGATAAGTAACATGTAATTCAATCCACTTAACATTATGTAAAAGTAGAAGAAAACTTAAAACGCACGTGGTAGTTAAAATAGACTACAAAATTAAGTATAGCTTTCTTTCTACTTTGGGAATTGAAGTATTACTGAAATAATATTTCAAGCATTCAACTGATGGTTTCATCAGTGCCTTTATTGGATTTTTCTGTTAAATACTATCTTTGAAGAATTAATTTTCGATGATGACAGTCTTTTATCTGAGGCCATGACAAATGCTGCCTTTTTAAGGATAATACTTTTCTTTCCAGGTTATTCAAATAGCAAAAACCCCATCAGAAACAACATACATACATTGATATTAGAACAACTTCATAAGAGTTGTAGAAAAAATGTCATCGTGCTGTAACTCACTACATTCATTGCAAATAATAAAAATGACCAGTAACAAATGTATAATTTCTATTATAACTAGCTATGTATTTGTATACATTGTGTACATCAGTGTATGTTTTGTCGAAATGAATGAATGAAGTCTGCCCCGCCTCGAAATTACTTCTACGCATTTATCACTGTTCAGTGTGAAGAACTAGTGTGTCTGACAAAACATGTGATTTGGTTGTCTGATGTTTTCTCACAGAAAACGATTGATCTTTTTTGTCTTGTCCAACTAATTTGATCTATATTTGGCATGTTTATGTCTCAATAATGATTAGGTTCTAACTCCATTCAATTTCACTGAGTTCACCAGCCGTCATGGGTGTAATGAATCGATGTTTATTAGAAAAACTTTGCGGTGAATGAGAACATATGTAGTTTCAAGTAGTTTTAACGTGCAAATGAAAATCAATCAAAATCAATTGATAACAATTGTATACATGTGATTATGATTGTGTTATGTGAATTATGTTGTCTTAAATCCCATATATATATCTTCAACATAACGTGCAGGTGACATCAATTAATGTAGAGTTTAGAAATAACAGATGAACACCTTTATTATCCTAGGTTTTAATAGAAAATTGTTGATGAAACATAATATATTACCAAATTGTTATTCAAAAAGTCTGGTTTGGATTGTACAGTAGGTAAAAGAAACGTCACAACTTCAAGAAAGCAAAATCCAAACGACTTGCGCCAAAGAGGCACGACTTACATTCCTTGTTATACACACGTTTGATGCAAAGATGTACTTACAATATCATACATCAGAGTGTGTTACTTTTAATACTTAATTTGTCTAAATAAACTTTTTCGTCCTGATTTAGCCTTTTAGAAATGTTTAGGTCAGACTGATTGAATTGAAATCAAACAAATTTGAAAGATAGATATTGAAATAATACAATATGCAATCCACATACAAAGCCTTTAGGTTTTTCGAATCAATTCGTAGCAAGGAGAAAACAAGCCAATCAAACCCTGTTTGATGCGTCAATCTCGTCCAGTTTAGGAAATCTATTAACAAACCGATTTATTAAATCAAATGTTTTAGAAACGTGAAACATTTTTTTAATCATTCATAACTCGGGTTAGTTGTTCCCTGTTAAGCTGTATTTACCTCACTAAGTCTTGTGATTGAAATATCTTGTTTTCCGTACTGTACTGGGACAGCATTTGTTAAATTGCTGTGTAATAATGGTCCTCCCTGTTTTTGTCTCTGTCTCAGGTTTTTTTTTCAAGATAAATGTTGAATTCGTATATCTTCGAATATTTGTAAGAACGGAAGATTACAGATATTATAGAATATAACATTCCTCGGCATATATTCCAAAGAGTTTCGAATTGTTGTATATTTGAGGCTATGCATGTGTAATTGAGTCATTTTGATTTTAAATTAAATGGCAGTGCCTTTGTAGCCGTATGGCCAATATGACGTCATTGAAATATACTTCATGTAATACACAACATATATTGATATGGAGTAATGCTATCATATTAATGCTTAGAATTAATTTCTCCAGCAATGATAATTTCTTCAAGCAGTCATTATCTGTACTTTTCCCTGTTAAGGTTCGGTGACCCAAAGTAAACAACCTTTTTCTCCATGGTCCTTTTAATGGAACAATGGAACACAAGGATTATGTAATATCGAACAGTGATGCAGCAATGGTTGTAGAACAGTTTACATACACTACACCTGACTTTCTTTACAATTGTACACACACAGATTGTTGGGTCTTGTTACCTCAAGTACAAATGTCTCAACACTACATCCAAGTTAGTTTCATCAATCTAAATCTATTCAAAGCCTACCAATGTTGTAAACAAAAACCTTGATGGTATATAGCTTTTAGTAATGAGATACATCAATATGCTCGTCTATGTTCTAAGTATAGTTAAGTAGATTTTTAGGAGCCAGATAATGTTGAGTAGACAGCTACTAAAACATCTTCAGAACATATATAGTCTCTGGATTATCGGTCTTAGCGGATAATGACCATAAGCTGTATTGATGAGATGAGTAGTTAGGGTAATATGATGTTCATGTAATCGGAATTCAAAACGTCTACAGAAGTTTCATATATGTGTTTCATAAAAAGTAATCAAGGAAAAACTGTACATGATATTACTCCTTAAAAAAGGGTTGTTTTTTAATGGTATTATAGGTGAAATAGATTTAAACCTATTGCTTTGAATTTAAGTGCCAATGCTACTGTATGCTACTTTTCATTCTATAACGTAGCGCAATTTGAATCACTTCATGTCCTGTATCCTAAGATAAGGCAGGATGTTCTAAGAAGCTTATGACCAATCCCAAGGGACAAGCCTTCTCCTGGGTAATAAACCAGCTTGAACGTGCTCTCCATATGGAATCTACAGACCTTAGGAGACTTGTGTTTCTGGATCCATTACCATCTTACAAACTCATAATTCGCCGAGGAATTTATGTGGATGTCTTTCCCATATATCATGCTTCCCATTACAACTTAAACTCAAATATTTGCAGACAAAATCAGTGCTATAAGTTATAAAGCGCAGGTCATATAAAATTCAATTAAAATTTGGTCATTTGAAAATATTTGTAAATCAGTTTTATTTGATGCAATGATAGTCACACAGGTTTTATTAACACCACATCACTTGCCAGACAGATAGCCTAGTCGTGACTCTTTATGAAAGTTGATTGTCGGAGTAAAAAAGATTTTAAACGGAGTCATTGTCTTCCAGGGTTTCCATCAATTTCCTGTTGCAGATCAAGTCTGACTGACTGGAAATGTAGAGCTCCAATTTAATGAATGACAGTTAGTTGTAAATAAGTGATGCCGATTTAAAAGCAATCATTCGAAAAGCCTCAAATTGACTGTATGTATTCTAGGTATCCAAAGCTTACATATAACTATGCACCAATAAGACGTATTTGCGCATTAAAAGATTTAAAAAACTCTTTGGGGAGAGAATGCATACAACCTTTATTCTATTTTTCATTCAAAAGGTTTTTTTTGTTCTGCAGCACAATTAACAATGAAACCTTACACTTCCTTTTTGGTAAAAAACAAATTGAAATGCGCCTAGACGAAAAATATGTCTAACTTCTATCTAAGTTTTAATTACTTTAACAGATAAATGTGAGACAAAGTATTGATAAAATTTCAATTAAAAGATAAAAGCTTACTTCATTTCATTAAAGTGTTTAAAACACGAACTTTTCTTATCAGGAACAACTACAGGAAAATCTCTTTTTGTCTTCATGAATAATGACTTGTTCGGCAACACAGAGTTATGCATTAGTTTTGAATGTTTCTCTTTGGCACATTTAATGATTTATGAAACATTACCTCACATAAATTTTTTTATCTATGAACAGTTTTTGCAAGTGTTGTGCTTTCACATTGAACAAGCTTTTAAGAAAAAGGATAACTTGTCAATAAGGTTTAAGTCATATTTGTGCTTAGAGGCATTGGTCTGTAATAACTAAAGTAATTGAATCACTGTGTTGCTTAATGTAATCCATTTCATGTTCAAGAATAAAATCAATAGCGAAACTAAGGGTAACAGGTGTATCACCTCTTTAAATGCAAAATTATATTCCCCCTCATTCTGTTCTCCCAATGTAAATAAGACACCAGCAAAACCAGTTTAGGCTATGAAAAACGCTCACTAACCTTTTGTGACGAAAGTTCTTAAGTAAATTAAGCTACTATTGAATATTGAATTATTTGCCTCAAGGATTGAGTTAGTTTTTACTTATAACAGAACACAAACAAAAAGAAATTAACGGCCAATATTTCTTTCAAATTCTATTATTTAGTTGTAATAAGTAACTACAAAGCAGAACTTAATAGCCTCTTTAACAGAGTGGTATCAGAAATAGAAACTGTTAATCTTACTATTTGATAATTTGATTTGATGGTCGGTACAGGACAAAACGATTAGCATGTTTCTTTGGCTGGAAAGATGAAAAATAACTGTATTGATAATGATAATGCAACAATGCAAGAAATCGTACTGTAACTTGTGAAATTTGATAGTTTGAAAACTTTCTAATAATATTGTCTAGAAGAGGGACTGTCACTTCTCATCAGAAATCCAGGCGCAGAAAAAAATTAATGTGATATAAATACAATTGCATTGCTTTATGAAGATCGTAGTTATACAGGCCAATATTGCATTTATTTACAATACTAACGTTCATTAAAGACTGTATTCACTTTATGAAATTTCGTTTTTTTGAGATAGGATGACAACTTATCGTCCAAATTTGTTTCTGTTTGTACCTTTATGATAAGTTATCCATTTATTTTATAGAATTTTAAAGAATTCTGATTCATATCATTTAAAAAGACGGTTTTATTGACGTAATTAGTTAAACCTTTGAACGTTTATCTTTAAATCTAAATATTAATGATTGCAAAACATGTTTTATTATTGATTACAAAGCGAATTTATCTTAACAACAATTAAAAACATAATCATTATCTGAACATCTTAACATAAGTGTTTCTATATCAACAGTGACATATGATATGATGCAGAGGAGAACATATAATCAATATGTGGTAATACTTTTTCGAAACGTCACTAATGACAATAGTGTGCCATTAGGGAAAATGACTGTGATTTGAAATATCGCTAAATCAATTGTAACAAATACTTATGAGGCAAATGTTCGTGGAGAATGCGTTATCTTATTGATTAACTTTCATGTACTTGTTAAAAGTTACTTTTCGAGTTGCAAATGAGCCGATATTTGAGATTTGATAAGTCGGCAACAGGGATATTGTTTGTTTGAAAAATGATTTGAGAAATTATAAAGATTAGGATAACATCCTTTTCAAGAGCATGTTTATAATCTTATGTGTATTGTTTAAATATTCGTATGTATTTTACTTACTTGCTCTAGTTTTAATACGAACCTTGAAAGAAAGGGGATAATTAAGGTAGCTTTCAAGAAAAGGTAGGTGTTGAGAGCAATAATTCTCATTTAAGTTTCAAATTCAATTACCAGTATTTTTTGTAATTATAACATATAGGCAAATACAAAGACACTATTTAGAGGGTACTTAATGGACTTTGCCAAATGCAAGCTTCAATTCATCGAGTGTCGTGGGTATTTTAATTTCTCTCAACCGGGATGAAGAAAGATAATTATTTGCTTCATTAGTGATATTGATTCTGGTAATATTGAACATTTTCAAGGATTCTTCTCGCTATTTTGAACAGTTCAAGGATGCTTCATGTTGAGTTCATCAACAATGTTGCCTCCCCCAAACATAGAGTGAATAGCTCAATAGCCACTGGCAATTTCTTCTTGTGCACACAAAAACAATTATTATATGTTTTAGGGCATGACGTCTGTAAGATAAGTGGTGGCATTGTGTCATAAAAGGACAAAATGTCTTTCTAAGACCGATTCAAGAACATGATAACTATAAAAGTCAAATTTAAAAAAGAGTCCATCTGATTTGTAAATTACGCAAATATGATGTGGTAAACTATAAGGTCAATGTTACTGTTAACTTCATATTAAAAATAACTCAATAACGGATACCTAAATACGACTACTGCTATTATTGTTGCACCTGTAACTTCTTCAACCAATATCAACCCTGCTACTAGTTGCTACATGTATTTTCAGTCAGTCACATGTATTTATATTTGATTGATACCCTGTTTAATTTGAAACTGTCAAAAGCTTTTAATGACAAATAAAAGCATTAAGGGTAACATATGAATCCAGTTATATCATTATTAACTGTAATGTGTGAAAATTAGTGAAAACATCAAAATTTAGTTTAAACTTATACTGACTATCAAGATACATAAAGGACGTTGAAAGAGACAAGACCGAGTAATAAAATTCAATTACTATTATTTTACTTTCTCATTAGAATGAACTTACTCCCTGAGTCTCTTCAAGTACATGCGTGCACTGAAATCGACAATGTTAATGAGTAGGAAATTGTCAATATCTTATAGATCAAGGTTGCTAGTAAAGACGATCACATTGATTTAAGATAAGGAGAACTTTCTCCTTATGTTTCTAGTTTCATTACATCGCTGTCTGTCTACTGATGAGAAGTGGCAAGTAAGGATGCCTGAATTTCAGAAAAGAGCAATCAAAATGTAAGAGTAATTCTAGACGATTTCTTTTCCAGTCTTGCATGTAGCCCATAGAAGAATCCAGGACTGCCATTTGAGCATAACACATTTCTTTATTTAAACTAATGTTTAAATGTAAATTTAATTCACAGGTTTTGACTGTATCTTCCCTCGATCAGTAATTTTTGGCGGTTACAAAAAGTTACAAAAGGAAAGCAGCAGCAATTGTAGAGTTTATCTAGAATTTGATTAAGGCAGGAGTTAATCTTTTTCAGAAAGCCATATTCGAGGCAGGGGTCAATTCAGAGAAGGCGATTGATTACGGAAATACGGTATATAGTTTGTTACTGATGTTAAAGGGGCAGAAGCACGTTTTTTGAAAAGTTTGTAATTTAAATGTTTCAGTGATAATTGGACGTTAATGCTTTATGTATGAATTTGATAGTGTCAATACGCAAACCAATCATCCACAGTCAGAAAACAAATGATAAATATTCACATAAAATCCATCGGCGGCCATTTTTGTGTAAACACCTTTAATTCATTTGTGTAAGAAAAAGAAATTTCATGGTTGAATTTTACATCATATACTTGATTTATTACTGCTTCATTTAGTTTAAATACATTGTCTTTCAATTGGAACCATTCATTTTCATTTTCCTGACATCACTTTATATTTCCCCTATAAATGTGCTACTGCCCCTTTAAGACTTATATAATCTGCCGTCTGTTCAAAGAGAATTGTGTACATACTCACATGGTTATGGAGTTTATTTAATTTAACTGTTCATATAAGCAGGTGATATTCAACAGAACAATGAAGAATAGGTCAGGAGACATTACAGGAAATTGCAATTAAAGTTCATGTGTAGATGTATAGGGGAATGTAACCTCCTTTTTGAGAAAAACCTTTACAAATTCCTTGCAAGGTTTGACCTTGATCTTAACCTTTACAACATTTACCTGACCTTTGCTCAAACTTTGTTCGCATAAAATGTATCGCCCTCGTCAAAACACAAGTGTTATGTTTTTTTTTACAATATTAGAATTTAGTTTGCAAAGGAAATTTTCTCGAGAAACGTTTTATTTTTGTTTTGTTTTATACATCACATCTCTATCAATTGATTGAGGACCATTTAGTGATTCGGTTAAACATCCCAATCTTATGATTTCTTCCATTCAATTAATATATATGTGCGTATCAAGGAACATTTTAGTTAAGGAAGTTTAGAAGTAGTTTCATTGAATTTCACTAACTGAAATGATATTGACAACTTATTCATTATTCCTTGACTCACAACATATGTGTTTCATGAGACATGTTTACATATTTGAATGTACCATTTTCTCTCCAAGAATCGCTGGAGATGAACATGTTAATTCGATAAAATTATATACTACTATCCTTTAAATATGGATGTATTTCCTGTTTTTTATGATTTGTTTTCTCATTCGCATGAATCTATTTTTTATTATTTGTTTTAGTAAATTGTAAAAATTAAAAGCCGATTGTAACATGGGATTATCATCAAAAGAAAACATTTGCACCCTCTCAAATATTATTTATTTATTTATATATATTTAATTGTAAATAGATTTTCACATAAAGAAAAGTTTTAACATGGTAACAAATATTCAATGATGACTAGTTGAGTTTCAGTCACCTGTAGACAAACACCCAATAAAACACATTTCAGCATAGACAAACAAATGTTATTGCATAAACTGTCTCCTAGTGACGGAACAAATCATGACTAAAACCACATGCTGTGAAAGTCAACAAGGTTCATATAAGACAGCAATTAACAACATAGTTTACCACATATTTTACAACACACATATTAAAATATCCTTTTCTGATTTTGTCATCGGATTTTAAATTTTACTTTAAGGTCCACGGAGGAATGCAAAAAGGAAGGCGATCCAAGGACAAATGAATATTCTATCAAAATCACTAATTTGAGGAACGTGACATTCAATGTTAACATAATGTAAATATCACATCACATGGTGACCTCTATACTGGAAGTCTGTCCCAAGAGATCGATTGTCATCGTAATGGCTTCCTGATGGCTTGAATTTTGATTGCTGTTCATGTTTAATCATCCCTTCAATGAATTGATATTCAGTGAACACTCTCGGGAGACCACGATTAATATGGGTGACCGATTCACATTGCCTAATGTTGACATAAATGAGGACAGCGTAAAGAATGTTTAAACAATTTGATTATGATTGGAATGGAATCAGCATATCAGAAAATCACCACTAGAGATATGCATTGGATCTGAACATAACAACAATGCTGTTCCACAATACAGTATTTTGTGTGAAAGCCCCTCTCACTAGAGCAATTCATCCAACATTTAGCTTATCTCACTCGAGCATATCATTATACATTAAGCTTACCTCATTAGAGCATATCATCCAAAATTTAGCTTCTCTGATTTCAGCATATCATCCAACAATTAACTTCCCTTACTAAAGCATATTATCCAACATTTAGCTTCCCTTATTTCAGCATATCATCCAACTTTTAGCTTCCCTCACTAGAGCATATCATCCAACATTTAGCTTCCCTAACTAGAGCATATCAGCCAACATTTAGCTTCCCTCACTAGAGCATATCATCCAACATTTAGCTTCCCCCACTAGAGCATATTATCCAACATTTAGCTTCCCTAACTAGAGAATATTATCCAACATTTAGCTTCCCTCACTAGAGCATATTATCCAACATTTAGCTTCCATAACTAGAGAATATTATCCAACATGCTGCTATCCTAGTCGTCGCGATCCTGGGCATGGCCTTGCAATGCAAGAGTCAATCCAAGAAAGACATCATAAAACAACTTGACATCATAAGAAAGTATCAAAATACGGCACTTAAACAAAAGTAATGTCAACAGTTAAGAGTTAAGTCGTTAAAAAAGTACATAACTATAATGCAGTGTATGTTGTGACATTGTTTAGCCTTTTTGGATTGTACTGACCTGTTCTATGTCCTGGAGTAGATATATTATCTTCTGCAATATCTGTCACATTCCATTACATCGTTATCCAGCAAAGAAAATATGTAGAAATGATGTAACAGTCACATGTGGCTTCTATAACTTGCAAACAATTATGGTTTTTGGTAAAAAGTGTTGTGATATTTGGAAACGGGGCCCTATTCAGCATGGTATTTGTACTTTTCTTAACGTACAAAAACTATAAACACTTAATGAAACATGGATGCTCTACAGTGGTTTCAGTTGCTCGAAAGCAAGATTATTGAGTTCGTTTGATTATACCAATAAAACCTATTCATCTTGTGAAGTCATAAAATACTTTGACATTTTGCCTGGCAATTGGAAAATGGCAGCATTGTCTTCCAAATGCCAAAAATAACGTACCAGTTTACACATCTCTGGAAAGTGTGCAATATTTCAATTTCTCTAAAAAAGCTGTGCTTTATTTCTTTTAGCGCATAATAATAAATAAAATAATAATAAAATAACAAATAGATATCACTTTAAAAAATACTTTAAAGTACTAACTCTCTTCTAATTTGAAGAACGTGACAGTGAACAAAGCGGGAATATATCACCTTTGACATTTATCATGAGCGACCAGCCCAAAGGGATTGATTTTCATACTGAAAATTTATCGATGCCCTCATTTGATAATATGTATGTTTAATCATAACTCTAGAGACGATTTATTTTCATTTGACGTTCTCAGAAGACCCTAAATTAATATAGGAATTTGCATATTTTTGTTAAACAGATTATGTTAATGATAATGTTTATGGTTGTACATTCATTCAAGAAATATGAACCCCAACAACAATCTACTATCAATATAAATGTGTCCATCAATAACGATGTTATCATATTATCAACTCTTTTCTGAAATATTGTTACGTTTGTGTAATATTATGACAAGGGAAGTTATCAATCAAACATTTCTGTTTAACAGTATAAAACCTTAGTGATAAAGGGTTGTAAATTCAAATTTTTATTAAAACTTCTAGGAAAATTATTTTCTGATGTTTTCGCTCCACCTTTGATAGATCCTCACTGTTTTACATAGGTTTTTGTTTATTCAATCTGAATATGGAATATGAATGTCTTCAAAATACTGATTAGAAAAGAAAAACTTATCAGAATGTTACAATGGATAATAACATTAGTGTGCATATGTTTCATGGAGTGTGAAATCTTGTTCATATTTAAACATACTATGCAGATTGTTTACCTTGCATTATAACTGAAGGCACTTCTTGTAGCACACAACATATTTTCTTTCTACAAATAAGAAATAATTGCATTTTACCTACATGTACATAGATTGTCCTCAAAATATTCAGTTTGATTTTAATATGGATCCAATTATATCAACGCATAAAATTAATTGCACCTGTGCTAAACATTATTAGAGAGTCGTGCTTGGCCTGGTCTACTGATATTGCAATCGCTTTGTGAAGCTTAAGCAACCAATGGGACCACTGTCGCTATCTTATAAGATAAGGTAATATCAAACAAAATTTTTGACAAATATTTACTTCAGGATAATTGACTTTTCTAACAAACAAATTGTCCTACCACTTGAAAATGTATTAAAGAACAGTAGATGAACCACCATGAGTGATGCTGTCAGGGTTTGTGTGCAGTTTTTTATTTTATATTGATTTTTTTTGCAGTTGCACTCAAATAATCTGTTGGAAGAAATACGTCAATAAAGTTGACATGTCTTCTCTTCTATAAAAGTTTATCAACGTACACCTATTTGGTAAATGGACATAGATCATCGTTATGAAAGGAATCGATATGCCCGTCTGTGTTAAAGTATCTCTAAGTAGTTTTTCTAGGAGCCAAATAATGTTAAGAAGACAGCTTCTAAAACAATTTCAGTCCATATGGTCTCCGGATTATGTGTCTTAGCAGATAATGGCCGTACGCATTATTGATTGGATATATGTACAACATCATGGGTGATATGATGTTAAAAGGCTCAGAAGGAGTTAGATATTTTGTTTAATGGAAACAGAAAAACAATGTATAAGATACATTTTAATTGACACATGGAATATAATATTAGAATGTTATTTGGTTTTTATTGAAAACGTTGTTGACAACATATCACTTCATTGTAATATAATCTTATTTTGTTTTATTCATTCTAGGTGTAAAGGTCTACTGATTCATAACTTGTTCTTGTCTGTTTTTTTTCTGAAAATTGATGATCCAAAGAAGCTCCATTGATTCTCATAAATATTTAATGTACAACATCCTTTCTGAGACAAAGGATAAACAAATAAGCATTGTTCGCAATTTCCTTCTTAATGAGTTATCCTCTCGAAATAAGAATTTTCTAAAATCCTAATCATTCATGAAATTAATTAAGGTTTTGGTAACCTTTAATATTGTTCGAGTCACCTCGTAAGCAGAAATACGAATTTAGGCAAATGTTAGTGTTTGCAACTTTATATGTACAATTACCCTTTTGGACAAAGTAAGGTTCGCTTATTTCCTGCAGTTTGCATGTACAGCTGCGTAACTGTTTTTTGTCTGTGCACTTGAAAGTGCATCTTGTTCAAATATTATGTAATTTTTTAAATATTGTTTGGACGTCAACCAAATACACCAATTGCCAAATTGCACTAGAATATGCAGGTAAGTAAACTAATTTAAGGCACGCAGATGTATGTCAAGAGAGCAAAGATTTAAAAAGAAAAACGTGAAATAATCTTTACAGATTTGTATAAAATAAAACACACAGTCTGAAAAGAATTCTGACTTTAAATACAAACCTATAGTTCAAATACTACTGCGCCTTTATGCCTTTGATAAGACTTTCTGTATATTCGATATCCAATTCACTTATTTGCATGTTCTCATCCGTTTGAATCTCTGGTTAACATGTATTTGAAAGTTCTACTATATAATGTAGACATCGTACTACATGTATACGCATTCTCTAAAGCCAAGTCACATCTTATCTTCTCCCTTAAGATAATTCACTGTATCTAAGAAGCTTATAAACAATCCCAAGGGACAAGCCTTAACCTCAATGTTAACTTAAGAAACCAGCTTAAACGTGCTCTCCATACCAAAATTTGAAATCTCTGGAGTGTGTTTCTTGTAAATTACGCCCCTTGGGAAGTTGTATATGCTCTTTTCTAATAGATATGAACTCGTAACTATCCTCCTTCAGGACTTTACTTTTTACACTGATTGGGAAGTTTTTGCCTTTGTTTTACTTATATGCCTGATCCGACCTCAGGACCTTCCTGTTGTCTAGCAATGTCTTAACCACTAACGCTACGGAGAAACAATTCTACTTGAATTCCTCTCTTTTCTTTTATAGCTCCGACCAACGGTCAAGACAATTAACAATTATGTCCACCCTTCCAGCGCCCAAGGAAATTTTTTGCCCAACCTGAAATCAAATTAAGTTCGGCACATGTCTGCTCCCCTACTAGGAGGGATACAGTGCCAAATTTCCACCAATTTTGTTATCTTAAAGTTTTTACTAATTTCCATGTTTCGTACTTAGTCAATTTCCAATTTCAAAAAATTTCCGATCTATTGCAGGAAAAAACATCTGAATTATTTCATATTTTGCACATGTCTTTTAAGATACTAGTTTGGATGTGTGCCTTGTAAAACTACAAACTACATTAAATGGACATAAAGATATTAATTAATAATACGAATATACATGTAGTAATAAAAGTTCAAATTCAAATTTTACTTAGCTACTTTCTGAAACCAGAATTTGTCTGAACGTTTGCAGAAAACTGTATGTCTGTTTGCGTTTGTTTTACCTTACTTAAAAAGATGAATTTGAAGAAAAAATCATTTAATGGAATTAGACTTTGTCGACAAATAAAGGAGAAAAAAGTAAATTCATTCTTTTCAATTCATTTTGGAGGGGCAGGTTAAATGCTATGTCAGAGACGTTTACTTACGGTCTTGATATTGCGATGTCTATGTTATGGAAGTGAAGAGCAATTCAGTGGGTCAGGGATGCACGGTCGGGGGTATTTGTGAGCAAGGCTCACCTTTTAATAAACATATGTCTTTAGATATATTATTGTGTTAGAAAAGAAAAGTTACAAACCTCAATATTTACAACAAAATATTGGATCATTCTCACATTTTGACAATTGATGATAAGATGATAAGATGATAACAAATGTTTTAATAGTAGTAATATAATAACATACTTATTTATCAAATATCTTTTTTAGTGCAAAACACAGAGACTATTTTTCTGAGTGTTTATAAAAATATAAAATAAGGTGTAACATTTCTTTTTTATTTCAGTTTAATTGTTCAAAGTTGATTTTAAACAAACGTTAAAGATTATTTCATGTCACGTTATTATATTTGGGGAATCTTGATGTAAATCATCTTTGAACTTTACAAAGAGATATTTGCATATACATAATCAATTAGTTCTCTCAACTCCATTTGTACCCATCATCACAAGCCAGTGACTAATGTAATGTTCCTTACTATCAATTAGATTGAGAGGCAATCGTGAATATATGAGCTCTCTAATCACCAAAGTTCCAACCTGGAACGAGTTTTGATCACAAATTCGTGGAGATGCATTTGAATCACTCCAGTAAAGTAAGGGATAGTGACAAAATGGCAATTACGAAATGAGAAAATGAATATCTTACATGTTAACAACATTTTGTTCTGGCTCGTGAACCATTCCACTCATTCAATTTTAACAGAGAAAACTAATCTTTAGAAACAAGCGAGGACATGAAATTTCTATTCTGTTATATGAGTGTTGGTGAAATAGCACATGTTGTTGTTGAAAGCGTAAGTCATTACCGCAGATTTGTATTCAGGACAAGTTTGGATCAATATTTTGCTTGTACACTGAACAAGCTGCAAAGGAAATTGATAAATCGTCATTAAGTTGTAAAACCTGTCTTTTCTTAGGGGCATGGGCCTGTCAATGACATATTTGAATCATCGTTTGCTCAAATAAGTCCATTTTATAACATTTAACAGAACATTTTCACAACAACAGAAACAATGAAATATTTGAATTAAGTCTAATTCATTTCCCAAAAATAAACTTGAACGTAAAACAACAGAAACAGTAACACGGCCTCAAAAGTGTATCTATATTCGTCCTCATTCTGTTCTGATGTTCATATGAAACCAGTAAAGCCATTTCGTGGTAAGGAAACCCTCTAAACTGACTGACTGCAATTAACATTGATAATGAGCATCACATATGGTGTTATTCTTGATATTTTGTTATTAGACCTACCACCAGAGATTAATTACCTAATTATTTTTTGTTCTATCAAATAATATCAAAATGGTAATGGTAATGTTCATGAATATCCTATTTACAGTCATGACTATATTCAATTTCAATTATATCTTATTTGTTTTAAGTTTCAGGACAACCAGGTCTGATATTGCAAACACATTAAGCTATTATGAGATACGCAATGTCTTTCTTGGAGGTAAATAAATATGTCTAGAGAAACAATGATATCGCCATCGTCTACATACGATTAGTTAGTGTCTGCAAAGTGGAAATTAACCACTATGAAACTTTGTTTCGCGATGAATAGTTGGTTGAACCAGAGAATATTAAGAAAACAGCCTTATTATATATATATATATATATATATACACGAAAAATCCACAAGCACAACTCTCAGGTGTTTATATATGAAATATAATAAAATTATGGAATTGGGAACATAAATACATTCATTTTAGCTAACTAGCGCTTTCAGCCATGTTGGCTTCTTCTTATATATTAAAAAAGGAGAGCTGGTTTCTCACGTGAAGAAATGTTGTATATCAGAAATAGTAAACATGTATATATATATATATATATATATTCAAATAGTAGTTTAAATTTCCAAGTGTGTTGTGTTATCAGTTTCCTGTTTACCCTGAAGAACTCCACAGAAACAGAGAGTAAAAGAAAAGGAAACTATATCTTCCATTCATGATATCTTTTATTCGTTAATTCCGAATTTACGTTTTAATGGTTGCCTTACATAAGAATATATCAACGTATAGTATGTCAAAATCACTATTGCATATGCATACAAATTGGACTGTAAGACACATGTTATTTTAGTTTCTGACAACGCAATCAGTGTTACTGATAATTCGACTTAATATCTTGTTATACATAAGATTAAGTTAACATAAAGTTATAACAACAAACATGTCATGCATAGTGAAGAACATTTATCATTTACTGTAAAACTCGCAAATATGGCATTTGGCAAAAACAGTGAAAAAATATTTTCCTGTTTCATTTTGGTTAGGATATTTAGGCAACTTTGATTACATTATGTACATGTAAGTTGAAAAGTTGTCATAAGTCACGCGATACGTTGACAGTTAGGCAGATATAATTTTTCGCCACAATCAATTTGCAAGTCAGGAGATATTGAATGAGCACTACAAAATTACAATTTTTATGACTCAAAAGGAAAGTTTAACCTTTAAAAAAACAAACGTTTTGGTCAAAGAATTTCCTGCAAACTTAAAAAATCATAAGTGGCAGCACCTCCCAACTTACGTATCAGGAGTAGAATTTACCAAGAAAAATTGAATCAAGATATTCAGAGCAGTGGTTGGCATTTATAGATTATTCATAGGTCTCTGGAGTCAGACTTAACGTAAGATTTTCTCAAAATGGAAAAGGTAGCCTGCAAGGTCATATTTCACTTATCATTATACATGGTTCTTGACGGTAAGAGGGAAGTCGGCTGTCTTGATGACATAAATTAATCCATCAAAGTAGCACATTTTATTCGGTTGAGAAAGACCTCAGGAAATTGTGTTAAAAGTCTTAATTAAAAGTGAAAAGTGAAAATAACAGTATTATGTTATTTTAACCAATAGGAATTAATTTCCCTAACTCAAATGATGTTCATGATGAAATTGCCGTCAGGATCCTTTTTTCGATGACTACTAATGGTGGTAATCAGTTACAAGGACTGCCTCGTATTGAATCCATCACTATTGTTGCGTCCTTCTATCCCCTCTATCAATTGTTTTCTCCCGAGTTTGATTTAGAATATTTTGACCTCATGTCTGCAAATGCGTTGTTCTTATTGAAGGTCATATATATGTAAAAACTTTAAAAAAAAAGTTTATTATTAGTTTGGAAGAAATGTTAAGGCAATAAAGCAGGCAACTTCAGCAATAAAGTTTTTTTTAATAATTTTTAAATTGCGAAACGATGACCCATGCCGTCAATAGCAACCGCCTATGATGTCACTAGCCTTCGGCCTCGTGCTTTAACTATAATAGTTCAGGGAAAGACTATACCTAATTGCAAAACACATGACGGTTAGGGCTACTCCATTCATAAATCACATTCGCGAAAGATAAAGAAGTAAATAATCTTTTTATTTGATTAGGTATAGGAAAACGACCAATAGTTATGGTATTTCGATATTAGTTTACTTGAACGATGTCATTAGGCACACGATACCATAGTAAGACTATCAATTTTCAAGTCAGCAGACAATTAATGAGTATTTCAATATTACAGTTATATACAACTGTGTACCTAGATTTTTTCCAATTCTAGTACAAATGTACACAAAGAACATAATTAAGCATCCTTTATATTGTTAGATGGAATTAAGTGCTTTTCGAATATTTTGATTAATTCGATGTATTGACCACTCCCGATATACCATATAGACATATCTATTTTTGTTAAATGTTATTGTGCATAGTTTTTAGTGCGTAATTTAAAGATATGACCCCATTTGCATATCGAACCATGTCAAATTTCTAAATTTTACACCAGTGACCAACGATACCAAAATCTAGTTTGAAAAATGCTTATTTTCAACATGGTCAATTGATGATACTTGTCATTGCCGTTGGAGTTTTTTGACTGACCTCCAAATGAAACACAATTTACAATGACTACCCGTTCACTCGTGTTCTAAATTATCGTGTTCTAAATTATCGTGTATCATTCATCTTCATGATGAATATCCTCTGTAAAATAGACATACATGTAGTTGCAAATTACAATCATCATTTACTTTCCTAAGAGACTGCACATACTGGCAAAAACCCTTCAATTCCATTCCTGCACTTACATCCACAGTTTGAATTAGTAGACAGCTACCTTCAGGAAGCAATTCTATATCTCAAGGATCAAGGTTACAAATTAAGAAGATGACATTGATTTTGATTTAAGTTTCTCGTCTGTTTGTCGTTTTCTGTCTGCTGACGAGAATTGACAGGTAATGGTGTCTTAATTTCCGAAAAGCGCGATCAAAATGTCAAGAGTAAATCTCAAAGATTTATTGGTCTAAGTTCTAGAGGAATCCAGGGCTGACATTTAAACATTGACCGATTATTTACTTTGATCATGAAAGCTATTCTTTTCATCTAATTCTAAATTAAGAGCTCTGTAAATGTCACAAAATCAGTTTAAATAACTGATTTGTGTTGAAATCTTCACTAAAGGAAAACATCACTCTTGCATAAAAATCACAATAATTATCAATTGTTGTCAAATCATCAAATAATGTTGTTGTCAAATTATGAGAGGTATATCTCCTACCACACAAAGTTTTGTGTGAACTCATTTGGTGCAAGTCAATATAATGTTAATCAAATAGAATAGTTCCAAAGGACACCACATTAAATTAACAACAAGTTTAAATTGGCAATAAGTTAAGAGCTGTGAGTAGTTAAATATGATAACAGCTTTCTTGGACATATCGAGTTTATAAATGCATTAGATTTGTGCATGAAATATATCTAAACTCTGGTGTTACATGTATCTTTTAAAACATGGAAAGTCTGTAAAATGTAATCTATGTATAAGAACATTGTGATTGATACCCTTCTAATGGAACAAATATACAGCTTTCTTGGACATATCGAGTTTATAAATGCATGAAATATATCTAAACTCTGGTGTTATCTTTTAATAGGTAGTCCGTAAATTTAATCTATGTATAAGAACATGGTGATTGATACCCTTCTAATGGAAATAATGATGATATATCATAGCTACTCATACACAACCTACTTATATATGTAAATTTTAATATATTGATTGTTATCAGTGAAGTTTGATTCTGTGCAAACAAAACATAAAATAAAATTATTCTTTAAATTGTAACTTTAACAGTTGATTCTGATATCAGCTCTCGTGTACATTGTAAAACATTTGGAAACTTAAATGGTTTGTTTATTTGTAGGTTTTATATCCTTGAAAAGCAATCTTCTATTCAGCAATACTTGTGACATTTCCGTAACACAAACGTCACACAGACGTGAAGTTAAATATTTACAAATAATACTTGAGTATCATGTGAATTCTATAATGAGGATACTTTTGCTTCTGTTCTGAAAGAGCATATTGCTATAACAGGTCGACTTAAATCAATTGAACGTATAAAAGCTAAACAGAGTAAATTGAAATACAACATTCAAGATTTTCAAACTATCTTTCCTACAATCCTTTCGTTAAAAAAGGATAATAAACAATAAATAATCTCTTAGACTTATCTGCATCATTTAATAACTATGCATAAAGATGTAAAGTTTAAAGATTTATGAATTCTTAGAATTCAAAGTTGTTCAAACCATTTGTACGTGCCAGGAAATGCTTTGATAGTATGCAACGAAAATGACAGAACATAATGTGATTACTTTGCCTAGTAGTTAAATAATGATGACTATAATTTGTTCCAGGATCAAAAATACATTTACGGTTTCATACAAAAAAAAGAAATTTCCCAGGGGAATTCTTTCGACATGTTTTCAATCAGGGTAAGTATCATGTTCACGTTATCGGAATTATTAGTGTGTGTGTGTGAAATATGTTTTTTTTTATAAATGCCTATTTGTTGTCAAACATGCAGAACAGATATGAAACCCTTAATTTCGGTTCTTACCTAATGTTGTGGTGTTTTTGTGGTCATTTAGCTTTACTTATATAATAGCAATAACTTCATTCAAACGACAAATATATAGCAAGCACATTCAAAGCATACTGTTTCCAAATTGGAACTTTTATGTATAATTTACTTAAGCACACGGTCACTGTATGTTAATGTATTTTAGAGATGGATGTCAGAGAAGTAATCAAATTATATACACTGCAAAAAGAAATCATCTTCCAAGATGTGCTGGAGCAAGGACAAGGATTCAAGGTCAATGAATGTCATACGTTAAAGGGGCAGTAGCACGACTTTAGGGAAAATGTAAGATGATGTCTGGAAAATAAAAATGAATTGAAAGTAAATGAAGCAGCTTTATGTCAAATATATAAAGTAAAGTTTAGCTATGTCATATATTTTAATTACACAAAATGAATTAAAGATGTTCACATAAAACTTGCCGCCGATGGATTTCATGTTAATATTTATAATGTTCTCCCTCATTATGGATGATTGGTTTGTGAAATGAGAATTTTGACACTTTCAATATAATGCATTTAGCATTGACGTACAATTATTAATGAAAACTTTAAAATATAAATTTTTCAAAAACAAATCGAGCTATTGCCCCTTTAAGATGTGCCATAGGTAGAGTGAAAACCATTTTGATTTAATATTTAATCTTTTCCAAAAAGTCCAAAACTTGTACACTGTAGTTTCAAATCTTCAAACACAAAGTTTTTTATGTCCTCTCCTTGATATATTGAAACTGCAATTTTGCCTTTCAATTGAGGAAGTACCCCTCAGGTAGATATCCAGTTACTTTATTTCTAAACACCTAAAATGTATGGGCATATACGAAAATGCGAATTAATTGTCTTCGTCATTGAGATAATCTGCTTTGATTGAAAACGTATATTTGATAATCTAGATAGTCTTGATAATCGACAATTAATAAGGAATACGAAAAAAGCTCATTGCATGCCTCGCCTCAACTCACAATTTCTACGAACTTTTAAAAACCCAAACATTTCGTTATCGTACTTTTGCATGTCTTCAGTCAAAGATTTATATAAATTCGCGCAGATACATATAAACGAATCGATTACGAAATACTTACTTACGAGTAACTATGCTTTATGAATAAATAGGTTTATTATAGAAAATTTATAAAGATTTCAGTACATTCTTATTCAACAGGACTTGAATTATGTACATGTTTGACGCATTATAACATATACATTACTCTATTCATAATATCAATTCTGATGTTTGTGGTATTTCTTAGTGTACAACTTGCAAACCCTGAATTCTTCACATCGGCATCACAAATAAAGAAACCATGAAACTGCTCCTAGAAAAGCCAAAGAAAGGAGGCCAAAATTCCTTCTTTCAGCACATTTTTCTGTTTTCAAATCAAGGTGATGCCAAAAGCATATTTGCACCGGACAAATAATGTCTTGTGAGTATTTGAGGAGGGAATATCAGAACATGATTTGTTTTCTTGTTATCAAACGCAACAAATCTAAAAAGAAGCCATAATCGGTTCCATGAGCTTAAATCAACATTCTGGTGCTTCTTTGGTATAAAGTTATCACATCTACCCATAGTGCATGGTTGTGTAAGTGACAATGTGACATTGTAAAATTCCTCTTAAATTGATATAAAATTGATATATAACAGAAAAACATCTTTATAAAAGAAACGATTTTTCAGAGAAAAATGCTGTGATTAATTCAAGTGTGTTATGAAAATACTTGTATTTTCAAAGGAACCAGTGGACAAGATTTGGCAATTTTAAGCACAGTTATATTTCAAAACTTAAAATTAATCAAAGTGTTAGCCCTTGAAGGGGAAGTAGCCCGTTTTTTTGATAGTTTAATATTTAAAATGTTCACTGATAAGTATACGTTAATGCTAAATGTATTATATTGACAGTGTCAATAATCTCATTACCCAAGCCAATCTTCCATAACCAAACAACAAAGTATGAAGATTCACCTAAAATCCATTGGCGACCATTTTGTGAGAACACCTTTAATTCATTTCTTGTAGGAAAAAGGAATCGCATGGCTAAATTTTCTATTTGAATTATTAATGCTCCATTTAGTTAAAATACATTGTCTTTCAATTGGAACTACTAATTTTTATTTTTCTGACATCACCTTATATTCCCCTTAAAGGGGCAGTAGCACGTTTTTTGATGATTTAATTTTTTTTAATTTTCACTGAAAATTGTATGTTAGTGCTAAATGTATTACTTTGATAGTGTCATAAATCTCACTACACAAGCCAATTAGCCATAGACAGAGGACGAAGTATGAAGATTCACATAAAATCCATTGGCGGCCATTTTTGTGTGAACACCTTTAATTCACTTTCTGTAAGAAAAAGGAATCGCAAGGCTACACTTTACATTATATATTGGAATTGTTACTGCTCCATTTAGTTTAAATGCATTGTCTTTCAATTGGAACCATTAATTTTCATTTTCCTGACATCACCTTTTTCCCCCCCTAAAAACGTGCTACTGCCCCTTTAAAAACGTGCTACTGTCCCTTTAAGTAAGTTGTCTAAATCAACGTAGCTTAATTGTAGAGTGTCCGCCCCTCATCTCCACCCAGGTCTGTGTCGTCGCAATCTTCTCCTTCAGATGAAGTGAGTTGATTTGGCGTTAACGTCGCTTTATAGACTATTCCACTTATATCACGACCACTTATTATGATGTATTGCAGGGTGAAATCCTGCAATCCTTTCTTTGAAACCTCTGACATTTAGATGCTTCTTTTGAAACGATCAGTTGCTTCAAAAACTATTTTTATTTTGTTTTACAAATGTCTCTACGCATTTGATCTCTGTTTTCTGTGTATCCCAGGCATCAGTTTCAATATATAATGTTTCAATGTGACACTTACAGCATTCAGAATGGTTTTTTTCAAGAAGCTGTTATCATAAAAGTCACGGTTTTGTGGTTCACCTTTTGATTTTTCACGAGTGACAATAAAATATAATAACTAAAATGTTACAAGCTTCTCTAGGAATCGCAAATATGGTTTTACGTTGCAGATATTGCTTCAAGCAAAATCATTTCTGAGATCAATCTTTTATTTAACAGTATATCCAGTTACAATCATTATTTGTTTCATGATATGGGAAGTTATCTTGAATCAACAATGTCTGTATACTATTATCAACAATAAATACTGTAATTTTAAATCCATTAACTGAACTAACGTCTTTTTCCAAATATGAATAAGGTAATTTTCAAACGAGTGTAGGTATAATACAAAAGGTCTTATCAGACATAAACTTAACATTCAAGTTCTTTTGTGTTTCAGTTCCGATTAACCATAAAAACAATAAGTCTTTGAAAATCGACTTTCAACATTTTATAAGTTCAGTTTTCCGGTTGCCATAGGATATGAAAACAGGTCTGTCATTCGTTAACAACATTCAACTGCACTCCTAGTACATTGTATTTATAATATTATGTCATTGAAATTTAAAATGTAAACCCTGTTAGGACATTACCATATTTGGGCCGTTTCCAAAAGTGATATCTGGTAATTTAAATGATAGCCTTCTTTCGATATAAAACTTCATGTATGCACAATTCTCTCCCCACAGAGGCAGATCAAGTCACGAAATGTTGATACAGACTCTGTTCTATTACGCCGAAATCCGTGGGTTGCGACACTTTCCCCATTCTCTCCCCACAGAGGCAGCTCAGTCATACCTGAATTAGCCTCTGTTATATTATGGCAGAATCCCGGGTTCCGGAAGATTGCCCTAGCGGCAAAAACTTGTAATTCACTGTATCTCCGTTAGTTGCAGCCAATGAAAACACCGTTTGGACATCCATGACTTGGAGAATTCTGAACGTTTGTATCATGACATGGAAATGATCATGCTTTCATGATATCTGTTTCATTAACAGTGAGAGAGGGAAATATTTGAAAAGTCAGATATGGATAGGGTTTTTCATTAGAAAGAAACTGTTTTATAATCGTGTAAATTATTATTTGTTTTATGATCAATTTTATTTTACTAATTTACCAATTAAAAAATTAGAAGGTGAAAAGAGATGTTTTGTAGAAGAAAGAGTTATCTCCCCTGGATGTTAATTTTCAACGATAGCTTTGCCGAACAACACGGAAATAGCCAAAGATTTGCGAATGACCACTTTGAAAAGGCGTCGCTTTTTGCACAACTAACTTCGATTGCTTCCAATCATATTTCCATCTTTCTATCCCATGTATTAGTTCTAAGAGGCTAATTCAGGTATGACTGAGCTGCCTCAGTGGGGAGAGAATGCAGTTTCCCCTGGTGGAAAAATATTGCATCACAATACATTTGAATTTCTTTATCAAATGACAAGGCTTCTCTCATGGAAAGGGTGGTTCATATCACAATGCTTTTGCCTTGCTTCATGAGCCAAATGATAATTCAAGAACGGCGTCGCTGATTGCACAACTAACTTTGATTGCCTCCCATTCTATCCCACAAACTCGGCGTAATATAACACGTCCCGCACGAATGAAATTGAATAACTCAAAAACTATTGACCGGATTCTTTTCATTTCTTGAATATAGCTTCATCACCACGAGAGTAAGGTCCCTATAGAGGTTCATGACCTTGACCTTCATTTCATGGTCATTACGAGACTTTGAAATTTTACCCTTGTCAGCGGGATATCTCAAGAACCATTCACTGGATTCTCTTCATAACTTACACAATGCATCTTATTGGGAAGGCGCCGGGCCCAGTCGATTTTGGTGACCTTCACATTATTTTCAAGGTCACGGCAGAACTTTTGATTTATCATCAATTTACCTACATGTTAAGCTTGTTAGTGTGATATCTCAAGAGTCATTCACTGGAGTTTTTTATTCATCTATTTTAGGAAGACACCGGGCCAATTTGGTTTTGGTGACTTTCACATTATTTTCAAGTCACAGTGAAGCAGACATGCATTTAAAGCTTATTATAAGGCTGATATGTTATAAAGTGTTCTCTATATTCTCTTCTTTGCTCTGCACAAAGCTTCTTATTTGGAAGACCCAGGGACCAGTCAATTTGTTGTGGTCTAAATGACATCTAGTAGCATGACAAGTGTAGACAATTGTTTCTATGTATACAGTATGCATTTTGTTAACATCTATTTGCGGATCTTGGAATTTGGGGATCTTGTCACCTTCGTGACAAATACTTGTTATTCTAATAAGGTAATGGTGGTCTGATTTTAATCATGTATCTTTGTATATGTTTCAATTTCAAAACTAAATCCGACTGCACCATCATGGGTTGGTAGTATTTTCATATACATTGTTAGTAAAACATTATTAAAACAATTATTAAAGGCCAATAGTAATGAAATGAAAGACAATGCTATTTCAAATAGAAAGACGACATAGCTATCAACATCCCCTGCCAGATTAGATAATTATAACTGCGAAAAGTTCGCTAAATCAAGGGTCTAAAATCAAGGACAAAAACTCTGCAAAAGCAATTGCTTCTTTCAAATTTTCAAACCTCGAATATGATATTGATATTCTGCAGTCACACAGCAATTAAGGATATCCAAACTCTAATAGTTCCTTAGTTACTTGAAGATACTTTTTTACCCTTCCAAAAACACCGAAGTACACACATTAACTCCGTAAAAACTTACTGCACGTTTCTGATTTTCAAGCTCAAGGAAGTATTGATTTGGTTAATTGATTTGGTTTTCCGATTTTAAATTATTTCTTTAAAAAGTAACCTCTTTCAAGACAACTTCGAACATAGTCCAAAATGGTAAACGTGAGCACATTTACATAACCATGCTGTAATATGACCCCAATTACATAACAAAAATAAAATTAAGGACACACATTTTGTAATGTGAATGAATGATAACTGTCAATGGATTTAGGGTGAGGATAAACAAAATAACAACAGAAGTCTTTAAGTCATAGCTTTGAAAATCTGAAGAAATAAAACAAATAAAGACATACCGTATTTCCTCGAATAGACGCCGGGCCTTGAATAGACGCCGGATCTCGAATAGAGGCCCGGGGTATGGCTGTTTTAAGTAAATACACGCCGGGTCTCAAATAGATGTCGGGTCTCAAATAAACGCCGGGTGATAAGTTGATTATATAATGCTCCAGTAGTTGAATTGAAATAAAGTACCGCCTTTACAATGTACTTCAAACTAATATAAATAGACACTGGCCTCGAATAGACGCTGCGTCTTGAATACACGTCGGGAGTAAAAAAAGGGGTCTGAAAATATAGAAAAACGGCATCAGCAATTTATAAATTATGTTATGGCAATGTAGAATTTAAATCATTTGAAGGCACATCAGCAGGAAATTGCAATATCACTTTTGTAAACAGAGTGTCTTAATCAAATCGGAAATGAAAAAAAAGTACCCTGGAATTTTAAACCCTAAAAGTATGATCTGCTTCACATACATGTAGATAACATCAATACTAAATGTGAAGTTTCAAATAATCACATAATTTTCAAATTATGTTCCTTAAACGATTTTGTACCCAAAACAGGATATAAAACACAGAACATGGACAGTATATGACCAAAGAATAAGAGCATACTTTCATTTTTAATTTGCAGGAATTGAAAAACAATTGGTAAATCTATCTAAACCTGTTTCAAAGAAAAACCCTCGAACAGAGCCCCAAAAAACATAAACATTAACTCTGTTTCTGATTTTCGAATTTCATCAAGATATCGAAGTCTCACAGCAAATCTAGATATCCTACCTTAAGTAGTGTGAAAAAAATAAAGTAGCCCCTTTTATGGACGCTCATGGGATCTTCCATATTATGGCCCTTGAACTCTATATAATGGTCAACCATCCAAAGACTACTATCAAAAGCGTGATGATAAAGTCAAATATTATCCCTTACATTACCTTTCCAATCAAGTTTTGTCACAGAAAATATAAAAGCGATGTAGTTTTTAATGGTTTGCATAATTTGACTGTCAATCAACCAGAATCGATCTGATTTGGTCTACTGGCATTTGGACGTTAGATATGGACCTCTCCTTCTGCCAACAAACGAACTTAATAGTTTCATGTTAGAGGCATTCCTAAGTTTTTTTTAAGTGTAAAGTACAGAAAATTGTCAAAAAGTTTTTATCTTAAGCATGAAAACTTACATCCTCTTCAGATAGTTGAGTTAGGAAGCGGATATGTTCGTGAACGTAAAAAGATTGTACATTTGATATTATCATTAATATGATTGATTATTTAGTGCTTGGATAAATGAAAGAAAATTGAACTGAAACAGAAGACATTTAGTTGCTGTATTTGGTATGAACAAAATATATATCTATATTCATAAGTATAAATAACTGACATAATGTACTTATAAATGTGTATAAAAGGTGACATTCGCTGACACTAATACTATAATAACGTCGGCGACATCACCCGTAAGTGAAAGAAGACGTTAAACTCCAACCCAACAACACACTAATACTGAAAGTAAAGCATTTCTTATTCATAACATAAATATTTGACCCAGACAGACATTGTGATTGGCATTCATCCGTATTGTGGTAATTAAACTTCATATGTATATAAAATCACATGTACAATGTATATAAAATCATCAAAGTAATTTATTTTCAATATTTCATAATACGATCTATAAAATGATATACAAAATGGCATCTACTAGTTGTTCACTTGTGATCCATGTGTATTTCTGGCCCATGTCTTCTTACAAGTCATTACAAGATCAATAACGTAGATTTACTTTTTCAAGAGTATGAACTGATTGCCTAAGTCCCTTCAATGACATGCGTGCATTGAGATTGACAACTTAAATAAGTAGGATACTGCCCTCAGGAAACTGTTCTATAACTCAAGGATCAAGCTCACTAGTGAAGACGGTCACATTGATTTTAGATGAAGAGGACTTTCTTGTTAAGCTTCTGGTTTCCTTATTGCTTTGGGGTCCAGAGACCCCAAAGTTATGTAACATCTGATATTGAAAACTAATGGCAGAAGTTTCTCTCTACATTACTCTTGGAAACTTCAAAGAGAAGTTTCAGCCAATGATATTTGTTTTAAGCATATCCTGGTATTTCAACGACCAATGGACCGTGCTGTAGCAAATTTATACCCACGTGACCATGTTGGTGGTACGAAATAATTGGGAAGCTTTAATTTGGAAACTGATTATCATAATAATGCTATGATGTAAAATATATCGTAAATTTTCCAAAATATATAGATGAGCGTTTACACCCTTAATAAATATCAATTTTGCATATGCATGTGAGCTGTTTTGTAGTTATTCGGGCTATTTTTTTGCATTCCACATTCGGAAACGACATTCCATTTTCGTGTCAACTAGGAATTCGGTTCCTCCAATTCTTGTTACTATAACGCGAGCGCTGAATGTCCCGCCTTGTCAATGACTGATCGTTCACTCAATGCATCTCATCGCTTCACGGAAAAAATGGTACTGAACAGGCCATTTTAAAATTTCATGTTTCAAAACAAACGTTATGGATGATTTATTTACGATTAAAGGTGTCTTTCGAAGATAGTATTGACATAGAGCCTAAAGTATGACAAAATATTCTTAAATGTCATCCTATAACATAATGAACATTATGAACTTGTAGCTGAGATCATTTCTAACACTCAATTAAGAAAACTTATTCTTGCAACATGTAATTAACCTGAAAGTCAATAGCACAACTATTTATCTTCTAGCTAATCACTGGTTCTTGTATTAAACTCACAGTCAGCTATCTTTTAAAGCAACATAAATTTGAATTACCGTATTAATGTTTAAAAATTTATAACATAATTGAGATAGGAGACGTATCTATCATTGTTGAAATTTAAACGGAACGAACGAGTCGTTTAACTATGTACATAGTGTACAGATAACTATCAAAACAAAGAGCAAAGAACATGCGTCTCCGATTGGAACAATTTATTCAAGTAAAAGTCCCTATCCCCGTCCTCCCTAACCTAAATCTCCTGGTTCTATAATTATAGTGATACATAACCGGGTGCCCCAAAGCTTGCCTTTTTAAAGGCTTTTCTTGTATCATTCTCTTTCTATTGATGAGAAGTGACAGGTAAAGATGTCTTAATTTCCTTTAAGGGCCATCAAAATGTCACAGTAATTCTGTAGGATATCCTGGTCATGGCCCTGCAGAGGAAGCAATGCAGGCCATTTGAATGCAGACCACCTGATGAATTTCGGAACTGTTTCAATTTAGCATTTTTCATTTAATTTTGCATGAACACTATTATTATGAAATGAAGAACTATGATACCTACATGTATGCCATGTGTTGTATATGAATAATAACATTGACTTCGTGAATATCTGTGATAACTTTCTTCCTTATCGCATGATGGTTATTAGGATTGTCACTCAGACAGAGTTCATTATTTCGAACATATGACACATTCCAACCACAGTATGTAATTACGAATATAGTTGGATATACGTGCTTTTTCCTTAAATATAAATTAAGAGATCAAGCTATGATGCTATTTCACAATGATCATTCTTTAACCTTGGCACTGAAATGGTTCTAAAGGTGACGGAACGTATTTACTTTTACGAATTCAATTATTTGATATCAACAGAAATTTTGGTCATACTAAATTTTAGAAATTTGACAATTTAAGGCACTTTGAAGTTATATTGCCCATTTGAGAAGAATTAATATATATATATATATATATATAGTAATATTTTTCTTGTAAGTCCCTTGGGAGTTGACTTGAATTGGCGGCTAGAAAATTCATATAAAAGACAAACTACAGTTAGCTTCATTTGTAAAACACTGTCGCAAGTGACATTTGGCTGTTTGAAGAAAGTCTGGAGTAATGGAAGGGCAAACTCGTATCCATTTTGGTATCCCACCTCGAGAAAACCATTATGGGAATACTTAATTAATTGAATGATTAACATATTTGATGAATTTTAGCTTTAACATTGTGGAGGGTTAAAATATATTGCTTAAGGCTTTCACTCATGGTTTTCCACAATAGATAAAATATACATTGACGTACAAACTAATTAACTAAATGCTTTTTTAATGTCTGAAACAAATTTAAATATCAATAGAAGAATTCAAACATACAAAATGTATCTATTCAGCTAGTCAGCTCGTTGTTCTAAAGATAAAGTGTTCGATTTTAAGAGCATGCACGTGGAAGTTTCAAATCAAGTCATAGCCTATAATGATTGTAATGTTATGAAACTTTGTTTGTTGGTCTGAGAGATGATTCGAAGATTCCTTTGACTTCTTTCTTTTATTACAACACCTCTACAATGTAATACTTAGCAGTAAAACCACAAACCGGAAGTATTGAAAACTACCCAAATCAATAAAAAAAACTATGTATTTATTGTAGAGTTTGAAGTGATTGTAGCAGTTAGATTTGCACTATCAAACTGACTACAAATTTCTAAACATAAAACTAATGTTTTAAGATGTTAATGAAACTTTCAAAGAAGCATGTACCTGTTGGTGTAGCTATTATATCTTTAACGTTCGTTTGTCAAATGTTTTATCATTAATCAGGTATAGGCCTACACTGTTGAAATCTGAATTCTGAAGTATTAAATTACTTTATAGCACGGATGTAACAGTCGACATTAATTTATGCTGAACAACTCTACTTAATTCATATTTCATTTTCAGGTAATGGTAAGAGATTGCAAGTGAAACATTGAATCTATTATGTTTGATTAAGACTTGTGATATTAATAATGAATGACTTATTACATACACGTGTCATCCTTTTAATCTAGTAACAATTCGCCTGTATCACGGAATTGGGTGGTTGTGATTATATCGTTTTCCTTACTTTCTGAATAGAAAAACTGTTTTACAAATTGGAAACATTTAGATAATTAAGTTACCTTGCAGATAATGGTGATAAGTTTGTGTCTGTACGATAGTTGGTCGAAACAAATGCATTTAGCCATTCGGTCCAGACTCGAAATTAGTACTGCAAGTTGAACACCACATTTATTCAATAATTATAATCGCCTATTAACTCACTGGTCTTTCTGTGGATGTCTTAAATATTCAAATGGCCAAAGACTGATTCTTTCTGTTATCAGTTAAGATTTAAAATTGTACCTATTAAATCCCATCTTCATGTGGCATTTGTACTCCATACAGAATACTGGTGAAAGTGTTAAGCCCTGTTAAGTATCTCATGGTGGCTGATATATTCGTCAACAAGGCTTCATCAGTTTAATGAATCACACATTTTTGAGAAACATTCTATAGAGTTACAACTCATTCGTACTGAAAATTACTGTCCTACTCTGTTCCTAAAGGAGCAGTACCAAGGTTTTTAGGAGGAATATAAGGTGATGTCAGGAAAATGAAATAAATAGTTTCAACTGAAAGAAACAGTAATGAATCAAATAAAGAAACTAAAGTTCAGCCTTGCGATTCCCCTTTCTTACACAAAATGAATTAAAGGTAGTCACAAAAAAGGCTGCCAATGGACTTTAGAATTTGTTCTCTGATTATCAATTATTGGTCTGGTATATGAGATTTTTGACATTGTCAAAATAATACATTTAGCGTTAACGCACAATTATCAGTGAAAAATTTTAATGATATTTTCAAAAAACGTGCTACCGCCCCTTTAAGTGATTAATGGTTATATATGGAAAGTGACATCTTAGTGTTTGATAGGGTAGTTTATATCTTCATTATGAAGTAACTTATTTTCTTCACCAGACACACAACTATTGCTGACTACAAGTACTAGATGGAGGGCATCACGTTAATGATTTCTTTTAAGTCATACGATTAAATGGTTTTATGGTGAACTTACATGTTCTTTTAAATATATATCTGAGGAGACGTGTCTTAGATTACAATAACTCAAGGCATGAACCTGTAATTGACTTTCAAGACACAAACAATTTTTCTGTTATCTCATGATAAAGATTGACAAACAGCATGTATCATTTTGTACGGATAATTAATCTTAGCAGATATTATGTTCACGCCCTATTGATTGGCAGGTATCTTTGGATTAATCGAGATATACAGAGGACAATGTTATTTACTTCAGATCTAATTATCAGATTCCTTCAACAAAAGGGTAAAATTTCCACTTACAAAACCTATTTTTTGGATTGTTCAATCCCCATTATGACTAAGATCTTTAGTGTTTCACTATACTGAACCTAAAATCAAAACAATAATTCTTTACAGTAATGACAACATTTGACATATTTAATTTCCAAACGTATCCTTGCCTTTTTAATTGGTGTGGATATTGGTACATAGTACACTAAAGGTATGAGTCCGAATTGGTCATATCCATTCAATTACATGGACAATTTATGGTCAATCACAAACGTTTAGTAACAGGAGTTACTATCCGAATGATTGTGCTTAAGTTGGGCCTGTGCAGTTAATTATATAGTCATTCCATCCAGACATGAAATTAGTGCTGCAAGATGAACAATGCAATTATCTGATGATCATGATTGATGTCCATTCGTTCGCCTTTCTGGGTATAACGGTAATCTGGTTGTCTGATGTATTCACACAACCAGGGATGTTTTCTGTCGCAAATTGAGCTTAAACACTTTGCTACTAATAGGATCTGATCCTGGTTTCAAATAAAACGATGATTGAGACCTTTGGAGTGTCTCACAATCAGTCTGCAAGGTAAATGGTATCAAGAAGTTTACTTTACTTATTTTTCCAAATCAAGTTTATCAAAATCGAAGGTCGAAGGTACATGTAAGGTTAATTTAACTGAAAACTAAACATTCATTGTATTTGTCCGTTCATTGACAGCGATTTTTGAATTACAAAACAAAGTCTATGAAGTAAAGTCAAGATTTGTATCCTGTTGAAATAGACAAAAGCAACATGTATGGTTTCCAAAATATTGATAAAAATATTTTGAATATTCTTAATAAAATGAATCAGCATTACATTTTTGGGGGGAATTCAAAAGTTTGTCCTGAATTCTAAAAATATAACACAGATATATGCAATTATTTATAAGGTCTTAGTTCAAGATGGATCAAGTTGTTTCTATCAAGAAACTGTGATCCAGTAAAGATTTTTTTTTTCATGAATTGAGATTACATACGATTGGTTTTAAAACTTTGAAGGGTGATTCCCAAAAGTTCAAATGAAAAGGTTTGAAGTAAAGTAAAACTCTATCCAGCCACATTTAAATTTCAAAGTTGATACATCACAAAGAAAAAACGGCATAGCATGAAATTGCGACTGATTACAGAATATTCATGAGAGAAATTGACAACATAAAATGAAATAAACCAGTAATTCGTGACAGATGACAAATTTATAATCGTCAGTGACTCCATCAAATGATTTCAAAGACCTAAAAGTGCATCAAATTGATTCATCAAATCATCGTGTCAAGTTTCAAATATCATTTTATTGATAAAAAGCATAATCTTTTGTTTGCATTTGATATTGAATCTTCTACAGCAAAGTAAAGCAACATGCTAGTACATGTATACAGTTGAAGACAAAACGGCTAGAGTATAGAAATGTTTGATTTGTTCAACTAAAGTTTCGTATCCATAGAAAAAGAAGATATGAAATGATACTTGAGAAGTGATGTTGATTTGAAAAGAGAAAAGAAAAATCCTAATCCTTCCTTAACATTGCTGCCACAGAAGATAGTATGTGTACGTCTTTAATTGCTTTTATTGATACATTTTGATATTTCTTTGACTTGATACCCTGTTGTTTCCTAGTTTCTATAAGTTCTATTTCCTTGAGAAAATAAAAGTAGAACTAAGTCATACTCGCTGCATCATATATTATTATTAAAACTTGTTGTTGAACCAAAAGCTACTGTTTTTTATGCATTGTTCCCTTTTCCGTCTTTTATTGCCCTCCTTTTGCTGACACTTTTCAAACTGCTTAATAATATGTTTTGTAATACCAACTTGATATAATTATTAGTACTCACTTTGAAGTCTATAAATGTTCGTGTCATGTAATAGTTTGTTAAGCTACTTCTTGGATATAACATTGTGTACTCAAGTTTCAACGTTTTTGAATACAAACACAATCACTCACTTTTGAGACATTTGTTTGAAACAATTGCAATTTATTCAAATTTATTATTGTCGTAATACACGTTTGAAAGTTGTTTTAAAAGGGCTTTGCAGCACAATTAATGTTTCTATAAACGACATAAAATGGCTGTTTTAATGTTATGTGCGTTTGTCATAATTGCAGGCAATATTCTTATTCAATGCCCGTGAGCTTTTATCAGGATGTCCAAAGAGTGTTGGTTCTCATTGAACCTGACGTAGTATTGATGTCCTCACAAACGTTTAGTTAACTAAATTAATTAGCTTGTAATAGTGATTAATTTAGGCCTGCACAGTTATTTTATCAATATAAATGGGTTTCAGCATTTGTCCAGACATGTTATTAGTGCTGCAAGATGACCACGTAATTTATCATGTAATAAGAATAGTAATACATTACTGATTTAAATCGCTTGATCTATCTGTGAATAACTGTAACTGTTGTTTGTTGGCCAATGATTAACTCGATTTGTTTTGTCTCCTTCATTGTATGTGTATCTTGATTTCATTTTGCAATCAAAACATTTACGAAAATTATGTTTGTCTTACAAGGTGATTAATTACATTAGTCTGAAGACCTACAGCAATGCTCTGAAATAATGGTTACTTGTAGAAAAGACCTTTGATCAGAATGATTAATATCATATTCCGTTTCAAAAGCACTAGAGAAAAGAAAACATAACGTTGAAAAACAATTACAAAAGCAGAGTTGGTTGAAACTTTTGATTTGTCATAATTCTTAGGATAAAATATCCTTTTTCTCATTTTCCATTTTAAGGGAAACTCCCACTAATGTTTCCAGCCATGATCATTGAAATGCATAGACCTCGTACTATTTAAGAAATGCATTCTTTAATTATACTGTATATACATATATTATGTTTCTTGAATCTAATTTAATACATGTTGTACATGTAAATGCATAATACGAGACCACAGGGCTCATATAGGATAATTAGTTGTGTATTTAACAAATTGTCATCCTATGTTATAATTACTCTATTCTCTAATGCTCACCTAAATGCTTCTAGTGTTAAAGTTGCAGTTAATTTTGTAGAAACTTTGGAAGATCCTAATAGTAACGATAAGTAACATGTAATTCAATACACTTAACATTATGTAAAAGTAGAAGAAAACTTAAAACGCACGTGGTAGTCAAAATAGATGACAAAATTAAGTATAGCTTTCTTTCTACTTTGGGAATTAAAGTATTACTGAAATAATATTTCAAGCATTCAACAGATGGTTTCATTACTGCCTTTATTGGATTTTTTTCTGTTAAATACTATTTTTGAAGAATTAATTTTCTATGATGACAGTCTTTTATCTGAGGCCACGACAAATGCTGCCTTTTTAAGGATAATACTTCCAGGTTATTCAAATAGAAAAAAAAACCCATCAGAAACAACATACATACATTGATATTAGAACAACTTCATAAGAGTTGTAGAAACATGTCATTGTGCTGTAACTCATTACATTCATTGCAAATAATAAAAAGAAGACCAGTAACAAACGTTTTAGGATTTCTATTATAACTAGCTATGTATTTGATCACGCACTCTCAGTGTATGTTTTGTCGAAATGAATGAATGAAGTCTGCCCCGCCTCGAAATTACTTCTACGCATTTATCACTGTTCAGTGTGAAGAACTAGTGTGTCTGACAAAATAGGTGATTTGGTTGTTTGATGTTTTCTCACAGAAAACGATTGATCTTTTTTGTCTTGTCCAACTAATTTGATCTATATTTGGCATGTTTATGTCTAAATAATGATTAGGTTCTAAGTCCATTCAATTTCACTGAGTACATCAGCCGTCATGGGTGTAATGAATTGATGTTTATTAGTAAAACGTTATGGTGAATGAGAACATATTTAGTTTCAAGTAGTTTTACCGTGCACATGAAAATCAATCAAAATCAATTGCTAACAATTGCATACATGTGATTATGATTGTGTGATGTGAATTATGTTGTCTTAAATCTCATATAGAAATCCGGTTTTCTTCAAGATAACATGTAGGTGACGTCAATTAATGTAGAGTTTAGAAATAACAGATTAACACTTTCATTATCCTAGGTTTTAATAGAAAACTGTTGATGAAAAATAATATATTATCAAGTTGTTATTCAAAAAGTATGGTTTAGGTTGTACAGAAAGTAAAAGAAACGTCACAACTTTAAGAAAGCAAAATCCAAACGACTTGCGCCAGAGAGGCACGACTTACAATCCTTGTTATTAACACATGTGATGCAAAGATGTACTTACAATATCATACATCAGAGTGTGTAATTTTTAATTCTTAATCTGTCTGTCTAAATAAACTTTTTCGTCCGGATTTAGCTTTTTTTAAATGTTTAGGTCAGACTGTTTGAATTGAAATCAAACAAATTTGAAAGATAGATATTGATATAATACAATACTCAATCCACATACAAAGCTTTTAGGTTTTTCGATTCAATTCTTTGCAAGCAGAAAACAAGCCAATCAAACCCTGTTTGATGCGTCAATCTCGTCCAGTTTAGGAAATCTATAAACAAACCTATTTATTAAATCAAATGTTTTAGAAACGTGAAACATTTTTTTAATCATTCAAAACTCAGGTGAGTTGTTCCCTGTTAAGCTGTATTTACCTCACTAAGTCTTGTGATTGAATTATCTTGTTTTCCGTACTGTACTGGGACAGCATTTGTTAAATTGCTGTGTAATAATGGTCCTCCCTGTTTTTGTCTCTGTCTCAGGTTTTTTTTTCAAGATAAATGTTGAATTCGTATATCTTCGAATATTTGTAAGAATGGAAGATTACAGATATTATAGAATATAACATTCCTCTGCATATATTCCAAAGAGTTTCGAATTGTTGTATATTTGAGGCTATGCATGTGTAATTGAGTCATTTTGATTTTAAATTTAATGGCAGTGCCTTTGTAGCCGTATGGCCAATATGACGTCATTGAAATATACTTCATGTAATACACAACATATATTGATATGGAGTAATGCTATCATATTAATGCTTAGAATTAATTTCTCCAGCAATGATCATTTCTTCAAGCAATCATTATCTGTACTTTTCCCTGTTAAGGTTCGGTGACCCAAAGTAAACAAGCTTTTTCTCCATGGTCCTTGTAATGGAACAATGGAACACAAGGATTATGTAATATCGAACAGTGATGCAGCAATGGTTGTAGAACAGTTTACATACACTACACCTGACTTTCTTTACAATTGTACACACACAGATTGTTGGGTCTTGTTACCTCAAGTACAAATGTCTCAACACTACATCCAAGTTAGTTTCATCAATCTAAATCTTTTCAAAGCCTACCAATGTTGTAAACAAAAACCCTTGATGGTATATAGCTTTTAGTAATGAGATACATCAATATGCTCATCTATGTTCTAAGTATAGTTAAGTAGATTTTTAGGAGCCAGATAATGTTGAGTAGACAGCTACTAAAACATCTTCAGAACATATATAGTTTCTGGATTATCGGTCTAAGCGGATAATGACCATAAGCTGTATTGATGAGATGAGTAGTTAGGGTAATATGATGTTCATGTAATCGGAATGTTGTGGTATTTTGTTTGGAGAATTCAAAACGTCTATAGAAGTTTATAACAATGAAAACGCATTCAAGACAAAGTCAATATTAATTCATTTAAAAAAAACATTTTTATAGTTTATTGTTTTTGTTCGTTATAAAGGTAATGAAATAGTTAAAAAAGCATGTTCATTGCAAACTCTTTAAACTAACAAAATTGGAATTTTAGTTTCATATCTGTGTTTCATAAAAAGAAATCAAGGAAAAACTGTACATGATATTGCTCCTTGAAAATGGTTGATTTTATGTTAAATTGTATTATAGGTGAAATAGATTAAAACCTATGCTTTGAATTTAAGTGCCAATATGTACTGTATGCTACTTTTCATACTATAACGTAGCGAAATTTGAGTCACTTCATGTCCTGTATCCAAAGATAAGCCAGGATGTTCTTAGAAGCTTATGACCAATCCCAAGGGACAAGCATTATCCTCGTTGTATGCTTAATAAACCAGCTTGAACGTGCTCTCCATATTGAATCTACAGACCTTAGGAGACTTGTGTTTCTGAATCAATTACCATCTTACAAACTCATAATTCGCCGAGGAATTTATGTGGATGTCTTTCCCATATATCATGTTTCCCATTACAAACTAAACTCAAATATTTGCAGACAAAATCAGTGCTATAAGTTATAAAGCGCAGGTCATATAAAATTCAATTGAAATTTGGTCATTTGAAAATATTTGTAAATCAGTTTTATTTGATGCAATGATAGTTACACAGGTTTTATTAACACCACATCACTTGCCAGACAGATAGGCTAGACGTGACTCTTTATGAAAGTTGATTGTCGAAGTAAAAACGATTTTAAACTGAAAATTCAGAGTCATTGTCTTCCAGGGTTTCCATCAATTTCCTGTTGTAGATCAAGTCTGACTGACTGGAAATGTAGAGCTCCAATTTAATGAATGACAGTTAGTTGTAAATAAGTGATGCCAATTTAAAAGCAATCCTTCAAAAAGCCTCAAATTGACTGTATGTATTCTAGTTATCCAAAGCTTACATATAACTATGCAACAATAAGAAGTATTTGCGCATTAAAAGTCTTAAAACAACTCTTTGTGGAGAGAATGCATACAACCTTTATTCTATTTTTCATTCAAAAGTTTTTTTTCTTATGTTCTGCAGCACAATGAACGATGAAACCTAACACTTCCTTTTTGGTAAAAAACAAATTGAAATGCGTACAGACGAAAAATATGTCTAACTCCTATCTAAGTTTTAATTACTTTAACAGACAAATGTGAGACAAAGCATTAATACAATTTCAATTAAAAGATAAAAGCTTACTTCATTTCATTAAAGTCTTTAAAACACAAACTTTTCTTATCAGGAACAACTAAAATCTCTTTTTGTCTTTATGAATAATGACTTTTCGGCATCACAGAGTTATGCAGTAGTTTTTAATGTTTCTCTTTGGCACATTTCATGTTTTAGGAAACATTACTCAAATAAAATTTTTTATCTATGAACAGTGTTTGCAAGTGTTGTGCTTTCACATTGAACAAGCTTTTATGAAAAATGATTACTTGTGAATAAGGTTTTAGTCATATTTAAGCATAGTGACATTGGCCTGTAAATAACATATAGTAATAATTGAAGTGTCTTGCTTGATTTAATCCATTTCATATACAAGCATAAACTCGAACAAGAACCTTAAGTAAAAGGTGTACCACCTCTTCAAATGCAAAATTATATTCACCCTCATTCTGTCCCTCCAATGTAAATATGACACCAGCAAAACCAGTTTTGGCAATGAAAAACACCCAGTAACCTTTTGTGACGAGATTTCGTAAGTAACTCTTAGATATTGAATTATTTGGCTCAATGGCTGTGCTAATTGTATCTCAAACAAAAAAAACCAAACAAATAGAAATTAACGACCAATATTTTGTTCAAACTCTATGAATAGGGTAGTAATTAGAAGCGATAAAGACGAACATCCGCTTTCAAAGAGTGGTATCAAAATTAGAAACTGTAAATCAAACTATTCGCATGTATCTTAGGCTGGAAAGATGAACAATAACTGTATTGATAATGATAATACAGCAATGCAAAAATCGTACTGTAACTGGTGAAATTTTATAGTTTGAACACTTTCTGATAAAATTGTCTAGAAGAGGGACAGTCACTTCTCATCAGAAATCCAGGCACAGAAAAAAATAATGGGATATAAATACAATTACATTGTTGTCCTGAAAAGTAAACTAAATTCATGAAGATCCTACTTATACAGGACAATATTGCATTCATAAACAATATTGAGGTTCATTAAAGATTGCATTCACTTTACGAAATTTCTTTTTTATGTGATAGGATGACAACTTATCGTCAAAATTTGTTTCTGTTTGTTCCTATATGAAAAGTTATCTATTTATTTTATAGAATCTGGAAGAATTCTAATTCATATCATTTAAAAAGACGGTCCTATTGACGTAATTACTTAAGCCTGGGAACCTTTATCTTTAAATCTGATAACAAAATATTAATGATTGCAAAGTGTTATAGTCTCTTAATGATTACGAAGCGAATTTATCTTAACTCCAATTAAAATAATAATAGCGTTATCTGAACATACAAACATAAGTGATTTAATATCAACAGGGACATATGACATGATGCAGAGGAGAGCATATAATCAATATGTGGTAATACGTTTTGAAAAGATCACTAGTGACAATAGTGTGCCATTAGTGAAAATGACTGTTATTTGAATTATCGATAAATCAATTGTATCAACTACTTATGAGGCAAATGTTCGTGGAGAATGCGTTATCTTATTGATTAACCTTCATGTACTTGTTAACAGTTAATATTGTTCGAGTTGAGAACGAGCCCAAAGTTCATATTTGAGATTTGATAAATCGGCAACAGGGATATTGTTTGATAATAGAATTTTTTTAAAGATAAGGATAACATCCTGTTTTGAGAGCACGTATATAATGTTATGTGTATCATTGAAATATATGTTTGTATCTGTTCTACTTGCTCTGATGGTAGAAACGAAATAAGGGGATGTAGCTTTTCAAGAAAAGGTACTTGTTGAGAGCAATTATTCCTGTTTAAGTTTCAAATACAATTACCAGTATTTTTGTGATAAAAACATATAAGCAAATATATTGTGGTTATTATATAGAGGGTGCTTAATGGAGTGTGCCAAATACAAGCTTCAAGACATCGAGCGTCCTGGGTAAATTTGTTTTTCACGAGTAGAATGTATTAAGATAATTAATTGCTTCATTAGCGATATTGATTCTGGTAATATTGAACATATTGAAGGATGCTTCTTGCTATTTTGAACAGTTCAAGGATGCTTCACATTGAGTCCAACAATAATGTTGCCTCCTCCCATCCTCATACCAGTGTCAGTGTAAAGATGTCTTTTCTTGATTTATAACAGTTTGACCCAATTCCAGTTCCAGTTCCACCTTAATGGAAGCTATGAATAGACCAGTTTGGGGAAAAAGCTGTAGGCCCAAAATCAAAGTTTCTTGGTGTTAACTTAACAATTTTTTCATTATCACTATAATGAAATCAATATATATGCATGTAATGAATGAAATTTTGGAAAAACTGTCACGAATATAATGAAAAAATAGAGTGCTTGGCTCAATAACCAATGGCAAGTTCATCTTGTGCACACAAAAAGATATGTTTTAGGGCATGAGCTCTGTGATATAAGGGTGGCATTGTGTCATATATAAGGAAACAATGTTTTTCTAAGATCAATTAAAGAACATTATAACTACAAGAGTCATATTTAACAGATAGTCCAGCTGATTATTAAATACGCACATTTGGAAATTTAGAGGTCAATGTTACTGTTAACTTCCTATTCAAAATAACTCAATAACTTAATACCCAAATACAACTGCTGCTACTACTGCTGCACCTTGACCTCAACCACCATCAACCCCACTACTAGCTGTGACATGTTTTTTCAATCAGTCACATGTATTTAAATTTGATTGATACCTGTTTAGATTTAAATGATAAATGAGGGCATTTGGGTGAAATTTATAACAGGTTAATCATGTTCTATCATTATCCGTATTGTGTGCAAGTTAGTGTATACTTCAAGATTCAGTTGCAGCTTATGCTGACTATCAAGATACATAAAGGACGTTTCAATGTATAAAATACACATGACAGTTACAAGTTAATGTAGTGATGGACCAATGCATATTCACAAGGAATATTTTCTCTGAAAGAGACATGACCGAGTAATAAAACTCAATTGCTATTATTTTACTTTCTCACTAGTAGGCACTTACTGCCTAAGTCTCTTCAAGTACTTGCGTGCACTGAACTCGACAATGTTAATGAGTAGGAAACTATCTTCAGGAAATTGTCAATATCTTATAGATCAAGGTTGCTAGTGAAGACGATCACATTGATTTAAGATGAAGATAACTTTCTCGTTAAGTTTCTAGTTTCATTATATCACTGTCTGTCTACTGATGAGAAGTGACAAGTAATGATACCTTAATTTCCGAAAAGAGCAATCAAAATGTCAGAGTAATTCTAGACGATTTCTTTGCTAGTTTTGCATTTAGCCCAATAGAAGAATCCAGGACTGCCATTTGAGCATAAAACATTTCTTTATTTAGACTGATATTTTAATGTTAAATTGACTTAAATGTATCCTCACTTGGGCAGTGATTTTCGGGGGAAGTTACAAAAGGAAAGGAGCAGCGATTGTAGAGTTTGAGTTCACTTTACGTGGCATTTAATTTAGGCAGGCGTTTATTTTTTCGAAGAGGCATATGCAAGGTGGTCTATTCGATGCAGGTGTGTTATTAATGAAATTCGGTATATAGTTTGTTACAAAGGTTATATTACTGATGTTAATCTGCGATCTTCTCAAAGGAAATTGTGTATCCATCAGAAAGGGTTCATGATAATTGAGTTCGTTTAATTTAACAGTTCATATAAGCAGGTGCTATTCAACAGAACAATAAAGAATAGGTCAGGAAACATTACAGGAAACTGCAATTATAATTACAGTGTAGATATATGTTACATCCCTTCTAACAAAAAAACTTCACAATGTACCTGCAAGGTATGACCTTGATCTTAACCTTTACAACCTTAAACCTGCCTTTCCACAAACTTTTAATTGTTCGCATATGGTATATCGTCCTTGTCAAAACACAAGTGTTACATTCTTTTACAATATCAAAATTTGGTCTGCAAAAGTAACTGTTTTACGATAACATTATTTTTTTGTTTGATACATCACATCTCTATTTATTGGTTGAGGACCATTTACAAATTCATTTTTATCATCCCAATCAATTACTTCCATTCAATTAATATATATATGCATATCAAGGAAGATTTTAGTTTAGGAAGAAGTATATGTAGTTTCTTTGAAATTCACTAACTGAAATGAAATTGACAACTTATTCATTATTCATTATTCATTGACTCACAAAATATGTGTTTGATGAGACATGTTAACATATTTAAATGTATCATTTTCTTTCCAAGAATCGCTGGAGATGAACATGTTACTCTTGATAAAAAGATATTCTATGATCATTTGAATAAGAGAATGTTTCCTGTTTACTAAAGGAAAGATACAAAGTTTTGTATTAGTTAATTGAAACTTTTCAAATAAGAAGCCAATTGTGACATGGGGTTATCATCACCCCCTAGATTACGACAAATCATACTCATTTAAACAGGTTTGTGACGTAAAAGAAAAGTTTTAACATGGTAACACATAATCCGTGATGATTAGTTCCATTTCTATCCCTGTAGACAAACACCTTATAAGACATAATTTCAGCATAGACAAACAAAGATTATTGGATAAACTGTCTATTAGGGATCGAACAAATCATGAATAAAACCAAATACTGTAAAAAGTCAGCAACGTTCATGTAAGATATTAATTGACCGAACACTGAAATAATATATTTTGCAATAACATTTGAAAATATCCTCTTCTGATGTTTTTCCTCAGTTTTTCAATTTTACGTAAGGGTCCACAGAGAAATGCAAAAAGGAAGGCAATTCAGTGACAAATGAATATTCTATCAAAATATCTAATTTGAGGAACGTGACAGTCAATGTTAACATAATGTAAATATCACGTCACAAGGTGACCTTTACACTGGAAAGGCTGTCCCAAGAGATCGATTGTCATCGTAATGGCTTCCTGATGCTCTGAAATTTGATTGCTGTTCATGTTTAATCATCCCTTTGGTGAATTGATATTCATTGAACACTCTCAAGAGACCATGATTAATATAGGTGAAAAATTCACTTTGCTTAATGTTGACATAAATGAGGACAGCGTAAAGAATGTTTAAACAATTTGATTATGATTGGAAAGGAATCAGCATATCAGAAAATCACCACTAAAGATATGCATTGGATCTGATCATAACAACACTGCTGTTCCACAATACAGTATTTTGTGTAAAAGCCCCTCTCACTAGAGCGTATGATCCAACAGTTAGCTTATCTCACTCGAGCATATCATTATACATTAAGCTTACCTCAATAGAGCATATTATCCAAAATTTAGCTTCCCTCACTAGAGCATATCATCCAACAATTAGCTTCCCTCACTAAAGAATATTATCAGACAATTAGCTTCCCTAACTAGAGCATATTATCCAATATTTAGCTTCCCTCACTAGAGCATATTATCCAACAATTAGCTTCCCTCACTAGAGCATATTATCCAACAATTAGCTTCCCTCATCATCCTAGTCATCGCGATCCTGGGCATGGCCTTGCAATGAGAGTCAACCCAAGAAAGACATCACAAAACAACTTGACACCATAAGAAAGTATCAAAATACGCCACTTAAACTAAAGTTATGTCAAAAGTTAAGAGTTAAGTCGTTAAAAGAGTACATAACTATAATGTAGTGTATGTTGTGACATTGTTTAGCCTTTTTGGATTGTACTGACCTGTTCTATGACCTGGAGTACATATATAATCTTCTGCAATATCTGTCATATTCCATTACAGCGTTATATCGTTAGCCAGCAAATGAAATATGTAGAAATGATGTAACACATCGTGAGTGTGTATAGGAGAGAGAGAGAGAGAGAGAGAGAGAGAGAGAGAGAGAGAGAGAGAGAGAGAGAGAGAGAGAGAGAAAGAGAGAAATAAATAAAAAATATGAGAGAGTGAGAGAGGAGAGAGAATGGTAAAAATAAAAAACATGCCATTGCTATTCCCTTGAGAGTAGCCCTTTGTCCAATAAGTAAACAAAATTAGGTGCCTTGGATACAAAAAAGAGTATCTAGTGTCTACGTTAATGAGAAAATAAACTAAAAAGTCACATCAATATATATCAACCTTTTCTTTCCAAATGAAGTTATCTGTATTATGAGTAAAAAGTTTGTATCTTTCCCTACACACATTTCTATAGGCACATAACTGCTGAGTGTTCCAATCATTGGGTTCATTGTAGTTAAAAAAAAAAAAACAATAAATCGTGCACTACTTAAGTTATTGATACCCTCCAAAAATACACACACATAAGAAAAACAAAATCAACAAAAAAAAAAAAAAAAAAAAAACCCCCAAAAAAAACCATATAAAATCACATAATAATGGCTGTCCTCGCCAAGTATGTTGAGTGTTTCATTTTTTGGTAACAGTCGTGAAATAAGTGCGATTTCACCGGGGAAAAAAAACAAAAACAAAAACAAAACAAAAACCTCAGAGGTTTCAAAGAATATCCAACACAATAAACACTGGATCGAGAGGCTTGAATAAGCTGTTAGACACATTTTCCACAATGTAGAATAAACCTTTCACTTATGCTAGGGACGATTGATAACTGCACTGATATCATCACCTGGGTAGAACTTGTAGCGTTTACCATCTGTGGTGCTGCCGTAGACACGTCCGTTGAAATACCACGCACTTTCGATACGATCATGACTTTTGAGTCTGTTAATGAGAGAGACATTAGTCTTCGTGACATCATCGGCAAGTCTCGAGTCAGACTTCTCTCGTATTTGTTTTCTGAGGCGAATGACCCTCGATTTTGCTTCGGCTGAAACAAATTTGATCAGAATTGGCTTAACAATCGACTTATTTGCGTGATCAATGCGATGTATTGCCACAATGTCATCGAAATTGACATCATAATTAGCCTTATTCTTCATCAGTTGTTTGAATTTTGTTTCCAAATTTTCCCCCTCAGTCTGAGGCACATTGAACACCTTGATGTTATATTTCCTTGAAAATTGTTCATTTTGGTTGCTCTGTTTGTACGCTTCATTTGCGCGTTTTTCTATTTCAGAAAAGCTTTTATACACACTCACGATGTGCTTACTTATCCACACGATTAATTGATGAGTAACTTATGTATTTTATCTTTAAATGCTAGGGGTCTCCAGTCAGATTCCATTAAGCGTAGAGATGTTTTTAATTTTCTTAAAGGAGAAAATCTTCTATCCTATTTCTTCAGGAAACCCATAGTACTCCAGAAAATGATCTTCCCTGGGCAGCCGAATGGGGCTATAGATGTTTTTTCTCACATGGAACCACTCACAGTGCAGGAACAATGATTTTGATAAAAAATAACTTCGAATATGAACTTCATGAAATTATATCAGATGATAATGGAAGATTTGTTATTCTGGATATTACAATAGAAAAAATCAGATTTTCAATAACGAATATTTATGGTCCAAATACAGACTCCCCAAACTTTTTCCAAGATCTCTTTTCGAAATTAGAGCAATTGCCTGGATTGATTATTTGGGGTGGTGATTGGAATGTAGTCCAAGATTATTATCTAGACACATATAATATAAAAAACAGGAATAATCAAGCGGCTCTCGAGAAAATCAATGAAATTAAAAATAAGCTAGGGTTAGTTGATCCATGGAGAATCTTTAATCCAGACAGGCGACAGTATACATGGCGACAGGCTAATCACATCAAACAAAGCAGGCTCGACTACTTCCTTGTTTCAGAAGAAGTTATGTCCCTTGTTAAGAGCGCTTCCATTGACATTAGCTATAGATCGGATCATTCTATCATTTCGTTAGAGCTTGCATTAAGTCCAATAGAGCGTGGACCAGGTTATTGGAAGTTTAATGCGTCCCTTCTCTATGATACTGAGTATGTCAAAACTGTCAAACAAACGATACGTGACACTGTGTCTGAATATAAAATTGTTGGAGATATTGAAAACTTGAAAACTCTTGAACTATCTATAAATGACCAACTATTTTTTGAAATACTTAAAATGAACATAAGAACAAATACAATCAGCTACTCGATACGCCGAAAAAAGCAATCCGATAAAGAAGAAAATTTTTTAGAAAGGCAAATATATGAAATGGAAACAAGGATTTCTAGTTTAGATACGGACGAAAATAATGATTTGTGCATAAAAAAAGAAAAACTTGAACAAATTAGAATTGCCAAAATAAAGGGAATCATATTTCGCAGTAGGGCTAAATGGTATGAAGAAGGAGAAAAGAATACTGAATATTTTATGAATTTGGAAAAGAGAAACTATATAAATAAAAATATGAGTGAACTTATAACACAGAATTGTGTTCTTTCAAAAAAAGAGGATATATTAAAAGAATCATCCGATTTTTATAGTAAATTATACACTAGTAAACATACAAGTGATTGGGAAAATGATCTTGATTCGTTCACTAATATAGACATACAACTCACAAATGATAAGCGGGACTTTTGTGAAACTAAACTTACATTTGATGAATGTGCACATGCGTTAAAAAATATGAAAAATCGAAAAAGCCCATGATCGGACGGTTTTACCGCAGAATTTTATAAATTCTTCTGGAAGGATATCGGTATATTTCTCTGGCGATCTATTGTATATGCATATGAAACTGGAACTCTGTCGGAATTTCAAAAACAAGGTATTATAAAATGCATACCAAAAGATTCTCGTGACAGGCGATACTTAAAGAATTGGCGACCGATTAGTCTTTTAAATGTTGATTATAAAATTGCATCCGCCGCAATTGCCTCGCGTCTTAAAGAAGTTCTTCCAGATATAATTAGCGAAACTCAAACAGGATTTCTGAAAAATAGATTTTTTGGAGAAAACACTCGAATACTTTATGATTTAATGCATTATTGCGAGCACAATGAAATATCTGGCCTTTTGGTTGCGATTGATTTCGAAAAAGCCTTTGACACAGTTGAATGGGACTTTATTGATAAAACTTTAGAAGCCTTTAATTTCGGCCCAGTGCTTAGAAACTGGATAAAACTTTTTCAAAATGATAGCTGTAGCTCTGTTATTAATTCGGGAACATTTTCAAATTTCTTTAACTTAGGACGCGGTTGTCGACAAGGCGATCCAGTTGCCCCATACCTTTTTGTTGCGTGTGTTGAATTATTAGCGATTGCAATTAGAACAAACAATAAGATTAAGGGCATAGCAATTAAAGGCATGGAGTATCTCATATTTCAATATGCAGATGATATGAATTTTACTCTTGATGGATCAGAAATAGGATTATCAGAACTCGTTTATGTGATTGAAAAGTTTGCTACTGTCTCTGGCCTTAATCTCAATTGTGACAAAACAATAGCTATATGGTTTGGCTCCATGAACAATTCTAATGAGCAACTTTGTCCGCACCTTTGTTGGTCTAAAGAACCTTTCAAGATTCTTGGAATAACATTCTCTACCGACTTAAATGAAATGATTTCACTAAACTTTGAGCAACAATTTTCAAAAATCAGGAAAATATTATTTTCCTGGTCAAATAGAACATTAACTCTTCGAGGAAGAATTACTATTATTAAATCTCAGATTATCCCCCTTTTTACACATCTTTTTATGGCGCTTCCCAACCCACCTAAAAACTTTTTTAAACGTTTGAACTCTATTCTTTACAAGTTTATATGGGGAGGGAAACATGATAAGATTAAGCGTAACATGTTGATAAATGAATATGCAAAGGGGGGCTTGAAAATGATAGATATCTTATCATTCTGTAATTATATGAAGACCAAATGGATAAAGCGACTATTTGAAAGAAAAGGCTTATGGCAGCACCTAGTATTTGAATCATTATCACAATTTGGAGACATTGATTTGTTTAACTTCCAAAAAGAAAGACTGATAACATATGCTAGCAAAATCAAAAATTGTTTTTGGAAAGATGTAGTGACGTGTTACGTATGTATAAGCAAAAACGATACTGTTACCTTTGACGATTTTGTATCCCTACCATTTCTAAACTTTGTTCCAATTATTGATATGAAATTATTCATCTCGTGGTATAGAAACGGAATGAAACACATCGGGGACATTATCTCTTCAACTGGTGATATAAAAACATTTGTAACACTGAAACAGGAATTCAATCTTCAACACACATATCTGCTTTATTTCAGATTTTTGAAATATATACCTAAACAATACTTAGATCTTATTCAGGTAACAACTTATTTTGACACTGAGATAAATACACAATGTACTATTCTAAAACAAATATGTACCTCTGATGATTGCAAGTTTGTGTACTCCCAACTATGTGCCAACAAATTTCTTTCCTTAGATAACCTTAAGTCTAAGTGGGAATCAAAGCTTAATATTATCCTTTCTGAAAAACTATCTCTCTGATTGCTTTAAAATAATAAATGGTACAACAATAGAAAACAAGGCAAGAAATTTTCAATTTAAATTTATTCACCGAATAATATCAACAAGATCCTTTCTTTGTAAAATAGGTATTTGTCAGGACAATCTATGTACCTTTTGTGGTAGAGAAATTGAAACAATTGAACATTTATTTTATTCATGTGAAAAAATTGAAAATCTCATTACAAAATTAGAGAACTGGTACTATTCCAAGACAAACACCAGCCTTGACATAAATATTAAAAAATTTCTACTTGGAGACCCTCAGGCAAATGTATTGATAAACCACATCTTTATCATAACAAAAGAGTTTATCAATAGAACAAGATTTAACCCTGATGATTTAAATTTTAATCGCCTAATTCATTTAATTAAATACCACTACAATTTAGAAAAATATATATTTTCGGAAGATGATCCCTTTTTCCAAAGAAAATGGTTAAAGCTTTTCAAAAATGACTAAATTACCGTGAGTCATCTTTCTTTTTCCTGCACCCTATTGCTATCCACTATCCACTTTCTACTGTTTCCTTCTCTTTTCTCGTTACAATTCGCTTTCATGTATTACTCTTGATTGATTGATTGTACTATCTTTTTGTAAGAAAATAGAAATGATGTAACAGTCACATGTGGCTTCTATAACTTGTAAACAATTTTGGTTAATGTTTATGTTCACATAAAAAGTGTTGTGATATTTGGAAAACGGGGCCCTATTCAGCATGGTATTTGTACGTTTTTTAACGTAAAAAAACTATAAACACTTAATGAAACATGGATGCTCTACAGTGGATTTCATTTGCTCGAAAGCAAGATTATGGAGTTTGTTTGATAATAACGATAAAACCTTTTCATCTTGTGTTTTGATAGTAAATTTGCATGAATATGATAAGAGACGAATATTGTCTCAATTTAGCTTATTTTATAAGTCCCTCAAGGCTGCATATATGTATATGAAACTGAGCAACTAATTAGAACACAATGCAGACACCAAAGCAATCGGCATATCTTATTATTGTGAATTGTGTGACGGAAATGTCAGAATATGCTTTAACTTCTTGTCTGGCAATAGGAAAATGGCAGTACTGTCTTCAAACTGCAAAAGAATAACGTACAGTGCCAGTTTACTAAAAGAACTAAATGTGCTGAAGTCATTCACATTTCTGGAAAATTTGCCCTATTAAAAAATACTATAAAGTATAAACTCTCTTCTTCTTTGAAGAACGTGACAGTGAACAATGTGGGAATATATAACCTTTGACATGTATCATGAGCGACCATCACAAAGGGATTTATTTGCATACTGAAAATTTATAGATGCCCTAATTATGATAATATGTATGTTTAATCATAACTCTAGAGGGATTTATTTTCATTTGACATTCTCAGAAGACCCTAAATTAATATAGGAATATGCTTATTTATGTTAAAAAGATTATGTTAATGATAATGTTTATGGTCGTACATTCATTCAAGAAATATGAACCCCAACAACAATCTACTATCAATATAAATGTGTCCATCAATAACGATGTTATCATATTATCAACTCTTTTCTGAAATATTGTTACGTTTCCGTAATATTATGACAAGGGAAGTTATCAATCAAACATTTCTGTTTAACAGTATAAAACCTTAGTAATAAAGGGTTGTAAATTAATTTTTTTATTAAAACTTCTTGGAATATTGTTTTCTGATGTTTTCGCTCCACCCTTGATAGATGCTCACTGTTTACATGGGTTTTTGTTTATTCAATCTGAATATGGAATATGAATGTCTTCAAAATACTGATTAGAAAAGAAAAACTTATCAGAATGTTACAATGGATAATAACATTAGTGTGCATATGTTTCATGGAGTGTGAAATCTTGTTCATATTTAAACATACTATGCAGATTGTTTACCGTGCATTATAACTGAAGGCACTTCTTGTAGCACACAACATAGTTGTACATAGATTATCCTCAAAATATTCAGTTTGATTTTAATATGGATCCAATTATATCAACGCATAAAATTAATTGCACCTGTGCTAAACATTATTAGAGAGTCGTGCTTGGCCTGGTCTACTGATATTACAATCGCTTTGTGAAGCTTAAGCAACCAATGGGACCACTGTCGCTATCTTATAAGATAAGGTAATATCAAACAAAATTTTTGACAAATATTTACTTCAGGATAATTCACTTTTTCTAACAAACAAAATGTCGTACCACTTGAAAATGTATTAAAGAACAGTAGATGAACCACCTTGAGTGATGCTGTCAGGGTTTGTGTGCAGTTTTTTATTTTATATTGATTGCTTTTGCAGTTGCACTCAAATAATCTGTTGGAAGAAATACGTCAATAAAGTTGACATGTCTTCTCTTCTATAAAAGTTTATCAACGTACAACTATTTGGTAAATGGACATAGATCATCGTTATGAAAGGAATCGATATGCCCGACTGTGTTCTAAATATCTCTAAGTAGTTTTTCTAGGAGCCAGATAATGTTAAGAAGACAGCTTCTAAAACAATTTCAGTCCATATGGTCTCCGGATTATGTGTCTTAGCAGATAATGGCCGTAAGCTTTATTGATTGGATATGTACAACATCATGGGTCATATGATGTTAAAAGGCTCAGAAGGAGCTAGATATTTTGTTTAATAGAAACAGAAAAACAATGTACAAGATGTACTTTAATTGACAAATGCAATATAATATTAAAATGTTATTTGTTTTTTTATTGAAAACGTTGTTGACAAAATATCACTTCATTGAAATTTAATCCTATTTTGTTTTATTCATTCTTGGTTTAAATGTCTACTGATTCATAACTTGTTCTTGTCTGTTTTTTCTCTGAAAATTGATAATCCAAAGAAGCTCCATTGATTCTCATAAGTATTCAATGTACAACATCCTTTCTGAGACAAAGGATAAACAAATAAGCATTGTTTGCAATTCCTTTCTTAATGAGTTATCCCCTCGAGATAAGAATTTCTAAAATCCTAATCATTTATGAAATTTCATTATCAAGGTTTTGGTTACCTTTAACGTTGGTAGAGGTACCTCGTAAACAGAAATACAAATTCAGCCACATGTTAGTGTTTGCAACTTTATATGTACAATTACCCTTTTTGACAAAATAAGGTTCCATTATTCCCTGCAGCTTGCATGCACAGCTGCGTACCTTAAATTTGTTCACTTATTAGTATACCTTGTTCAAATATTATGTAATATGGATTCTCAAACCATATTGTTAGATCGTCAGGTCAGTTTCGAAGAATTTCCAAATTAAATAAAAAGTAAAAAATTAAAAGTAAATTTTGATTAAAATATTTTATACATACATGTACTCTCTGAGGAAAAAATCAGCACTGTGATATTGACAGCACATTGAACTTGGCCCTAAACTGTTGCTCACTTAGAAGGGAAATATAAAAGATAGTGTTTTCAAAAGGTTGAATCCTGGTCACATTAATTACCTGCCAAAATGTTACGGATAACTGTAGAGTATGACATACGGATATGTCAATGCAAAATGAATCGATATCTTTACTTACTTACTTAAATTTCAACATAACCAGTTTATTTTTCGCAATGCTAGGATGCCTCCAATTTACTTGATGTTTGCACTAGAATATGCAGGTAAGTAAACTATATTAAGGTACGCCGATGTATGTCAAGATACAAACAAAAAACGTGAAATAATCTTTACAAATCTATGTAAAATAAAACACACAGTCTGAAAAGGAATTCCGACTTTAAATACAAACCTTTAGTTTAAAAACTACTTGGCCTTTCTGCCTTTGATAAGTCTTTCCGTATATTCGATATCCAATTCACTTATTTGCATGATAACATCAGTTTGAATCTCTGCGAAACATTTATATCAAAGTTCTACTATATAATGTAGACATCGTACTACATGTATACGCATTCTCTAAAGCCAAGTCACATCTTAACTTTTCCCTTTAGATAATTCACTGAATCTAAGAAGCTTATAAACAATCCAAAGGGACAAGCCTTATCCTCAATGTTAATTTAAGAAACCAGCTTAAACGTGCTCTCCATACCAATCTGAAGACCTCTGGAGTGTGTTTCTTGTAAATTACGCCCCCTGGGAAGTTGTATATGCTCTTTTCTAATAGATATGAACTCGTAACTATCCTCCTTCAGGACTTTACTTTTTACACCCATTGGGAAGTTGTTTGCCTTTGTTTTTCTTATATGCCTGATCCGACCTCAGGATCTCCCTGTTGTCTAGCAATGCCTTAACCACTTACGCAATGGAGAAACAATTCTACTTGAATTCCTCTCTAGTCTTCGATAATAACTCCGACAAACGGTCAAGGCACATAACAATTCCGTCCATCCTTCCAGTGAATTTGTCTTTAGATTTGTTATTGTGTTAGAAGAACAGTTACAAATCTCACAACAACATTTTGAATTTTTACGATTTTCTAATCCATTGACAAGAAATACTATAATTGACCCTACCAATGACTATAGGGTGATAACAATTTTGATTGTTTGATGAACCTGAATACTTACTTATTTATCGGTTATCTTTACCTAATGCAAAAACAAAACGACTATGTATCTAAATGTATAACTTTTTATAATATTTAAATATAAAGGTGTAACATTTCTATGTGATTTCAGTTTATTAAATTGAATATTTCAAAGTTGTTTTTAAACAGACATTAAAGATTATCTCATGTTATTTGGGGTACCTTGATATACATCACCTTTGAACTTTACAAAGAGATAATTGCATATACATATTCAGTTAGTTCTCTAGACCCCATTTGTACCCATCATCAAAAGCCAATGCTTAATGTAATGTTCCTTACTATCCATTAGGTTGAGCAGCAAGCGTGAATATATTAGCTCTCTAATCACCAAACTTCCAATCTGAACGAGTATTTATCACAAAGTCGTGGAGATGCATATGGATCACTCCAGTAAAGTAAGGGTCAGTAACAAAATAGCAATTACGAAATGCGAAAATGAATATCTTACATGTTTACAAAATTTTGATCTGGCTCGTGAACCATGCAATTCATTCAATTTCAACAGAGAAAACTGATCTTGAGAAACAAGCATGAACCTGAATTTCTATTCTGTTATATGGGTGTTGTTGAAATAGCATATGTTGTTGTTGAAAACCTCGGTCATTACCTCAGATTTTTAATCATGACACATTTGGACCAGTATATAGCTTTTGTACATTGAACAAGCTGCAAAGGTAATTGTTATCCTGTCATTAAGTCATTAATCTTGTCTATTCTTAATGGCATGGGCCTGTCAATGAAATATTTGAATCAACGTTTGCCATTTTATAACAACAGAAATAATTAAATATTCAAATTAGGTCTTATTCATTTCCAAGAATAAACTTGAACATTAAACAACAGAAACAGTAACACGGCCTCAAAACTTAATTAATTTTCGTCCTGATTCTGTTCTGATGGTAATATGAACTCCGTAAAGCCATTACGTGGTATGGAACACACTCCGTAAACTTATTTTCTGACTAACTCAGCTGCACTTAACATTGATTATTAGCATCACGGATCGTGTTATTCTTGACATATTGTTATTAGATACCTACCACCAGAGATTAATTACCTAATGATTTCTTTTTTTATCCATTTACATCAAAAGGGTAACGGTAATGTTCATATATAGAGAATACTAAACGACGTCCCGTTTCATAACATATTTATGAAACGAGTGAATGGGTTGGTATTTAACGAGCGAAAGCGAGTTAAATACATATACCATTCACGAGTTTCATAAAAATGTTATGAAACGGGACCGAGTTTAGTATTTTATTTATTACTTGCTTAATAACATCGTAAAAATACAAAGAAAGTCGCCAACATGACTGTCGCGGCCAGCCCGCTGACATTATGACGTCATACTTAACAATTGTGACGTCATCATTACGTCACGTAATTCGGTCAGCGCGCGATGTTATTACACAATGTGTAATAACATTGTAGATTTATTAAACAGCGATATCTTCAACGGGAGAGTAATAAATATAGTATTTACATTCGTGACTATATTAAATTTCTAGAATATTTAAGTTGTGTTAAGTTTCAGGACAACGTGCTCTGATATTGCAAACAAATTAAGCTATTGTGAGATACGTTATGTCTTTCTTGGAGGTAAATAAATATGTCTAGAGAAACAATGATATCGCCATCATGCACATAAGATTAGTTAGTGTCTGCAAAGTGGAAATTAACTACTTTGAAAATACCTTGTTTTGCGATGAATAGTTGGTTGAACCAGAGAATTGCTCTTTAGAAAACAGCCTCATTATACATATATATTCAAATAGAAGTTTAAATTTCCAAGTGTGTTTTGTCATCAGCACAGATAGTAATTTATGTTCCATGATAACTCGAACGAACTCTAAAGAAAACAATGAGTAAAAGAAAAGGATATCCTTTATTCGTGATTTCCGAATTTACGTGTGAAGGGTTGCCTTACATTAGAATACATCAACCCATAATGTTTCAAAGCCACTATTGCACATGCATACAAATAGGACTGCAACACACATGTTGTTTTAGTTTCTGACAACGCATGATCACATTCATTCTCTCCCACAGAGGTAGATCAAGTCATGAAATCTTGATATAGCCTCTTTTATAACTCTCAAAAATCCGTTGGTTCCGTCAGTTGCCCCTGGCAGGAAAAATTGCACAACAAACCATTTGAATTTTTTTATTAAATGACAACGCTTCTACCATAGAGAGGGTGGTTCATATCACAATGCTTTTGCTTTTGATTCAGTAGCCAAAATGATGGTTTTAGAAAAGCGTTTGTTGATTGCACAACAAACTTTGATTGCCGCTATGGCGCTAATCAGGCAGCTACTATTCTATCCCACAAAGTTGGCGTAATATAACAGAGGCTGGATCAATATATCATGACTGCCTCTGTTGGGAAAGAATGGATCACATTGTTTGGTGATGAAATCTTCTGATAACCCAAACCTAAAAAAGTAAAAAGGTATTTTTCTGTTTCATTATATAGGATATAGGCAATTATGGTTATTTTAGGTAAGTTGAAAAGTTGTCATAAGTCACACGATACGTCGACAGTTCAACAGATATGTTTTTTTGCCACAATCAATGTGCAATTTAGGAAATATTTATTGAGCACTACAAAATAACAAGTTATATATATCAAACGGAAAGTATAACCTTTTACAAAAAATAAACATTTTGGTCACAAAAATGCCTTCAAACTTAAAAATCATAAGTTGCAGTACCACCCAACTAACGTATCACGGAGTAGAAATTACAAAGGAAAATGGAGACAAGATATTCAGAGATGTAGTTGACATTTAAAGGTTATTCATAGGTATCTGAAGTCAGACTTTACGTAAGAATTTCTCAAAATGAAAAAGGTAGCTTCCAAGGTCATATTTCACTTATCATTAAACATGCTTCTTGGCGGTTAGGGGGAAGTCGACTGTCTTTATAACATAAATTCATCCATCATGGAACAGTATCAAGTTTTATTCGGCTGAGAAATGACCTCAGGAAATTGTGTTAAAAGTCTTAATTAAAAGTGAAAAGTGAAAACAACAGTATTGTGTTCTTTTAACCAATTGGAATTCATTTCCCTAATTCAAATGATGTTCATGATGAAATTGCAGTCAGCATCCTTTCTTCGGTTACTACTAATCTTGATTATCAGTTACAAGGACTGCTTCGTATTGAATCCATAACTATTGTTGCGTCCTCTATCGCCTCTATCAATTGTTTTCTCCTGAATTTGATTTAGAATATTTTGATCTTATGTCAGCAAATAGTTGTTCTTATTGAAGGTCATATATATGTAAAAACTTGTCAACGTTTATTATTAGTTTGGAAGAAATGTTAAGGCCTTATCATAAAGCAAGCAAATTCAGCAATAAAGCTTTTTTAAATAGTTTTTCAATGACGTACCAACACAATGGCCCATGACGTCAATAGCAACCGCCTATGACGACACTAGCCTTCGGTCTCGTGCTTTAACTGTAATAGTTCAGTTAAAAACTATACTTTATTGCAAAACATATGACGGTTAGGTCTACTCCATTCATAAATCACATTCGCGAAAGATGAAGAAGAAAATAATCTTTTTATTTGATTGATATAGGAAAACGACCAGTAGTTATGGACTCTTGATATTAGTTTACTTGAACGATGTCATTAGGCACAAGATACCATAGTTCAACTTTCAATTTTCAAGTCAGCAGTTAATTAATGTATTTCAATATTACAGTTATATACAACGGAATCTAGAGTTTGTTCACTTACCTACAGAATCTAATACAAATGTATACAAAGAACATAATAAAGCACCCTTTATATTGTTAGACGAAATTAAGTGATTTTCGAATAATTTGATTAATACGATTGTATTGACCACTTCCTTTATAACAATTGGTGTATCATTGACTATTACAGGTGAACTAAATATCCCTATTATGCAGAAATAAAACAAATGTGAGGAAAAATATGAAACAACCGAAATTTGACCAAATATAACTATTGTCATTGGGGAAATTGGGGAAAAACTACAAGCTAAACCTTTTTCGTTTCTACACTGCTAGATGATCGTTCTCTCGAAAACCCCATATTTTTGGCCTAAAGATCTGTATTGTTTATTATCAGCACCGTTTTTCTTGTCAACCGTAACAATTTTGACAAGTCATTCAAGTGACCATGGGTAAGCATTTCGAAAATACTATTTCTTATTTTCAGCACAAACTCCTTCAGGTGCTTAGCTGTTGTAGATCTAAGACATATCTATTTCTGTTTAATGCTATTGTGCTAAGTTGTTTTTTTCTCAGAGAGTTTATTGCAATGTTTGATTCAAGATTTGCATATCGAACCATGCCAAATTTCACAAATTTGCACAAGTGAGCAAACGATACCAAAATCTAGTTTGAAAAATGTTTATTTTCAACATGGTCAATTGATGATCCTTGTCAGTGCCGTTGGAGGTTTTTGACTGACGTCCAAACGAAACACAAATTACAATGACTACCGGTTCCATCGTGTTCTAAATTATCGTGTACCATTCTTCTTCGTGATGAATATCCTCTGTAAAATGGAATTAAATGTAGTAACAAATTACAATCATCTAGTTTTACTTTCCTAGGAGACTTCACATATTGGCAAAGTCCCTTTCAATTTCATTCGTGCACTGACATCGACAGCTTGAATGTGTAGGCAACTACTTTAGGAAGCAATTCTATATCTCAAGGATCAAGGTTACAAATTAAGAAGATCACATTGATTTAGATTTCAGTATCTCCTCTGTTTGTATCATGTTCTGTCTGCTAATGAGAATTGACAGGTAATGGTGTCTTAATTTCCAAAAAGAACGATCAAAATGTCAAGTGTTTATTTGTCTAAATTCCAAAAGAATCCAGGGCTGCCATTTAAACATTGACCGATCATTGACTTTCATCATGGAAGTTATTTACTTTTGGAATTATGGAAGTTATCTAATGTTAACATTAAGAGGTCTTAGATATCACAAAACTAGTTTTAATAACTGATGTGTGTTACAATCTTTGCTGAAGGAAAAACATCACTCTTACATGAAAATCAAAATCAACCAAATCAGTTGTCAAAATCATTAAATCATGTTCTTGTCAAATTATCAGAGGTATATTTCCTACCACAAGTTTTATGTGAACTCATTCAGTGCTTAAGTCAATATAATGTTAACCAAATACATACGTTCCAAAAGCTGTCACATTAAATTAATTCCAAGGTGAAATTGGCAATAAGTTCAAAGATGTGAGTAATTAAAATATGAAAACAGCCTTCTTGGACATATTGAGTTTGTTAAAAACAAATTTGTTTTTTGGGTTATAATGATACTGTTAATAATAACATACATTATCTACTGTCAGTATTTGTGTATCTTTCGAAAAAAATGAACGAAGTGTTAACTAAATAAGTAACTATGACAACCAATATCAACAGAAAGTATCCATTAGATCAATAAGTATCAGATCAGGTTATACTACATCAATGATCATTGAGGATAACAAATTATTTTTGATCTTAAAAATGTATAATGTTAAATTGCAAATCATATAGTTGAATGTAGCATCAGCTCTATGAAAAATAGTTCTTTGACTACAGACTAATTACACGTGTCTGCTTTTGACGTAGCTTATGTTTTAATTAATATCACGAATACACGTATTACATCAACGTATAGAACATTGGTTACATTTTAAGTTAAGTTACGTCATATGTCTTTCTATTTGAACAGGAAGAATGTTTACTTTGAAGCCTATCAGAGGATGCAAAGAATTTGGAAATAAAATAACCTATTCTTGAAAGACAGTAAAAATACCATGTCACCTACATGTACTCCCAGTCTTAAACATTCTTTAACACAAAGGTTACCTTCCAAAACCCGTCCGTGATTTTCATCATATATTGTTTTGCTTTGATACTAACGTAAATAAAAAATCTCGAACATACATCACAGAATGGCCATTAAACGATAAATACTTGTTTCCAATGGACATCAAAAACATAAAATATGTTCGGGAAAAGCAAATTCACAGGTCCAATTTACATGGACACTAGTTTTATAACCTATCAAACAGTACCAACTTCTAACTGTCAAGCTGAATGCTTTCATTTGAAAATGTTCTTCGTTGACATAAAACAGGAAATTACTATAATCGAAGTTACCTTAAACGTCGCATATGCACATATTTATATGCATTAGATTTGTGAATGAAAGATATGTAGACTTCTGGTGTGATTTTTCTAATAGGTACATGTTTAAACGTGGAAAGTCCGTACAAATTAATCTATGTACATGTATACAAACATGGTGATTGATATTTAATTACTCCTAAACCTTTTGATGGAATAAATTATGGTACTCCGACACAACCCATTTCCATATGTACATTTTGATGTATTTATTGTTATCAGTGAAGTGTGATTCTCTGCAGCAAACAAAACATAAACTATAATTATTCTTTAAAATGTAACTTTAACAGTTGATTCTGATATCAGCTCTTGTCTACATTGTAACACATTTGGGAACTTGGAGTTTTTTTTCCAAGAATAGTAATCTTCTCTTCATTAATACTTGTGATATTTCCATAACACCAACGTTAAACCAACGCAAAACTTAGTATTTACAAATAATACTTGATTACCATGTTAAGTCTATAATGGGGATACCTTTGCTAATGTTCTTATATAGCCTATTGGTGAACTTAAGTTAATTCACTTGAACATATAAAAGCCAAACAGCGTTAATTGAAATACAAAATTCATGATTTTCAAACTATCTTTCCTACAAAGTCGAAGTCGTTTCTGTGTTTCTTAAAAAAGAATATTAAATGATAAAAAACCTCTTAGACTTATCTGTATCATTTCATAATTATGTACAAAGATTTAAAGTTTATAGAATTCTGTCCTTTATATTTAGCATATTTGATAAATCTTTCAAAGTTTTCCTTGTCCAACATACAGTTTGTAGTCTTGAATTTATGAGGTTTCTATAAAATTTTCACTAATCTTCTAACTGTAAAAACAAAATATTTTATCCTTAAGCCTTGTTAATTAGTCACTCAAGGTTTTCCTGGTCCAACACACCACAAAGCAAGCATATTTCATGAGTTTTAACCCAAGCTTTAGCAAAATAAAAAATATTTGTACGAGCCAAGAAATGCTTTGATAGTATGAGACAGAAATGTCAGAACATAATTTGATTACTTTGCTTAGTAATTAAATAATGGCTATAACTGGTTCCAGGTAGAAATATACGTTGCCGGTTTGATACAAAAAAGAAATGGTTATAGCGTTAATTGATAAACATCATGGAAGCGTACATGTTTTTCAATAAAAAAAAGCGAGTGACATTTTTAAAAATGATTTAAGAACCTAGCTTAGTCAGGATGAAGTATACTTGTAGAATGTCCTCCTCATTTAATATTATTCATGTTTTCAAAATTACTGATTTTATGTTGGTGAAAATTGCATGATTATTTCAGGTTCAGGTTTTGAATTCTTTTGACATGTTTACATTCAAGGTAAGTATCAAGTTTTCGTCATCAGAAATTCTGTTTGGAAAACATATATTATTTCTATATATGCCCCTTTATCGGTCCTGTGAGACACGCGGAACAGATGAATGTGCAACCCTTAATTTCGGCTCGTACCTGCTTTTGTAGTGTTATGCAAATGGTAATTTCGTTTGACTTATATAATAGCAATAACTTCATTCAAAAGACAAACATGTAGCTAGCACGTTCAAAGCATACTGTTCCCAAAATGAGACCTTTATGTATGATTCACCAAAGCACACACCGCCAACGCACTTTATGTGAATCTTTATAATTTGTTCCCTGACTATTGATGGTTGGTTTTTTAAAATGAGATTTTTGACACATTTAATATAAAACGTAAGAATGAACGTACAATTGTCAATGAGAAATTGAAAATATAAATTGTTCGAAAACTTGCTACTGCCCCTTTAAAGGGGGTCTCCAACTTCTAATTTTTAACTTCCAGTGTTTTATTAGCAAGGCCCCGAGAGGGTCGGAGAGGGCCTCGCTAATAAAACACTGGAAGTTAAAAATTAGAAGTTGGAGACCCCATTTAAGATGAGCCATGAGCAGTGTGAAAATCATTTTGATGCAATATTTAATCTTTTCTCGGTTGAAATCCACAGACTTTCCAATCTTCAAACAAATAGTTGCTTATCTCCTTCCCTTGATATAAGGAAACTGTAATTTTGCCTTTCAATTGAGGATGTGCACCTCAGGTTAATATCCAGCTACATGTACTATATTTCTAAACTCTTAAACATGTATAGAAAAACTAAAAAGCGAGTACGAATCAATACAACGGGTTTTTAAATGCACATGAACTTATCATCGACATGATTTGACTAGACAATCTCAATATCAAAAGTCCGAGGCTATAGTCAATGCAACAATGATGGATTATCTGTCTCATAAATTACATTAATTAATCTGCTTAGATTGAACATGTATGTGTGAATCTAGAAAGTCTGGATAATAGACAACAAATAAGGACTACGAAAAATGCTCATTGCATTTCGTTCATAATTACTCTCCACAACCCCAAATTTCTACCAACTTGAAACAAAACAAATATAGTATGCAACATTTTGTTGATATTTTTGAATATGTCTTCTGATGTGTTAGTCAAACTTTATACAAAATCGTGCAGATGTCGATAACGAAAGACTTGAGTAGGTATGCTTCATGAATGCATTACCAGCATTTTGCTCATTTAGGAAATTTATAAAGATTTCACCACATTCTTATTCGACGGGACCTGTCACGTGAATTATGTACATAGTCGACGCATTATAACATATACATTACTCTATTAATAATATCAATTCTGAACTTTGTGGTATTTTTACAATGTAGTGTACAACTTGTAAACACTGAACTCTTCACTTCGGCATCACAAATAAAGAAACAATCAAACTGTTCTTAGAAAAACCAACGTAATGAGGCCAAACTTCCTTCTGTCAGCACATATTATGTTTCCAAATTCAAGATGATACAAAAACAAAATATGCATCGGCAAATAATGTCTTGTGAGTATTTGAGGAGAAAAAATAGAGAGAGCATGATTTGTTTTCTTTTTCTCGTTATCAAACGCAACAAATCTAAAAAGAAGCCATAATCGGTTCCATGAGCGTAAATCAACATTCTAGTGCTTCTTTGGTATTCAGTAATCACATCTACCAATAATGGAAGGTTGTGTAAGTGACAATGTGAAATTGTAAAATTCTTCTTAAATTGATATAAACTTGATGTATAAGAGAAAAACATCTTTATAAAAGAAAATAATTTTAAAGAGATAAATGCTGTGATTAAAAAAATTGTGACGACAATTCATACATGTTTATTATATTATTATTTATACAATATATATTATAAAGGACCCAGTGGACAGGATTTGGCAATTTTAAGCACAGTTTAAAACTTAAAATAAATCTGAGTGTGAACCTTTAAAGGGGAAGTAGAACGTTTTTTTGATAATTTATATTTTTAAATTTTCACTGATAATTGCACGTTTACACTAACTGTATTATTTTAAAAGAGTAAAAAATCTCAGTAAAGAAGCTAATCTTCCATAGACAGAGAACAAAGTATGTAGATTCACCTAAAATCAATTGGCGGCCATTTTGTGCAACCACCTTTCATTCATTTTATGTAAGAAAAAGGAATCGCATGGCTTAATTTAATATTTGAATTATTACTGCTCCATTTAGTTGAAATGCGTTGTCTTCCATTTGGAACCATTAATTTTCATTTTTCTGACATCACCTATATTCCCCCTAAAAACGTGCTACTGCCCCTTTAAGTAAGTTGTCTAAATCAACGTAGCTTAATTGTAGAGTGTCCGCCCCTCATCTCAACCCGGGTATGTGTCGTCGCAATCTTCTCCTTCAGATTGAGTGAGTTGATTTGGCGTTAACGTCGCTTTATAGACTATTCCACTTACATCACGACTGCTTATTATGATGTATTGCAGGGTGAAATCCTGCAATCCTCTCTTTGAAACCTCTGACATTTAGATGCTTCTTTTGAAACGATCAGTTGCTTCAAAAAATATTTTTATTTTGTTTTACAAATGTCTCTACACATTTGATCTCTGTTTTCTGTGTATCGCAGGCATCAGTTTCAATATATAATGTTTCAATGTGACACTAACAGCATTCAGAATGGTTTTTTTTCAAGAAGCTGTTATCATAAAAGTCACGGTTTTGTGGTTCACCTTTTGATTTTTCACGAGTGACAATAAAATATAATAACTAAAATGTTACAAGCTTCTCTAGGAATCGCAAATATGGTTTTACGTTGCAGATATTGCTTAAAGTTCAAGCAATATCATTTCTGAGATTAATCTTTTATTTAACACTACATCCAGTTACAATCATCAATTGTTTCATGATATGGGAAGTTATCTTGAATCAACAATGTCTGTATACTATTATTCAACTATAAATACTGTAATTTTAAATCCATTAACTGAACCAACGTCTTTTTCCATATATGAATAAGGTAATTTTCAAACGAGTGTAGGTATAATACAAAAGGTCTTATCAGACATAAACTTAAAGTGACACAGAGTATCTTTCTTAAAATTTTATTTGGTTTTGATAAGCTACAACATATCTAATATGCTGATTGAAGTTCATATCTCATCACTGGACTTATAAATATATCCATTTATGCATAATATCTCTAAAATGCTTGATTTTATGGAAATATCAAGAAAACATCTCAAATACGTTTAATATTCGAAATTATGCATCCAATTAATCAACCTATTAGTTACAACACCTAATAAACACTATCGAATCGAATATATCTTCCTGTCAGCTTATGACAAGGTTTCAAACTTACGTTTGGCGAATTTGCGCGCGCCACTCGAGCCACATTGTCCGGTTTTCGATCAAAATCCCGACTTGAATGGCCGTATTTTCGCTCTAATGTACTGATTGATCTTTAACTTGTTATTTTCAGTAACAGTTAGTGGTTCCCGATGTAATAACATTGATTTCAAAATTTGACATATGTGATCCAATCAACATACTCTGTGTCTCTTTAACACTCAAGTTCTTTTGTGTTTCAGTAAATTTAACGAATGACAGACCTGTTAAGTGCAGAAACAAAAACCTTAACATGATAATTCACATCCTCTTCAGGAAGCGTTAAGATTCTTGAGCTTACAAAGCTTGTACATTTAATTTTATCATGAGTATGATTGATTTTGAAGTGGTTGGAGAAAGAAAGAAAAGCTGCTGAATTTGGTAATAAAAATAGATTCCTATATTCAATAGTATCAATAACTGACATAATGTATTTTCATCTCTATAAATGTATATAAAAGGTGACATTTACTGAAACTAATACTGAAAGTAAAGCATTTCTTATTCACAACATAAATATTTGACCAAGACAAACATTGTGATTGGCATTAATCCATAAATGTTGTGGTAATTAAACTTCACATGTATAGAAAATCATCAAAGTAATTTTTTTCAATATTTTATTATACCATCTGTCCAAATATAAATCAAACTCAAAATATATTTATTGATTTTCAGGACTTGACAATGGTATACAAAATAGCAACTACTCTTCTCTAAAAGTTTCGTCCATGGTTGAGTTCAAGATCAATAACGTAGATTTACTTTCTCAAGAGAATGAACTGATTGCCAAAGTCCCTTGGATCGCATGCGTGCATTGAGATCGACAACTTAAATAAGTAGGATACTGCCTTCAGGAAACTGTTCTATAACTCAAGGATCAAGCTTACTAGTGAAGACGATCACATTGATTTTAGATGAAGAGGACTTTCTCGTTAAGCTTCTGGTTTCCTTATATCGTTCTCTTTCTATTGATGAGAAGTGACAGGTAAAGATGTCTTAATTTCCTAACAGGGCCATCAAATGTCAAAGTAATTCTGTAGGATCTCTTGATCATGGCCCTGCAGAGGAATCAATGCAAGCAATTTGAATTCGGACCACCTGATGATTTTCGGAACTGTTTTAATTGAGCAAAATTAAACAAGTACAAATCAAACAGCTGCATTTTAATGTCTATGGTTATTCATTGTCTCTTTCATTTTCTGTAATCTCGAGAAGCTTGTCAACGTGTCATTGATTCATGTGTGCTATTTTGTCATCACAATCAGTATCAAAAGGTTTTCAATTTTGGCCTCGTCCATATCGATCAAGTTTTCCATCTTGAATTGAAATAAACACCAACTGAGAATATATCTTAATGTTAGTTTGTTTAGAACCCACTTAGTTAGTTAGTAAGTTACTTGTTCAGAATTGTCTGACAACCAAGTCAGGACACTCTCAATCTGCACTGCAACCCATATGTTATGAGTATGTAAACGATGATGAAGTAATGTTAAGGAGTGGAGTTTACACCATCACAACAACTTTTTGAACCTTTGTATTTAGTGAACACTAAAAATTATTATTATGCAATGAAGAACGATGATAACTTTGTTGTATATGAAATAATTACACTGACTTCGTGAATATCTGTGATAACCTTCTTGCTTATCGCTCGATGGTTATTAGGATTTTCACTCAGACAGAGTTCATTATTTGAACCATATGAGACATTCCAACCACAGTTTGTTATAACGAATATTGTTGGATATACATGCTTTTTCCTTAGTTTGGAAATAAAAATTAAGAGATCAAGCTATTCTATTTCACAATGATCATTCTTTGACCTTGACACTGAAATGGTTCTGAAGGCGAAGGAACGTGTTTATATAATTACTTTTACGAATTCAATTATTTGAAAAAAAAAAGAAGTTTTGGTCATACACAATTTTTGAAATTTGACAATTTAAGTCACTTAGGGGTAACATTACCCATTTGAGAAGTATTAATATAGATAAATATATATATTGTTATATTTTTCGTTAAGCCCCTTGGGAGTTACATCTATGCAGTTGACTTGAATTGGTGGCTAGAAAATTCATATAAAACACAAACTACAGTTAGCTTTATTTTGTAAAATGCTGTCGCAAGTGACATTTGGCCGTTTGAAGAAAGTCGGGAGTAATGGAAGGGCAAACTCGTATCCATTTTGATATTGCATCTCGTGGAATCCTTTATGGGAATACTTAATAAATTAATTGATTAACATTTTTGATGAAGTTTAGCTATAACAATGTGGAGGGTTACATATATTGCTTAAGGCTTTCACTCATGGTTTTACACAATAGATAAAACATACATTGACGTACAAACTAATTAACTAACTGCTGTTTTAATGTCTGAAACAAATTTGAATATAAATAGAAGAATTCAAACATATATGTTTAGCTAGTCAGCTCGTTGTTCTAAAGATAAAGTGTTCGGATTTAAGGGCGTGGAAGATTCGAATCAAGTCATACCCTATAATTATTGTAATGTGATGAAAGTTTGTTTGTTGGTCTGAGAGATGATTCGAAGATTCCTTTGAGATCTTTCTTTTATTACAACACATCTAACAATGTAACACCTTACAGTAAAACCGGGTTGTTCTCAGAAGTATAGAAACCTACCCAAAACAAAAAAAACTATGAATTTATAGCAGAGTTTGAATTGATTGTTGCAGCTAGATTTGCACTATCAAACTGAATAAAAATTCCTAAACATGAAACTAATGTTTTATAACGTTAACTAAACTTTCAAAGAATCATGTACCTGTTGGTGTAGCTATTATTTCTATAACTGTTTTGTCATAAATCAGGTATAGGCCTACACTGTTGAGATCTGAATTCTGAAGTATTAAATTACTTTATAGCACGGATGTAACAGTCAACATTAATTTATGCTGAACAACTCTACTTAATTCATATTTCATGTTCAGGTAATGGTAAGAGATTGCAAGTGAAACATTGAATCTATTATGTTTGATTGAGACTTGTGATATTAATAATGAATGACTTATTACATACACGTGTCATCCTTTTAATCTAGTAACAATTCGCCTGTATCACGGAATTGGGTGGTTGTGATTATATCGTTTTCCGTACTTTCTGAATAGAAAAACTGTTTTACAAATTGGAAACATTTAGATAATTAAGATACCTTGAAGATAATGGTGATTAGTTGTTGTCTGTACGATAGTTGGTCGAAACAAATGCATTTAGCCATTCGGTCCAGACTTGAAATTAGTGCTGCAAGTTGAACACAACATGTGTCCAATAATTGTAATCGCCTCAGGAAACTCGTTAACTCACTAGTCTTTCTGTGGATAGCAGTTATTTTGATGTCCTTAAATTCAAATGGCCAATGACTGATCCTTTCAGTAAAACTTTAAAATTGTACCTACTTAATTCCATCTGTATGTGGCATTGTACCTTATACAGAATACTGGTGAAGGTGTTAAGCCCTGTAAAGTATCTCACAGTGGCTGATATATTCGTCAATAAGGCATTCATCAGTTAAATGAATCACAGTTTAGTTGAGAAACATTATATAGAGTTACAAATCATTCTCACTCTGTTCTTTAAGGGGCAGTAGCAAGTTTTTAGGAGGAATATAAGGTGATGTCAGGAAAATGAAATAAATAGTTTCAACTGAAAGAAACAGTAATGAATCAAATAAAGAAACTAAAGTTCAGCCTTGCGATTCCCCTTTCTTACACAAAATGAATTAAAGGTAGTCACAAAAAAGGCTGCCAATGGACTTTAGAATTTGTTCTCTGATTATCAATTATTGGTCTGGTATATGAGATTTTTGACATTGTCAAAATAATACATTTAGCGTTAACGCACAATTATCAGTGAAAAATTTGAATGATATTTTCAAAAAACGTGCTACTGCCCCTTTAAGTGCTTTATTGTTATATATGGAAAGTGACATCTTATTGTTTGATAGGGTAGTTTATATCTTCATTATGAAGTAACTTATTTTCTTCACTAGACACACAACTTCTGCTGACTACAAGTACTAGATGGAAGGCATCACGTTAATGATTTCTTTTAAGTCATATGATTAAATGGTTTTATGGTGAACTTACATGTTCTTTTAAATATATATCGGAAGAGACGTGTCTTAGATTACAATAATTAATGAGAACAAATAAACTCAAGGCATGAACCTGTAATTGACTTTCAAGACACAAACTATTATTCTGTTATCTCATGATAAAGATTGACAAACAGCATGTATCATTTTGTACAGATAATTAATCTTAGCAGATACTATGTTCACGCCCTATTTATTGGCAGGTATCTTTGGATTAATCGAGATATACAGAGGACAATGTTATTAACTTCAGATCTAATTATCAGATTCCTACAACAAAAGGGTAAAATTTCCACTTACAAAACCTATTATTTTGGATTTTTCAATCCCCATTATGACTAAGATCTTTAGTGTTTCACTATACTGAATCTAAAATCAAAACAATAATTCTTTACAGGTCATGTAATGACAACATTTGACATATTTAATTTCCAAACATACCCATGCCTTTTTAATTGGTGTGGATATTGGTACATAGTACACTAAAGGTATGAGTCCGAATTGGTCATATCCATTCAATTACATGGACAATTTATGGTCAATCACAAACGTTTAGTAACAGGAGTTACTATCCGAATGATTGTGATTAAGTTGGGCCTGTGCAGTTAATTATATAGTCATTCCATCCAGACATGAAATTAGTGCTGCAAGATGAACAATGCAATTATCTGATGATCATGATTGCTGTCCATTCGTTCGCCTTTCTGGGTATAACGGTAATCTGGTTGTCTGATGTATTCACACAACCAGGGATGTTTTCTGTCGCAAATTGAGCTTAAACACTTTGCTACGTAATAGGATCTGATCCTGGTTTCAAATAAAACGATGATTGAGACCTTTGGAGTGTCTCACAATCAGTCTGCAAGGTAAATGGTATCAAGAAGTTTACTTACTTATTTTTCCAAATCAAGTTTATCAAAATCGAAGGTCGAAGGTCGAAGGTACATGTAAGGTTAATTTAACTGAAAACTAAATATTCATTGTTATTGTCCGTTTATTGACAGCGATTTTTGGATTACAAAACAATGTCTATGACCACATTTGTATCCTGTTGAAATAGACACGAGCAACATGTATGGTTTCAAAAATATTGATAAAATATTTTGAATATTCTTAATAAAATGAATCAGCATTACATTTATTTTGGGAATTCAAAAGTGTCCTGAATTCTAAAAATATAACACAGATAATTATTTATAAAGTCTTAGTTCAAGAAGGATAAAGTTGCTTCTATTAAGAAACTTTGATCCAGTAAAGATTTCTTTTTTTTCATTAATTGAGATTACATACGATTGGTTTTAAAACTTTGAAGGGTGATTCCTAAAAGTTCAAATGAAAAGGTTTGAAGTAAAGTAAAACTCTATCCAGCCACATTTAAATTTTAAATTTGATACATCACTAAGAAAAAAACGGCATAGCATGAAATTGCGACTGATTACAGAATATTCATGAGAGAAATTGACAACATAAAATGAAATAAACCAGTAATTCGTGACAGATGACAAATTTATAATCGTCAGAGACTCCATCAAATGATTTCAAAGACCTAAAAGTGCATCAAAGTGATTCATCAATATTTAATCATCGTGTAAAGTTTCAAATATCATTTTATTGAAAAAAGCATAAACTTTTGTTTGCATTTGATATTGAATCTTCTACAGCAAAGTAAAGAAACATGCTAGTACATGTATACAGTTGAAGACAAAACGGCTAGAGTATAGAAATGTTTGATTTGTGCAACTAAAGTTTCGTATCCATAGAAAAAGAAGATATGAAGTGGTACTTGAGAAGTGATGTTGATTTGAAAAAAGAAAAGAAAAATCCTAATACTTCCTTAACATTGCTGCCACAGAAGATAGTATGTGTACGTCTTTAATTGCTTTTATTGATACGTTTTGATATTTCTTTGACTTGATACCCTGTTGTTTCCTAGTTTCTATAAGTTCAATTTCCTTGAGAAAATAAAAGTAGAACTTAGTCATACTCACTGCATCATATATTATTATTAAAACTTGTTGTTGAACCAAAAGCTACTGTTTTTATGCATTGCTCCCCTTTCCTTCTTTTATTGCCCTCCTTTTGCTGATTGCTGTGACACTTTTCAAACTCCTGAATAAAATGTTTTGTAATACCAACTTGATATAATTATAAGTACTAACTTTGAAGTCTTTGAATTTTCGTGTCATCTAATAGTTTGTTAAGCTACTTCTTGGATATACATGTAACATTGTGTACTCAAGTTTCAATGTTTTTTAATACAAACCCAATCACTCACTTTTGAGACGTTTGTTTTGGAAAAACAATTACAATTTATTCAAATTTATTATTGTTGTAATACACGTTTGAAAGTTGTTTTAAAAGGGCTTTGCAGGACAAGTAATGTTTCTATAAACGACATAAAATAGCTGTTTTAATGTTATGTGCGTTTGTCATAATTGCAGGCAATATTCTTATTCAATGCCCGTGTGCTTGTATCAGGATGTCCAAAGAGTGTTGGTTCTCATTTAAACTGACGTAATATTGATGTTCTCACAAACGTTTAGTCCACTGAGTTTCTTAGCTTGTAATAGTAATAACTTTAGTTATTTTGTCAATATAAATGGGTTTCAGCATTTTGTCCAGGCATGTTATTAGTGCAGCAAGATGACCATCTTATTGTCTGGTAATAAGAATAGCAATTCATTACTGATTTAACTTGCTTGACCTTTCAGTGAATAACTATAACTCAGTTTATTGTTGGCCAATGATTGACTTGAATTGTTTTGTCTCCTTCATTGTATGTGTATCGTGATTTCATTTTGCAATCAAAACATTTACGAAAGTATGTTTGTCTTACAAGGTGATTAAATACATTAGTCTGAAGACCTACAGCAATGCTCTGAAATTATGGTTACTTGTAGAAAAGACCTTTGATCGGAATGATTAATATCATATTCCGTTTCAAAGCACTAGAGAAAAGAAAACATAACGTTGAAAAACAATTACAAAAGCAGAGTTGGTTGAAACTTTTGATTCGTCATAATTCTTAGGATAAAATATCCTTTTTCTCATTTTCCATTTTAAGGGAAACTCCCACATAATTGTTTCCAGCCATGATCATTGAAATGCATAGACCTCGTACTATTCAAGAAATGCATTCTTTAATTATACTGTATATACATATATTATGTTTCTTGAATCTAATTTAATACATGTTGTACATGTAAATGCATAATACGAGACCACAGGGCTCATATAGGATAATTAGTTGTGTATTTAACAAATTGTCATCCTATGTTATAATTACTCTATTCTCTAATGCTCACCTAAATGCTTCTAATGTTAAAGTTGCAGTTAATTTTGTAGAAACTTTGGAAGATCCTAATAGTAACGATAAGTAACATGTAATTCAATACACTTAACATTATGTAAAAGTAGAAGAAAACTTAAAACGCACGTGGTAGTCAAAATAGATGACAAAATTAAGTATAGCTTTCTTTCTACTTTGGGAATTGAAGTATTACTGAAATAATATTTCAAGCATTCAACAGATGGTTTCATCACTGGCTTTAATGGATTTTTTTCTGTTAAATACTATTTTTGAAGAATTAATTTTCTATGATGACAGTCTTTTTATCTGAGGCCACGACAAATGCTGCCTTTTTAAGGATAATACTTCCAGGTTATTCAAATAGAAAAAACCCCATCAGAAACAACATACATACATTGATATTAGAACAACTCCATAAGAGTTGTAGAAAAATGTCATTGTGCTGTAACTCACTACATTCACTGCAAATAATAAAAATGACCAGTAATAAACGTTTTAGGATTTCAATTATAACTAGCTATGTATTTGATCACGCACTCTCAGTGTATGTTTTGTCGAAATGAATGAATAAAGTCTGGCCCGCCTCGAAATATTACTTCTACGCATTTATCACTGTTCAGTGCAAAGAACTAGTGTGTCTGACAAAACAGGTGATTTGGTTGTCTGATGTTTTCTCACAAAAAACGATTGATCTTTTTTGTCTTGTCCAACTAATTTGATCTATATTTGGCATGTTTATGTCTAACTAATGATTAAGTTCTAAGTCCATTCAATTTCACTGAGTACACCAGCCGTCATGGATGTAATGAATTGATGTTTATTAAAAAAACTTTGTGGTGAATGAGAACATTATGTAGTTTCAAGTAGTTTTAACGTGCAAATGAAAAATAATCAAAATCAATTGATAACAATTGTATACATGTGATTATGATTGTGTGATGTGATTTATGTTGTCTTAAATCCCATATATATATCTTCAACATAACATGCAGGTGATGTCAATTAATGTAGAGTTTAGAAATAACAGATTAACACTTTCATTATCCTAGGTTTTAATAGAAAACTGTGGATAAAACATAATATATTACCAAGTTGTTATTCAAAAAGTATGGTTTGGATTGTACAGAAAGTAAAAGAAACGACACAACTTCAAGAAAGCAAAATCCAAACGACTTGCGCCAGAGAGGCACGACTTGCAATCCTTGTGATGCAAAGATGTATTTAAAATATCATACATCAGAATGTGTAATTTTTAATTCTTAGTCTGTATAAATAAACGTTTTCGTCCTGATTTAGCTTTTTAGAAATGTTTAGGTCAGACTGTTTAAATTGAAATCAAACAAATTTGAAAGATAGATATTGAAATAATACAATACGCAATCCACATACAAAGCCTTTAGGTTATTCGAATCAATTCTTAGCAAGCAGAAAACAAGCCAATCAAACCCTGTTTGAATCATCAATCGCGTCCAGTTTAGGAAATATATTAACAAAACGATATATTAAATCAAATGTTTTAGAAACGTGAAAAGAAATTTTTAATCATTCAATTAATCAATAATTGTTCCCTGTTAAGCTGTATTTACCTCACTAAGTCTTGTGATTGAAATATCTTGTAATACGTACTGTACTGGGACAGCATTTGTTAAATTGCTGTGTAATAACTGTCCTCCCTGTTTTTGTCTCTGTCTCAGGGGGTTTTTTTTCAAAAGAAATGTTGAATTCGTATATCTTCGAATATTTGTAAGAATGGAAGATTACAGATATTATAGAATATAACATTCCTCTACATATATTCCAAAGAGTTTCGAATTGTTGTATATTTGAGGCTATGCATGTGTAATTGAGTCATTTTGATTTTAAACTAAATGGCAGTGCCTTTGTAGCCGTATGGCCAATATGACGTCATTGAAATATACTTCATGTAATACACAACATATTGATATGGAGTAATGCTATCATATTAATGCTTATAATTAATTTCTCCAGCAATGATCATTTCTTCAAGCAATCATTATCTGTACTTTTCCCTGTTAAGGTTCGGTGACCCAAAGTAAACAAGCGTTTTCTCCATGGTCCTTGTAATGGAACAATGGAACACAAGGATTATGTAATATCGAACAGTGATGCAGCAATGGTTGTAGAACAGTTTACATACACTACACCTGACTTTCTTTACAATTGTACACACACAGATTGTTGGGTCTTGTTACCTCAAGCACAAATGTCTCAACACTACATCCAAGTTAGTTTCATCAATCTAAATCTATTCAAATCAGTCTTAGCGGATAATGACCATAAGCTGTATTGATGAGATGAGTAGTTAGGGTAATATGATGTCCATGTAATCGAAATGTTGTGGTATTTTGTTTGGAGAATTTAAAACGTCTATAGAAGTTTATAACAATGAAAACGCATTCAAAACAAAGTCAATATTTATTCTTTAAAAAAAACCAACATTTTTATAGTTTATTGTTTTTGTTCGTTATAAAGGTAATGAAATAGTTGAAAGAGCATGTTCATTGCAAACTCTTTAAACTAATAAGATTGGAAATTTAGTTTTCATATAAACTGACTTGCAAAAGAAACGCCACCAGAATATATTATTGCATAAAATAAAACACAGTCTAATAATGGTAACAAATGTCGTTTTATTTCATAGAACGATATCCTTTAAATCGTATTCCATACAAAAAATAACAATCAGCATTTACGACGACATAAGAGAGGCAAGTTTATCACACAGGGGTGCATTGTCCGGTATTCGATCACCAAGTTTTGTTGAATTCTGTGGTTTTTACAATGTTTAGAATTCTTGGCGTAAACAAAGGTATCACAAAAGAGTCAGTATCGTGTGTGCCCTCCCCTGGCAATGATGCACTCCCTCACACGGCGTCAAAGAGTGCACAAGTCTCCTAACGTCTAAGTTAGGAATCCTACGCCATTCCTCTTGCAGGGCGACGGCCAAGGCGTTTTTTTGTCAATGGGGGTTGTTGACGTTTTCGAATTCGACGTTCCAGTTGGTCCAAAAGGTGCTCAATCGGTGAGAGGTTCGGCCCACCTCAGTCTTGCAAGTCGTTGATTGCGTGCTAACGCTACTCATTTGAGGGATCGACGGGCACGTAGACCATACCGGCGAAGTCGTCAGGTGACGGTCCATCTGCTGACCGGATGTCCAAGTCCATTTGCAGCTGAGGGTGCGACAGGGAGAAATCGATTCCGGAGGTGCAAGATGCGCAAATACCGGTCCTCCCGTGCAGTCGTAACCTTCGGTCTTCCACTCCAGGGCCTGTCCGCAGTACTGCCAGTTTGTCTGTGACGAGTGACAAGTCTGACAATTGTACACTTGTTGCAGTCCATGATCCTTGCAACATGGCTCTGAGTTGCTCCAACCTGAAGCATTCCTATGGCTCTCTCTCTCTCTGCAGCGCTTAATCGTGGCATGTTTTCTTCTTCAAATCGATTGTTTTAATGACAAACATCATTTCTGATCATCTTTTACACACACATTTCATACGGGTAACTTTGCACACGATTACAAACTTTTGGTCAATAAGTTCATTTTCTCGAAAAATACGTAAAAAAACATGCAGTTTCGAGCGCAGAACATTAAAGTTGTGTTCGTGCAACATGTTCAGAATGTTTTCAATTAATACTTGTCGTTGGTTGAAAATCAATAACAATGTGTATGTTGGTGGCGTTTCTTTTGCAAGTCAGTTTATGTGTTTCATAAAAAGTAATCAAGAAAAAAAAACTGTAAATGATATTGCTTCTTGAAAATGGTTGATTTTGTGTTAAATTGTATTATAGGTGAAACAGATAAAAACCTATGCTTTGAATTTAAGTACAAATGCTGCTGTATGCTACTTTTCATTCTATAACGTAGCGCCATTGGAGTCATTTCATGGCCTTTATCCTAAGATAAGGCAGGATGTTCTAAGAAGCTTATGACCAATCCCAAGGGACAAGCATTATCTTCGTTGTATGCTTAATAAACCAGCTTGAACGTGCTCTCCATATTGAATCTACAGACCTTAGGAGACTTGTGTTTCTGAATCAATTACCATCTTACAAATTCATAATTCGCCGAGGAATTTATATGGATGTCTTTCCCATATATCATGTTTCCGATTACAAACTAAACCCAAATATTTTCAGACAAAATCAGTGCTATAAGTTACAAAGCGCAGGTCATATAAAATTCAATTGAAATTTGGTCATTTGAAAATATTTGTAAATCGGTTTGATTTGATGCCATGATAGTTACACAGGTTTCATAAACAACACATCACTTGTCAGACAGAAAGCCTTGAAGTGACACTTTATGAAAGTTGATTGTCGAGGTAAAAAAGGTTTTGAACTCCCTTTTGAAATTTCCGTCCAGGGTTTCCATCATGTGAGAATTTTGACGATGTGCTGCTTGTCAATCCTTAAGGCTATTGTTGAGGGAGGGGGTATTGTTATTTTAATACGTTGAATATTAATTATATATTGATTAATGGTAGATCAAGCCTTAGCGGTTTTGACTGGAAATATACAGACCACGTTTAATGAATGAAAGTTAGTTGTAAAATCAGTGATGCCAATTTCAAAGCAATCATTCGAACATCCTCAAAGTGACTGTATTTATTCTTGTTATCCAAAGTATACATATAACTATGCAACAATATAGGACGACTTTGCGCAAAAAAGCATAGCATTAATAAACGTATACAATAACTCTTTAGGGAGAGAATACATACAACCTTTATTCTATATTTCATTCAAAAGTTGTTGTTTTGTTCTAATGTTCTGCAGCACAATGAACGATGAAAAATTACACTTCCTTTTTAGTAAAAAACAAATTGAAATGCATACAGACGAAAAATATGTCTAACTCCTATCTAAGTTTTAATTACTTTAACAGATAAATGTGAGACAAAGCATTAATAAAATTTCAATTAAAAGATAAAAGCTTATTTCATTTCATTAAAGATTTTAAAACACGAACCTTTCTTATCAGGAACAACTAAAATCTCTTTTTGTCTTCATGAATAATGACTTGTTCGGCAACACAGAGTTATGCAGAAGTTTTGAATGTTTATCTTTGGCACATTTAGTGTTTTAGGAAACATTACCTCACATAAAAAATTGTATCTATGAACAGTTTTTGCAAGTGTTGTGCTTTCACATTGAACAAGCTTTTAAGAAAAGTGATTACTTGTCAATAAGGTTTTAGTCATATTTTTAGCATATCTCCCAATGTAAATATGACACCAGCAAAACCAGTTTTGGCTATGAAAAACGCTCACTAACCTTTTGTGATGAAAGTTCTTAAGTAAATGTAGCTACTATTGAATATTGAAATATTTGCCTCGAGGATTGAGTTAGTTTCTACTTATAACAGAACACAAACAAAAAGAAATTAACGACCAATATTTTTTTCAATTTCTATTATTTAGTAGTAATAAGTAACTATAACGCAGAACTTTATATCCGCTTTAACAGAGTAGTATCAACAATAGAAATTGTTAATCTTACTATTTGATAATTTGATTTGATGGTCGGTACAGGACAAACAATTAGCATGTTTCTTTGGCTGGAAAAATGAACAATAATTGTATTGATAATGATAATGCAACAATGCAAGAAATCGTACTGTAACTGGTGAAATTTGAAAGTTTGAACACTTTCTAATAAAATTGTCTAGAAGAGGGACAGTCACTTCTCATCAGAAATCAAGGCGCAGAAAAAAACCATTGCTGTCCTGAAAAGTAAACTTAATTCATGAAGATCGTAGTTATACAGATCAATATTGCATTCATAAACAATATTGAGGTTCATTAAAGACTGCATTCACTTTACGAAATTTCTTGTTTTATGGGATGGGATGACAACTAATCGTCAAAATTTGTTTCTGTTTGTTCCTTTATGAAAAGTTATCTATTTATTTTATAGAATCTGGAAGAATTCTGATTCATATCATTTAAAAAGACGGTCCTATTGATATAATTACTTAAGCCTGGGAACGTTTATCTTACATTGATGATAGCAAAGTGTTATTGTCTATTAATGATTAAGAAGCGAATTTATCTTAACTCCAATTAAAATAATAATAGCGTTATCTGAACATATAACCATAAGTGTTTCAATATCAACAGGGACATACGACATGATGCAGAGGAGAGCATATAATCAATATGTGGTAATACGTTTTGAAAAGATCACTAGTGACAATAGTGTGCCATTAGTGAAAATTACTGTTATTTGAATTATCGATAAATAAATTGTATCAACTACTTATGAGGCAAATGTTCGTAGAAAATGCGTATCTGATTGATTAACCTTCATGTACTTGTTAACAGTTAATACTGTTCGAGTTGAGAATGAGCCCAAAGTTCATATTTGAGATTTGATAAATCGGCAACAGGGATATTGTTTGATAATAGAACTTTTTTAAAGATAAGGATAACATCCTGTTTTGAGAGCACGTATATAATCTTATGTGTATCATTGAAATATTTTGTTTGTATCTGTTCTACCGTGTTGAGAGCAATTATTCTTGTTTAAGTTTCAAATCCAATTACCAGTTTGTGATAAAAACATATAAGCAAATATATTGTGGTTATTATATAAAGGGTGCCAAATACAAGCTTCAAGACATCGAGCGTCCTGGGTAAATTTGTTTTCACGAGTAGAATGTATTAAGATAATTAATTGCTTCATTAGCGATATTGATTCTGGTAATATTGAACATATTGAAGGATGCTTCTTGCTATTTTGATAGTCCAAGGATGCTTCACATTGAGTTTATCAATAATGTTGCCTCCTCCCATCCTCATACCAGTGTCAGTGTAAAGATGTCTTTTCCTGATTTATAACAGTTTGACCCAGTTCCAGTTCCAGTTCCACCTTAATGGAAGCTATGAATAGACCAGTTTGGTGAAAAAGCTGTAGGCCCAAAATCAAATTTTCTTGGTGTTAACTTAAACATTTTTTCATTATCACTATAATTAAATCAATATATATGCATGTAATGAATGAAATTTTGGAAAAACTGTCACGAATATATTGAAAAAATAGAGTGATTGGCTCAATAACCAATGGCAAGTTCATCTTGTGCACACAAAAAGATATGTTTATATGTGATATAAGGGTGGCATTGTGTCATATAAGAGGAAACACTGTTTTTCTAAGATCAATTCAAGAACATGATAACTGCAAGAGTCAAATTTAACAAATAGTCCAGCTGATTATTAAATACGCAAATTTGATGTGTAAAACTATAAGGTCAATATTACTGTAAACTTCATATTCAAAATAACTCAATAACTTAATACCCAAATACAACCGCTGCTACTACTGCTGCACCTATGACCTCAACCACCATCAATCCCGCTACTAGCTGTTACATGTTTTTTCAATCAGTCACTTGTATTTTAATTTGATTGATACCTGTTTAGATTTAAATGATAAATGAGGGCATTTGGGTAAAATTTATAACAGGTTAATGATGTTCTATCATTATCCGTATTGTGTGAAAGTTAGTGTATATTTCAAAATTTAGTTACAGCTTATACTGACTATCAAGATACATAAAGGACGTTACTTTGTATAAAATATACATGGCAGTTACAAGTTAGTGTAGTGATGGACCAATGCATATTCACAACGAATATTTTCTCTGAAAGAGACATGACCGAGTAATTAAATTCAATTATTATATTTTACTTTCTCACTAGAATCCACTTACTACCTCAAGTCTCTTCAAGTACATGCGTGCACTGAACTCGACAATGTTAATGAGTAGGAAACTATCTTCAGGAAACTGTCAATATCTTATAGATCAAGGTTGCTAGTGAAGACGACCACATTAAGATGAAGAGAACTTTCTCATTAAGTTTCTAGTTCATTATATCACTGTCTGTCTACTGATAAGAAGTGACAAGTAATGATACCTTAATTTCCGAAAAGAGCAATCAAAATGTCAGAGTAATTCTAGACGATTTCTTTGCTAGTTTTGCACTTTACGTGGCATTTAATTTAGGCAGGTGTTTATTTTTTCCAAACGGCTTGCAAGGTGGTCTATTTGATGCAGGTGTTTATCCAAGGCAGGTGTGTTATTAATGAAATTCGGTATATATAGTTTCTTACTAAGGTTAAATTACTGACGTTAATCTGCCGTCTTCTCAAAGAAAATTGTGTATCCGTCACAAAGTGTTCATGATAATTGAGTTCATTTAATTAACAGTTCATATAAGCAGGTGATATTCAACAGAACAATAAAGAATAGGTCAGGAGACATTAACGGAAACTGCAATTAAAATGAAAGTGTAGATATATGTTACATCCCTTCTTACAAAAAACCTTCACAATGTACCTGCAAGGTATGACCTTGATCTTAACCTGTACAACCTTAAACCTGCCTTTCCTCAAACTTTTAATTGTTTGCATATGGTATATCGTCTTTGTGAAAACGCAAGTGTTACGTTCTTTTACAATATCAAAATTCGGTCTGCAAAGGACATTTTCTAAAGAAACTGTTTTACGATAACATTATTTGTTTGTTTGATACATCACATCTCTATCTCAAAATATTCTCTCTCTTTTAAATGAACATCAAATTTGGATTTCTACTCATCTGTGAAAGCATCCTTTAAAATGGAATCATATTTGTTGGTAATTTGCAATAAAGATTTAAGAAGATTTTTAACACTTTTCAGAATAGGTGAATTGAATATAATGAAAAATAATGGGAGGAGAAATAATATTCCGAGAGAGTTTAGATTTTGTCCTTTCTGTAAAAATGTTTTAGAAGACGAATTACATTTTATGCTTTTGTTTCCTTTATATAAAGAAGTAAGAATAAAATATTTGCCTAGTATTCAATGTAAAAGTAATGCATCTCTTATTTCTCTAATGCAAGAAGAAAATGTAAATTGTCTATATTAATATGCAAACTATATCAAAGAAGCTTTTATGTTACGTTCTTCATTACTTTAGTTGTATACTTAAATTTTATTAACCTGTTAAATATAAGGATGTTTCATTATCTTGCACCAAAACCGTAAATTATTATAATCTGTAATGTATACAATGTACATGGGCCTGTGGCCTTTATACTGAATAAAGTTCTTCTTCTTCATCTCTATTTATTGGTTGAGGACCATTTAAAAATTCTTTTTTAACATCCCAATCTTTTGATTACTTCAATTCAAATAATATATATATATGCATATCAAGGAAGATTTTAGTTTAGGAAAAAGTTGTTTCTTTGAAATTCACTAACTGAAATGATATTGGCCACCTATTCATTATTCATTGACTCACAACATATGTGTTTCATGAGACATGTTTACATATTTGAATGTATCATTTTCTTTCCAAGAATCGCTGGAGATAAACATGTTACTCTTTTATTAGATATTGAAACTTTTCAAATAAGAAGCCAAATGTGACATGGGGTTATCATCACCCTCTAAATTACGACAAATCATCCTCATTTAAACAGGTTTGTGACGTAAAAGAAAAGTTTTAACATGGTAACACCTTATAAAACATAATTTAAGCATAGACAAACAAAGATTATTGGATAAACTGTCAATTAGAGAACGGACAAATCATGAATAAAACCAAATACTGTAAAAAATCAGCAACGTTCATGTAAGATATCACTTGAGCGAATACTGAAATAATTTATTTTGCAATAAAATATGAAAATATCCTGTTCTGATTTTTTTTCTCGGTTTTTCAATTTTACGTTAGGGTCCACGGAGGAATGCAAAAAAGTAAGGCAATCCAGTGACAAATGAATATTCTATCAAAATATCTAATTTGAGGAACGTGACAGTCAATGCTATCACTTGAAAGGCTGTCCCAAGAGATCGATTGTCATCGTAATGGCTTCCTGATGCCCTGAATTTTGATTGCTGTTCATGTTTAATCATCCCTTCTGTAAATTGATATTCATTTAACACTCTCGGGAGACCATGATTAATATTGGTGAACAACTCAATTTGCTTAATGTTGACACTAAGCGAGGACAGCGTAAAGAATATGTAAACAATTCGAGCATAATTGAAAGACAATCAGCATATCATGAAAATTACTACTAGAGATATGCATTGGAGCTGAACATAACAACACTGCTGTTCCACAAAACAGTATTTTGTGTAAAAGCCCATCTGATAAGATCAAATCATCCAACATTTAGCTTCCCTCACTAGAGCATGTCACCCAACATGTTGCTACCCTAATAATCGCGATCCTGGTCCTGGCCTTGCAATGCAATAGTCGTCGTAAAATAACTTGACATCATAAGAAAGTACTCCATTTAAAAAAAGGTTATGTCAAAAGTTAAGAGTGAGGTCGTTAAAACAAATACATACCTACATAATATATTGAAAGTTTTGACATCGTTTAGCTTTTTTGGACTGTACTGACATGTTCTATGTACTTGAATAGATATATTCTTTTCTGCAATATTTGTCAGATTTCCTTTACATCGTTATCCAGCAAATGAAATACATAGAAATGATGTTAGTCCACGTGTGGCTTCTATAACTTGCAAACAATTTTGGATAGTGTTTATGTTAACATAAAAAGTGTTGGGATTTTTAGAAAAGGGGTCCTTTTCAGCATGGTATTTTGCAGTATTTTTAACGTACTGCTGTTCGAAAGAAAAATTAAGGATGTTGTGTGATAATACAAGTAAAGCCTATTAATTTTAATAATAAATAAAAAGAAGTAATTTTTCCATTTTCAGGAATATGATAACATACGAATATATCTTAATTTAGCATATTTTATAAGTCTCTTAAGTCTGCATTAGTAAAACACGTTATTTATTTTTATTGTGCATTAATGATGTCTCGTTGTATTTGTGAGCTTGTAATAAGAACTGTGAATAAAAAGGATATTCTTCTTAAGCCCTGTATATAGTTTTAAAAGCTTGAATTCAAGAAAATTCATTTTACATGTATATGAAAGTGGGCATCTTATTGGAAGACATCTGAGAAGTCAAAGCAACCGGCATATCTTATTATTGGGAATTCAAAATTCAAAATAACCAATATCTGCATCTCACAAAAAATATCATGAGATATGGTAGGGAAATGTCAGAATATACTTTGACTCATTGCCCGGAATTGTCTTCCAAATGCAAAAGTTTACTTAAAGAACTAAATTTGCTGAAGTGTTAAGTGATACACATCTCTGGAAAGTGTGCACTTTTTCAATTGCTGTACCAAAAGCTGTGCTTCATTTCTTTGAATTGTAACACCGATGAATCAAATAACAAATGGATATTACTTAAAATGTACTACAAAGTATAAACTCTTTTCTAATCTGAAATACGTGACAGTAAGAAAAGTAGGAATATGTCACCTTTGACATTTATCATGAGCGATCAGCCCAAAGGGATTGATTTGCATACTGATAATTTCGTGATGCCCTCATTACGATTCTTATTCATGTTTAATCATAATTTAAGAGGGATTTATTTGCATTTAACACTCTCAAAAGACCCTCATTTGATATAGGAATATGCTTAATTATGTTTATGATAATGGTAATGGTCGTTCATTCATTCAAGGAATGACATTAGACATTAGACAATTACATTTGAAGTCATTTCTTGTACAGTATTACATAAGATATTTATTTTACAATATATGCAATAATAATTGCATTTTGCCTTGTGTTCGCAAAATATTAAAATTTATTTCAATATGGATCAAATCATATCAATGCATAAAATTCGTTGCTCCTGCTCTGAACATTATTGGAGAGTAGTGCGTGCCCTTGTCTTTTACACAACCCATGGGACCAGTGTCCCCATCTTAGAAGAAGATATGGTAATATCAAACAAAAATGTCGACAAATACTACAAAATAATTGCCCCTTTCTAACAAACAAATTGTCCTTCCACTTGACAATGTATTAGAGAAGAGTGGATAACCCATCGAGAGTCAATGAAGTCAGGGTTTTTGTGCAGTTTATATGCAAATTTATTTTTCTGCAGTTGCACACAAATCTGTTGGAAGATACACGTCAATAAAGTTAACATATTTTCTTCTTCCATAAACTTTATCAATTTACAACTATTTCGTAAATGGACATAGATCATCGTTATGAAAGATAATCGATATGCTCGTCTGTGTTCTAAGTATCCCTAAGTAGTTTTTCTAGGAGCCAGATAATGTTAAGAAGACAGCTTCTAAAACAATTTCAGTCCGTATGGTCTCCGGATTATGTGTCTTAGCAGATAATGGCCATAAGCTTTATTGATTGGATATATACATTATCAAGGGTGATATTATGCAAAAAGACTCAGAAGGAGTTAGATATTTTGTTTTATAGAAACATAAAAAACAATGTATAAGATATTTTTAAAATGACACATGGAATTTAATATTAGAATGTTATTTGGTTTTTATTGAAAACGACAAAATATCACTTCATTGTAACTAAAGCTTATTGTGTTTAATTCATTCTAGGTTAAAAGGTCTACAGATTCATAACTCGTTCTTGTCGTTTTTTTTCTGAAAATTGATAATCCACAGAAGCTCCATTGATTTTCATAAGTATTCAATGTACAACATACTTTCTGAGACAAAGTATAATCAAATAAGCATTGTTCGCAATTTCCTTCTTAATGAGTTATCCCCTCGAGATAAGAATTTACTAAAATCCTAATTATTTATAAATTTTCAATATCAAGGTTTTGGTAACCTTCAATGTTGTTAGAGTTACCTCGTTAATAGAAATACGAATTCAGGCAAATATTTTCCAACTTTATATGTACAAAGTAAGGTTCGCATATTCCCTGCAGCTTGCACGTACAGCTGCGTACCTTAAGTTTGTTCACTTGTTGGTGTATCTTATTCTAGTATCATGTAATTTGGATAGTGTTTGGACGTCAATTAAATACATCCAAAAAGCATTAACAAAGGATAACCAAATGTAAATTTGATCGTCTAGTCAGTTTTGAAGAATTTCGAAATTAAATGGTAAAATAGACTGATGTGGTCATAATTTTGCAATTCAGATTTTTGTATATTTTGATTAAAATATTAAAACATACTCTTCGAGGACAATATCAGCACTGTAATATTTACAGCACATATGAACTTGGCCCTAAGCTGTTGCTCACTAAGAAGAAAAATATAAAAATAAGTGTTTTAAAACGTTTGACCCCTGGACACATTAATGACCTGCCTGAACGTTACGGATAACTGTAGAGTATGACATATGGATATGTCAATGCAAAATGAAACTTTACTTACTTACTTAAATTTCAACATAATCTGTTTCGTTTTCGCAATGCTAGGATGCCTTAAAGGCATTCCAAATTACATAATATTTGCACAAGAATATGCGGGTAAGTAACTAATTTTAGGTACGCAGATGTATGTCACACGTGAAATTAATCCTTACAAATCTATTTAAAATAAAACACACAATCTGAAAAGAATTCCGACTTTTAATACAAACCTATATCTGTGCAACTATTAGTGTGCCTTTTCTGCCTTTGATAATATTTTCTGTATATTCGATATCAAAATACACTTAAGTACACCTTGGCACCTATCTAAATCTCTGTTGCACATTTATTTGAAAATTCTATCATACAATGTAGACAGCGTACTGTATGTATTCTCGAACGCTAAATTTGAGTCACATCTCCTCCCTTAAGATGATGCATTTAATCTAAGAAGCTTATAAACAATCCCAAGGGCCAAGCTTTATCCTCAATGTTCGCTTAAGAAACCAGCTTAAACGTGCTCTCCATATAAATCTGATGACCTCCGGAGTGTTTTTTCTGGTAAATTACGCCCCTAAGGAAATTGTATCTCCTTTTTAAGAAAAGTTTTAACTCGTAACTACCCTCCTTCAGGACTTTACTTTTTACACCCAATGGGAAGGTTTTGCCTTTGTTTTATTTATATGCCTGATCCAAACTCAAGACCTCCCTGTTGTCTAGCAGTGCTTTACCACTTAAGCTACGGAGAAACAATTCTATTTTGAATTCCTCTCACTCCGACCAACGGTCAAGTCCAAAATAATTCCTTCCGGCGCCCGAGGACATTTTTACTAAACCTAAAATCTATATACGTTTGGCACATATCTTTTCCCCTACAGTGCCAAATTTCAACCAAAATTCGTTATTTCCAGGTTTCGTATTTTGTCAATATCCAATATAAGAAATTGTCCGACCTGTTGCAGGACAAAAACATCTGAATTATTTCAAAGTTTGCATATGTCTTCTAATAAGATATTCGGAAGAGCGCTTTGTCAAACTACAATAGCATCTGTTTATTCAAATTAAAATAGAAAAATTAATTAAAAACGAGAATATGATAATAATATTGTTTATCAAAAAATTCAATTTCAAATTTTACTTAGCCATTTTCCGAGACTGACCGTTTACAGAAAACTGTATATCCGATTCTTTTCACCTTACTTAGATTTGATGAGACTTTAGTTTGGAGGGTGGAGGTCAAATGCTGTGTATGAGATTTCGGATGTCTAAGCTATGGGAAGTGAAGGGCAAATCATTGGGTGGGATGCATGATCGGGGGTATTTGTGAGCAAATATTTATTAGAAAAGAAAAATTACAAATCTCACAACAAGATTTTGGATCAATTTCACGTTTGTTTTTTACGATTTTCCAATTCACTGTTCTCAGACCAGAATAACGACAATTGACCCAACCCATGAAAAAAGGCGATAACAAATTACATATTTGATTAACATGATAAAATGTTTTTTAACAGTTATTCTTTATTAAATACAAAACACAAAAAGACTATATATCTGAATGTATAACTTTTCATGATATTAAAATATGAAAAGGTGTAACATTTCTAGTTGCTTTCAGTTTATTTATTTGAATATTTCAAAGATGTTTTTAAACAGACTTTAAATACTGTTTCTTGCTATTTGGGGTACCTTGATATACAACGTCTTTTAACTTTACAAAGAGATAATTGCATATACATATTCAGTTAGTCCTCTAGACCCCATGTGTACCCATCATCAAAAGTCAATGCTTAATGTAATGTTCCTTACTACCCATTAGGTTGAGCGGCAATCGTGAATATATTAGCTCTCTAATCACCAAAGTTCCAATATGAACGAGTATTGATCACAAAGTCGTGGAGATGCATATGAATCACTCCAGTAAAGTTAGGGTTAGTAACAAAATAGCAGTTACGAAATGAGAAAATGAATATCTAACATGTTTACAACATTTTGTTCTGGCTCTTGAACCATTCCACTCATTCAATTTCAGCAGAGAAAACTAATCTTGAGAAATAAGCAAGAATATGACATTTCTATTCTGCTATATGGTAAAATAGCCCATGTTCTTGTTGAAAACCTCAGTCATTGCCGCAGACACATTTGGACCAGTATATAGCTTTTGTACATTGAACTAGCTGCAAAGGAAATTGGTAACTAGTCATTAAGTTGTTAATCCTGTCATTTCCCAGGGGCATGGGCCTGTCAATGAATCAACGTTTTCTCAAATAAGTCCATTTCATAACATTTAACATAACATTTTCATAACAACAGAAACAATGAAATATTTCAATTAAGTCTAATTCATTTCCAAGAATAAACTTGAACGTTAAACAACAGAAACAGTAACACGAACTCAGAACTGAATCTATATTCGTCCTCATTCTGTTCTGATGTTAATATGAACCCACTTAAGCCATAACATGGTATGGAAACACACCCTAAACTTATTTTCTGACTTACTCAGCTGCACTTAACACTGATTATTAGAATCACGGATCGTGTTATTATTGACATATGGTTATTGAATACATGTCATCAGAGATTAATTACTTAATGATTTCTTGTTCTATCAAATAACATCAAAAGGGTAACGGTAATGTTCATAAATATGGTATTTACATTCGTGATTTATATTAAATTTCTAGAATCTTTTACTTGTGTTAAGTTTCAGGACAACGTGCTCTGATATTGCAAACAAATTAAGCCATTGTGAGATACGTAATGTCTTTCTTGGAGGTAAATAAATATGTCTAGAGAAACAATGATATCGCCATCGTCTACACAAGATTAGTCAGTGTCTGCAAAGTGGAAATTAACTACTATGAAATTACCTTGGTTTGCGATGAATAGGTGGTTGAACCAGAGAATTGCTCTTTAAAAAACAGCTTTATTATACATATATATTCAAATAGTAGTTTAAATTTCCAAGTGTGTTTTGTCATCAGCAGAAACAAGTATTTATGTTTCATGTTTGCTCTAAAGAACTCCAAGAAAACGGAGAGTGATTGATTGATTGTTTTAGAAAAGCATCGCTGATTGCACAACAAACTTTGATTGCCGCTAATATAATCAGGCATCTACTATTCTATCCCACAAAGTCGGCGTATTATAACAGAAGCTGTATCAATATTTCATGACTGTGGGGAGAGAATGGATCACATAGTTTGGTGATGAAATCTTCTGAAAACCCAGAGCTGTAATCAATTAATGGTCCTTCACAATTATTAACTGGCTGTGAGCGCATATATAGAACACTGTTTAATTTAAATAAATCGATATACCATTTATCTAAGTTTCAATATTTTGCAAAATAGCTTTACATTCATGTTGGGTTTTATGAACGAAACTCTGCACAATATAAATTTTCATTTGTTTTCTACATAATATCTGTTAAGTAAGTATTGTATAAGATATTGATTTCCAAGAATAACATGCACTAACATTTTTCGTAAATTATTAAATCAAATACATTTTGCAACAGACCGACCATTTCTCTTGCTAAAATGTTTTAAACATGCTTTTGAATATTAAAAAATCAGTGTTACTGAAAATTAATATGTTTGTATATTTAAGATTAACATGAAATTCTAACAACAAACATCTCATACAAGGTGAACGCTTATAAACATTAATCATATACTAGGAAACTCGCAAAAACACTCTACTTGCAAAAATGTCATTCGGCAAAAAACAGTAAAAAAGTATCTTTCTGTTTCATTATATATAGGATATAGGCAATTATGGTTACACGATACGTCGACAGTTCGACAGAAATCTTTTTCGCCTCAATCAATTTGCAAGTCAGGAGATACTGAATGAGCACTACAAAATTACAAATTATATATATCAAAAGGAAAGTATTACCTTTAAAAAATACATTTTGGTCACAAAAATGCCAGAAAACTTATCAAGGAGTAGAATTTACCAAGGAAAATGGAGTCAAGATATTCAGAGTAGTGGTTGACATTTAAAGATTATTCATAGGTCTCTGAAGTCAGACTTTAAGTAAGAATTTCTCAAAATGGAAAAGGTAGCCTGCAAGGTCATATTTCACTTATCATTATACTAGTTCTTGACGTTAAGGGGGAAGTCGGCTGTCTTGATAACATAAATTAATCCATCAAAGTAGCAAATTTTATTCGGTTGAGAAATGACCTCAGGAAATAGACGTATCAGATATTGTGTTAAAAGTCTTAATTAAAAATGAAAAGTGAAAACAACAGTATTATGTTCTTTTAACCAATAGGAATTAATTTCCCTAATTCAAATGATGTTCATGATGAAATTGCTGTCAGGATCCTTTCTTCGATGACTACTAATCGTGGTAATCAGTTACAAATACTGCCTCGTATTGAATCCATCACTATTGCGTCCTTCTATCCCCTCTATCATTTGTTTTCTCCTGAATTTGATTTAGAATATTTTGACCTTATGTCAGCAAATGAGTTGTTCTTATTGAAGGTCATAAATATGTAAAAACTTGTCAACTTTTATTATTAGTTTGGAAGAAATGTTAAGACAATAAAGCAAGCAAATTCAGCAATAAAGTTTTATTTATAATTTTTCAATTGCGAAACAATGACACATGCCCTCAATAGCAACCGCCTATGATGTCACTAGCCTTCGGCCTCGTGCTTTAACAATAATAGTTCAGGGAAAGACTATACCTAATTGCAAAACACATGACGGTTAGGGCTACTCCATTCGTAAATCACATTCGCGAAAGATGAAGAAGTAAATAATCTTTTTATTTGATTAGGTATAGGAAAACGACCAATAGTTATGGTCTCTTGATATTAGTTTACTTGAAGGATGTCATTAGGCACACGATACAAAAGTTCGACTTTAAATTTTCAAGTCAGCAGACAATTAATGAGTATTTCAATATTTAAGTTATATACAACTGTGTACCTAGAGTTTGTTCAATTACCTGCGTAATCTAGTACAAATGTACACAGAGAACATAATTAAGCACCCTTTATATTGTTAGATGAAATTAAATGCTTTTCGAATATTTTGATTAATTCGATCTATTGACCACTCCCGATATAACAATTGATATTTCATTGACTATTACAGGTGAACTAAATATCCCTATTATGCAGAAATAAAACAAATGTGAGGAAAAATGTGAGACAACCGAAATTAGACCACATATAATTATCGTCATTGAGGAAAAACTACAAACTAAACCTTTTTCGTTTCTACACTGCTAGATGATCGTTCTCTCGAAAGCCCCATATTTTTTCCTTAAGATCTGATTGTTTATTGTCAGCACCGTTTTTCTTACTCAACAGTCAACCGTAACAATTTTGACAGGTCATTCAAGTGACCAGGGGTAAACATTTCGAAAAAAACTATTTCTTATTTTCAGCACAAAATCCTTCAGGTGCTTATCAGCTGTAGATCTAAGACATACATGTATCTATTTCTGTTTAATGCTATTGTGCTAAGTTTTTTTTTCTCAGAGAGTTTATTGGAATGTTTCATTCAAGATTTAAGAAAAATATGACCCCATTTGCATATCGAACCATGCCAAATTAAAAAAATTTGCACAAGTGAGCAAACAATACCAAAATCTAGTTTGAAAAATGCTTATTTTCAACATGGTCAATTGATGATCCTTGTCAGTGCCGTTGAAGGTTTTTGACTGACGTCCAAACTAAACACAAATTACAATGACTACCCGTTCACTCCTGTTCTAAATTATCGTGTAACATTAATCTTCATGATGAATATCCTCTGTCAAATAGACATACATGTAGTTACAAATTACAATCATCTAGTTTTACATTCCTAAGAGACTGCACATATTGGCAAAGTCCATTCGATCACATTCGTGCACTGACATTGACAGCTTGAATGAGTAGGCAACTACCTTCAGGAAGCAATTCTATATCTCAAAGATCAAGGTTACAGATTAAGAAGATCTCATTTTGATTGTATAATCTGTTTGTATCGTTTTCTGTCTGCTGACGAGAATAAACAGGTAATGGTGTCTTAGTTTCCAAAAAGAGCGATCAAAATGTCAAGAGTAAATCTCAAAGATTTATGGGTCTAAATTCTAGAAGAATCCAGGGCTACCATTTGACCATTGACCGATTATCGACTTTGATCATGAAAGTTATTCGTTTCATCTTACTTTAACATTTAGGACATTGTTAATGTCACAAAACTAGTTTTAATAACTGATTTGTGATGAAATCTTAACTGAAGGAAAAACATCATTCTTGCATAAAAAATCACAATCATCAGTTGTCAAATCATCAAATAATGTTGTCAAATTATCAGAGGTATATTTCCTACCACGCCAAGTTTTGTGTGAACTCATTTGGTGCTTAAGTCAATATAATGTTTATCAAATAGATTCGATCCAAAGGAGTCCACATTTAATTAACTACAAGTTTAAATTGGCAATAAGTTCAGAGCTGTGAGTAGTTGAAATATGAAAACAGCATTCTTGGACACATATATACTGTATGCATTAGATTTGTGCAGAAAATATATCTAAACTCTGACATGAGTCTTTTTTAAGGTACATGTTAAAACGTGGAAAGTCCGTTAAATTCAATCTATGTATAACAACATTGTGTTTGATATTAATTTACGCCTAACCCTTTTAATGGAATAATTTAATATATATCAAAGCTTCTCCTACACAACCTTTTTATATATGTAAAGTTTGATTGTTATCAGTGAAGTTTGATTCTCTGTGTAAACAAAACATAAAATAAAATTATTCTTCACTCTTTGAACAGTTAAAATTGATATCAGCTCTTGTGTACATTGTAAAACATTTGGAAACTTAAATGGTTTGTTCTTTATTTGTAGGTTTTATATCCATGAACAGTACTCATCTTTTCAGCAATACTTGTGACATTCCATATTACCAACGTCACACCAACGTGAAGTTAAATATATACAAATAATACTTGAGTATCATGTGAATTCTATAATGAGGATACTTTTGCTTCTCTTCTGATAGAGCATATTGCTTTTAAAAAGGTCGACTTAAATCAATTGAACGTATACAAGCCAAACAGAGTAAATTGAAATACAACATTCAAGATTTTTAAACTATCTTTCCTACAAACCTGTCGTTAAAAAAAGAATAATAAACAATAAATAATCTCTTAGACTTATCTGCATCATTTAATAACTATGCATAAAGATGTAAAGTTTAAAGAATTCTGAATTCTTAGCGTTCAAAGTTGTCCTTGTCAAACATACAGTTTGTAGTTTTGAATTCATGAGATTTCTTTAAAATTTTCACTGAGTTTCTAACAGCAAAAAAAAAGATTTTATCTTTCAGCCCTGTTTGATTAGTCACTCAAGGGTTTCCTGGTCGAACACACCACAAAGCAAGCATATTTCATGTTTTTTAACTAAAGCTTTAGCAAAATAAAAAAAAAACATTTGTACGTGCCAGGAAATGCTTTGATAGTATGAAACGAAAATGTCAGAACATAATGTGATTACTTTGCCTGGTAATTAGATAATGATGACTATTATTTGTTCCAGGATCAAAAATACGTTACTGGTTTCGTACAAAAAAAAAAATTTCCCATGGGAATTCTTTTGACATGTTTTCATTCAGGGTAAGTATCATGTTCACGTAATCGAAATTATTAGTGTTATTGTGCGTGAAATATGTTTTTTTATAAATGCCTATTTGTTGTTCATGTCAAACATGCATAACATGATATGAAACCCTTAATTTCGGTTAGTTTTACTTATATAATAGCAAAAACTTCATTCAAACGACAAACATATAGCAAGCACATTCAAAGCATACTGTTCTCAAATTGAGACTTTTATGTATAATTTACTTAAGCACACGGTCACTGTATGTTAATGTGCCTAATCATCTTACTTTTGTAGTTCAAAGGCGATAAATAATGACAAATTACAAGTATTTTAGAGTTGGATGTCAGAGAAGTAATCAAATGATGTACACTGCAAAAGGAAATCATCTTCCAAGATGTGCACGAGCAAGGACAAGGATTCAAGGTCAGTGAATGTCATACGTTAAAGGGGCAGTAGCACGACTTTAGGGAAAATGTAAGATGATGTCTGGAAAATAAAAATGAATTGAAAAACAATGTATTTAAAGTAAATGAAGCAGCTTTATGTCAAATATATAAAGTAAAGTTTAGCCATGTCATACATTTTAATTACACAAAATGAATTAAAGATGTTCACATAAAACTTGCCGCCGATGGATTTCATGTTAATATTTATAATGTTCTCCCTCATTATGGATGATTGGTTTGTGAAATGAGAATTTTGACACTTTCAATATAATGCATTTAGCATTGACGTACAATTATTAATGAAAAATTTAAAATATAAATTTTTCAAAAACAAATCGAGCTATTGCCCCTTTAAGATGTGCCATAGGTAGAGTGAAAACCATTTTGATTTAATATTTAATCTTTTCCAAAAAGTCCAAAACTTGTACACTGTAGTTTCCAATCTTCAAACACAAAGTTTTTTATGTCCTTTCCTTGATATATTGAAACTGCAATTTTGCCTTTCAATTGAGGAAGTACCCCTCAGGTAGATATCCAGTTACTTTATTTCTAAACACCTAAAATGTATGGGCATATACGAAAATGCGAATTAATTGTCTTTGTCATTGAGATAATCTGCTTTGATTGAAAACGTATATTTGATAATCTAGATAGTCTTGATAATCGACAATTAATAAGGAATACGAAAAAAGCTCATTGCATGCCTCGCCTCAACTCAAAATTTCTACAAACTTTTAAAAAACCCAAACATTTCGTTATCGTACTTTTGCATGTCTTCAGTCAAAGATTTATATAAATTCGCGCAGATACATATAAACGAATCGATTACGAAATACTTACTTACGAGTAACTATGCTTTATGAATAAATAGGTTTATTATAGAAAATTTATAAAGATTTCAGTACATTCTTATTCAACAGGACTTGAATTATGTACATGTTTGACGCATTATAACATATACATTACTCTATTCATAATATCAATTCTGATGTTTGTGGTATTTCTTAGTGTACAACTTGCAAACCCTGAATTCTTCACATCGGCATCACAAATAAAGAAACCATCAAACTGCTCCTAGAAAAGCCAAAGAAAGGAGGCCAAAATTCCTTCTTTCAGCACATTTTTCTGTTTTCAAATCAAGGTGATGCCAAAAGCATATTTGCACCGGACAAATAATGTCTTGTGAGTATTTGAGGAGGGAAAATCAGAACATGATTTGTTTTCTTGTTATCAAACGCAACAAATCTAAAAAGAAGCCATAATCGGTTCCATGAGCTTAAATCAACATTCTGGTGCTTCTTTGGTATAAAGTTATCACATCTACCCATAGTGCATGGTTGTGTAAGTGACAATGTGACATTGTAAAATTCCTCTTAAATTGATATAAAATTGATATATAACAGAAAAACATCTTTATAAAAGAAACGATTTTCCAGAGATAAATGCTGTGATTAATTCAAGTGTGTTATGAAAATACTTGTATTTTCAAAGGAACCAGTGGACAAGATTTGGCAATTTTAAGCACAGTTATATTTCAAAACTTAAAATTAATCAAAGTGTTAGCCCTTGAAGGGGAAGTAGCCCGTTTTTTTGATAGTTTAATATTTAAAATGTTCACTGATAAGTATACGTTAATGCTAAATGTATTATATTGACAGTGTCAATAATCTCATTACCCAAGCAAATCTTCCATAACCAAACAACAAAGTATGAAGATTCACCTAAAATCCATTGGCGACCATTTTGTGAGAACACCTTTAATTCATTTCTTGTAGGAAGAAGGAATCGCATGGCTAAATTTTCTATTTGAATTATTAATGCTCCATTTAGTTAAAATACATTGTCTTTCAATTGGAACTACTAATTTTTATTTTTCTGACATCACCTTATATTCCCCTTAAAGGGGCAGAAGCACGTTTTTTGATGATTTTATTTTTTTAAATTTTCACTGAAAATTGTATGTTAGTGCTAAATGTATTACTTTGATAGTGTCATAAATCTCACTACACAAGCCAATTAGCCATAGACAGAGGACGAAGTATGAAGATTCACATAAAATCCATTGGCGGCCATTTTTGTGTGAACACCTTTAATTCACTTTCTGTAAGAAAAAGGAATCGCAAGGCTACACTTTACATTATATATTGGAATTGTTACTGCTCCATTTAGTTTAAATGCATTGTCTTTCAATTGGAACCATTAATTTTCATTTTCCTGACATCTCCTTTTTTCCCCCTAAAAACGTGCTACTGCCCCTTTAAAAACGTGCTACTGTCCCTTTAAGTAAGTTGTCTAAATCAACGTAGCTTAATTGTAGAGTGTCCGCCCCTCATCTCCACCCGGGTCTGTGTCGTCGCAATCTTCTCCTTCAGATGAAGTGAGTTGATTTGGCGTTAACGTCGCCTTATAGACTATTCCACTTATATCACGACTACTTATTATGATGTATTGCAGGGTGAAATCCTGCAATCCTCTCTTTGAAACCTCTGACATTTAGATGCTTCTTTTGAAACGATCAGTTGCTTCAAAAACTATTTTTATTTTGTTTTACAAATGTCTCTACGCATTTGATCTCTGTTTTCTGTGTATCCCAGGCATCAGTTTCAATATATAATGTTTCAATGTGACACTTACAGCATTCAGAATGGTTTTTTTCAAGAAGCTGTTATCATAAAAGTCACGGTTTTGTGGTTCCCTTTTTGATTTTTCACGAGTGACAATAAAATATAATAACTAAAATGTTACAAGCTTCTCTAGGAATCGCAAATATGGTTTTACGTTGCAGATATTGCTTCAAGCAAAATCATTTCTGAGATTAATCTTTTATTTAACAGTATATCCAGTTACAATCATTATTTGTTTCATGATATGGGAAGTTATCTTGAATCAACAATGTCTGTATACTATTATCAACAATAAATACTGTAATTTTAAATCCATTAACTGAACTAACGTCTTTTTCCAAATATGAATAAGGTAATTTTCAAACGAGTGTAGGTATAATACAAAAGGTCTTATCAAACATTAACTCAACATTCAACTTCTTTTGTGTTTCAGTTCGAATTAATCATTATAAAAACAATGAGTCTTTGAAAAACATTTTAGAAGTTCAGTTTTCCGGTTGCAATAATATACAAAAACATGTCTGTCATTCGTCATTCGTCATTACAATTTAAATGTATACCCTGTTAGGACATTACCACATTGGGCTGTTTCCACAAGGGATATCTGGTAATTTACATGATAGCCTTCTTACGATATAAAAATACATATATGCACAGAAGTGTTACTTGATAATTGTGTGTGACAGTTTGACAAGATATTTATTAGTCTAATAAGGTAATGGTGGCCTGCTTTTAATCATGTATCTTTGTTTATGTTTCAATTTCATTCAGATTCAAAACTAAATCCGATTGCACCATCATGGCTTGGTAGTATTTTTAAATACATCTTAAATACATCTTAGTCAAACATCATTAAAACAATTATTAAAGGCAAGTAGTAATGAAATTAAATAGGACTATTTCAAATAGAAAGACGACATAGCTATTAACATCCCCTGCCAAATTAGATAATTATAACTGCGAAAAGTTCGCTAAATCAAGGGTCTTAAATCAAGGACAAAAACTCTGCAAAAGCAATTGCTTCTTTCAAATTTTCAAACTCGAATATGATATTGATATTCTGCAGTCACACAGCAATTAAGGATATCCAAACTCTAATAGTTCCTTAGTTACTTGAAGATACTTTTTTACCCTTCCAAAAACACAGAAGTACACACATTAACTCCGTAAAAACTTACTGCACGTTTCTGATTTTCAAGCTCAAGGAAGTATTAATTTGGTTAATTGATTTGGTTTTCCGATTTTAAATTATTTCTTTAAAAAGTTACCTCTTTCAAGACAACTTCGAACATAGTCCAAAATGGTAAACGTGAGCACATTTACATAACCATGCTTGAATATGACCCCAATTACATGTACATAACAAAAATAAAATTAAGGACAAACATTTTGTCATGTGAATGAATAATAACTGTCAATGGATTTAGGGTGAGGATAAACAAAATAACAACAGAAGTCTTTAAGTCATAGCTTTGAAAATCTGAAGAAATACAACAAATAAAGACATACTGTATTTCCTCGAATAGACGCCGGGCCTTGAATAGATGCCGGTTCTCGAATAGAGGCCCGGGGTATGGCTGTTTTAAGTAAATACACGCTGGGTCTCAAATAGACGTCGGGTCTCAAATAAACGCCGGGTGATAAGTTGATTATATAATGCTCCAGTAGTTGAATTGAAATAAAGTACCGCCTTTACAATGTACTTCAAACTAATATAAATAGACACTGGCCTCGAATAGACGCTGCGTCTCGAATACACGCCGGGGGTAATAGGGGTCTGAAAATATAGAAATACGGCATCAGCATTTTGTAAATTATGTTATGGCAATGTAGAATTTAAATCATTTGAAGGCACATCAGCAGGAAATTGCAATATCACTTTTGTAAACAGAGTGTCTTAATCAAATCGGAAATGGAAAAAAAGTACCCTGGAATTTTAAACCCTAAAAGTAAGATCTGCTTCACATACATGTAGATAACATCAATACTAAATTTGAAGTTTCAAATAATCACATAATTTTCAAATTATGTTCCTTAAACGATTTTGTACCCAAACCGAGATATAAAACACAGAACATGGACAGTATATGACCAAAGATTAAGAGCATACTTTCATTTTTAATTTGCAGGAATTGAAAAACAATTGGTAAATCTATCTAAACCTGTTTCAAAGAGAAACCCTCGAACAGAGCCCCAAAAAACATAAACATTAACTCTGTTTCTGATTTTCGAATTTCATCAAGATATCGAAGTCTCGCAGCAAATCTGGATATCCTACCTTAAGTAGTGTGAAAAAAATAAATTAGTCCCTTTTACGGACGCTCATGGGATCTACCAAATTATGGCCCTTGAACTCTATATAATGGTCAACCATCCAAAGACTGCTATCAAAAGCGTGATGATAAAGTCAAATATTATCCCTTACATTTCCTTTCCAATCAAGTTTTGTCACAGAAAATATAAAAGCGATGTAGTTTTTAATGGTTTGCATAATTTGACTGTCAATCAACCAGAATCGATCTGATTTGGTCTACTGGCATTTGGACGTTAGATATGGACCTCTCCTTCTGCCAAAAAACGAACTTAATAGTTTCATGTTAGAGGCATTCCTAAGTTTTTTTTAAGTGTTAAGTACAGAAAATTGTCAAAAAGTTTTTATCTTAAGCATGAAAACTTACATCCTCTTCAGATAGTTGAGTTGGGAAGCGGATATATTCGTGAACGTAAAAAGATTGTACATTTAATATTATCATTAATATGATTGATTATTTAGTGCTTGGATAAATGAAAGAAAATTGAACTGAAACAGAAGACATTTAGTTGCTGTATTTGGTATGAACAAAATATATATCTATATTCATAAATATAAATAACTGACATAATGTACTTATAAATGTGTATAAAAGGTGACATTTGCTGACACTAATACTATAATAACGTCGGCGACATCACCGGTAGGTGAAAGAAGACGTTAAACTCCAACCCAACAACACACTAATACTGAAAGTAAAGCATTTCTTATTCATAACATAAATATTTGACCCAGACAGACAGTGTGATTGGCATTCATCCGTATTGTGGTAATTAAACTTCACATGTATATAAAATCACATGTACAATGTATAAACAAATCATCAAAGTAATTTATTTTCAATATTTCTTAATACGATCTATAAAATGATATACAAAATGGCATCTACTAGTTGTTCACTTGTGATCCATGTGTATTTCTGGCGCATGTCTTCTTACAAGTCATTACAAGATCAATAACGTAGATTTACTTTCTCAAGAGTATGAACTGATTGCCTAAGTCTCTTCAATGACATGCGTGCATTGAGATTGACAACTTAAATAAGTAGGATACTGCCCTCAGGAAACTGTTCTATAACTCAAGGATCAAGCTTACTAGTGAAGACGATCTCATTGATTTTAGATGAAGAGGACTTTTTTGTAAAGCTTCTGGTTTCCTTATATCGTTCTCTTTCTATTGATGGGAAGTGACAGGTAAAGATGTCTTAATTTCCTTACAGGGCCATCAAAATGTCACAGTAATTCTCTAGGATCTCCTTGTCATGGCCCTACAGAGGAAGCAATGCAGGCCATTTGAATTCAGACCACCTGCTGAATTTCGGAACTGTTTTAATGTAGCAAAATGAAACAAGTACACGTCAAACAGTTTATTCATTGTCTCTTTCATTATATGTCATCTCGAGAAACTGTTTTGTCATCACAATCGTTATCAAAAGGTTTTATGGTTTACCCTCGTCCATTCATCGATCTAGTCTTCCATCTTGAATTACAATAAACACCGAGAGTATCGTTATCTTGGCTCTCAGTTATATTTGTATTCCTTGTTACAAGAGCCATATCTTTTCAATCTGATCAAAGATCATTTAATTTTACATAAGTGATTTCTGTGCATCTCAAGGTTAATTAACAGCATCTGCACAGCTTGACATAAAATTGTTTGATGCATTTCATAGACTCAATGTCGGAACATTTAGGAACATCCTGAATCTTCATTTGTATCAAATAGAATTTCTGTGACCTTTTGACAAATTGTTTTTGACTTTTTAGCTCATCTGGCCTGTAAGGCCCGATGGGCTTATGGCATGGCATGGTGTCCGGCGTCCGTCCGTCCATCCGTCCGTCCATCCGTCCATCCGTCCGTAAACTTTGTGGAATTTCGACTTCTTCTCCAGAACCATAAGGCCTAGAAAGCTGACACTTTGTGTACAGACTCCTTGGCTAGTGAGGATTATAAATTGTAGCTTTGGGCGCCCTGTGACCCCTAATAAGGGCCACAGGGGCAACGCCCTTAAAACCTATTTTTATCTTCTTCTCCAGAACCATGAGGCCTAGAAAGCTGAAACTTTGTGTACAGACTCCTTGACAAGTGAAGATTATAAATTTTAGCTTTGGTGGCCCTGTGACCCCTAATAAGGGCCACATATGCCACACCCTAAAAACCTATTTTCATCTTCTTCTCCAGAAGCATAAAGCCTAGAAAGCTGAAACTTTGTGTACAGACACCTTGACTAGTGAGGATGATGAATTGTAGCTTTATAATAATAATAAAGGCAACAGGAACGTCCTTCAAATCTATTTTCATCTTCTCCTGAAGTATAAGGCCTAGAAAACTGAAACTTGTCGTCTATATACAGTTTTTAAAATATTGCCCGTCAGCCAGTCCTTGAACTGGCTATTTTTTGCCAGGACTGTTTACTCTTTGGTCAGGACTGGTAACTTTTCAATTTTTTTTCTTAAATTTCCCAAAGGAATTGACCAATGAATTTTCAGAACAAGCTAGATTTCGAATCTATTTTATACACTGCTATATACTTAATTTTATGATTGGGGACCCTGTGGCCTATACAAAGGGGGAATCACATTGGCCACACTCTACATCATAGTTGATGATGAAGCCTGATGAGCTACAGAGCCAATGGCTCTATTTTTAAATTTTAGTTCAAAATGGAGAATGTTAGTTTGTTTAGAACCCACTTAGTTAGTTAGTAAGTTACTAGTTAAGAATTGTCTGACAACCAAGTCCGGACACTCTCAATCTGCACTGCAACCCATATTTTATGAGTATGTAAACGATAATGAAGTAATGTTAAGGAATGGAGTTTACACCATCACAACAACTTTTTGAACCTTTATATTTAGTGAACACTAAAAATTATTTAGAATTATGTAATGAAGAACGATGATAACTTTGCCATTTGTTGTATATGAAATAATTACATTGACTTCGTGAATATCTGTGATAACTTTCTTGCTTATCGCTCGATTGTTATTAGGATATTCACACACACAGAGTTCATTATTTCGAACATATGACACATTCCAACCACAGTATGTAATTACTAATATAGTTGGATATGCATGCTTTTTCCTTAATCTCTTTTCTTCAATTCTTATTTAGACAGAAGGCATTAATAAATTAATTAATAAATTCGTAGTTACTTGATTGATGATTAAGTTTATTATGATTGATTTTTTATTCTAATTGTATTATTTTATTCTCTGATCAGGTTAAATGACCAACCTCTATATTGCTGCATCTGTAAGATTTATCAGAGGTGAGCTGAACACTTAATTCCAAATACTTCCACTCGATATTATAATGGTCAGTCAAAGCCAGACTTAATCATCAGACAACCCTATTCAGTACTAATGTCCCAATGTTTAATTTTTTAAATTATTATTTAATATCAATGCAATGCTGTTCAACTAGTGGAGCAGTACATAGAGTTGTCATTTTCTAATAATGCTGTTATTTTATATACGTGACATTTTGGGTAAACGTTGTATAAATATCATGTTTTTGTGAACTCTTAAAGAGATGCTGATCCAAAGAAATCAATTTTTTTTTCTTATAGCTTCTTAATGTACTTCATTTCCATTCCTGTTCATGTTTATGTTATCACTTAAGTAAATTTAGACTCATTCAACAAGCTCGTAAAACTGAAACTAAAAATAGCTTGCTCATACCCTATTGACATTTATCCTGTGACAAAATAATTATCTCTTTATGTATTTATATTCAAAACTTATTTCCCTCTCACATGCCACAATGACGTGTTCTTACACAACACTTACAGTGCTAATGACACTTGTTTATTGGTGTGATATTTCCAGGGGTGTAATTGAGGGGAAAAGAATACATTTGTCATACAAAATACAGAGGCCTGCTTTTCTTTTTTGTATAGGATAAAATAACTTTAACCGCCACTTTGTATCAATATTTGTTGTAAACAGTTGTCCCTTAAATTGTGGATTATATTGACGACTTTGTATGATTTATATAGTGTATATTGTCTAAATAATAAATACGAACATCAGTTATATTAGCATAACACGAGTATTATAGTAGGGAGTTATTGTTTCATTTAATAATCAATAGAAAAGAATAACATCATAAAATCATATATAAAAACAGATCACTTGGACAATGACTTTGATATTGCAGACAGTCATTTTATCATTTGATTTAAAATTTCGTTTTTACTGAAAGTCAAGCTAGCTCTCGCAACCTTGCAAAACAAAATATAGTACAATCACATATATAATTGGACTAATGTCCTCAAAAGTGTTCAATTCTCTTACTCCCATGTGTTTTAATGTTTTCTTTCAAGTTTTGTTAAACAGTTAATTCAGATCGAGATGATCACATTGTCTTCATCATCGTTAGTATGTTGCCAAACAGAACGAATCTATCTTACATTCTTTCTGATAACTGAATTGCTTTAGCTTCAATAATGTAGAGATGGACTGTAGGGTATTTTAAATTCGATAGTATGTCTACTATCATTGTTTGATACTAAATAGTGTAAATTACGGTTAGATTCCTTTTGATACATTGATAAGTATTTATTCTGTTCTGAAGGTTGATTAGTCCATGTCTGTGTAATAGGAAAAGAAATATGTAATCTCGAAACAAAACAAAGATATAACAATATAATGAGAAATGACAATCAAAACTGCTTATGACACAGTTCTTGATATGGATAACATTCATTCTTAAACATGTAGTAGACAATAATTATTTCTTTAAGGATGATTTTAAGAAATACAAATAGGACATACTGTTATTACTGTCATTATAAAAGCATTGTTATTTTCTTATGTTGAACGTCAGCTCATCACCCATAAGGCGGATGTACAAAATGTACATGTACATGTATCAACCTCATATGATAGCAAAAATATGACGCTATATCAGTTATATCAGTCTTGCCTCAGATAAGTTCAAAGTTATCCAGGCTTGCCCAAGTAAAATCTACAGTGTTTTTGGCTGATGCTGTTATATACATTTGGGTGTTTCCCAATAAATAAAGTTTGTGTCTGAATTTTTACTGATTTGTAAGCTAGCTCATAGCACCTTCTCAAACATACTTAGTCAAAATCACATAAGTCTAATTCTATTGCGACTAATTTCCACAAATGGGTTTTGTGTTATAACGTATCTGTTTTAGATGTCATGAATGATACGACATGTATTATCAATCAAAGTCTGTGATATCTCAAACTAGTCAAAACACAGAACAAACAAGATGATTAAGGAAAGTCTTATTTATTCTCATAACAACACCGATACACATATAAATTCAAAGCTTGATATATCATTTTATGAATAGGATACTGAAACATACATTCTATGACGTTAACAGGTATCTTTATCAATACCACTGTTGTAAGGATCCCCCAAAATTGTCCTAATCTTGTGCAGAAAATTCATCTTTAGGATATTCAAGATCTTCCCCACATCTACCTTCTGCGGATTAACAAGATGCTGTCATAATCATTATTCATACAAATACAGATTTATATTCTATTTTATAAGAGTAATCTCCATAGAGATTGTTTTCCAGGATTCATGTAAATGGTTTCGTGGTGTTACACTTTAAATCTATTTTGTATATTTCTGGTGTAAACTGCATTAATATGATCAATTTCCCATCAAGGGGGGTAATTGTTTTAACAACAAATTTCTCTTTTTGCAGTTTTAATTTCTTCTGCCATCGGAACGATAACTTAGACAAACCGTCGCTGACATACAGGAATTTTCCATTGTTGCTAACACTCATGGCATCGACAAAGGAATCTCTATTGATTATGTGTTTACTGCTTCCGTCATATGATACTAATGTGACGATACTGTTAGCATATACAAACAACCGATTTCGAGTAGCATCTACTGCAATTTCAACAAAAAAATGTACCTTTTCTTTCATCACAACATTTTCATGTCTAGTGACAACATTGATGCTATTTATTTTAAACAATCCATTTACCTCAGTAATATAAAACCCAAGCCGGTCATCATCATCAACTGTTAGACCTCCTATGTATAAACAGTTCATAAGTGTAAGATATTCTGATGACCTGAAGGTCAAAATCATTAAGTCTTATCGATATAAGCGAGGACTCCAAAATGTACGTATAGCCACAAGTTTACTAATACTTGAGAGATATGCAATAGAACAAACATAACTGTTATTGATCTCTTGGTATGAACTTGTTGAACCTGTTTGTGGATCAATGAAGAAAGTTGCCTTCTTGTTCTTGGAAATTGAACAAATAACTTAAATCTTCATTTTTGGGATATCTGTAAAATGACAGAAATACATAATTTGAATATAACATTTGCAAGTTAATTTAAAGGAATATTACAATATGAGTAATAACACACATTCCCCAAATAATTTAAAAAAAATTTCAATGGATTGAATATGGTGGTTGTAAAACGTTTGTCTTTTTTATGATGGGTTCGCCAATTTAAAAAAAATATAACATCATTTACATTACAAAAGAAATCGGTGCAAGGAGCTTTGACTGTAATCACCTTACTTCTTTGTGAGGTGGAGCTTTCATGATTTGACTGAATTGCTAAATGACTGTGCTGCGCAATTTGTTAACATAATGTTTGGAAAACCTATTGATCTTATTTGGTTTCTTAAAAATTATTATCATTTGTACTTTTGTTAACAAGAAACTATAAAAACGGCTACTTTAAATTCGACCAAACTGATATGCTGATATACCCTACTAAGGCACATTGCATGCTAAGTTGGAAGAAATTACACTTGTTTTTTCAAAATTCACTTACATACTTGAAAATATGCACAATAACAAATAATGAAAATAAGTTAATTATGACAAATTCATAAGGGCCATGACATTTTGGATTGTCTGCCCTTTTTTCACTTTTTATGAAATTCCCGCCCCATACACCATTGGAGAAGCATGATTCCACTTAAACTTATGCCTAATGTAGCTGCGACATCAGTTATTTTTGTGCAGCAAGTGTTCAAAGTTTGAAAATTTCTCAATATACAAGGGCAGATAACTCAAAAACCTGACCAACGTCGTTGATGATTTTTGCATACAAGCAAGTTCTTAAAGATAAAAGAATGCAATCGCTTATGAACTGGGGTCACAAGAAATGCCAAATTATGCCTTTCTGAAGGAGGTGGGGTGTGTGGTGGGTTGGTGGTGGGTCTTTGGTTTGTAAAGATACGTTTGTATAATCATAACTCATCAATTAGGGATTATGACGCATTGTTCAGTAGACCAAAAGAACATAGATTCTTTGGAAATTCTTTAAACATTATCAGTCCTATTTCGTTTTGAATGATTTTAGTATATGTATGTTTGAAAACTTGTTGCTCATTAACAACAAAGCGTTTGACAATGCTTAATATATCATAAGACAGCACAAAGAATGTAGAACCTGAAAAATTTCACGTTTGTTGCTGACGCAAAGCCATAAACATTAAATATCGTATGAAATTCGTTCATTTTGATAATGTAGAACCTACTGTTTACCTCTTCGACAAAAATGCACTCGGTCAAAGAGGAAGTATTGAAGACCTAAGTGCAGTCCTAGTTTTACAATTGTATTCATATTGATATTAGCAAATAGTTGTATTAACAGTCTTAATCTATGTCCAAGTGTTAAAACTTTGTGACTACCAAACTTTGAAGATCGTTAGTTACAAACTTTAAGACCTGAGTCTAATCCTTTGCTGTGTGCCTGGGCAAGGCACTTTATGCACACTACATGCAGTCCAACCAAAGGATAAAAAATGATGTAATGACCTTCTTATGCACTATGAGCATGTCTTAGGACTTGGCGAAGGCGCCATTTATATATCCACTTCTTATTATTATCAAGTACCATAAACACCCATATTAAATGGCAAAATCTAAGACGTATACATACGTAAATGCTTTTTTTGCACGTTAAGTGCATTTATTGATTAAATGGTATACTCCATACTTAAATTATAATAGTTTCAATTTACTCTATCTATTCAGTCTACTATATCTACTCAATTTATCTAGCGGTTATTTTTATAAACATTCTTAACTTGTGCATTCAACACTTCCGTTTACATGTTGCCATAAATTTCTTATTCATCACACAATAAGTTCCTTTGTTTTCTTTGCCAAACACTTTAGTTTAGACTCTATCAATCTCTTTCCTGACTACTGATATTATCCGTTCGGTTTAACTGTTTGCTAAACTTTGACTATAAAGCAATGTAGGGTTAATGGTCATATATTATAAAGAGAAAGAGATTGACGTCTGATTCACATTAATGAAACCGAGGGTAAAGCATGTACTAATGCAAATTTATTTACATATTTCAAGTAATTAATGAATGAATGGGTGTTTTTTCAAGGATAACTAAGCACTGAGATGGTGGACTATAATACATTCGGCATTACGATTACAAATACTCAAATCAACTCACCCGTGATACAAATGGAATGTCTAAAACGGTCAAAGTGGCAGTATGGTAGATGTTTCTGATAAAAGAAAAGAGATGAATATATGAACTGGAGTAAATGAAATGAAAACAAAGTCAAATGAGTTTACATGATGGCAAAATTTCCTTTAAAAACAAACAAGAACAATTCAGTTTAAATTCATCCTTATCCTACTCCTTGCATATTAATCTTAATTTCAATTCCAAGATATAATAATGAAGAGCATCTCCACTAGCCTGAAGGTTATTCAGAATACAAACCAGATGGACATGAGAAAATCTGAATTCTGTGCAATCTTGAGTTTGTTGACAGAGCAGCTTGCACATCTTCACACCAAATGGACTTAAAGTTGAATTTAAAACTTGACAAGCTATCAAAACAATCAAAACAATTTGTGTCTTATAAGCTGAACATATGGCTTTCGGGACAATTGAAACTGACTTTCTCTCCTGATAACAAATCTTTTTTGTCCGCATTTTTTAGGATTGTGTACATATGGAATTTCTTATTCATAACGACATTCTGTGATTCAATGTCATTGATATACTATTTATAGGTAGTTCAGGACTAATGGGAATCCCCCATGTACGTCATCTCAAGATACACAATAATCTCATGCATGTTGGTGTTCTTAAATGTGGGAGTGTAATACATTTGTGGTATCCACTTAGGTTGAGTGTTTATATCATCTAAATGTCTCCCATAACCTGCTGGATCCAAACTATTCTTAATCTATTAGATAAAGGAAGTGAAAGATAAGAGTTATCTTTTTATATAAATTGTTGTAGTTCACGTCCAATCTTTGTCTTGATAACAACATCACAGCCTAGCAGCACTATCAATGTTATATTTCTATTTTTTTTTGTGTACAAATATAAATGAATAACACATTAACATCATGAAAGTTAGGGGGTCAGCAAACAATATTTCATTCACTAAAATATATTTCATCTTTGTTTCATGTTGTGTACGGAGGGTTGTTTGCAATGTAGGGGAAAGGAGGTTGGAGTGATCTAAATAATAATATGTATGCCTTGCAGCGGTATTTCACGTTTTCAGACATACATGTATATGATATGTATGCTCCTAGGGACTGTTTAATTGAATTTCCCTTATGTGTTTATTATGAAATTTATTTAATTCTCTGTACAGTACATTCATACGAGGAATAACAAGATAAAATAATGTAAATGATAATAACTTTCATTAAACTCTCATTGTAAAAGTTATAATTCCGTGTATTAATATGAACTTCTCACAAGAATTATGACTTATACTAACAAAAAGTGCATTGTACTGATGATATTGCTTTCTTACCTAATTTCTATAATTTAACAATTTCAAGCCTAAATGACGAAACGTCTGTGCAAAAACCAATTTGAAATTGCGACTTATGCACCCCATATGTGTTTGAAGAGACACAAAATCAAAAGCTTCTTCCTGAAGAATGTGAATGTGCATACTTCTTCACCAGGCATTTGCCTGTCAGATACACTCAAATTCTACTCTGTCAGGTTATAGAATTTTGTTTTTGACGACGTTAAAAAATTAGTAGCGTTTCTTTTGGACACTAGTTTATATATGAAGTACGACATACATGTCATTTAATTTATTGTGTAGTTATTTTCTTTGTGTGATAATTGTTTTGTAAGAAACATGTTTTGATTTAAACCTTTAGTTTTACTGAAAATTAAGCTAGCTCGCCAACAATCCAAATTAATATAAAACTAAAATCACATATGAACAATTTCAATGTGACCAATGTCAACAGAGGAGTTTCATTCTCTCACTCTCATTATTTTTTTGCTACCTTTTTTATTCGGCTTGCTCAGCTAATTGCAACTGATCATGGCCTTCATCATCATAACAAATGTACATTCCTTCCAGGAAACTAAATAGCTTTAGCTTCTAAAATGTAGTAATGAATAGTAGGAATTTTTGATTCAAGATTATATATGTCAACTATCATCGTCTGCTACTGAATAATGTAAACATATGTTAGATTCCGCTAGACAATTTAGAAAATATTGTGTTGGTGGGTTACAATGTATCAGCCTCACATGATAGCATAAATATGACCCTAGAGTAATTTCCCTCTGGCCGTCTGATATATCAAGTAATCTGAGCTTGTCTAAAAAACTCTACAGTGTTTTTGGTCACGACTGAATTATTATTTTGGTTGCTTTTATTGATTATTAAATTGCATTGTTTGTGTTTTGAATTAGTTTTTACAAAAATTTGAGCAAGCGCACGACACCTTTCCAAACAATATATGGTCAAAATGTCATATATTTGTCCATTCTATGGTGACTCATATCCCGAAAGGTTAAAATTCTACTTGTAATCAGAACAATTATAATTGTTTTGTTTTTTTACAACTAATAGTATAGTACTGTTAGAAAATTTGAAATCAATGACTTCACAGATTGTTATTTACTCATGGAAAAAGCAAAACTATTGCAACAACAGTTTTGTATTTCTTCAAAGATATTAACATTATGTGACAACAAATGATCCATTCAGAAAAAAGTACCAATACGGAATCGAACCAACGACCTTAACGAGAACTCAGTTTCTTCTACCGTAAATGATAATGCTTTCTTGAAATTTGAATCATGATGATACAACCACTCACTTTCTTCTTCTTATTGTTTTTGGATTAAACAATTTATGTCAAATATCAACATTTATCGCTCCAATCAATCAATAGTTTTCTGTCATAGTGAAATATTTCTGACTAAAATCTTGAATTGTTTCTACAGCTTTAATTTGTCAGTACAATCATGAAGCTTCCCTTTATCATTTTTTATGCAACATTGTCCTAGATTGGCCTCTTTATATATGTACATGTATGAAATTATTTGTTTTAAACATAAGTGATATGTTAATAACATTTAAAATAATATATATATAATATATAAATATATTCAAAAATAACAATCACACAAAATGATTAAAGCCTTATTCTTATTTTTTTAATTCTGATAACAACATGGATACACATATATACTTAAGATAGATACATTAGGTTTTAAAAGGCTTACTAAATGCATTCTTCCTATGTTGTTTGTCAACAACACTTTCATATTCCAAAAAATGTCACAACTGTTTTTTTATTATATACATGTATAATGGATATTCAGAAGTATTCCAAATATTTCTCACCTCCACATTTATGAGATTTAACACAACATGTAATGTATACAGTACTAAGAATCCTAGAAATGCTAACAGCGACTGAATAGCAGTTTATTGCGTTATTTACAAAATGACTACAAGAATAAGCAATTAAGTGTCAACTAAGGTTCATCTATTCAATCATATTTATGTCAAAACATGAGGTGATAAAGACAATCAGTTTTATCCAATTGTTCATGTAAAACTCATATTGTAACGTTTTCAAATTCTTGTATTAAAGATGATAAGACTCATATATGTTGATTTTTTCATCAACCCAGAACATACAGATTTCATAACCTTAACTTATATTAAATATGTTTGATGATATTTGGCCAAAAATGTTGAACAGTTTTTTCATTGCACAAATTTGAAAATACAAAGTTTGTTTTGACTCCTAGCCTTTTTTTAGGTTATGGCTGAATTGTCTCTTGCATACTTCATATATGTACTTTGTTCATGTAGTAATCAGCCCTTAATAAATTGTATCTAAGTACTGTATGTTAGTTATTCAGTTTTTAATAATACAATTAAAACGTTCAGATAATAATGGTTTTAAATGAATGTTTTATTATTACATCAATTATGAACAGTGTAGAAAACATATGTTCAGTAGTTGTATGTGGTATGTGTTTGTTCAGTGTGGCATGTACCTGATCAAAACAGTTATTTTCAGAAAAAAATTGCCTTTCACCTTGTTGGTTCCAACATATCATATAAAATATTTTTTGGCTTTTTTACAAATGTTAATGGCATAAAACAGTGTATAAATTTAGAAATCACACACATTAATCCCAAAATGAAATTAAAAAACAATAACATGTGTATGCCGAAGGCAAATTAACACATCCAGTTCACATGTCTACAAGATATAAAACCTTTCAAATATTGTCAAATCGTAACTGTCATTCTGATTGCTTTAGATAAGTTTCGAAAACTACGTTTGACTGATACACACATTCAATTGTCCCTATTGTCACCATACACCGTTGATTAGCTTTTAAAGGATGCTTTCTTGTAAAAGTCGATACTTCTTGATCGAATGACATTATCTATAAAGTTTGTCATATGTGACCAGGTAAGACTCACCGAGTCGCTCTTTAAGATCTTATTCTTTGCAATTTGATTTTCACCCTTCCTTTTTCTTCCGGGACGTCATGCAGCGACAGTTTTATTGTTTATTTTATAAGAGTAATGTCCATACAGTATCTTTTTCCGGGTTTCGACTGTGTAAGTGGTTTCATAGTGTTACGCCTTAAATCTACTAGGTATATTTCTGGTGTAAACTTCATTAACATGATCAATTTTCCATCAAGGGGGATAAGTTTTTTAACAGAACTTTTCACTTGTTGCAGCTTTAATTTCTTTTGCCATCCAAACGCTAACTTTGACAAAACACGCCCGTTGCTGACATACAGGAATTTTCCATTGTTGCTAACACTCATGGCATCGACAGAGGAATCTCTTTTAATTATGTGTTTACTGCTTCCGTCATATGATACTAATGTGACTAGCTTATTAGCACATACAAACAACCGGTGTCTTGTAGAATCTACAGCAATTCTATAAGCTGTACTTTGAAGTTTTCCTTTCATTACAACATTTTTGTCTTTAGTGACAGCATTTATGCTATGTATTACAAATTTTGAATTTACCTCAATAACGTAAAATACAATCCCTTGATTATCATCAACTGTAAGACCTCCTCTGTAATGACTGATTTGTGTAAGAAATTCTCTTGACTTGAAGGTCAAATTGATTAATTCTAATCGATACAAGTGAGGACTCTTATGCCTCCTAAATTGACTTATACCCACAAGTTTCCTTAAACTCGAGACATATGCAATAGAACAAACATAAATGTTATGTTTTATCTTTTGGTATGAACTTGTTGAACGTGTTTGTGGATCAATGAAGAAAAATGCCTTCTTTTTCTTGGAAATTGAACGCATGACTAAAATCTTCATTTTTGTGAAATCTGTAAAATGACAGAAATGCATAATTTGATTAGAACATTAAAACGTGTAAAACATTTGCAAGTTTATTTAAAAGAATATTACAATATGAGTAATAACACCTTCCCAAAATAATTCAACTTTTTCGTGATTTTTATTTTTTAGTGAACGAGATACAGCTAAGGTCTTCAAGACAAAGTCTTAAAACACGATTTTTGTTAAGTTAATTTTTTTATTGCAGATTAACTGAAATGTCTGAAAATCAAAACGAAAATTTATGGATCTATCAATCAACATTGGTTTACATGGTTTAATTTCATTTTTCATTAGAATTATCCTTACAGTGGAGCACAGAGGTTAGCGTGCAGACCAGGGTTCGAACATGTTGACACTAATATTTTATGACCTGAGTCTCATTCTGTGTTGTGTCATGCTGCTCACTACACTCAGTCCGACAAAAACAGGGTACCTAAACATAAGTTGTACTTCCTACTTACGCAACTAGTGCTTTGTAGCAGCTGTGATAATATAAACATGAAATGTGCAGCGCTTTGCATCATTCCTGAGGACCTGATGAAGGCACCATGTAGTTATCAACTTCTTCTTCTTAGTATTAAGTAAACCAATCGTGAATGGTAGAACTTTAGACGTATAAATGCCATTTTTGTATGCTAACTGCATTTATTCAACAAATGATATACTTCACAATTTAGTTGATGTAGTAAATTCAATTTACTTCAATCTTCCCATTCACAAAACAATCTAACATATCTAGTGGTTATGTTCATTAACATCCACAATTTCTGCATTCAAAACTTCCGTAAATTTCTTGCCACCAACAAATTTTACTTCTCACATTATAAGGTCATCTGTTCACTATTCACTCATTTTAACTATTGTTATTTTCATGCACTGTTTGACAATAAAGCAATGTAGGATTAATGATGTCATAACATATGCTACACATTTAAAATGCTCTTTGGTGTCATCTTAAATAGATAGTATGACCTGTGGAGATCTCATTTTCATAAAGTGCCCAATATTTGTATCACATTAATGAAACCAAAGAAAGCAACTAATGGAAATCTTTTAAGTAATAATTGAAAAATGAATGACGAGTGAATGTATCTCAAGGATAACTAAGCACTTAGATGATTTAGTATGATTTGGTAAATGATCAAAAATACTCAAACCAACTCACCCTTGATACAAATAGAATGTCCATGCCGGCCAAGAACAAGTCTGCTTTGACTTGGGCAAAGCGGTAGATGTTTCTGATAAAAGAAAAGAGATGAATTTATGAACTACAGTAAATGAAATAAACTTGTCAAATGATGGCAAAACTTCAATTTCAATTTTAATACATTTTCAGCACATCATTACCCTTGAGACGCTGTATAGAAAAACATCTCCACTAGCCTCGGAGTCCTTCAGAATGCAAACCAGATGGACGTGAGAAAATCTAAACTCTGTGCAGTCTTGAGTTTGTTGACATAGTAGCTTGCACATCTTCACGCCAAATGGACTTAAGGTTGAATTCAAACCTTGACAAGCTATAAAAACAATAAAAACAATTTGTAAATTCATAGTTCTTGTAGAGTGATGTCTTATGAGCTGGAAATATGAACTGTTAAATAGATACTTCATACTTACAGGACAAGTAAAGCTGACCTTATCTCCTAATAACAAATCTTTGTCTGCATTAATAAGATTGTGAACATTATGGAATTTCTTAATCGTAATTGCATTCTGAGGTTCACGTTCATTGATTAGGTATTTATAGATAGTTCGGGGAACTAATGAGAATCTCTCGTCATCTAAAGATACGCAATAATCTCTTGTGGGCCCACGTCATATTTTTATGGTATCAACTTTGAATGAATGTTTTATAACATTAAAATGTCTCCCATAACCTGCTGGACCCAACCCATTCTGAATCTCTTGTTTAAAAGCAAAATTGGTAAGCCGGCAAAATATCATTTATTTCACGGAAATGTATTTCATGTTTCATGGCGACATATGTTGTTGTGTATAGATTGCTTTTTGCGTCGTAGGGGTGCAAGGGTTTGAATACTAATGATCTGGATAATAAATTGTAAATTACATGTATAATATAATATTTCACCTTCTCGTTTCTGAAAGATTTCACTAGCCACCAACCAGCTGATAGAAGTACTAGAGTAAGTGAAAGAAGTCACAGTCCATGAAGGGGATATGAGTATGAAATAAGTACGTTAAAGGCAATTGAATGAGATAAACGTCACTATTGGTATTTTACCATAACATATTAAAGAATGTGAATGCAGTCAATCATCTTTCAAAATCTGTAACGAATAACAAACTCTGAATGACATAAGTTAAAAATCAAGATTAAAAGGTTGGATTCGAACATACTTACTTAAAGAGATCTTTGATTTAGGGTCATATGACAAGTCAGGTATAACTTTAATATTCAAAACGATTAATGAATTTCAATGAGCAATTAATGGAAATAATATGAATTTATCATGATTTTGAAAGCATTCATAACTGATGTTTTGCTACACAGCAGCTACCAAACCATTTGGTAAGTGATAAAAGAATTTTTTTTATGTTTTGTTGATCATAAAAAGTAAAGTAATGATATGAGTAGTATACATAATATTTCAACTATTGTTGCATACACATTTTTTAATATGTCCTTTAATCCCCTCATATTTTTGCAAATACAGATTGCCAGTAGATACTGCAAAAATCTCTTAAGACATTACATTAAGAAGTAATGTAGAATGTAATGTACCTACTAAGATGTAAGCCTGAGATAAAATCCTTAACATAATTCGCTATAAAATCGGCAAGATCTATGAATACCACTGTAGCAACATAAGGTCATAATAAAAATAATAATGATAAAAAAAAAAATTCTTTTTAAAGGGATATATCCATTCTATAAGGGACACGTCATTATGATCCATATATGAATATTTCACATTTTTCATATTCAGTAAAGGCATTCTTATCAAGATATGATCCATTTGCTATACTCCTCTAAGCATATAAATCATACCAGACTCGGTAATACCAGCCGTCACATTTTCCTTTGACCCAACAAATCAATTTCGGAAAAACTCGGAAAACTCCGAAAACATATTCCAGTAAATAACGACATCTGAGCAAATTTGAAAACATATATCAAGTTATGTCATAAATGTGGATTACTGACAGATAAACTCCTAATAAGTTCGTCAATGTATGAATGTCTTTCAAATTTCAGTGCATTATGCAATAACTCTTTGAAAAAACCCTTTCAAAGTTTCAAGTTTCAGAATGCTTTTAAACCATCAAAGCAGTTCCTTGAGTGTAAGAATCAAATGACAAATGATATTTCTAATAATATCTCTAGTCATTTGACGACCGTGACAATAAATGTTAAGAAAGTGTTAACATCATTCCACCTTGTCACCTTAATAATGAGACGTCAGTCCTGAGAGATCAATTTGCATCTTGTTATTCTCTTAATGACTCCCCTTTCGATTTCAGTTCATGTATAATCATCACTTGGGGGAATCTACATTCCTTTAACATATTTGGAAGACCCTATATTTGGATAGGAGAAAATTGCAAACCTCTTAATTCACCATAAAAAAGTTATGAATGTCTCATATTTTCATCGTTTAACATTTACATCATATTTCTTAAATGTATGAAGAAAAAAATGTTTTTAACAACATCAATCTATCTTCTTGTCACTATTTTACTACATTTTGAGCTTTGTATCTATTCACAGTTTAGGTCACACAAAAAAACTGCCTTGAAAATAGTTTACAATATATCATATAAAAATATATGTATAGATGTTCAGGGAATTTAGCGAAACGTTTTAAATAACCAATGTATGTATGTTTGTATGTGAATGTATGTATGTGAATGTATGTATGTGAATGTATGTATGGGAATGTATGTATGTGAATGTATGTATGTGAATGTATGTATGTGAATGTATCTATGTGAATGTATCTATGTGAATGTATCTATGTGAATGTATGTATGTGAATGTATAGATTATATGAGGCATCAACTAAAACAGTATCTGTCAGTTAGAATCATAAGTGAACAAGTGAACATAATAAAACGATTTACATGCATTACTGTACCTCTACATGTAAAATTGCTCGAATGTTGACATTTAGTGTAAAGAGAATAAGACGTTGTCATATTGAGAGAAAAGGCGTTGTATTTTGCGTTTTGCACTTGGGATATTACAAGTAACTAAAAATAGAGCCATTGGCTCTGTAGCTCATCAGGCTTCTTCATCAATTATGCTGTAGAGTGTGGCCAATGTGATTCCCCCTTTGTAGAGGCCACAGGGTCACCAATCATAAAATTAAGTATATAGGCGACAAGTTTCAGTTTTCTAGGCCTTATACTTCAGGAGAAGAAGCTAAAAATAGATTTGAAGGAAGTTCCTGTAGCCTTTATTAGGGACCACAGGGCCACCAAAGCTACAATTTATAATCCTCACTAGCCAAGGAGTCTCTACACAAAGTTTCAGCTTTCTAGGCCTTATGGTTCTCAAGAAGAAGATGAAAATAGGTTTTTAGGGTGTGGCCCCTGTAGCCCTTATTAGGGGTCACAGGGCCACCAAAGCTACAATTTATAATCCTCACTAGCCAAGGAGTCTGTACACAAAGTTTCAGCTTTCTAGGACTTATGCTTCTGGAGAAGAAGATGAAAATAGGTTTTTAGGGTGTGGCCCCTGTGGCCCTTATTAGGGGTCACAGGGCCACCAAATCTACAATTTATAATCCTCACTAGCCAAGGAGTCTGTACACAAAGTTTCAGCTTTCTAGGCCTTATGGTTCTGGAGAAGAAGTCAAAATTCCACAAAGTTTACGGACGGACGGACGGACGGACGCCGGACACCATGCCATGCCATAAGCCCATCGGGCCTTACAGGCCAGATGAGCTAAAAACTAATACACCCAATTTAAGTTGTTTTCTATAACATTAAGACCTAAATGGAAACATCGACATGCATCAACAGCCTCAAACTGGTTTATGTTTGAAAACTGAGTGAAATTTGACATGAGGCGGGAAGCTGGTTCACCCTATGCAGCGGTTTTGAATATGAAAAATGAATCCTATTGAAATGACAACTATCCCCAAATATTGATATTCCTTCCCGCTACTTGATAAAGTATTCATGTTGATAAAAGAAGATCACTTACTGTATTTTCGCAGCCGATTTTGTGTCCGAATCGGCCTCCATATTGGATTTTGGAGAGAGAAAAGAAGTTGTCGCAAAGAGAAAAGGTTGATTACTCAGAGAAATGGATGATTGATTACCCCTTGTGAATAAGACAGATTATAGAAAAGACAAATAAAAAGACAGCTGGAAACATATACTTTGACTGTTGCATTAACTTTCTAGCGTTCTTAAACAACATTCTCAACTAATGGGCACATATCTTATTAACACATTTTCTCAAGATTTAATTTATATAATGAATTATGACATTTAGTTAGTATCAAAACTTAACAACAGATGATGACAATCATAGATGGGCTCTTTAATGGCAAATGTTACCAAAGTTTAAGTGAGGACAGAAACCTTCAGAGAATGTTAGGAATGGCAGTGTTTCGTGATTAACATCTGTCAACTGGACAGGACAGGAAACTACCAGTCGAGGAAAATTCTTGATTGAATTAAATAAGGAGAACCGAATAGTTAAGTACCACATTTTACATTTATGAGGAGTAACTGATGATATTAACCACACTGAAGTCAACTGCTGCAGTTTGGGCGAAGCTCAATGCATGGCATAGCCATAATCGTAACAGACTGTCTTTGAAGAAGTGAATTCGACATGAATAATAGACAACGCACCTGGTGAATGTTAAACTCACAATTTGGCATCGAACGCGCCGTGTTCATACGTTTCCTTTCTGCACTTCCTCCCACAAGAGTTCAATAGGATTGACATCTTGAATACTATTTTTTCAAATTTAAACATATTTTATTCACGTAAGCAACAAAATAAGTGGGAATTAGTTGTCCAACCTATTAGGGCCTCTTCATAGTATTTACAATTCACATTTACATTATGAATGCAATCAGATATAAAGTATGTCATATACAAGATACACATATATGAGGATTGTTATGATTGTAGTTAGTCCTATTGTTGCTATAATATATACACATACATGTTGAAACATAACTTCGTTTTCACAAGATCCTAGCCTAAATGTTTTCTAAATAAATCATAATTAATTGTCCGTATGTCTAAGTTTAGTGTGTAAAATATTATGGTGCAACTTCTGATATTTTATTAAGGTGACTATCAGAATGAGGGATAGAAGATTTTTTCCCCTAATTGTTAGATGATAGAACGAAAGAACTGAAAGTTTTCTAAGATTATAGTTTTTATTATCCCAACTTTTTGAGGCAATATTTCAAAAAGATAATAAAAAAGTATATAAAACTTTCTTTTACATCTTTGTTCTTCTTAAGATTCCCAATCAGTTTCATAATATATAATTATACCCCCGCTACGACGTAGTCTGGGGTATATAGCGCTCAGCGTGTCCTTCAGTCCGTGCGTCCGTGTGTCAGTCCGAAATCGTTTACCACTTACAAACTTCAAATTTGGTATGGCAGTAGCCTATATGATGCTGTTGTGCCTTTTGGGGGTTTCATCTCAATGGTTCAAATAATTTTTGAAATTTGACCAAAAACCATCCGATTTCTGGATTTTGTCTCGTTTCCGGAGCATAATTAGAAAACTATACCACTTGGAAACTTCAAATTTGGTATGGCAGTAGCCTATATGATGTTGTTGTGCCTTTTAGGGGTTTCACATCCAACGTTCAACTAATTTTTGAAATTTTGACCAAAAACGGTCAGATATTCGGACTTTGTGTCGTTTCCGGATCATAATTTAAAAACTATATCACTTGGAATTTTCAAACTTGGTATGGCAGTAACCTATAAGATGCTGTGGTGCCTTTTTGGGGTTTCATCTCAATGGTTCAAATAATTTTTGAAATTTGACCAAAAACCATCCGATTTCAGGACTTTGTCGCGTTTCCGGAGCATAATTAAAAAACTATACCACTTGGAAACTTCAAATTTGATATGGCAGTAGCCTATATGATGTTGTTGTGCCTTTTAGGGGTTACGCTTCCAACGTTCAAATTATTTTTGAAATTTTGACCAAAAACGGTCAGATTTTCAGACTTTGTGTCGTTTCCGGATCCTAATTTAAAAACTATATCACTTGGAATTTTCAAACTTGGTATGGCAGTAACCTATAAGATGCTGTGGTGCCTTTTTGGGGTTTCATCTCAATGGATCAAATAATTTTTGAAATTTGACCAAATACCATCCGATTTCAGGAATTTGTCGCGATTCCGGAGCATAATTAAAAAACTGTACCACTTGGAAACTTCAAATTTGATATGGCAGTAGCCTATATGATGTTGTTGTGCCTTTTAGGGGTTACACTTCCAACGTTCAAATTATTTTTGAAATTTTGACCAAAAACGGTCAGATTTTCAGACTTTGTGTCGTTTCCGGATCCTAATTTAAAAACTATATCACTTGGAATTTTCAAACTTGGGATGGCAGTAACCTATGTGATGCTGTTGTGCCTTTTAGGTGTTTTAATTCCAAAGTTCAAATAAGTTTTGAAATTTTGAACCAAAACAGTCCGAAAACAGTAGGTTGAGGATCAAGCTTGTAAATATATTTCCTAATGACAAACACATACCGTATAAACATTGTAAATGTGACTGTTTTGTCTTCAAGTTATCTTTTGGGAAGTAACCAAAAGAAAGGGATTGTGACTTATTGTGATACTCATATGGACACTGTATGAACATGAACATGACTGATGTTGTTACCAGTGCAAAGAATACATGTATTGGAATGTTGATACCACTGCAAAGAATACATATATTGGAATATAAATTGACCTACCGGTACATGGAACTGAATGGAAGGTGAGAGTTTGTTGAAAAACATTTATTATCATAGTTATACCAGTTCACACCTATTCAGACAAATTACATTTTAATGTTATTTTCTATATCATGTGATGGAAAAATACGGTAACAATCCTAGGACTTACAAGAACATATGACTTTTCACTATTTTCGTCAAAGAAAGGCGGTCAAACTACAGACGGGGTATGTGAGCTGCGCTCACTTTTGCTTTGTTCTTCTAGGAGTCCTATTACTTTTCTTGCAGCTTTTGATGTTTTTCTTGTTCTTCTGTGCATCCATCAGATCCTTGACATGCATTTTAATTATGTAGCGTTATATACACCTTATAAACATTTAAATCATAATTAAAAAATTTCTAATTAAAGGATACTTTTATTTCCTTAGGGAACTAATCGTTCTAGGAGCTACTTTCAATATGTTGCGGATATGAAAAGATCATTTGCCATCTAAAATAAATATTTGTCAAAGATGCTTGTAAATTTCAACTTATCTCTCAATTTATTGTCACACCAATATTTCCATATTGTTGATTTCCCTTTTAAGCGTGAATAGTAAAGACTCTGATTTGTCAGGGTAATATGTGATAAGCCAAACTTTTGTTTGTTCATTTCAGTTTCCAATATTTCACGCTCATTGAATTTTAAACCAAGTGAGGTGTCATCAGCAAACAATCTTGTCTTGTGATGACAGTCTTGTCATGCAATCAAATTCATCAGTAACATCATTCACATAAACAATGAAAAGAAAACGGTCAAGAACTGCCCTCTGTGGAACACTGCCTTCTAATGTTAAAAGCTTGAATGACCCTCCATTCACAAAAAACTGTTGACTTCTACTACTTATATAGCTCGCCAACCACTCTAACAATTTGTCTTTTATAGATAAGGTTATAATTTCAACAAAATACCTTTGTGCCATACTCTGTCAATACATCACAAAAGCAATACAATTGTTTTCTATCCAAGTACATATTTGATGATATATTTCTATTGATCAATTGATGGACAATAGATTTAACTTCATGAAAACGAGATTGATATATGTACAACAGTTTATTACAAGAAAAAGTTATGTAAATGTATAAAGCAAGTAGGAATAGCAAACTGTGGCATACTGAAGATCGGAGATAGACTGAAAGTATTTATCTAATTCTTAGGTTTGTGAATATTTGTAAACATTCTTCTGAATAAAAATTAGAGATGACATAATCAAGATTGGAAAAGAATGACTCTTTTGCATAATAGTTCATAATAGTTCATGTTATTTGTAAAACCAAAGGTCAACCATCCAAGGACAGAATATCAGAAGCGTATTGATAATGTCAACCTTTATCCTTTAAATTTCCTTTCCCATCAAGTTTGTCACAGAAGATGTTAAAGAGATGTAGTTTTTAAGGGTCGCATAATTGGACTGCCAATCAACCCGAATCCATCTGATTTGGTCTACTGGCATTTGAACGGTAGATCTGGATCTGTATGAGCCTCTCCTTCTGCCAACAAATTTACTTGATAGTCTCATGTTAGACAGAGATATTCTTCACTTTGTCTGATTTGGTTAAATATAAAACATCAAAAATAAAGTTTTTATCGTTAACAAGGAACTTTACATCCTCCCCAGATAGCGTGCATAGAACCCATTAAGATTCTTAAACAGAAATACCTTGTACATTTTCATATCATCATGATTGATTATTTAGTGGTGGGGGGAATGTAAGAACATTTGAAGGGCTTTAGTTGATATTTTTGGTAATGATTAAATTACATATAAAAGTATTAATAACTAACATGATGAATTTTTTGTGTAATATACATGTATGTAAATAAAATTTGTCATTTGCTGATACTTTACTAAATGGTGAACATTCATAAAAAGAATATCTGACAGAGACAAACATCATGATTGACATCTATCTGTAAATGTTGTTGTAATGACATTGTTCTTGTACAGAAAATCATCATAGCTATAACATATCTATATGTTTGTTCTTTCGGATTTAAACCCAAACACAAAATTTATCAATCGACTTTCAGGACCTAACATTTGTACACAAAATTACAACTAATAGTTTTCACTGGAAGACCATGGGTATTTCTGACACATGCCTTCTCTTATAAATACTGTTATTGCTCATTTAGAAAAATCAATAACATTGATTTACTTTCTCAAGCGAATGAACTGATTGCTAAAGTCCCTTAAATCACATGCGTGCATTGAGATCAACACCTTGAATGAGTATAAGACTGCCTTCAGGAAACTGTTCTATAACTCAAGAATCAAGCTTACTAGTGAAGACGATCACATTGATTTTAGATGAAGAGGACTTTCTCGTTAAGCTTCTGGTTTCCTTATAACGTTCTCTTTCTATTGATGGGAAGTGACAGGTAAAGATGTCTTAATTTCCTTACAGGGCCATCAAAATGTCACAGTAACTCTGTAGGATCTCCTTGTCATGGCCCTACAGAGAGAGGAGAGCAGGCCATTTGAATTCAGACCACCTGCTGAATTTCGGAACTGTTTTAATTTAGCAAAATGAAACAAGTACACATCAAGCAGTTTATTCATTGTCTCTTTCATTATATGTCATCTCGAGAAACTGTTTTGTCATCACAATCGTTATCAAAAGGTTTTATGGTTTACCCTCATCCATTCATCGATCTAGTCTTCCATCTTGAATTAAAATAAACACCGAGAGTATCGTTATCTTGGCTCTCAGTTATATTTGTATTCCTTGTAACATGAGCCATATCTTTTCAACCTGATCAAAGATCATTTAATTTTACATAAGTGATTTCTGTGCATCTCAAGGTTAATTAACAGCATCTGCACAGTTTCTCATAAAATTGTTTGATGCATTTCATAGACTCAATGTCGGAACATTTAGGAACATCCTGAATCTTCATTTGTATCAAATAGATTTTCTGTGACCTTTTGACAAATTGTTTTTGACTTTTTTTAATTTTAGTTCAAAATGGAGAATGTTAGTTTGCTTAGAACCCACTTAGTTAGTTGGTAAGTTACTGGTTAAGAATTGTCTGACAACCAAGTCAGGACACTCTCAATGAAGTAATGTTACAGAATGGAGTTTACACCATCACAACAACTTTTTGAACCTTTATATTTAGTGAACACTAAAAAGTATTTAAAATTATGCAATGAAGAACGATGATAACTTTGCCATGTGTTGTATATGAAATAATTACATTGACTTCGTGAATATCTGTGATAACGTTCTTGCTTATCGCTCGATTGTTATTAGGATATTCACTCACACAGAGTTCATTGTTTCGAACATATGACACATTCCAACCACAGTATGTAATTACGAATATAGTTGGACATGCATGCGTTTTCCTTAATCTCTTTTCTTCAATTCTTATTTAGACAAAGGGAATTAATAAATTAATTAATAAATTCGTAGTTACTTGATTGATAATTTTTTTATTCTTATCGTATTATTTTATTCTCTGACCAGGTTAAATGACCAACCTCTATATTGCTGCATCTGTAAGATTTATCAGAGGTGAGCTGAACATTTAATTCCAAATACTTCCACTCGATATTATAATGGTCAGTCAAAGCCAGACTTAATCATCAGACAACCCTATTCAGCGCGTATCTCCCAATGTTTAATTTTTTTAATTATTATTTAATATCAATGCAATGCTGTTCAACTAGTGGAGCATTTCATAGAGTTGTCATTTTCTAATAATGCTGTTATTTTATATACGTGACATTTTGGGTAAACTTAGTATAAATATCATGTTTTTGTGAACTCTTAAAGAGATGCTGATCCAAAGAAATCGATTTTTTCCCTTATAGCTTCTTAATGTACATCATTTCCATTCCTGTTTATGTTTATGTTATCACTTAAGTAAATTTAGACTCATTCAACAAGCTCGTAAAACTGAAACTAAAAATAGCTTGCTCATACCCTATTGACATTTATCCTGTGACAAAATAATTATCTTTTTATGTATTTATATTCAAAACTTATTTCCCTCTCACATGCCACAATGATGTGTTCTTACACAACACTTACAATGCTAATGACACTTGTTATATTGGTGTGATATTTCAAGGGGTGTAATTGAGGGCAAAATAATACATTCGCCATAAAAAATACAGAGGCCTGCTTTTCTTTTTTGTATAGGATAAAATAACTTTAACAGCCACTTTGTATCAATATTTGTTGTAAACAGTTGTCCCTTAAATTGTGGATTATAGTGACGACTTTTTATGTTTTATATAGTGTATATTGTCAAAATAATAAATACGAACATCAGTTATACAAGCATAACACAAGTATTATGGTAGGGAGTTATTGTTTTATTTCATAATCAATAGAAAAGAATAAAATAATAAAATCATATATACAAACGGATCACTTGGACAATGACTTTGATATTGCAGACAATCATTTTATCATTTGATTTAAAATTTCGTTTTTACTGAAAGTCAAGCTAGCTCTCGCAACCTTGCAAAACAACGAAATTGGAGATTCACAGGCAAATCTACTGTTTTGAAAGAAACAATGTCACGGAGGCTATCCGCTCAGCTAAATCAAAGTATTGTCTGAGCAAGATCACCGAATCTGCCAGCACGTCCAGTGTACTTTATGACTTTCTCTTTTCCTTACTGGGCAGGACTAAGGAAAGTGTACTCCCTAAGTCAAATGATTCTGTGGCTTTGGCAAGTATTTTCAGTAGCTATTTTGTTGACAAAATAGCAAAGATTAGAGCAGTTCTAGATTCTCAGTCATGTGTTTCACTTGTACCATCAAAGCAATTTCAAGGCATATATATTTCCTCCTTGGACTTATACACAGAGGCTGAAGTTCTGCAGATCATAAAAACATCCAAACCTACAACTTGTGCATTGGATCCTCTTCCCACCAAGTTGATTTGGTTTAAACATATTTTATTCACTGAGTGTGATGGGATTGGCAAACAAGCACATCAGCGCTTATGTTAATGCCGCTCCCCAAGTTGATTTTGGACTATCTTGACATTCTCCTGCCTGTGATTACCAAACTTGTTAATCTCAGTCTGTTTACTGGTAGTGTACCGATTGCTTTCAAGGAAGCAGTTGTTAAGCCCTCATTGAAGAAATCAAACCTGGACAGTGCATCTGTGGAGAATTATAGGCCAGTGTCTAATCTTCCATTTTTGTCTAAGATTCTCGAGAAGGCTGTAAAACGAAGATTGTCTGCCCATCTTCTGCACAATGACCTCTTTGACAAGTACCAGTCTGCCTACAGAGGTTCCCACAGTACGGAAACTGCCCTACTACGCATCGTGAATGACCTTCAGAAAGCTGCAGATACAGGCCAGGTTGGTCTCCTTGTACTACTGGACTTATCTGCGGCGTTTGATACCATCGACCACGCCACGTTGATACGCCAACTTGAATACCAGTTTATAGTCACAGAAGTCGCCCTGGCATGGTTCAAATCATATCTCACTGAAAGGTGTCAAACAGTACAAATCTCCAAAGTATCTTCTGAAAAGGTATTTCTACCCTTTGAGTACCCCAGGGTTCCGTAAAAGCACATCAGCGCTTATGTTAATGCCGCTCCCCAAGTTGATTTTGGACTATCTTGACATTCTCCTGCCTGTGATTACCAAACTTGTTAATCTCAGTCTGTTTACTGGTAGTGTACCGATTGCTTTCAAGGAAGCAGTTGTTAAGCCCTCATTGAAGAAATCAAACCTGGACAGTGCATCTGTGGAGAATTATAGGCCAGTGTCTAATCTTCCATTTTTGTCTAAGATTCTCGAGAAGGCTGTAAAACGAAGATTGTCTGCCCATCTTCTGCACAATGACCTCTTTGACAAGTACCAGTCTGCCTACAGAGGTTCCCACAGTACGGAAACTGCCCTACTACGCATCGTGAATGACCTTCAGAAAGCTGCAGATACAGGCCAGGTTGGTATCCTTGTACTACTGGACTTATCTGCGGCGTTTGATACCATCGACCACGCCAACTTGAATACCAGTTTGGAGTCACAGAAGTCGCCCTGGCATGGTTCAAATCATATCTCACTGAAAGGTGTCAAACAGTACAGATCTCCAAAGTATCTTCTGAAAAGGTATTTCTACCCTTTGGTGTACCCCAGGGTTCCGTACTTGGACCACTATTGTTCACTCTGTACATCAAGGCCCTAGGAGATTCTATCGAGGCGCAAGGTGTCAATCATCATGGCTACGCAGATGACATGCAACTCCAGAGAACATTCCGAATTGAAGACTCCAACACTGCCATTTCCCAACTTGAGGACTGTACTGGCAACATCAAAACATGGCTGACCATGAACAAACTCAAGATGAATGATGCAAAAACTGAAGCAATCATTGTTGGACCAAAACGGAAGACAGTTTCTCTTGAAGGTGAAACGATTTCCATTGGAGATGCAGATATACCATTCTCCTCCACGGTAAAAAATCTAGGCGTGCTGATTGACTCTGAAATGCAAATGGAAAACCAGGTTACCAACACATGTAAGGTCTGCTACCACCATCTCCGTAACATTGGTCATATTCGACACATGTTATCTAAGGACGCTACAGCCATCCTTGTGCGTTCCTTAGTCCAATCACGGTTGGACTACTGCAATAGTCTCTACTACGGCACGACGGAGAAGCTCCTCACAAAACTTCAGAAGGTCCAGAACACAGGTGCAAGGATCATCAGCAGAACGAAAAAGCACGCCCACATCACGACTGTTTTGAAGTCCTTGCACTGGTTGCCAGTGCGAGCAAGAGTGGACTTTAAAATCCTCAAACTCACTTATCAGTGTTACCATGAAACTGCTCCACTCTACCTCAGTGAGACAATATCTAAGCACATTCCTGCGAGAACACTGCGATCAGCACATCTTGACCTTCTGGAGCTACCGAAATGTCACCTGAAGTCCTTTGGCTACCGCTCTTTCAGCTATGCTGCTCCATTTCTCTGGAACTCTCTTCCTCATGAAATCAGACTTTCTCCAACTCTTGACAACTTCAAATCTCACTTAAAAACATACCTCTTCAAAAAATACTACCACTGCTAGATTCCCATTCCCACTTTTGTAAATAATGTACATACTTTCATATTGCGCTTAGAGCAGACACTAAGTGCCTGGAGCATTTAGCGCTATATAAATCCACTCATTAGGTCTTCAGACGAAAGTCTGGAAGACCTACTGTTATTACCGGGATTATTCTTTCTTTTATTATTATTTGCAGAATTTATTGACAGCTCTAGCGCATTAACGACTGTAGCTACTTGCATGAAACCTACAGCACTGATAGCCCCTGAACTGAAATTGATACAGATGAAAAAAAATCCGACCTATCTACTTCCGTTTCCGGTATACAGCCATTTCAAATTCGAAAATTTAACATGGGAAATTTTTTCAAAATGCACTTAGAGACTTGAAATCTCACATGAAGATGAGCATCGACCTGCAGAACAAAAAAGTCAATCATGAAGAATCTCTAAGTCACTTGACTTGGCCGCCATCTTGCTTTTAGTGCATTTTTTACCATTTCGGACCTCTACCACCTTTGAAAATCTTCTCCTCTGAAGATACTTGCACTAGAGAGCTGAAATTTACACATAATGTAGATGAAGCATTGTAGTTTTCAATTTGCTCATTTCAGAGTCCTTTCCAAAATACTTAGGTCACTGTGACCTTTCAAAGTTGACCGAAAACGAAAAATTGCAAACTTCAAGGGCTCATAGCTCAAAAACCTAGCCGTAGAATTTCATGATTTTTGCATGGGACCTAGACATGAATAAGGTCTACAAGAATCAAGAATAAAATAGATCGCGAACAGTCATTTCCGGTTTTTACAGGGCTTCAAATATTGAAATTTCGGATTCGGAAAATTTTAACATGGGCAAAATTTTCAAAATGCACTTAGAGACTTGAAATTTCACATGAAGATGCGCATTGACCTGAGGAACAAAAAAGGCAATCATGACGACTTCGTAGGTCACGTGGTTTAGGCGCCATTTTGAATTTACTGTACGACCTTGCACATTTTGACCGGAAATAGACTTCCAGAGACATGCAGATTGCACTTAGAGATTTGAAATTTCACATGAAGATGCGCATTGACGTGCTGAAGAAAAAAGTCAATAAGGAAAAATCTCTAGGTCACGTGACTTGGCCGCCATCTTGCTTTTAGTGCATTTTTTACCATTTCGGACCCCTACCGCCTTTGAAAATCTTCTCCTTTGAAGATACTTGCACTAGAGAGCTGAAATGTTTATGTAGCAGAAGGATAGTTCTCTATAGTTTGCTCAAATCAAAGTCCTAACCCTAATACTTAGGTCACTGTGACCTTTCAAATTTGATCAAAAACAAAAAAGAATTTACTGTACGACCTTGCACATTTTGACCGGAAATGGACTTCCAGAGACATGCAGATTGCTCAAGACGATGCATAACGACATTCCAGCATTGTGATACATTGAAATGAACCTTACGAATTGAACAGCGGTCTGAAGACCGTCAGAGTTGCCTGGGCAACCCTAGTTATTATTATTATTATATAGTAAGATCACATATATAATTGGACTAATGTCCTCAAAAGTGTTCAATTATTTTACTCCCATGTGTTTTAATGTTTTCTATCAAGTTTTGTTACACAGTTAATTCAGATCTAGATGATCACATTGTCTTCATCATCTGTAAGTATGCCAAACAGAACGAATCTATCTGACATTCTTTCTGATAACTGAATTGCTTTAGCTTCAATAATGTAGAGATGGACTGTAGGGTATTTTAAATTCGAGAGTACATATGTCTACTATCACTGTTTGATACTTAATTGTGTAAATTACGGTTAGATTCCTTTAGATACATTGATAAGTATTTATTCTTTTATGAAGGTTGATTAGTCCATGTCTGTGTAATAGGAAAAGAAATATGTAATCTCGAAACAAAACAAAGATATAACAATATAATGAGAAATGACAATCAAAACTGCTTATGAACAGACACAGTTCTTGATATGGATAACATTCATTCTTAAAAATGTAGTAGACAATTATTATTTCTTTAAGGATTTTTTAAAGAAATACAAATAGGACATACTGTTATTACTGTCATTATAAAAGCATTGTTATTTTCTAAAGTTGAACGTCAGCTCATCACCCAGAAGGCGGATGTACAAAATGTACATGTACATGTATCAACCTCATATGATAGCAAAACTATGACGCTATATCAGTTATATCAGTCTTGCTTCAGATTCAAAGTTCAAAGTTATCCAGGCTTGCCCAAATAAAATCTACAGTGTTTTGGGCTCATGCTGTTATATACATTTGGGTGTTTCCCAATAAATAAAGTTTGTGTCTGAAATTAGTTTTTACTGATTTGTAAGCTAGCCCATTACACCTTCTCAAACAATACTTAGTCAAAATCACATAAGTTTAATTCTATTGCGACTAATTTCCACAAAAGGGTTTTGTGTTATAAAGTATACCTTTTCTTTCATCACAACATTTTCATGTCTAGTGACAACATTGATGCTATTTATTAAAAAAAATCCATTTACCTTAGTAATATAAAACCCAAGCTGGGTTGATAAGTGTAAGATATTCTGATAGGTCAAACTCATTAATTCTAATCGATATAAGCGAGGACTCCAAAATGTACGTATAGCCACAAGTTTGCTAATACTTGAGAGATATGCAATAGAACAAACATAACTGTTATTGATCTCTTGGTATGAACTTGTTGAACCTGTTTGTGGATCAATGAAGAAAAATGCCTTCTTTTTCTTGGAAATTGAATGCATAACTAAAATCTTCATTTTTGGGATATCTGTAAAATGACAGAAACACATAATTTGAATATAACATTTGCAAGTTGATTTAAAGGAATATGAGAATAGCACACATTCCCCAAATAATTAAAATCAATGGATTGATTATGGTGGTTGTAAAACGTTTGTCATTTTTATGATGGGTTCGCCAATTTGCTAAAAATATAACATCGTTTACATTACAAAATAAATCGATGCAAGGAGGTTTGACTATAATCACATTACTTCTTTGTGAGGTGGAGCTTTTATGATTTGACTGAATTGCTAAATGCGTGTGCTGCGCAATTTGTTAACATAAAGTCTGAAAGGGCGATTTATCTTATTTGGTTTCTTAAAATTTATTATCATTTGTACTATTGTTAACAAGAAACAGTAAAAACGACTGCTTTAAATTCGACCAAACTGATATGCTGATATACCCTACTAAGGCACACAGCATGCGAAGTTGGAAGAAATTACACATGTTTTCTTTTCAAAATTCACTTATATAATTGAAATTGTTTTGAAAATATGAACAATAACAAACAATGCAAAAAAGAAAAATGATGAAAAATTCGTAGGTCGTAGATGTAGGTGCCATTTTGAATTGTTTGCCCCAATTTTTCACTTTTATCATATTCCAGCCCCATTCAAAATTGGAGAAGAATGATTCGACTTATAGTTTCACTAGAGGGCTGAAATTTATGCATAATGTAGCTGTGACATCAGCCTATACATACATGTATGTAGCAAGTGTTGTTTGAATTTGCAAACTCAAAATACTTTTTGTGCAGCAAGTCTTCAAAGTTTACACATTTCCTAAAATACAAGGGCAGATACTGTAGCTCAAAAACCTGACCGAAGATGTTGATGATGTTTGCATACAAGCTAGTTCTTAAATATATAAGAATGCAATCGCTCACACAATGGGGTCACAAGTAATGTCAAATTATGCCTTTCAATTAAAGATCATAACATATTGTTCAATATATCAAAAGTCTAAATGTATGTCCAAATCTTAAAGTTTGTGACTTCCTAACGTTGGAGGTCGTTAGTTACAAAATGGCATTTATGTTGTACAGCTGTCTGCTGGTTAGGAATGGAAATCTGTTGGCTTGGACATCTTAGAAGAAGAATATAAGAAACCTGGGACGATTGTTGCAGTCTCATATTTGGTGGAACTGCCCATCATTGCATCAAGTGCGTGTTCTCATTCCATGGTGTATTGCTTACAACATAATCCCGCTGTTTCTCGTTCTAATTTATCGTTTAAGGTAGCAAAATTGCGCCCCAATCAGTACTGGTAAGCGTTATTCAATCTAAGTTAGTTTTTTATTTATGATTTGTCAAACAACAAAATTGATGGATTCATGTATTAACTTTGATTTATTTGGTTTCATTTTTTAAATTAGAATTATCTAAGAGGTTAGCATGCTGACCTCTCATGCCAGAGATCAGGGTTCGAACGTCGGGACACTAATACTTTAAGACCTGAGTCTCATCCTGTGTTGTGTCCCTGGGAAAGGCACTTCATGTGCACTACACTCAGTCCAACCAATGAACCAAGAATGGGTACCTTAAAACAGAGTGTACTGACCTACTTATGCAACTAGTGCTTTGTAGAAGCTGTGATAATAATGAAATGAAATGTGCAGTGCTTTTATCATGTCTTAGGACCTGGTGAAGGCGCCATATAGTTATCCACTTCTTATTATTAGAAATTAAGCTTACTTAAATGGTAGAAATAAAGATGTATAAATGCTATTTTTGTATTATTATTATTATTTATTATATATCAAAATACTCAAACCAACTCACCCTTGATACAAATAGAATATCCATGCCAGCTAAGAACAAGTCTGCTTTGACTTGGGCAAAGCGGTAGATGTTTCTGATAAAAGAAAACAGATGTATATATGAACTACAGTAAATGAAATAAATTTGTGAAATGATGGCACAGCTTCAATTTCAATTTCAATACATTTTCAGCATATCATTACCCTTGGGACGTTGTAAAGAAGAACATCTCCACTAGCCTTGGGGTCCTTCAGAATGCAAACCAGATGGACGTGAGAAAATCTAAACTCTGTGCAATCTTGAGTTCGTTGACAGAGAAACTCGCACATCTTCACACCAAATGGACTTAAGGTTGAAAATAAAACTTGACAAGCTATCAAAAAAATAAAAACAATTCGTAAATTCATAGTTCCTGTGAAGGAAACTTTTATGAGTTGAACAAATGACCTGTTCATAGATCTCTCAAAGTTTAAGTACAATCGAAGCTGACCTTCTCTGCTAATTGAAAATCATCGTTTGTCCGCATTATTGGGATCATGAACCATGTAATTGCATTCTGTGGTTCAATGTCATTGATATAGTATTTATAGATAGTGCACATCTCCCATGTATGTCATCTAAAGATAGACAATAATCGTATGCAATAGTATATGTTGTTAGATGTACACACGTCATATCTTTATGGCATCTACTTTGAAAGAATGTTTTATAACATCTAAATGTCTTCCATAAACTGCTGGACCCATACCTTTGTAAATCTGTTGTTTAAACACAAATGGACCATCCCATTTTACAATAAGAGTTATCTTTTTTTATGAAAGATTGTAGTTTATGTCCACTTTTTCTCTTGATAGCAACATTGCAAGCTACATGTAGAACCAGTATTACTTCTTTATTTCTGATTGGCTTTGATCAAATATTATTGAGTAAGACATTATTATCATAGAAATTCGATAGTCATCAAAATATCTTTAGTTTTATTGAAATATATATCATGTTTGATTGAGACGTATGTCATTGTGTTGTGTTGTATTGTAAAATCAGGTTGTATTGTCGGAATCTCATATCCAAGGGCAAAAATTTATTATGAATCTTGTATGAGTTATCAGTAAAAGACAATAGAATTTTTGAAAGAGTTTGGAGTTATTTACAGTTAACATTTACGTTTCTGTAAGTATGAAAAATATTAATTTACATTGTAAAATCAAGCTAAAGTATCAGAATATCATATCAAAGTTCCAAACATTTATTATCTTGAATGAGTTATGAGCCAAACCAAATAGACATTCCAAGTTGGGATGGCCATACCTGAGAGTGTAAAGCCATTTTGAGTCATTAATTATTTTTAGTATGTAATAGCATTAAATAGTATTATAAACTCAAGTTAAAGTGTCAGAATATCATATCAATTTGTGACAATTTTATCATATATTTTGGATGAGTTTTGAATCAAAACCGATAGTAATTCTAAGTTGGGACAGCCATATGTGAGAGTTTTCAGTCATTAACAGTTAACATTTACCTTTTTGTAAAAATAAAATAATATAAATTTACATTGTAAAATCAAGTCGAAGAGATGGAATGTCATATCAAAGAGACAAAACTCATTTACAGTTAACATGTATTTTCTTTAAGTATAAAGTAGTATTGATTAACACTTTAACATAACTTGTATCATGTACATGTATTTTAATGTGTTATGAGTTGAAAGCATTGGAAATTCCCTGTTGGGACATTCATGTCTGAGAGTTTGGAGTCACTTACAGTTAACAGGTTTATTTCTCTAAGTATGAATAGTCCAAACATGGCCGTCCCAACTTGAAATTTCTTTTCTTCAAATTTCTTCAATATTTTACTCAAAACTCATTGATAATATGCATTAACATGTTGCTTCTTACATATGTTATTTATACTATATAGTTGTTACTGTAAAGATAAAACTTTATATATTATTTTTTAATTTAATGATGAGTGACCTGTTAATTAATCCCTACTCTTAGACTTGACCCTTTAAACATAAAAGTTCTTAGGATGATACATAACTGTGGACTAAAGTCTGTTGCATAACTACATTATTTCCACTTTGTCAACATTTTTTATTCAGCTGCCTATCACATTAAAACCAATACTCTTTATATGTATAAATAAAACAAGAGCGACGATAATTTAATTTTTTCAGTTTTGGAAGCCAATAAATTAGACTTGCACCATAAATTCCGCCAAAAAATGAGAAGAAGGTACCCTTTGGTATACCCTTTATTTTTAACAATTTCTTTTTTCATTTCCACCCTGCATTTTAAAATCCGCGAAGACTGTAATTTGCTCTGTTATTCTGTACAATTATGCAAAGATTAGCATCATAAGAAAAATAACAATCAATTTGACTATGACTAGGATATTGCAAACAGTCATCGCATATGTTGTTGTGTCTTGTCTTTCAATGTACTATTTATAAGGATTATTAGTTAATGAAACAAACGGCACCCACTTTGAAAATAAGGTTTATTTTATAAATGCATTGAAAATGCTTCTTGATATATCTGAATATTTAATATCATACAACTTTTTAACTGAATGCTCCCTATTCTGATCAGGTGATGTTACTCATTTGTATGATGTTCATGTTAGGCTACAATGGGGTTTCCCTTTTGTAGAGAAATTTGACATGATCTGTTTCCTTTTCAGATTTAAAGATTCCTCAAATACATCATCATTTACATGATTGTGTGAAAGGGTACTCTAGCATGAAAATACAATTCTTAAATCTACATTAAGATAAACAAGTGTGACATACATGTATTTAAATTCAATTTTATAATTGATCATTATGGTGATGATGGTTTTGTAAGAAATGTATTTTGATTTATTTCTTTAGTGTTACTAAAAGTTAAGCTTGCTCGCTAAACCTTCTAAAATAATATAAAGTTAGAATCACATATGAACAAAAGAGTTAAATTATCTTATTTTACATTGTTTTATGTTACCTTTTCCATTTCGCTAACTCGGTTTATTTCAATTAATCATGACCTTCATCATCAATCTCCATGACAAATGAACGAATATATCTGACATTCCTTCTCGATAACTGAATAGCTTTGGCTAGCTTTCAAGATATTATGAATTGTAGGAAATTTTAAATTAAAGAGATATGTCTACTATCACGGTTTGATACTAAATAATGTAAACATATGTTAGATTCTTGAATTAAGAAAATATTGATTTGTTTTATTTGAGATGTATACTTAAATGTATGCTTCTGTAATCAGGAAATAAAACAAAGATATGATATAATGAGAATCGACAATAGGAACTACTTATAAACAGAAAATATGATTTATATGGATACGATTTAAAAATTATATGTACACTATAGAAACCGTAGTAGACAATGAGTATTCGTTAAAAGAGCCTTTCAAAATTTCAAACAGGTCATAATTTTACTTATGACATTCAAAAAGCATTGTTATTTCTGTTGTTAAGCTTCCGGGTATGTTGGTGAGTTACCACATGTATGTATCAGCCTCATATGATAACAAAACATGACCCTAGAGTTATTCGGTTATTCAGATAACTCAAAGTTATTTGAGCTTTTCAAATAAAGTTTACAGTGTTTTCTTCCCAGACTAAAATATTTGTTTGGATGCTTTTTATTGATTAATAATAAACATAGTTGGTGTTTGAAATTAGTTTTTACCGACAGTTGAGCTAGCCCACAACACCTTCCTATATCATATGTCTATTTCTATGTCGACCAATGTCCAAACATGGTTAAATTCTAATTGTAATCAGAACAATTAAGAATTATAATTGTTTTAATGTTCAACCAATACTATAGTACTGGTTGACTATTTGAAATCATTGACTTCACAGGTTGTTATTTACACATGGAAAAAGCAGAAATATTGCAACAACAGTTTTTTATTTCCTCAATGATATTTAACGTATATGACAACAAATAAGCCATTCAGAAAAAAGTACCAAAACGGAAACGAACCAAGGACCTTATAAAAAGCTCAGTTTCTTTCTGGAAAGTTGAATCATGATGATACAACAACTCGCTTTCTTCTTATTATTGTTTCTTCATTAGCAACAGTTATTTTAACTATCGACATTTACCTCTCCAAATCGAATGCTTTTCTATTTCAGTGAAAATGTTTTTTACTTGCAAAGCCAATCCCTAATGCTTTTAATTATATGTTAATAATTTTGTTGAATCGTTTCTACAGGTTTTGTCATTACAATCAATGAGCTTTCTCTTTTCTCTATTAATATGTTGCATCATTCTTCTAGATTAAACTCTTTTTTAGTAATAAAGTATTTGTTTAAAACATCATAAAAATTATGAGTTATTAAAAAACATTTCAAATAAAATATATGGTATCTTAAACTAACACACAACACATTTAAGGAACAATCATATTTATTATGATTACACGAATACACATACACATACATGTATGCACTTTAAGATAGATACATCATGTTGTGAAATGTTTACTAAATGCATTCTTTCTATGAACATTATTAACAACACTTTCATATTCCTAAAATTGTCACAACTGTGTACAGAGTTTCTATCTTTATGTTATTTTGAAGTATTCAAGATCTTTCTCAGCTATTCATTTATGTGATTTAAGATGATGTCAAAATTCAAACAATATTCACCCGCTGTGACTTAACAAAGTGTTCCTTTCACAAATGCAAAGAACATTATACATGCATCATGCATTCACATGGCCTTTAGGGATTAATTTCCATTTAACTGCTAATCGATGTGGATATACCTACTGTTTTATAGCAATGGTTAAGCAATAAATAAACTTACACCGTAGGTAAAATCCAAGAGATCAACTTGATACTTTTTCCCGGCTCAACTGAAATCCTTTTTTGAATATGAAGTCTTGCAAAGAAAACAAAGTTGCATGGTCCATTTATAAAAGAGAAAGTACATAAACAGTCTTGGAGTACATTTCTTTTTCTATTCATTTTTTACTTTCTGGCCATGTCCTAAAAGAGATGTTGTTTTCTTTCCTTCTTCTTTGTTCTCCGCAAAAGTGTTTGTATCTTCATCCTGCTTTTCACCTTATTGATCCTGATCCTGCAACTTTGGCCTTTTTTTTTCTTTTCGTATATTTACACTCTACCACATTATCTGTACATTACTCCCATAATCATTGTCAATGATGATATTCGTTCATATATTTTGTAATGTCTAGTTATCGAGCATAAATGCTTACATCATGGAATAGCATTTTTTTGCATTGTCTACAAAATTAAGTGTCAACTTAAATTCACCTCATTCAACCATTTTTCTCCCAAAACATTTTAGAGGTGTGAAAGAAACTTGCTATCCAAAATTGCAGGTGACTCATAAAATATACATTAAATATGAACATTGGTCTTAATTATTGTTTGCAAATTATTCAGTTTTAAGGACATCATGAACTGTTAAATAATTAAAACATATATTATGAACAGTGTAGAAAACATTTGTTCAGATGCTGTATGCAGCTATCAAAGCAGTGACACCAAAAAATAAATTATGTTTAGCATGTAGATGGTCTAAAATAAAACAGTTCTTTTAAGAAAAAAATTGCCCCGGGAATTGATTTTGTTCATTCAAGGGACAGGTTCGAACGTCAGGGACCATTTTATATACTATTTTATAAGAGTGATGTCCATATTAGTGACTTTGTTTCCAACTTTCCACTTTGTAATTGGTCTGTTCATGATTGCTTTAAATCCACTCTGTATATTTCTGGTCTAAACTGCACTAACATGATCAATATCCCATCAAGGAAGACACTCTTTTTAATAAAATGTTCTACTTTTAGCAGTTTTAATTCCACTTCCCACTCAACAGATACCTTAAACAAATAAAGGCCATCGTTGACATACAGGAAATTTCCATTATTGCTAACAGTCATTGCTGTGACATGGTAACTGCAGCCTCCAATAATGATGTGTTTATTGCTTCCATCATATGATACTGATGTGACCATCTTGTTAGCATATACAAACAATTGATTACGAGTAACGTCTACAGCAAGTCGAATATGACGAATCCTTATCTTCACTTTCATCACAATATTTTTATCTTTAGTGACGGCATTAATGCTATGTATTGAGAAGGTTTTTTCTACCATAACAATATAAAACACAAGCCTGTCATCTTCATCAACTGTAAGTCCGACTTTGTTTATACTGTTGATGTGTGCAAGATATTCTGATGACCTGAAGTTCAAACTCAATAATTCCATTTTGTATAAGAAACGACTCTTACCACTCCCACGGGTACGTATACCCACAAGTTTCCTCATACTTGAGAGATATGCAAAAGAACAAAAATAAAGGTTGTTGATCTCTTGGTATGAACTTTTCGAACCTGTTTGTGGATCAATGAAGAAAGTTGCCTTTCTTGTTTTGGAAATTGAACGAATAACTAAAATCTTCGTTCTTTGGTTGTCTGTAAAAAAAGGAAAGAAAAACATGAAATTTCAATGTTAAACATTTGCAAGTCAATTAAAAGTTAAATTTCAATACTCTCTCAAGATAATTCCAACAAACGTTTGAGTTATAAATAACACTTGGAAAATTGAATTTTTGCACAATAGGTATTAGGTCGAGAAGCTCTACCTGCAACCCCATTGGATAGCAGGTAGAGAGCGACTATGGTTAAAACAGGGTGGCAAAGCGCATACAGTACTGTATGCGCTGTTTTTGCTATGTTGCGTTACTTTCCCATATGGCAAACTTTTTCTAATTATGCTTGATCGATTGGAATCCCTTGCAAGAATTGTTTTCACCTGTTTAAAGTGTCGAGTACACCTCAGATTTCCCCTTTTACGTCCGTAAATATTGCTAGCGTCAGTCGACTGAAACTGTCAACAAACGCCGCCATGTTGTTTGATCGACAACCAATCAAAATCAGTTCTATTTATAGAAAGGTCAACATCCGGGTTAGCATCGCACTCGCTAGATATGAGCGTCCGATGAAGCGTTCCTAAAATGCCGTGCACAGTTTGTGAAAGGGATTTTTTTTACAATAGAACCAGAAAACGTTTTGAAAGAAGAACTTTAAATTCCGTAATCAGACACACGAAATTAACCCTCAAAGAGTATTTTAAGAAAGTTGGAATTGCTTCCATTGAAGGAGGGTTCGTTTGCAAAGATTGCTATGGCAATATTGTCAAAATAAATTCTGGAGAACGGAAACTTAAAAGGGTAAGGAACCATGTCGACGGTATCATTTCTCCTATGAAGAAAAAGAAGAAGATTGTGACCCCTGTGAAAAAGAAATTTACTCCAGTTGTAAGTAATGAAAAAAAACCCAAACACATGGTAAATTGTAATTGAAAATTTCAAGAAATGAAATATTAAAAAAATTGGGATTTTTTAGGTTAGAGTACAAAGCAATGGGAAAATTCCAATTCAAATTTGGCAATTCATACTCGTACATTTGTATAATTTTCCAGGAAAAAACCATAAATATATTTATTGAAAAAATAGAACAACAACTAGATTGAATTGAATAAGCTTTATTGAAATCAAGCAAACAAAATGTGTAGTGTCACATATTTTAAAGTCGATTTCACATGTCAACAACAAAAGTTACATACTTGTTGTATTTTTCAATTACAGAAAATCACAACAGTCAAGAAGGGAAATGAAAATGTTTCAAAACTGTTGAGCAGGAGCAAATACCTAAAAGCCTTTAAATTAATATTGAAAAAATCCAAGGCTGCTAGGCATGCAATACACCAGATTATGCAAAATAACATACAAAGAGAAATATTTAATCTGTGCCATCCCAAATTTGACTCCATTTGGAGAAAACTTTCTTTAATGGACTTGGAGACATTAACAAACTTCAAATGGCAGGAAGTCTTACAAGAATGTGAAAATAAATGCCCTACTCTTTTGAAAATGCTCACAGCTTCACTAAATCTGAAAAAGACAACAATGGATCAGATTCCGAAGTTAGGTGCAATTCTTGGCATAATTGTTTATGTTCATAAACCACAAACAATGAATCTCCTGCAAAAGGTTATAGGACTGCAGTTATGGCTCTCTGGTTGTTCTGGCAATGTAAGTAATTTCAAAATATTTTATAATCAAATGTTTGGCAATTATGAATGAATGGTTATGCTTTGTACCCAATAATGCAACACAACATAAAAACTAACAAAGATAAATGTCTAATCTGTAGAGTATCATCCATATACAGTTATTTATTGTAAATTTATCAAACATTATAAAAAAACAGTTATAAGTATAACAATTTTCAAATGTCAAGCCTAGTCTTATGCTATAAAAATATATAATTTTACAGGGCTTTGCAAGGTTGAACCATCTAGGTTTAACAATGAGCAACTCCGCAATTCTAAACAATGTTGACAAGATAAAAAGTCAGTTTGATGGAGATCTTCTTAAACTGAAAAAGGGCATTGAAGATGAAGGTAATTACTGAATAATCAAATCTAAAGCAGCAAATACATTTACTATTTGATAGATTAACAGACTTCCCTCAAGTGAATGTAGCAGATTATAACTTCATTGTAATCTAATTGATTATCACTTTTAGTCTGTCAAATGTAGCATGAAATACTAGTTCTGAAAACAATACTTATTACAGGTATGGAAGATGACACACAAATGACTGCAGTTGATACAATGGAAGATGAAGATCAAGGTTAGTTTGAGCAATGTATGAACACTAAATTGTAAGGGAAAAAAAAAACTAACAATACATTATACACATATTTAAAATCAGATTTCATCATAAACTTTCATTTGCAGAGGCAAACTTTGATCAGCATGTCTCAGAATCTACTGTGAAAAGATGTCTTTTCCCTGAGGATGAAGGTACAGTTGTGTTAACTGCTGTTAATATTGATTTTTTTTAAAAGTGAAAACATACTTCAATGCCAAAATTGAAGAAACATGAGCAAGTTTTTGTTATAGCGCCGCTTGGCCAGTATTGCAGCTATTAGCAGAGAAATTTAATAAAAATGACCTTATTGAAAAATTACTGTAAAGTCTGAGATTGAAACAGCATGAAGGTTGTAAAACAACAGCAAAATATGACCAAGTTGTTATAAAGACCAGTCATCTGATATTTATTATAAATTCTCGAAACTTTATATTTCAGAAGAAAGAGATGATGACAATAAAGTCAAAGGCTACACAATTGTTTTTGACAATGTCAATCAAATGACATATGCCAGTCATACAAGCAAAGATCAAGGCAACAAAATAAAGAACATGGTTCAGGCCTATGCTGCAGTAGACAGGGTTAAGTGCATGTCCTTAAACGACAAACCACCAAGCCTTGAAGATGTTGAAAACATAAATTTAAAGGAATATTTGCCAAATGCAGCAGATACTGAAATTTTGAGGCAAGTTGCATAAAAAATATAGTATGAATAAACAAGACTTGATAAATATAGGTCAGTCTTAAATTAAATTTCAAACTGATGAATAACAATTTATCGTTGAATGTTAGCATTATCGTTGAATGTTAGCAGTACCTTATACTTATAGTGTTCCGACAATGCCTCATGATTTTACCATTTCAGATTTGAATACACAGCTGCTGTTGGCAGTATTCTCAAGGACAACATGGCATGTTTTTCAACTGTTAAACCAGTCAGTGTCCATGAACATGAGTACATGACAGAATCTAGTACAAAAAGCAAACTTGTAAGTTTTTCAAACAAAATGTCAATTCATAGCTATGTGACTGAAATCGTCTTGAAAATAAAATACTGCCGAATTACACATTTCACGCCCCTTCATTTCTAAGAACCAAAGTTACAATAAACAAAACAAACGTAAACTTGATATCTTTATGGTGTGAAGCATTAAATACAACAGCACTTATGACTCATTCTCATTGTTCTCAGATTCCCCTGGGCATCATGGAGAAGGATGAATGTAAACTGGCTGATATGATCAATATAATGGAGGTATCATCAATTTATACTATTTTAGTTAAACAAGATTGGTCCTTTCACAGAATTGTATACATGTATATCTATGAGATCATCAATAAGAATGAAATTTTACTTTTCTCAAACATTTTGGTAAACCATGATCATATTTCTATGTATATCACTGAGATCATCAATTAAGAATGGAATTCAGCATATTCTACTTTTCTCAATCAATGAAGTCATCATGATTATTTTCCTATGTATATCTATGAAATCATCAATAAGAATAATTTCTACCTACAAGGGCAGTACAATGATCTGGATTCATTTATCATATTATGCTCCAAAACAATATCTTTCATTTTGTGACTCTTTAATAATAGTATTTAGGCACTTGTGTGGTAAACATAATATTGCATGGACACTCAATTAATATCCCCAATATGTTTTTTTTAAATAGGAGTATCACAAGTACGTTCCTTCACGAGCTGGAAAACCAGTAACCACAATTCTCTATGGAGATGGTCTCAGCTGTGAGAGAGCTAATGATGCACAACTATCAAGATTCAATGGTGAAGATGACTGGGCCCGGTTGAGAGGATTACTACCATCTATTCAGGAATGGCACAAAAGAAACATTCTGTTAGCTGTGAGTTGATGAAGTGAATGACTTGTTGCAGTCTAATTTTTGTCCTACTATCTTCCTCGTATTGCATGATACATTAACTAACTTCTCATTAAATTAAACATCAGAAATTTAATTATTAATATCAAATGCATTTTTTAAAAATACAGTACATGAGTAAGTTTAAACATGATTGATTTTGTGAAACATGATCCATCTTTAATGAAGGACCTAGGTTATTTGAGAAAGTTCTTAAAAGTTAGAGTTTGATGACGGATATTAATAATTGACTTTCCATTTTTCCTTAGGATACCTACAAGCTACTCTATGATGTCAAAAGCAAAAAAGATGTCGGAACTCTTTCATATGTCAAAAATTATTTCAGGCATACTAATGTCAAGGATAATGTTCATCATTCATTCAATGCAGCTACTGACATGATAAGATTTACAACAACTTCGTATGTTTTGGCAAAAGCCTGTGAAATTCTGAATATTGAAAACATGGAACATGTTTCACAAATACCACAAGTTGATCAGGGTACATTTGACAATATAGTACATGAAATAACTGATATGGCATTTCATCCACCAAATGTTGAAAATGTATTCAAAACAGAAGGTGGGAATTATTGCATATGCAATAAGGAAAATGATGGAGAATGGATAATGTGTGACAATGCACAATGCACAGGAAAATGGTTTCATTTTGAATGCATGGGTATAGATAAAAGCAATGTTCCTAAGGGATTATGGTTTTGCTCTCGTATTTGTAAAAATAAGCACAGTTTGTCTTCTGTTAACAACAATGCTGACCACGTATTTGAATACAGCAAAGCTGTTTTGTGGAGAGGTTTAGGAGAAATTGTTCGCCACAATGCAGTGAGAAATAATGATGGAGAACACATGATAATACATTGGAAAGAAGATATGGTTGATTTTTTTAACAATAATCATCCCAAGTATTTCATATCAGGACATAAGTTGTTGACAAATGTAAATGGAGGAGCAAGTGAAAGGATAAAGCATCAGCTTACTTGGAACCGAACTGTCAATGTCAAGGGTGGGGCTGGCCACAACATAGAGATGGATCTCCAAATGGAATTTCTCAACAAAGAGTACAAAGGTAACCAGTCATTGACCACTGAATATAATTTAACAGTAAAGTATTCCTGGTTAGCGACATTTACAAAAATTAACTTGTTTTTCATAAAATTCACTAAGAACTAAAATTATGCCAAATGACAGTAACAAGTTCATATAAATATGTTGTTGTATTTGAACACAGAACTTGTAAAAGATTAAAAAAGTATTGAAATTCTATTTTTCAGAGGCAGTTAAAAATTCCAAAGGAAATTTGTCTGCAGCCACGATTGCCAGACATGGGGACATGATAGGCATTAAAAAAACATTGGGATCTATTATAGACCGTAATATTGCCTGTGCCAATACCTTCACAAATGCTCATGGCCAATTTGATCCAACTGCAGATATACTGAATTTTGTCAATTCATTGTTGAAATACAAGTGCCTTAAATTTGTTGGAGAGAGATCTCACAAAGGTTTTGAACATTTCAAAATCAATAATGACCCTCAACTTCCTAATGGGCTCAGAATGCGCCTTAAAAAACACTTAAAAAAACACTCAGTTTTGCTTCGTAACTTAACATTCATGTAAATTCAAAATGTAATCCTATGATTCATAAATCAAAATCATACAGACTTATTATAATCCAACAGGGTAACAGACATTCTTCCATTGTGGTCCTGGATTTGAAGTTGATATGATGTCATGGTTGATTGGATTTCAGTGCCATCACTGCCCATCAGTTACCTGAAATTGGTGCATATTTTATAATTTGAAACAAGGTGTAAAGGTGGTTATATTATAGGTGGTTACTTACATTACTGAGCATTAATTAAGGTCAGATTGTCAGGGTTTTACATAGTCAATCAAAACTGAGAGTCCTTTTCCTATTTCAGGAGTCCTTAAAAACATTAAAGAAGTTTCATACTTAATGGAAAGGTTGATAAAGAATTGCCAATAATGAGATGGTTATTGGTTGATGTTTTAATACCATCTTGACATGAAAATCATACTGAAATGTGTTTTCATTGAAAGATTAGATATTTGTATCAGAATAATACTGAGTCACAGAGGACCCACATGATTAGTTTTTCGGGGTCCTACTGACATTTTCTGCGTCAAATACTCAGGAAAGTTGCATCCCGTAAAACCCTGGATTGTGATATTGAAAAATTAATACTTTGGTGTTTATTAATATTTATAGAATAAAAAATAATTTCTACATAGTAATAAAAGAATAAATATTTAACAGAAATTGCCATTTCAAACATATTATTTTGTATGAGTTTACTTCATAACTTTCAAGCTTTATTTTTAGCGGAAGGGCTCTTTTTGATAATACTGTGATGACATGGTATTTCTATGAAAAACATTCTTCAAAACATTTCTTATATGTGGTATAAATTTGCCCTTTTTTCTGCTTGTTATGTTAAAGACATTGACTGTTACAGGAAAGACAAAATATTATCACTTGTTGGAGTAAAGAAATCTTGCCAATTTTGAAAAGTTTCATTTAAATCTTATGTTTTTTTGTTTTTTTTCCTTCCATAGTCATGCCACATAAATAACATAAATGATGTACAGATAAATACCAATGCTGACAAAGTTCTGTCAATATTTTACCGATTTCTATTCCGGTACGTGAAAAAGCTGCAACTTTTGAGAATGACTCATATCTCCACTTTAATCATGTGATACATTAAATTTAATCCCAGGATATATTACATTTATTTGATGCATCGTATGAAACATTGACTGCAATATAACTGTGTATTCTCATAATAAATAGGTCAGTAATGCACTTACAGCTTTTCCTCATCTTTCAAATGTGATCGGCGATGGGCCCATGCCATGTGGCAATACTTGCCGAGCCCACCGCCGACACGTCTTGTTCTCTTGGCTGTCAACCCGCAAAAGAACGCTCATCGGTTACGGGCACTTGTTCCTGACGTCATATGCTAGCGCGTGCTCTTTGACGTCATACTTTATTTTCAACCAATGGATTTCAAACTTATCGACGTCGCCTGCCATCTGAACATTTCTACAGTATTAACGCCGCATTCAAATTTTCATTCATTGGATACCTAGAGTGAATTGTGCGTCCTAACTTTTGTAACTTAGTAAGTAGATTTTTAATAATTAATTTATGAATTAAGAATCTTTGATGACTATGAAATTCTAACATTATTGCAATTATTAACCATCTCAATGAAAGTAAGCCAGAAAAGTTGTCAGAAAAAGTATTTCGTGAAAAACTTTAAATGTCGTTCAGTTTTAGGCCTATTCACAACTGAGGAGTTAAATAGATCTGATCTAAATAAGACCCAACTTGATAGGAACAAAAGTTGAGTAAGTGAGATATGACACAATTTGTAAATATCACGAAAATAGGTGACCAACGAAAACAGGTTTCCCGAGAGTATTACTCATTAACATGTCTGAATCAAAAATACCTGTCGACCATGCCTTGCCTTGCCGGTATGAAGAAATTTTTCAAGTATTAATTCTTCGAACTGTAAGAAGTATTTTGCAAATTCGTCTGCGTCAAGTATGATATAATTATTTAAATACAACATTAATTATTGAAAACAAAACAAAACAAATAATGAAATATATAATAGTTTATTCGTGTGAAATAAAGTATCCTTGTGTAATGGGTTTTCAGTCAGATAAGGAATAAACCCTGTACATGTATTGATGATAAATTACTCTTTATCTAGATAATTTATGAGAAACCCAATTATATTTAACATTTGTACAACATAGAATGCTTTTATCATAACTTTGAAAAAATCCTGACTCATGTGTTTTCAGTCACTTTCTTGAACCTGTTATTTAGAATATGCAGGACAGTTTTTCAAAGTTTATGTTCCATAATGACACAGAAAGTTGACTTAAGTCTGACTAAAACTATTTACTTGATATTTTGTAAGTAGATATAATTGTAAATAAAAATAACTTTGATTCACCAATATTTCATAATGAAAAATCGAAAAACATGAAAAACTGGGTTTAGAGGGTCACCTAACTATTTCTACGACAGGAATATCAATTCTGATAGTCTAAGGTGCTTTGACAAAGGCTTCTCTTGGAGTTTGATAATATTTCTTAAAAATGTATGGTTCACATTATGAAAATCATTCAAAACAAGAGATATCTTTTAATGTTTTGAAAATGAATTTGATAAGAAATCTCTGAAAACAATGAATATATTTTTTCTTTAAATGGCTAGTGACAATAAATATTATCACATCAAGCAGTGTATAAAATAGTTTGGGAACCTAGCCTGTCCTGAAAATTAATTGGCCAATTCCATAAGGGAAAATAAAGAAAAAGTTTGAAAAGTTAAACGCTGCATCAATACATCTCATTATGTAAAGAATTAAAAGGAAGTTAGGTGGACAGTTATTAGAGGAAGGTTGGAAAATAAAAAGATTTTCTTTCCCATAGAAAATTGGTATTAGACAATTTGCTTTAAAAGTATATGTATATTTTTTTGCAAGAGGGATTCTAACTCAAAAGACATAAAGAATAAATTCAATCATTTAAAAAAATAAATGAAAATGTATTCATTGTATTAAGATACTCATAACATAGGTATCATTACATTGTTATGTTCAGATATTCATGTAAAATCATGATAGAATAATGTCATTACTCATAAAATACACAAGTTGCCAAAATGAGGGAGTACAATTATAATAATTACACTATACAAAATTATTAATATGGCTCAACTAGGGCTGTAACAATTTATTCATACCTAGGATACAATCGCAGCTTGAGAAATCATGATTATTGTATCGTGAGCTTCCTGTATCATGATACACTAAAAATAGATTTCACTTATTAAAAATGAAAAGAAAAACTAAGTGAACACTATAAAACCAGCTAGTGTAATGCAGTAACTGTAACTACAGTATGCATGAAGCAATCTGATTCATAAATAACTGTTTTTGAAGATCATCTCATGACAAACAAATTTCACCATCTTGAATATTTCACAAAATATGCACGAAGTTATACTTTAAACAATGTATCGTGATACATTCTGTATCGCCTGTCTGTATCGTGATACATATAGAATCGTAAGATTTCCCATGATACTCAGCCCTAGATAAAAAGCTGAATGCGCTGGTCAAGAGTCATTGCCCCGTCACAAGAACAAACACTGGAGCAATAACTACAACATTTACACAGATGGCAAAAACAAACATCACATTGACCTGTACAAGCACTGCCAACTGACAAATGACCTTCATCTTCAAAACAAAAGGATTTTAACAGAAACTTACGAATGCAATATTTCTCAGTGAATAACTTTTTGAATTTTTGGTCTGTACACAAACTTAAAGATCTTGGAAAAACATAGGTAATAGCCATCCCATCCCTACCATCCCTCCCACACCTACCAATTTCTTGCCAATAAGTCAACATAGAATTTTCAACCCCCCAGTGAATTACAAAAGTCACATCTGAAATTTGGATGCCCATGCCAAAAGAAACAGTAGAGAAAATTACTTTAAGTGGACTTTTAGTTTTTGAAAATATGTCTAAAATTCTACTCTGAGACTTGCTATCTGTGCCACTGTGAAACATATCAATAACCCTGCCACTTGCTTTCTTGTCCCCATCTATGAAAATATCCTCCCCCAATTCTTCCATTGCCCAAAAAAATAACTTGCTACAAGACTGAATATTTCTACAATAAATAATGAACTTAGGAGCATGAATTTTTTTGTCTTTAATTTCATTCATTATCCATGTAAGGTTGTCTAAATTTTCAGCACACTGTTCGTAACCGAGGAAGATGTTGGGCCTGAAAATAAAAAAACAAGAAATCAAACATAATTTATTTGGAGCTACTTTACTTACCTAAACATATCATACAGTAATGCAAATTAGTGAATAACATTTTCTTAGATAAACATGTGTTTCATAATTAAAGGTTATTAAATTTCTTATTTTTTTTATCATGTTGGATAATGTTTTGATACTTTATATGGTAAGGTTGTGTATTACCATATTTCTATTGGGAATAATCATTGATATAAGGAATGACATTTTTTACATATATTATCAAGGTGAAAGGAAAATTATTATTACCGATCAGAAACCTCATTTATGACACATGTTTCTGGATCAAATCCCAGTTGATCGAATATGTCTTGCTTTATCTCCGTTGTACAAGTGGCAGTTAATGTAAGCACAGGGATGTCAGTAAAACCTGAGGTCACACCGCACACTTCCCTGTAGCTTTTCCTGAACTCAAGTCCCCTAATATAAAAAATAAAAAATATTTTATAATTTGTATATTTTTTAATATAACTTATACATAACAAATAAATTATAATATTATTTTCAAAATCCTTCTAAAAAAATAAATAATGTAATTTCTAAAAACAATTAAGAAATGCTACTGTACTTATTTCTTGTTTAATGATTAATTTATTAAGGAAATGTAATGTTTCCTTATTAGCTTATTATGAATTTTATATCTCTCTGTTTTTTCAAATAGTTTATATGATTTACTGGCTACTGATATAAAATAAATTTTTAAGGTTAAAACATATTCACTTCAAAAACTTTTTTTGTAATTTCTTATTTTTTTACCATTGTGAGATGCAGTGTGCCTCGTCAAAGCACAACAAGCACACATCTTCACATGTTGGGCCACGGGTGAAGAACTTGAACCAGGTGTCTTCTAACATCTTCTCTGGTGAAATAAAAATAACACTTGCCTTGCGATCCATGACATCTGAAACAAATTTTGGGTTATTATGATTGGTTTTAATTCGATTATTACTGTTATAATATTTATGTGTTTAATCAATATTATTGAAATAAAAGAAATACTCTCATAAAGTATATCTTAAGTAAATTATATGATTTATAACATTTATTTCTTTCCTCAAAACAATTTTACATGTTTTAAAATATGTTTATACCTGCAATCTCTTCTGGTGATGACTGTGAATTAATTGCCGAAGCAATTATTCCCATTTCCCTCAAGGTACTTGTTTGATCTTTCATTATTGATATCAATGGCGATATAACGACGCAACACCTGTGTTGTCCATCCATCTGAACAGAAACATACATTAATTTAATGTTTTCACATTTACATTTAAGCAACAAGACAAGGTTATATCAATAAATAGGATAAAAGAATTATACATGTATGTATTTGATATTTTGTAAAGAATTGAATAATTATTAAGTACTTATACTGATACATTAGATTTTATTTAATAAATAAATAATATGAAATGTAATTATTGTAGCTAAGTATATGATTGATTAAAATGATAAATGTATTTACAATTTCCATACAATTTAAACAGTACAAATATATCACTATTCACCAAATCCATGACCATTCCCTGTTTTATCAATGGGACTGTTAGGGTTTTTCTAAACTTGGACCTTTCAACCGAAATTTTATCTTAAACCATAATATTCATTTATTTAAAAAAATAAAAAAATATTATAACAATATATGGCATTTTTCCTTTCAAATGAAACAATTTCTTATTTATATGGTTATAGTGACCCAACATTCTTGTTAAATTTGTTTTAATCTCCAATGCTTAACATGGTAATCTGTTTTTGTCAAAGCACAACATATTTAAACTAAATACTGTATTTGATAATGAATTCTTTAATTGTAAAAATTTGATATTTTTTTTCATGTTGTGTTCAAGTGTTCAAAATACATTACTATATCTATTTATGATGGGCTAAACACCACTCTGTAGAATATGTTTATTAACTTCATTTATATAAAATTCATCGGAAGTTCTTTTTTTTTATTACATACATGTTTTCCCTGTTCTTATAAATTCACTATTTTAATCTGTACTGTACAGTATATGTAAAGCTTTTGTTTTCTTACCTTTGATTTCACAAGGGGAAACAAGGAGTATATCATACTCTTTCCGTAACCTGTTGGTAAAACTGCAAAAACATTCCCTTCAAGTAGTTTCTGCAAACATTTTACCTGATTCGCTTTCAAGGTAAAATCGAGATTAAAGGTTTCCACGATATCGGTGACTGACATGATTAGATCGATGACAGAAGCAGACGACGAACATCACTTTAGCTAATTTATTCATGATGACCTCTCAGGTGAGTGAACGATTTTGATTGGTTGTCGCGAAACAAAAATGGCGGCCGTTTGTCCCAATTGCTGGACAAATCTACGGCGATTACTTTGGACGCTCACGATAATACTATGCATTTGTGAGGGTAAGAAAAGTATGCAAAACACATAGAATGTACATTGCTACGTATTTCAAGTCATTATTGAACTCTTCAATACTTTATTCAAAAATCAGATTTCCACCCAGTTTTAACCATAGCCTGCTTCTGTCGTTAGTATGCGGCTCGCTGTGCGAGGATACAGCATTCGGCGACAGAAGTTTCGGTCTAAATAGGTATAAGATTTAACGACATTTGTCTTTGTTCATGTATGATGATGAGGTCAACATTTTCCTTTAAGTGTGATATCACTTTTACAAATTAGCGGTTCAAAGACCTCCAATTGTTATTCTCTGTTCATCTTTGGGTGATGGAGACTTCATGATTTCATGAAATTCAAGAAGCATATGCGACTATTTGTTATTCTGAAGTTCGAAAACATTAAAGAACTGTTTAAAAATTGACCAAGAATAAATATTGTCCTTTGCATAGTTTGTTTTTATGATATAAAGATGTTTGTTTACAATTTAAGATACATTGATGTATTCTGACCAACAGCTTTTATTCATTAAAATAAACTATCAAAGTAGAAAAGAATTCCTTTAATCGAATACTAACCTGTGCATGTCTATAGTTTACCTGTTGTATCTATAATCTATTTGTCACTATGAGTTTGATATTTTTGGAAAAACAAAAAATCATATATTTTCAATTATATTGTATTTTCTCAGTCTGTTTCAGTCATTATTGAAATCCATAAGGAAATAAATCAATTTTGAAAGGACAAGAATAGAAGAAGAAAATACATGAAACGGGAAAATCTACTTATGTCGCCCCGGTTGTTGCAGTCTCTTATTTGAACACCAATCATTGATTCAAGTGGTGTGTCCTAATTTTGTGGTGTATAGGTAACGTCATAATCCCTCTTTTCTTTCTTGCTCTCCCCAATTTGGCGAATCATATATCTATTTCCTCTTTCTATGGTTTATTTGTGTAGAGGTTAGAGTACTAGCCTAACATGTCAGAGACCCGGGTTTGAATGCCAGTGGAGACATTAAAACTTTTTTTGGCCTGTGTGTAATTCTGTGTAGAGTCCCTAGGCAAGATGCTTCATGCACACTGCATTTAGTCCAACCTTAAAATAAGTACCTAAAGACAGGATGTAGTGACCAACGTTACAAAGTGTTATGGAGTAGCTTTGAAACCAAGGTTTAAACATTACTGTGTTAACTAATACAAGAGGTGTAAAATAAGTCATGTTTAAAAAATAATTGAATTAATGAATGAATGATTTTTAGGATAACTCAGCACTGAGATGAAGAAGGAGTAAAATCCACTCTGCATAACAATTTTTAATACATAAAGCAACTCACCCTTGATACAAATAGGATGTCCAGACCTGCCAAGAACAAGTCTGCTTTGACTTTGGCAAAGGGGTAGATGTTTCTGATAAGAGAAAAGAGTTTAATATATGCGCTTCAGTAATTAAAATGAAATCAATTTGTGAAATAATGTTAACATGGAGACACATCCATTCAGTATACCAAAAAATTACTATCCTTATCTTACTCCATACATCTTAATGTCAAGTTCATGAATTTTCAAGATATTATTACCCTTGAGATGTTATAAAGAAGAGCATCTCCACTAGCCTCGAGGTCCTTCAGAACGCAAACCAGATGGACGTGAGAAAATCTAAACACTGAACAATCTTGAGTTTGTTGACAGAGTAGCTTGCACATCTTCACGCCAAATGGACTTAAGGTTGAATTCAAACCTTGACAAGCTATAAAAACAATAAAAACAATTTGTAAATTCATAGTTCTTGTAGAGTGATGTCTTATGAGCTGAAAATATTGACTGTTAAATAGATACTTCCTACTTTCAGGACAATTAAAGCTGACCTTATCTCCTAATAACAAATCTTTGTCTGCATTATTAAGATTGTGAACATTATGGAATTTCTTAATCGTAATTGCATTCTGAGGTTCATTTTCATTGATTAGGTATTTATAGATAGTTTGGGCGACTAACGAGAATCTCCTATGTACGTCATCTAAAGATACGCAATAATCTCTTGTGGGCCCACGTCATATTTTTATGGTATCAACTTTAAATGAATGTTTTATAACATTAAAATGTCTCCCATAATCTGCTGGACCAAACCCATTCTGAATCTCTTGTTTTAAAGCAAAATTGGTAAGCCGGCAAAATATCATTTATTTCAAGGAAATGTATTTCATGTTTTATGGCGACATATGTTGTTGTGTATAGATTGCTCTTTGCGTCGTAGGGGTGCAAGGGTTTGAATACTAATGATCTGGATAATAAATTGTAAATTACATGTATAATAAAATATTTCAACCTCTCGTTTCTGAAAGATTTCACTAGCCACCAACCAACTGATAGAAGTACTGGAGTAAGTGAAAGAAGTCACATTCCATGAGGGGATATGAGTATGAAATAAGTATATTAAAGGCAATTGAATGAGATAAACGTCACTATTGGTATTTTAGCATAACATACATTGTATTAAAGAATGTGAATGCAGTCAATAATCTATTAAAATCTGTATCGAATAACAAACTCTGAAAGACAAGTTGAAAATCAAGGCAAGAAGGTTGGATTCGAACATACTTCCTTATAGAGCTCATAAACCCATTCTGAATCTCTAAAATAAAAAGTAAAGTAATGATATGAGTAGTATACATAATATTTCAACTATTGTTGAATACACATTTTTTAATATGTCCTCTAATCCCCTCATAGTTTTGCAAATACAGATTGCCAGTAGATACTGCAAAAATCTCTTAAGACAATACATTAAGAAGTAATGTAGAATGTAATGTACCTACAAAGATGAAAGCCTGATATAAAATCCTTAACATAATTCGCTATAAAAAGATGTATGAATACCACTGTAGCAACATAAGGTCATAATAAAAATAATAATGATAAATAGATAATTCTTTTTAAAGGGATATATCCATTCTATAAGGGACACGTCATTCTGATCCATATATGAATATTTCACATTTTTCATATTCAGTAAAGTCATTCTTATCAAGATATGATCCATTTGCTATACTCCTCTAAGCATGTTAATCATACCAGACTCGGTAATACCAGCCGTCACATTTTCCTTTGACCCAACAAATCAATTCGGAAAAACTTGGAAAACTCGGAAAACACATTTCAGTAAATAATAACGACATCTGAGCAAATTTGAAACATTTATCAAGTTATGTCAAAAACGACCAATACAATGTCCTTTGATTGAATGTGGATTACTGACAGATAAAATCCTAATAAGTTCGTCAACGTATGAATGTCTCTCAAATATCAGTGCATTATGCAATAACTCTTTGAAAAAATCAGAATGCTTTTAAACCATCAAAGCAGTTCCTTGAGTGTAAGAATCAAATGACAAAGGATATTTCTAATAATATATCTAGTCATTTGACGACCGTGACAGTAAATGTTAAGAAAGTGTTAACATCATTCCACCTTGTCACTTTCATAATGAGACGTCAGTCCTGAGAGATCAATTTGCATCTTGTTATTCTCTTAATGACTCACATTTCGATTTCAGTTCATGTATAATCATCACTTTGGGGAATCTACATTCATTTAATACATTTGGAGACCCTATATTTGGATAGGAGAAAATTGCAAGCCTCTTAATTCACCATAAAAAAGTAATGAATGTCTCATATTTTCATCATTTAATCATTTAACATTTACATCAGTATTAAAAAAATGTCAAGAACATCATATTTCTTAAATGTATGAAGAAACAAATGTTTTTAAAAACATCAATCTATCTTTCTCTGTCACTATTTCCCTACATTTTGAGCTTTGTATCTATTCACAGTTTAGGTCACACAAAAACCTGCCTTGATAATAGTTTACAATATATCACATAAAAATAAATGTATAGATGTTCAGGGAACTTGGCAAAACGTTTTAAAAAACCAATGATGTGTCGGGCAAAGCAAAATTGACCTATGAAAACACAATATATTCCCATAATTAAAACGTGTGTTTAGATTTTTTTCAAATGTAGATGTAATGCATTTGGTTTTACAAATCTTTTATAATACATTTTTCATGAAATGAAAATATTGAGTTAAGGTTTACTTAAGGTTTAATTATCATTATAAATCTCAGAAAATGTTCTGCGATATTGTTAATTGCAATTATTTTTTGACATATGAAGTCTGGTACAACAATAAAAATGTTGCAATAAAACGTAAACATATATATAACTGTCTGGCAAGCAACTTCTAAACGAAATCTAGTAGATCAATTTTAATGTGGGATATTTTGTTTTATTACACTCTCGTTGAAGATACGACAGTTGTGAAACAATGACATGTTATTAAACACTGTTGTGAAACATTGCACGTGAAAGCGATCGCATCCGGACTACTTTCCTGCCGTCGCATGACAAGTTGTCGGTTGATGATGTCAATCAAAATATCGACTTAAGAATATTGTTCTCAATCAAAACGAAAAACGTAGGAGATTAAAATTCTTTTTAAAAACGTGATTATTTGTTTATGATTAAATTGTCGGAGAAACGATACAAAGAATCAGAGATACCTCCACACCATTCATTTTCAAATGTAAACATAAACTCGGAATCAGGGTCAAGTCGGCATTCGATAGTAGATCTGGCAAGGTCATCCATTCCGATTACGGTCGATTCTTAATGGCCGGCTTCAGCACTTCAGAATTTCGGTAAAACAGCCAAATTTTTGCGATACCGTAAGCATTAGCAATGTTATCTTTATCGGCAACAAGTTCAAATATTCGTCTAAACGCTGAAAAGTTATTTCCCCTGCAGCCCTTAGCTCCTAGCAGCGTTTGGCAAATCAACGATGACCTCGCCATTCAAAGGAGCGGTCTTTTTTGTTTTAGAATTTAGATGAAATTTTAATTTGAAGAGGGTATTCCCCAATCTATCCTCACCATGGATCGCAAACAAGGACAGTGTTCCTTCCACTGACACTAGCTTACCGAAATTACCGAATCGCGCTTGAAAACGCACATTCCGATGACGTCACAATCACTTGACATTCATTCACACAATCTAATGTTCATTCGCACTATTCAGCGACAGATGGTTTAACTCGCCAAATTGCGTTTGTAGGAACTACAGCAAAAAGATGATTGAATGAGTGTTTTCCATTTGTATTGTTTAAAATTGTTTAAGATGTTATTACCGGACTTACTCATGACCTATTTGTTCATTGTTCAAAGTCTAATGGCGCTACTTATGCGTCCATTGTAAGAATTGTATTCCTACGCACAACTACGAGTAAATATAATTTTCATTTTTTATCATTAATTTAAATAATGTAATAAATAAAATACTAAACTCCGTTCAGTTTAATAACATATTTATGAAACTCATGGATAGTATTGGTATTCGCTCATTAAAAACGAATACCATCCACTTGTTTCATAAATATGTTATTGAACTGAACGTCGTTTAGTATTCTCTATTTTATTGTTGTTGTAAGTGAGTTGTACAGCCATTGTCTAGACAAAGAAATAAAAGTTGATATACTTCATAGCGTGAAACCATAAATTCTGAATATGTATAAGCTTGTATTCAAACGGAGCACAAACCATAAGTAAGTAAATGTAACTATTTTCGTGGAATATAGAGCCAATTTTCCGTCTGAATCAACGATTTTACAGTGACAAACTTTCCATTTTGTATATCAAAACGACAATATTCTTAACTCAATAAGGCAAATATTACTTGATGAGGGAAATACACCATGAAACAAGATTCGTGTTCATTTCACCACATGCCGAGAGTGGTGAATAAACACATGCCAGACTTCCTCAAAATCGCTATTTAGCTTATAAAGTCGCCCGAGACCTGTCAGCTAATTTAACTTATAAGAACTGCATAATGTTTTGTTTTCATCATTATGTAATCAGTTGTCTTTAAAACTTTATATTTTGAAATTGTAAAAAGATCCTTATTAAGATTTATGGATGTTTTTTTCAGATGAATTCAGTTTGCATGAAATCCTGGCAATGTATACGTTTTTTGCAAGTCTTCAATTAAAATATTAGAGTGCATTGAATAAAAATTGACTGCATAGCAAATTACATGCACTTTGTTCGTTATGAAATGTGCATAATTATTTCTGTTTTTACTGAAAATTCACAATACATTTCAAAAGTTACAAATAGTAATCCTGCTATAGAAAGTTATAAGTAAACTTGTTATTTACGTAAAATGTCATCACTATGTTATATTACAGTATACAAAGAGGTTGTCCTATAATTTCCATTCGTTCTCGTTATTGGCTTGGATATTTGAGTACTGAAACATCAGAAATATCGGCCTAAGAGTAATTGAAGGGTCCGAATGACGGGGTATCTAAAACATCAATAAAATGCAACCTTTTCCTTGAAAATGATTGAAATGAAGATATTCTGACAGCTAAAATGATTTACTATAAATCAATTATCTCCTTGAAGCCTTGAGTTTGGTTGTAGAATGTATAATCGTAATGAATCGAGGAGTTTTCGAGTTTGGTTGCAGTCCCTTAAAGGCAACTGCAACCAAATTGTTTTCTAGCAAATATCCATCACTTTTCGTGTCTTGACAAACACTGATTTGGTTTCAGATATTGTAGTTGCTTGTTGAATAGCAAAGAGACAAGTTTGGTTGCAGGAGTTTTATAATTTACCTTATTTGACGTGAAAAAAAAAAAATCAACAGTTCCATTTTGACAGGTTCCCTTTCGCTCTGAGTGTGACGTAATGCCATGCGGTATGTAACGTGTCCTACAATTGGTTGATTCAGTCTCAAACATTTCCAAAAAAATTTCAATTTCATAATTTTTGATTGATAATTCATCTTGTTCTGTTTGAAACTATTTGTTAAACTTACTTATTGATGTTAATTTTCTATCAAAATCATTTGGCAATTAAAGGAATTTGTGACAGCCAATGATAATCTTTTTGAGATATGACAACAATTCGAATCTGCTACGGGAGCACGTTGAAACACAGAAAAGAAATTTAGGGATTAGTTTGGTCAAAGATTGTCTAAAGTACCTACCATGACATGCTGTATGATAGAAATTGTTAAAATAATCAAGGTCAGTGAAATATTTCTATCCATAATGTCAGAAACGATTTCAAAACATGATGTGACATGATCGAAAACCGGACTCGATAGCGATCGGTAAGTTGCTGATGTGTCATTGAAATGTAAATAAAAAGCCAGGTAACTGATCAACAGTTGTCAAATCATCATATATTCCATCTGCAACCGAATTTGCCTATAGGGGACCCGCAACCAAACTCGAAAATTATGCGATTTCATTGGGATTAATCTTTCTGCAACCAAAATCAATGGTGTCATTCCATATATCATTGTATAGATAATTATCTCAGCTTTCAGAAAATTCGATGTTGAGTCTTTTTGAAGAGCATTTTACAGTCCTTTTCGACACCCCGTCATCCGGACCCTTCAATTACTCTTAGGCCGAAATATCAATCAAACACTGAACTTTAAGTTGAATATAGTCATGCTTGTTTAGCTCAAACACATACTTTCAAGCAATTACTATTTACTACACTGTAACTTGAACTTCAGTTGACTGATAATGTGAAACGAGAGAGAGAGTTTAGTACTTGTTCATTATGACAAGAGCTTTTATAATTTTTTCGGCATTAACTCATATATCTATGTACATTGATCAACCAAAGACATTGATGTCAACGCTACTACCAGAAATTTCATACCCTTACATAAAGTAAGAATCACATAACTCCTAGTATTTCGCATGCACATACATACTTACTTGCCCAAACTAGCAGATTGCATACATATTTTATTCACTTCAATTAATCTTAAATACAAATTCTTCTTTATCATTGCAAGCTGAAATACCTGAAGTTTAAAAGGGGCACTTTAAAAAAACATGATGTTATCAGTTTCTCACTGATTAGTGTACGTTAATGCTAAATGTATCTTTTGATAGTATTAAAATTATCATAACAAAAACCAATCATCTATTGTCCGAGAACAAATGATAAAAATTCACTTTAAGTCAATTGGCGGTCATTTTGGTGTGAACATCTTTTGTTCATTTTGTGTAACAAAATGGACCAGCATGGCTGAACTTTTCATTATCTATTTGATTTTTTGCTGTTTCATTTAGTTTAAATACATTGTTTTCCAATTGGGAAAAAATTATTTTCATTTTCCTGACATCACCTTACATTATCCCTAAACACGTGCTACGGCCTTTTTAAAAAGGACTTTCACCTCTCAAGTACAGAAAGACAATGAAAATATAGAATACAACAATATACGAGCTTCTTTAAGGGGCATTTTAGAAGTTGGAATGATGATAATGAGGAAGCATATATGGATGACAAGTTCTTTATTCAAGCTTCAGAAACGTGTTCTAAAACAACAGTTATAACGCCAATCAATCTAAATAAATTTAGATCAACAGATTTTTTATTTTGTCATATATAACAGTATGACCAAATATAAAACCTGTTGATCTAAATTTATTTAGATTGAACGCCAATGACACTTGTTCATTAATATGATATTTTCATGAGGTGTTAATGAGGGGAAAAGAACGTATTTGTCATAAAAGATATATCTCTCTTGTTAATGACATATCATTTTGTTGTGGATACAATCCATACGATAGGTTTTATGTAACGAAATAGTTTATAAAATCTTAAATTGTATGTTTGTAACGTTTGATTAACATCCATTTAAAACAGTATCAGTCACAGGAATGACAAGAATATCCCGTTACAACAGTTGTGATCTACAGAGGCTTTTCTTTCTTTGTATAGGATAAGATTACTCAGATGCTCGGGTGCTCAGTGGCGCTTATGTGGCGCATGTGTAATACACATAAAGTTATATAAAGGTGCATTTTCTCTTTTTTAGATTCACTCGTCTTTCAGATAATGAAATAATTTTCCATATTTTGTGAGTGCAATTAAAGGTATTCATGTCAATGATTCACAATGAGTCAGGAAGCATTGTGTCAATATTTACTGTACATTTTCCATGAACTTGTGAATTATATTGACGACAGTTTATAAGTTTATATTGCCTGAATAACAAATATAAACATCATATATACTGTTCAATAGTAGAGAGTTATTGATTCATTCACCATCAGTAGAAAAGAATAACATGAAAAAATGATATATAAACTGACAGGCGAAAGAAATTACACACTTCAGTTGAATTTATCGCTTCTAAGAAATTCAGTTACAAATATTTCGAGCTTTTGATGACGAACGGTCAAACTGGTCAGAACAAAAGTTGTATAATCCTTCAAAGAATACTTACTAGGGGTAGAGGGAATTTGAGGTAATTTCAGGAAAATGAAAATAAATGGTTCTAATTGAACGACAATGTATATAACCTAAATAAAGCAGTAATAAATTAAATATATAATGTAACAAAGTAAAGGTTTTTCAAAATAATTTGTTCTCTCACTATAGATGATTGGTTTTAAAATATGAAATGTTTAAAAGATGTGCTACTGTCACTTTAAAGTATGTTTAATTTATAAAAAAAAGAAATTCTTTCAAAAAGTTAATTTTATAGAATACAAATGTTCAACAATAAAGAAGACATACATGTATTCTATGTGAAAATCAATAAACGTGCCTCTTTCTCCCCAACCTAGTAGAGCGCTAAGCGGTGATATACTATTCACCTTTGTACCTACGTCGGCCCTGCTGCTTGCTAGCGTGATATCCTTCAAACTTAGTAACAGTCTTCATTGGGTGTATAGGCAGACACCAGTCGGTTTTGGAGACCTATATTTCAAGGTCATAACAGGACTTTGACACCTGCTTGAAGCCTTGTTAGAGCAATATCTCCGTTTCCAGGCTATATCTCGAAAACCGTTCAAAAGTTTTTAAAATGACACTTGGTATGTGGTTAGATTTAGTGGTAGAGTGGTGCCTTTTACTATTTTGTATTTTTCCTTGTTTCCATGTTAACAGTTTGAACTTAGTGCATATGGGGGAGGGGTGGGGACTGTTTCCGGGCAAAACCTTTCACGGTTGTTTTTGGTGGAGTGGTGCCTTTTGCTTTGTAGGCTATTTTGGATTTGTCTGCTTTCAATAGAGACAACTTGAACTTAGTGCATATGGGGGAGGGGTGGGGACTGTTTCCGGGCAATAGCTCAAAACCTTTCACGGTTGTTTTTGGTGGAGTGGTGCCTTTTGCTTTTTAGGCTATTTTGGATTTTTCTGCTTTCAATAGAGACAACTTGAACTTGGTGCAGTGCCTTTTGCTACTTCGGCTATTCAACATTTCAAATTTTCTGGTCTCCATGTTAACAATTTTATGTTAGTACAGCTGTGTATCTTAAGTTTGTTCACTTACCTGCGTTTTTAGTGCAAATAGCATGTAGTTGTCTTTGATATCTTTGAAATTTGAGTACATAATATAAAATTCAGTGTGCGTTAACATATTCGTATGTCTAATTTGGCAGGGCATTGAAATAACCAGGGCTCAAAATTTTGAAAACACTATTTTGTATGTTTTGCTACAAAATCCTTCATTAGTGATCAATAGCTTCAAGGCTAAGTCATATTTGTTCCTTTGCATTAAGGCAATGTAATTGTACTGATTTCTTTCTTATAATGTTTATATGGAATATTTAAATCGAAATTTTAAAAATCTGAATTTCACAAATGTGACCCCATCTGTATATTTAATCATGCCAAATATCTAAATTCAGTACCAGTGACAAGAAGGTCCCGACATATGGTTTGGGAATGATTATTTTTCTAATGGCTATTTGGTTGTCGTTTGTAGGTGCTCCTGGAGTTATTTTATGGACGTCAAAATGAAACCCAGATTACATGATATTAACACTAAGATACACAAGCAAGTGAACAAACTTATGGTACGCAGCTGTACTTTCTTTTGCCTGGCGTTTTACAAAACGAGCACTTGGACTATTACTTTGATATTGCAAACAAGTTGCAGTTGCATGTCCATATATGAACTAATCATAAGGACAACGTATCATATCAACGAACGCTGATTTCATTTTCATATTCAATTTGTGTATATCACATGGTCTTCCATCATCATAAACATGTACTACAATTGAACGACATTCTTTCCAGATAACTAAATAGCTTTGCTTAGATAAATTCATAATGTATTGTATGAATTTTTTAAATGCGAGAGTAAATATTACGACTATCACTGCTTGATAATAAGTAATGTAGAAAATGGTTACATTCTTTGTATTTTTCGCATTTGCTAAGGATAGATATTTCATGTCTTAAATATAGCATATTTTCTATGTAAAGGGAAAAATCTGTTATCGTAAAACAAAACAAATATTTAGTGATAAATCGACAAAATAATATCGAATCTGCTTATAAACAGAACAAGTTCTTGATATGGAAAACATTGAGCTATTAGATTTTCATCATAAAAACCGTAGTAAATCATATTGTGATTCTTAAAGTATTTTGTATTTCCTAATGTTGTAGGTGAATTGTTATGTATCAGCCTATTATGATAGCGAAAATATGACCCACACATTATTTTAGTCTGACCTCAGATAACTCAAAGTTTTCTGTTACAGTGTTTTCCGTCCAGTCTGAATTATTTGTTTGGATGTTTGCCTTTTTTGCTAATTAACTTAAATGTTTTTGAAAATTACTTCCCAAACAACATAAAGTCAAAAGCAATGATGTATTATTCTAATGCGACTAATGTCTACAAAATGGTTAAATCTCCAGTATATAGTGAAGTTTTCTGGCATGTCGAATAATGATGATAACACCACCCACTTTCTTTCTTGTTGTAAATTTTACCAAGGGTAATTTCGATGAACTTTTGTAATGACAAACTGTTAATCACTCAAGAGTTCATTGGCTGTTCTATCTTATAAGTAATGTCTGTTGTTAAACAGATGTTACAAAAAACATTAATCCCTATAAACAATTTCTCTCTAAACGGTGTTGCTTGGTCTTTTCCCAGGATTATAAATATATGTGTGTTATAAATGTATATGTACATTTGCACTTATTGATTCAATGATTAATGTTGTTTAAAGTAAGTTATATCTCTTTTGTATCTTATCACCGTAAATATATTCTTTTTTTAAATCATTTATACAGGCTCGTCTATAGTGCTTATGTCTGTAATGATTTTTTAAATACAAAAATATTGAACTGTTTTAATATCTATATCAGTATATCGCACTGTTGCTTATATCAAAGACACGTTAGTCATTACAATTGGCCCTTTATCTTTAATTATATGATGCACCATTTTTTCTAGATAGAACTCTGTGTTATAAAGTATTTTTTTCAAATTATCAATTAAAATCTATGGTATCTCAAACTCATCAAAACACACTCTATGATTAAGGAACATTTGTTATTATTCTCATAAAACATTGATACAAACATATACTTTAACCTAGATACTATATACATGATTTCTATGACGTTGAAAGGTATCCTCATCAACACCACCGTTATAAGGATTGCTCAACATTTTTACAACCTTGTACAGAAAATTATTTTAAAGAATTTTAGATTTATTCAAGATCTTTGTCACCTCTACCTTTCTGTGAGTTAGCAAGATGATGTTGTAATCAATATTCATCTTCAACAGTTATCACGTCATTAAACAAAAAAAACAATATATACTGACGTCCAAAAAAAAGGCCTCAATGATATTCATGCAAATAACACAAGACATACATGGTGCAGATTGAAAATGAAAATGTTTATTCAGAGATTATTCAATTACGCATCATGTTGTAAAAAAATCACTTACATACATCATTTATTACAAAAGAAATTGAGACGTCAAGACAAGTGGGGTACATTGTCCGGTATTCGATCACACATAAAAATACTTTTCTGCAAATATTGATGCAAATATTCTTAAATACAGTTCTTAAATAAATTTAATAACGGGTGTGAGCTCCTCTAGCAGCCAAGCAAGCTTGAACACGTCGTCGCATTGAGAAAGTCAGACACCTGATCACGTGAGGCGGAATTCTGTTCCATTCCTCCTGCAATGCTTGTACAAGTTGCACACGATTCCGGGGAAGGACCTGTCTCTTGCGAAGCTGTCTGTCGAGGTGGTCCCACAGATGCTCGAATGGATTCAGGTCCGGGGACATCGCTGGCCATGGCAACACAACAACGTTATTCTGCTGAAGAAAGTTCTGAACTAGTCTTGCTGTATGGGGGCGAGCGTTGTCATGTTGGAAGACAATACCCTGATTTGTCTTTGTATCGTCCCGAATGCCACCCCAAACCATCACACCGCCGCCTCCGTGGGATACGTATTCTTGGATGCAGTTTCTGTTGTACCGCTCACCTGCCCGGCGTTGTACCCGCACTCGACCATCACACTTGAATAATTGAAACCTGCTCTCGTCCGAAAACAACACACGGTGCCAATTTCGGTTCTGTCAATACTCTAACACGTCTTGCCCATCTCAGTCTGCCTATGCGATGACGTCGCGTCAACGCTATCCCCCTGTGCGGCCAACGGGTGAAGATACTATGTTGTCGTAACCTTCGACCTACTGTCTGTCTGCTGACTTGCCTACCAAGCGCTGTTGTTGCAGATTCTGTGATGGTAAGGAATCTATTTCTGAGGTGAAGCGTCCTTAAATAGCGGTCCTCCCCGGGGGTAGTCACTCGCGGTCTCCCTGCCCTGGGTCTGTCCTGGTCCTGCCAGTCTGCCTGTAGCGTCTCAAAAGTCTGACGATTGTAGATCTTGCGCAGCCAAACGTTCTTGCAACATGGTCTTGAGTTGCCCCCATCTCCATCATTCCTATCGCTCTCCTCGTTCTTCCGCATTTAATCTTGGCATTTCCACTGTAATTTTCTGATTTCATATGACCGCTAGATTCCATCTGAACCGCTTTTATATTGTTTAAAAGCATGTAAAAGTGTGAGAGCACGTGCATTGGAATTGCTTCGTTTCTTTGCTTTGTACGAGAATATGGCGTTTCTGGCAAGAACTTTTGGTGCACTTACAATGGCTGCGTTCGGGAGAACAGTTCCATCACAAAAGTTCCTCGAAAAAAAATATATCTACCAAACAAATCATATTTGAAAGATTGAGGCCTTTTGTTTGGACGTCAGTGTATATACGGTAACATGGTGATGCATTTTGCTAAAGAAAAATATTGTATGATCCCTATCTAAAAGGGCACAGTACAATGTACATACACAGTCTTGCAGTGTTTTTTATCTTATTGATCTTGACGATGGGCAACTATGAGAATATGTACAATCTACCATAATATCTCTCTATGAATCCCATAAACATTGTCAATGAAAGTTTTCTTATTTCTTATTAACATATTCTTGTCAATACTTGTAGGGACCCCATGCGTTTTTTAAGTTATGCCAGACTTGTCTCTTGCATACTTCTAAGATCTACTTGTATTTGTAGTGTATATAAAGCCTTAATACATTGTTCTCAATTATTCTTTGAAAAATATTCGGTTTAAAGGGGGACAATTAAAAGTTCAAATAGTAATGATTTTACATTAATTATTTATTATTATATGAATTATGAAATTTATTCAGCAGCTGTATGTGACTATGCAAAGCAGGGACAACTGAGCCTACATAACATGTAGCATGTAGCCAAAGTAAACAGTTATTTTCAGAAAAAAATCCTTCCACCTTTTAAGATTCATATTTTGGCTGTCAAGATCTTATGTTATGCACTTTTATTTTCACTAAACTTTTCCTTTCCCGAAAGTCATGCAGTGACCAGTTTATGTTTCTTATTTTAAAAGGGTGATGTCCATATCAGAACGTTTTTCTCCGAATTCCCACCTAGTAAGTGATTTCTTGATGTTTGGCTTTAAATTTAGTCTGTGAATTTCTGGCAGATATTTCATTAACATAAACAATTGCCCATCAAAGTGGATAATCCTTTTAACAAAATGATTCACTCTTAGCAGTTTTAATTGCACTTCCCACTCAAGAGATAGCTTCGACAATTGACGCCCATCGCTGACATAAAGATAATTCCCAATGTTGCTAACACTCATTACTTCGACCTTCTTACAGCAGCCTTTTTTAATGATGTGTTTATTGCTTCCGTCATATGATACTGATGTGACCATCTTGTGAGCATATACTACAAACGATTCCGCGGAGCATCTACAGCAAGTCGAAAACCATGAAACAATATCTTTACTTTTATCACCATACTTGTATTTTTAGTGACAGCATTAATGCTATATATGAAAGCGTTAGTATCTACTTTAACAATATAAAAAACAAGCCTTTGATCATCATCAACTGTAAGTCCTTCTTCGTATAAACTGTTGATACGTGTAAGATATTCTGTTGACCTAAAGGTCAAACTCAATAATTCCATTTGGTGTAACTGATTGCTCTTACGACTCCTACATGTACGTATACCCACAAGTTTTCTTATACTTGAGAGATATGCAATAGAACAAACATAACTGTTATTGATCTCTTGATATGAACTTGTTGAACCTGTTTGTGGATCAATGAAGAAAGTTGCCTTCCTTGTTTTAGAAATTGAACGCATAAGTAAGATTTTCATTCTTGGGTTATCTGTAAAATTAAAGAAAAAAATGTCTTGAAAAGAATCTGTCAATTTAATGATTTCATGAAATTAAACAAGCAACTGCGACTAAGTTGTTATTCTGAAGTTGTTTTAAAATCAATCAAGAATAAATCTTGCCCTTGCATAGCATTTTTTGCGGAAAAACATATGTTTATTTACTAGTTGGAATACGTTGTTGTATTCCGACCGTAGAAATGCAGCTATTTTCCATTAAAATTAACTGTCAAAGTAGAAAAAGTTTCCTTAAATTTAATACTTATGAGTTTGATCTTTTTGGTAAAACCAAATGAATGTATTTTCTCAGTCTGTTTCAATTATGGAATCATTATTGTAATCCACCAACAAATTGATTCATTTTGAAAAGATAATAATAGAATAAGAATGTACAGGAAATGGGACGCTCTACTTATGTCGTGACTGTTGTTTCAGACTTATATTTGACAGGACACCACCACCTACCATTGATTCAAGTGGTGTCTCCTTATTTCGGGGTGTATAGGTTAAGTCATAATCACTCTGCTTTTTCTCGCTCTCGCAGAATTGGCGAATCATCTATCTGTGTCATCTTTCTTTGTTTTACTTGCTATACTTTCATTTTCATTTGTGTAATGATAAGAATGCTGGCTTCTCAAGTCGGAGACCTGGATTCAAATGCCAGTGGAGATGTACTAAAACGTTTTTGACCTGGGTGTTATCTTGTGTTGTATCCTTGGGCAAGGCACTTCATGCACACTGCACTTGGTCCAACCACATCATACAATGGGTACCTACAAAGGATGCATTGACCTACGTGGTTGCAACTACTGCTATGGAGCAGCTTTGAGCTATAAGGTGTAAACATTACTGCATTATTTAATGCAAGTTTCGTAAAATAGTAATTAAAACATGAGTGAATGAATGAAGAAAATAATGAATGAATAAATGAGTGGATGATTTTAAAGGATAACTCAGCACTGAACTGATGAAGGAGTAAATACACTCTGCATAGCAATTGCAAATGTTCAAATCAACTCACCCTTGATACAAATAGATTGTCTAGAACGGCCAAGAATAAGTCTGCTTTGACTTTGGCAAATTGGTGGATGTTCCTGATAAAAGAAAAGAGTTTAATACATGCAATACAGTAAATAAAATGAAATCAATGTGTAGAGTACTGTCAACATTGAGACACAAATTGTCTTTCATTACAAACAACATCAATTCAGTAAACCAAAAAAAACGAACCTTATCTTACGCCTTACACCTTAATGTTAAGTTCAAGAAATTTTCAAGATATCATTACCCTTGAGAAGTTGTAAAGAAGAACATCTCCACTAGCCCCAAAGGTCCTTCAGAATGCAAACCAAATGGACGTGAGAAAATCTAAACTCTGTGCAATCGTGAGTTTGTTGACAGAGTAGCTTGCACATCTTCACACCAAATGGACTTAAAGTTGAATTTGAAACTTGACAAGCTACCAAAACAGTCAAAACAATTTGCAAATTCATTGTTCTCTAAAACAGTGTCTTATGAGCTGAACATATGACTATCGGGACAACTGAAACTGAATTCTCCTAATTACAAATCATTGTTTGTCAGCGTTATTGAGATTGTGAACGTTATGGAATTTCTTATTCATAACGGCATTCTGAGATTCATTTTCATTGATAAAGTATTCATATATAGTTCGGAGGACTAATGAGCATCTTTCATTTACGTCTTCTATCATCTTAACATACGCAATAATTATATAAAGAATGGATATGTTCTAAGACGTTGGCATGTCATATCTTTATAGTAGCCATTTTGGATGAATGTTTTATGAGATCTAACTGTCTCCCACAACCTTCTGTATCAAACATAATCTGAATATGTTGATTAAAGACAAAGCGATCATGCCACCATACATGATACATTAAATAATAAGTAAGGCTATGTTCCCTTTCCGGATTTAAAGATGTATCAAATACAACACGAGTTACATGATATTGGAAAATGATACTCAAGCATGTAACAACAATTCTGGAGACAATATGAGATTACACAAGTGTTAACGTACATTTAATTCAATTTACTTGTGTAGGAAGATTTTTTTGGGGATGATTATTTTGTAGAAAACGTATTTTGATATCAAAATTCGTATTTACTAAAAGTTAAGCTAGCTCGCAAACCTTTCAAAACAATATATAGTTAAAACCACAAATGCATTATTCCAATGTGACAATATCTCTTAACTCTTCCTCTGCCAAGTGTTTTATTTTTCCTTTCCTAATTTCATTACTCGGCCTATTTCAGCTCATCACATGGTCTTCATCACCATAAATCTGTACGATAATTGAATGTAGGTTTCTGACATTCTTTCCTGATAACTGAATAGCTTTAGATTAAATAATTCAGGGATCGATTGTAGGTAATTTTGAATTCGAGAGTTCATAAAGTTACTATCACTGATTGATACTAAATAATGTAAGTAACAGAATAGTTTACTGGAACGGATAAGAACATTTGAATCAAAAGTGACGGAACCTTTAATTAAGTACTTATGAAGAAGATTTGACTTGCCGTAAATAATAATATGACAATACACTGTTATAAAAGGCACTGATTATTTATTTTGTTCATCCATTAAAATGTAATCTTCCCAAAATCAATATAACTTTATCAATAACTTTAAAGAACAGTTAATAGAATGTTAAATCATACACATTCACCCCATAAAGGCATAAAGAAAAACGTTAAGCACCCCCCCACCCCCCCTAAATTCTTAACTCAAAAGTGATTCCTTGACAAATTTTTAATATTTTGAACGATTGTTTCACTCTTAAAATGAAATATAATAATTTTGCCTACAAAGAAACATAGTTTTATAAAATGACAACTGAATTTGTAATAGAACTGAATTTTCACCAAAAAAGAATATGACTGCAGTACCAAGACTATTTTATAAACATTGAGTTTCAGTTATCAAAAAAGAACATACAAAAAAGAACATTTGTGTCACCAATTTCACCTTGACTCATCAAACCATGTTTTGTCTTGCAAAATGAGGCTATAATAATATAATTTTGTAATGAATTTTTGAATCGTTGGAATCAATCCCTTAAGTAAACAATTCCCATTGATTCCGAAAGGTATTTACCACTACAACTGAACATATATCGTTATGAGGCCGTTTTAATTGAGTGTATTTAGAATTGAGAAGATTAACTAGTGACTTTTCACTAAAGGCCGATACTAACGTTTGACCAGTTGACTTGAAAGAAAAAAATTAAAATTATTACAACAACCGATTGACACTTTAATTTTTTTTAGAATATTGCAACTTGTTTCTTGACATTTTTTGACACAATTATATTAATGTGGATATCAAAATGATGCGGAACGTTATCTGAATGAAGATTTTTACCTTAAGTTGCTCAATGGCAATTATATGATTTTTCTGTTACTTATCAGACAATTTTTACTGCTGAAAAATCATAGGGGTGCGCTTTTTCGTTATTTACATAATTTGTTTTATATGGTAAATGTTAAGTTTCAGAGATAGGTCTGGTTTCAAAATGACTTCATCATAGACTCGTTGTGAATATGATGGTTTTCGTAAACACAATCAAATTAAAACTAGAGCCATTGGCTCTGTTATCAGGCTTATTATCATAGTTTGCTGTAGGTTGAAGCCAAAGTGATTACCCACTTTGAAGTGGCCACATGATTACAAATCCTTAATTTAGTATATAGGTGAAGTGATATCATATACCATCAACCTGTTCAGAAATTGAAATTACTCAACTATTCAATAGCTAATTTAGAGTAAATATTCACAAATTATCCAAGCCCTATTTAGGGACAATAGAGTCACAAAAACTGTAAATCATAATCCTCACTAGTGGGAGTTTAATCACAAGATTTCAGCTTTCTATGTCTTTTCCTTCTTGAGAAGTAAACAAAAAAGACGTTTTGAGGCTTGACCCCTGCGCCCTTATTAGGGTCCAAAGGACCACAAGATCTATCAATTATAATTCCAAAATTTCAAGAGGTCTATACACAAGGTTTCAGCTTTCTAGACATAATGCTTTCGGAGACGAAGCTGAAAATAGGTGTTTTCTCGGATGGAGAGACTGACGCTAGACACCATGCCACGACATTAGGCCATCGACCCTTCCAGGCCTAATGAGCTAATAACAAAAAACAATATTAAGAAGTGAAGCCATTCATCAGGGCTACGAGTTTGACAAGCCAATTAGATTAATTAGTTAATTAATCAATTAATCAAATTCATAAGATATTTTTGCTTAGTCACACACCGATGTCAATGGTGAGAATCTATCTATACAGGTAGTTTATTTTCAATCAATAAACTGAATAAAACTAGCATTTCCTGTGACATTTTCCCAAACTTACAAGATCGCTGATTAGAATCTGAAAGGACATGGCCTATATCACCTGGTAACCAAACAATCATACACACAGTGACTACATTAAACCCCAAAAGAAACTATCCACTCATTCAAATTTTCATTGAAAAATAACAAGACACGGTTTTCTATCCTAACAACATTTTATCTAATACTGAATCATTTGCACATCATCTAACTTCATTTGTTTTGCAATAACTCGTTTATCGTACAGCCAGGAAACGTTTTATTAACACTGGTGTGAAATGTTAATTTCCATTTTTTAGAAATCGAAGTTTCTTATCATATGTTAATGAATTTATGGAATATGGAGTCCATAGTCATCAATACTTCGTATGTCAACCTTCAGCTGTTATGCAGGCAAACACTCGACGTCTCATTGATGTCGTGAGACGTCTGACGGTGGCGTTAGGGATGTTCCCCCATTCATCCTGTAGGGCTTGTTCCAGCTGCCTCAGGTTGACTGGAGGGTTTGCTCTATTCCTGATTCGCCTCCCTAGGCAGTCTCACATGTGTTCAATTAGAGAGAGATCAGGAGAACGTGACGGCCACGGCAAGACGTTGACGTTATTGGTGTCCAGGAATGTTGACACTGCTCTTGCTGAATGTGCAGGCGCGTTATCATGTTGAAACAAAGTTCCCGGGTGATTCTGAAGATATGGCAACACAACAGGACGAAGAACTTGATCAATGTATCTTTGCGCATTCATGTTACCTATAACGATCACCAATGGCGACTTGTTTTCTCCTCGGATTCCGCCCCAAACCATCACACTTCCCCCACCGTGTGCCTGGACCTCTGTAACACAATTTGGAGCGTTTCGTTCACCCTGACGGCGATAAACGCGGGCTCTGCCATCATGCTTATATTAACAAAACCTACTTTCATCGGTTATGTCGATGTTGACGTATCAACGTTGGGCCACAATAAGGTCGACGGGCCCGAATCCCTGCTGCTCTTAACCTCCTTCTGACGGTTGATTGACTAAGCACTCTCCCGAGAGCTGTAGACGCCGATTCTGCAACTGTCAGGAATCGATTTTGGAGATGGATAGTTCTTAAGTATCGGTCTTCCCGACGTGACGTCACACGTGGTTTACCTGTACGCGATCTATCTAATGTTGTTCCCGTGTCCCTATAACGTTTCATCAAAATGTCGATTGTTTTTCGATGACATCCGAATGTTCTTGCAATAAGAACACTTGAAGCACCCATGTCCTTCATACTCAAGGCCCTGCCGCGCTGTTCTGGGGTCAATCTAGGCATTTTAAAATTGGTTTTATATGACCTGGCTAACCTGACCTGGTGAATTGATCGTTAAATGATCAAAGAAAAACGTGTTTCTCAGTTTTCAACAAAAGTCATGAAAATCACGTACCTAATCAATTTCTGAGATGAACAACTGAAATGTTACGTTTTGGCGACCTGTTTCCATAAAACTTAACATTTAGCTAAAGTAAGTTAAGAATATATTTGAATTCTACAAATGGATAGTTTCTTTTGGGGTTTAGTGTACATGTAGGCCTTTATCAACATTGTCTTACAGCTAATGCTTAAAGTTGATCTGTTGCCCTTTGGTCCTTATTAGGGGTCGCAGGACAACAAAAGCTATAAATCAAAATCCTCACAAGTCAAGGAGACTGTAAACAAAGTTTCAGCGTTTTAGGCATTATGCCTCTGGAGAAGATGATGAAAATAGGTTTTAAGGGTGTGGCCCCGGTAAATTATGCTTTTTGAGAAGAATATGAAAAAAGGTTTAAAGGCTATACATTATTATCCTCACTAGTCAAGGAGCCTGTACACAACAGTTCAGCTGTCTGTATATTTCTGGAGAAGGATATGAAAATAGATTTTTAGGGCGTGGCCCCTGTGGCCCTCAATAATCATTCTTACTTGTCAAGGAATCTTTAGAATGGCATAAGTTGAAAAACAAGGCAGGAGCATGTATTCGTACTAAGTTCCTGATAAAGCTGCTTGAATTATGCTTATAATAAAAGTATGGTAAAACCCTTTTTGTAAATAAGATTAATGAATTTCTATGAACAATTGATTTGGATAATATGAATCAATCATGATTGTGTAACAAGCCATCACTGATGATTGGCAATAGAGCAACTACCAACTCATTTGGTATAAGACAAAAGAATCTGTTTATAATGTTTGTCCATCATAAAAAGTCAAGTAAAGATATAAGTGGATTAAACGACATTAAATCTGAACTACAAAAAGCTCTCGTTGCATACCTTTTTCCGATTTGTCCGTTAATCACCTCATTTTTTGCAATCACTTAATGCCAGTAAATACTGCAAAGATCTCTTAAGCCATTTCATTATGCATTGATATGGAAGAACATGTACCTACGGAGGTGAAAGCTTGAGATCCAATCCAAAACATAAATCGATTATGACATCGTGAAGATTAATAAACGTGTATACGACTGTAGTAAGATGTAAATTAGGAAATGGAAGATATAATGATTAATGAATATATCTATTCTATTAGTGAGACCTCATTTTGGTCAATTCATGAATATTTATACTCGTTTATTTATACTAGCTGTAGACTTGGATACTGGCTTTCCAAGTGAAATGACTAGCACCATAAACTGACCTCATGCCAAACCGAACTTTATACTCATGAACTTACAATATTTTCGTTTGTTAAGGGCTAAATATACAGAAATATTTAACGAAATTAAATTTGCCCAAAATTATTGTTTCAAATACATGTATGCTATTGTTGTGACGTAGAAATGAGCGAAATGTTATATCATTGAGAAGGGTACGGCAGTTTAACAGAATTTGCTGCATGACAAGGAGGGAAATTGGACAGTTTTCAAAGTTTGTAGCATATGATATTTTAAACTTTTTGAGTACATTTATTGTGTTATTTTGAAACCTCATTCAATAAATAACAAAGACAACTATCAAAATTAAATACGCTTAAAGCAATGTTAAGAAAAATCCTATCAAAGGCAAAATTGAGGCGGTGATTTGTCATACCAAAAATGCAAAAGAAAAAACACGAAGAACCTTTTAAAATCCTCAATAAAACTTAGGATCAGTCCCAAATGCTGCTCCAGTACTGGGTGCAACGGGTCATGAATCGAAGTACAGTGGTGACCTTGGATATGACTTAAGGTCCCATTGATAAAAGGAGTCTTCAAAATATCTCAATATTTATTTGAAAAGTTGAGACAAATATTGCAACGTTCATGAGATATCATATCAAAAAGAACTCTGACATATACATGTCCTACCCTTCTATATTACGGCTATGAAAAACCCCGGAATCAATGACAAATATGTTACACGCACTATTTGCAATGAGCATGTGATGATGAAATAGATTTTCTTATAATTGTTTGATTTATTTTACACATTATCGATTGATCAATACATCAATTTTGTGAGACCATACTAAGGTTCTCAAATATTTTCATATCGGGTTTTGAATATGAAGATTTCTTAATTGGCGTGGGAACAAGACAGATAGTACAAGAACCCAATAAATATTGGATTAGACTTGAAGTTCTGATTTTCTTGTGGAAACCAAACAAGCATGGTAAAATTTGATAAAATATAACATTTCGTGAACAAATAAACAGATAAAAAAGATATCTTGTTGATATAATGACATGTAGCTCAAGATGAACACACGATGGCTGTTTCAAATGGGCTGTTCATTTTATGTAATCGCTCATTCATACTTGCTGATCGTTGCTTGAAAGATGTGTTTATATCCTTTCATTACATGCGGCTAAATTGTGATGCGTCTTTATCTGTTTATGTGTAAGCTCGTTTTACCAACTTTTAAATTGTAGTAAGTAAGTAGAACAACAGAAAAAAAACATTACATCTTTACCATGAGGCTTTTATCATATAAGGAATCATTGGCTGCAGTAAGAACAAAACATTGAAATACAACCGATGAACCTCCATAAGCAAAATGTATCATACATTCCAGTTAATAATGACATCTTAGCAAGTTTAGCACATGTAACTGAACAAAATTGAACAGGTCATGTCATATATTACAAATACAAAAAATCCTGATAGAATGTGGACCACTGACAGATAAAATCATAGTAGTCTAAAAAGTAAGTAATCAATGTATGAATGACTCTTAAAGTTCAGTGCAATATTAAATCTATTAGATGTGGCAATAGCTTTTGGCAAAAAACGTTTTCAATGTTTTAAGTTTAAAATGCTTTTAAGCCATCAGAGCAAATACCAGAGTGTTGAAATCAAACAACAAATAGGTATTTCTGATAATATCCCCTGTCAGTTGACAACGTGACGAGCAATGTTAACAAAATGTTAACATTATTCCGCCTTGTCACCTTTATAATGATACGTCAGTCCTAAGAGATCAATTTGCATCTTGTTATTCTCTTAATGACCCACATTTCGATTTCAGTTCATGTTTAATCATCACTTGGGGGAATCTACATTCATTTAATACATTTGTAAAAACCTTTATTTGGATAGGAGAAATTGCATGCCTGTATATTCAGGCTAGCTATTTTTATCATTTAATCATCATTTAAACTTCAATATCAATATTGTAAAAATGTCATCTACATTATTTTCGAGAATATCATATTTATTAAACGTATGATATCAGACCAAATATTTTTAAAATCATTTATATCTCACTATTTTCGTTACATTTTGAATGTATTATCCATTCATTTAATGTGTCATACAAACATGTAAAGAATTACCGAGTACCGTTTACAATATATTTTATATGAATATATGTAGAGATGTTCTCAACGGATTTAGCAAATCGTTTTAAAAAACCAACAAAGCAAACTACAAAAACATATATGTCCGTGGAAAAAAAAAACATTTGTTTTGGTTCGTCGTCAGACCATACTAAGGTTCTCAAATATTTTCATATCGGGTTTTGAATATGAAGATTTCTTAATTGGCGTGGGAACAAGACAGATAGTACAAGAACCCAATAAATATTGGATTAGACTTGAAGTTCTGATTTTCTTGTGGAAACCAAACAAGCATGGTAAAATTTGATAAAATATAACATTTCGTGAACAAATAAACAGATAAAAAAGATATCTTGTTGATATAATGACATGTAGCTCAAGATGAACACACGATGGCTGTTTCAAATGGGCTGTTCATTTTATGTAATCGCTCATTCATACTTGCTGATCGTTGCTTGAAAGATGTGTTTATATCCTTTCATTACATGCGGCTAAATTGTGATGCGTCTTTATCTGTTTATGTGTAAGCTCGTTTTACCAACTTTTAAATTGTAGTAAGTAAGTAGAACAACAGAAAAAAAACATTACATCTTTACCATGAGGCTTTTATCATATAAGGAATCATTGGCTGCAGTAAGAACAAAACATTGAAATACAACCGATGAACCTCCATAAGCAAAATGTATCATACATTCCAGTTAATAATGACATCTTAGCAAGTTTAGCACATGTAACTGAACAAAATTGAACAGGTCATGTCATATATTACAAATACAAAAAATCCTGATAGAATGTGGACCACTGACAGATAAAATCATAGTAGTCTAAAAAGTAAGTAATCAATGTATGAATGACTCTTAAAGTTCAGTGCAATATTAAATCTATTAGATGTGGCAATAGCTTTTGGCAAAAAACGTTTTCAATGTTTTAAGTTTAAAATGCTTTTAAGCCATCAGAGCAAATACCAGAGTGTTGAAATCAAACAACAAATAGGTATTTCTGATAATATCCCCTGTCAGTTGACAACGTGACGAGCAATGTTAACAAAATGTTAACATTATTCCGCCTTGTCACCTTTATAATGATACGTCAGTCCTAAGAGATCAATTTGCATCTTGTTATTCTCTTAATGACCCACATTTCGATTTCAGTTCATGTTTAATCATCACTTGGGGGAATCTACATTCATTTAATACATTTGTAAAAACCTTTATTTGGATAGGAGAAATTGCATGCCTGTATATTCAGGCTAGCTATTTTTATCATTTAATCATCATTTAAACTTCAATATCAATATTGTAAAAATGTCATCTACATTATTTTCGAGAATATCATATTTATTAAACGTATGATATCAGACCAAATATTTTTAAAATCATTTATATCTCACTATTTTCGTTACATTTTGAATGTATTATCTATTCATTTAATGTGTCATACAAACATGTAAAGAATTACCGAGTACCGTTTACAATATATTTTATATGAATATATGTAGAGATGTTCTCAACGGATTTAGCAAATCGTTTTAAAAAACCAACAAAGCAAACTACAAAAACATATATGTCCGTGGAAAAAAAAAACATTTGTTTTGGTTCGTCGTCAGACCATACTAAGGTTCTCAAATATTTTCATATCGGGTTTTGAATATGAAGATTTCTTAATTGGCGTGGGAACAAGACAGATAGTACAAGAACCCAATAAATATTGGATTAGACTTGAAGTTCTGATTTTCTTGTGGAAACCAAACAAGCATGGTAAAATTTGATAAAATATAACATTTCGTGAACAAATAAACAGATAAAAAAGATATCTTGTTGATATAATGACATGTAGCTCAAGATGAACACACGATGGCTGTTTCAAATGGGCTGTTCATTTTATGTAATCGCTCATTCATACTTGCTGATCGTTGCTTGAAAGATGTGTTTATATCCTTTCATTACATGCGGCTAAATTGTGATGCGTCTTTATCTGTTTATGTGTAAGCTCGTTTTACCAACTTTTAAATTGTAGTAAGTAAGTAGAACAACAGAAAAAAAACATTACATCTTTACCATGAGGCTTTTATCATATAAGGAATCATTGGCTGCAGTAAGAACAAAACATTGAAATACAACCGATGAACCTCCATAAGCAAAATGTATCATACATTCCAGTTAATAATGACATCTTAGCAAGTTTAGCACATGTAACTGAACAAAATTGAACAGGTCATGTCATATATTACAAATACAAAAAATCCTGATAGAATGTGGACCACTGACAGATAAAATCATAGTAGTCTAAAAAGTAAGTAATCAATGTATGAATGACTCTTAAAGTTCAGTGCAATATTAAATCTATTAGATGTGACAATAGCTTTTGGCAAAAAACGTTTTCAATGTTTTAAGTTTAAAATGCTTTTAAGCCATCAGAGCAAATACCAGAGTGTTGAAATCAAACAACAAATAGGTATTTCTGATAATATCCCCTGTCAGTTGACAACGTGACGAGCAATGTTAACAAAATGTTAACATTATTCCGCCTTGTCACCTTTATAATGATACGTCAGTCCTAAGAGATCAATTTGCATCTTGTTATTCTCTTAATGACCCACATTTCGATTTCAGTTCATGTTTAATCATCACTTGGGGGAATCTACATTCATTTAATACATTTGTAAAAACCTTTATTTGGATAGGAGAAATTGCATGCCTGTATATTCAGGCTAGCTATTTTTATCATTTAATCATCATTTAAACTTCAATATCAATATTGTAAAAATGTCATCTACATTATTTTCGAGAATATCATATTTATTAAACGTATGATATCAGACCAAATATTTTTAAAATCATTTATATCTCACTATTTTCGTTACATTTTGAATGTATTATCCATTCATTTAATGTGTCATACAAACATGTAAAGAATTACCGAGTACCGTTTACAATATATTTTATATGAATATATGTAGAGATGTTCTCAACGGATTTAGCAAATCGTTTTAAAAAACCAACAAAGCAAACTACAAAAACATATATGTCCGTGGAAAAAAAAAACATTTGTTTTGGTTCGTCGTCAAAGGTAGATTTCAAACCAAACCCTATTGGTTTCCAAGAGCCTACAGATAGATGGAACTAACAAGGTTTGTTGTGTATACGGTTTAATGATATCCAATTAATACTTAAACAATTTCAATTTGAAAGGAAATTGATAATTGTAAAAATGTATGATGTAATCCTTATGACAATCCTTATTATCCTGGAACTTACAACACTACAGAACTGAAACATCATTGAAAGGTCTACAAAACAACCATTCAATAGGTATAAAGGGTTGATCAAGTTTGATTCAGATTCAAAGGCTCAACACTTCAAAATACTTTACCCAAACATAAAACCGATTTCGGTCACTTTATTTACTGTGGGCAAGGTGATATATCGAAAGACGATAAAAGGTGGGAGTGGTTGCTGCCTTTCTTGACAATCATCTTCGTTAAGGAAGAATAACGTTAACTGGCGCTGTACAGTGGCTGCCGGGTGCAAAATGCACAAAACAAATTTTCAATATGTACATTTACTGAGGACAATATTATCATATTTCATTTCGGTAACCAGTAATCAATTAAGATATGGAAACTGCTATTAAATCTGACATTGATTATATTATATATTACATATATTTCAAAAACATAAAACATACTGTATTAGAATAAACGTAAACAATAGGTCCTCATTAAAGCTTTACACATTGAATAAGTGTGAACATAGTATACGTACCCTCATAGCATGTCTTCATAATACATTACAAAAGCAAACAATTCAGTAAGTAATTATTGCGCTAAGGAAGATAACAGCCCACTTGGTATTCACAAAAGGGATATATCAATGTATTATTTTAGAATACAGATAGTTTTTCTTTCAATTTCCATTCATTCTCTTTAATTGCTTGGTTATTTGAGTACTGATACATGTACGTCAGAAATATAAATCGAACAGTGGACCAGAAGATGTATATAGTCGTGTTTGCTTTGCTAATACACATAATGTCAAGCAATACAATTTATTACACTGACAGTTGAATCTAATTGAGTGATTATGTGAAAGCAGAGGGCTTATTACTTAACTATAATACTGATGCTTCGATTCCATGAACGAACTGTCTTTGACATCAACTCATATATTTGTGTATATTTATCAACGGAAGACGTTGATATAGACACTATTATGTGAAAGGTCAATAATGTTACAAACCACAACTTTTAGAATAAGGATTAAAAATAGAGCCATTGGCTCTGTAGCTCATCAGGCTTTACATTTGATTTTGCTTTAGGGTGTGGCCAATGTATATCCCCCTTTAGTAGGGGCCACAGGGTCACAAAATCTACAATTATTAATCCCGACTAGCCAAGGAGTCTGTACACACAGTTTCAGCTTTCTAGGCCTTATGCTTCTGGAGAAGAAGATGAAACTAGGTTTTAAGGGCGGGGCCCCTGTGACCCTTATTAGGGGCCACAGGGCCACCAAAGCTACATTTTTAATCCTCAATAGCCAAGGAGTCTGTACACCACGTTTTAGCGTTCTAGGCCTTATGGTTCTGGAGAAGAAGTCGAAATTCCATAAAGTTTACGGACGGACGGACGCCGGACACCATGCCATGCCATAAGCCCATCGGGCCTTACAGGCCAGATGAGCTAAAAATCTATATCATCCTTTGTAACATTCATGTCATTACACGTTATATTTATGAGAAATATTTCGACAAGGCGTTTTTTGTTTGATGGAATACTAATACTTATACTGAAGAACTAATGGTCAATTGCGCAGTAACTAGAAATTATAGCATTTCGCATGCACCTAAAGTTTTGAAGGGGACAATCACCACTGGAGAACGCGAAGGCTATGAAAATATAGAATACAAATCAAGTTCAGAAGCTTTTAAAATTTAAAACACTTTCCAGAGTAACCCTTGAAATGTAAATGTCAATACTCTATGTGACATATTTTCATATACATGGATTTGATAAAAATGAATGGTACATAGTTGTACATAGATGTACATAATTGTGATTGGCTCTTATGTGACGTATTTTCATATATTTGATAAAAATTAATTGTACATAGTTGTACATAGATGTACATAATTGTGATTGGCTCTTATGTGACATATTTTCATATATTTGATAAAAAGGAATGGTACATAGTAACGTGTTGTACATAGATGTATATAATTGTGATTGGCTCTTACAAGTGATATTGCAAACTTATGTATATATAATACATTTATTCACAGCAGTAACCTCTTCAAGAATGAGTTAATGTCATGTTTTAAAGATTGTTTTTGTTTCGGAACATTGTTCAAGATAATGTGTGTCAAAACACGACTTGCATGGTCATATTGTTTTTACAATTAAGAGTAACCTCCTTTTTCTTGACAATCCACTAGATCGATTACTTAGTATTGACGATTGAAAGGCATTGGTCAAACATGGCGGGACTTCATTTCAAATTTGTAATGTTCATAAATAAATGCAGGCAATATAATTTTACGTAGCCCGCAGTACTGAGTTTAATGCATTGACAACAGCAATATGATTTTGTTTGTAAACTAGGTCAATACTGACGACCATGGGAAGCTTCCGGGATTCTACAAAGTGTTGAATCCCAAAGTGTTCGGGGTATCAGGTGAGTTGCGCTTATCGCTCAGCTCACCGACAGGCTTTTTTACACATTGGAAAGTCGTTGACGGAAAACTGTAAGTCCAATTTGTTCAACCAATAGCTTGATTTGAGGAGTAAGAAAAGTTGTCATAAGTCCGATGTATTGCCTTAGATGATTTTGTAACATTGACCTGTTGGAGATAATTTTTCAAAATAGGTAGTATTTTTAAGGTGTTATGACCATTTATCTTTTTAAATGCTTGATCGTCGACCCCAGCTGTTGAAATAATATATTTTCGACGATAAAGATCCCTGTGGCTAAAGTAATCTTATAAACAAATTGTTATTGGAACATTTGAGGAGTCTTAGTGACGACCCTCACCCTCACCAAGGGTCAGCCTGGAATGGCTGTAAGATCAGGGGAATCCCTGAGAAATGTAGTTCTGGCACGATGTCGTATAACCTTCATTTACTGAAAGTTATTTTTTATAACATGCAATTTAGGGTTCATTGAAATGTATACCGATGACATGACCTTGTTTGATCCAATCAGAATTGAGCGTATCGTTTACATTTCAAAGTCTGAATTTATTAATTATTAATTCAATAATACTTTACTTTTACGCATCAGTAAATTTAAAATTGATATATTATTACCAATATATCAGTGAATTATTTCAAGTGAATAAAACACAACCACAACATTGAGTTATACAAAAATGTATCAACATTATTAACAGAAATCTGTGGAATATATTTTTTTGTTCTGAAAATTGTGATTTGATGGTTCTTACCAGTTATGTCATGTAAAAGATATCTTAAGTATATCAATATCAATTTGGAATTAAAGAAATACTCTTCTTGTATACCAAAACTGTAAATGCATGTTTTGTTAACTTTTACACCTAATGAAAAAAATGCTGGCAATCATAAATACTTTGTCGACAGACTTGTTTTGTATATGTTAATTGAACAATATTTCAGAATTAACAGCTTGATGATAAAAATTTTGACAAAAGGTTTTGATAATTGAGGATGTCGTTGTACATTACAATGAAAATCAGAATAAAACATTTTTAATATGATACATAACAAATACTTTATGCATTATAAGATAAGAATAATCACTAGTATTAATGAAATATTTGTGTGTGAAAAAAGGCCAAATATATATCATTTCAATTTCTTTTGACACCCAGAACATCAATCTATCTATCAAATAGTAATAATTAGATATTTGACATAACTATTTAGATAGATAACTGTGGATGTTTATGTTTATTCTCATCATTGGACAGAAAGTTAGAAAATATTCGACTTAGGTGAAACGTACATCACTGAGCTCAGCCCAGTTGTGAAGAGTTTTGACATGTTCATTGACACTTTCTTTCCATTTTTACGTAAACAATGCAGTCTTACAGGTGCCTGTCTAGCCAATGATAACAGAATGCCCATTTTCTATTAAAGGCAAAGCACCCCTCTGATCAGAAACTGATAGCTAAGTCATTCCCGAAACATTGCGCTGTCCAAACCATGCCGTTTTGTTTGTTAAGCGATGCTTAAAATAAATTCGCCTAACGAACCAATCAGATCGCCCTAGAGGCATTTGGTGCAGAGTAACGTTCACCCCAGAGGTTTTTGCGGTCGATTTTCGAATTTAAATAGATATTACAGTTATTTGAAGGGTGACATGTGTTGGGAATTAGCCAAGTTTTGTGGAGAAATGTATATCTAAGAGGTTCGTGTGTATGTGTATGAGATGTCACCAATTTGAAGCGATGATTTTGACGTAACTCGGAAGCGAGTCGAGATCGGCAACATGGCTGCGTTTATTCCTTTACTCTATTATATAGAGGGGTGGGTCTTTCTTACCCACGTTTTACCTACGTTTTATTTACGAATTCGGGTTCCTGTGGACATACGCTTTGTACAAAAACATTGCAGTCCTCGGATGAGGGAAAATACCTGCATTGATTACATTTCAAAGGCCTTTTGCACTAGATGTTGTTTGAATCGATTAGGCATTTTAGTACCATACTAAAGGATGTCTCTGAAATACAAATTTAAACATAAATAGGAGGTGAAAAGTAAGATCACAGGGATAATTTGTGACTTTTAAAAAATAAAGCAGATCTATTTATCTTATATTGTAAAACAGAACCTGACATTCAGCGCCAATGGTAATCCACATCATTCTTTATTTACAACTAATGTTTAAAACAGGGAATACAGTCCTCATGGTCCCACAATAGTCATACTTTTAATCCTGTTTCGGAAACGTATCACGTATTTTCATGAAAAGACATCGTTACAAGCTTGTAACTTCTAATGTCTTCCCTGATAATTCATTCACCACATTAAGAAGTTCAATGGCTAATCTTTGTTTTTCATTACCACTCTTGGTCACTCTTGTTTACTTTGGTTAATTCAGGATCACAAATGCCGGCCTGTGCCCCTGTATGACCTGAGTTGAGGTCAGGTAATTGTGCTTTAACGGCTCTTTCATCAGTGCCATAACATACCATCATAGCTTCTAGTATTATTGCAGGGAGAAAATCCCCTAATGTGGCTATGTTCTGCGATGAAATCTGTTAGCATCGGCTTGAACTGGCGAACCATGAGTTATACTGCGTTATGTAGCATTCTACCGAACTCGCAAATCACTACATGCTATGCCTGTGTATGACCTTAGCTCAACCTTTGTTGGCATTTGCAATGGGATTCCAGAAGCTGTTTTACTATACTGATGTCATCCAAGAGCCTTAAATGTCAAGCCTGTGTTGATGCCCGTTTCTGATCTGTGAACATAAATGTGAGCCCATTCTCGACAAGAAACGTTTTGCGATATTGTTCATTTTGATTAGACGTGTTTGCTTTTGCAATAACAATTTCATTCTGACCTCAGTCACAACCCTATAGATTTTATGTAATACATTAAACGATTGCTTTATGTACTCATAACATTGCAAAGTTGCTTAGATTAACATATTTTTTGGAATAAGGTCACTAAGAGCATGTGTACAGATATTTTTGTTAAATAATTATGCATTGCTGCAAATTGATAATTTGTGATGAATAAGAAATAAACGCATTTGACATTTACAATTTACATATCATAATCCTTTTGTGATTAAATTTACTACTTGGTTAAATCCGTTTATTAACAAAATGATTAACAATCAAATTGCATTTGACATTTTCACCTAAAACGTTTGAGTATAACTGCAGGAAAATCATTGTGTTTGCTTAAAAGGACAATCATCTCCTGTTATATAGCGGATTAGAAAGCGAAAGGGTGCAATAACCATTAACAAAGTGTATAGATTTATTTTCAAAATGCACTTCGAGACCTGAATTGTTTTAAAAAGATGCGCCAAAAAAATGCTGAAAGTAATCAAACTCGTACATGTACATGAAGGTTGTGTATCCGCCATTTTGAACTAAAGCACGTTTTCACAAAAGTCCGACCCAATGCACATTTGAGAAATAGAAACTCGAAAACAACTGATACCAGGAAGCTGCAACATAATGTAGCTCAGACATTGGCTGTTAGCAAGTTTGTTACAATAATTTAAAACTAAAAATATTTTTAGTGCAGAAATTGTTAAAATTTTGCATATTTAAGGGCAGATAACTAAAGAAAAGCTGATCAACGAATTCGTTCAATTTTGTTAGACATTAGCAAGGTCTGAAAGATAGAAGAATAAGATTGCTTGCAAATACTCACGTATGATCACAAGGTAAGTTCAAACTTCGCATTTTCAAATTTGGCTTTTACTGATATTTTTTTCAAAATCGTAACTCAGCAACGAGAGGCGATGCATCAATGTTCATCTTTCATCAGATAAAAGATTATAGAACCTAGAAAATTACCAATAAATTCTAAAATGTGCATTAACATTGAATTATGAACCTTTAAATATTGTCAACTATACTTTGCTTTTGAATGCATATGATATATATGCGTTTGAAAAATTGTAACTCATCAACGACAGACTAGTAAGCTCTGTTTGATATATCATCAGAAAGTCAAAGGAATGTAAATATATATGCCCGATAATTTTGACATCAAGAGCTTTGCATATATTTTCAATTCAACTTTCGCCTTTGACTTAATATGATAAAGGTCATTGAATAGAGTCATCTCCCTTCAGCTGTTCTGTTGCTTATACTACAAATACGGTTTCGGATCACTGTTTGGATTCTTAAAACACTTTTTGAAAGATATTATGATTGTGTATTATAACTTTGATGACATTCAGTGTAACTGAAAGTAACATATACTTGGATATGCTTAATTAGTAGATGCAAAATGCTTTCACGATCTTATTCTCTTATGACCTTATTCTGCGAGTATATTTTCATAATTCTTGTTGGAAATACATTGATTTGTGAAAGTTCATGACAACTTCCTTACTTTTGAACTTGAACAAAAATTTGAAGTTTACCCTTACTCTTTCATCAAGTAGATTGATGTTTTCTCACTAATCACTGTTTAAGTGATATCTCAAGACAGCTCATCAATCATAATTGAAGGAATAGAATCCTTGAAGATCCTTGTTTTCAAGGAAAATCGTATTACAACCATAAGTATTATTGTGGGTCAAATTCATACGTCCGATTCACATGAATGCTACTAATAACCCATCAAATATTATTAACTTCATTTGAATGCTGCAGATAAGTTTTAATTCAGATAATGTTTGGTTTGGGATCATGAAACGGCTTCAAACCTTTCCTATGTTTCTTTACAACATCATGTGGCACATACACTCCTACAGTGGTTCTAAGTTCTTAGAGGCATGCACGCACAAATGTAACTTTGTACATGATAAAACAGGTTAGCAACTTTTACAATTGATATACAGTCATACTTCAATAAGTCAAATGAATATATGCTTTGAAAAGAGAAGGGCAGACCGATTTTAAACCTTTAACATGTAACTATGTTCAGTTGTTAACTGATAATTACTTTGAAATGAACATAATTATCCAGATTTCAGTCATGCAAATGATCTATGTGAAATGTTAGCATTTTATTAACAATGTTTTTTACAGGAAAATGATAGAAAAGATGCGAAGTATGTTATAATTTGAAAATAATTACCGTTAACACTAAACCAAATAAAATAAAATTAGTTTGTATTATAAACTGTGTTATTCCAGCATTTCGACTAATCAATAAAGTCTATAAAGTGTCGTGAAATATAAATGTGTGACATCTTTTAGCTTTTATAAGAAAAAATCAAGGTTAATTTCACCCTGAAGATAACGCCAGACTTGTTAATTATCGTCCATCTTAGATGCTATTTGTAGTCTGTAGTTGACATTCTCAGGTTAATAACAAGCAGCACTTTTTCTGTTTTCATCCGTCTTTAACAATCAATTAGCAGACAATTACAATGACAAGTGACAACGAACTCTAAAAGCGTTGACTATTAAGGAACCAATAAGGTTCCTGGCATAGCACAGCTCCTCAGATGAAAGCGTACAGATTCTCCTAGGAGAGAGGCCGGCAAGCTTGATAAAGATTACAATACAGACTGCTCATTCTATAGAGGAGACCTGACTAGGACGGAAGGCAGCTGAGAGTTCTGCGACGTGCAGATCGATCAGGGAATGTCTTGAAATGTAGCCACCAACATTGAGTTGGGCATGATTTAATTTGTCAAAGTTACTGGATTACACGTGGCTTGCATAGGTGTAAACGTGTTGACTCTTTGTAGCAACAAACATTGCATTGAGCATTATTTGGTTTTGGTGGATTACAGGTAACGTGCATAGGTGTCTGGATTTATTTACCTGTAAACTCGATCAACTTTGGTCAATCACGACGTTACCTCAGGAGCCAGCGAAGGAATTTCCTTTGTTGGATTGTGTCAATACAGGTAAGGTTACATTATGATGATGTTCTTAAGCAGGTTAGATGACAGTTTAGTCTATAAAAGTAGATGTCATGCATGATTGGCATATGTTTTAAGCAGGTGCAATTTGACACATGTTCAACAGTCTACAATCTATATCACAGTTACAATAATGCCCATTTGTGTAATATTCAAGTGAGTTAGTGAGTAATTGTTTTACGCCCCTTGGGCAATATTTCAGCCATTAGCGGCTGTCATATTCAAAGGGAATAAATCAATGATTTGGCAATTATTTTCGAAATTTTATATATATAATTGATATTTGTATTCCTGGCTAATAGGGATGTGTTTTGTAAAAGCAATTTTCTCATTCCATAGACAATGAGAACTTTTCTATTTTAACTTTTAATTATAAAAATCCTGAGTACAGGAACCTTTCATTTGAATAAGAAAAGCTAAGAAATATAAATGCGTGACATCATTCTATTTTTTCTAACTTGTTGATTGTTTTAGGTCTCTTCTAGCATAAAAAATAAGGGGCATTCTAAAAGCATTCTACCTAAATATGGAAAAATGTTGTTGTTTTTTGTGAAGGGAACATTTTATATGTTACTTATATGCACTATTACAACTGTTCAATGAGGACATTTATTGTAAATAGCACCATTGACTTTTATTTAAAAAAACAGTTGATATGGTGACTAAGTCGTGTCATTGATATGTATATCTATAGGTAGAAAAGTATTCAAATTTTACTTCTCATGTGCTTTTAAATGGACTTTGATAGATATAAGAAATAAAAATGCTGTTGAATTACCATAGTGACATCTCTAGTTATGGCATGAAGTTTGATTTTCGAGTTTAAAAACAAACACAAATTTGGCTAATAATCATGCTAAGCCAATATAAGAATTTAAAATTCATTAAACATTTTAGATTTTGTCCATCAATGACATCATCAGAAACAGACTGATAGCTTTTCATAAAAATGATGAAATTGTTTCAACAAAGAAAGACAGGGATGGTAATTTAGGAATAAGAATATATAAGAATATTATTAGTGTACCACGCTAAAACACATTCATGATAAAGTTGCCAACAATTAGCCATAATGTTGAGTTTATGATGACAGGATATAATAATACAAATACTTTAGTAGCACATAATCAAAGATAGTAACTCACGATATCACTCACCATATCATTAGTTAAAAGGATGCAAAATGGATTCACAGCCAGTCTAATGATGATTCTGCAAAATGATGTTTCTCCAAAATTCAAACTTTAGAAAGATTAATTTCTTCTTTTCATTTAAGTATATACTCGATGTCTTTTCTTTTAAGAATAACGAATGCTTACTACTTTCTTCCAGATTGATGTACTCTCAGATACAACGATGAAATCAATTGTGACATTAAAATAAATAAACAACATTCTACAAAGAAGTGATAAACACATGATGAACTTCCTCAATATGTGTTTACCATATAATCAAAACTAACTTCCTCAGTACGTTGAATTTCAGTTTCGTGCTCATCTTGAAGAAATGAAAATGAGGCTGCATAAGAGTGGTTTCAGTGTCACAGGGTCTCTAGTTACTCTTCTCCCAAGCTGTGTCGCTGCTTTTAGCAGACATCAGCAACAAAATCATGAAGTCCAGCACACTGGTGATAGTGAGACAGACAGTGGAGCTGTCATCTACATCATAGCTGTTCTTGCCTTCTACTCAATAGGAGTCATTGTCATGATCATCCACTACCTCAGGAGTGACCACAAAGATTTCGAGGAGGAAATAGTTCAGGAGAGCATTGTCCTGAAAGGACCTAGAAAGGATCACCCACTGAGTCAAGTTGGACAACAGGTTTTCGATACTGTGACCTCAATTTCATGTGACGAAGATGATGACAATGAGGCACCCAGGACGGTTATAGTTAGTGACTTGTGAATGTGATATGTTCGCATATTCAACTTGGTTGTGATTTATAAAACTGAAAACGTTGTGATGCACAGTGTTAAGACATATGTAAGATCATTAGTAACCATAACGAGTGACAGTTTTTCTAGAAGCATTAAAATGTGAATCAAAAAGTAATAAAGAAACGGATGAGAAATAGTTGTTTTCATGTATAATAAAAGTCTGATATGTTCGAAGTCTTCTCAAAACTATATTTCTATTTTGGTTTTCTTGTGATTGTCTGGTTCATCATGCAAACTGTTGTACATCTCCAGAAATTAACTATTCCACTTATATCGGTTGTTTGACAGACTTTATAAAAAAGTAAAAATACAGACAGTGTTATCATATTAAACAAAGTACATGAGGAACCTATTTCACATACAAAAAGGTTTAAGAAACGACAATTTTCAAATCAAATTTCTGAACAACTAATATTTTTGGCTGGGTTGTTAATGTAGTGTGTGGTGTTACAACCATTTTGACATATTATAAACTTCAGAAGCACGTTTTATTAAATTTACATAGGAGGTTCCCATGCATTAATCAATCAATTTATGTAGCTAAAATGTTTTGTTTAAAAAGCTTGCTTTATTTGAATATATTCATAAATACATTTGGAAGGCCACATGCCAAATAAACAGACAGGTAGCACATACACATGCATAAATATAGCTAGCATAATAAACATCAAGTTTTTGCTGTATTTTAAGGCAAAAGATATAACCTGATTAACTAACATAATGTACATTGGCTGTGTTTTAAAAAGATTTTTTGAATCTAAATGATGTTGGATTTGTCTACTTCAGAAGAAAATTTATGATCATAAAGCTAAACTACAAGATTACTCCATATAAAAAAGTAGGTTTTTAAAAAGAAATTGTTACACCTGAAATCTGTAATTTGCATCTTTTTACAACAAGTGACTCGATAGGATATTATGGATAATGCCTTATATTGAATAAAATGTAAAGTCAGGACAGAAGTACTTCTGGAATGGTTCTGATTGCCCCTGTCCAATGATTAACTTTGCACTGACAATAAGTATACAGGCATCAGATAACTGTACTATTTCTCAAGAATCAAGTTCACACATGAAGAAGATCACATTGATTTTAGATGAGAGGACTCTCTCGTTAAGCTTCCGATTTCTTCATATCGTTCTCTGTCAATTTATGGCAAGTGACAGATAATGATGTCTTCATTTCCTGAAAGAGCGCTTAAAATGTCAAAGTAATTATAAGAGTTATTTTGGTCTTTTGGTAAAGGAATTTCCTTTTACACTTTCCTACATCAATCACTTGATAATGTAAAACATAAATGTTCAAATAAAACTTATTTTTGATGTAACTGTTACTTAGATTGGTCTCCAAGGGATGTATCTAAGGGATAAAACAAATAAAAACACAAGACATACATAATCAATAGTTGTCTTATTGATGTTATGAATCTATGATATCCAGAGTTGTCAAGATCCATCATTTTATGTAGTTTTATCTTTGATTAAACCTAAATTAAGTGCCATTATGTGTATTTTGCTTATGTAATCGCAAAATATCAGTCCAATATAACTGCCCTATTGGTGACCTTTCTTGCATATTGGTGACTTTACTCTGCATATTGGCGTCCTAGTTTTGAATATTGGCGTCCTAGTTTTGAATATTGGCGTCCTAGATCCTAGATGTGTTAACCTGTCCCACACTTGCACGTGCGATGCTGTGATGCAAAAGATAAAAACAAAAACAATGTTAATGGATTTAATTGTATTTCGAAGTAAAATGAAAGTGTTGGTCTCCGAATCGAAAATTCTTGATTTAAACTTTTCAACATGTTGAGAATTAGTTGAACAGCTCTGAGACGGTGAGATGCTGGTGAAGTCTGTCCTCTCTATGAATCCATGTAAAAACTGAGCATTGGGGATTCTCTCAAATCTGAAATGGAATAAACAGTTTTATAATGTTGTTTCTTGTTCACCTTACTTATGATATTTGTTTCGGCAAAATTCTTTAAGAAATTTTCAATATAATGTTTCGTAGATACAGATATCTTGAGATTGCTTTAGAGCTTAAGATTGTTCGGAGACTAAATTGTCAAAAATTTCCTGAACTGTTGTTGCCTTGTTATTTCTAAGTTAAAGTGTCATGGGTACGTTTGAACCACATAAGCTAAACGTTTAAAAAATTAGGTTTTCTTTTTTTATTTCACTAAGTGGTAACAGTTGCTGCAAACTATTCTAATGCTACTCGGTATAGTGTAGTAGACGGCACATGATAGTTTCAAATTGTCTTTCATTAATAACATGTATTAACGGGTATATTTAGTGTAAGAAGCCTTTCTAGCGACACTTTGGTTTTGACAATGTTACTAACAACCATTAAATAAAATCCGATGGATATATTGTTTAGGAATCGCATTGTTTCATGGTTTAATTACATTTTGAACACGCTGGAATTACCTTCAAAGCAGTGTGTTTTAAACCAGCTTTTAAATCTAATATGGTAATGAACTGGGACAGTAGCATGTTCGTAGGAAAATAAAGGGATATAATGGAAAATGAAAGAAAGAAAATGAATATTACACGATATATTCTTGCAATGTATATGTGCACACAGAACATATATAAAGCGAACTTAAATCTTCAGTTAATTTACTTGAATCTTTTTCCTACCCAAATGATGTTCATAAATGCACTGAAATGGCCGCATGCAGGCATGCAATACGTGACAACTTCGTGTTCAAGTTACTGAGATATTTTATAATCCTTTGAAGTATTCTTAAATTCTATATCAACTTTGGCAAATGATTCCATTACTTTACTGATAATCGGATTGAAATTAGATGGTTGCTTCTTGTTGACACTTTGAAGATGATACAATTTGCTTAAATTTGTATTAAAGGGGTAAATTCATATATGATTCTTAATTGAATTTTAAATTTAATAATTCTTTAAAGACGTGCTTCAACGTCTAAAAGTAGCAATGCAGTTTTTTACGTTATATAGATGGTTCACACGAAATTTAAGCGAGAAATATCATAAAGCTTACCTGAGTGATAACATTTGTTGTTTCATACGTCATACGCGACGCCCAATGTGTGACAGGAAAAGCAAGCAAATGCGAGTATTTAAACCTGTCCAATACTCCTTGAGCTCATGAACCTCGTGCACTTGTTACCATGCACGCGCTTCATCATGCAGCCATCAGATGTAGGACGCCAGTATTGGTAGATGCTGTAATCACAAAACTAGCACGCCAATATGTACGAATTTAGGTTTAAGTGGAATAAACTCCGAAAACTCGCCAATATTTGCGGGTCAGGTATCATCGTCGGCCTAACGGCCTCCGACGATACCTGACCCGCAAATATTGGCGAGTTTTCGGAGTTTATTCCTTACCTATATCAAAATTTGCAAAAAGTGCAAACATGGGAAATGAGTTATTTTATGGTGGACCATAAAAAGATGCAAATGTGCAATTGGAATTTATTTTACTTTAACTGTAGATTTAAGTTTTTTCCAAAAGTGTTATCTTCACATTATTAGCAAATTGTGCCTCCCTTATTAGGGTTAACTGTGTTTTTAGAAGAAATAAGACATCTATATACCTCTTAGAGCCTAAAAGCCCTTTAATCTACATCTCCAACTGCACGTTTTCGAGATTGTATTTTCTTCTGTTCTGTTATGTTTATATTCTAAGGGTTTACTTTAGAATTGATCAAAATATTTCATAGGGAAACAATACACTTCTAGCAATCATTATTTCAGCATTAGCTATACAATTCTTTGCAAACAAAGAGTACTTTTTACTTTGTGATACCTTGAAGACACAGAGCAAATTTGGTTATCTTTTTTCGGATAGTTCCGGGAAACTTTGTCCCCTTTACATACAGCCCCAAACAGAGTATAAAACAGGGAAAAAGGGCAACCACTCTCAGGCCAATGGGTTCATGAATTCCAACTGCAAAAATATTGTTTTGAGAGAATTATTGACTTTAACGTCTTCATAGTTTCATAGCATGAAGTTACACAATGTTACTATGAAAGCGTTAAGATCAAGGGTTTTTACAGCTACGTATGTGTAATGTCAAGGAAAATATTTGCTATTTTATACAATATAACCATAAAGTTAATAGCTAAGCTGTCAAAATTCGAGGGCGGGCAAAACAAATCTTAAAATCATTACTCCTTTAGCAATAGCAATCACCATAACACATCAAATATCTATTTATGTGTTTGGTCAAGATTTAATCAATTTGTGTATGAACTTAATATATCAATAGTTAAAGAGTTAAGTTTAATTATTTCGAAAATAAGTTTGAAACAGATATTTCTACATGACTCAATTCAAACATAGAACAACAAATAACCATTTTATGTTTGATTAACATTTAACATAAAAGTTGCAACGTTGAGGAAATGTCATGACGTTTTGTTATCCGAATTGCGTTACAAACGTAGAATGGATTGAAGTAGAAGTATTCAAAATCACCTGTGATATATATTCAAGTAGGACTACATCGATGCACAAACATCTGCTTGATTGTGGATTACAAGTGATGTGTAAATGTCAACAGAAAACCCTTTGAACTTTACATGTTTCTTTTGAATCATTTGAGGAGAGATATTTTGACAATACTGACATTCTTTGACATTACAACCACATTTTTTTTATTTAAGTAAAAGTATTTTGACTTCAAAAACTCGGTTCAAACAGGGTAGCTCTGTCCGTACATGGACGAGCGTGTAGCCCAAGGAACTATAATAGATAATTGTATTACACATACGTACAGACAGCACAAGGAATATTCAGATATGATTTTATAAGGTTTGAAGTTTCCATACATTCTAAACACCTTAGGCTATGAAGGGAGTCATCATTTATTGATGGATTTTTCATATGGTTCAATCTCTGGCCTTCACTAACACGTTAAAATTGTCACTTAAAATCAACTCTTTGTATCAATAAAACATGACATATCTTTCATATACATTTTTGCTTGTTTGCTTATACATCATGAATAAAGCTATTCTAGGACCAATTACCATGAGGGTATATCGACACGTTAGCAAATCTGATATTATTTCACTTTGTACTTTTAAACCTCATTTTGAAGTATTTCATCACATATTAAATCCATTTTTCCAGCACTCGTAAGTATTCTAAATAAATGCCAATACATCATTTACTTTGCGAACAAGTATCATTGAAATGTTGAAGAGAAGATTGGCAAATATATCTTTTTTAAGGATGCGTCGGATTTCTCATTAACGAGTTTTGAAAGTCGGCTGCATCTCTCAAAAGTTTTCTTTTGAAGTACATTGATGTAGGAGATAAGTTGTCTATGTGAACGAGTATATTAGTAAGAAAAGATTTTTGATCAGACATTCCGGATATAAACGTTACGTTTGAAAGGTTTCTCCAGAGAGTATAATCATATATCATTTTTAATAACTTTTAGCGACGATCATATACAGCTACATTTGTATAACAATTTGTACACTGGAGTTACCTGATCTTAGCATGAGAAGGAAAGATGTTGCTGTCATCCTTACAATTGGTTAGACAAGCTTACATCAGAAACATGTGATAAAGGTGAGTGCTGTCAGACCGTGACAGAGAGGAAATCCCTGCTGGGTTAAGTTAGAACCCCGATAAAGACAATAGTTTTACAAGTCTTTTCTTGGAGTATTGTCGATTACAATAAACTGACTTGGAAAGGTTTGTGACAATATTGAATTTCAAATAACAAATTATACTTGAATTTCCACGAAAGGAAAACAATTTCAATATAACTATGAACATTATACGTTTCAGTGCGGGATAGTAAAACCTATTTTTGAAATAAAACAAACATTTTAAACTATGTTATTGATAAGCTCAAACACATTATGATACAATATGCACTTCTCTGTGAATATATACATATAGGTTTAATTGAGAAAAATATTTGTGATCATAGTGACAAGTTGCATGAAACAAAGTACATTTGGACTCCCTGGCTAAATACAAATTCCTATTACTGTATTTCTTTATTTTGTCGTCTGTGCTGTCTTTATTATCAGCACACCAACTGAACTGTAGCACGATGTACTTCTTATTTCATTGTTATAAGTATAATTTTATGTTTAATAACAATCACAACTGTGTTAACATTTAAACGATGATTATCTTTGAGAGATTATAAGAGAAATACATACATTCACATTCTTGCATAAAAGTAAAAATATATAGTATATATACATAGTAATTGAATATTTTTGTAAGCATGATGTATAAATGATTACAATAGATCAACGTAACATTAGTTCATTTTTACTACACAACACTGAATTTTAAACTAAGATGTGTTACTAATTATTTATTTCTGATAAAAAAAATTATAATAATAATATAATAATATCATAATATATGTGTTTTCATAATTCAGTATTTCATTACAAGATTTTCAATATTGATGTATTAAAGTTAATTTCACCCTGCAGGAAGTGCCAGACGTGTTAATCAACGTCTATATCAGATGCCAATAGCAGTCTGAAGTTGATATTTTCAGGTAAATAATTAGCAGCACTTCTTCTGTTTTCATATCTATTTTTAACAATCAATTAGGAGACAATTGCAATGATAAGGGACAACGAACTCTAAAAGTTTTGACTATTTAGGAACCAATAAGGTTCCTGGCATTGAATAGCTCCTCACAAGAACGCGTACAGATTCTCCCAGGAGAGAGGCCGGCAAGCTTGATCAAGATTCCAATACAGACTGCTCATACAAGAGAGAAGAACTACACAGGACGGCAGGCAGCAGAGAGCTGTGTGTTGTGCAGATCGACCAGAGAATGTTTTGAAATGTAGCCACCAACATTGAGTTTGGCATGATTTGGTTTTGTCAAATGTTGGTGGATTACATGTGACTTGCAAAGGTGTCTGGATTTGTTTACCTGTAAACTTAATTCTTCTTTGTAGCAACCGACATTGAGTTGAGCATAATTTGGTTTTGCTCGATTACATGAAACGTTCCAGGTGTCTGGATCTATTTACCTGTAAACTCGAACACTGTTGGTCTGATATAGGTAATAGACGTTACCTCTTGAGCCAGCAAAGAAACTTTCTTTGTTGGATTATGAAAATACAGGTAAGGTTGAACAATGATTATGTTCTTAAGCAGCTTAAATGATAGTTTAGTCTATAAAAGTAGATGTCATGCATGATTTGCATAGGTATTAAGCAGGTGTAATTTGATGCATGTTCATAAGTGTACAATAGTGCCCGTTTGTTTAATATTCAAATGAAATAAATGAATGATTAGGAACTATTTTACGAAATTTTATATAAACTAGTGTCCAAAAGAAACGATACCAAGTTTTCAACGTCCTCCGAAAAAAAATTCTATAACCTGACAGAGTCGAATTTAAGTGTGCCTAACAGGCATATGTCTTGTAAAGAAGTATAAAAATTTTCATTCTTCAGGAAAAGATATTTTTAATTTTGTGTCTCTGCAAAAGCACATGGGGTGTATAAATCGAAATTTCAAGTTGTTTTATGCACATAACTTGATAAAGTATTGAATTTAGGTAAGAATACAATCTTGTTGATACAATGCACTTTATTTGACATAAATCCGTTGACGCGTCACTGCTCTAGATCGTTTTAAAACAAGCAAAAGTGTCCAATTTCTCTCTGCTATCTCGCCTAGTTAAGAAGATTCCGAATCGATGTTTATTTGAAATGCGTGTTTCTCGCAAACATGAAAAGACAATGTTTTGAAATTTAGCATAGAGGTGAGTTGACTACTGAAGAAATGATAAAACTATGTTTTAGTCGTATCAATCTGCAGTGGGTTGAGTCATCTTGTCATATGTATGGTATCGTTTATTTTGGACACTAGTTTATATAATTGATTTTTGTATTCCTGGCTGATAGGGATGTGTTTTGTAAAAGCAATTTTCTCATTCCATAGACAATGAGAACTTTTCTATCTAAACATTTCATTTAAAAAATCCTGAATACAGGAAGCTTTATTTTGAATAAGAAAAGTTAAGAAATATAAATGCGTGACATCCTGATCTAATCTATCTAACTTGTTGATTGTTTTAGGTGTCTACAAGCATAAAAAAATAAGGGGCATTATATAAGCATCTACCGAAATATGAAATTATTGGGTTTCTTTAAGGGAAACATTTTACATGTTACTAATCCAAATATATTTATAACATTTTGCTCAAGTAATGCCAACTGTTCAATGAGGAAGTCTATTGTATACAGACGCGTTTACTAATTACATATAAGTCATGCCATTGATATGTATATCTATAGGTAGAAATGTTCCCAAAATTGACTTCTCATCTGCTTTTAAAATAGACTTTGATAGGTAAAAATACAAATGCTGTAGATTACCATAGTGACATCTCTAGTTATGGCATGAAGTTTGATTTTCGAGTTTAAAAACGAACACAAATTTGGCTTATAATCGTGCTAAGCCAATTTAAGACTTTAAAATTCATTAAACATTATAGATTTTGTCCATCAATGACATCATCAGAAACAGACTGATAGCTTTTCATAAAAATGATGAAATTGTTTCAACAAAGAAAGACAGGAATGGGAATTTAGGAATAAGAATATATAAGAATATTATTATTGTACCACGCTAAAACACATTCACGATACAGTTGCCAACAATTAGCCATAATGTTGAGTTTATGATGACAGGATATAATAATAAACATTCTTTACTAGCGCATAATCAAAGATAATAACTCACGATATCACTCACCATATCATTAGTTAAAAGGATGCAAAATGGAGTCACAGCCAGTCTAATGATGATTCTGCAAAATGATGTTTCTCCAAAATTCAAACTTTAGAAAGATTAATTTCTTCTTTTCATTTAAGTATATACTCAATATCATTTCTTTTGAGAATAACGAATGCTTATTACTTTCTTCCAGATTGATGTACTCTCAGGTACAACGATAAAATCAATTGTGACATTAAAATAAATAAACAACATTCCACAAAGAAGTGATTAACTTATGATGAACTTCCTCAATATGTGTTTACCATATATTCAAAACTAACTTTGTTACAAAAGCCTCAGTACGTTGAATTTCAGTTTCGTGCTCATTTTGAAGAAATGAAAATGAGGCTGCAGAAGAGTGGTTTCAGTGTGACAGTGTCTCTAGTTACTCTTCTCCCAAGCTGTGTCACTGCTTTTAGCAGACATCAACAAGAAAATCATGAAGTCCAACACACTGGTGATAGTGAGACAGACAGTGGAGCTGTCATCTACATCATAGCTGTTCTTGCCTTCTACTCAATAGGAGTCATTGTCATGATCATCCACTACCTCAGGAGTGACCACAAAGATTTCGAGGAGGAAGTAGTACAGGAGAACATTGTCCTGAAAGGGCCTAGAAAGGATCATCCGCTGAGTCAAGTTGGACAACAGGTTTTCGATACTGTGACCTCAATTTCATGTGATGAAGATGATGACAATGAAGCTCCTAGCACGGTTATCGTTAGTGACTTGTGAATGTGAAGTCTTTGGGGAATTCGATTTGGTTGTGATTTACATGTACAGAAAACATGGTGATGCATTGTGTTATGACATATAGAAGATCATTAGTATAAAAAACAGACGACAGTTGTAAACAATAATTATCTTAAATATTCGATGAATCATCTGGAAGCATCTGTTAAACAACTAGTAATAAAGTCGCCGGTGACAATTAGTTGTTTTGTCTTTTGGGTACAGAATCTAGTAGTTTTCCTCATGTGGTGCAACATTTTTAGAAAAAGAAAACCCTTATAATGAAATGATAGACGGAAGGAAGGTTTGATCTTGATAAAATAAGCATGAGGTTGTGTAATTGCCCAAATTACTGCCTTGTATCCTGTTTTTAATTATAACACAACTTGAAAAAACATCATTTGAGATGAAATGTTTAAACATAATGTAAATGTTTATTTATTAGTGTTTACACTTGACGCTCGTTTCATGGTTACTTTACTTTAGGAAAACAGAAAGATAAAGTAGTGATTATCATATTTGTAAAGATTGAAATGGATGTATTTTACCATCAAACTCACCGTTTATATAATTAAGTTTTTGTTGATTGATTTGTTAAGCAGCAAACAATATAAATGGATAAAATCCAAAGATATGATCGCATTGTTCATAATGTATACACAGAAAGACTATTACAATGTTTTGTTTCCTGCAAAACGTCCATCAAACATGCACCTAAGCACTCAAATACATTTGGTTTAGTTCCCATCATCGACATGTATAATAAAATTATGTTCAAAGTCTTAACAAAAAAATAATTCCAATTAAGTTACGAAAAAAGTTTAAAAAAGAACAAGCACTTTTAGCCTTATTTCCTATATAAAGAGGTTTTCTGTTAAGCAAGATTATAAAAGATTAAACTAAGACGATTGCTTATCATAGAGGCAGTCGCAGGTTTAACTCCTTCGGATAAAGACACACTATAAATTAACCCCTACCTCACAATGAAAACGTTTTTAAAAAATCAGATACCTCATTGTTTGACTTATTTTTTCAAATTCTAGTCCAATGATTAACCTGTTCACACTGACAATATGTATACTAGCATGAAGAAACTATTAGGCATATCAGGCCTGATGAGAAAATTATCATGATCATAAAGGTAAAATGCCACATTACCATATTATATGTTTGGGTTGTTATACTTTGAAAACAAAATTATTACACTTGACATCTAGAATTTATAACTACAAATTACAAACGGATAACCTGGACAATGCCTTATATAGAAAATAATGTAATCTAAGGAAAGAATGATTCTGATTTCCCTGTTATATAACTCAAGAATCAAGTTTACACATGAAGAAGATCACATTGATTTCAGATGAGAAGACTCTCTCGTTAAGCTTCCGATTTCCTCTCATGACTCGCTGCCAATTTATGGCATGTGACAGATAATGATGTCTTCATTTCCTGAAAGAGCGCTTAAATTGTCAAGGTAATTGTAAGAGTTATTTTTGTATTTTGGTCAAGAAATATCGTTTTACACTTATTCAACATCAAGCACTCAATGTAAAACGATGTTATAAAAGTTACTTTTAGATGTAGATGTTGATGTAGAACGGTCCCCAAATGTGTGTCAAATGGATAAAACAAATAAAAGCACAGGACATTAATAATCAATAGCTGTCTTAGTGGTTTCAGGATTATTTATCTTTATGTCATTTTTATTTTTAGCCATATCAAATTAAACGTTTTTTTCTGGACCATAAAGAGGTGGAAATGTACAATTGGAATTCATTTAACTAAAGTGAAGATTAATGTTTTTTCCAGAAGCTTTATCTTTAACATATAAGCAGATTGTGCAAACTCTAAGTCAGTACATGTGTCTCAAAACTAAGGGAGAAAACTCCACATAACTTACACTATTCCCCATCGATAAAGCACTTGGTGGATGTACTGATCTACATGGTCACGAATAGATTAGTTTTACGTAGAAGTAAGGTTAATGATGTAGATAGCGCTTTGAGCCTGTCACAGGACGTGGAAAACGCCATATGAGTAAGCATATTATAATTAATAGTATCATTATCATAAATGTATAGAAAAACAATTTGAAAATGGCTCCAGGTCATGTTTATTACATTAACAGTTTTTGTGAAAGCTCCAAACATAAAGTACTTGAGCTGTAGTCCTAGTTTTACTTAAGATAAAATAATGAATTCAAAATTACAGCATATAACCTTTTTCGTTAGATCATCGTTTCATTTTTAAGTTACATTGAAGAAATGTCATGAATAACGGAGAGTTGACTGAAGTAGAAATGTCAAAAATCACCTGTTATATATTCAAGTAGGATCATATTGACACAAAATTATCTGCTTGATTGCTGATTACAAGTGATGTGTAAATGTCAAAAGAAAACTCTCTAACTAAACTTGTTTCTTTTGAAACATTTGAGGTCAGACATTTTGATCATACTTAATTTCTTTTACATTACAACCACATTTGTTTTATTTAAGTAAAAGTATTTTTTACTTTTTTTACTATTCAGATTTGTTTGAAGGTTTGAAGTTTCATACATTGAAATGAAACACCTAAGACTATAAAGGAAGTCATAACTTGATGATGTTTTTAAGGATAAAGCTGTCTTCACAGTAAATTTTCAAATCGAACTTGAATCACTTGTTAGTGTTTATCACAGTCTCTAATTCAGAGAGTTTCTCATGTAATACTTATTCCAATACTTATTAGTATTTCACCTTTTAAAAGCTCAGTGAGTAATTGAGAGGAGACTATACAGTACAAAAATGTAAATCAGCAGCCTCTCTCTCACTTAATAGATAACAATAAAAGTTTTTGAGTTCACAAACAACAGTCTTACAACAGTGCTCAAGGAAAGGAAATTATGATATAAGATATGATGGGTATATCCACAACATAAAATAATCACACTTTATATCCCTTCATAATTTTAAACCTTCTTTGTAAGTATGTTATCACATGTCAAATCCACAGTTCCAGCACTAGCTAGTATTCCACATAAATGTCAATACATCATTTACTTTGCAAACAAGTATCACTGAAATGTTGAAGAGAAGATTGGCAAATATCTCTCTTGTAAGGATGCGTCAGATTTCTCATTAATGATTTCTGGAAAGTCGGTCGCATCTCTCAAAAGTTTTCTTTAGAAGTGCATGGATGTATGAGATAACATGTCTATGTGAATGTGAATATTAGAACGATAAGAGTTTCCAGTAAGATATTCCGAAAATAAACTCTATGTTCTAAAGGTTTCTCTAGAATCCAATCAAATCATAATTTAATAATAATATATAATCATATAATAATCATAATAAAATTAAGCGACAAGCATGTAAAACAAATTGGAGTTAACTGATTCTAACATGATAAGTGATCGGTGCTATTATTGAGAAACATAATTGTGACTATGGTGACAAGTTGCATGACTCCGTGGTTACATACAAATTCCTATTACTCTGCAAATTCTATATATATTATGTCGTCTGTGCTGTCTTTATTATAAGTTAACCAGCTGAACTGTAAAATGATATGCATCTTATTTCATCGTTATAAATAGAGACGTCAATGTGTTTTTACAATCACAGCTGTGTTGACATGTCAAGGAAATTCATTTGTGCATAAAGGTCATGAAAATGATATTCTTGTAGGGTAAAATATGTTAGTATATTTAGTATATTAACCTTAAAAAGACTTAAAATATATACATTTTCAAATAACTTACTCAAAGAACATTTCTTTTAAGCATAATATGTAAATGATTGCAATAAATCAACATAAGTTTAACAAATTAAACATGCTTTAATTTTTACTAAGCAAAACTTAATTCTTGACAAATATGTTACTGATTATGCATTGTTGATAAAAAAAACACATATCATGTTTGTTTTTGTATTTCAGTATCTCATTTTAAGACAAATACATTGATGTATCAAAGTTAATTTCACCCTGCAGGTAGTGCCAGACGTGTTTATTATCGTCTATATCAGATGCCAATAGCAGTCTGCAGTTGATATTCTCAGGTAAATAATTAGCAGCACTTTTTCTGTTTTTGTCCGCCTTTAAGAATTATTTAGGATGCAATTAATTGTTAAGTGACAACGAAGTCTAAAACCGTTCACTATTAAGGAACCAATTAGGTTCCTTGCATCAAATAGCTCCTCACAAGGGGACGCCCAGATTCCTCGATACCACAAGGCAGCAAGCTTAACGAAGATTCCAATACACACTGCTCATACTATAGAGGTGGACTAAACAGGACGACAGACAGCAGAGAGTTGTGTGTTGTGCAGATCGATCAGAGAATGTCTTGGAATCTAGGTTTTAAACATTGAGTTCGGCAATTGTTGGTTTTGACACCTGGATGGACAAAGCACTAAATGGATCGTGAGTGAAGTCTGTAGCTACATGTACATGTACAAGGATTTTTTATTAATCTGTTGTGATGGATGAAAGTTCCTGAGTAAAAATGGAAGGTGATCCTACTTTCTTTTCTGGACTGATCACGACAGGTAAGGCGCCTTCATAACGTAATATTTTAGTTGGTACCATGAGTATGATTGTAACATGAGTATGATTGTAACATGGCAACTCGTCATATATGAGAACTTATGTTAAGTACTAAAGTCCTTACACAAATTGAAATTAATATAATAAGCTAAAGGATCAGAGATATGTATCTACGAAACAGCTGACAGGCAGGTATGTTTAAAACAATGCATCTTCATGACTTTAAAGGATAATCTATGAATTGTTAAGATAATTAATTGTCAATAAAGTGTATGTTGTCATCAGAAGGCTTGCATCATTCCTTCACTCAGAATATCTAGTTTAAGTTCATTTGCTCATATCAAATCGACAGAAGGTATCCTTTGAATGTTTGAAATGGCTTCAGTACATATTATTGAGTTAAGAGTTGTTAACAACATATATTTTAAGAATTAGTTCACAACCAGGCTAAAGATTTGTAGAGATTATGCCCTGCCTTACTTGAAGTACAGTAAATATTATCAAAGCAATGTATAACTTCAATTAGTTATTCTTCTCTTTTATATCTAATTGTTGTTCAATGTTTATCCTAAAGGTTGTGTCATTACTGTTTGACAGTTGTTTACAAATAGTTGAACATAAGAAAAGTTCATATTCCTCAATGGATTATCCTGTTAATCATAGCATGGCCCAAATAGTGAAACAGTTTAACAATGATACCAAAACTATTCTTCATGCCCTTGAAGATAAAGCAGTATGAAGTATGGTCATGCAATAGCCACAAAATGTTTAAGTGGTTCATGAGAAGAGTCACTTAAATTCTTTGCTACCTTTAGGGGACATTTTTTGAAACTTTTGAAACCTTGTGAGGTAGTTCCTATATTTAGCATGACTGTCATTTAGATCTGTTTAGTATACACAATGTTCAATCAAAAGATGAGCCGACAGAAAGTTAAGAGTATAAGTAAAAAACTATCGTAAAATGACTTTTTATTTGTTTCTCAGAGAAGAACAGATTTTATTGAGGTAAATAAGAAGACAATATATGAAAATTCAGTGAAACGTGCTTCTGTGAGCAAAATCATTTGAATGTTATGTAGCACTGCAGATTTTACTTTCTAAGCAACAGGTGCATCTTTTTGTTTGAGAAATTTACAAAATCACACATTTGATTGATAGAAATTTTGAAGTTTGAACATTTTAAACATCCTTATTTGCCTTACAGTAGCAAAACAAAAGTTTATATTACTTGGTATGCTAGTGCAATTATGTAATATGTGATGTCTTTGAAAAATCTCGAATTGCGCGAAATAAGCAGATTTGGTTGAATTTTCACGTCAGTAGTAAAGATCCATTGTAACTTATCATAAATGTGTACCAAAACTAACTGTTTGCAGTAGCGAGTCTGGCTGGTCATTGAATTGACTACAAATTGAAATGCCAAAACACTTATTTCCATTTTATCAAAAGCTTTTAACATAGAAATCATATTAGTTAAAGTTAATTTAATTAAATTGTGCTGATGTTTTCTCAGTGAGAAGTTATGGAATATGTTAATCAGAATTTTTTGAAAACAGAATTATGAACATCTGACTCTTCTTCCATCTCCATCGTGGGAAAAAATTAATTTGCACAAGCCTGCAGGACACAGCTGTAGAAGAATGAAATGATATAAGGTAATGGTAATGTAATTCAGAAAATGAAGTTTATATGCTGTGTTGTAAATCAAAAAGAGGATATCATTTCTTATGACATACGTGTAGGACGTTGTATATCAGCGAGACCTTAGAAAGCAAATAATAGTATTTTTATTTTCAATTACTGAAAGTGATTTGACTTCATAAAACAACAACGATTTTGTTAATCACTAACTTTATAAAGAATTATATGTTGGTCCAAATATTAAATGACGTTTATGAATTCAGGAATTGAAGAGTGGTAGTTGAACATGTTATTAAAAAGAAATACCTGTAGTGAATCACGAATCAAACTCTTTATATCACCTTGATGTATATAAAAAGTAGAGACAAAGAACAACATTACAGGAAGACTGTAATAGGCGGTAATGGATGAAAATGGCAGATGATGATGTAGATGATGTCTATGAAAATCATGATTACATTATGTCAGAAAACAACATTTCCCAATTACTTTTTATGTAATTTATTTTGATGAGAGATATTTGTTTTAGTGAAAATATCAGTTCTGGTTCGCTATAAAATCTTTCTTCTACATCAACATATATGTCTCAGTTTTGACATTTAAAACGAGGGTTTTGGCCAGATGGATATCATGTGCTAGAGCTCAAGGTGAATACGTATACTCATCTTTAAAATGTATTTTAGGACAGATAAGCTTAGAAATGACAACTTTTGTGTTTACTGTTTTTATCTTTTGAGGTTCACACTAATTTATAATGATGTCAACAACTAATTGATTTCATCTATTAAACATTTTATTTTAACGTTTTTTTTTTTTGATTTACACACAGACACTAGGCGCGAAACTATGATCAAAATGTACGATACCGATGCAGAAGGACATCACATGATCAACACAGAGTAGCAATTTCAAATGTGATAGGAGAAAATATCAGCCCTTTATTGTCAACTATCACCATATCATTAAAGAAAGTCAATTGATTGTTGGCTATCACCATGCCATTAACGAAAGTCCATTGATTGCCACATGGTGTGAGTTGAGAAGAAATGAAGCAAGGAAAGAATTGTGTCAATGTGGCAGTGTTTCTGGCTACTCTGTTCCCCAGATGTGTTTCTGCTCTCAGTAGACATCAACATCAGCAACAACATCAGGAAGTCCAGCACACTGGTGAAAGTGAGACAGACAGTGGAGCTGTCATCTACATCGTAGCTGTTCTTGCCTTCTACTCAATAGGAGTCATTGTCATGATCATCCACTACCTCAGGAGTGACCACAAAGATTTCGAGGAGGAAGTAGTTCAGGAGAACATTGTCCTGAAAGGACCTAGAAAGGATCATCCACTGAGTCAAGTTGGACAACAGGTTTTCGATACTGTGACCTCAATTTCATATGACGAAGATGATGACAACGAAGCTCCAAGGACGGTTATCGTTAGCGACTTGTGAATGTGGTGTTCTTGGGAATTCAATTTTGATGCGATTAACAGAAATGATACACTGGTACTGTAGAATGTAGATGTAGATGTAGGGTCATAATTAACAATGACAGGTGACATTTGATAATGACAGACGTAGATACAACAAAACTCCGAGTACGGTTATTGTTAGCGATATGTGAATGTGAACAGATTCAATATGGTTGTGAAATTCAAACCTGTTATACCTTTAAATTAAAGAATTTTAGATCTAGTCGTGGTATGAATTTAATTTCATTACCTAAACTGTAGCTGTAGCTTCCATAACCATTAATCAGTAAGAACATAGTTCTACAAGAATCCGTTGAGAAAACGTTATCATGTCTTTTTGTAGTTTGTTATCTTATAATTAGATGATGTATCGATCTTACGCAAATAGGATACTCATGTTACTTTTGAAGTTGAGATATTACATGACGAAATGATTGAGGAACGGGTTTACATTTCAGCTCCTTATTTTAGTTAATTACTGCACTGTATATAGTCTCACTTTATCAGGAAGTTCTAAACGGATATTTCATCAAATAAATTTCCTCACTTTACTTACACTTACGTAAATAACTGATATGTCGTTGACACCAACATGGTACACGAGTGCGTTAATCTAACAGTTTAGAAGGTCATATTTCACTTTACTCAATACCATATCGTTGTGTGGTGGTCTTGTTACATCAGTGACCCCGACAGCTATACCAGCTGGTGGTAAAATGCTCTTTGGAGCTCAACCAAGCTCGACAGGTTCCATCTCTCTTCGCAGAGATAAAATGCCAGGCTTGCAACGCCAGTCGCGGACCTGGCTTGTCTCACCCTTGCTGTCGACTTTTGACTTTTTTGCTTGAAAACAGTGTGCTATTGTAAGCTCTAATGGTTACCCTTACTCGAGCAATCAGCGATGTTCTTTTTGTTGCCTGTCTTGAATGACCCGGATAAATCCAGTTTGTCTATTGGTTTTAAACAATCATTTCTCATTTTTTGTCTATATTAATAAGTCTCCTCTAGTGCCATGTACCTGAGCATTCAATTGGAAATTGATACTTTGAAGGTACATGTATGCTCTAGTCTTACCGACAAATTGACAATGTACTTATGTGTCCTTAATTGACAAAATATCCTTAGAGAGTTGAATACTTTGTAAGTTAATAAAGAGTGAGTGATCACGGACGATGAACAGTGAACTATCATTAATTTTACATGACATAACATGACATGACATCAATAAAAAACAGATTTCTACAAATTCTATCAAAAAATGAACGATTAGAGTATACAAGCTCAATCATCCAGCATTAGGAAAGCACATACTTCTTATGTGTACACTATAATACATTATTCTAAATTATCTCTTACACCTATATGAATGTTTCTAAAAGGATTTTGTAAGGAACGTTTAAATATGAAAAAAATTCTAAAAAGTCGATTTTTAAAAGAAATAATGTAGTTTAATAAGATAATATGGAAATCGGTAAATAGTTCATATCTAACGAACACAATGCACGTTATTTAAGAAATGCAATTTATGTAAAATGGCTATTCATCAAGAGAAATTTTTTTATTTAACAATATCATTTAGTTAACTTTGTGTATGTTAATATCTGGTATGTAAACAACTCAAATTGATTATAGAATCGAGGATTTCAGATTGAGTTGTTTGAAGATAAATAATTCTAGACTTTAAATATTCCCTGTAGCATGGATACTATTGATCTACTAACTTGTAGTCCAGATCTTTGTTTCCCACCTGTAGCGTGATAGCGTGTCGCCCTTTAACGCCTACATCTGGCGTCACGCACACCTCTCTTTGATTGACCTTCCATCAGATCATAGAGTGACACATCCTTTGCGTCATATCCCTTACTGCTTGTGTTACTGAAATACAGAGGATAATGATGATTGAAGTGGAAACTTATCCAGACAGATCCTGTTGCTTTCCCAAGGAAGGAATATTGTAGGAAGGAGACACCTTATTAAGATAAAGGAGGTCAACTAATTGAGCAGACAACAAGAGATAAGACGCCTTTTATCAATATTACAGTTCATAGCTACTATATCATGTCTCCAAATAGCAGTGAAATCACGAAAATGAACAGATATTAAACTCTCAACATTCAACCAATATCGATTAAGAACCCTTTCTGGTTCACCATTTGATACCTGTAATAACAAAAGATAGTTGCTCAAAGAAAAAACGTTCTCTCCCAACACAGGCAGATGAAGTCATGAAATATTGATAGAGCCTCTGTTCTTATTAGCCGAGTTTCTTGGGTATATTTGGAGATGCCTGATTGGAGGGAATCAAAGTTAAATGTGTATTCAGCACACACAAAACATCATTAAGGCTACTGAATCATGGGGAAAACAGAAAATATGAACAACCTTTTCCATGCGAAAAGCGTGTTCATTTCCTAAAAAAATGGATTATGGTGAAATTGGCGAAACACACTGATTTGATTTCATGTTTTGATCTGCCTCTATTTGGAGAGAATCAGAAAATATAAAGGTATTTCATTTTCACTGATAGGAATGAATATATCCTATGCTGTCCTTACCAACAACAAACTCATGTACTCAAAGAATCAGATAAAAGGGATTCTTCTGAATGTGATGAAATGGATATCAAGAAGGACATCGATTCATCATAGAGAGAAAGGAATGCTTTGAACATGCAGTGTATCATTAATGGTCTGATTGCCAGAGGACTATAATCTTACCGAGGTTTACTTTCTGTGTGAACCATGTGAATTATTTTCTACACATATGAAGCATAAGTATTGATGAATGTGATGATAATGTAATTAACAAGAAGACAATCACTGAAGCGCTAATAAAATACATTTCATTGGTCATTTACTCCCACATAAACATATCAGAAACAAATCACCAGATGAATAATGCTGTTCAGCATTACCTATTAAAAGTGTTTTGATTTCCTCTTACAGAAAAAAAACCTTTGAAACTTATTTTTCTTGACATCATGGTCAATACGGAATTAGTGAAACAAAGTCATAGAAATGCTTTGTTTTTTAACAGCTGGACTTTGTCTATATCTACTAGCCTGTCTCCACAGAGATTATCCATGTCGTATTAAAGCGGGATAAGTAGCAGACATATAACTTGTGCCTATATAAGACCCGAGGTCTCGACAGGAAAGGAGAACTGGCTTGGACACGAAGATGTGAGGACCGACTGTGGGACCACAGCCCGTTGAAGTCACCCTGGAGGACAGCCTTATCCGGAACCATGTGATACACATGGCGTTCAAGGCGTAAAAGGACTTCGCTGTAATGATTGATTGTAATACATCATAAAACCCGGTTCTCAGGCCAGAAGAAAACCCACCGACTCCTGTTTGGTTGAATCAGCGAAGAGTAACTATGTAAGTATATGTAAGTGAATCGAGCGTAATTTTTACACAATGTTTCCTTGTAGGCATGAGCTATGTTTTCACTACAAGGCGAAGGAGACAACATATGCCGACCTTTAGTTTAATATTACATGCATATTTAATTTTTTCATTATTTGATTAAACAAAATAAGCATTTCAAAAACGATGTTTTTTGTCTCAAAGAACAGTTTAAATATAATGCATTTTATTGATTTTTTCTTCAAGAATCGTCGAGACTCGTTATTGAAATTATCCTTCCATGTTTACTAATATATTCTCCTATAGATCATAGGCGCCAACGTTGCAGATTATAAGGAAGGTTCATGCATATAATCATGAAGTGATTTTTTTCAATAAGTTCGATGGAATTGGTCTTCAGTTTTATAAACCGAAGCACTATCATCTCATATCGCAATTTCATTGTTATCTCGTTATGCATACCAAAGCATGCAAAACCTTACATCATTCTTAATAATTGCTTTAGATGATTTAATTCGTGTTTTGAATAAACGAAAGATTTTGAAGACTCTTGAAAATCGTAAAAAATCCTCATCTATGTCTTTTATAATGTGATAGTTTACAAAAATCAGTGCCTCTTTGAGGGAATCATTGAGTTTGAGATATTTCATTTCAAAAAGAAGAAAGAAGAAGAAGAAACTTATTTCATTATTGTGTCAATCAATCATTTGTTATTTTAGTACTTAAAAGGCCCCAGGCCTGTAGTTCATTTATATGTACATCACACCATTAAGTAATTTGCTTTTAACACATTCTTTCTAGATAAATACAAATAAATTCAAGGTTCTGTAGTAACTGACTTTTGCTATTTGATAACAACTACAAAAGTTTTATTTTATCTGGGTAACTAAAAAAGTATGATTTAAGATATTGTGTCCGAATACTTTTATATACAGGACAGAGTAAGAGGAAATGCAGCTCATCTTCCACAGCATTCATATTACAAACTTTACACATTCTGGTTTTCCTTTCAACACCTGTACATCTCCCAGTTTCAACAAACACCTCAGGAGTGAAGAATGAAAATGGGAAAAAGCACTACGATACCTTTTTACATGAACTTGTGAAAGATAGCTTTCTAAACATATTTCAGATCTCCATTCTCTATAATAAAGGCATTTATTTGTCACCAGGTTTGTACAATACAAATGGGGAGATCGTTGATACAATTAGAATAGTTCACCTGTAAGCATTCTAAGGCCTACCGAACACATAAATGTTTAGCTCATCTGGCCTGTAAGGCCCGATGGGCTTATGGCATGGCATGGTGTCCGGCATCCGTCCGTAAACTTTTTGGAATTTCGACTTCTTCTCCAGAACCATAAGGCCTAGAAAGCTGAAACTTTGTGTACAGACTCCTTGACTAGTGAGGATTTAAAATTGTAGCTTTGGTGGCCCTGTGACCCTTATTCAGGGGCCACACCCTAAATACCTATTTTCATCTTCTTCTCCAGAACAATAAGGCCTAGAAAGCTGAAACTTTGTGTACATATTCCTTGACTAGTGAGGATTAAACATTGTAGCTTTGGCGGCCCTGTGGCCCCTGATAAGGGTCACAGGGGCCACACCCTAAAAACGTATTTTCATCTTCTTCTCCAAAAGCATAAGGCCTAAAAGGCTGAAACTAGGTGTACAGATTCCTTGACTAGTGAGGATTAAAAATTATAGCTTTGGCGGCCCTGTGGCGCCTGATAAGGGTCACAGGGGCCACACCCTAAAAACGTATTTTCATCTTCTTCTCCAAAAGCATAAGGCCTAAAAAGCTGAAACTTGGTGTACAGAATCCTTTACTAGTAGGGATTATAAATTGTAGCTTTGGTGGCCCCTAATAAGGGCCACAGGGGCCACACCCTAAAAACCTATTTTCGTCTTCTTCTCCAGAACCATAAGGCCTAGAAAGCTGAAACTTTGTGTACAGACTCCTTGACTAGTGAGGATTATAAATAGTAGCTTTGGAAGCCCTGTGACCCCTACTAAAGGGCCACAGGGGCCACGCCTTAAAAATATATTTTAATCTTCTTCTCCAGAAATATAAGGTCTAGAAAGCTGAAACTGTGTGTACCCACTCCTTGACTAGTGAGGATTATGAATTGTATTCAGTGACCCTGTTGCCCCTAATTAAGGCAAAAGGAACGTCCTTAAAATCTATTTTCATCTTCTTCTCCTGAAGTATAAGGCCTAGATAACTGAAACTTGTCGCTTATGTACTTAATTTTATGATTGGTGACCCTGTGGCCCCTACAAAGGTGGAATTACATTGGCCACACTCTACAGCATAATTGATAATGAAACCTGATGAGCTACAGAGCCAATGGCTCTATTTCTAATATACATTATAGATAGACACACAAAAGAATAATAGATTAAAATATGATATACTGGTACAAACGAACTAAAAACAACAAATGTGCTCTGAGCACTTTTCTCGCTTAAACATTTGCAGAAGTAATACGGGTAGTTAATTAAATGTTAACATGATACGGTTACATTGGTGTACAATTGATAAATGAAGGTAAGAGCGATAAATGAATTTAATATATTTAAACAAATCATACCTTAGGTCAGAGTACCCTTCACAGGTAACGTGCACAAATTTCCTTTTTCCATAATTTACAGGTATTACAGGGCGTGAAAACAAACCAAGTTCAATTTGTTATTGTAGAGTTCCAAAACCAAAACCCTATTTTCTGATCATTCTTTTTTCGGAACTGTCAAGATTACCTGTGATAATTTTCTGTCTGTATGCGATACCTGAAAGACCATTATCCTCTCAAATTGGTTACGTAAACTACACATTTAACGCTCTATAAGTCAGCAGGTCAATTATTATTGTCCAAAAATACCCACAGTATTGCAACATCAAAATCAATTCACATTTTTAAAATCTGCAAATGGTATATTCCATTTTGAAATCAAGTTAAAACACGGCTATAGCTAGACGTTTTAAACTAACGTTTCCATTCTTTTATGTTTTTTTTAATTTTACAAGTTGACGTTTGAAAAAGACGCCAAAATCGAAGTATTTCAATACGTTGTTAGCAGAACACGATACCAAGCCCATTTCACCACGGACTGCTATTTTCGGGGTTTTACTGCCAATACCCAAAACAAATCTGCAAGCAAATCGATTTTGCCAGATTATTAAACAATTCAGGTCAAGATATTAATGAAACCAGAGACCAAGATATTTATTGAAGTTCAATTCCTTCTCACCTACAGTGAACATAGACTGAGATCATGGTTTATTAAAACCCGAAATTGATAATCTTAGTTTTATTAACATTTATCTGAAGCTGCGATTTACGACATTATTCACCTACACAATCTAACATAAGTTGCAGACTATGTTCGTCTGGAGCGATTGGTGCAATACCGTCGCAATATATAAGCAAATGTTGATCAATGTGTATACCACAGCATTGACAAGCATAAACAAGGTCATTAAGATAAACTGCACATAGCAACTGAGATAGAACACATCCCTGAGGAACACCAGTGGAAAATATCAGTTTGAGTCATTCACTTGTCCCGAAGATTAAGTGTTTATATATACACAGATTGAATTGCGAAAGGCAATTGCCTTAACAATTAGGCATTCCTTTTTGAATATTTCTTTTAAGCATAATGTATAAATGATTACAAAAGATCAACGTAAGTTTCAAAAAATAAACATTAGTTCATTTTTACTTTTTACATTAGTTCACAACAATGAATTTTAAACATAGATGTTACTCGTGATTTATTGTTGATAAAATATATGATGATATATTATAATAGTTGTGTTTGTAGTTCAGTATTTCATTACAAGATTTTTAATATTGATGTATCAAAGTTAATTTCACCCTGCAGGTAGTGCTAGACGTGTTTATTATCGTCTATATATTATCGTGTTTATTATGCCAATAGCAGTCTGAAGTTGATATTCTCAGGTAAATAATTAACAGCACTTTTTCTGTTTTTGTCCGCCTTTAACAATCATTTAGGACGCAATTATAATTGTTAAGTGACAATGAAGTCTAAACCGTGCACTATTAGGGAACCAATTAGGTTCCTTGCATCAAATAGCTCCTCACAAGAGAGCGCCCAGATTCCTCGATACCAGGAGGCTGCATTATGACGGCTCAATAAAGACGAGAGCAGTATTCTTCATCATTTATTCCGACTTAGACCCACTGAGGTACATTTGTAGGGTAGGAATTTATGCACGACAGTGCTTTCCACGAGTACACGCATGTTATCGCTGTAAGTACAAGAGCAATTCAAGGAAAGGTAACTCTAACATGGCAAGTTATAACTACAGTGCAAATTACTGAAAAAGAAGCGGTAGTAAAATGTCCTTTTGCTTGCACATTGAAATAAGGGCTAATAGCAGTGTTAGTATTTTGACTGCATAGCATCACACTCCCCTTCTGATTTCAGCAGAAATCACAAGTATTAATAAAGTTGAATAGGGAAGTCAGAAATACAAAACAAAAATGTGAATAAAAAAAATGTCAAGACTCTTGTCTTCATCAAATTAAAGCATATAAACTGAAATAATTATCATAGCCTTATAATCAAGATGAAAGGCCTGTTTTTCTAGTCAGTCTTTTCATAAACTTATCAGGCAAATTACATGAGAAGGACGAGATTTGCAATAGGTCGGGTGTACACAACACACTTATTGTCCTTGTACACACGGACCGAGGCCTTCCTCACTAGATTGTCTTGGCTTTTGTACACAGTCTCTATAACTCCAACCGGCCAGTCATTGCGAGCACAGTTCTTGTCCTTTAAAAGAACAAGATTGCCCTCTTTCAAGTTAGGGCGTGAATGTCTCCATTTTGGTCTCACCTGAAGATTGTGCAAGTATTCACATCGCCAGCGTTTCCAGAATTGTGCCGCTAGAGCCTGCACATGTTGCCACTGGGACTTATACATATCTCTCAAGTCTACTGCTTCGCTGGCACTAAAACTGGGTACCTGGTAGGTTTTCTGAGTAAGCAGAGTAGAGGGGGATAAGACAAGAGGTTGCTCTGCATCGCTTGACACAGCTGTGATAGGGCGAGCGTTCATAATAGCAGTTACTTCACACATGAAGGTAGACAACACCTCATGAGTAAGAGGTTTTGGGTTGCTGAGAAACATGGAATCGATTATCCTTCGTGCCACACCAATCAGTCGCTCCCAGACGCCACCCATGTGGGAGGAGTAGGGCGGGTTAAAGAGCCATGTCACTCCACTCTCACAGAGGAAGTTCTGTACTTGCCTGTCTTCCACGTTGATAGAGTTGATACACAGTAAGTCAGTAGCACCCACAAAGTTAGTTCCGCGATCAGACCTAAACTGTTTGACTTCTCCTCGTAGAGCGATGAATCGTCTGAGACAGTTAATGAAGGAACTGCTACTCATGTCCTCCACTAAGTCTATGTGAACAGCACGTGTTACAAGGCATGTGAACAGTATTGCCCAACGTTTACTGCTTGCTGATCCTCCACGAGTGCGGCGAGTTGTAATTTCCCACGGACCAAACATATCAAGACCGACATATGTGAATGGTGGACATGGAGTAAGGCGATCGGATGGCAAATCAGACATTTTCTGGAATTCTGGTTGGCGCCTTAGTTTCCTGCACTTGACACACTGGTCAATAATGGAAGACACAAGTCTCTTGGCTCCGATGATCCAAAATTCACCTGATCTCACAGCACCTTCTGTGATAAGTCTGCCCTGGTGTTCAGTTTTCTGATGGAAATGGTGAACCAGTAAAGTTGAAATGTGTGATTTCCGTGGAATGATGATGGGATGTATTTCCTGAACAGTCAAGTCGCTTTGTTTTAAGCGTCCGCCTACTCTGAGGATGCCGTCCTGATCCAGTGTGGGTGACAGAGCTTGGATTGGACTATTGTGAGGGAGGGGTTTTCCATTCACAAGACAGTCAATTTCCTCAGGAAAGTACTCTCCTTGTACTGTTTGAAGTATGAAGTTTTGAGCTTCAGTATAGCTGGATGCCTGCTTGTATTTATCACACAGGTGCCACCCTCTACATGTCGAGTTTAGCTTGAACCTTAGAGATTGTGTGATATGTTGCAAGAGAGAGATTGCTTTCACAAGTTTCTTCCAAGACGAGAACTTCTTAAAGCGTTCACTAATGAGAGGCAAAGATTGTACATCATGAACCGTAGTCTTCACTGAGGTCACACTTGACCGCACTTCTTTATCATTGTCAGGGTCAACTAGTGCATAGTCGTCACATGTTAAAGTTTCATTAGCATTTGTATAGAGGAAATCTGGCCCTTTCCACCATATGCTGTCCTCAATAAATTGTGCACCGATAGATCTGGTGGCAATATCTGCTGGGTTACAATCTGTTTCAACATAGTTCCATTGTTCAGGGCGTGAAGACCTTCGGATCCTGCTGGTGCGATTGGCCACGTAAACATGAAAACGCCTCTTTTCATTACAGATGTATCCTAATACTACTTTGCTATCAGTGTAGAATTTCACACAGTCTCTCTGCAGGGATAACTGTTGTATCAATGTGTCGGCTATCTCTACTGACAAAACTGCTGCACATAGTTCAAGTCTAGGGATAGTTTGACAATGAGTTGGGGATACTTTGGCTTTGCCAAATATGAAATTCACAACACTTTCTCCTTTGACATCATATAACTTCACATAGGCCGCAGCTCCAATAGCAAATCTTGAGGCATCTGAGAAGATATGCAGTTCTGTAGTAGTTGAGTTAACTAGGCCGATGTGTCTTGGAATATATACTTGCTCCAATGCCTTTAATGAATCACACCAAGTGCGCCATTCACTGTGATACACATCAGGAAGCGTCTCGTCCCATTCTGTCGTTGAAGACATCACATTTCTCAGAAAGATTTTTCCTCGAATTACAACTGGAGCCATGAAACCAATTGGATCATAGAGGCTGTTAATTGTGGATAAAACTCCTCTTCTGGTGAAAGGCTTGTTTTCAAGTGTTACTGGGAATGTGAAAGCATCACGCGTCAAGTCCCAACACATACCTAGACTTCTTTGGAGTGGTGGGTTTTCAGTTTGTAGGTCAAGATTTTTAATGTCTTTTGCTAAATCATCTTGTGGAAATGCAGACAACACTTTGACACTGTTTGAAGCAACCTTATGGAGTCTTAGGTTGCCACCTTCTCTCAGAGCTTTCTGAGTTCTCAGCACTAGGTCTATGACAGTCTCCTCTGTCTCTCTTGACACAAGGGCGTCATCAACATAAAAGTCGTTAGTGACAAAGTTGTTGACGTCTTCGTCAGCATTTTCCACCGATTTTCGCAATCCATATGTTGCTACAGCAGGCGATGGAGAGTTACCGAATACATGGGCAGTCATTCGGTATTCGATTAATTCATTTTCTGGATTACTGTTCCTATACCAGATGAATCTCAAATAATCTCTGTGTTCTTCCTTTACTTTGAAGCCATAAAACATTTGTTCTATATCAGCTGTCAGAGCAATAGGTGCAGTTCGAAACCTCAACAAAATCCCCAGAAGGTTGTTTGTTAGATCAGGTCCAGTGAGTAGAACGCTGTTAAGGGACACACCTTTGAACTGAGCAGAAGAGTCGAACACACCCCGGATTTGTCCGGGTTTTCTCGGATGGTAGACCCCAAATAAAGGAAGATACCAACATTCCTGATGACTTTCAAGTGGCGGAGCAATTTCTGCATGTCCATTATCAATCACTTTCTTTCAAAAAGGTAATCATGTGTTCACGCTTGACAGGATCTTTGCGTAGACTAGCATCTAGTAGTTTGGCACGGTGAACTGCTTGAGGTCTGTTACACGGAAGTCGTGGTCTATCGGCTCGAAATGGCAATGGCGCTGTCCAATTTCCATCTGAATTCTTCTGAAACTCAGTGTTCATAATTTCCAAGAACTCATTGTCTTCCACAGACAGGGCAGTTTGCTCATCTTCGGCTGTTCACTGAAAAACATTTTGTCCAATTTCACAAAAACTGTCCTTCAGTTCTAGTCTGTTAGGGCATGGTTTCATAATAGTAGGACGGCCGTCTTCCAGCAAGTGTACCTTGTTAACAGTCACATAGTCTGTTTTATGCACTTTGCCCAAACATACCTCTCCTACAATCACCCAACCAAGATTTAACCTTTGAGCAAATGGTGAAGTGGGTAAACCTATTCTCTGTTCAAGTACATGATGGGCAGCAGGAAGGTCTCTTCCAATAAGAAGTGAAATCTTCACATCCGGCTTGATCGGAGGTATCAATGGGGCAAGGTCAGAGAGATGTGGGTGATGTAACGCTGCTTCTGGTGTTGGAATATCTTCTCGCATATCAGGGATTTGATTGCATTCAATAATTCCTGGCAACTCTAATGAAGAAGATCCATCAGACGATTGAACTACATATCCTGTGGTCCGCCGCCCACTAAGGGTGACATAACCTGCACATGATGCTAGTGTGTACTCAACTGGGCTTTCATTTTCATTGAAATTGTCAAAAAACTCAGAAGTCGCAAGGGAACGATTGCTCTGATCGTCCAATACAGCGTAAGTCCAGATAAATTGATCAGGATTGTCTTTAGGAAACACTTTTACAAGCACTGTCTTTGCACAAGATTTTCCACCAATCAGATTGTCACATATCTGGGTACAGTTGCTTGCTGCTCGGTGAGGGTTTGACTCCCCTCCTTTCATGTTGAAGGAAGATTCCTGTCGCTTTCGCTCCCCTCCGTCACTTCTATAGGATGGCTTGGTTTCAGATTTTTCAATGTGAAGTGCTGTTGCATGTTTGTCACTTTTACAAAAGAAACACTGAATGTCTTGCTTACAATCACGAACTCTGTGATCAGTTGTGTTACAACAACGGAAACATATGCCGTTCTTCTCAAGAAAGTCCCTTCGCTCTCTGATTGGCAATCTCCGGAAAGCCCGACAATAATTCAGAGTATGACCTTCAGCCTTGTCATAGAAAGGACACAGCCAAATTTCACTAATGTCTGTTTTCTTTGTGAAAATTTTGTGCTCATGTTTAGCTTGAGTTGGTTTCTTGGTATTGTCAATTGATGCATAGAAGAAACTAGGGTCATTTCTGATCTTTGCTTGTCTTCTCAGAAAACTAGCAAACACAGAGAAGGGAGGATAGGGCACATCATAGTGTTCTTTGTAATTTGCTGCTTCATTTGTCCATTTCTCCTGCAAGTTGTGTGTCAGCTTACTCACAATAGGCGTAACGCCCGCTGATGCATCATAATAGGCTAACAGGGAGGCATATGTCTTGTTCTCTTTCAGAGATTCAATTTCTGAGACAATGTCGGACAAGTCGTACAGCTTCATGTTGTCTCGTGGAGTAAGTTTAGGAAACGACACCAGCTTGGCTTTAATTGATGATTCGATCAGTTCCGGACTAGCATACCGGTCATGTAACCTTTGCCAAATTCGCTGTAGTCCTCTTTCGGGATCATGAGCATTGGCGGCTCGGACACTCATCGCTTGTTTACTTGACTCTGGACCCAACCATTTTATGAGGAGATCCATCTCTTCTAGTGGGGAAACCCCAAGTTCATCCATGATACGTGTAAAGCTAGACTTCCACACCGTGTAAAATTCAGGTTTGTCTGTAAACTTGGTTAATCTTGAGACAAGTAGGTCACGTTTCATGAGAAATTTTGATAGTTCTGAACACAAACCCCACTGTGACTGAGGTATGTATTGAGGAGGTGGTATCTGTGGATTATCAGTCTGATCAAAGTTCATGTGTTCATTGGGGTTGCATAAGTTAGTCTGTGGTGTGTATTCATTGGCATCAGGGTTAAGATAGCTAGCTTGCTTGGAGAAGTTTGAGTTTCCTAGGGATTGGGACATATTATTCCTTGCTTGCTGATCACTGACAAAATCAGCTGTACGTTGTCTGCTTGCATGTAGGTGTGAACTAGATAATCTTTCATCATCCTGCTCATTATACCTGTCAATGTCCTCAGCCTGTAATATTTTCTGCATTCCTACCAACTCTGCTTCAGCAAGTTGCACTTCTCGTTCAGCTTCAGCCAGCCTTGCCTTGGCAGCTTCCGCCTTCGATTTCTGTCTCTGAAGCACAGAACTAGTGTTAGATTTTTCAATACATGTTTGTGATAAATAAACACTTTTCTCTGATATCATGTCACTTTGTTCAAGAATGAATTGCTTTGGTTTTGTTTTAATCTGATACATTTAATTTGTTCTGTAATGTCAAATAACACATTTTGCACACTCTCAGATCTTCTATTTATGACAGGTGTAAGAGTATTTAACTTGTTATGGGCTTCAGCTGTCCCTGTTCTGTTTAAGAACTTGAATAATGTTGTTGAAACTGACAAATATCTGTCATGCCAATGGTCTATGGCATTAAAGACTTCACTCAAAGTTTGTATTTGTGTTTCATTTTGAGAACGTAAAATAAGATCCTTAAGTTCTTTATCAACTTTAGAAACTTCTTTTAAATGTTTTTCCAAATTCTTTTCATACAAGTTTTGACCTTTCTCGGTCAAACGCCTCGTACCTGCTCGTTGTGACATTTCTTCTTAGAAGACCATCAGAATTCGCGCACGTTGTTTACTCGTGGTTCGAACTGCGCCGGACATTGGCTTCATAAATTCCTACTATGACGGCTCAATAAAGACGAGAGCAGTATTCTTCATCATTTATTCCGACTTAGACCCACTGAGGTACATTTGTATGGTAGGAATTTATGCACGACAGTGCTTTCCACGAGTACACGCATGTTATCGCTGTAAGTACAAGAGCGATTCAAGGAAAGGTAACTCTAACATGGCAAGTTATAACTACAGTGCAAATTACTGAAAAAGAAGCGGTAGTAAAATGTCCTTTTGCTTGCACATTGAAATAAGGCCTAATAGCAGTGTTAGTATTTTGACTGCATAGCATCACATGCATGCTTAACAAAGATTCCAACACAGAGCTCATACCAGAGTGGTGGACTTAACAGGACGGCAGGCAGCAGAGAACTGTGTGTTGTGCAGATCGATCAGAGAATGTCTTTGAACATAGGTTTTAACATTGAGTTCAGCATAACTTGGTTTTGACACCTGGAACGACGAAGCACTAAATGGATCGTGAATGAAGTCTGTAACTACATGTACATGTTCGCTGAAGGATTTTTGATTAAACTGTCGTGATGGATGAAAGTTCCTGAGTAAAAATGGAAGGTGATTCTACTTTCTTTTCTGGACTGTTCATGACAGGTAAGGCGCCTTCATAACGTTATATTTTAGTTGGTAAAATGAGTATGGTGGTAACATAGCAACTCGTCATATATTGGAACTGATGTTAAGTACTTAAGTACTTACACAAATTGAAATTAATGCAATAAGCTAAAGGAGCAGAGATATGTATCTACGAAACAGCTGACAGGCAGGTAAGTTTACAGCAATGCATCTTCATCATTATAAAGGATAATATATCAATTGATAAGATTAAATTAAAATTAAGATTGAAAGATAATTAATCGTCAATAAAGTGTATGTTGTCATGAGAAGGCTTGCATCATTCCTTCACTCGGGATATCTAGTTCATATAAGTTCATTTGCTCATATCAATTCCGATGGAGGGTACCCTGGTAACATAGCAACTCGTCATACATGAGAAATGATGTAAAACTGAAAAATATTATTAATGAAATAGGTAAAGCAGCAGAGATATTCATCTACCAAACAGTCAGGCATGTTTAAAACAATGCATCTTCATCATGATAAAGGATAGTCTATCTATTGTTAAGAATTTTAATTGTATATGTTGTCATCAGAAGGTTTGCATCATTGCTTCACTCGGGAAACGTGGTTTTAGAGCATTTGCAAAAATAAATTCTGATAGAGGGTACCCTTCGAATTTATGAAATGGCTTCAGTACATATTGTTGAGTTAAGTTGTAAACAACATTTAATTAAAGAGTTAGTTTTCAACCAGGCTAAAGATTTGTAGAGATTATGCCCTGTCTTACTTGAAGTACAGTAAATATTTTCAAAGCAGTGATTAACTTCAATTACTTATTAGTCTCTTTTATATCTAATTGTTTTTTAATGTTTATCCTAAAGGTTGTGTCATTACTGTTTGACAGTTGTTTACAAATAGTTGAACATAAGAAAAGTTCATATTCCTCAATGGACTATTGCATTAATCATAGCATGGCCTAAATAGTGAAACAGTTTAACAATGATACCAAAACTATTCTTCAATCCCTTGAACATAAAGCAGTATGAAGAATGGTCATGCAATAGCCACAGAATGTTTAAGTGATTCATGAAAAGCGTCACTCAATTTCTTTGCTACCTTTGGGGGAAAAGTTTTAAAATCTTGTCAGGTTGTTCCTATATTTAGCATGACTGTCATTTCGATCTGTTTAGTATACACAATGTTCAATCAAAAAATGAGCAGACAAAAGTTAAGAGTATAAGTAAAAAACTCTCGTAAAAATGTCTTTATTTGTTTCTCAAAGGAGAACAGATTTAATTGAGGTAAATAAGTACACAATATATAAAAAATTCAGTGCAACATGTTACTGTGTGCAAAATAATTTTCATGTAAATTTAGCACTGCAGATTTTGCTTTTTAAGCAACAGGTGCATCTTTTTGTTTGAGAAATTTACAAAATCACACATTTGATTGATAGAAATTTTGAAGTTTGAAAATTTTAAACATCATTATCTGCCTTACAGTAGCAAAACAAAAGTTTATATTACTTGGTATGCTAGTGCAGTTATGTAATATGTGATGTCTTTGAAACATCTAGGCATTGAGCGAAATAAGCAGATTTGGTTGAATTTTCCCATCAGTAGTAAAGATCCATTGTAATTAATCAAAAAAAGTGTACCAAACCTCAATATTAGCAATATAGAGTCTGGCAGGCCGTTGAATTGACCATAAGTTAAATTTGAAAAATACTTATACAAATCATATTGGACTGCAAAGTTAAGTTAATTTAATTGTGGTGATGTTTTCTCAGAGTTGTTTTGAAATATCTTAATCCGAATTTTTAAAAAATGGAATTATGAACATATGACCCTTCTGTCATTTCATCGTTTTGCACTTTCAGGACGCAGCTGTAGAAGAATGATATGATATAAGGAAAATGGTAATGTCATTCAGAAAATGATGTTTATATGCTGTGTTGTAAATCAAAAAGAGGATTTTTCTTTTTTATTCATTTCTTATGACATACCTGTAGGACGTTGTCTATTAGCAAGATTTCAGAGCAAGAAAAAGTACTTTTATTTCAATTAATTAAAGTGATTTGAAATCATACAACAACAACGATTTGTTAATCACTAACTTTATAAAGAATTATATGTTGGTCCAAATATGAAATGAGGTTTATGAATTCAGGAATTGAAGAGTGGTAGTTACATGTTAATAAAAATAAAATACCTGTAGTGAATCACGAATCAAACTCTTTATATCACCTTGATGTATTTAAAAAGTAGCGACAAAGACAGCATTACAGGAAGACTTGAGTAGGCGGTAATGGATGAAAATGGCAGATGATAATGTAGATGATGTCTATGCAAATCATGATTACATTATGTCAGAAAACTACATTTCCAAATTACTTTTTATGTAATTTATTTTGATGAGAGATATTTGTTTTAGTGAAAATATCAGTTCTGGTTCGCTATAAAATCTTTCTTCTACATCAACATATATGTCTCAGTTTTGACATTTAAAACGAGGGTTTTGGCCAGATGGATATCATGTGCTAGAGCTCAAGGTGAATACGTATACTCATATTTAAATTGTATTTTAGGACAGATACGCTTAGAAATGACAACTTTTGTGTTGACTGTTTTTATCTTTTGAGATTTACACTAAGTTATAATGATGTCAACAACTGATGGATTTCATCTATTAAACATTTTATTTTTACGTTTTTTTCAGATTGATTTACACACAGACACTAGGCTGGCAACTATGATCAAAATGTACGATACCGATGCAGAAGGACATCACATGATCAACACAGAGTAGCAATTTCAAATGTGATACGAGAAATTATCAGCCCTTTATTGTCAACTATCACCATATCATTAAAGAAAGTCAATTGATTGTCAACTATCACCATGCCGTTAACAAAAGCCCATTGATTGCCACATGGTGTTAAATGAGAAGAAATGAAGCAAGGAAAGAATTGTGTCAATGTGGCAGTGTTTCTGGCTACTCTGTTCCCCAGCTGTGTTTCTGCTCTGAGTAGACATCAACGTCAGCAACACAATCAGGAAGTCCAGCACACTGATGATAGTGAGACAGACAGTGGAGCTGTCATCTACATCATAGCTGTTCTTGCCTTCTACTCAATAGGAGTAATTGTCATGATCATCCACTACCTCAGGAGTGACCACAAAGATTTCGAGGAGGAAGTAGTTCAGGAGAACATTGTCTTGAAAGGCCCCAGAAAGGATCACCCGCTGAGTCAAGTTGGACAACAGGTTTTCGATACTGTGACCTCAATTCCATATGACAAAGATGATGACAACGAAGCTCCAAGGACGGTTATCGTAAGCGACTTGTGAATGTGGTGTGCTTGGGAATTCAATTTTGATGCGATTAACAGAAATGATACACTGGTACTGTAGAATGTGATGTAGGGTCATTATTAACAATGACAGGTGACATTTGATAATGACAGACGTAGATACAAACTCCGAGTACGGTTATTGTTAGCGATATGTGAATGTGAACAGATTCAATATGGTTGTGAATTTCAAACCTGTTATACCTTTAAATTAAAGAATTTTAGACCTAGTGGTGGTATGAATTTAATTTCATTACCTAAACTGTAGCTGTAGCTTCCATAACCATTAATCAGTAAGAACATAGTTATAAAAGAATCCGTTGAGAAAACGTTATCATGTCTTTTTGTAGTTTGTTATCTTATAATTAGATGATGTATCGATCTTACGCAAATAGGATACTCATGTTACTTTTGAAGTTGAGATATTACATGACGAAATGATTGAGGAACGGGTTTACATTTCAGCTCCTTATTTAAGTTAATTACTGCACTGTAAATAGTCTCACTTTACCAGGAAGTTCTAAACGGATATTTCATCAAACAAATTTCCTCACTTTACTTACATGTACGTAAATAACTGATAGGTCGTTGACACCAACATGGTACACGAGTGCGGTAATCTAAAAGTTTAGAAGGTCATATTTCACTTTACTCAATACCATATCGTTGTGTGGTGGTCTTGTTACATCAGTGACCCAGACAGCTATACCAGCTTTTGGTAAAATGCTCTTTGGAGCTCAACCAAGCTAGACAGGTTCCATCTCTCTATGCAGAGATAAAATGCAAGGCTTGCAACGCCAGTCGTGGACCTGGCTTGTCTCACCCTTGCTGTCGACTTTTGACTTTTTTGCTTGAAAACAGTGTGCTATTGTAAGCTCTAATGGTCACCCTTACTCGAGCAATCAGCGATGTTCTTTTTGTTGCCTGTCTTGAATGACCCGGATAAATCCAGTTTGTCTATTGGTTTTAAACAATCATTTCTCATTTTTTGTCTATATTAATAAGTCTCCTCTAGTGCCATGTACCTGAGCATTCAATTGGAAATTAATACTTTGAAGGTACATGTATGTTCTAGTCTTACCGACAAATTGACAATGTATGTATGTGTCCTTAATTGACAAAATGTCCTTAGAGAGTTGAATACTTTGTAAGTTAATAAAGAGTGAGTGATCACGGACGATGAACAGTGAACTATCATAAATTTTACATGACATAACATGACATGACATCAATAAAAAACAGATTTCTACAAATTCTATAAAAAAATTAACGATTAGAGTATACAAGCTCAATCATCCAGCATTAGGAAATAAGCACATACTTCTTATTTGTACACTATAATACATTCTTCTAAATGATCTCTTACACCTATATGAATGTTTCTAAAAGGATTTTGTAAGGAACGTTTAAATATGAAAAAAATTCTAAAAATTCGATTTTTAAAAGAAATAATGTAGTTTAATAAGATAATATGGGAATCGGTAAATAGTTCATATCTAACGAACACAATGCACGTTATTTAAGAAATACAATTTATGTAAAATGGCTATTCATCAAGAGAAATTTTTTTATTTAACAATATCATTTAGTTAACTTTGTGTATGTTAATATCTGGTCTGTAAACAACTCAAATTGATTATAGAATCGAGGATTTCAGATTGAGTTGTTTGAAGATAAATAATTCTAGACTTTAAATATTCCCTGTAGCATGGATACTATTGATCTACTAACTTGTAGTCCAGATCTTTGTTTCCCACCTGTAGCGTGATAGCGTGTCGCCTTTAACGCCTACATCTGGCGTCACGCACACCTTTCTTTGATTGACCTTCCATCAGAACATTGAGTGAACATCCTTTGCGTCATATCCCTTACTGCTTGTGTTACTGAAATACAGAGGATATTGATGATTGAAGTGGAAACTTATCCAGACAGATCCTGTTGCTTTCCCAAGGAAGGAATATTGTAGGAAGGAGACACCTTATTAAGATAAAGGAGGTCAACTAATTGAGCAGACAACAAGAGATAAGACGCCTTTTATCAATATTACAGTTCATAGCTACTATATCATGTCTCCAAATAGCAGTGAAATCACGAAAATGAACAGATATTAAACTCTCAACATTCAACCAATATCGATTAAGAACCCTTTCTGGTTCACCATTTGATACCTGTAATAACAAAAGATAGTTGCTCAAAGAAAAAACGTTCTCTCCCAACACAGGCAGATCAAGTCATGAAATATTGATAGAGTCTCTGTTCTTATTAGCCGAGTTTCTTCGGTATATTTGGAGATGCCTGATTGGAGGGAATCAAAGTTAAATGTGTATTCAGCACACACAAAACATCATTAAGGCTACTGTATCATGGGGAAAACAGAAAATATGAACAACCTTTTCCATGCGAAAAGCGTGTTCATTTCCTAAAACAAATGGATTATAGTGAAATTGGCGGAACACACTGATTTGATTTCATGTTTTGATCTGCCTCTATTTGGAGAGAATCAGAAAATATAAAGGTATTTCATTTTCACTGATAGGAATGAATATATCCTATGCTGTCCTTACCAACAACAAACTCATGTACTCAAAGAATCAGATAAAAGGGATTCTTCTGAATGTGATGAAATGGATATCAAGAAGGACATCGATTCATCATAGAGAGAAAGGAATGCTTTGAACATGCAGTGTATCATTAATGGTCTGATTGCCAGAGGACTATAATCTTACCGAGGTTTACTTTCTGTGTGAACCATGTGAATTATTTTCTACACATATGAAGCATAAGTATTGATGAATGTGATGATAATGCAATTAACAAGAAGACAATCACTGAAGCGCTAATAAAATACATTTCATTGGTCATTTACTCCCACATTAACATATCAGAAACAAATCACCAGATGAATAATGCTGTTCAGCATTACCTATTAAAAGTGTTTTGATTTCCTCTTACAGAAAAAAACCTTTGAAACTTATTTTTCTTGACATCATGGTCGATACGGAATTAGTGAAACAAAGTCATAGAAATGCTTTGTTTTTTAACAGCTGGACTTTGTTTATATCTACTAGCCTGTCTCCACAGAGATTATCCATGTCGTATTAAAGCGGGATAAGTAGCAGACATATAACTTGTGCCTATATAAGACCCGAGGTCTCGACAGGAAAGGAGAACTGGTTTGGACACGAAGATGTGAGGACCGACTGTGGGACCACAGCCCGTTGAAGTCACCCTGGAGGACAGCCTTATCCGGAACCATGTGATACACATGGCGTTCAAGGCGTAAAAGGACTTCGCTGTAATGATTGATTGTTGTACATCATAAAACCCGGTTCTTTGGCCAGAAGAAAACCCACCGACTCCTGTTTGGTTGAATCAGCGAAGAGTAACTATGTAAGTATATGTAAGTGAATCGAGCGTAATTTTTACACAATGTTTCCTTGTAGGCATGAGCTATGTTTTCACTACAAGGCGAAGGAGACAACATATGCCGACCTTTAGTTTAATATTACATGCATATGTAATTTTTTCATTATTTGATTAAACAAAATAAGCATTTCAAAAACGATGTTTTTGTCTCAAAGAACAGTTTACATATAATGCATTTTATTGATTTTTTCTTCAAGAATCGTCGAGACTCGTTATTGAAATTATCCTTCCATGTTTACTAATATATTCTCCTATAGATCATAGGCGCCAACTTTGCAGATTATAAGGAAGGTTCATGCATATAATCATGAAGTGATTTTTTTCAATAAGTTCGATAGAATTGGTCTTCAGTTTTATAAACCGAAGCACGATCATCTCATATCGCAATTTGATTGTTATCTCGTTATGCATACCAAAGCATGCAAAACCTTACATCATTCTTAATAATTGCTTTAGATGCTTTAATTCGTGTTTTGAATAAACGAAAGATTTTGAAGACAAAAAATCAGTGCCTCTTTGAGGGAATCATTGAGTTTGAGATATTTCATTTCAAAAAGAAGAAAGAAGAAGAAGAAACTTATTTCATTATTGTGTCAATCAATCATTTGTTATTTTAGTACTTAAAAGGCCCCAGGCCTGTAGTTCATTTATATGTACATCACACCATTAAGTTATTTGCTTTTAACACATTCTTTCTAGATAAATAAAAATAAATTCAAGGTTCTGTAGTAACTGACTTTTGCTATTTGATAACAACTACAAAAGTTTTATTTTATCTGGGTAACTAAACAAGTATGATTTAAGATATTGTGTCCGAATACTTTTATATACAGGACAGAGTAAGAGGAAATGCAGCTCATCTTCCACAGCATTCATATTACAAACTTTACACATTCTGGTTTTCCTTTCAACACCTGTACATCTCCCAGTTTCAACAAACACCTCAGGAGTGAACAACGAAAATGGGAAAAAGCACTACGATACCTTTTTACATGAACTTGTGAAATATAGCTTTCTAAACATATTTCAGAACTCCATTCTCTATAATAAAGGCATTTATTTGTCACCAGGTTTGTACAATACAAATGGGGAGATCGTTGATACAATTAGAATAGTTCACCTGTAAGCATTCTAAGGCCTACCAAACACATAAATGTTTAGCTCATCTGGCCTGTAAGGCCCGATGGGCTTATGGCATGGCATGGTGTCCGGCATCCGTCCGTAAACTTTTTGGAATTTCGACTTCTTCTCCAAAACCATAAGGCCTAGAAAGCTGAAACTTTGTGTACAGACTCCTTGATTAATGAGGATTAAAAATTGTAGCTTTGGTGGCCCTGTGACCCTTATTCAGGGGCCACACCCTAAAAACCTATTTTCATCTTCTTCTCCAGAACAATAAGGCCTAGAAAGCTGAAACTTTGTGTACATATTCCTTGACTAGTGAGGATTAAAAATTGTAGCTTTGGCGGCCCTGTGGCCCCTGATAAGGGTCACAGGGGCCACACCCTAAAAACGTATTTTCATCTTCTTCTCCAAAAGCATAAGGCCTAAAAGGCTGAAACTTGGTGTACAGATTCCTTGACTAGTGAGGATTAAAAATTGTAGCTTTGGCGGCCCTGTGGCGCCTGATAAGGGTCACAGGGGCCACACCCTAAAAACGTATTTTCATCTTCTTCTCCAAAAGCATAAGGCCTAAAAAGCTGAAACTTGGTGTGCAGAATCTTTTACTAGTGGGGATTATAAATTGTAGCTTTGGTGGCCCCTAATAAGGGCCACAGGGGCCACGCCCTAAAAACCTATTTTCATCTTCTTCTCCAGAACCATAAGGCCTAGAAAGCTGAAACTTTGTGTACAGACTCCTTGACTAGTGAGGATTATAAATAGTAGCTTTGGAAGCCCTGTGACCCCTACTAAAGGGCCACAGGGGCCACGCCTTAAAAATATATTTTCATCTTCTTCTCCAGAACCATGAGGCCTAGAAAGCTGAAACTTTGTGTACAGACTCCTTGACTAGTGAAGATTATTAATTGTATTCAGTGACCCTGTTGCCCCTAATTAAGGCAAACGGAACGTCCTAAAACCCTATTTTCATCTTCTTCTCCAGAACCATAAGGCCTAGAAAGCTGAAACTTTGTGTACAGACTCCTTGACTAGTGAGGATTATAAATAGTAGCTTTGGAAGCCCTGTGACCCCTACTAAAGGGCCACAGGGGCCACGCCTTAAAAATATATTTTCATCTTCTTCTCCAGAACCATGAGGCCTAGAAAGCTGAAACTTTGTGTACAGACTCCTTGACTAGTGAAGATTATTAATTGTATTCAGTGACCCTGTTGCCCCTAATTAAGGCAAAAGGAACGTCCTAAAAACCTATTTTCATCTTCTTCTCCAGAACCATAAGGCCTAGAAAGCTGAAACTTTGTGTACAGACTTCTTGACTAGTGAGGATTATAAATAGTAGCTTTGGAAGCCCTGTGACCCCTACTAAAGGGCCACAGGGGCCACGCCTTAAAAATATATTTTCATCTTCTTCTCCAGAACCATGAGTCCTAGAAAGCTGAAACTTTGTGTACAGACTCCTTGACTAGTGAAGATTATTAATTGTATTCAGTGACCCTGTTGCCCCTAATTAAGGCAAAAGGAACGTCCTAAAAACCTATTTTCATCTTCTTCTCCAGAACCATAAGGCCTAGAAAGCTGAAACTTTGTGTACAGATTCCTTGACTAGTGAGGATTATAAATAGTAGCTTTGGAAGCCCTGTGACCCCTAATAAGGGCTAAGGGCCACACCCTAAAAGCTATTTTTATTTCCTTCTCCAGAAGTATAAGGCCTAGAAAGCTGAAACTGTGTGTACCCACTCCTTGACTAGTGAGGATTATGAATTGTATTCAGTGACCCTGTTGCCCCTAATTAAGGCAAAAGGAACGTCCTTAAAATCTATTTTCATCTTCTTCTCCTGAAGTATAAGGCCTAGATAACTGAAACTTGTCGCTTATGTACTTAATTTTATGATTGGTGACCCTGTGGCCCCTACAAAGGTGGAATTACATTGGCCACACTCTACAGCATAATTGATAATGAAACCTGATGAGCTACAGAGCCAATGGCTCTATTTCTAATATACATTATAGATAGACACACAAAAGAATAATAGATTAAAATATGATATCCTGGTACAAACGAACTAAAAACAACAAATGTGCTCTGAGCACTTTTCTCGCTTAAACATTCGCAGAAGTAATACGGCTAGTTAATTAAATGTTAACATGATACGGTTACATTGGTGTACAATTGATAAATGAAGGTAAGAGCGATAAATGAATTTAATATATTTAAACAAATCATACCTTAGGTCAGAGTACCCTTCACAGGTAACGTGCACAAATTTCCTTTTTCCATAATTTACAGGTGCGTGAAACCAAACCAAGTTCAATTTGTTATTGTAGCGTTCCAAAACCAAAACCCTATTTTCTGATCATTCTTTTTTCGGAACTGTCAAGATTACCTGTGATAATTTTCTGTCTGTATGCGATACCTGAAAGACTATTATCCTCTCAAATTGGTTACGTAAACTTCACATTTAACGCTCTATAAGTCAGCAGGTCAATTATTATTGTCCAAAAATACCCACAGTATTGCAACATCAAAATCAATTCACATTTTAAAATCTGCAAATGGTATATTCCATTTTGAAATCAAGTTAAAACACGGCTATAGCTAGACGTTTTAAACTAACGTTTCCATACTTTTATGTTTTTTTTAATTTTACAAGTTGACGTTTGAAAAAGACGCCAGGATCTAAGTATTTTAATACGTTGTTAGCAGAACACGATACCAAGCCCATTTCACCACGGACGGCTATTTTCGAGGTTTTACTGCCAACACCCAAAACAAATCTGCAAGGACGATTCTGTACATCATAAATACATCTGCCTGAGCCATAGGGTAGGATTTTTTTCAACAAGGTTTTCTTTCAATTTGTTTAAAATACTATAGTCCTACGGGTAACCTCCATATCGATTTGGCCAGATTATTAAACAATTCAGGTCAAGATATCAATGAAACCAGAGACGAAGATATTTTTATTATTGCTGAAGTTAAACTTCTTCTCACAGACAGTGAACATAAACTGAGATCATGGTTAAGCATAAACCCGAAATTGATAATCTTTGTTTTATTAACCGTTATCTGAAGCTGCGATTTACGACATTATTCACCTACACAATCTAACATAAGTTGCAGAATATGTTCGTCTGAAGCAACTGGTGCAATACCGTCGCAATATATAAGCAAATGTTGATCAATGTGTATACCACAGCATTAACAAGGTTATTAGATAAATTGCAAATAGCAACTGAGATAGAACACATCCCTGAGGAACACCAGAGGAAAATATCAGTGTGAGTCATTCACTTGTCCCGAGGACAGAGTGTTTATATACATAGATTGAATTGCAAAAGCCAATTGCCTTAACAACTAGGCATTAAACTATATACCATTAACAATTGCCAGTTACACCGATCGAAGGCTTTCATATATCAAAAGACAGTCAAAAGTCGACAGACAAATGTTTAGGCTTTTCTGTTACTGCTAACTGACTGCAATGAGTCTAGATTTTCCTGAGTAGCGGGTTTAGAACGAAACCGTCAAGTTCATTATTGTTGCCCAAGCAAGAGTTAAACCTACTATTTAAACCATAAGAGTATATTTTAAATGGTAAGAGAGAAGGAATATGCCTCTTTATCAGTTCTAAAGGATTTGCATCAGCCTACAAATTGGGAATAATAACACATATTTGCCACTCATTGGGAGAGATAATGTTATCAAAGCAAAATGTTAAAAACTTGAATAAAAAGTCATTTAATACATTAACTGATCTAGCTAGCGAGATTATGCCACCCTTCATTCTTGTCATGAACCATACTCAAATTAAAGGTTTTTGATATGAAAATCGGAAAACGTTTTGTATTAATGGAGAAGTGTGACCTACGAGTTTGAATAACTTGCCATCTTCCTCACACAGGACAATTAATTGAAAACAATCCGAATGGTTATGTATTTAATTGGTCAGAAAGACCAAATGGCCGAGCAGTTTGTAATCCTGTTTTCATTGAGCTGTTCAGCTCCGAAGTGCCATACTTCGTGACTTTTAACCTTGGGTGATCGAGGTTGAGAGAAGGCAGCACGCTTTACATTTACACAAGACCAATTTAATAACAATAAATATTTAATTAAATAGTAGACGGGTAGATAAAGTAAATTAGCTAAATTATGTAAAATAACAACACTTTTTATGTGTGTTTAAATGTCCATTGCGCAAGATATTTTAAATTCTACTTTGTCAATTTTTTTGTTGGATTTATTAAGTTGAAACGGGGACAATCATATTGGAATATCAGGTAAGGTTGCAATATTGAAATGTCAAGACACGATATGTGCATGATTGATCTAAGCCGTCAGCAGTAAGACGGTTGTTGCAGCTTGCTATTGCCATTAAGATAAACACAATGTGATAATCATCCGTTATGAAACTATTAACTTGACATTGTCGACCAAAAACCTTGTGTCTTGAGATTAATATTGCAGAAACACTTTATCAGCAATGGTTAAAAAAATATAAATTAAAAATTCACATTTATTGTTAGACTGACACATTATTCAAAATTAGAATTTTGCACAAACTTTTTGGTTGCAGCTTACATTTAGAAAACGATTAAGTATTATGCTGTGTTGAAATCAACAAGAGGATGTCATTTCTTATGACATAGGACGATGTTAACTAGCAAGACCTCAGAAAGTAAAACAAAATTTTGTTTTATCATTACAATTACTTAAAGTGATTTCAATTCATCTAACAAAACTAATAGTCACAAACATGATAAACAATTATATGATGTACAAAAATTAAATGAGCTTTATAAACTCAGGAATTGAAGAGCGGATGATAATGCCATTAGTGGATCAGGATTCAAACTCTTGATTGGTAATATAGACCCTTATAGTTTACTAAAAGACACAAAGACAATATTACGGTAATTCTTGAGTAGACAGTAATGGATGAAAATGGCAGATGATATTGAAAGTGATGTCTATGCAAATCACGATCACAATATGTAAGAAATTGACATTATTTCAATGCATTTGATGATATATTTCCTTTAGTGATAATGTAAGTTCTTTTTCGCTTTAAAACCATTCTGCTACATCAGCGTCATCAAGGGTTTTGAGACTTATATGCTAATGATGTAACAGGACGCATTTAAATGAATTTAAGGATTGATTAGCCTAGAAATTACTAAGATTTGTGTTTACCGGGGTTTTTCTACACAAAATGTTCAGATTTACGCTTATTTATGATGTCAACAACTGACGGATTTTATCTGTTAAACATATGATTTTTACCTTTTTAAGATTGATTGACACGACACTGGCAACTATGATCAAAAAGTAAGATGAAATACTGATGCAGGCGGAGAACACATGATCAACACAGGGTAGCATTTTTAAATGTGATACGAGAACATATCAGCCCTTTATTGCCAACTACAACCATATTTTAAAGAAAGGCAATTGATTGTCAACTATTACCATGCCATTAACGAAAGCTCATTGATGATGACAATGATCCTCCCAGGGCGGTTATCGTTTGCGACTTGTGAATGTGATGTGTTCACAAATTCAATTTGGTTGTGTTTTACAAAACTGACAACGTGTTGTTATGACATAAAGAAACCGGTGAGAAATAGTTGTTTCGTCTTTTGTTTGTCTTATAGTTTTCCTTTAATGGTGTATCATACCCGAAAAGAGTTGAAGCAAAAACTTCATTGTTGAAAACACAACGAAACGATTGATGGAAGATTTGATTATAATGCAAATTACCTATAGGTAGCGTTTCCCCCACATTAATGCATTGTATCCGGTATTAACCAAACAACTGTAAACAGATATTATTTTGGTTAGATTGATTAAATGGTAAAGTTTAATTCATAGGTGTATACATTTCACGATGGTGCTCATTATGTCAAATAAATGAATGTAAGGTATTTATAATCATCATTTGGAAAGATTGAAGTGATGTATTATATAACGTTCAATTTGCTTTGACAGTTTCTATTGTTTGTTGATTGATTTGGTGAGCAGAAAACGGTTTAAATGACCACATTTTGATATATTTTTACACAGAAAGACCTCGTAGCTATTTCAAGAAAGTTAGTGTATATTTTGTTATTGTGTGTTACCATGGATGTCTCAATATGAAATTAATGTAACACTTTTACTTCCGTACAAAATGGTCATTAGATATGTTGTAACACAAAACTACAATTAGTTGAATATGTTCGTTCAGTTCCCTTCATATATACTATATAAATATCTCACATAGAAACAGGTTTAACAAAAAAAAGGATTTTTTTTTAACATCATTTGAATACTATTTTATTCCTATTTTTTGGCTGGGTTGTTAATACTTTTTATGATTTAAGAATATCTTATCAACATCCAGGGTTCTCAGGAGCCATCATTTATGTAGTTTAATCTTTGGTCATATCAAAATTTGCAAAATGTACGCGAATGAGAAAGGTGTTTTCTTTGTTGACCATAAAGAGGTGTAAATGTGCAGTTGCAATTGATTGAACTTTCAACTGTAGATTTAAGTCTTTTCCAGAAGTGTTATTTTCACATTATAACCAAATTGTGCTTCCCTTACAAAACCAACTTTGAAGAAATAAGACATGTTTATACCTCTTAGAGCCTAAAAGCCCATTTATCTGAACCTCCAACTGCACGTTTTCGAGCTTGTTTTGAATTGAATCTTTTAACTCTTTTCTTTTCTTTTCTTCTGTTCTGTTTATATTAAAAGAGTGTTTGATGAATTCTGTTGATGTTTTGGATAAACGCTAAAGCAATTTTCAATAATAATAATAAAAATTTTTTTTTTTTTTTTTTGGGTTCTGTCAATTGATCAAAAGATTTCAGAAGGAAACGATCAACTTCTAGCAATCATTATTTCCGCATAAGCTACGCAATCGCTGCTTTGCAAAGGAAGTGTACTTTTTACTTTTACATAAACCAAACCATGCCACATACAATTGAGTATTTTGATATTCAGTGATTATGATGCCTAATACTCACAGGCCCATGGGTTCATGAATGTGCTCCATTATCCCCACTGTATAAAATGTTTTGACACAATCATTGATTTCAACGCCATCAAAGTTGTATAAATTTATGTTACACTTTGGTACTATGAAGGCATTGAAATCAAGGGTTTGTACACCTTCGTACATGCATGTGTAATGTTTGGGCAAATATTTGCTATTTTATACCTTAACACCATTGAGTTAATAGCTAAGCTGGAAAGACAAACATGGAGTGAGGTGGAAAATATATATATTTAGAGTTTTTTTCATCATAGTTCTAATAATCATTACTCCTTTAGCAATAACAAGCATCTTAACACCTCAAAAACAAAATCATGGGCTTGGTTAAGATTAAAATAACTTGTGTCATACCTCATCATCAAAATATCAATAGTTAAAGGGTTAAGTTTAATCACTTCTTAAAGAAGTCGCAAACAGATATGTCTATGTGACACAATTCAAACCTAGAACAAAAAAACAAAAAAATTTAGGTTTGATTATCGTTTCATATTTAAGTTGTAACGTTGAGGAAATGTCATCACATTTTGATATTCGAATTGTGGAAGAGTGGATTGAAGTAGAAATGTTCAAAATCACCTTTGATGTATATTCAGGTAGGACTACATCGATGCAAAATTATCTGCTTGATTGCATATTACAAGTGATGTGTAAATGTCAAAAGAAAACCCTTTACACTTAACAGGTTTCTTTTGAATCATTTAAGGAGAGACATTTTTTTCATACTGAATTTCTTTGACATTACAACCACATTTTTTTCAAAAAAGGAAAAGTATTTTGACTTCGCAGACTCAGTTCTAACAGGGAAGCACTGTCCCTAGCACGTACATGGAGCAAGAAGCCCAGGGAGCTATAATAGATAATTGTATTACACGTACATGCAGATGGCACAAGGAATATTCAGATAAGTACTCTTATCTTAAGTAATTTTTTAGAAAAAATACCCTTGATGAGAGTCACAAACAATGTAACAAGTGAGATAACTCTTTGAAAATGATAACAAGCTTTGATTTTCGAACTATATCAAAGTATTAATTACTTAAAGACACAGAGCAAATTTTGTTACCATATATCCAATAAAATTATTTTGACTTCAAAAACTCAAACAGGGAAGCCCTGTCCATACATGGACGAGCAAGAAGCCCAAGGAGCTATAATAGATAATTGTATTACACATATGTGCAGACGGCACAAGGAGTATTCAGATAAGTTTCCATACATTCAAAACAAACACCTTAGGCTATGAAGGAAGTCATAACTTTATGATGCTTTTTTCATAAGAATAAAGCTCTGCCTTCACCTACATGTTAAGTTTTCACTTAAAATCAACTCTTTGTATCTGATCATGAATCGCCTAAACGTCTCTTATAAAACATGTCATATCTTCACTTTCATATACATTTTTGCTTGTTTGCTTAAAGTAGAGTATAACATTAAAACCTAGTCTTAATGGAAAAGATTAATGTTAAAACCCATGTTTATCATAATTCAATTCGAAAACATGAATCTTAAAAAAACATGTAACAATTCTAGCTTTAAAGATTAAGTAAATGCTATTGGTAAATGTATATTGTACTAAATCGTCTTCTTGTCATCGCAGTTGGATGTAACAATACGCAGATTCATGTAGGTGTGTTCAATATATGGAACTTTATTTGTTGAATTGCTTTATAGAAAAGAGATTTTGCTGTAGTAAAAATGTTCAATGTAACTCACAATGAACTGATAGTTTCCAATGCCTACATTGCAAACGATGCATTTTCCTCACAAGTAGAGTACGAAAGCTTAAAAAGTAATTGACAGTAAACTATACAGTACACACAATATCAATTAAGAGGTCTCTCTCCCATTTAATAGATAACAATAAAAGTTATCAAAAGGTTGTTTGAAAATGATAGGCTTAAGAAACCGTAAAAGGATTACAACTTATGGTATTAGATATGAATTTTTGGATGTTGACAAATTGAGATTTTAAAAAGAAATTGCCATGACATTATGAATATACATGTAACTATTCTAGGACCAATTACCATGAGCAAATCTAATATTATATCACTTTGTACCTACTTTTGAAGTATGTCATCACATATCAAATCCATATTCCCAGCACTCGTTAGTATTCTTAATAAATGTCAATACATCATTTACTTTGCAAACAGGTATCATTGAAATGTTGAAGAGAAGATTGGCAAATATCTCTCTTTTAAGGATGCGTCAGATTTCTCATTAACGAGTTTTGAAAGTCGGCTGCATTTCTCAAAAGTTTTCTTTTGAAGTACAATGACGTAGGAGATAATTTGTCTATGTGAACGTGAATATATGTAGGATAAGAGTTTTGATCAGACATTCCGAATATAAACCGTTATGTTTGAAAGGTTTCTCCCGAGAGAATATTTCAAAGGAGCAGAAGAGTGTGTTTTTTCACATTTCTGTTCAGATTATGCCAGTAAGTAGTAGACAAACACATTTAGAACAAGGTTTGGGTTGTAAGCTAACAGGATTGACATAGGCATACATACTTGACTATATTCGCAGGATCACTTGGATAGCAGTCTGATTAAAATTGACCGTGCTCCAAGGGATACAATTTTTTTGAAATTATTCTAACAAGTACATGTAGGATACGGACATTATTCCAGCCGGGATATGTCCATCCTGTCCCAGGGTACGAACGTTACGCTCACTCCACTAATCTGTACCCTGGGCTCAGAAGCTCGGGATATACATGTATCTTCCGTCATGGTCTGACTGCAGCCAGCATGAGACTGTATCAAGTTTATCGCATACACAACCCAGTCAAAGGCAGTCCAATCGCATCAACGTTGTTATTAAAGTTTAGCGACAATCATGTACATGTCGAACAAATGGTACACCTGATTCTAGAATGATAAGGAAAGCAGTTGCTGTCGTCCTTTGATTGGCTGGATGAGCCTACTTTAAAAACATCTGACAAAGGTAAGTGTTTTCAAACTGCGACAGAGAGGATTTCCCTACTGGATTAAGTTCAAACCCCTAATAAAGACAATAGTTTTAACATTTTTCCATGGAGCACGGACATTTATAAGGACTTGGACAGGTTTATGAAAATATTGAATATATAAAAATTACACTTGAAAAATATTTAGATTTTCACGAAAAGAAAACAATTTCAATATAAATGTGAACTTAAACGTTTCGTTGGGGGACAGTAAAATCTTAAAAACATTTGAAACTATCTTAAACTCAAACACATGATAATACAATATGCACTTATTTGTATGGGTTCTATTATTGAGGAAAATCTTTAATTTGTGACCATAGTTGTACATGAAATATTGTACATTTGACCTCCTTAGCTACATACAAATTCCTATTCCTCTGCAGTTTCTTTTTATTATGTCGTCTGTGCTGATTTAATTCTCAACGAAGCACTTAAAGGATAGAAACAGAACGATTTGCCTTCTAATTTATTGTTTTAAGTATAGGATTTTAATGGAATAACACTCACAACTATATTATGCATGTTACACGCTAATCAATGTTAGGAAAAATACACACATTCACATTCTTTCTAGTCAGTTAAGAAAGTGATATATTTGATTGATACAAAGTCTCTGTTCATAATATAAAGCTGCCTGAATAATACGCTTTTTTAATAAACTTCTGAAAAAAAGATATATCTTCATACATGATACATAGATCATTACAACGAATAAAAGTATTGATAATCAAATCTTTGTTCTCGTTCCGAAGCCTTACTAAACTTTAAGCCAAGACATTATACTTTACAAATATCAAGTTTGTTATTGCAGTTCAGTACAAGATTTTCAAGTATCAAAGTTAATTTCACCTTGCAGGTAGTGTTAATTATAACTGATGCCAAAAGTTGATATTCTCAGGTTAATATTAAGCAGCACTTTTCCTGTTTTGTCGGCCTTTAACAATCAATAAGGACGCAATTATAATTGTTAAGTGACAACAAAGTCTAAAACCGTGCACTATTAGGGAACCAATTAGGTTCCTAGCATCAAATAGCTCCTCACAAGAGAGCGCCCAGATTCCTCGATACCAGGAGGCTGCATGCTTAACAAAGATTCCAACACAGAGCTCATACCAGAGTGGTGGACTTTACAGGACGGCAGGCAGCAGAGAACTGTGTGTTGTGCAGATCGATCAGAGAATGTCTTTGAACATAGGTTTTAACATTGAGTTCAGCATAACTTGGTTTTGACACCTGGAACGACGAAGCACTAAATGGATCGTGAATGAAGTCTGTAACTACATGTACATGTTCGCTAAAGGATTTTTGATTAAACTGTCGTGATGGATGAAAGTTCCTGAGTAAAAATGGAAGGTGATTCTACTTTCTTTTCTGGACTGTTCATGACAGGTAAGGCGCCTTCATAACGTTACATGTTTATTTTAGTTGGTAAAATTAGTATGATGGTAACATAGCAACTCGTTATACATGGGAACTGATGTTAAGTACTTAAACGGCCAGTTCGACCGCGTTTTACCGATAAGCCTATAGGCTGCTAACGAAGCTTTTTTCAGATACAGCGCGTCATTTGTTTAGCAGATCTATAAATAGAATGAGTAATGTCCCTTCCCATAATGCAATGTAGTGTGCAGGGAATGTCTGGGTGGCACCTATGTTTTCAGTGCCCATCAAAATTCGACAATGGCCCTTCGTTTTTTAAAAACAGTCACTACGTTAATATCATGGAATTTACATGGTTATGTAAAAGGGTCATTTCATCCTTAGAAAAATCTTTGTCGTGTGAACAACAGTAAAATCAGTTGCATTTAGGAATATTGCAGTGACATGTCAACTCATGATTGTAAAGCAAATTTTAAAAATGTTTATCCAGTTAAAAATCCGTAAATTTAATGTAGATTTCAGTTTATTTCATTTTGGGGCAATGTCTCCCAAATAAATCCGCTTGACATTTTTCTCGTGTCTCATCGCATGCGAATTTCCATCTTACTTTGGCGATCGCCCTCAACTTCGCAGTTCGCACAACAAACAGTTTTTTTCTTCAGAAATATATCTTAGTCACTTAATTCACATGAATTTTTTATGTTCGGAAAAGTGTAATACGTACTGTGTATATATATTGGAGTGCGGCAGCGCTGACAACTATTTTTTATATTCGAAAGTCGATGCGAATCAACTTTTCTTCTCAGTGTCATATTAATTGATTGAGCCTAGCCATTTTAGGTGTTATATGTAGATTTCAATAAACAATTTGTCTGTCTGTCATATTTTCTTATGCAAACATTATTAACAAATCTCCTACAATTTAGACATCAAAGTAACTACAACACCGACCAATCAATCAGCTGACAATAATCCTAGTGGCCGCCATGATCAAGGCTTCGAGTTTGATCGGCTTTCCTTCGCCATTTTTCAATTGTTAGCATTGCGAGAAAACAAATGTACTGTATCATGCTAATTCATTAAGTAAAGCAAGAAAAAATAATTGATTGATAGAAGAGGGACATGTTTACACGAGATTCATAATAAAAGTTATCAGTAAAAGACAATGTTTTGTGGCAGTAAATGCCAGTAATTCATCTCACGCTCGTAGCTCCGATGATTGGCTTCATTTCACAATGTTTTTCTTTTTTTTGGGCGATACACTTTATTATTTGTCAAATTGTTAAATCATGAACAACTGAAATGATAACCTCATGAACATATTTGAAATTAAGTGTGAAATAATCATGTGAATATATCATATCTATATTAGTTAACAGGAAAGTCCTCCTGAATTTCGTTTCCACAAAAAATACACCGCTTGAAGTGCTTGTCAGTGGCTTTGATTATTTTCGCTATTTTTTTGTTTTGAAGGGCGGATTAGAACTAATTACCAAACATAGTTATTAACATAAAAAATATAAAACAAATCGAATATATAAAATTTGATGTGTCGTGTGCAAAAGGGAATTCCCTCCCGAATATTTGTGGAACAAAAAATACCCGGTCGAACTGGCCGTTTAAGTACTTACACGAATTGAAATTAATACAATAAGCTAAAGGAGCAGAGATATGTATCTACGAAACCGCTGACAGGCAGGTATGTTTACAGCAATGCATCTTCATCATTATAAAGGATAATCTATCAATTGATAAGATTAAATTAAAATTAAGATTGAAAGATAGTTAATCGTCAATAAAGTGTATGTTGTCATGAGAAGGCTTGCATCATTCCTTCACTCAGGATATCTAGTTTAAGTTCATTTGCTCATTCAATTCTGATGGAGGGTATCCTGGTAACATACATTTAGCAACTCGTCATACATGATAAATGATGTAAAACTGTAAAAATTATTAATGTAATAGGTAAAGCAGCAGAGATATTCTTCTACCGAACAGCTGACAGTCAGGCATGTTTAAAACAATGCATCTTCATCATGATAAAGGATATTCTATCCATTGTTAAGAATTTTAATTGTATATGTTGTCATCGGAAGGTTTGCATCGTTGCTTCACTCGGGATATGTAGTTTTAGAGCATTTGCTGATATCACTTCCGATGGAGGGCACCCTTTCCAATTTATGAAATGGCTTCAGTACATATTATTGAGTTAAGTTGTTAACAACATATACTTAAAGAGTTAGTTCACAACCAGGCTAAAGATTTGTAGAGATCATGCCCTGCCTTACTTGAAGTACAGTAAATATTATCTAAGCAATGTATAACTTCAATTGCTTATTATTCTCTTTTATATCTAATTGTTTTTCAATGTTTATCCTAAAGGTTGTGTCATTACTGTTTGACAGTTGTTTACAAATAGTTGAACATAAAAAAAGTTCATATTCCTCAATGGGTTATTGTGTTAATAATAGCATGGCCTAAATAGTGAAATAGTTTAACAATGATACCAAAACTCTTCTTCATGCCCTAAGATAAAGCTGTATGAAGTATTGTCATGCAATAGCCACAAAATGTTTAAGTGATTTTTAAAAAGCGTCACTCAAAATCTTTGCTACCTTTAGGGGAAACAGACAGAAAGGTAAGAGTATTAGTAAAAACTATCGTAAAAATGTCTTTTTATTTGTTTCTCAAAGAAGAACAGATTTAATTGAGATAAATAAGTACACAAGATATACAAATTCGGTGCAACATGCTTCTGTGAGCAAAATCATTTGCATGTAAGCACTGTAGCACTGCAGATTTTACATTCTAAGCAACAGGTGCATCTTTTTGTTTGAGAAATGTACAAAATCACAACATTTGATTGAAAGAAAGTTTGATGTTTGAAAATTTTAAACATCCTTATTTGCCTTACAGTAGCAAAACAAAAGTTTATATTACTTGGTATGCTAGTGCAATTATGTAATATGTGATGTCTTTGAAACATCTAGGCATTGCGCGAAATAAGCAGATTTGGTTGAATTGTCACATCAGTAGTAAAGATCCATTGTAATTAATCAAAAAAGTGTACCAAACCTCAATATTAGCAATATAGAGTCTGGCAGGCCGTTGAATTGACCATAAGTTAAATTAAAAAAACACTCATACAAATCATATTGGACTGCAAAGTTAAGTTAATTTAATTGTGGTGATGTTTTCTCAGAGTTGTTCTGAAATATCTTAATCCGAATTTTTAAGAAATGGAATTATGAACATATGACCCTTCTGTCATTTCATCGTTTTGCACTTTCAGGACGCAGCTGTAGAAGAATGATATTATATAAGGAAAATGGTAATGTCATTCAGAAAATGAAGTTTATATGCTGTGTTGTAAATCAAAAAGAGGATTTTCCTTATTTATTCATTTCTTATGACATACCTGTAGGACGTTGTCTATTAGCAAGACCTCAGAGCAAGAAATAGTATATTTATTTCAATTAATTAAAGTGATTTGAAATCATAAAACAACAACGATTTTGTTAATCACTAACTTTATAAAGAATTATATGTTGGTCTAAATATGAAATGAGGTTTATGAATTCAGGAATTGAAGAGTGGTAGTTGAACATGTTAATAAAAATAAAATACCTTTAGGGAATCACGAATCAAACTCTTTATATCACCTTGATATAAAAAGTAGCGACAAAGACAACATTACAGGAAGACTTGAGTAGGCGGTAATGGATGAAAATGGCAGATGATAATGTAGATGATGTCTATGCAAATCATGATTACATTATGTCAGAAAACAACATTTCCCAATTACTTTTTATGTAATTTATTTTGATGAGAGATTTTGTTTTAGTGAAAATATCAGTTCTGGTTCGCTATAAAATCTTTCTTCTACATCAACATATATGTCTCAGTTTTGACATTTAAAACGAGGGTTTTGGCCAGATGGATATCATGTGCTAGAGCTCAAGGTGAATACGTATACTCATCTTTAAAATGTATTTCAGGACAGATAAGCTTAGAAATGACAACTTTTGTGTTTTTTACTGGTTTTATCTTTTGAGATTTACACTAATTTATAATGATGTCAACAACTGATGGATTTAATCTATTAAACATTTTATTTTTACGTTTTTTCAGATTGATTTACACACAGCCACTAGGCTGGCAACTATGATCAAAATGTACGATACCGATGCAGAAGGACATCACATGATCAACACAGAGTAGCAATTTCAAATGTGGTACGAGAAAATATCAGCCCTTTATTGTCAACTATCACCATATCATTAAAGAAAGTCAATTGATTGTCAACTATCACCATGCCGTTTACGAAAGTCCATTGATTGCCACATTGTGTGAATTGAGAAGAAATGAAGCAAGGAAAGAATTGTGTCAATGTGGCAGTGTTTCTGGCTACTCTGTTCCCCAGTTGTGTTTCTGCTCTCAGTAGACATCAACATCAGCAACAACATCAGGAAGTCCAGCACACTGGTGATAGTGAGACAGACAGTGAAGCTGTCATCTACATCATAGCTGTTCTTGCCTTCTACTCAATAGGAGTCATTGTCATGATCATCCACTACCTCAGGAGTGACCACAAAGATTTCGAGGAGGAAGTAGTTCAGGAGAACATTGTCCTGAAAGGACCTAGAAAGGATCACCCGCTGAGTCAAGTTGGACAACAGGTTTTCGATACTGTGACCTCAATTCCATATGACGCAGATGATGACAACGAAGCTCCAAGGACGGTTATCGTTAGTGACTTGTGAATGTGGTGTGCTTGGGAATTCAATTTTGCTGTGATTTACAAAAATGATGAACTGGCGATGTAGAATGTAATGTAAGGTTGTTATTAACAGTAACGGGTGACAGTTGATAATGACAGATGTAGAGTACCGTTATCGTTAGCGATCTGTGAATGTGAACAGATTGAATATGGTTGTGAATTTCAAACCTGTTATACCTTTAAATTAAAGAATTTTAGATCTAGTGGTGGTATGAATATAATTGCATTACCTAAACTGTAGCTGTAGCTTCCATAACCATTAATCAGGAAGGACATAGTTATAAAAGAATCCTCGGAAAAAACGTTATCATGTCTTTTTGTAGTTTGTTATCTCATAATTAGATGATGTATCGATCTCACGAAAATAGAATACTCATGTTACTTTTGAAGTTGAGATATTACATTACGAAATGATTGATGAACGGGTTTACATTTCAGCTCCTTTTTAAGTTAATTACTGCACTGTATATAGTCAGTATATAATCAGGAAGCTCTAAACGGATATTTCATAACACAAATTTACTCACTTTACTTACGTAAATAGCTGATAATGTCGTTGACAACAATAATTATGGTATATCTATTGGAATCACATACGAGTGCGTGAATCCATAAGTTTAGAAGGTCATGTTCTACTTTACTCAATGCTGTATCGTTGTGTGGTGATCTTGTTAAATCAGTGACCCCGACAGCTATACCAGCTGGTGATAAAATGCTCTTTGGAGCTCAACCAAGCTAGACAGGTTCCATCTCTCTCCGCAGAAATAAAATGCCAGGCTTGCAACGCCAGTCGCGGACCTAGCTTGTCTCACCTTGCTGTCGACTTTTGACTTTTTCGTTTGAAAACAGCATGCTATTGTAAGCTCTAATGGTCACACTTACTCGAGCAATCAGCGATGTTCTTTTTGTTGCCTGTCTTGAATGACCCGGATAAATCCAGTTTGTCTATTGATTTTAAACAATCATTTCTCATTTTTTTTTCTATAGTAATAAGTCTCCTCTAGTGCCATGTACCTGAGCATTCAATTGGAAATTAATACTTTGAAGGTACATGTATGTGCTAGTCTTACCGACAAATTGACAATGTACGTATGTGTCCTTAATTGACAAAATGTCCTTAGAGAGTTGAACACTTTGTAAGTTAATACAGAGTGAGTGATCACGGAAGATGAACAGTGAAACTATCATAAATTTTACATGGCATGACAACAATAAAAAACAGATTTCTACAAATTCTACATAAAAAATGAACGATTAGAGTAAACAAGCTCAATCATCCAGCATTAGGAAATAAGCACATACTTCTTATTTGTACACTATAATACATTCTTCTGAATGATATTACACACCTATATGAATATTTCTAAGATGATTTTATAAGGAATGTTTAAATAAGAAAAAAATGCTAAAAAGGTGGAATTTTTAAATAAAGAATGTAGTTCAAAAAGATAATTGGGAAGTCGGTAAATAGTCGGACAATTTCAATGCCAGTATCTGGAAAAAAAACGATGTAAAACATTGAAAAGATGTTTGCAGTCCTCGTTTATTTCAGGTAACGTTGTTTGTTAAAACTCCAAGAGTAAAAAAAAATGACACAAATCTTATTTCTTATAAAGATTATTTTCTTCAGAAATGGAGTAAGTGCGTTCGAAAGAAATAGTTAAATCAAATGTTTAAAATATATATATTCATCAAGAGAAATTATTATTATTTAACAATATCAGTTAATTAACTTTGTGTGTTTTAATGTCTGAAAGGTAAACAATTCAAATTGATTATAGAATGGAGGATTTCAGATTGAGTTGTCGGAAGATAAATAATTCTAGACTTTAGATATTCCCTGTAGCTTGGATACTATTGATCTACTAACTTGTAGTCCAGATCTTTGTTTTCCCACCTGTAGCGTGATAGCGTGTCGCCCTTTAACGCCTACGTCTCGCGTCACGCACACCTCTCTTTGACTGACCTTCCATCAGATCATAGAGTGAACATCCTTTACGTCATATCCCTTACTGCTTGTGTTACTGAAATACAGGAGATAATGATGATTGAAGTGGAAACTTATCCAGACAGATCCTGTTGCTTTCCCAAGGAAGGAATATTGTAGGAAGGAGACACCTTATTAAGATAAATGGGGTCAACTTATTGAGCAGACAATAAGTGTTAAGACGCCTTATATCAATATTACGGTTCAGAAAATTGCATAGCTATTGTCTCATGTCTCCAAATAGCAGTGAAATCGCCAAAATGAACAGATATTCAAATCTCTACATTCCACCAATATCGATTAACAACCCTTTTTGGTTCACCATTTAAATCTTTTTAATTCACAAACGAAAGTTGCTCAAATAAAATACATTCTCTCCCCAAAGAGGCAGATCAAGTCATGAATTGTTGACCCAGTCTCTCTCTTATTAGCCGAGTTGGGTATATTTGGAGATTGGAGGGAATCAAAGTTGTGTCAGCAAATCATCGCAATTCATTGTGATATGAATCGCGCTTTCAATAGGAGAGGCGTCATTATTTTTTATTTCATTTTCTCTGATGGGAATGAATATATCATATACTGTCCTTACCCACACCGAACTTATGTATTCAAAGACTTTTGCGATCTACTGCCCTTGCAAAATATTTATATTTAGAATATAATTGAGTTACCTATCAGATAAAAGAGATGCTTCTGAATGTGATGAAATGGATATCAAGAAGGACATTGATTCATCATAGAGAGAAGAAATACTTTGAACAGGCAGCGTTTCATTAATGGTCTGATTGCAAGAGGAATATTATCTTACCAAGTTTCACTTTCTGCGACCCTTGAGCATGATACATTTTACATTAGGCTCCTTAGATACATACAAATCTTTATGTTGTAAGTATAAGTATAGAATTTTAATGTCACAACTCTCACAACTGTATTATGCATGTAACACGATGCTAATCTCTGACAGGGAAATACACATTCATATTATTGCATGTCACTTTAGAAAATGAAATGGTTGTTTGGTAAAAATCTCTGTTTGTAATATTAATCTCGAACTGCTTGAAAGATAAAAATTTTGATAAACATCGGAATAAATATTTATTTTCATAAATGATACATAAATCATAACAATGGATAAATGTAAGTCTTGATATTCAAATCTTGGTTCTAGTTTCTCAACCCTTACTAAATTTTAAGTCAAGACGTTATAGTATACAAATATCACGTTTGTTACTGTACTTCAGTATCTTACAACAAGATTTTCAACATTGACGTATTAAAGATAATTTCACCTTACAGGTAGTGTTATTATCGTTTATAACAAAAAGTAGTCTATACATTCTCAGGTTAATAACAGGCAGCACTTTTACTGTTTTCGTCCGTCTTTAACAATCAATTATGAGATGATAATAATGATAAGTGACAGCAAACTCTTAAAGTGTAACTATTGGGAATTTTATTGGGAATTCAAATGGGTTGTGATTTATAAGACTGATAACCTTGTGATGCACAGTGTCAAGACATATGTAGGATCATTAGTAACAATAACGGGTGACAGTTGCAATAATAATTATCTAAGATGTCAGATCTTTCTTCTAGAAGCATCAAACTGTTAAACACATAGTAATAAAGAAACAGATGAGAAATAGTTGTTATCATACATAATAGAAGTCTGGTATGTTAGAAAGTATTCTCAAAGCAATATTTTAATTTAGTTTAGACATTTGTTTGAAAGAGAACAAACACTTTAAAGTTCAAACTTATTTGTCCTTATTGACAAATAAAGACTATAATCAAATGAAGAAGACGTTGAAGACATCTTGAAGCAACTACAGGTTAAGCATCTGTGGATGAAGACATTCAGATTATACATGATCACATTAATCACAACAAAAACGATTGAATGTTTTCATTTTTTTCTAGTTCGACACAGTTATCGAACGTTGCAACTTCCTAATTTGCTTAACACATTTTTTTCCTCTTGTAACAAACAAAAAATATTGTACCCGGATAGACCTCTGTTTGATCTATTTCATAAGAGTCTTAGTTGATACATGCTTTCTCTGTAGATGTTAATTGAAATGAATCCAGTTCTTAACATTTGGAACTACCTTAACAGAGGAACATTAGAAATTCTGTGAATAGCTCAGCTATCTCCTAACATGAATTAAGAAAACCAATATACTGTATATCGAAACTTTGTAATTTACCAATGTGTCTTTGAGTAAATACCATGTGTAATCAATTTCGTCAAGACATCAAGTCATCTACATGTAGTAATTACTGACCCAACTTATCTGATCCATCGCCCATAAATTGAAAAACCTTTCCTGAACAATCTTTGTTATCATCTGGTTCATCATGCAAACTTTTGAGTTCAACACAAAGAAGAGGTCGTATTTTCAAAATTCAGATTTTTTCTACTTCTTTCCTCTTTGAAAAAGATAGCACAACTTTGCCTCAAAGACATCAAGAAAAACATGCTATACAGGATGAGTAAATATGTATACAAACTTTTGATATGCAACTGTACAATGAAAAAATACAAATTGAAAATTCATGACCCTTTTTAACAACTCTCCAGAAATCCACTATTCCACTAATACCTGTTGTTGACAGATTTTATATAAAAGTAGGACTTCATACTCATTTAATATACATATAGTGTTATAATATTTAGATAATACATATGTTACATACAACAAGGTTAAACTAATATTTTTGGTTTGGTTGGTAATGCATTTTGTGGTGTAAGAAGCGTGTTGATATATTAGGAAACTCTAGCAGCACTCCTTATTGAATTTGCATGTAGCCCAGCAAATGCTTTGCTTATACAACTTTATTGTTTTGCTTATGTTTATAAATACGTTTTGAAGGCCATAGGCTCAATGAACGGAAATGTTTTATAATTACATACATAATCATAACTAACATTATAAACATTAAGCTTTTAGTAACGTTTTGTATTTAAGGAAAACAGTATAACCTGGATAACTGACATAGCCTAGATTTACTGTGTGTTGACATTAGATTGATAACTCTAAACGATGTTAAATTTGTATACTTTATAAATCAAAATTATGATCATAAAGCTAAACTATAAGATTACTCTATATAAACGAGTTGGTTTGTTAAAAGAAAATATAAAATCTGTATTATGTAAATTTTTACAACGAACAGACATTCTGCACAATGCCTTATAATGAATAAAATGTAATGTCAGGACAGAAACACTTATGGAATGGTTCTGATTGCCCTAGTCAAATGATTAACCTGTTCGAACTGTAAACTATCATCAGGAAACTGTTCTATAAGTGAAGAATCATGTTCACACATGAAAAAGATCACATTGATTTCAGATGAGACGACTCTCTCGTTAAGCTTCCGATTTCTTCATATAGTTATCTGCCAATTTATAGCAAGTGACAGATAATGATGTCTTCATTTCCTGAAAGAGCGCTTAAAATGTCAAAGTAATTGTAAGAATTATTTTGGTCTTTTGGTCCCTGACGATCGTTTTACACTTATCAAACATCAAGCACATGATAATATGAAACAAAAATATTTCAAATAAAAGTTATTTTTGATGTAACTGTTGCTAAGGTTGGTCTCCAAGGAATGTATATAAGGAATAAAACAAATAAAAACACAAGTCATGTATTATCAATAGCTGTCTTATTGATGTTATGAACCTATGATATCCAGGGTTGTCAGACCCATCATTTTATGTAGTTTTAGCTTTGACCATATCAAAATCTGCAGAAAGTACACAAATGGGAAAGGAGGTGTTTTCATGGTGGACCATTAAGAGTTGCAAATGTTCAATTGGAATTTATTTAACTTAAACTGGAAATTTAAGTCTTTGCCAGAACTTTATAAGCAAATTGTGCTTTCCTTATTAGAATAAACTGTGTTTTTTAATGAGAAGAAATAAGACATCTATAGACCTCTTGAACCTAAAATCTCTTTTATCTGCATCTTCAACTGCACGTTTTCTAGGTTGAATCTTTTAATTGTTTTTTCTTTGTTCTTTTCTGTTTATATGCTGAGCGTTCACTTCAGAATTGATCAAAATATTTCATAGGGAAGCAATACACTTCTAGCAATCATTATTTCAGCATAAGCTATACAATTCTTTGAAAACGGAGAGTGTTATTTACGTTTAGGTATTAATATCTTGAAGACACAGAGTAAATTTGGTTAATTTTTATTCAATTAGTTTCTGGGAAAATTTGTCCCCTTTAAATACAGCCTCAAACAGAGCATAGAAACATGGAAAATGGGCAATCACTCACAGGCACATGGGTCCATAAATTCCAACTGCAAAAATATTGTTTTGGGAGAATTATTGACGTTTTCATAGTTTCATAGCACAAAGTTACACAATATTACTATGAAAGTGTTGAAATCAAGAGTTTGTACAGCTACGTATATATATATATCATCATAAAGGTAATAGCTAAGCTGACAAACATCGAGGGAGGGCATAAATATTCAAAATATCTATACATGTATTTCGAGTTTTTTCAATATAGTTCTAATAATCATTACTCCTTTAGCAATAACAAGCATCTTAACAAATCAAATATCAATTTATGCGCTTGGTCAAGATTAAAATAATTTGTGTCATAGCTTATTATCAAAATATCAATAGTAAAAGTGTTAAGTTTAATCATTTCTAAAAGAATTCAGAAACAGATACTTCTACATGACTCAATGCAAATCTAGAACAACAAATAACCGTATTATGATTATCGTTTCAACGTTGAGGAAATGTCATGACGTTTTGTTATTCGAATTGCTTTCCAAACGTAGAATGGATTGAAGTAGAAATGTTCAAAATCACCTGTGATTTATATTCAAGTAGACCTACATCGATGCAAAATTATCTGCTTGATTGCAGATTACAAGTGATGTGTAAATGTCAACAGAAAACCCTTTACACATAACATGTTTCATTTGAATCATTTGAGGAAATAAATTTTGATCTTACTGAATTTATTTGACATAACAAACACATTTTTTTATTTAATTAAAATTATTTTGACTACAAAAACCTAGTTCAAACAGGGAAGCACTGTCCGATCATGGACGAGCGTGTAGCCTAAGGAGCTAATAGAGACTTGTATTACAAATACGTGCAGACGGCACAAGGAGTATTCAGACAAGTTTTTATATGGTTTGAAGTTTCAATACGTTCAAGACAAACACTTTAGGCTATAAAGGAAGCCATAATTGATTGATTGATTGTTCATAAGGTTCAAGCTCTGCCCTTACTTACATGTTAGAATTTTCACTTAAAATCAACTCTTGGTATCTGAATTGTCTAAAAGTTTCTTTTAAAACATCTCATATCTTCAATTTCATTACATTTTGGCTTGTTTTCTTAAAATATAGTATAACATGGAAACCTATTCTTAATGAAATAGATTAATGTTAAAACCCATGTTTAAACTCGAAAACATGAATCATCAAAAATGTCACAATTCTAACTTTAAAGATTAAGTAAATGCTAGTGGTAAACAAACTTTGTATTAAATTTTCCTCTTGTCATCGCAGCTGGATATAACAATACGCAGATTTCTGTAGGTTTGTTCAATTGCTTTATAGCAAAGAGATTTGGCTGTAGTAAAAGATGTTTAATGAACTGATATTTTCCAATGCATTATTCTTTGCGAACGTTGCATTTTCCTCGAAAGTAGAAAGTTTGAAATGTAATTGAGGGTAAACTATACAGTTCACAAAAAGATCAAATAAGCAGCCTCCCGCCAATTTAATAGATAATAATAAAAGTTGTTAAAACGCGGAACTTAAGACACAATTAAAGGATTAGAACTAATGATATTATATATGAAAATGAGAATTTTGAAAAATTTAAGAAAATGCTTGACATCATGAATATAACTTTTCTAGGTCCAATTACCATGAGGGTATATCGACACGTTAGCAAATATTATATCACTTTGTATTTTTAAACCTTCTTTTTAAGTATTTAATCACATATTAAATCCATATTTCCAGCACTCATTAGTATTCTTAATAAATGTCAATACATCATGTACTTTGCAAACAGTATAATTGAAATGTTGAAGAGAAGATTGGCAAATAACTCTCTTTTAAGAATGCATCAGATTTCTCATTAACGTTTTTGGAAAGACGGCTGCATCACTCAAAAGATTTTTGAAGTGCATTGATGTACGAGATAAGTCACTATGTGAACGTGAATTTAGTAAGATAAGATTTTTGATCAGATATTCCGAATATACATGTACACTATATGTTTGAAAGGTTCTTCTAATAAGGGAATTTTCAAAGGGACAGTAGATCTAGAGTGTGTTGTTTCACATTTATTTTCAGGTTATGCCCAGTAAATGTAAGACAAACACATTTAGAACAAGGTTTTGATTGTAAGCTAACGGGATTTACATAAGCATACATACTTCACTATATGCGCAGCATCACTTGGACAGCAGTCTGAATAAAATTTACCGTGCTCCGAGGGATAAAATTTGGTGAAATTATTCTTTCTACTAGGATACGGACATTATTCCAGCTGGGATTGGTATCAAATTTGTCACAGACAAAACTCAATAAAAGGCAATCATATTGCATCATCGCTTTTTAATAACGTTTAGTGACGATCATATACAGCTATAACAATTTGTACACTGGAGTTACCTGATCTTAACATGAAAAGGAAAGATGTTGCTGTCGTCATTACAATTGGTTAGACGAGCTGACATCAGAAACATGTGATAAAGGTGAGTGCTGTCAAACCGTGACAGAGAGGAAATCCCTGCTGGATTAAGTTAGAACCCTGATAAAGACAATAGTTTTACAAGTTTTTTCTAGGAGTATTGTCGATTACAATAAACTGACCTGGAAAGGTTTGTGAAAATATTGAATTTAAAATAACAAATTATACTTGAAACGTATTTTGATTTCCACAAAAGGAAACCAATTTCAATATAACTATGAACATTTCATTGCGGGATAGTAAAACCTATTTTGGAAATAAAACAAACATTTGAACTATGTTATTGATAAGATCACACACAGTATGATACAATATGCACTTCTCTGTGAATATATACATAAAGATTTAATTGAGAAAAATAATTGTAATCACAGTGACAAGTTGCATGAAACATAGTACATTTCAGTCTTAGTAAACCTAGCCTCAATATTATCCGTTTCACTCTTATACTGAGTCTAGAAAGGTCTAGTAGAGGGTCGCGTCAGTCGACCTTTTTGCGACCTATGACCCTCCAACTTTATACGTGCGAAGGCACTCTATTGTGGCTTGGTAAGCTGAATTCTGATTGGTCAATTCGATACGTGGGCTGACGCGACCCTCTACTAGGCTTTTCTAGACTCAGTATAGGAGTGAAACGGATAATATTGAGGCTAGGTTTACTTAGACTGAGTACATTTGGACTCCCTGCAGCTGGCTAAATACAAATTCCTATTACTGTTTTACTTAATTCTGTCGTCTGTGCTGTCTTTATTATCAGCAAACCAACTTAACTGTAGCATGATGTGCTTCTTATTTGATTGTTATACGTATAAGTTAATGTGTAATAACAATCACAACTGTGTTAACATTAAAACGATGATTATCTTTGAGAGATTATAAGAGAAATACATACATTCATATTCTTGCATAAAAGTCAAGCAAATTAAATACTTCTAGGGGGGGAATGTTAAAACAACATAACATATTCACTATTTTGAATTAATTACTATTTGAATATTTCTTTTAAGCATGATGTATAAATGATTAGAAAATATCAACGTAAGAGTTTCAAAAAATAAACATAAGTTCATTTTTACTTTTTACATTATTTCAGAACACTGAATTTTAAACCAAGATGTTACTCATGATTTATTGTTGATAAAATATATGATGATATATGATATGTGTGTTTGTCGTTCAGTATTTCATTACAAGATTTTTAACATTGATGTTAAAAGTTAATTTCACCCTGCAGTTACTGCCAGACGTGTTTACTATCGTCTATATCAGTTGTCAATGGCAGTCTGTAGTTAATATTCTCAGGTTAATAACAAGCATAACTTTTTCTGTTTTCGTCCGCCTTTAAAAATCAATTAGGAGTCGATCATAATAATAAGTGACAACGAAGTCTAAATGTGTAACCTATTAAGGAACCAATAAGGATCCTTGCATCAAATAGCTCCTCACAAGAGAGCGCTCAGATTCCTCAATACCACAAGGCAGACAGCTTAACGAAGATTCAAATACAGACTGCTCATACTATAGAAGTGGACTAAACAGGACGGCAGACAGCACAGAGCTGTGTGTTGTGCAGATCGATCGGAGAATGTCTTGGAATATAGGTTTAAACATTGAGTTCAGCATAATTTGGTTTTGACACCTGGAAGGACGTAGCACTAAATGGATCGTGAATGAAGTCTGTAACTATCTGTTAATCTGGCATAAACGTGATTGATGAAAGTTCCTGAGTAAAAATGGAGGGGGATCCTACTTTCTTTTCTGGACTATTTGACAAATTAAAATGCCAAAACACTTATTTTCATTTTATCAAAAGCTTTTAACATAGAAATCATATCAGACGGATAAGTTAATTTAATTAAATAGTGCTGATGTTTTCTCAGTGAGTAGTTCTGGAATATGTTTATCAGAATTTTTTGAAAACAGAATTATGAAGATCTGACCCTTCTTTCATTTCCATCGTGGAAAAAATGAATTTTGCACAAGCATTCAGGACGCAGCTGTAGAAAAATGACATGATATAAGGAAAAAGGTAATGTCATTCAGAAAATGAAGTTTATATGCTGTGTTGTAAATCCAAAAGAGAATATAATTTCTTATGACATACCTGTAGGCCGTTGTCTATTAGCAAGACCTCGGACAGCAAAACATTGTATTTTATTTTCAATTACCTAAAGTGATTTAAATTGATAAAAGAACAACGATTTTGTTCATCATTAACTTTAAAAAGAATTATATGTTGGTCCAAATATTTAATAAGATTTATGAATTAAAGAGTGGTAGTTGAACATGTTAATAAAAAGAAACGGCCTGTAGTGAATCACGAATCAAATTATTTATATCCCCTTGATGTATATATAAAGTAGAGACCAAGACAACATTACAGGAAGACTTGAGTAGACGATAAAAATAGCAAATAATAATGTAGATGATGTCTATCCAAATCACGAGTACAATATGTCAGAAAACAACATTTTCCAATTACTTTTTATTTAATTTTTTTTTATGAGAGATATTTGATCTAGTGAAAATATCCGTTTTGGTTCGCTATAAAATCATTCTGCTACATCAACATATATGTCTCAGTTTTGACATTCAATACGAGGGTATTGGCCAGATGGATATCATGTGATAGAGGTCAAGGTGAATACGTATATACGCTTCTTTAAGATGTATTCTAGGACAGATAAGCCTAGAAATGACAACTTTTGTATTTACTTTATTTTCTTACGCACTTTTGAGATTTACACTATTTTATAATGAGGTCAACAACTGATGGATTATATCTGTTAAATATATAATTTTTTCTCTTTTCAGATTGATTTACACACAGACAATATGGCATAGTTATATGAATATGGCTGGCAACTATGATCAAAATGTAAGATACCGATGCAGACAGACATCACATGATCAACACTGTACAAATTTTAAATGTGCTACGAGAACTTATCAGCCCTGTAATGTCAACTATCACCATATCCTTAACAAAAGTAAATTGATTGTCAACTATCACCATGCCGTTAACGAAAGTCCATTGATTGCCTCATGGCGTTAAATGAGAAGAATGAAGCAAGGAAAGAATTGTGTCAATGTGGCATTGTTTCTGGCTACTTTGTTCCCCAGCTGTGTTTCTGCTCTGAGTAGACATCAACATCAGCAATAAAATCAGGAAGTCCAGCACGCTGTTGATAATGAGACAGACAGTGGAGCTGTCATCTACATCATAGCTGTTCTTGCCTTCTACTCAATAGGAGTCATTGTCATGATCATCCACTATCTCAGGAGTGACCACAAAGATTTTGAGGAGGAAGTAGTTCAGGAGAACATTGTCCTGAAAGGACTAGAATGGATCACCCACTGAGTCAAGTTGGACAACAGGTTTTCGATACTGTGACCTCAATTTCATATGACGAAGAAGAGGACCACGAAGCTCCAAGGACGGTTATCGTTAGTAACTTGTGAATTTGACGTGTCCGAGAATTCAATTTTGCTGTGATTTACAAAAATTGGTGATGTAGAATGTAATGTTAGGTCATCATAAACAATAACAGGTGACATTTGATAATGGCAGAGATAGATATTAATAAAGCTCAGAGTAAGCTTATCATGATCGATCTGTGAATGTCAAGTGTAGTACAGATTCAATTTGGTTGTGAATTTTAAACCTGTTATAGGTTTGAAATAAAGAATGTTAGATCTAGTCGTGGTATGAATATAATTTCAATACCTAAACGGTAGCTATAGTCCATTAATCAGTAAAAACAAAGTAATAAAAGAATCCGTTGAGAAAACGTTATTATTTCATTTTTGTATTTCATTATCCCAAAATCAGATGATGTATTGATCTCTTGAAAATAGAATACTCATGTTACTTTTGAAGTTGAGATATTACATTACGAAATGATTGACGAACAACTATACGTTTCAGCTCCTTATTTAAGCCAATTACTGCACTGCATATAGTCTCACTTGATCAGGAACCTGAAAACGGTTATTTTATAAAATAGATTATTTTCAAGTTGCTTATATAAATAGATAAAATGTTGACACCAATAAGGTTCATCTATATGATTCCCACACGAGTGTGTTAATCCGAAAGTTTAGAAGGTCATATCCTACTTTATTCAATTCCTCATTGTTGTGTGATGGCCTTCAGTGACCTCAATAGCTATACCAGCTGCTCTTTGGAGGTCAACCAAGCTTGACAAGTTCCATCTTCCTACTGAAAAATAAAACGCCAGTCGCAGTTTTACGTTAAACAAATGCAACTGTACCTTGATTTATCATTATGCCTTCGAAAAATAAAACCCTAAATGCTACTTCTTATAATGCATTATTTTCTAGAGGAATGCTGTACATGTAAGTACGGTCGAAAGAAATAGTTTAATCAAATTTATAAGTTTCTAATCTACATTTTTACTTAACAACATCATTGTAATTAAGATAATTTTGTGTAGTTTAAGGAAAGAAAGGTCAATGTTTAAAATTGATAATATAATCGAGACATGCAGGTTAAGTTGTCGGAAGATAAAGAATTCTAGACTTCAAAATTCTCTAAGACTTAAATGCTATTGATCTGCTGACTTGAAGTCCAGATCCAGCCGTTTCGTTTTCCCACCTTTAGCTTGTTAGCGTGATAGCGTGTCGCCCTTTAACGCCTACGTCTCGTACCGCCACACCTCTCTTTGACTGACCTTCCACGAGATCATAGAGTGAACATCCTATATATCATATCCCTTACTGCTTGTGTTACTGAAATACAGAGGATAATGATGATTGAAGTGGAAACGTACCCAAACAGATCCTGTTGCATTCCCAGGTAGGAATATTGGTGTAGGAAGGAGACACCTTATTAAGATAAACAGTGTCATCTAACTGAGCAGACAACAAGAGTTAAGACGCCTTTAATCATTATTTACGTTTCAGAAAATTGCATTGCTATTATCTCATGTCTGCAAATAGCAGTGAAATCGCCAAAATGAACAGATATTCAACTCTCTACATTCCACCAATATCGATTAACAACCCTTTTTGGTTCACCATTTAAATCTTTTCATCACAAACGAAAGTTGCTCAAATAAAATACATTCTCTCCCCACAGAGGCAGATCAAGTCATGAAATGTTGACCGAGTCTCTCTCTTATTAGCCGAGTTGGGTATATTTGGAGATTGGAGGGAATCAAAGTTAAATGTGCAATCAAGATAAACAGTGTCATCTAACTGAGCAGACAACAAGAGTTAAGACGCCTTTAATCATTATAAACGATTCCAAAAAATACATAGCTACTCTCTCAGGTCTGCAAATAGCAGTGAAATCGCCAAAATGAACATATATTCAACTATCTAAATTTCGCCAATATCGATTAAGAACCTTTTCTGGTTCATCATTTGATACCTTTCATCACAACAGATAGTTGCTCAAAATAAATAAATTCTTTCCCCACAGAGGCAGATCAAGTTATGATCGACCCTCCGTCCTTATTAGCCGACTTTGTTGGGTAGAACGCCTGATTGGAGGCAATCAAAGTCAGTTTTTCAATGAGTGACTATTGTAAAATTATCTTTTTAACAACAACTGGATTGTGGTTCAAATATTTGACGGATTTCATTACTTGATCTGCCTCTGCATGTAGGGAGAGAATCAGGAAATATATAGGTATTTCATTTTCACTGCTTGAAATGAATATATCATAGACTTTCTTTACCAACAACGAACTCATGTATTCAAAGAATTTTGTAATGTTTTATCCTTGCAAATTTTATTTATATTAAGAATATAATTGAGTTACCTATCAGATAAAAGATATGCTTCTGAATGTGATGAATAGGATATCAAGAAGGACATCGATTTATCATAGAGAGAAGGAATGCTTTGAACATGCAGGGTATCATTAATGATCTGATTGCCAGAGGAATATTATCTTACGAGGTTGTTTCATTCTGCGAACCTTGTGCATAAAACATTGTAAATTAAGGCTCCTCAGATATAAACAAATCCTGTGCAATTTCTCTTAATGTTGTAAAGTATAGAATTTAAATGTTATAACACTCACAACTGCATTATGCACGTTACATGACTCTTATCCCTGACAGGGAAATATACAAATTTACATTATTGCATGTAAGTTTAGAAATCGATAAAGTTGTTTGGTAAAAAGTTAACTTTGAACTGCTTGAAAGATAATTTTTCTAATAAACATCGGAATAAATATTTATTTCATAAATGAAACATAAATCATAACAATGGATAAATGTGAGTCTTGATAATCAAATCTTTGTTCTCGTTCCTCAACCCTTACTAAATCCTAAGCCAAAGACGTAATATTTTACAAATATCAAGTTTGTAATTGTAGTTCAGTATCTGATAACACAATTTTCAACATTGATGTATTAAAGTTGATTTTACCTTGTAAGTAGTGGTAGTTATCTGATGCCAAAAGCAGGCTTTAGTTTACATTCTCAGGTTAAAAACAGGCAGCACTTTTTCTGTTTTCGTCCCTCTTAAACAATCAATTAGGAGACCAACGAACTTTAAAAGTGTAACTATTGTGAATGTAATGTGTTTGGGGAATTCAAGTGGGTTGTGATTTAAAAAACTGATAACGCTGTGATGCGTAGAGTTAAGACAAATGTAAGATCATAAGTAACAATAAAGCGTGACAGTTGCAAATGATAATTATTAAGATGTTAGAACAATCTTCTAGAAGCATCAAACTGTAAAACAAATAGTAATAAAGAAAAAGATGAGAAATAGTTGTTATCATACACAAAAAGGTCTGATATGTTCAAACGTCTTCTCAAAGCAATATCTTAATTCAGTTTAGACAATTGTTTGAAAGAGAACAAACATTTTAAACTTAAAACGTATTTGTCTTTATTGACAAATAAGTTATATAATCAAATGAAGAAGACGTTTAAGACTTGTTGAAGCAACCACAGGTTAATTAAGCATCTGTGGATGAAGACATTCAGAATATACATGATCACATTAATCACAACAAAAGCTTTTGAAGGTTGTCAGTGGTGTCTAGTTTGACGGTTAGCAAACGATGCAACTTCCTAATTCACCAAACTCATTTTCCCTCTTGCAACAAACCTAAAATAATGTAGCCGGATCCACCCCTGATTGACCTATTTCGAAAAATTTATAGTTGATGCCGCACAAAGAAATGTATATGCCATGAAGTGTTTTGTAAGTCAATGTTAATTGAAATGTACCCAGAGCCACTTTAAAAACTGGAGCCGTCTCAACAGAGTACCATTAGAACAGATCAGCTTTCTCCTTAAACCAATAATGAAAAACCAATAGGCTGTTTACCGGAAGTTTGTTGATTTACCAGTGTGTCTGAAAGAAAATATGATGTGTTATCAATTTTTTCAAGACATCAAGTCATCATGTTAATATCGTATGCTGATCTGACCCATTGTCAATAGATTGCAACTTTCAATATACAACATATATACATTTCAATGACACAGGCTCAATGAACAGACAGCTTGAAATATACATAAATATACATACCTAACATAACAGATATCAAGCTTTAAGTGACGTTCTGTATATTAAGGCGAAACAATAACCTGGATAACTGACAGTGTAGATTTACTTTGTGTTGACATAAAATTTATAACTCTAAAGGATGTTGGATTTGTGTATTTTGGAAATAAAAATTATGATCATAAAGCTAAAATACACGATAACTCTGTATAAACGAGTGGGTGTTAAAACGGATATTATGGACAATGCCTTATAATGAAGAAAATGTAATGTCAGGACAGAAGTATTTCTTGAATGGTTCTGATTGCGCCCAAGTCAAATGATTAACCTGTTCACAGGAAACTGTTCTATAAGTCAAGAATCAAGATCACACATGAACTAGATCACATTGATTTTAGATGAGAGGACTCTCTCGTTAAGCTTCCGATTTCTTTATATCGTTCTCTGCCAATTTACGGCAAGTGACAGATAATGATGTCTTCATTTCCTGAAAGAGCGCTTAAAATGTCAAAGTAATTGTAAGAATTATTTTGGTCTTTTGGTAACTAAAGATCGTTTTACACTTATTAAACATCAAGCACTTGATAATATGAAACATAAATGTTTCAAATAAAAGTTATTTTTAATGTAACTGTTACTTAAGTTGGCCTCCAAGTGTTGTGTCTAAGGAATGAAAAAATAAAAACACAAGACATGCATAATCAATAGCTGTCCTATTGATTTTATGAACCTATGATATCCTAGGTTGTCATGAGATATCATATTACGTATATTTATCTTTGGTCATTTCAAAATTTGCAGAAGTTACATAAATGTGTAACGAGCTGTTTTCTTGGTGGACAATAAAGAGGTGCAAATGTGCAATTGGAATTTATTTAACTTTAACTGTAGATTTAATACTTTTCCAGAAGCGTTATCCTCACATTATAAGCAAATTGTTCTTCCCTTATGAGTACCAACTGTTGTTCTTTGTTCGATTTAAGAAGAAATAGGACATGTATATACCTCTTAGAGCCCAAAAGCTCTTGTATCTGCATCTCCAACTGTACGTTTTCGTGCTTGTTTTGAATTGAATATTTAATTATTTTCTTTTTTTCCATTCTGTCCTGTTTAGAGTATATGGGTGTTTGATGAATTCTGTTGATGTTTTGGATAAATGATAAAGCAGTTTTTAATAAAAACGAACTGTTTTCTGATTGTTTTTTTTCAGTGGTTCTGTCTCTTCAGAATTGATCAACAGATTTCAGAGGCAAACTATATATATCCACTTCTAGCAATCATTATTTCAGCGTAAGCTACGCAAACGCTGCTTTGCAAACGAAGTGCACTTTTACTTTCAAATAGACCAAACCATGCAACATTAATGTACAAGTAAGTTATTTTATATACAGTGATTGTGATGCCTTTTGTCGGATAAATGTTGTTTTCACAACTAAAAGCAAAAGGACATAGTCATCAAATTTGCTTTCATTATAGCTCCCAACATTCCATAAGTCCAAAATCACGGAACAATGTCCATAACTCCATAAAATGAATGCATGCTTCTCATTCCGAAATCAATGAGTGGTATTGACATTCTATATTGACAAAACAGTTTTAGTAATATTATCTTAAGTAATTTTTGGAGAAAAAATAGCCTTGATGAGAGTCAAAAATAATGTTACAAGGGAGATAACTCTTTAAAAATGATAACATGCTTATTTTTTCGAACTATATCAAAAGTATTAATTACTTAAAGACACAGAGCAAATTTTGTTACCATATATCCCATAAAAGTATTTTGACTTCAAAACTCAGTTCAAACAGGGAAGCCCTGTCCGTACATGGACGAGCAAGAAGCCCAAGGGCCTATGATAGATAATTGTATTACACATAGGTGCAGACGGTACAAGGAGTATTCAGATAAGTTTTTATACGGTTTGAAGTTCCATACATTCAAAACAAACACCTTAGGCTATAAAGGAAGCCATCATTTATTGATGGATTGTTCATAAGGTTCAAGCTCTGCTCTTACTTACATGTTAAAATTTTCACTTAAAATCAACTCTTGGTATCTGAATTGTCTAAAAGTTTCTTATAAAACATAGGGTATAATATGAAAACCTATTCTTAATGGAAAAGATTAATGTTAAAACTATGTTTATAAAGATTCAACTCGAAAACATGAATGGCTATTCATAAACAAAAACATGACGCAAATTTACTTTTAAAGATTAAGTAAAAGCTGGTGGTAAATGGTTTTGGATTTAATTTTCCTCCTGTCATCGCAGTTGCATCAATTATCTTTATAATACAGTAGAACACGGATATAGCGAACACGGATATAGCGAACAATCGGATATAGCGAAAAAAAATTCAAGTCTCGTCTCTATAAAATATCATTAAAATTATATGCGTATAGCGAACACCGGATATAGCGAACTAAATTCTTTGGTCCCTTGGAGTTTGTTATATCCGAGTTCTACTGTACATTTTTTTTGCTATATTGAATGGAACTTGTCTTTGTTAAATTGCTTTATAGCAAGAAGATTTGACTGTAGTAAAAATATTCAATTTAATTCTAAATGACCTGATATTATAAATGCATATATTATTCTTTGCGAACGTTGTAATTCCCTCGAAAGTAGAGTTCCAAAGATTGAAAGGTTTTCATCAAAATCTGTCACAAGTTCAAGGTGACAGCAAGGCCCTGAAGTAACAGATTCATTTAAATTATTTGTTGAATTTTACCCTGTGATATTCAAAGTTTAAGGTCATGACTGCTTGTCATTTGTGATGTGCTTTCAAATTTCATTTTGCTGTAGAGAAGGCAGAACATTGAATGAAATTTCGAAAGTTTCTGAGTCACTTTGTGTTAGTGTTTCCCTCAGTCTTTAATTCAGTAAGTTTCTCATGTAATACTTATAATGTTCATATGAGATTTTAAAATGTCAGTGAGTAATTGAGAGAATATAACAGTACAACAATGCATATAAGAAGCCTCTCTCTCTCATTTAATATATGTTGAGTTTAAAATGATAAGCTTAGGACAGTGCTAGAGGATAAAAAATTATGATATAAGATATATTGATGTTGACAAATTGAGATTCTAAATAAAAATGGCCATGGCATCATAAATGTAACTAATCTAGGACCAATTACCATGAGGGTGCATCGACATGTTAGCAAATCTAATATTAAATCAATTTTGTACTTTTGAACCTTCTTTTGAAGTATGTTAACACATCTTATATCCATATTTCCTCCACTCCTTAGTATTCGAAATGAATGTCAATACATCATTTACTTCGCAAAGATGTATCATCGAAATGTTGAAGAGGAGATTGGCAAATATCTTTCTTTGGAGAATGCATCAAATTTCTCATCAACGATTTTAAAAGAGGGCTGCATCACTCAAAAGTTTTCGTTTGAAGTACATTGACGTACGAGATAATTTAGTAAGAAGTTTTTAGAAGATATTCTGAATATAAACATAAGGTTCAAAAGGTTTGTCTAGAGAGAATATATAAAAGGGTCAGTAGAGTATGTTTTTTTAGAATTATTTTCAGATTATGCCCAGTAAATAATAAACAAACACATTAAAGGGGCAGTACCACATTTTTAGGGGGAATATAAGGTGATGTCAGGAAAATGAAAATTAATTGTTCCAATTGAAAGACAATGTATTTAAAACTAAAGGGAGCAGAAATAATTTAAATACTGAACGTAAAGTTTAGCCATGCGATTCCTTTTTCTTACACAAAACGAATTAAAGGTGTTCACAAAAAATGGCCGCCTATGGATTTTATGTGAATCTTCATACTTTGTCCTCCAAATATGGATGCTTGACTTGTGTAATGAGATTTTTGACACTGTCAAAATGATACATTTAACATAAACTTACAATTATCAGTGAAAATTTTATAATATAAAATTATCAAAAAACGTGCTACTGCCCCTTTAAGAACAAGGTTCGGATTTTAAGCTAACAGGTTTACATAAGCATACGATATGCGCAGCATCACTTGGATAGCAGGCTGATTAAAATCATCCATGCTCTGAGGAATAACATTTTGTGAAATTATTTTCTCTACTAGGATTCGGACCTTATTCCAGCCGGGATATACATATATCTTCCATCATGGTCTGAATGTAGCCAGCATACGGGCATGTGACTTTATCAAGTTTATTGCAGACACAACCCAATCAAAGGCAGTCTAATCGCATCATCGTTTTTAATAAAGTAAACGAATCGTGTACATTTATAACAAATGGTACACTGGAGTTACCTGATCCTAGAATGATAAGGAACGATGTTGCTGTCTTCCTTCGCGATTGGTTAGACGAGCTTACATCAGAAACATGTGATAAAGGTGAGTGCTGTCAGACCGTGACAGAGAGGAAATCCCTGCTGGATTAAGTTAGAACCCCGATAAATATAATAGTTTTACAAGTTTTTTAGCTCATCTGGCCTGTAAGGCCCGATTGGCTTATGACATGGCATGGTGTCCGGCGTCCGTCCGTCCATCCGTCCGTCCGTAAACTTTGTGGAATTTCGACTTCCTCTCCAGAACCATAAGGCCTAGAAAGCTGAAACTTTATGTACAGACTCCTTGGCTAGTGAGGATTATAAATTGTAGCTTTTGTGGCCCTGTGACCCCTAAAAAGGGCCACAGGGGCCACACCCTAAAAACCTATTTTCATCTTCTTCTCCAGAACCATGAGGCCTAGGAAGCTGAAACGTTGTGTACAGACTCCTTGACTAGTGAGGATTATAAATTGTAGCTTTGGTGAACCTGTGACCCCTAATAAGGGCCACAGGGGCCACACCCTAAAAAAATATTTTCTTCTTCTTCTCCAGAACTATGAGGCCTAGAAAGCTGAAATTTTGTGTGCAGACTCCTTGGCTAGTTAGGATTATAAATCGTAGCTTTGGTGGCCCTGTGACCCCTAATAAAGGCAACAGGAACGTCCTTCAAATCTTTTTTCATCTTCTTCTCCTGAAGTATAAGGCCTAGAAAACTGAAACTTGTCGCCTTTATACTTAATTGTATGATTTGTGACCCTGTGGCCTCTACAAAGGGGGAATCACATTGGCCACACTCTACAGCATAATTGATGATGAAGCCTGATGAGCTACAGAGCCAATGGCTCTATTTTTCTTGGAGTACCGTCGTTCATCACTTGGATAGCAGTCTGATTAAAATCATCCATCCTCTGAGGAATAAATTATGTTATTGATAAACTCAAACACATTATGATACAATGTGCACGTGTCTGTGAATATATAGATACTATATATATTTAATTGTGGAAAATAATTGAGATCTTAGTGACAAGTTGCATGAAACAGTACATTTGGACTCCCTGGCTAAATGCAGATTCCTATTTCTTTATTTCTTTTTTTGTCGTCTGTGCTGCCTTTATTATCAGCAAACCAGCTTAACAGTAAAATGATATGGTTCTTATCTTATTGTTATAAATATTGAAGTTAATGTGTAATAACAATCACAACGGTGTTAACATTGAAACGATGATTATTTTTTAGAGATTACCAGAGAATCACATAATTCATATTCTTGCATACTTCTTGGGTAAAAATAAGTTAAAACAGCTTGAAATATAGACAATTTTGAACTAATTACTAATTGAATATTTCTTTTAAGCATGATATATAAATGATTGTAACATGACTTCGGTAAATACTCGTTTCTGATTGGCTGATTTGAAGGCTTTCCCAGTGTTAAATGGCAATGAACACCCGCAAATTGGCTGAGGCGAATCACCGCGAAAAGATACATTATTTGGTCCGCCTCAACTCTAAAATGTTTTGATTCTCCCAATATTCGTACCGATTCACATTTTGCTGTTGTTGTTTTCATTTTCTAACTTGCGCATTCCCGTAGATGCCAAAAATCGTTTTCTATTTGCTTAAGTTTTATGTAACTAAACTTTCTTAATTGGATAAGTTTCTCCTAATTTGCCGCCTTGTGCCATGCGTCCGGTTTCTTTCGAATGCCGTTGGCACGACTGGCACAAATGGCACGACGTCACAAAGGCCAACGGTCGTCACAAAGGCCAATGGTCATGACGTCATAATGATCGTGTCTTGGCGAGATTAAGATATTTGTTCACTCGGGTTTGTTCCTGTTGGTTTATGAATTATATAAGTGTTTTCTCTTAAATTTCACAGTGAAAACTATAAGATTTCATCGTTATGAGTGCAACTGGTTTAATGTCTATAACACTGGGAATTCCTTCTTCTTTATAGCTGCGAACACCTATAACAATAATGGGTCAGTCGTTAGATCCTTTCAAGAGTTCTCTCCGCAAAAATAGAATTCCCTCTTAAAATGCTTATAACTAACGGTCATGTTACAATATCGAAGCTGACGCCGTCGGTTTTAAACTTAATTTGCAGGTGTTGAATAACAATGAATCCCGGAAATTTTACAAACGCAACTATTTATCTTCTAATTACAAAAGATCAACGTAAGTTTACAAAAATAAACATTAGTTCATTTTTACTTTTTACATTAGTTCACAACACTGAATTTTAAACAAAGATGTTACTCATAACTTGATAAAAAAAATGTATCATATTTGTTTTTGTAGTTCAGTATTTCATTACACGATTTTTAATATTGATGTATCAAAGTTAAATTCACCCTGCAGGTAGTGCCAGACGTGTTTATTATCCTCTATATCAGATGCCAATAGTAGTCTGAAGTTGATATTCTCAGGTAAATAATTAGCAGCACTTTTTCTGTTTTTGTCCGCCTTTAACAATCAATTAGGAGGCAATTATAATGATAAGTGACAACGAAGTCTAAAAGCGCAACCTATTAAGGAATCAATAAGGTTCCTGGCATCGTATAACTCGACACAAGAGACCGGCTAGATTCCTTGATAGCAGAAGTCGGCAAGCTTAACGAAGATTCCAATACAGACTGCTCATACCAGAGTGGTGGACTAAACAGGACGGCAGGCAGCAGAGAGCTGTGTGTTGTGAAGATCGATCAGAGAATGTCTTGGATTATAGGTTTTAAACATTGAGATCGGCATTAGTTGGTTTTGACACCTGGAAGGACGAAGCACTAAATGGATCGTTAATGAAGTCTGTAACTACATGTCCATGTTCGCTAAAGGATTTTTTATCAATCTGTTGTGATGGATGAAAGTTCCTGAGTAAAAATGGAATGTCATCCTCCTTTCTTTTCTGGACAGTTCACGACAGGTAAGGCATCTTCAGAACGTAATATTTTAGTGGGTAAGATGAGTATGATTGAAACATGGCAACTCGTCAGACATGAGAACTAATGTTAAGTACTAAGAAACAAATTGAAATTAATGTGATAAGCTAATATAAAGGAGTAAAGATATTCATCTACCAAACAGCTGACAGGCAGGTATGTTTACAACAATGCATCTTCATCATTATTAAGGATAATCTATCAATTTGTAAGATAATTAATTATTAATAAGGCTTATGTCTTTTCTTCTCTCGTGATATCTAGTTTAACTTCATTTGCTCATATTAAATCTGATTAAAGGTATCCTTGGAATTTATAAAATGGATTCAGTACAAGTTCTTCATAAAAGTGTTTGTATTCAACTAGGCTAAAGATTTGTAGAGATTATGCCCTGTCTTTCTTGAGGTATATGTATATGATTATAACGAAAATAGTTTCAAAGAAATGTAAAACTTCAACTTCTTATCATTCTTGTATATATCTAATTGGATTTAGCGTTTATCCTAAAGTTTGTGTCATTAACGTTTGAAAATGATACCAAAAATATCCTTCCTGCCCTTAAAGTTTATTTGACATGAAGAATGTACATGTAATAACCACGAAATTTTTCAGTGTTTCATGAGAAATGACACTCAAATTCGTTTCTAACTTAAGAAGGAAGATAATCTTCTGACAGTTTGTCTACTAGATTCTATCTTGAATTAATAATACGTTTAACATGACTATCATGATTACAGACAGATAGTTAAGAGTGATAAAAATGACTAGATGAAAAACTATTGTAAAAATGGTGATAAAGGAAAAACTGTTTTTCACTTCCAATAATGTATTTTTTTTTTGTTTCTTAAAGAGGAAAGGTATTACAGAGACCAGGAAGTAAAGGTTTTATGAAAAATGGGGTGCAACATGCATCCGTGAGAAAAATAAATTCATTATATGTATTAAGCTTGTAGATTTTACTTTCTAAGGAACAGGTGCTTCTTTTTTTTTGAAATTGAAAAGAAAATGGTTTTCTTACCACTCATATCAAGGAAATTGTAGTTTTACAAGACACATACTAATTATAATGTCATTAAGCAAATGATGGAGTAATATGCTGTGCTGTGGATAAAAAAAGAATATCATTTCTTTTGACATAGGACGTTGTCTATTAGCAGAAAATAAAACTTTACTATACAATTACTTAAAGTTATTTTATTTCATAAAACAACAATGATTTTCATAATCACTAACATGATAAACAATTATAACAATTATATGATTGTCCAAATATTAAATAAGATTTATGAACTCAGGAATTGAAGAGCGGTAGTTGAACATGTTAATAAAAAGAAAATGACTGTAGTGAATCGCGAATCACAAACGCTTTATATCACCTTGATGAGTAATATAAAGCATAAAAGTTTCAAAGTAGACACAAAGACATTATTACAGGAAGGCCGTAATGGATGAAAATGGCAGATGATAATGTAAATGATGTCAATGCAAATATGATTACAATATGTCAGAAAAACAACATTTCCCCATTACTTCAATGATAATGAATTTGATGATGAGATATATTTGTTCATGTGAAGATGTTTTGGTGTGCTATAAAATCATTCTGCTACATCAACATAATTATATGTCTCAGCGTTGACATTCAAAACGAGATGGATATCCTAAGCTCAAGGTGAATACGTATATATACGCTTCTTCAAGATGTATTCTAGGACAGATAAGCCTAGAAATGACAACTTTTGTGTTTACTGTTTTTTCTTACGCACTTCTGTAATTTACACTAATTTATAATTAGGTCAACAACTGATGGATTTTATCTGTTAAACATATAATTTGTACTTTTTTTCAGATTGATTTACACACAGATAGTATGGCATAGTTATAACAGAATATGAATGGCAAATATGATCAAAATGTAAGATACCAATGCAGACGGACATGATCAACACTGGGTACAAATTTTAAATGTGCTACGAGAACTTATCAGCCCTTCATTGCCAACTATCACAATATCATTAACAAAAGTAAATTGATTGTCAACTATCACTATGCCTTTAACGAAACTCCATTGATTGCCCCATGGTGTTAACTGAGGAGATATGAAGCAAGGAAAGAATTGTGTCAATGTGGCAGTGTTTCTGGCTACTTTGTTCCCGAGCTGTGTTTCTGCTCTGAGTAGACATCAACATCAGCAACAACATCAGGAAGTCCAGCACACTGGTGATAGTGAGACTGACAGTGAAGCTGTCATCTACATCATAGCTGTTCTTGCCTTCTACTCAATAGGAGTCATTGTCATGATCATCCACTACCTCAGGAGTGACCACAAAGATTTCGAGGAAGAAGTAGTTCAGGAGAACATTATCCTGAAAGGACCTAGAAAGGATCATCCACTGAGTCAAGTTGGACAACAGGTTTTCGATACTGTGACCTCAATTCCATATGACGAAGATGATGACAACGAAGCTCCAAGGACGGTTATCATTAGCGATTTGTGAATTTGATTTGTTTGGGAATTCAATTTCGCTGTGATTAACAGAAATGATACACTGGTAATGTAGAATGTGATGTAGGGTCATTTGTAACAATAACAGGTGACATTTGATAATGACAGACAAAGCTCCGAGTACGATTATCGTTAGCGATCTGTAGATGTCAACAGATTCAATATGGTTGTGATTTTCAAACCTGTTATACCTTTATATTGAAGAATTTTAAATCTAGTGGTGGTATGAATTTAATTTCATTACCTAAACTGTAGCTGTAGCTTCCATAACCATTATTCAGTAAGGACATAGTTATAAAAGAATCCGTGGAATAAACGTTATCATGTCTTTTTGTAGTTTGTTATCTCATAAATAGATGATGTATCGATCTCACAAAAAAAGATTACTCATGGTACTCATTTACTCACTTTACTTACAAAAATAGTTGATATGTCGTTGACACCAATATGGTACATCTATAGGAATCACACACGAGTGTGTTAATCCATAAGTTTAGAAGGTCATATTCCACTTTACTCAATACCATATCGTTGTGTGGTGGTCTTGTTAATTCAGTGACCCCGTCAGCTATACCAGCTGGTGGTAAAATGCTCTTTGGAGCTCAACCAAGCTAGACAGGTTCCATCTTTCTACTCACAGATAAAATGCCAGGCTTGCAACACCGGTCGCGGACCTGGCTTGTCTCACCCTTGCTGTCAACTTTTGACTTTTTTGTTTTGCATGTTCTTTTTGTTGCCTGTCTTGAATGGCCCGGATAAATCCAGTTTGTCAATTGATTTTAAACAATCATTTCTCATTTTTTTGTCTATATTGATAAGTCTCCTCTAGTGCCATGCACCTGAGCATTCAATTGGAAATTGATACTTTGAAAGTACATGTATGTGTTAGTTTTACCAACAAATTAACAATGTACGTATGTGTCCTTAATTGACAAAATGTCCTTAGATAATTGAACACTTTGTAAGTTAATAAAGAGTCAGTGATCACGGACGATGAATAGTGGAACTATGATAAATTTTACAAACAAATTCTGACATGACATGACATCAATAAAAAAAACGATTTCTACAAATTCTATATTAAACAATGAACATTTAGATTATACAAGCTCAATCATCAAGTCGGCAAGCTTAACGAAGATTCCAATACAGACTGCTCATACCAGAGTGGTGGACTAAACAGGACGGCAGGCAGCAGAGAGCTTTGTGTTGTGCAGATCGATCAGAGAATGTCTTGGAATATAGGTTTTAACATTGAGTTCGGCATAATTTGGTTTTGATACCTGGAAGGACGAGGCACTAAAAAGATTGTGAATGAAGTCTTTAACTTCATGTACATGTTCGCTCATGGATTTATGATTAGTCTGTCATAAACATGATAAATGAAAGTTCCTGAGGAAAAATTGAGTGATCCTACTTCCTTTTCTGGACTGTTCACGACAGGTAAGGCGCCTTCATAACAAAATATTTTAGCAGGTACATGTAAGATGTGTATGATTGTAAAATGGCAACTCGTCATACTTGAGAACTGACGTTAAGTACTAAACAACTAACACAAATTGAAATTAATGTAATAAGCTAAAGGAGTAGAGATATTTATCAACCAAACAGCTGACAGGCAGGTATGTTTACAACAATGCATCTTCTTCATTATAAAGGATAATCTATCAATTGTTAAGATAATTGATTGTCAATAAAGTGTATGTTGTCATCAGAATGCTTTCTTTCAGGATATCTAGTTTAAGTTCATTTGCTCACATCAAATCGACGGAAGCTATCCCTTGAATTTTTTTAATGGCTTCAGTACATATTGTTGAGTTAAGTTGTAAACAACATTTACTTAAAGAATTACTTTTCAACCAGGCTAACGATTTGTAGAGATTATGCCCTGCCTTACTTGAAGTACAGTAAATATTATCAAAGCAATGTATAACAATGTATTACTGTTTGACAGTTGTTTTCAAATAGTTGAACATAATAAAAGTTCATATTCCTCAATGAGTTATTGCGTTAATCATAGCATGGCCTAAATAGTGAAATAGTTTAACAATGATACCAAAACTCTTCTTCATGCCCTAAGATAAAGCTGTATGAAGAATGGTCATGCAATAGCCACAAAATGTTTAAGTGATTCATGAAAAGCGTCACTCAAATTCTTTGCTACTTTGAGGGGAAACAGACAGAAAGTTAAGAGTATTAGTAAAAACTATCGTAAAAAGGTCTTTTTATTTGATTCTCAAAGAAGAACAGATTTAATTGAGGTAAATAAGTACACAATATATGGAAAATTCGGTGCAACATGCTTCTGTGAGCAAAATCATTTGCATGTAAATTTAGCACTGCAGATTTTACTTTCCATGCAACAGGTGCAACTTTTTGTTTGAGAAATTTACAAACTAACAACATAATTATGATTTATAGAAATTTTGAAGTTTGACATTTTTTAACGCTCTTATTTGCCTTAAAGTAGCAAAACAAAAGTTTAAATTACTTGGTATGCTAGTGCAATTATGTTATATGTGATGTCTTTGAAACATCTAGGCATTGTGAGAAATAAGCAGATTTTGTTGAATTTTCACATCAGTAGTAAAAATCCATTGTAACTAATCATAAATGTGTACCAAAACTAACTGTTAGCAGTAGCGAGTCTGGATGGTCATTGAATTGACTACAAATTGAAATGCTAAAACACTTATTTCCATTTTATCAAAAAATTTTAACATAGAAATCATATTAGACTGAAAAGTTAATTTAATTAAGTTGTGCTGATGTTTTCTCAGTGAGTAGTTCTAAAATATGTTAATTAAAAAATTTTGAAAACAGAATTATGAATATCTTACCCTTCTTTCATTTCGATCTTTGAAAAAATGAGTTTTGTACAAGCATTCAGGACGCAGTTGTAGAACAATGAAATGATATAAGGAAAATGGTAATGTCATTCAGAATATGAAGTTTATATGCTGTGTTGTAAATCAAAAAGAGGATATCATTTCTTATGACATACCTGTAGGACGTTGTCTATTAGCAAGACCTCAGAATAATAGTATTTTTATTTTCAATTACTGAAAGTGATTTGAATTCATAAAACAACAAAGATTTTGTTAATCACTAACTTTATAAAGAATTATATGTTGGTACAAATATTAAACGAGGTTTATGAACTCAGGATTTAAAGTGTGGTAGTTGAACATGTTAATAAAAGAAAATGCCTGTAGTGAATCACGAATCAAACTCTTTATATCACCTTGAGTTGTATTATCAATTTGAGACAAAGACAACATTACAGGATGACTTGAGAAGGCTGTAATGGATGAAAATAGCAGATGATAATGTAAATGATGTTTATGCAAATCACGATTACAATATGTCAGAAAACAAATTTCCCAATTACTTTTTATGTAATTTATTTTGATGAGAGTTATTTGTTCTCATGAAATAATCAGTTTTGGTTCACTAAAAATCATTCTGCTACATCAACATATAAATCTCAGTTTTGACATTTAAAACGAGAGTTTTGGCAAGATGGATATCATGTGATAGAGGTCAAGGTAAATACGTACATGTATACGCTTCTTTAAGATGTATTCTAGGACAGATAAGCTTATAAATGACAACGTTTTCTGTTTACTGTTTTTTTCTTATGCACTTTTGAGATTTACACTAATTTAAAATGATGTCAACAACCGGTGAATTTCTTCTATTAAACATATGATTTTCATTTTTTTCAGATTGATGTAGACACAGACACGACACTGACATCTTTGATCAAACTGTAAGATGAAACACCGATCCAGACAACACATGCTCAACAAAGGGTAGCAATTTTAAATGTGATACTAAATCATATCAGCCCTTTATTGCCAACTATCACCATATCATTAACGAAAGTCCATCGATTGCCCCATGGGGTTAAATGAGAAGAAATGAAGCACCGAAAGAATTGTGTCAATGTGGCAGTGTGTTTGGCTACTCTGTTCCCCAGCTGTGTTTCTGCTCTCAGTAGACATCAACATCAGCAACACAATCAGGAAGTACAGCACACTGGTGATAGTGAGACTGACAGTGGAGCTGTCATCTACATCATAGCTGTTCTTGCCTTCTACTCAATAGGAGTCATTGTCATGATCATCCACTACCTCAGGAGTGACCACAAAGATTTCGAGGAGGAAGTAGTTCAGGAGAACATTATCCTGAAAGGACCTAGAAAGGATCACCCGCTGAGTCAAGTTGGACAACAGGTTTTCGATACTGTGACCTCAATTCCATATGACGAAGAAGAGGACCACGAAGCTCCAAGGACAGTTATCGTTAGTGACTTGTGATTGTGATGTGTTTGGGAATTCAATTTCGCTGTGATTTACAAAAATGATGAACTGGTGATGTAGAATGTAATGTAAGGTTGTTATTAACAGTAACGGGTGACAGTTGATAATGACAGATGTAGAGTACCGTTATCGTTAGCGATCTGTGAATGTGAACAGATTCAATATGGTTGTGAATTTCAAACCTGTTATACCTTTATATTAAAGAATTTTAGATCTAGTTTTGGTATAAATATAATTTTATTACCTAAACTGTAGCTGTAGCTTCCATAACATTTAATCAGTAAGAACATAGTTATAAAAGAATCCGTTGAGAAAACGTTATCATGTCTTTTTGTAGTTTGTTATCTCATAATTAGATGAGGTATCGATCTCACGAAAATAGAATACTCATGTTACTTTTGAAGTTGAGATATTACATTACGAAATGATTGATGAACGGGTTTACATTTCAGCTCCTTATTTAACTTAATTACTGCACTGTATATAGTCTCACTTAATCAGGATGCTCTAAACGAATATTTCATCAAACAAATTTAGTCACTTTACTTACATAAATAGCTGATAATGTCGTTGACACTAATATGGTACATCTATAGGAATCACACACGAGTGTGTTAATCCATAAATTTAGAAGGTCATATTCCACTTTACTCAATAACATCGTTGTGTGGTGGTCTTGTTACATCAGTGACCCCAACCGCTATACCAGCTGGTGGTAAAATGCTCTTTGGAGCTCAACCAAGCTAGACAGGTTCCGTCTTTCTACGCACAGATAAAATGCCAGGCTTGCAACGCCAGTCGCGGACCTGGCTTGTCTCACCCTTGCTGTCAACTTTTGACTTTTTTGTTTGAAAACAGCGTGCTATTGAAAGCTCTAATGGTCACCCTTACTCGAGCAATCAGCAATGTTCTTTTTGTTGCCTGTCTTGAATGGCCCGGATAAAACCAGTTTGTCAATTGATTGGAAACAATCATTTCTCATTTTTTGTCTATATTGATAAGTCTCCTCTAGTGCCATGTACCTGAGCATTCAATTGGAAATTGATACTTTGAAAGTACATGTATGTGCTAGTTTTACCGACAAATTGACAATGTACGTATGTGTCCTTAATTGACAAAATGTCCTTAGATAGTTGAACACTTTGTAAGTTAATAAAGCGTGAGTGAATAGTGGAACTATGATAAATTTTGCAAACAAATTCTGACATGACATGACATCAATAAAAAAAACAGATTTCTACAAATCTATATTAAACAATGAACGGTTAGAGTATACAAGCTCAATCATCCAGCATTAGGAAATAAGTACATACTTCTTATTTGTACACTATAATATATTCTTCTAAATGATCTTATACACCTATAAATATTTCTAAAGGATTGTGTAAGGAATGTTTAAATATGAAAACAATGCTAAAAAGGTCGATTTTTTTAAAGAAATCATGTAGTTTAATAAGATGATATGGAAATCGGTAAATAATTCATATCTAACGAACACAATGCACGTTATTTAAGAAATACAATGTATGTAAAATGGCTATTCATCAAGAGAAATTTTGTTATTTAACAAAATCATTTAGTTAACGTTGTGTATTATAATGTCTGAAAGGTAAACAATTCAAATTGATTATAGAATCGAGGATTTAAGATTGAGCTGTCGGAAGATAAATAATTCTAGACTTTAAATATTCCCTGTAGCTTGGATTCTATTGATCTACTAACTTGTAGTCCAGATCTTCGTTTTCCCACCTGTAGCGTGATAGCGTGTCGCCCTTTAACGCCTACATCTGGCGTCACGCACACCTCTCTTTGACTGACCATAGAGTGACACATCCTTTACGTCATATCCCTTACTGCTTGTGTTACTGAAATACAGAGGATAATGATGACTGAAGTGGAAACTTATCCACACAGATCCTGTTGCTTTCCCACGGAAGGAATATTGTAGGAAGGAGACACCTTATTAAGATAAAGGAGGTCTAATTGAGCAGACAACAAGAGATAAGACGCCTTTTATCAATATTACAGTTCATAGCTACTATCTCATGTCTCCAAATAGCAGTGAAATCGCCAAAATGAAGATATTCAACTATCTATAGTCCACTAATATCGATTAAGAACAATGTCTTGTTCATCATTTGATACCTTTCATCACAAAAGATAGTTGCTCAAAGAAAATACATTCTCTTCCCACAGAGGTAGATCAAGTCATGAAATGTTGATAGAGCCTCTGTTCTTATTAGCCGAGTTTGTTGGGTATATTTTGGAGATGTCTGATTTGAGCGCATCAAAGTTAAATGTGCAATCAGCACCAAAAAAAACATCATTACGGCTACTGAATCATGGGGAAAACAGAAAATATGAACAACCTTTTTAATGCGAAAAGCGTGTTCATTTCCTAAAAAATGGATTGTGGTGAAATTGGCGGAACGCACTGATTTGGTCTAATAAAAACAGAGACACGATCAACATTTCATGTTTTGATCTGCCTCTATTTGGAGAGAATCAGAAAATATAAAGGTATTCCATTTTCACTGATAGGAATGAATATATCCTATGCTTCCCTTTCAAACAACAAACTCATGTACTCAAAGAATCAGATAAAAGGGATTCTTCTGAATGTGATGAAATTGATATCAAGAAGCTTTTTTAAGGACATCGATTCATCATAGAGAGAAAGGAATGCTTTGAACATGTAATGTATCATTAATGGTCTGATTGCCGGAGGAATATAAGCTTACCGAGTTTAGTTTACGCTTTCTGCGAACCTTGTGATTCTTTTCTACACATATGAAGATTAATCGATGATGTATGTGATGATAATGTAATTAACAAGAAGACAATCACTGAAGCGCTAATAAAATATATTTTATTGGTCATTTACTCCCCCATAAACATATCATACACAAATCAACAGATGAACAATGCTGTTCAGCGTTACAAAGCTTAAGGAATTCGATTTCCCCTTACAGAAAAAAAACTTTGAACATTATTTTTCTTTACATAATGGTTCTTGTTGAGTACATAACGGAATTGGTGAAACAAAGTTATAGAAATGCTTGGTTTTTTTTTACTTTAACTTACTTTTTTTACTGGACTTTGTCTATATCTACTAGCCCGTCTACACAGAAATTATCCATGTCGTATTAAAACGGATAAGTCCCCATGGTAGAGTTGGTAGCAACCATATGACTTGTGCCTATATAAGACCCGAGATCTCCTCAGGAAAGGAGGACTGGCTTGGACACGGAGATGTGAGGACTGACACGAGCAGAACGGTCTGTTGGACCATAGCCCGTTGAAGTCACTCGGGAGGACAGTCTGATCCGAAACCATGTGATACGTTGAACACATGGCCTTCAGGGCGTAAAAGGACTTCGCTGTAATGATTCATTGTTGTACATAATAAAACCCGTTCTTTGGCCAGACGAAAACCCACTGACTCCTGTTTGGTTGAATCAGCGAAGTGTAACAGGTGTAACTTTATTACTCATAAAGGTAAACCTGAGCTATGTTTTCAATACAAGGCGAAGGAGACATATGCCGACCTTTAGTTTAATATTACATGCATATTTAATGATTTTTTCCATTATTTGATTAAACAGAATAACCATTTCAAAAACGATGTTTTGGAGCAGCATTTCGTGTTGTAAAACAAACAGATTGTTTTCTGTCTCAAAGAATAGTTACATATTATGCATTTTATTGATTTTTTTCAAGAATCGTCGAGACACGTTATTGAAATTATCCTTCCATGTTTACTAATATATTCTCTTTTAGATCATAGACGCCAACTTTGCAGATTATTAGGAAAGTTCATGCATATATTCATGAAGTGATTATTTTCTAAAAGTTCGATGGAATTGGTCTTCAGTTTTTTAAACCGAAGCATGATCATCTCATATGGCAATTTCATTGTGAACTCGTAATGCATACCAAAACATGCAAAACCTTACTTCATTGTTAAGAAATGCTTCAGCTGCTGTAATTCATGTTTTCAATGAACGAAAGATTTTGAAGACTCTTGAAATGGAAGAAAATCCTCATCTATGTCTTTGTATGATACATTGTAGTTTACAAAAATTAGTCCCTTTTTGAGGGAATAATATAGTTTGAGAGATATCACTTCAAAAAGAAGAAGAAGACGATGTTTCATTATTGAATCAATCAGTCACTCGTTATTTTAGTTCAGGCCTGTAGTACATTCATCCGTAGATCAGATCATTTAGTAAGTTGCTTTTAAAACATTCTTTCTAGGTAAATACTGAGAAATTCAAGGTTCTGTACTAACTGACTATTGCTATTTGATAACAACGACAACAGTTTAGTTCTATATGGGTAACTAAAATAGTATGATTTAAGATATTTTGTCAGTTGACTTGTCTATAAGACAGATTAAGAGGAAATGCAGCTCATCTTCCACAGAATTCATAGTTACAAAATTTACATATTCTGTTATAGTTTTTCCTTTCCACATCTGTATATCTTCCAGTTTCAACAAATGCTCAGGAGATGAACAACGAAAATGGGAAAAGCAACAACAAAACTTTTTACATGAACTTTTGAAAGATAGTTTTCTAGAAATATTTCAGATCACCATTCTCTATAATAAAGGCATGTATTTGTCACCAGGTTTGTACAATACAAATGGGGAGATCGTTGATACAATAAGAATAGTTCACCTGTCAACATTCTAAGGATTTCCAGACACATAAATTGTCAATATACATTATAGATAGACACACATAACAATAATAGATTAAAATATGACATCCTGGTACAAACGAACTCAAAACAACTAATGTGATCTGAGCAATTTCCGATCTTAAGCATACAGAAGAATTACGGCTAGTTAATTAGAAATGTTAACATGATATGGTTACACTGATGTACATTTGACAATGAGGGTAAGAGGGATGGAAAGATTTAATGTATTTGAACAAATCATACCTAAGTACCCTTCACAGGTAACATTAACGTGCACAAACTTCTCTTTTTCTATAATTTACAGGTATAACAGGGCGTGAAAACAAAACCAAGTCGAATTAGTTATCGATGCATTCCAAAAACAAAACCCTGTTTTCTGATCATTCTTTTTTCGGAACTGTCAAGATTACCTGTGATAACTTTCTGTCTGTTGGCGATTCTTGAAATACCAATATCCTCTCAATTATGTACCGAAAAATACACCTTTATCGTTTCAGTCAGCAGGTCAATTATTATTGTCTAAAAAAAAAAACACTGTCTTACAACATCAAAATCAATTCACCTTTGAAAAAGACGCCAGAATCTAAGTATTTTAATACGTTGTTAGCAGAACACGATACCAAGCCAATTTCACCACGGACTGCTGTGTTCGGGGTTTTACTGCCAACACCTAAAACGAATCTGCAAGCACGATTCTGTACATCATAAATACATCTGCCTGAGCCATAGGGTAGAACTTGTTTAAGAAGGTTTTCTTTCAATTTGTTTAAATACTATAGACATAAATGTAATCTCCATAACTCTTGTCGATATGGCCATATTCATAAACAATTCAGGTCAAGATATTAATGAAACCAGAGACCAAGATATTTATTAGTATTGCTGAAGTTAAATTCCTTCTCACCTACAGTGAACATAAACTGAGATCATGTTTTATTATAACCCGAAATTGATAATCTTAGTTTTATTAACATATATCTGAAGCTGCGATTTACGACATTATTCACCTACACAATCTAACATAAGTTGCAGATTATGTTCGTCTAGAGCGACTGGTGCAATACCGTCGCAATATATAAGCAAATGTTGATCAATGTGTATACCACAGCATTGACATGCATAAACAAGGTCATTAAGATAAACTGCAAATAGCAACTGAGATAGAACACATCCCTGAGGAACACCAGAGGAAAATATCAGTGTGAGTCATTCACTTGTCCCGAAGACTGAGTGTTTATATACCTATATTGAATTGCAAAAGGCAATTGCCTTAACAATTAGGCATTACTTTTTGAATATTTATTTTAAGCATGATGTATAAATGATTACAAAAGATCAACGTAAGTTAAAAAAATAAACATTAGTTCATTTTTACTTTTTACATTAGTTCACAACACTGAATTTTAAACAAAGATGTTACTCATGATTTATTGTTTATAAAATATATGATGATATAGAATAGTTGTGTTTGTAGTTCAGTATTTCATTACAAGATTTTTAATATTGATATATCAAAGCTAAATTCACCCTGCAGGTAGTGCCAGACGTGTTTATTATCGTCTATATCAGATGCCAATAGTAGTCTGAAGTTGATATTCTCAGGTAAATAATTAGCAGCACTTTTTCTGTTTTTGTCCGCCTTTAACAATCAATTAGGAGGCAATTATAATGATAAGTGACAACGAAGTCTAAAAGCGCAACCTATTAAGGAATCAATAAGGTTCCTGGCATCGTATAACTCGACACAAGAGACCGGCTAGATTCCTTGATAGCAGAAGTCGGCAAGCTTAACGAAGATTCCAATACAGACTGCTCATACCAGAGTGGTGGACTAAACAGGACGGCAGGCAGCAGAGAGCTGTGTGTTGTGAAGATCGATCAGAGAATGTCTTGGATTATAGGTTTTAAACATTGAGATCGGCATTAGTTGGTTTTGACACCTGGAAGGACGAAGCACTAAATGGATCGTTAATGAAGTCTGTAACTACATGTCCATGTTCGCTAAAGGATCTTTTATCAATCTGTTGTGATGGATGAAAGTTCCTGAGTAAAAATGGAATGTCATCCTCCTTTCTTTTCTGGACAGTTCACGACAGGTAAGGCATCTTCAGAACGTAATATTTTAGTGGGTAAGATGAGTATGATTGAAACATGGCAACTCGTCAGACATGAGAACTAATGTTAAGTACTAAGAAACAAATTGAAATTAATGTAATAAGCTAATATAAAGGAGTAAAGATATTCATCTACCAAACAGCTGACAGGCAGGTATGTTTACAACAATGCATCTTCATCATTATTAAGGATAATCTATCAATTTGTAAGATAATTAATTATTAATAAGGCTTATGTCTTTTCTTCTCTCGTGATATCTAGTTTAACTTCATTTGCTCATATTAAATCTGATTAAAGGTATCCTTGGAATTTATAAAATGGATTCAGTACAAGTTCTTCATAAAAGTGTTTGTATTCAACTAGGCTAAAGATTTGTAGAGATTATGCCCTGTCTTTCTTGAGGTATGTGTATATGATTATAACGAAAATATTTTCAAAGAAATGTAAAACTTCAACTTCTTATTATTCTTGTATATATCTAATTGGATTTAGCGTTTATCCTAAAGTTTGTGTCATTAACGTTTGAAAATGATACCAAAAATATCCTTCCTGCCCTTGAAGTTTATTTGACATGAAGAATGTACTTGTAATAACCACGAAATTGTTCAGTGTTTCATGAGAAATGACACTCAAATTCGTTTCTAACTTAAGAAGGAAGATAATCTTCTGACAGTTTGTCTACTAGATTCTATCTTGAATTAATAATACGTTTAACATGACTATCATGATTACAGACAGATAGTTAAGAGTGATAAAAATTACTAGATGAAAAACTATTGTAAAAATGGTGATAAAGGAAAAACTGTTTTTCACTTCCAATAATGTATTTTTTTTTTGTTTCTTAAAGAGGAAAGGTATTACAGAGACCAGGAAGTAAAGGTTTTATGAAAAATGGGGTGCAACATGCATCCGTGAGAAAAATAAATTCATTATATGTGTTAAGCTTGTAGATTTTACTTTCTAAGGAACAGGTGCTTCTTTTTTTTTTGAAATTGAAAAGAAAATGGTTTTCTTACCACTCATATCAAGGAAATTGTAGTTTTACAAGACACATACTAATTATAATGTCATTAAGCAAATGATGGAGTAATATGCTGTGCTGTGGATAAAAAAAGAATATCATTTCTTTTGACATAGGACGTTGTCTATTAGCAGAAAAAAAAACTTTACTATACAATTACTTAACGTTATTTTATTTCATAAAACAACAATGATTTTCATAATCACTAACATGATAAACAATTATAACAATTATATGATTGTCCAAATATTAAATAAGATTTATGAACTCAGGAATTGAAGAGCGGTAGTTGAACATGTTAATAAAAAGAAAATGACTGTAGTGAATCGCGAATCACAAACTCTTTATATCACCTTGATGAGTAATATAAAGCATAAAAGTTTCAAAGTAGACACAAAGACATTATTACAGGAAGGCCGTAATGGATGAAAATGGCAGATGATAATGTAAATGATGTCAATGCAAATCATGAAAACAGAAAAACAACATTTCCCCATTACTTCAATGATAATGAATTTGATGATGAGATATATTTGTTCATGTGAAGATGTTTTGGTGTGCTATAAAATCATTCTGCTACATCAACATAATTATATGTCTCAGCGTTGACATTCAAAACGAGATGGATATCCTAAGCTCAAGGTGAATACGTATATACGCTTCTTCAAGATGTATTCTAGGACAGATAAGCCTAGAAATGACAACTTTTGTGTTTACTGTTTTTTCTTACGCACTTTTGAGATTTGCACTAATTTATAATTAGGTCAACAACTGATGGATTTTATCTGTTAAAGATATAATTTGTATTTTTTTTCAGATTGATTTACACACAGATAGTATGGCATAGTTATAACAGAATATGGCTGGCAACTATAATCAAAATGTAAGATACCAATGCAGACGGACATGATCAACACTGGGTACAAATTGTAAATGTGCTACGAGAACTTATCAGCCCTTCATTGCCAACTATCACAATATCATTAACAAAAGTAAATTGATTGTCAACTATCACTATGCCTTTAACGAAACTCCATTGATTGCCCCATGGTGTTAACTGAGAAGATATGAAGCAAGGAAAGAATTGTGTCAAATTGGCAGTGTTTCTGGCTACTTTGTTCCCAAGCTGTGTTTCTGCTCTGAGTAGACATCAACATCAGCAACAAAATCAGGAAGTTCAGCACACTGGTGATAGTGAGACTGACAGTGGAGCTGTCATCTACATCATAGCTGTTCTTGCCTTCTACTCAATAGGAGTCATTGTCATGATTATCCACTACCTCAGGAGTGACCACAAAGATTTCGAGGAGGAAGTAGTTCAGGAGAACATTAACCTGAAAGGACCTAGAAAGGATCACCCACTGAGTCAAGTTGGACAACAGGTTTTCGATACTGTGACCTCAATTCCATATGACGAAGATGATGACAACGAAGCTCCAAGGACGGTTATCGTTAGTGATTTGTGAATTTGATTTGTTTGAGAATTCAATTTCGCTGTGATTTACAGAATTGATGCACTGGTAATGTAGAATGTGATGTAGGGTCATTTTTAATTTCATAATGACAGACAAAGCTCCGAGTACGGTTACCGTTAGCGATCTGTAAATGTCAGCAGATTCAATATGGTTGTGATTTTCAAACCTGTTATACCTTTAAATTAAAGAATTTTAAATCTAGTGGTGGTATGAATTTAATTTCATTACCTTTACTGTAGCTGTAGCTTCCATAACCATGATTCAGTAAGGACATAGTTATAAAAGAATCCGTTGAGAAAACGTTATCATGTCTTTTTGTAGTTTGTTATCTCATAATTAGATGATGTATCGATCTCACGAAAATAGAATACTCATGTTACTTTTGAAGTTGAGATATTACAATACGAAATGATTGATGAACGGGTTTACATTTCAGCTCCTTATTTAAGTTAATTACTGCACTGTATATAGTCTCACTTAATCAGGAAGCTCTAAACGGATATTTCATCAAACAAATTTAGTCACTTTACTCACATAAATAGCTGATAATGTCGTTGACACCAATGTAGTACATCTATAGGAATCACATATTCCACTTTACTCAATACTATATCGTTGTGTGGTGGTCTTGTTACATCAGTGACCCCAACAGCTATACCAGCTGGTGGTAAATTGCTCTTTGGAGCTCAACCAAGTTAGACAGGTTCCATCTTTCTACGCACAGATAAAATGCCAGGCTTGCAACGCCAGTCGCGGACCTGGCTTGTCTCACCCTTGCTGTCAACTTTTGACTTTTTTGTTTGAAAACAGCGTGCTGTTGCAAGCTCTAATGTTCACCCTTACTCGAGCAATCGGCAATGTTCTTGTTGTTGCCTGTCTTGAATGGCCCGGATAAATCCAGTTTGTCAATTGATATTAAACAATCATTTCTCATTTTTTGTCTAGCTGGTGCCATGTACCTGAGCATTCAATTGGAAAATGAAGGTACATGTATGTGCTAGTCTTACCGACAAATTGACTATGTACGTATATGTCCTTAATGGACAAAATGTCCTTAGATAGTTGAACACTTTGTAAGTTAATAAAGAGTGAGTGATCACGGACGATGAATAGTGGAACTATGATAATTTTTTCTTGCAAAACAATTCTGACATGACATGACATCAATTAAAAAACGGATTTCTACAAATTCTATATTAAACAATGAACGGTTAGATTATACAAGCTCAATCATCCAGCATTAGGATATAAGTACATACTTCTTATTTGTACACTATAATACATTTTTCTGAATAATCTTATACACCTATATGAATGTTTCTAAAAGGATTTTGAAAGGAACGTTTAAATGAAAAAAATGCTAAAAAGGTAGATCTTTTTAAAGAAATAATGTAGTTTAATAAGATAATATGGAAATCGGTAAATAGTTCATATCTAACGAACACAATGCACGTTATTTAAGAAATACAATTTATGTAAAATGGCTATTCATCAAGAGAAATTTTGTTATTTAACAAAATCATTTAGTTAATTTGTGTATTTTAATGTCTGAAAGGTAAACAATTCAAATTGATTATAGAATCGAGGATTTCACATTGAGTTGTCGGAAGATAAATAATTCTAGACTTTAAATATTCCCTGCAGGTTGGTACAATTGATCTACCAACTTGCAGTCCAGATCTTTGTTTTCCCACCTGTAGCGTGATAGCCTGTCGCACTTTTACGCCTACATCTCGCGTCACGCACACCTCTCTTTGACTGACCTTCCATCAGATCATAGAGTGAACATCCTTTACGTCATATCCCTTACTGCTTGTGTTACTGAAATACAGAGGATAATGATGATTGAAGTGGAAACTTATCCAGACAGATCCTGTTGCTTTCCCAAGGAAGGAATATTGTAGGAAGGAGACACCTTATTAAGATGAAGATGGTCAACTAATTGAGCAGACAACAAGAGATAAGACGCCTTTTATCAATATAACAGTTCATAGCTACTATCTCATGTCTCCAAATAGCAGTGAAATCGCCAAAATGAACAGATTTTCAACTATCTATAGTCCACCAATATCGATTAAGAACCATGTCTTGTTCATCATTTGATACCTTTCATCACAAAAGATAGTTGCTCAAAGAAAATACATTCTCTCCCCTAAGAGGTAGATCAAGTCATGAAATGTTGATAGAGCCTCTGTTCTTATTAGCCGAGTTTCTTGGGTATATTTGGAGATGCCTGATTGGAGGGATCATAGTTAAATGTGCCATCAGCACAAAAAAACATCATTAAGGCTACTGAATCATGGGGGAAAACAGAAAATATGAACAACCCTTTCCATGCGAAAAGCGTGTTCATTTCCTAAAAAAATGGATTGTGGTGAAATTGCTGGAACGCACTGATTTGGTCTTATAAAAACAGAGACACGATCAACATTTCATGTTTTGATCTGCCTCTATTTGGAGAAAATCAGAAAATATAAAGGTATTTCATTTACACTGATAGGAATGAATATATCATATGCTTCCCTTACCACAACAAACTCATGTACTCAAAGAATCAAACAAAAGGGATTCTTCTGAATGTGATGAAATGGATATCAAGAAGGACATCATTTCATCATAGAGAGAAAGGAATGCTTTGAACATGCAGTGTATCATTAATGGTCTGATTGCCAGAGGAATATAATCTTACTGAGGTTTACTTTCTGTGTGAACCATGTGAATTATTTTCTACACATATGAAGCATAAGTATTGATGAATGTGATGATAATGTAATTAACAAGACGACAATCACTGAAGCGCTAATAAAATACATTTTATTGGTCATTTACTCCCACATAAACATATCAGAAACAAATCACCAGATGAATAATGCTGTTCAGCATTACCTATTAAAAGTGTTTGATTTCCTCTTACAGGAAAAAACCTTTGAAACTTATTTTTCTTGACATCATGGTTCTTGTTAAGTACATAACGGAATTAGTGAAACAAGGTCATAGAAATGCTTTGTTTTTTTAACAGCTGGACTATATCTACTAGCCTGTCTCCACAGAGATTATCCATGTAGTATTAAAGCGGTATAAGTAGCAGACAAATGACTTGTTCCTATATAAGACCCGAGGTCTCGACAGGAAAGGAGAACTGGCTTGGACACGGAGATGTAAGGACCGACTGTGGGACCACAGCCCGTTGAGGTCACCCTGGAGGACAGCCTTACCCGGAACCATGTGATACGTTGAACACATGGCGTTCAAGGCGTAAAAGGACTTCGCTGTAATGATTGATTGTTGTACATCATAAAACCCGGTTCTTTGGCCAGAAGAAAACCCACCGACTCCTGTTTGGTTGAATCAGCGAAGAGTAACTATGTAAGTATATGTAAGTGAATCTAGCGTAATATTTACACAATGTTTTCTTGTAGGCATGAGCTATGTTTTCACTACAAGGCGAAGGAGACAACATATGCCGACCTTTAGTTTAATATTACATGCACATTTAATTTTTTCATTATTTGATTAAACAAAATAAGCATTTCAAAAACGATATTTTGGAGCGGCATTTCATGTTGAAAAACAAACAGATTGTTTTCTGTCTCAAAGAATAGTTTAAATATTATGCATTTTATTGATTTTTTTCACGAATCGTCGAAACTCGTTATTGAAATTATCCTTCCATGTTTACTAATATATTCTCCTATAGATCATAGACGCCAACTTTGCAGATTATTAGGAAAGTTCATGCATATATTCATGAAGTGATTATTTTCTATAAGTTCGATGGAATTGGTCTTCAGTTTTATAAACCGAAGCACGATCATCTCATATGGCAATTTCATTGTGAACTCGTAATGCATACCAAAACATGCAAAACTTTACATCATTGTTAAGAAATGCTTCAGCTGCTGTAATTCATGTCATGAATGAACGGAAGATTTTGAAGACTCTTGAAATCGAAGAAAATCTTCATCTATGTCCTTTATGATAAGTGTGATAATTTACAACAATTAGCGCCTTTTTGAGGGAATAATTGAGTTTGAGATATTTCACTTCAAAAGGAAGAAAGAAGAAGAAGAAACCTATTACATTATTGTGTCAATCAGTTACTCGTTATTTTAGTTCAGGGCTGTAATACATTCATATGTAGAACAGATTATTAAGTAATTTGCTTTTAAAACATTCTTTCTAGGTAAATACTAAGAAATTCAAGGTTCTGTACTAACTGACTATTGCTATTTGATAACAACGACAAAAGTTTAGTTCTATATGGGTAACTAAGCTAGTATGATTTAAGATATTTTGTCCGTTGACTTGTCTATAAGATAGATTAAGAGGAAATGCAGCTCATCTTCCACAGAATTCATAGTTACAAAATTTACATATTCTGTTATAGTTTTTCCTTTCCACATCTGTATATCTTCCAGTTTCAACAAATGCTCAGGAGATGAACAACGAAAATGGGAAAAGCAACAACAAAACTTTTTACATGAACTTTTGAAAGATAGTTTTCTAGAAATATTTCAGATCACCATTCTCTATAATAAAGGCATGTATTTGTCACCAGGTTTGTACAATACAAATGGGGAGATCGTTGATTAGAATAGTTCACCTGTCAGCATTCTAAGGATTTCCAGACACATAAATTGTCAATATACATTATAGATAGACACACATAACAATAATAGATTAAAATATGACATCCTGGTACAAACGAACTCAAAACAACTAATGTGATCTGAGCAATTTCCGATCTTAAGCATACAGAAGAATTACGGCTAGTTAATTAGAAATGTTAACATGATATGGTTACACTGATGTACATTTGACAATGAGGGTAAGAGGGATGGAAAGATTTAATGTATTTGAACAAATCATACCTAAGTACCCTTCACAGGTAACTTTACTGGCACAAACTTCTCTTTTTCTATAATTTACCGGTATAACAGGGCGTGAAAACAAAACCAAGTCGAATTAATTATCGATGCGTTCCAAAAACAAAACCCTGTTTTCTGATCATTCTTTTTTCGGAACTGTCAAGATTATCTGTGATAACTTTCTGTCTGTTGGCGATTCTTGAAATACCAATATCCTCTCAATTATGTACCGAAAAATACACCTTTATCGTTTCAGTCAGCAGGTCAATTATTATTGTCTAAAAAAAAAAAACACTGTCTTACAACATCAAAATCAATTCACATTTTTTAAATCTCCGAAGAGTATATTCCATTTTGAAATCAAGTTAAAACACAACAATAACAAGACGTTTTAAACTTACGTTACCATACTTTAATGTTTGTTGGAATTTTACAAGTTGACCTTTGAAAAAGACGCCAGAATCTAAGTATTTCAATACGTTGTTAGCAGAACACGATACCAAGCCAATTTCACCACGGACTGCTGTGTTCGGGGTTTTACTGCCAACACCTAAAACGAATCTGCAAGCACGATTCTGTACATCATAAATACATCTGCCTGAGCCATAGGGTAGAACTTGTTTAACAAGGTTTTCTTTCAATTTGTTTAAATACTATAGACATAAATGTAATCTCCATAACTCTTGTCGATATGGCCATATTCATAAACAATTCAGGTCAAGATATTAATGAAACCAGAGACCAAGATATTTATTAGTATTGCTGAAGTTAAATTCCTTCTCACCTACAGTGAACATAAACTGAGATCATGTTTTATTATAACCCGAAATTGATAATCTTAGTTTTATTAACATATATCTGAAGCTGCGATTTACGACATTATTCACCTACACAATCTAACATAAGTTGCAGATTATGTTCGTCTAGAGCGACTGGTGCAATACCGTCGCAATATATAAGCAAATGTTGATCAATGTGTATACCACAGCATTGACATGCATAAACAAGGTCATTAAGATAAACTGCAAATAGCAACTGAGATAGAACACATCCCTGAGGAACACCAGAGGAAAATATCAGTGTGAGTCATTCACTTGTCCCGAAGACTGAGTGTTTATATACCTAGATTGAATTGCAAAAGGCAATTGCCTTAACAATTAGGCATTACTTTTTGAATATTTATTTTTAAAATGATGTATAAATGATTACAAAAGATCAACGTAAGTTAAAAAAAATAAACATTAGTTCATTTTTACTTTTTACATTAGTTCACAACACTGAATTTTAAACAAAGATGTTACTCATGATTTATTGTTGATAAAATATATGATGATATAGAATAGTTGTGTTTGTAGTTCAGTATTTCATTACAAGATTTTTAATATTGATATATCAAAGCTAAATTCACCCTGCAGGTAGTGCCAGACGTGTTAATTATCGTCTATATCAGATGCCAATAGTAGTCTGAAGTTGATATTCTCAGGTAAATAATTAGCAGCACTTTTTCTGTTTTTGTCCGCCTTTAACAATCAATTAGGAGGCAATTATAATGATAAGTGACAACGAAGTCTAAAAGCGCAACCTATTAAGGAATCAATAAGGTTCCTGGCATCGTATAACTCGACACAAGAGACCGGCTAGATTCCTTGATAGCAGAAGTCGGCAAGCTTAACGAAGATTCCAATACAGACTGCTCATACCAGAGTGGTGGACTAAACAGGACGGCAGGCAGCAGAGAGCTGTGTGTTGTGAAGATCGATCAGAGAATGTCTTGGATTATAGGTTTTAAACATTGAGATCGGCATTAGTTGGTTTTGACACCTGGAAGGACGAAGCACTAAATGGATCGTTAATGAAGTCTGTAACTACATGTCCATGTTCGCTAAAGGATTTTTTATCAATCTGTTGTGATGGATGAAAGTTCCTGAGTAAAAATGGAATGTCATCCTCCTTTCTTTTCTGGACAGTTCACGACAGGTAAGGCATCTTCAGAACGTAATATTTTAGTGGGTAAGATGAGTATGATTGAAACATGGCAACTCGTCAGACATGAGAACTAATGTTAAGTACTAAGAAACAAATTGAAATTAATGTAATAAGCTAATATAAAGGAGTAAAGATATTCATCTACCAAACAGCTGACAGGCAGGTATGTTTACAACAATGCATCTTCATCATTATTAAGGATAATCTATCAATTTGTAAGATAATTAATTATTAATAAGGCTTATGTCTTTTCTTCTCTCGTGATATCTAGTTTAACTTCATTTGCTCATATTAAATCTGATTAAAGGTATCCTTGGAATTTATAAAATGGATTCAGTACAAGTTCTTCATAAAAGTGTTTGTATTCAACTAGGCTAAAGATTTGTAGAGATTATGCCCTGTCTTTCTTGAGGTATATGTATATGATTATAACGAAAATAGTTTCAAAGAAATGTAAAACTTCAACTTCTTATTATTCTTGTATATATCTAATTGGATTTAGCGTTTATCCTAAAGTTTGTGTCATTAACGTTTGAAAATGATACCAAAACTATCCTTCCTGCCCTTGAAGTTTATTTGACATGAAGAATGTACTTGTAATAACCACGAAATTTTTCAGTGTTTCATGAGAAATGACACTCAAATTCGTTTCTAACTTAAGAAGGAAGATAATCTTCTGACAGTTTGTCTACTAGATTCTATCTTGAATTAATAATACGTTTAACATGACTATCATGATTACAGACAGATAGTTAAGAGTGATAAAAATTACTAGATGAAAAACTATTGTAAAAATGGTGATAAAGGAAAAACTGTTTTTCACTTCCAATAATGGTTTGTTTTTTTTTTCTTAAAGAGGAAAGGTATTACAGAGACCAGGAAGTATAGGTTTTATGAAAAATGGGTTGCAACATGCATCCGTGAGAAAAATAATTTCATAATATGTATTTAGCTTGTAGATTTTACTTTCTGAGGAACAGGTGCTTCTTTTTTCTTTTTTGAAATTGAAAAGAAAATGATTTTCTTACCACTCATATCAAGGAAATTGTAGTTTTACAAGACACATCACTAATTATAATGTCATTAAGCAAATGATGGAATAATATGCTGTGCTGTGGATAAAAAAAGAATATCATTTCTTTTGACATAGGACGTTGTCTATTAGCAGAAAATAAAACTTTAATATACAATTACTTAAAGTTATTTTATTTCATAAAACAACAATGATTTTCATAATCACTAAAATGATAAACAATTATAACAATTATATGATTGTCCAAATATTAAATAAGATTTATGAACTGAAGAGCGGTAGTTGAACATGTTAATAAAAAGAAAATGACTGTAGTGAATCGCGAATCACAAACTCTTTATATCACCTTGATGAGTAATATAAAGCATAAAAGTTTCAAAGTAAACACAAAGACAATATTACAGGAAGACTTGAGTAGGCCGTAATGGATGAAAATGGCAGATGATAATGTAAATGATGTCAATGCAAATCATGATTACAATATGTCAGAAAAACAACATTTCCTCATTACTTCAATGATAATGAATTTGATGATGAGATATATTTGTTCATGTGAAGATGTTTTGGTGTGCTATAAAATCATTCTGCTACATCAACATAATTATATGTCTCAGCGTTGACATTCAAAACGAGATGGATATCCTAAGCTCAAGGTGAATACGTATATATACGCTTCTTCAAGATGTATTCTAGGACAGATAAGCCTAGAAATGACAACTTTTGTGTTTACTGTTTTTTCTTACGCACTTTTGTAATTTACACTAATTTATAATTAGGTCAACAACTGATGGATTTTATCTGTTAAACATATAATTTGTACTTTTTTTTCAGATTGATTTACACACAGATAATATGGCATAGTTATAACAGAATATGGCTGGCAAATATGATCAAAATGTAAGCTACCAATGCAGACGGACATGATCAACACTGGGTACAAATTTTAAATGTGCTACGGGAACTTATCAGCCCTTCATTGCCAACTATCACAATATCATTAACAAAAGTAAATTGATTGTCAACTATCACTATGCCTTTAACGAAACTCCATTGATTGCCCCATGGTGTTAACTGAGAAGATATGAAGCAAGGCAAGAATTGTGTCAATGTGGCAGTGTTTCTGGCTACTTTGTTCCCCAGCTGTGTTTCTGCTCTGAGTAGACATCAACATCAGCAACAACATCAGGAAGTCCAGCACACTGGTGATAATGAGAATGACGGTGGAGCTGTCATCTACATCATAGCTGTTCTTGCCTTCTACTCAATAGGAGTCATTGTCATGATCATCCACTACCTCAGAAGTGACCACACAGATTTCGAGGAGGAAGTAGTTCAGGAGAACATTGTCCTGAAAGGACCTAGAAAGGATCATCCACTGAGTCAAGTTGGACAACAGGTCTTCGATACTGTGACCTCAATTCCATATGACGAAGATGATGACAACGAAGCTCCAAGGACGGTTATCATTAGCGATTTGTGAATTTGATTTGTTTGGGAATTCAATTTCGCTGTGATTAACAGAAATGATACACTGGTAATGTAGAATGTGATGTAGGGTCATTTGTAACAATAACAGGTGACATTTGATAATGACAGACAAAGCTCCGAGTACGATTATCGTTAGCAATCTGTAGATGTCAACAGATTCAATATGGTTGTGATTTTCAAACCTGTTATACCTTTATATTGAAGAATTTTAAATCTAGTGGTGGTATGAATTTAATTTCATTACCTAAACTGTAGCTGTAGCTTCCATAACCATTATTCAGTAAGGACATAGTTATAAAATAATCCGTGGAATAAACGTTATCATGTCTTTTTGTAGTTTGTTATCTCATAAATAGATGATGTATCGATCTCACAAAAAAAGATTACTCATGGTACTCATTTACTCACTTTACTTACAAAAATAGTTGATATGTCGTTGACACCAATATGGTACATCTATAGGAATGACACACGAGTGTGTTAATCCATAAGTTTAGAAGGTCATATTCCACTTTACTCAATACCATATCGTTGTGTGGTGGTCTTGTTAATTCAGTGACCCCGTCAGCTATACCAGCTGGTGGTAAAATGCTCTTTGGAGCTCAACCAAGCTAGACAGGTTCCATCTTTCTACTCACAGATAAAATGCCAGGCTTGCAACACCGGTCGCGGACCTGGCTTGTCTCACCCTTGCTGTCAACTTTTGACTTTTTTGTTTTGCATGTTCTTTTTGTTGCCTGTCTTGAATGGCCCGGATAAATCCAGTTTGTCAATTGATTTTAAACAATCATTTCTCATTTTTTTGTCTATATTGATAAGTCTCCTCTAGTGCCATGCACCTGAGCATTCAATTGGAAATTGATACTTTGAAAGTACATGTATGTGCTAGTTTTACCAACAAATTGACAATGTACGTATCTGTCCTTAATTGACAAAATGTCCTTAGATAATTGAACACTTTGTAAGTTAATAAAGAGTCAGTGATCACGGACGATGAATAGTGGAACTATGATAAATTTTACAAACAAATTCTGACATGACATGACATCAATAAAAAAAACGATTTCTACAAATTCTATATTAAACAATGAACATTTAGATTATACAAGCTCAATCATCCAGCATTAGGATATAAGTATATAATTCTTATTTGTACACTATAATACATTTTTCTGAATAATCTTATACACCTACATGTATATGAATGTTTCTAAAATGATTTTGAAAGGAACGTTTAAATATGAAAAAAATGCTAAAAAGGTACATCTTTTTAAAGAAATAATGTAGTTTAATAATATAATATGGAAATCGGTAAATGGTTCATATCTAACGAACACAATGCACGTTATTTAAGAAATACAATTTATGTAAAATGGCTATTCATCAAGAGAAATTTTGTTATTTAACAATATCATTTAGTTAACTTTCTGTATTTTAATGTCATAAAGGTAAACAATTCAAATTGATTATGGAATCGAGGATTTCAGATTGAGACTTTAAACATTCCCTGTAGCGTGGATACTATTGATTTACTAACTTGAAGTCCAGATCTTCGTTTCCCACCTGTAGCGTGATAGCGTGTCGCCCTTTAACGCCTACGTCTCGCGTCACGCACACCTCTCTTTGACTGACCTTCCATCAGATCATAGAGTGAACATCCTTTACGTCATATCACTTCCTGCTTGTGTTACTGAAATACAGAGGATAATGATGATTGAAGTGGAAAACTACCCAGACAGATCCTGTTGGTATATGTTGGTGTAGGAAGGAGATACCTTATTAAAATAAACAGTGTCATCTAATTGTGCAGACAACAAGAGTTAAGACGCCTTTAATCATTATTTACGTTTCAGAAAATTGCAGTGCTATTATGTCATGTATCCAAATAGCAGTGAAATCGCCAAAATGAACAGATATTTAACTCTCTGTAGTCCACCAATATCGATTAAGAATCATTTCCTGTTCACCATTTGATACCTTTCATCACAAAATATAGTTGCCCAATAAAAATACATTCTCTCCCATCAGAGGCAGGTCAAGTCATGAAATGCTGATAGAGCTTCTGTATTTATTAGCCGAGTTTGTTTGGTATATTTGGAGATGCCTGATTGGAGGGAATCAAAGTTAAATGTGCAATCAGCACAAAAACATCATTAAGGCTACTGAATCATGGGGTAAAACAGAAAATATGAACAACCCTTTCCATGCGTGTTCATTTCCTAAGAAAAAGGATTGTGGTGAAATTGCCGGAACGTACGGATTTGGTCTACCAAAAACAGAGACACGATCAACATTTCATGTTTTGATCTGCCTCTATTTGGAGAGAATCAGAAAATATAAAGGTATTTCATTTTCACTGATAGGAATGAATATATCATACGATTCCCTTACCAACAACAAACCCATGTACTCAGATGAATCAGATAAAAGGGATTCTTCTGAATGTGATGAAATGGATATCAAGAAGGACATCATTTCATCATAGAGAGAAAGGAATGCTTTGAACATGCAGTGTATCATTAATGGTCTGATTGCCAGAGGAATATAATCTTACCAAGGTTTACTTTCTGTGTGAACCATGTGAATTATTTTCTACACATATGAAGCATAAGTATTGATGAATGTGATGATAATGTAATTAACAAGAAGACAATCACTGAAGCGCTAATAAAATACATTTCATTGGTCATTTACTCCCACATAAACATATCAGAAACAAATCACCAGATGCATAATGCTGTTCAGCATTACCTATTAAAAGTGTTTTGATTTCCTCTTACAGAAAAAAAACCTTTGAAACTTACTTTTCTTGACATCATGGTCCATAACGGAATTAGTGAAACAAAGTCATAGAAATGCTTTGTTTTTTAACAGCTGGACTTTGTCTATATCTACTAGCCTGTCTCCACAGAGATTATCCATGTCGTATTAAAGCGGTATAAGTAGCAGACAAATGACTTGTGCCTATATGAGACCCGAGGTCTCGACAGAAAAGGAGAACTGGCTTGGACACGGAGATGTGAGGACCGACTGTGGGACCACAGCCCGTTGAGGTCACCCTGGAGGACAGCCTTACCCGGAACCATGTGATACGTTGAACACATGGCGTTCAAGGCGTAAAAGGACTTCGCTGTAATGATTGATTGTTGTACATCATAAAACCCGGTTCTTTGGCCAGAAGAAAACCCACCGACTCCTGTTTGGTTGAATCAGCGAAGAGTAACTATGTAAGAATATGTAAGTGAATCGAGCGTAATTTGTACACAATGTTTTCTTGTAGGCATGAGCTATGTTTTCACTACAAGGCGAAGGAGACAACATATGCCGACCTTTAGTTAAATATTACATGCATTTTTTTTTTCATTATTTGATTAAACAAAATAAGCATTTCAAAAACGATGTTTTGGAGTGGCATATCATGTTGAAAAACAAACAGATTGTTTTCTGTCTCAAAGAATATTATATATTATGCATTTTATTGATTTTTTTCAAGCATCGTCGGGACTCGTTATTGAAATTATCCTTCCATGTTTACTATTATATTCTCCTATAGATCATAGACGCCAACTTTGCAGATTATTAGAAAGGTTCATGCATATATTCATGAAGTGATTCTTTTCTATAAGTTCGATGGAATTGGTCTTCAGTTTTATAAACCGAAGCACGATCATCTCATATGGCAATTTCATTGTGAACTCGTAATGCACACCAAAACATGCAAAACCTTACATCATTGTGAATAAATGCTTCAGCTGCTTTCAGTCATGTTTTGAATAAACAACAGTTTTTGGGGACACGTTTAATTGAAGAAAAATAATTCCTTTTTTTTCTTTTTGATATGATATTTGTGAAAATTAGTGCCTTTAGGGGGAATCGTTGAGGCCCAGAGAGGCTTCAGAAAGAAGAGGAAGAAAAAAGATCTGTGTCTCATCATCTGTGTCAATCAATCAATCTTTATTTCAGTACTTATAAGGCCTCATGCGTGCAGTACATTCATATACAGATCACATCACTAGGTTATTTGCTTTAAAAACATGCTTTCAATATAACGCTGCATAATGTATTTACATTGCAAGGTTCTGTAGTAACTGAGTATTGCTGTTTGATAACAATGACAATAGTTTGGTTCTATCTAAGATTTAAGATATTTTGTCCGTAGACTTGTCTATAAAGGACAGTTTAAGAGGAAATGCAGCTTATCTTCCACAGTATTTATATTACAAACTTAACATATTCTTTGTTTTTCACCTTTGTATTTGCAAGTGTCAACAAACACCTCATGAGATGAACAACGAAAATGGGAAAAAGCAAAACGAAACATTTTACATCAACTTTTGAAAGATAGCTTTCAAAACAAAACGTGAAAACAAACCAAGTTCAATTTGTTATCAGAGCGTTCCAAAAAAAAACCTATTTTCTGATCATTCTTTTTTCGGAACTGTCAAGATTATCTGTGATAATTTTCTGTCTGTAGGCGATACCTGAAAGACCAATATCCTCTCAAATTGGTAACGTAAAAGACACATTTAACGTTCTATAAGTCAGCAGGTCAATTATTATTGTCCAAAAAATAACCACAGTACATGTTACATGTCTTTCAAATGCCAGAAAGGCCAATTCGACGAGCAGTTTGATATCCTGTTGTTATTGAGCTCTTCGGCTCAGAAGTTCCAGACTTCATAACTTTTAACCTTGGGTAACCGAGGTTGAGAGAAGGCAGCACGCTTTACTTTTACACAAGACCAATTTTAATAAAAATAAATACTTTATTATAGTAGACGGGTCGGTAAAGTAAATTAGCTTTTTTCTGTAATGTTGTATTAGGTGTCTTTCAAATATGTCGCTGGGAATAATGAAATTACCCCTCTTTTTTATATAAACATATATATAAATCTTACAAATTCATGATTGTAAATTATTATATAAACTAATTCATTGTATAATGTGTATCCTCATATGCCTGCGGCTTGAATGTTGTTAAAGTTCAATTCAGTTCAATGGATATAAACCTCGCCTTTTACGCTTAAGCTTACATGGCAGCAATCCGTTAAACCTTGTCTCAACAACATTTTTATCAAAATTCATTCAGTTACGTCAAAAACAACACTTTTTATGTGTGTTAAAATGTCCATTGCGCAAGATATTTTTAATTCTACTTTGACAATTATTTTTTTGGATTTATTAAGTTGAAACGGGAACAATCATATTGGAATATCAGATATGGCTGCAATATTGAAATGTCACGACACGATATGTGCATGATTGATCCAAGCCGTCAGCAGTAAGACGGTTGTTTTAGCTTGCTATTGCCATAAAGATAAACACAGTGTGATAATCATCCGTTATGAAACTATTAACTTGACGTTGTCGACCAAAAACCTTGTGCCTTAAGATTAATATTGCAGAAACACTTTATCAGCAATGGTTAAAAAAATATCAATTAAAAATTCACATTTATTGTTAGACTGACACAAAGTTTTAACATTGCTGCTAGGTTGAAGCTCTCACCGGGTAGGTTTACATTTCACAGAAAAACAGTTCATGTATCACACAAGATGAACGTCATGGTATTGTGTATGTTAATGTATCTACAACCGTCCGTTATGTAGGTACGGATATAGTAGCGCGGTTGTGTAATGGTTAGCGTGCTGGCCTGTCACGCCAAAGACCCGGGTTCGAATCCGGGTGGATACACCAAAGATTTGTGACCTGGGCTTTATGCTGTGTTGAGTCCTTGGGCAAGGGACTTTATCCACATTGCACTCAGTCTACCCAGCTGTACAATTGGGTACCTGAAGTACAGACCTATATGGTCGCGCGGAGCTCTTAGTAACGGCTTTGAAAGTACAATTCCTTCAGGGAAATAATGTACAGCCAATGAGCAGTGTCATTGTTATTCATTATGTAGGTTCATTAATTGTTCAGTGTAAATATGTAATAATATAAATTGAGCCAATCACGCCCAAAGGCCTTTCATCTGTTTACTGTAAAATTCATTTGGCTCGATTGGCTTTTGGCATGGCATGGCGTCCCTAAGTCCTTTTTTTACTATTTTAATTGAAACCCGTTTTCATTTTCTCAGCAAAAGGCCAGAGAGTCGAAACTTGCCATGGTTTTAAACCAATCGAGCCTTTAGACCTTTTCCAGGATTTTGTTTCTTACTTTTAAAAGGCATGGTAAAACTGTTAAATGATAGGAAACTACAATCCATGTTCGTATCAACCAGGAATTCATGAATGACTTAAAATACATGAAGTAGTCGCGACAAACTTTATATATATAGTTAGCAGATATAACTAGTACCAGATACTGTCATTATTTTCATCACGACGTGTTTTCATTTGCAGAAATACAGTATAGCCTTCAGCCATGATTTCTACTACCATTTGCATATGCGCGATATTAGGGGTATGTGCAGGTATGGGGATCTGTCCTTATATGAAGTGGTCACCTCTTCGACCAGGACTTGTAAAGCCAAAGTTATCGTCAATGTACCGATGCGATGCTAACTGTACTACGTTGACAAATTGTATGGCTTTTACATTCAACTATACATCAGGGCTTTGCCAGTATTCAAGGTCTCCTCCATCAGCAAAACAAATACATAGTCATCGAAAGGTAAGTAGCTGATAAGTGACTTGTAATTCGGCAGAATACGCCACATATTTCATAACAAAAAGGAGCAGAATGAATCAATCTGAAGCGCATTAGGAATCACAGCTCCTCACTATACCATAGGGCCCTGTCACACTTTAGCGTATACCAAGTGCGTTTGAGTTGCGTATGGGCATTTGTTCATACGCAACCAGTGCGCTCAAACATTTACCGTTTTTTGCCTTACTTGTGCCGCACATGAAGCGACTGATTTACGAACTTTGCGTTCTCGTTGCGTTGGGGCTGCGTTGGAGATGCATATGATTTGCGTATCCCCACTTTATTGTGGCAGATGATTTCATTTGCAGAGCGTATACATACCATACTCTAGACGCTCACAGCTTATGTCTACCGCATGCTTTGCGCAATCAAACCGTACATATTCCGAGCCCGTTGCGTCTTTACATAATTTTCAATCCTCTCTGTCTGTTTAGTATGTTTTCGTAGGTAATATATATATATACAATCTCTCGCAAAAACGAAAAGCTTTGTTATTAATTGCAAGACAATTTATTTAACAAAATTGCACTGATTACAGTTAAGTTTACTGAATACATTTCTCTATCACATGTGATTAAAAGGAACCCCGACTTAAATGGCAGTCCGCAGTTTTCGCTTGATACTTTATCATTTTATACGAATACATACCCCTCGACTGATGTATTGAAACTTTTAGAACTGAAATATCAGAAGAAAAAACATTTTTCTCCCCATTAAAGCTTAGCTTTTGTTACATGCACCCGCCCTCTCTGATTTGTTTACTCACAAGGTCATGCTGAAACAGTAGCATCGGTTTCATCCTGTCGCTTTTGGTCCGGACCTGCCTTTGTCAAGGATAACTTAAATTTGTAAAACACTTCTTCAAAATGTTCCATTACCTAGACACTTAACCAGTAGATTACCCTGGATAACTCCTGTATTATAAATGGAAGAATGCACAGGTTTAGTCTAATGATATATTTGGTAGTCTGAAATCGCTTTTCCAATGAAAACATTAAAAACGAATCATTGGCTTCTTTATGATTTTGTTTACATGGAAATGTAATGCGATTTATTTTTATATTTATCTATTCTCATATTTGATTTACTAGAATTATTAATACAAATATTTCATTCATTCTAAAAAAAATGGTTAATTAATATTAATGTGTATTTCCATGCGGTTGTTATCATAGTTGGATAGTTTCGACTCTTAATTCTTTAAAACAGTATTACAGTGCTATATGAAAGAAGGAGACACAATGAAAACTATCAAATAGTATGCGGAGGGATTCTGCTCACCAACCCTTTCGTTATGGTATCTTTATCAAATTACCCTATGTACGCATTGTGTACGCCGCATACGTTACTCATAAGGAAAAACTGGACGATGCATTTTCCCATTGTTATCATTCGGTTTAAGATCGTTCTTCATTCGTGCTACATTTGCTTGAAGAGCGTTTTGTGTACGTCCTCTATGCGCTATAAATGCGTTGGTTCGGGACATCAACGCACACTGCGTATGAGGTGCATATTCATCACGATTACCTCACGTACATGTACCGCTCTCGACGGATGTAAAACCGATGCAATGCGTGTTAACCATACGCAGCATAGTTTTGAGCATGTCCAAAACTATCAAGCGTATGGAAATGGTCCAAGCGCATGCCGACGTACAAAAACGACCCAAACACAACCAAGGTGCGCATGAGTTGCGAATCCTGCGTACGGCTGCGTATTGCTGCGTATGAGAGAAATTGCAATACGCAACTCGTACGCAGTGAGTATACGCTGAAGTGTGACAGGGGCTATAGGTTTTAATAATTGCAGAAGCTTAGGATACAGGTATTGTGTCAAAGATACAGTTCTGTCAATTCATCAATTATTATATTCATTCCACGCAGTATATCTCAAGAGCCAAGATTAGCATGGCCATCACACCTACACTGTGGGCTTCACAGCAATCATTATCAAGATTTCTATTGTGCCCCCCCCTCTCCCACAACCATCTGAACAGACGATGCACTCCATAATTTTTGATTGCCTTGGCCTCAGTTGCTAAATCCACTTAGTCAGTTATAATCCACATAGTCAGTTATCATCGTCTCCTCTGTTGTCCAATATGTAGAACTGATTCAAAGTTACCTGTGATTAAAATTTTGTGCATGATTTAAAAGCATATATATATCAAATTAAACATTTTGCACTACTTTTTTAATTATTTTCTTTCGAAATGCACCTTTCCGAGTTTTTTTTAGCAACAAATGCACTTTTTTCAAAAGCAACATGTCTTTCTGCTGGCTGATCAGGTCCAACAACACATTCTTTGTTGTTTTCATGTCAACTGTCGCAACACAAACACCACAGGAAGTACATATATTAAGACACGTCAACTTGGACTGCATGAATCGAAAAGAGAATATTCTCCAAGTTCACATTTAGTGTCATTTTGAAGATGACTTCTGATCTGATGTGATGCTCTGACACAATGTCTCAAGGCTACAAATCAGATACATAAAATATTCTGTATCTGGCAATATCTGTCATATCAAGGACACATTCAGCTTTTGACATGGGCGCATGTAAATGTTTAGGTTACAGAGTTCAAAATTAAGCAAAAAGAGGTTTCTTTTACAAATTCCATTTCAAAGTCATATCACGGTTTAAGTCCAAATTTTTGAAATTTGTTACTTTACCCAAATGACGATGCCTTTGCAAGTGCCATTCTCCCAAATGGAATATTTTTTACCTTTAAATGTCATTTTTGTCGAATGAGGTAACTCGGATACAATTTATTTAATTTGTAAATCGAAATGTCCCTCATTTTTGTCAACGACTAAGAGATCAATGCATTGATTTGAGATTTTTGTTGTTGCTCTTGGCATACCTTTCTTTTCAGGATGGGAATGAATTGTGGTGTTCTTTGAAGAATTGTCCTCAAAACCTGATTTGTTATATTGGCACAAGTCCAAAGTCTGGACTATGCTATAAAGGTAAGCACTTACAGTGACATTGAGTACATGTTTGTGAGGGATATGTTACGAAGCATATTTCGTATCATGGTACATGTACAATAAATAAAGTGAAAATAGGATAAATACATTATATTGTTTTAATCATGGGTTCTGGGTTTAATGGATTAACAAAATACAAATGTCAAACAATTTCATAGCATCAGCCAGTAGTTGTGTATTTTCTTTAACATATTTATAGCCTTGCAAAATGGTTTGACAACGTGACAATCAAGCGAAAAAGACATTTAAAACGAGACCAAAATTACTATTATGACGAGAAATTATTTCTGAATTGGCGACAATTATGATAAAATCATTACAGAAAACAAAAGTGATGTAACAATTATTTTCTCTCATAGATACAAAGTGTAGAAAACCACCAAGAATTCGTCACACTGTGGTGACTTTTGAAGGACAATTTCTTGGTGCAGTTGCTACATACTCCTGTTCGGACCTACATCAATCATGTGGCAAGAGAACGTGGAGGCTGGTGTGTGGAAGATCTGGAAGGTGGGTGGGACAGCGAGAAACCTGTCGGAGAAACAGTTGGGTTAAACCAGTAAGTATTCTCTTGTATGTCTCCACAATCTTGCACCTGCTAATCTCTCAGCTTCAACTGACTCAGTATGTACCCTCGAGAACTCTCCGTTCCTAGAAACTACACCTTCTGAAAGTTCGCAATGCTGAATTTGCAGAGTTTGGAAAGAAGAGTTTCCAACATGTTGCCCCCTTCTTATGGAATGATCTGCCACAAGACATTAAACCTTCACCATCTGATTTGTTCAGGACAGCTCTCAAGCCTTTCCTTTTCCTGACATCCTACAACTAAATGTGACTGTTTACTCCATGTACATATGTTTAGTGCGCAATGAGCATGCAATAGTGGATGGACACGCTATAAAAATATGGCGCTATAAAAATAGCCATTATCATCATCCTAATCATCAGCATCATTCTTAAGTTATTGACCATATTTCAGTATAGCAGGAGCTTCCTGGATACAAATACGCGAATGCAGAATGATGTATTCTAAATAGTTTTATGACTTGTTTTTAGAGGCGTTCCAAGTTCTCCATACCGTGCGCTCCTGCAGCAAAGTGGACGTTAGATTTCACTGGGACGCCTACTGCAAACACAAGGTAAAACAATTCAGTAATACTGCAACGTGGATACCGTCCTCTGTTAGATGTTTGTTGCACTCTTTGGTTGCATCCAATCAGGATTTTATTCAAAAGGTGCTGTGTTGTATAAGTTCTAATGATGCGAGTAACCTTTGTCTTTGTCTTCCCTTGTCATAATGTAATCGGGTTTTAATATTTACTTAAATCAAGATTTTAAAAACTAATTTAATACAATTTTGAAATATAATGATTAAATGTTATTGCTGCGAAATAATGTCAGGGTTTACATTGAAACTTACAAAAGTATATATCTAATGGATGACGCATCCATTTGCACAGGGTTTAAACAACATCAACTACGAACGATGCAAATGTTTTAATCAGTCTCTTTTTTCTCATCCACAGATTTGCAACGGTTGTCAGAAAATATAAAACCATATTAGCATGGCTTGAAGTTCGATTCGTTTTTGGCAAGGTCAACAACACTTTTTTGATTAATTCCCAGCTTGGCCAAGGTTGGGGTAAAGAACAGCTAGTGAACACATTTCCCTTTCAAGTCAACAGGTTATTCAACATTACAGTCGTGTACACTGGAACCGGATATGAGGTACGTTGAAGTGTAAATTGTGGTTGTTTGTGGACTAAGTGTTGCCTCCATTCACCATCAGTGCATTTCACTTCATCTCTTCGAGTACATGTAGTAGCATGTTTTTCATTCAAATTTCCTAAATAAATATTAGCTGATACAAGATGTATAAAGGTGGTCCCTATTATCGTGGATATTAAAGGGGCAGTAGCACGTTTTTATGGGGAATTTAAGGTGATGTCAGGAAAATGAAAATTAATGGTTCCAATTTAAAGACAATGTATTTAAACTAAATGGAGTAGTAATAATTCAAATATATAACGTAAAGTTTAGCCATGCGATTCCTTTTTCTTACACAAAATGAATTAAAGGTGTTCACACAAAATGGCCGCCAATGGATTTTATGTGAATCTTCATACTTTGTCCTCTGACTATGGATGATTGGTTTGTGTAATGAGATTTTTGTCACTGTCAAAATAATACATTTAGCATTTACTTACAATTTTCAGTGAAAATTTTAAAATATAAAATTACAAAAAACGTGCTACTGCCCCTTTAAACACAATATTTGCAAAGCTGTAACAAGAAATTTCTAATAAAAGGACGCTTTGTAACAGTTATACCGAGTAACCATCAATCCATTTTCTTTTCATACATTTATGTTTGTTATCTATCAAACTATTCACATACAAAATAAAAAACACTCTCGGATAATATTTTGTGAAGCCAGAATCGCTTTTAAATTAATTGCAAAAGCAGTTAATATTTCATAAATGAAAATTATACGCATTATTTCAGATCACTGACAATGTGAGAAAATATTAGTGAGTAAATGTTTTTTTGGATGCCTCAGTATTTAGTTTATTCGTCTATGATGTGCTCTGCAAATATGAATATTCCTTGTAGGCATTGGAGACTTTAATGAGTTTACCACGATAATAGGGTTACCACGATAATAGAGTAACTAGTAATAATCGAACATCGCAAAGCCAAAATGATCTGTGGTTGCAGAAGGAAATATTGGTATTTAGCGAATACTGTTTATGGCCATTTTATGTGAAAACCTTTTATTCATTTATGGTAGAGAATTTGATTCCAGTTGCTTAACCAAAAATGTAACACTCGTTTTATAACTGAAACATTTGATTCTAAAACGTTGTATTGCAATCGGAAACACTAATTTCCGTATTTTTGAATTCATGTTTCTTTTACCTAAAATGGTATATTGCCCCTTTAAAGACATTGGATTAGATAAAAGCACATTCTCCTAAAATTGAAATTTGACGTTGGTAAGCAAATATCAAACACAACTTTGAGATCATTGATAATAACCTGTTATGGCTTTGTCATACATTCTTTAAATGGAGCGCAATTTGACTTTGAGTTATTTTTGTATCACCCTGATGTTTTTCATTGTGCATTGTTACAGATAAAGGTCGGAGGGAAATTTCTGACATTATTCAAGAAGAGGCATATGGACATCCAACCAGAAAGCATATACATTTTATATGACGTCAACATACAGTTTATAAGTATAAATGCAACAAATTAAGATTTCAAAACCGCAAGTTGCGATTGATCTATTTTAACAACTACCGTGTAGAAAGTTTCGTGGTAACAATGCTCTAAGAACCATTTATCCTCATTATCCCATTTTAATGATAGGTATATACAACTTAATATAGCACTTACTGCACCTGACAACTTGCAAATAGGAAATACTATAATTAATTCTTAATAAGCTCAAAGGTAATACGAACTTTCCAAGAAATGTGAAATACAAAACATGGCTGAATATGTTAATTGCAGTAAAATGGACTTCTTATTTTCATTATAGTAGTATCACGACAAAACGAAAATGCATCACCTAGTACAAACATATATTCTATTGTCTTGAGAGCATCATGCTAAATGATTGTTAGGGGCTAGTGGCTAGCGCGTTCGGCTTCGGATCAGGAGGTCCGTGGTTCGACAACAGAGAACTGTTCTACACGCAATCAATTTGGATGCAGTGATACACTGAATATCAGCGCGGTACCACCCATGGTTCGCTTGTTCCAGCTGATTTTCACCGCAATACATAGCCACAATAGTGTTGCGGGCTTTCTCCCTGCAATACTACTACATGTAGCAGCCGTGACATAAGTGAAATACTCTTGAAAGCGGTGATTATTCCCAGATCACCTCACCATATGATAGTTAATGCTTTTGCTTTCTGGATGACATGAAGATTTGTAGGAGTCAAATATGTCAACATTTATAAATGTTGTTATTTCACCTTGAAGTCTGTGTCTGTTCACTACTTAAAAGTTCAGTTATTGCCTAAAAATATGTTAAAAGGTTTGTGTGATCACGCGCCAATGCTTCCAACGTACTTTACAGCAACAAGGACACGTAGGTCATACACATGTAAAGTAGATAACATTTGAAAATCATTCAAGGGTTAATTGACTGAACAAGTCACAACTTATTTAGACAGTACCGACTAACAAGGAGCACCAAACAAAAACAACAACGATACTGTATATTTAAGCTCTTAATAATAAGTGTTGGTATATCAATATGAAATCTTGGGAATAACCAACATTGTTCTTGTAATGCAAAACGAAAATTATCATTATCAGAGAGCGAGCTTGCCATATATTGAAACAAATATATGCCAAACTTTAGAAGTGATGAGACTTTACCAATGTTTCCGAAAAATCACCATAGAGGTGATGGGCTATGTTCAGTGGCAACATGCTGGTAAAAAGCTGCAATTATGATCAGAAACCAGACAGTGACGTCACTTAATCGAACGAAATTTTAGAAACTTATCTTGAACAGCTAGATGGAAAGTTTGGGATAGCATCCATGTAAATTGGACGTGTGATTGTCGTGAATTGATACCACCAATTGTTGCATTTTGGTTGATATCAAAGCCAAAAATTATATTTTGAAATCATGATCACGGAGTGGCTCTATGAGATATACTGTTGTTAAAGATGCTGTTTCATAATTGCATGCGGTTCAGGCTGAAATTTAGCTATTGAGAAAAGAAATACATCACTTTGTAGAAAAATCTTTCGTCGAAATTTTGATATCATATTTAGATTGTTTGATCAACAATAACATACTTATTTCGACGCCCAAAGCGCAGTACCCCTTGTAGAAAGGGCATAACATTAACGAAACCGCTTTCGGTGACGTAATTGTAACGCGCGACAAAGACGGTTTTCAAGCGTATATTTGGAGACCGGAAGTTGTGAGATGGCCACACTTGATTCGCCTTTATGTTGGCTGCCGTTTCTGTAATTTTGGTAAATTATCTCATATTTAATGAATTTTGGTCCGATTTTCCCTAGGTTGGTCGCTAAGAAATTTTTTCTAAAAATACAACGAATACATTTAAAAATACTTTAAAATATTGCAAGTATGATACAGCATCTTTAAGAATTGAGGAGAGGTCTGCTTCAACGCATATAACTACATGTACGGGCAATATGTTGATTGTCGATTGGATATGTGAATATTCATTAGAAATATTACAACATTGGTAATGAATAAAGACTACATGGACTACCTACAATTTGTTACAGTATTCGAGTTGCTGAAGACACGCACTTTTAATTGTTCTTCTTTCGTAAATCTAAGTTTGGCAGAGGTCAGTTTAAGCAAATGAGTAATTTTGGTAATTGCTAAGGAACATAGTCAACAATATATCTTGTTTTAAGTAGACTGTTGTTAAAATGAAATTTTATGTCATTTTAGTGATCGTTAATATTGTGAAATACATGTATTATCAGCGTCCATCGCATTAATTCTGAACGAATCCCATAAGGGAGTAATGCTTTAAAGGGGCAGTAGCACGTTTTAGGGGGAATATAAGGTGATGCCAGGGAAATGAAAATACATGGTTCCAATTGAAAGACAATGTATTTAAACAAAATGAAGCAGTAATAAATCAAATATATAATAAAAAGTTCAGCCATGCGATTTCTTTTACTTTCACAACATTAATTAAAGGTGTTCACGTCACACAAAAATGTTCGCCAATGGACGTTCTGTGAATCTATATAATTTGTTCTCTGACTATGGATGATTGGTTTGTGAAATGAGATTTTTGACACTTTTAAAAAAATACATTTAGCATTAGCGTAAAATTATCAGTGAAAATTTTAAAATATAAAATTTAAAAAAAAACGTGCTACTGGTCCTTTAAAGGAAAGGAGATGCTTTCTTAAACTTAAACGCTGTATGTTAAGATATGAATGTCAAATTTTTACGAATAAGAAGTCGTGAAAGATTTACGTTTCGAAATTCTTTAAGAAACATAAATTATCAGGACCTGAAGGAAACCCATTTAATTCATCTTTAGCTATATTACTGATTTCTGATTTGACACTGCTAAATATAACCCAAATGAGCTTGGTTGATTGCAATCCAGACTGCTTGAGAAACAAATCTCTTCTATTAGGACATTGACTCCATGACCTTCATTAAGTTTCATTTGACGTTAATACGTGCACAAATGTATGTCGATATAGACAGAAAATATATATATTAAAAACAGGGGTTCGAATCTCGGAGTGGACACTATGATAAAAATACAATTTCCAAACATGGACTTTTGCACTCATTTATCCTTTTAATGTGTTGAAATAAACCTTACTTAACTTTCAAATGTGAAAGAAATCGGTCAAGAAATAATGATTTTATCGTCATTTTCGATCTATTAGATTGAGAAATGCACTTAAATCTTTATTTCTCGACCTATTTCGAATGTGAAATTTAGGTTTCTTTTAACATATGAAAAAGATAAATGAGTGCAAAAGTCCATGTTTCGAAATTTTATAAAGTGTCAACTCCGAAATTCGAACCCCTGTGATCTTATCCTGTGATATAAATCTTTATTCGTCAAATAATTGCAACCATTTACGTATAGAAGAAACCTGTTTTCTAAAGTAACCTATTAAACACTATCAAATTGAACTCCTTTGGTCCGTTTAATGAAGTAGGTCTGAGAAATTCACATTGTTTGGTTTATGTTGAAAATCCCGACTCAAAACCAGATATTTTAGACATTATAATGAGGTTTTACCTTTAAAGGGGAACTGCACACCCGAATTTTTAATTTCCAGAGTTTTATTAGCAGGGCCCCGAAAGAGTTGAAAATGCTCGGTGAGGACGACATCGTTTGGTTACGAACCGCTTACAGCTCACAGCCAGTACCAAGTTTGTGTCATGTAACCCCCCTTACCCGTCTGGAAGCTCTCATTAACAATGGTCAATTAGGTTTCACGAGCTAGGTTGTTGATCCCCTTTAACGACTGTCAGTTTAATCTACATTCAGGAAAAGGCAATAGTGTATTGTACACAGAACTGTCAAGCTACAACCCCGGCAATGCGGTTTACATTTTATGTAATGGTCATATATGAACAATAGTGTACTAGTTAAGGGATTGTATGGATAATTATGAATGATATAATCAGGTTGTTTACGACAATAATAATTGTCTATAATCATTTCTATAAACATGATGAATCATCTTGTTATCATCGTACAATAACCTTCACCATGGACTAAAATGAAGTTCCGTAAACATCAGGTAATGACAACAATGTCAACTTATCAGATACTATATGTAAACACACATTAACTGAACAGATTATCTGTAATTGTACTGATGACGTTGGCTGATGTACTGATGACACGAAGTTAAATTATTAGAGAGGATTTATATTAGATTTAGGACATTTAAGTGAAAACACGCATCCTTAACGGTTGGATAGTGACATAGACGATATCATACCTTTTTGTTTACTTTTAAATGACAGTGTGAGGGAAAATATTTGAAAAATAAAATAAGATTTTTCTATAAAGATAGTAACAGTTCTATAACTGTATAATTTATTATTTGTTTTATTATAAAATTTATTTCACTTACTTATTTAAAACTACAAAAAGGGACGTTTTGTAAAAGGAAAAGTTATCTCCCCTGAATGTTAAATTTCCTTGATTAGTTTTTCCGAAGCAAACACAAACGAATGGGTTTTTTCGAATGACCAGTTTTTGAGACGGCGTCGCTGATTGCACAACTAACTTGGATTGCCTCCAATCAGACTTATACGTTTCTACCCCATGTATAAGGCTAAGTAGAACGGAGGCTTGCTCGGATACGTCTGAGCTGTCTCTATGGGGAGGGAATGCTTGTCGCTTGTATGCGGCCAAAACTGTAAAGGTCGCATGTGCTTGTTTACAGCCAATGAATGATCGTTTTTGAATTAGCCTGAAGAAATTCATCTCAAGTCCCTGCAATCTTCATCCGGGAACTCCGCTAATGCTTGATGCGAGTTATTTCATTGGTGCGATATATAAAGAGCAATTGCTTAAAGTGACACAGAGTATCTTTCTTAGAATTTTATTTGGTTTTGATAAGCTACGAAATATCTAATATGCTGATTGAAGTTCTTATCTCATCACTGGACTTGCAAATATATCCATTTATGCATAATATCTCTAAAATGCTTGATTTAATGGAAAAATCAAGAAAACATCTCAAATACGTTTAATATTCGAAATTATGCAACCAATTAATCTACCTATTAGTTACAATACTTCATAAACACTATCCAATCGAATATATCTTCCTGTCAGCTTATGACAAGGTTTCAAAATTACGTTTGGCGAATTTGCGCGCGCCAATCGAGCCACATTGTCCGGTTTTCGATCAAAATCCCGACTTTGAATGGCCGTATTTTCGCTCTAATGTACTGATTGACCTTTAACTTAATATTTTCAGTAACAGTAAGTGGTTCGGGATGTTATAACATCGATTTCAAAATTTGACATATGTGATCCTATCAACATACTCTGTGTCTCTTTAATATCAGGTTATGGTTGTAACCCGAGCAGGACAAAATACGCTGATGTAGCAGGATGACTGTCACGATATTGTCGGGGACGTGGCTCAGTTTGTAGACCGTCCGCTCGTTAGCCGGTTGGTCGGGGTTCGATTCCCGGCCTAGTCCAACCAAAATGAGACGATAAAGATGGGTCAAATATGCCAAACTTTACCAATAAGTCATTTAATCGAGAAAAATCGACCTTTGCTAGAAAGTTACATTTTAAAGTTAATCAACGCCATATGGCGACGTTAGTAATGTTTCAAGTTGCAATGTTGATCGAAAACCGGACAATGACGCGCGGTTGAATATGGTTGATAACCTTTTAAGATTCTTATTGAAAAACATATACATATATTTATCATATAATTGCCATTTTGAGACTGAATATATAGCAACAAGGGACGGAAATTACCATTTTGTTGTTATGTAACATTTCGTTAGAAACACTTGACCTTCATCCTTATTCACAATCAAGTCGTCTGTGTAGGACAGATGAATTGGCATGTTTGCACTGGTTCACCAGACCGCTACGTCGATGGACACGACTTTGCACGTGCTGCACGCTTTCCGCGTGCTACAGGGAAGCTGTCAGACGTCCTGAAGCAATATGTTGCCAAGCTCCTAAAGGGGTCCCACATTCCGATGTCACGTGTTTTTTTAGCGACTAATGTCGCTAGGCCTAGGGTATATTACACATGTGCCGCATATCATGATTGTTTTCATGAAATTACATCTCATATAAAATGAAAATGCAGTTTAGAACGGAATAAGTTTTTTGAAAATACACAAGTAGTTGTCATGAAGACAAATATTCTTTTGAATCGAACTTATTTATATAGGTATCACTTACATTTGAAAAACACAGAAGAATATCATAATTAAGGATAGAGCTTTCTTCATGTGATCAAAAGTCTGTTCAACCTTATCAAAGGTCATTAAATTCATTTCAAATTATTCTATTTGACTTGCGTAGCCGTTGTTTTCTTAACAGTATTATAAAATAATAAAAACAGAAAATAGAAGTGTAAGTATACGAAATGTATATTTGCCTTTAAATATCACTTCTCGGCAATCATGAAAATAAACTAGGGTTATTTTTCGGGTGGTGATAGAAATAATTCTAAAAGGTAAACAGTTATTGAGAACAACATTGTGTAAGGGTTGTTCCTTTGTGACTATATGAGGCCAAACTTTACCAATGACGTTAATTCATCGATAAATAATGATTGTTAAAGGCGCAGTAGCACGTTTTTTGATAATGTTATATTTTAAAATTTGCACGGATAATTGTAAGTTAATGCTAAATGTATTATTTTGACAGTGTCAAAAATCTTCTTACACAAGCCAATCATCGATATTCAGGGAACAAAGTATGAAGATTCTCATAAAATCAATTGGCGGCAATTTTATGTGAACACCTTTAATTCATTTTGTGTAAGAAAAGGGAATCTCATGGCTAAACTTTACGCTATATATTTAAATTATTACTGCTCGATTTAGTTTAAATATATGGTCTTTCAATTGGAACTATTAATTTAAATTTCCTGACATCACCTTATATTCCCCCTAAAAACGTGCTACTGCCCCTTTAAAAATACATCATTTCATTACAAATCAATTCAGTACAATGACGATGTCAAGATATACAATTGCGCTCTTAATCGAAAACGAGAAAAGTGTTTCGTCTGGCGCCCGTTACTAGTCAAGCGTTTCTCTTGAACCTTAGCAAAAGCAGACAGAAATACAGATTGAACTTAATCGAGCTTAATAGGAAAGACAGATTGAAGTTAATCGTGTTTAAAGGGGCAGTAGCACGTTTTTTTAGGGGGAATATAAGGTGATGTCAGTAAAATGAAAATTGATGGTCCCAATTGAAAGACATTGTATTTAAACTAAATGTAGCAGTAATAATTCAAATATATAATGGAAAGTTTAGCCATGCGATTCCTGTTTCTGACACAAAATGAATTAAAGGTGTTCACACAAAATGGCCGCCAGTGGATTTTATGTGAGTCTTAATTTGTCCTCTGTCTATGGCTGATTGATTTTTTTATGAGATTTTTGACACTATCAAATTTAGCATTAATGTACAATTATCAGTGAAAATTTTAAAATATAAGATTGTCAAAAAACGTGCTACTGCCCCTTTAATAGGAATGGCAGATTAAAGTTAATCGTGTTTGATAGGGTCAAAGCAGAGCAATTTAAAGGTTCAATGCTTTGGACGGTTAGTTTCGACCTGTCCACATTTGAATCAGGTTGCTAAAGATTTTGAACGAAAGTTATCGTTTATATAAATTGTTGTCGTATTCCCCCGCTATTTAAAGATGAATTTGTGAGAGATTCTGATTTCATATCGTAAGGCTATATTGTCATGTATCGCATTAGGGTAAAAATTCAAAATTCCCATTTTATTGATACTGATCAATGTTCTGATTACTCAAACATTTTGTCAGAGCTTAATTTTATATTTGAAAGGCATTTTGGAAGTGTACATATGGTTTGTAAAACTAGATATGTAATTCTATCAAACATATGAATGCCATATGTGTAAATAATATTTTAGATACATTTCGCAGTGATGATATACTATCGACATACATGTATTACCTCTGTTTTCATCAGTAATGGCTAGCCGATTGAGCTAACATGGCGATCTATAAGAGACCTAATGCCACTGGAGAGGAAATTATATTACATGAAAGATGTTTGTGTTTTTTACTTTGGGTTATGTTAGAATTCTTAATATTTTCCCATTGAAGATGTCTGAAATAATGAAATGTTATGCTCAAAGAAAAAAAGTTGAAGAATAAAAAATAACCATCCAACGAAGCTTGTAAAATTATTCATACCATGTGTACATCCATGCAGCATAGCTCCGATTTTTTTAATGATATATTATCAATTTGATGGGCAGTAATCATTGTGTGGAGAATTTCATTCTGATTTATGCAATGTATGTATGCTAAATGTATAGAATGAAATCATGTGAATTAATATGTGATGCAAAATCATCGTGGCGGACTCGTCAAAGCCTATTCGAAGGGAGCATAAAAATACCAGGAATACCTTAATCTTCACTCATAGACCATACCATTTTAGTAGTTAAAAGGACAATAGCACGTTGTAGGGGGAATATAAAGTGATGTTAGGAAAATGAAAATATATGGTTCGAATGGAAAGACAAGCAGTAATAAATCATTATATATCATGTAAAAATCATCCATACAATTCCCTGTTTTTAAACCAATGAATTAAAGATGTTCACACAAAAATAGCCGCCAATGAACGTTTATAAAAAAACAAATTCTGACCATGGATTATTGGTTTGTGGAGTGAGATTTTTGACAATAACAGCATTAACGTACAGTTATCAGTGAACATTTTGAAATATGAAATTTTCAAAAACGTGCTAATTAGGGGATAAATCCATTTTGTTTTTTATTTTGGGGTTGTATGTCGTGCATTCTTTACCCCTAAATATAATTTCAAACCGAGCTTGCGGGGTTCAGAATGCACGACATACAACCCCAAAATAAAAAACAGAATGGATTTATCACCATTCTAACATGACTAATTAGTTAAAAAAGGTGGAACTATTTTGACTTGCGCAACAGCAATGTGATTAGGTCAAACCGGTGCAGACCGGTTCCACTCACTTGCAAAACAACGGTACAGTCCACTTTCATAAAGAACACATAACAATTAAAATGTCATTAGATACAGAAAAAAACGTGTTTAAATAGACTCATCTGTAATCTATTGAACATATTATCAATAGAAAACAGATTTCAAAGTCGTCAAAGTTACGATTTTTTACCTAAATACATTGGTCGACCCATCACCCCTACAATAGTGACAAGGACTAACCAAATCAAGGGACGTTACTCTGAAAATAGTTGATCACTACGTGTCGGTGAACTGTTTCAAATTTAGTGGAAGATGTCAAGAAAGTTATATTTTGTGTCATGGTTGAGGAGACTGTGGCAGGGGAAGTGGTCACTTGTAAATTAGAGGTAGGGGCAGTGACAGTTTTCTGCGAAATTAAAGAATGAAGTCGCTTCCGTTCATTTGACGAATCGCTGTATGAGAGGTGTGCGATCGTTGATTTTGTTTATAGTTCTGTGGACTGTGATTAATTTACATCGCAAAGCAGTAAGAAACGCTTCAAACAGGAACCAAAAACCTCGTTATTCGATTAAAGTTTGTAGGTGTTGCAAAGTGTCGACAAGTTTCTGATGTTGAAAGTGTCGTCGCCTGTAAGTGTCTGCTGTAAACAGAAAGTCGCTGAGAGCAGATTGTATATGCGTGCGCGGAGGAATGTGAAGCGGTTGTAAATATTTAGAGGTGATTATCGGCGAAATAATTACTCCAAAATGTTAACTAGTAACCAATCAGAACGCAGTATTTTCAAACTAGTTTTCGTGTCATGTTAGAATGCCCCTTTAAAGGGAAAGAAGGCTGAAAAAGAAGACTTGTATTTTTCTTCTTCTATTATGTCCTTTCCCGTCTCTACGAAGAATAGTCAGGTCTGTGTGATGTAAAATATAATTCTAGTTAATAAACGGATTTCGTCTGTAATGCAAACTAACAGGTTTTCATCTAATCAATCAACTTTCCTTGCCATTCCCTGATTACCGTGGTGATCCCTTTACATGCTTAATCATTCAAATCCTTGTTATCTCGTATTATTAGAGTACGGACTTATCCGTCGAATAACAATATATCTCTTACAGTTCGTTAAATTCTTTGAGAGGCATTTAGAAGTTGTATGATTAATAAGTAAGAATTCTATGGAGTTTTCAACTTCTTTATTACAATGTGACAATGTTATATTGGGGATTACACTATCTTGAATAGTACAGATTCTTGTACTTTTTCGGGCAGAGTCCCATGCGGTATTCGAACCCACACCATCAGAGTCAGGCAACACCGCCAGCAATGCCATACCAACAGCTAACCAACTCGCCCGTTTCGCCATCCACAAAAATTTTGGTCCAACAAGCGGTAGTAAAGCTGTTGTTACATTCTTAACCCCTCTGATAGATGTTAATTGGCACAGCTCCCAAAGCTAAATGTATAGTGAAAAAATGTAACAATGTTATATTTGGGATTACACTATCTTGAAAAGTGCAGATTCTTGTACTTTTTCGGGCCGAGTCCTATGCGGGATTCGAACCCACACCCTCAATACCGCCAGTAATCTCTGCTTTATAACAATAGTTCGACGTTTCGGTGTAGATAGTAACACCGTTTTCAAGCATTCATTTAGTGGGATTTTTGACACTATCAAAACAACACTTTTAGCATTAACGTACAGTTATCAGTACAAACTTTAAAACATGAAATTTTCAAAAAACCGTACTACTGTCCCTATAAATCGGATTTCGATTCTCACAGTTCAAGAACCAGTCCACATCACAACATAAAAAATGGATATTCTAACTGTACTTTTCGCCTTAATAGTGTCAGTAAAACTGTTTTATTTAATTCTTTATTTATACATAAAAATATATATATTTTATTATCATCTGAACATCACTTTTGAATTATATCTATCTATGAGTGGTTATATACGTGTAAGAATTTATACAATTATCATTTGTTACAAGAACACATGTTTAAAGGCGAAAATGAAACCGTTAAAACATTGATAATTTTGGGATTGTTTTCTCAAAGTATTCACTCAAATGCTTTATAAAGCTTAACCCAAGTAAATAGTTGATCCAATTGAACAAAGACTTTCCCCCGACTTATTCACACTCATCTGTCGAAAATACAACATCCTAAGCCAACCTCATATTAATCCACGTTTCTATTTGCGTGGTTGCGTTTATGTCTTTTTGGGACACTTATCTATTAGTAATATACTGCACTACTTATCCTCACACTACAATGCGCGGATGGATAATGACAATGATAATGACTGCATTGTGACAAAGTACTGTTGCATTTATTCATCACCAAAAGGTTTTCTAAACAAATGCCAGAATCAAATATCTCTGTAAATTCATTTTCGAATTGTAGATATATTTATGTACATGACTTAATCAGACTGAAAGGAAAATTGAAAAAATCGTAAAATAAATTGTATCAACCTCATTTATACTATTTTCAAGATAATGATCCCATCAATTCTACAAATCACATTTTAATACATTCAAACGTTGATTTAACATACTTGTCCATCCAAAGATACATTTACATATATCTTAAACCGTTTTTAAGTTTAACAACAAACATTCTTTAGTACTGCTTCCACTATGAGATTTATTAACGGACACAGAATAATGGAACTTTTGATGTATAGCATCATCCGCCGGAAATCTTCTGGCCACGCCTTCCTGTCAATTAGTTATTGTTATCGCCTTCTTCAGTCGAGGCGAATGTAATTATCGACAAGGAATACCACATGTTTGGCTTATTTGTTAAATGTTAATGTCGCCTCTATCCAATTGAAAACGAACGCGTTTGTTATCGCCTATGCTGTCAATCACATAACAAATGAGTTGGTAATCATATGTATATATACAACAGGTGAGCCAGGTGTTTTCAGGTGATACAGGTGCTTGGAGATGCCTAATGCTACAGTATTATGACTACCTGTAACGGAACGAGCCCAGAAGACAGCGGGTATGTTCTTGGTTTGATGTACCTTTTTTCATCGCTTCCGGTCTTAATAAGCAACGCCATCGTAATGTTCGTCGTCATCAGGTCCGACCAGCTTCATCAACCGACGTTATGGAATATTGCCTTCATGGCTCTGTGTAACTTTTGCTATGGACTTTACTTCTTCTTCTTCGCGATGCCGTCAGCTTTCAACCAGGAGTTTGTTTTTCAAACATGGCTCATCGGGCCCAGTGCATGCATGGCAATTTTCTTATATGGTCAGAATATTATGAATGTCGTTGTGGCCATCACTGACAGATACATTGCCGTGTTTTGGCCACTAAAGTACATCCACCTTGTGTCCCCACGCCGCTTCATCTTAGCTGTGACTGTGACCTTCTCCATCACTATTACTCGTCTTCTCTTCATCATTGCTCCTGGATTTGAATTCTGTTACCATGCGGGACTCTCGGTTACCGGTCCCGTGGTGTACACTCCAGTCGGCGGCTTGTTGTCAGTTGCAATACCTACCATTGGACTCATCATCATATTTGTCCTGGTCGTGAAGATCCTACTGGAGATTGCTCGGACCCGTCGAAGAGTTTCTTCAGCTGAACCGGGGCCGCCAAGAATCATCCAGTTCTCCCTCACCATTGTACTAACAGCTGGTCTGTTCGTCCTATTCTACCTCCCAATGTCCGTCTGCATTCTCTACACTGCCTTGGCAGGTGAAGGTGACATTTCAAGTGGGTTTCCGAAGTTTGGAATTATCTGCTTGTTGTTGAACAGTTTCTTAAATGTATTCATCTACGCCGTAACATATAAGCCCTTCAGAGAAGCTTCACTGAAATTGTTTTGCCCGAAGTATTTCAGGAAGCAGAAACAGGTTGAGGTAAATATTCACTTTATGCAAATCCGGACTTGTGCTTTTGGGATCAAGTAAACAAATTGATTATTTATGAAACTTAATGTGCCTTAATGAACTTGCTCAAAACAATATGACACTCTCATCACCAAAGGCCTTTACGTTTTCATTATATATATATACGTTTTGATACATTTCTATAGCGTTTGACAGACTCTAACGCTTTATCATGAACGATCAGACAATCAATGATAAATGTCTTTTCAAACACCAGAGGTGAAACATTGAATTATATAATTTGATTGTGTGAACTTTCCTAAATAAAGTATAAAATGTCCCTTCCGTTCTTTTTACTTGTTTCCGTTTTGTGATGTGAAGCAAAAGTAGATAATAGCATTTGAATGGTTAGGTGAATATATTCTTCGCACAATGATTACCGGTGTTGGTATTCACAATCTAATAGCGTTTTACTGACATTCGGTCCGTCAATTTTTCTATGTTTGTCAGTGTGAGCAAGCTACTTATTAATAATCTTAAGATGGATACATGCGATGAGAGAATACCCACATATTAAATAAGATTAAACAAAGATGGCTCCTAGTGTCGTTCCTAGTCTTATACACTGGTAGCGTCAACAAATGACAATATATTTCTTATTGTTTGCCTCTGAATGAATGCCTGCATATTCTGTTCTTTAATTGTCAAACCCGAATCAACAAAAATCTTACTTTCAGTGACATATTGAACGTGCATGAATGAACAAACGTGAAATACATATATATATTTTCAGTGAATTGATGCGCTATAGAAATGCATTTATTATTATTATTATTATTCAACAGGTATGTCCAGTCGAATGTGTTTCTTTACCAGTCGAATTTTGTTATTTTCGATAGAACCAACCTTTTAAGGATTGTTTGTCTACGTGCTCGTTCTTTCAATGGGAGGAATATTTTTCACTCAACCGTAGTCAATGTTCTTTACATATACAATTATTGTATCCAACCACTTAAAGGGGCAGTAGCACGTTTTTAGGGTGAATATTATTAGTTACAGGGCGTTTTGACAGGGTGTACGGGACTGTAAGACCCTTGTACATTCTGTATTTTCCTGAGGCGGAGCCGAAGGAAATACACAATGTACCGTGTAGCGAATTTATTACCCGTAAGATCATTTATTTCAACACAGTTTACTCATTTTCGACCAAAATAAGTTATACATTTTGTAACGGCAGTTATACAAAGGGAGATAACTCTGTGACTAATAATATCCGAATTAAAAGTGTTATTAAATGAAATAATTAAAGAGAAACATGTGTTCATATTGAATGAATGTAATAACACAATGGAAATTAACAATGACATAACATTAAATCTCTCAATTGATGTTGGTCATTGTAAATTTTGATTCTGAAATTGTCAGTCGAGCGGACGTTTTACTTCCGCATTCCATCTGAGGTCAAGGTCATCCGTATGACCCGTTTGGTATGTCACGTGACAAATTTGACGGGGTGTACAATTCGTACACCCTGCCAAATCCGACTACACGGGTATGTATGCTTTGGCTGTTGACCAATCAGAATTCGAGAAATTTATCTTAAGGGTAATAAAGGGTGATGTCAGAAACATAAAAATAAATGCTTCTAATTGAAAGACAATGTTTTCAAACTAAATGAAGCAGTAATGAATCAAATATATAATGTAAAGTTTAGCCATGCGTTTAATTTTTCTTACACAAAATCAATAACAGGGGTTCACACAAAAATTGACTTAATGTGAATCTACATAATTTGTCCTCTGATTACGTAATATTGACTTGTGTAATGTGATTTTTGACACTTTCAAAATGATACAAATGATGAATGATATACAAAGTCACAATCTGGTGAAATGAAATGGCAAAAGGCCAACATTACTCACTTCTATGTATGAATGAACTGAATCCTTTCAAGTGTCGTATATATACATTTACCACAAACAAACACACACATGTGCCAGGTTCAAGTACAATAAAGTCTTGAGGCGTGTCCGGTTGTGATAAATACACGTCATATGCATCCACACAATCGTAATCAATCAATAAGTATAACCCTGTCATAACAAAATGCTAATTCCCTGTCTTTTGAGATATTACGCTTTAAAGAGATAGTAGCACGTTCAGGGGGAATGTCATGATGGGATGATTTCAGGAAAATGAAAATAAATGGTTCCATTTTAAAAACAATGTATTTAAACTAAATTAAGCAGTAATAAATCAATATATTATGTAACGTTCAGCCATGTTATTCCTTGTTCTTACACAAAATGAATTAAAGTGTTCATACAATAATGGCCTCTAATAGACTCTATGTGAATCTTTATGATTTGCTCTCTGATTATTGATGATTGGTTTGTGTAGTGAGATTTTAGACACTATCAAAACAATACATTTAGCATTAACGTACAATTATCAGCGAAAAAAATAATTGTTGTTTTCATAATTGTGCTACGGCCCCTTATTTTTATGGTTATGGTTCAGAGCGAGAAGGAACACTGACATAAACACAGATACATTGCATCTGCATATTGTTTTAGAATAAGTTAACGATTTTATGTAAACTAGGGCATGAAGATAACTATGAAATTGTATATTACATGAATGCACCCCCCCCCCCCCTCAACTAAAAGGAAAATTAACTACAACACCGGGCCCCTCCCACACCCCCCATTTTCTATAAATCTCTCATCGATTTATGACACTCAGACACTGATTGATTGACGATTGCAATATGAGACGACGTACACGCGAACAAAGAAGATGAAATCAACGTTTATCGATCCATATAAGCACTTTCTGTAAATACATCTTGCCCTTTACGTAAGGAGACATTAAGGTCATCACGGAGGACATGCCCGCAGTGTTAATTACTCCTAGGAAATGACTTTCTGAAGATGTCTTTTACTTGTATAGCCAATAGGTTATTTGTATCTGCTCTATTGCTTAGCTCAAAAAGATTAATGCCGGAAGTGTATATAGAAAGTGTGTTCACACAGAAGGTTTATACCATAATGTGAAAGTTCCATTCTGCTTACACATATAACTGGTACTATATATGTATGCATAATTTAAATTCAAAGTTCAAATCTGAGAAATTGGTACAACTTTCTAAAAAAAAGGATTTTCTACTTTTCTCATTTTTTTAAAATTATCAGTCGTCTCAGATATCCAATAAATTACTAATAGAATTTGGATGTATAAACAATGGCTATTTAGCCAAACGGGCTGAATATCTAAAGGTCATTCGATTACCGTCAGACGTTCGAATTCGTAATATATGTAAATACTTTTCATTTAAGATTTTTTTTATCAAAATCTACCTACCTTAAGGTCGAAATCCTGTGTGACATCTTAGCAAATAAAGAATTAAAATTATCAATTTATCAATTAATCAATTAATTAGATTTGGTGACTTTGTGGCCCCTTAGACGATGACTTTTCACAAGGTGAAACATAATGTATGTGGGATTGTGTGATGCTATGGCCTAAAAAACAGAAAAGTATTTAAAATATATATCAAATATTACCTCTATACAAAAATAAAATCAAGTTGTTCCCTCTTAAAACATTGAATTATAATATCTTTAATAACCTTCAATAAATGATACTGAATTAACCCTTCATAACACATTATATCATATTTCTCAAGTCATCATCCTAATACTGAAATAAATCAGAAAGATACTGTGACCGACATTTGATAATCACAAGGTTTAAATCTGGCTACATGGCAAAGCAAAGGTTTAAACATTATGGCTTTACATTCATTGCACAGGATGTGAAAGATGAGAAATTGTGAAAATAGCAACAAGTGCGTGCTTAGACCAATAACTATCGGTTGTGACATTTCTCATGTGTATTCAGTTAATAGATATCCAAACTTATATCTCGAAATATCTTATTGCTTGTCATTTTTGTTCATCATGTTGTCAAAGAATCCTAATCAAATGAATATCATATGTCTGGTCAAAGTTGAAAAAACTAAGAAAATCAATTTTAAACAAGATTTAATGTGTTCAAGAAATTTTTAGATTTCTAGTTACATCCTGCTTTCTTAGTCTTTATCCGGGTATCTCCTACTATACCCATGTAGACTGGTGTATCTTTATATTTCAAAATGTTTAAATTTGTATTCTTAATCTATCCCATCACTGTCACATATTCTGTATTATTTTTTAAAAAACAGTATTACCGAAATAATGCTTGAAATTGAGAAAATTTTGCTTCCTTGCAAGGGAAATTAAATATGACATTGTTCCCGATACATGTTTGAACAAGGCAAAAAGGGGCGTCAGTACTAATGATTAAGAACCTCTTAGACACTTGTATATCACATCAGTGTTTGGTTTATTTTTATTATGTTATTCCATTTCATGGTTGACGATAATGTGCGTTAATGCTCATTGGCGAAAGAAAATGAACGACGGGAAAACACCGTGCGTCAACCGTTTATGTAAAGGATTGAAATCAAACCTCTATAGCAATTAGACATTGGTCGTAAAACAACATTGCGGATAACCTACAACACAAGTTGGTATGAGCTCGAGTTTAAAAACTCGATTTTAAATGTACCACCTTTCGAACATGTTCAATGGCAAAGGCGTTGGTGTTCAAAATTATTTTAAATCAAAAGTGAAATGACACTTTAATATCTAGTATCTAATAATCTAGTATTGATTGTTGTTACTTATTGTCTCAATACTGTATATCCGAAATTTTATGAAATGAATGAAGTGAAATTAGTAAAATTATTATTTGAAGTCACACAAACATACAATGTATGAAAACACCTGCTAGGTATCGCTTGATAAGGAAGACGAAAACTAGATTTTTTATTAACAACTTCTTTTCCTTCTCCACTAGTTTACTGAAGGATTATCAAATGTACATTCCAGATTGTTGTTATCCAGAAAATATTGCTTTTCTCTCGCATACTATGATCAAAGCGTATGAACATGTACGCCAGAGCATAATTCTAAGGTAGGCAGTTTACGCTTCCCAATGCTGGTTGCAATTTTTATTTTATCTGCAGTTAGAGTAATTTATACGAAAGATCTCATTATTTGTACTTTTAGACACAGATTACTGACACTCACTACAATCTACAAATAAACACTATATCAAATATCTCATTATTCCCAATTTTTCAACACAGACTACATGCTGTTAGTGACCAGTCACATAAAATTCAATTAATAGTCCATTGCTTACATTTTCTTACAAGGATTAGCATATCAATCATTGCCCTCTGTTACTTTTGATTTCAGTCATAGTCTCCAACACAACTCATCTACATGTACCTTAAAAATTCTGTCATGTGAAACCATGCCATTGTACATTTCATCAAATATTTTGGTAAATATGAAGACAAAGACAGTTTGCCTTTGAAACACTAGCCAGGATTAATAATATAGTTTTAAAGTCGCTATAATCTTCTTAGACACAACAACATTCAAAACTGATATTAACAGACCATTTGTAGGTTTGAAAAGAAGGAATTATCTTCAGTCTAGAAACGCATGGATTTCGAATTCACAATTAGTTTGCATACCTTCCTTTGGATCATGCTCTGACGTAAGCGTTCACATTAAATGTACACGAACTTTCAATAGTAAAAATATTATCATCCTTCATAAGCTCGGATTTCATAAACGAACGCAAAACATATTGTCACAATTACAAAGCGTTGTCTATTCTATAAGTTCTTTCTACAAGTTCGTGACCGAACCAATGTTAACTACACATTGAAATACGAAACATTTACTGGTCTTGGCATCAGAGTTAAACATCGTCTTGATATAATATAACAACGAAACAAGGTCAAGCAATAAACAGAACCTAACCATCATAATTTTCACACATCATTGTCACCGATTGACACATATTATGTCACATATAATTGTCACAGATTATTGTCACAGGTTATATAATAATAATAATAATAATACCAATTTTAACGCCTAGTATCCAGTCCAGGACTGCTCAACGGCGATACACATGGCGACGCAATGTATATTATTACCCTGAATGAATAGTACTTTCGGGTCAAGCTACTAAGCGCCTCGCGCGACCATATAGGTCCGTATCCATTTATACAGCTGGGTGAACTGAGTGCAATGTGGATGAAGTGCCTTGCCCAAGGACACTACACAGTGTTAAGCCCAGTGTTAAGCCCAGGTTACAAATTTTTGGTGTCTCCACCGGGATTCGAACCCGGGCCTTCGGCGTGACAGGCCAGCACGCTAACCACTACACCACCGTGCTCCACACAATGTCATTTAAGTCTTACATGATAACTCACGTTAATTTTGAATAATGTCGAATTGCGATTGTTTGCTACTGTTTTATTTTTTCATTGACCTTCAAACAAATAAAAAGCCTCTTGTTTTCATGCAAAGCAGTCTTTAAAGGAGCAGTAGCACGTTTTAGGGGGAATATAGGGTGATGTCAGGAAAATGAAAATTAATGGTTCCAATGGAAAGACAATGTATTTAAACTAAATGGAGCAGTAATAATTCAAATATATAAGGTAAAGTTTAGCCATGTGATTCCTTTTCTTACACAAAATTAATTAAAGGTGTTCACACAAAATGGCGGCCAATGGATTTGAGTTAATCTTCATACTTTGTCTTCTGACTATAGATGAGTGGTTTGTGTAATGAAATTTTTGACAGTGTCAGAATAATACATTTATCATAAACTTGCAAATATCAGTGAAAAATGTAAAATATAAAATTATCAAAAAACGTGCTACTGCCCATTTAAGTCATTCAGTAATATACTCCGTCTATACAGACATCTCTTCATCCTCGAGAAAATGCTGCAGTAGACGGATGTCGGTTTATAAAACTATTTCAATACGTATAATTAATGAAACCGTACACAGATATGTTAATGAAGGAAAAGTAATGATTACCCATTACGTATCTTTGCTGTTTAATTGCTGTAGATTTGCTACCCGATGAACTCCCACTGTATGAGCTTCGTTATTAACGTTTGACAAATGCTGAAAACAGTGTGTATTATTTTGTTTTATATTTTAACCTTTTTATGTAGATTTAAGTGTACTCACATGATGTTATGTACAAAATAATTATTTAAATTGTCGTAATTATATTACGAACATTCTTGAAACAAGAACCCATCACATATATATGATTTTTTTAAGCATTGTAGCAAACTGCGCAACATTATAAAGTCACTTTGAAAGATGACATCCGTCGTGACACACAATTGAACAGTTTCAGTGACACAACTGCAAAGGAAGTCTCTATTATATAATTATAGAGGATCACATTCGCTACCTATGCGATATATTGTTAAGAGAAAAAGAGGTTAAAGAGGGATATTCGTTTAATGGATATAGACTGAGAAAGATTCCCAAACCAGTTGTTTTCTCTAATACCTGTCATTTTCACATTTGTCTGTGAGAAGTCAGTGGAAAATAATTATACATAATTATCGGCTAATGCACGCCGTTTGTAGTTAATCTGCTTTAATATCATTATCTGTTCATTGGTCTAGATTATGATATTAAAACAATATATCAGGAAAGTTGTGTTCATAAGCAATAATCTTGGTTTGTTTACTGGGAATTATTCTAACTTTGGAGTTCGGATGTTGTTCCAGTACCAGTACTCAATTATCTTAGTGATATAATGAATAATAACTAAAGGATACTAAACAACTTCCTCTTTGATACCATTTTGCTAAACGAGGAACGGCGTTAGTATTTTAACGAGCCAAAACGATATTCAACGAGCTTTTGTTACTTTTATTTTAAAAGGAGTTATGATTGAGTATTGAGCAACACAATTGTTAGCGAGCCAAACGATACTCAACGAGCTTTTGATACTTTTATTATTTCAGGAGTAATGATTGTGTATTGAGCAAACAAAGTTTGTTACCAGATCCCTGACGACATAATGTTAGGGATTCATTTACCTTCATTACTCGCAATCAAATAGGAATCATTATTGTCGTGTTGTTTTTGTAAGAAATAGAAGAAGAGTTGGTGTGAATCTATCGTTGAATAAAACACAGCAGGGAGCATCAAATACGGGCGCAGCCCAGAGTGTTGTATGCTCTCTGCTATGTTTTATTCAACGATAGATGCACAACAACGAGTTTTCTATTTCTTATATGAGATACCCATAATAATTACTCGCTTTTTATTATCAATTAAAAATTATGGCAATTTTAAAAAATACATTTTGAAAATAATGATGTTTCACGTCGTAGAACATATTCAGTAGCATTGGACGAGTTCATCATTTTGTATAGGGGTGGGCGCTCAAATAATAACAAAATCAAATGATTTAACAATCTATGTGAATTTGTTTTATTGAACATGTATAATTCAATATTTGAACAAAATATCTATTCTCAATTGAGATTTGGTTTCGAATCGACAGACGCCGAGTCAGCCATGTTGGACAATAGATGCCCCCTCAAGTTTGATCAATGGACTTGACAACTATGACGTCATTTGATAAGTAACGTTCTAATAACTGAAATGGCGTCATTAATCTCGCGCATGGTTGTATCGTCAAATAAAGCACATCGTCGGTCCCATTGTTCGCCATTGTTTAATGCCAAGGCTATCTTATATTTCCGCGTCTAGGTTGATCCATTCTCAAAATCTATTCCTAATACGAAGCTTGCACTATACAAATATTTAGGGCACTGGTCAAAAGGTGTGTTGAAAATGAGTTCATTTATTATGTACTAAGCATTCGTTTCTTTGGAAAAGTTAACCATTTGATCTTTTAAGGAATACTTTTTGATTGATGTTTTATAAACATGACATATCTTATTATTTTAGATGATATATTCTCCTTCTATGTTATTACGTTTGGCAAAATTAGAATGTTATGAAGCCATCATATTTATATGGAAAATGTGAAATCGATAACATACGGCGCCATTGGAGCGTGTTATAGCATGTCCTGAAGTAGAAAAAGTCGATAGGTTTAGAACGGTTGATCGAAATAATGTCTTCAGGGAAATTTCTTACTGTGCCGTTACATTTATTTCAAATGTCAAAATAGATTATGAAACAAGTTAAAGGTGATTATATGTAACAAAAATGCCAAAGATTTTTATCTTGCAGATCAAGTTGGTAGTTGTGACAATATGTTTTGCGTTCGTTTAGGTAATCTTAGGCAATGTAATGAAAGGCCTTCCTTGAATAATGATAATAAAATTGCATTGCCGATTCTTTGTTATATTTTGCGATTAATGATATGTTGCAACTGTTTAAAGCAGAGACTCTGCAAATTTATAAACCAAAGAAATCTTCATCAAAGTCTCCTGAGATTTTAAAGATAACAAAGATGTCATCAATTATCGATAATTTCTGGCATTACTTTGGTAAATGCAACAGGGGCTCATTTTACCAAATTCATAAGAAAAGCCTTTCACTCTAATGTGGTCTTTATGATATACGTGTTCATTTTCAATAGTTCAAAATGCAGCGTTTATAGATTTATTTGAAAGTTAATTTGAATTGTAATCGATGTCTGAAAGTGTGATAATAGATTTCGAGAGAGGCATTTCATTCTTAAAGTTTAAATTGTAGATCCAATATTTAGCATTCCAATTTCAATTTTAATAGAGAAAGGCTCAATAGCAAGTAATCTAACAGACACTCCAGGGTAAAATGATAATGAATGTTGCCTGCTAATAGATCTATACCAAACAATGCAGGGTAAGATGGTTCTAAATGTTGGCTGCTAATAAATCTATACCAAACGATGCAGGGCAAGATGCTGCTAGATGTTGCCTGCTAATAGATCTATATCAGAAAATGCAGGGTAAGATGGTACTAGATGTTGCCTGCTAATAGATATATACCAAACAATGCAGGGTAATATGGTACTAGAGGTTGCCTGCTAATAGATATATACCAAACAATGCAGGGTAAGATGGTACTAGATGTTGTCTGCTAATAGATCAATACCAGACAATGCAGGGTATTATGATAATTAATGTATCCTGCTGATAGATTTATATCAGAAAATACAGGGTAGGATGGTACTAAATGTTGCCTGCTAATAGATCAGTCAGACAAGGTTGAAAAACTACATCTTATAAATGGTTGACATTTTCACTAAAACTTTGGTTGCAATAATCCTCTCGTAAAACTCCTAAATCAAAACGGGAAACATTCCTATGAGTTATGTTTTAGGTTTAGAAATGTTTGTGATCATACTATTGTTGCATTACAGTGATGATACAATTAAACTTATATTTTATGATAAAGCAACAGTGGGGCAAATGGCGAAATGGTGACTTGTGACAGTGTAAATGTCCAGAAATTTAATCATTTTGATGATCAAATCCGATTGCTTGTTTACAATGTCTGTATGAAAATCTGCTCAATCTTAAAATAAAGAATTAAACAAGTGTGATTAATGAATTACATGAACAAATGTTCTGCCTGTTTATAAAACTTATTGGAATCCTTGATATGTCCAGAACTTATTTAATGGTAAAATCATTTATTGGGATTCATTTTTTGGACAACAATTTTGTTATTCAATAATTGATAGAGTCATATCATCACGTTCCTAATTCGTAAACAAAGAGTTAAGCATAACATCTTGTACAGAAAACATATTCACTTTTCCAAAGACTCACTATATTCAATGGCGACTGTTTTTTTCTGGAATAAATTTCCATTTGAAAAAACTCTTTTATCTTACGTGCATTAAAGAAATGTTAATCCGTATGCCAACTCAGAGAGGACGGCAATGTTTTTCCACATTTCATGAAAGGCCTGTGAGCAACTAACCAGAATCTAAGATCCTTGGAGACGAGAAGTTAATCCCACTTGAGGATCCCACAGATGTTAGATTAAAAAATGCGAATTTCGAATATCTTAGTCAGAGTATTTTTACAGTACGGTATCACGTGAGAAAAAAATGTCATATACCTTTTTATCTCCTTTGGGATTCTCAAGAATGAATTTTGCATAATATTGCAGATCGGTGTTAGTATGAAAATAATGTATGTATGTAAGTATGTATTATGTAAGTCTTTTTACATTTTCCTTCACGAAATATTTTTTATAATTTACATTTTTCTTTCCCTTTATGGGAGCATTGAGACTGAATAAAGATTTGCATGATACGAAAGATCGATATTGGTTTACAAATTCAGCACAAGATACATGTACATGTCCATGTCCATAGAAAGACACGTCTGCTGTTCATCATTCGCTGGGTTTGGCAATGGTAATGGAAAGGATAATGGCAGTGGCAGTGGCAATGTCCATGGCAATTGAAATGATAATGACATTGGTAATGAAGAAGGAACCATGGATGCAACACTTTTTAGTGAAATATATATTTAAATATTATCAATAACTAACAACTTATTTAAACGAACAAGGTTACAATTGTTATTAACTATATAAAACATGAAAATTATCAATGTGCAATGAACTTTTCTGTGAATACGCGAGCACCACTTAAATGTAGAGTAGGAATCGAGGTTAAGGGGCTTTGTTAATTAGCAGCAATTTGAAAAGTATCATGTTGTTATACAAAGTCAGTAACAGTCTCTCACTCAAAACATTAAGCTCAGGGAACATCAAATTGTATACCATTAAAAGTTATTAAATTGTTAGTAAAGAAACTCGTATTTGTCCCCTGTAGAATTCATGTGGTTTAACCATCAGTCTGACATATCCATTTAGATGCATTTCAAAATGACTCATGGTTGTCTGACCTATGAAATATTTATAACTTTCATAGTGCTGATCTTTAATTGAAAAGCAGCCAGTTGGAATATTTCAATTCCAGCCTTATTCTTATCTGGGGCTTTTACGATAACGAGAGGAGGTTACATCCCCTTTATTGCGTACATTCATGTCACCGAAGTCCCCACAGATAAAAACCAATGTCAATAAATATCTTATGACAAAAATGAAGGAAGAAACCATAAACTGGTAATTGATTTCAGATTTCGGAGAACATTTCCCAAGGTAATTATTTCACAATGAATGCATGTTGATACAAAATGTGTTTGAATATATGTTTTCTATATGTCTCCAATGTGATGTAATATTTATTTTAAATCCGAAATAGTATGCACTTATCACTACAGACTTGATGCAACTTTCATGAAGCTATGCGCTGTGTCTGTTAGATGGCACTCCATTAGCATCAATTATGCTTCTTAAAGGGGCAGTAGCACGTTTTTTGATAATTTTATATTTTAAATATTTCACTCATAATTGTATGTTAATGCTAAATGTATTATATTGACAGTGTCAACAATCTCATTACACAAGCCAACCACCCAGTCAGAGGACAAAGAATGAGGATTCATATAAAAATCCATTGGCGACCATTTTTTGTGAACACCTTTAATTCATTTTGTGTAAGAAAAATGAATTGCATGGCTAAACTTTACGTCATATATTTGAATTATTACTGCTTCATTTAGTTTAAATACATTGTTTTTCAATTGGAACCATTTATTTTCATTTTCCTGACATCACCTTATATACATACACCTCATGTGAATCAGAATAACCATATTGTACAAAAGTATTTCCTCAGACGTCTATTCAGTGTCCTGAAAGCTTTTAATGAAGGTTAATACATGTATCCTACGTTAAAGGACAGCTATTTGATCACGTTGTTGATGTAGGAAGGAAGGCTTCGTTCTAACGTCAATTCTAGATTAAAATGTTGGTTAATATTTCTATTAAAGTACTTATTGAATATATTGATATAAATGCTAAACCACTATTCTGTTGAATTTCTACTGAAAGTTCCGATAGCAGCAACGTTGACTAGCAACTGAATACAATTTGTCGCAATCTAAAGGTGTTCAATAAATAATTTTGAGTGTCAAGAGGTTTTCAAAATGTGTGTGATCAATTCGAATGAACTTTAACTATATGTGCATATCTAAATGCAGCACCGGTTACGATACGACCCCGCAATATGCTTTAATATGGTCTATGATGGACGATTGATGATCTTTTGTCAGCGAGACGTACAAACGAACCCAAATGGCATTATATCTTCACTAAAATACACTAGTAAATGAACAAACTTAAGGTACGCAGCTGTATGAAGTGTAGATGTGATCAAGTTGCAATCTGATCTAAAGTTGTGACTGTAAGATAATTTGTTAAGTCGTGACCTATTCAAACTTTCCAAAAATAACATCATTTTTTTACACAGTTCAACACACTGTTGGTAAGCAGCTTTGCTTTATACTGTCTTGGTCAGACGGACATGCTTAAAGGGGCAGTAGCACGTTTTTAGGGGGAATATAAGGTGATGTCAGGAAAATCAAAATTAATGGTTCCAATTGAAAGACAATGTGTTGAAACTAAATGGAGCAGTAATAATTCAAATATATTACATAGAGTTTAGCCATGCAATTCCTTTTTCTTACACAAAATGAATTTAAGGTGTTCACACAAAATGGCCGCTAGTGGATTTTATGTGAATCTTCATACTTTGTCCTCCGACTATGGATGATTGGTTTGTGTAATGAGATTTTCGTCACTGTCAAAATATTACATTTAGCATTTATTTTTAAATATGTAAAATAAAAGTGTCAAAAAACGTGCTACTGCCCCTTTAAACTATCCATTTTCGTTAATTGGAATAACCCTTTTACAACATACCATTTACTGATTATTGGTTCAAGATGTGAGACAATGAGTACACCATTATTGAGAATGAAATGTTTGAAATAAGACAGGAGAGAAATTTAACCATACTAATAAGCTCTAATTAGCGTTGTTACGCTGTGGTGTTTACTTTCCTGAAACGTGACCTTCCGAATCAATACATCTAGGATTAATTAGAATTGTATTGGTCGAAACAAAGTTCACTGACCTGTGGTAATTCCTGAAACTATATATAATGGGTTTCATGTTAATTTATCAATAATGGTTTGATACAAATGAATATGAAACCAACTAAGCACAGTGTGCAAAGTTCAATTCAACAATTATTTCGTTATTTTTATAATAATAATAATAATAATAATAATGTCCATTTATATGGTGCTAAACTCCACTGAGGCGTGCTCATAGCGCATACAAAAGTTCAGGAAAACAGAGTCAGGGTTTAAAAGCAGTATCGTTATCGTTAATTCTTAATCATTTATTAATCAATGGGCTATTTACCTTCGAGTTTACTTGTTGTTTCAAAGTTATTGTACTCTCATGGGCGAATCTGTGCTAAAATTGCGTTGATAGAGATATATTTGAAATGAAAGAACACTTTGATTGGGTTTTTGTTTAAAATGAACACTCAATTATCATCACCCCAAAATGTATTTAATACCTTTGTATACAGTTACAGTTTTCACACTTATTTTATTTATCTATTTATTTTATAACAGAAGATAAAAAATGTTATCAATGATAACACATTTTTATTAGTTATCTGATACATTTATTTTACTCGATATGCAAACTTCATTAAAATATGGGTATCGGAATTTTCCTATTACAATAAACATGTATTTGTCTAAGTTATGTCTGCAACACAGATAAGTGATATTCTGAAAAGGAAATATCAGTTGAATAAAACATATCATATCTACAATTCTTTTTACAACTTATTATGTACACAAATATTTAGATGTTGTTGAGCATAAATATCAGATACTAAACTTTGCTGTGTTGAACTCAAAATTGGTTATTGTTGATTTATTTGTTGAAAATAGATGTTCAAATGGCTGATTGTTTCATTGTGATAAGATTGATTGAAAAAAAGCTTTTAATTGTGACATGTGGTTAATTTGAAAAACAAATAGGAAAGCTATTAAATAAATATTCATGTTTTACGAAATAACACATTCGTAAACATGCAGTGAAAGTCTCTTGTGAGATGTTCGTGCATAAAATGTTTTTTAAAATTTGAATTGTTTTACAAATTGAATAATTATAAAATAAAATATGGAGAATTGAATATCTGTTTAGCTAATTCAAATTTTATAAAATAACAGAATAGTAATTTCGAATTTAAGAATTCTCTCATATTAAACTATTTGTGACGTTCTTTATCCAAATTCGGAAATCTCTAAGATTTTTAGTTTTCATTTCATTCCTCATAAGCGATAACTGATTTGGAAGCCTCTGTATTTATTTTACTGTGAAATGCCATACAAATAAATTTTGGTTGATAATCATATTATCTGCGTGGAATGTTCAGTATTGTTTGAAGACAAATACATGTTGACATGAACACAATGTCTTTTCAGAACGGCTGTTTATGAAAATGAAGATTCACTATGAAAAATTAATTTAACTTGATTTATATATTATGTTTGCAAACAAAACCTTTTACATTTAAAAAAATTTTACTTTAGACTTTACGATATTGAAGAGCAAAAAACCATACATAATAGACAATAGATAAGCCATTCATACCAGAAATGTTAAGCCAATCTAGAACGTACATTGTACGTAAAGGGGCACATGTCTGAAATTTTATTATTTTAATGTATTATATCAAAAGTGTCAAAAAGCTTATTACACAGACAAATCATTAATAGCCAGAGACCAAATTATAAAGATTCACATAAAGTCCACTGACGGCAGTTTTTGAATGAACACCCTTCATTTTGTGTAAGAATAAGTAATCGCATAGCTGAACTTATTTTTGATTTATTACTAAATGTACTTCATTGTGTTTGAATACAGCTTTCAATTGCAACCATTTCTTTTCATTTTCATGATATCACCTTCCATTGCCCCTAAAACGTGCTATTGCCCCTTTAAGATATGTTTCATGTTCGACCGATTCCCCTTTTTCTTATACTATATGTATATAAACAGAATAAAACATATTATCCTACCTCATGTAAGAATCTCGATCTCTGATTGGTCCACGTGACCCTGGATACATACTGATATCATCTTCTTAAGCGGAAGGATAAATTATTTATACCCCGGCACATAAAAAGCATGAAAAAAGCGTGCAGATTGAGCGTCTTGAAATGTACAATGTATGTTACCTCGAACACATGATCAAGCTGGTCTCTTTTGATCAACCTATATGTAGCTTTGATCAAAGGGTTTTCGCAGTTAACGTTTTTCTTTATATTCATATTATATGTGTTTTGTTTAATTATTCGGTAAGATAAATTCGTTATAACATTCCGAGGCGGGGTGTGGGGAGATATCAGCCCCTCGCTTGGTGTTATGCAACTCGCTTTCGGTCTCGTCGCATAACACCAATCTCGAGGCTCGTCGCATAACACTTAGCTCGAGGCTGATATTTCCCCAAATACCCCGCATCTGGATGGTATAACTTATATAAGCTCTTCAATACAATATATCACAAATTCATTTTCCTACATGCTTGTGTCATGTACATTTACATGGTAATCAGACATGTATCCAATCGATTCAAGTCTAATTATGAAAATTTTCCGAAGTGAACCCTAAATCCCAAGGCATTTGTAGACTGTTGTCTATAAACGATGCAGCTAAATAGTTGCAAAAATTATACATAGAAATCCATTGAAACGCTTTTTTTGTCTTTTTACAATGGTTTCCTTAAAGAATTTGTTTCAATCAGTATGTTTGTCTAGGTGCAAATAAGTGAGCTCTTGAAATGTTCTCGTACTGTTCTCCGATAACATATGTCTTTAGTGTATATATGATTGTGACACCCTTATATCTAACACAATTTTGCAAGTTAAGAATATAAGCTTTGTATCATATTCATATGGAAAATGTATAATCAATAAAACGTGGAGCCATAGAAGCGTGTAATAACATGTCCAAGAGTAGAAAAAGTCGATAGGTTTTAGCATGGCTAATCAAACAATTCCCTCGGGAATCCTTGAGAATGCGGACAAATCCACTTAAAATATCAAAATAGATTGTACATAATATTACCTCTGTTCGAAAAGTTTGGGGTAATATACGCTTTAAAATGCTGCAATATATATTTTATTCAATAAAATGTTTTACAATATTACAAGAATCCCCTGTGGAATGGAATATTAGAATGTTAGAATTTGTTCAAGTTTGGGTTATACACCTACCTGTTTGGTTAAATTATCAGGAGCTAATGGAATCATATTCAAACGAAGGGGAAAAGCTCATGTCGTTACAAGGAGTTGGGCGTTTATAAAACTGTATCTTACAGAGTCCAGTATCTAAGAATTTATGTCGACAGTTCGATCTGAAATCTGAATCATTTAATACACATACATATGTTCTGATGCAAAGATCATCATCTAAAGCAAAAACATGTTTTTTTATTAATAGAAAAAATGAAATATTCCTAACTGCTGGCTATTCCATGTTTAGAACTCACCCCCTAATTCCCAAATATTGTTTATTGGTAAAACAGTTTTATTTTCTCATTTATAAAGTATAAGATTTTATTCTCTTGGTTTTTTTTATTGTTCAAACAAAATAAAAATATCAGACAACTCATGTTTAATAAAACGTTACTTTTGAACCGACAAGTTGTGCGATCATGAAGTGGGGGCCACACTGCCCATATAAGGCTTAACACGTGATTGCCATTCCACAAAGAATAATGGGTATTGTTTGTCAGGAAGCGTGGTAGATTCTTTTTTGCTGTTGTCATAAAAGTTGAAGTTGATGGTACCACCGCTAATATTAGCTGACTGGAGGAGCTGTACACCATGAAAAGGAGTATAAAGTGCATTGGTTGAGCTATATGACACGTTGCTTGGCAGAGACGGTTGACGTGTCTCAACGTCACAAATGCTATGGGGCGCCGTGACCTGACGTGGAATGTCAACGTGGTCACTCGACGGAGGTAAGCATGTCGGAGGCAGAGCATTGGTCGCAGCGTTGTTCCCCTGTAAGATGGAGTTGTTATGTAGCTTTAAAACGACTGCACATTTCTGTGAGCAATGACGGACTTGATACCAAGGGCCCAACCCCGGCTTGGGAAACGCCATGTTGATTGATAGAACCGAGATCAAAGGTTACCCCGGACACGCGTGATTACGAGGGGGCAGCGGGGAAGAGCGGATAGCGTCATTCAATTGTAACGTCATATAAAAACTAAAACTTAATTGTCTGATAAAGTACTTTTTTTCGATTGTTCTAACCGCTAGGCATCTTAGAATGTCGAATGAAATCTTTTGGCAATTGAAATCAAAATGCAATACAGAATAAAAGTTTTATCATAATTGGTCGTGTACATGTAAGTGACACGTCAATCCGACATATCACCACAGATACATAAGTGTGAGAGTCCATTCGTAAAGATGAGAAATATATATCTCTAACGTTAAGGTCCTCATAAATACCTTTAATGAAAAAGACCGTCAGATGAATTCTTAATTGACAGTTACATGATACTGAAGGTTTTAAAAAAATCACTTTAGTGCATACATTTATGTCCATAAGAAACCTTGGGCAAACGTAATAAAAAAAACATACATGCTCAATATCAGTAAATTTTTCGGGAGACACGTTAGAGATATACCCATACTTCCCTAGGTGTATCGCTCAATAACCTCCTGTTTGAATAGTGGGACTCCAAGGCGTAGCGTAGCGGAGCCGAGGAACCACGATTCAAACAGGAGGTTATTGAGCGATACACCGAGGGAAGTGTGAGTATATCTGACTTATACACCACTCCGGTCGAGTCATATTTGACAAAAAAGAGCATTCCATCATTCATTAAGTATACAGCTCTTTACCTAAATAGATCAATAGAATATTAATAATACTCTTCTAATTGCGGTTTAAAACCATAAACTAACTTCATTTCATTAAAATTGGTACATATTAGTAATTAAAAATATAGGTTTATATATAAAGAATATGTATATACATAAAACAACAGAAAATACCTCTGCTTGTATCAATCCTCATTTGCTCAGTCGATAGAGTCGCTGCTCAACGACACAAAGGTCCCTGGTTCGATTCCCACCATCTTTGATTATAATTCTCAAAAATTTAAAATTCAAAGTTTTACAAGTCCGTTTATTTGCCAACGTTAAATATATCCTCTCCTGACTAAGTGTAGATTAACAGTAAAGAGTTTGTGTATCAGAAAAGTAGAGGTGTATCAGTGAATAACCTACAGTTACAACATAGAAAGGAGAGGTGTATCCGTCAATACACCTACAGTTAGAACAAAGGAAACCATAGCAACGAGACCGGAAGTGGGGTATAAATAAAAGAAGACACTTTTCACTGATTAAAATTGATTGATGAATTCAGAGTTACAGGGTCACATTTTAAATGCTATGGTATTTGAACATCGTGATTTATATATGTAATCAAAGTGTTTTTCAAAGACTATAACATGACTTAATTACTGAATTAAATGTTCATAATTGAATATACACAATGTATCACTAGGAACATGATGAAATATTTTCTTGTTGATAAACCTGGGATATATTCCATTATCATCTATTGACATTTATGTAAATTAGAAGGGATATTTGTTTTTCTATGTTGACTTTCCATTATGGTATGGGTTAAACACGAAACAAGGTACCTTTTATAAACGTTTTTCTTTAATATCAATCAAGCCTTAGGTTTAAAACCTTAACATTGTTTCACTGTTTATTTATGTGTGGTTATAGGAGATCTGTTAGGCAAATTCATTTCTAAACAAGAAAATGTGAAGAAATCTCCCTAACTACCCGAGCGGTTGTCTTCATATCTCGCCTTGAGGGTGGCAGCTGAATAGTTGCAAATTAGAATTGAAATCAATATAATCAAATTGTTTCTTTTCAAATTCGTGTTGCTTTCCCTCGAGGATGTATTTCAAATACGCCTTTTGTATAGGCGCAAATGAGTGAATTTTTACATTTTGTAATTTCAAGCTCTCTATGAGGGATCCCCGTATACAAAGGTGTTTATGACATCATTTAAGCTAATATATTTTACAGTTTTAGATTCTGGTATCATTTTCATATGGAAAATATTCAATAGAAACATTCGTCGCCATGGAAGCGTGTAATAACATATCCTTCAGTAGAAAAAGTCGATAGACTTTATAAAGGCTGATCAAAATAGTTCCTTTGGGAGTCTCTTAACATGTCAACCAATCCACTAAAAATGTCAAAACAAATGTAGTACATATTGCCTCTAAAATTGTGTGATAAAATAATACACTTTAATATTTGACAACATATTTTGTAGTTAATCGAATGTAACAAAACCTTAATCAACATCTTGAAGGTTTAAAGGGGCAGTAGCACGTTTTTTGATAATTTTATATTCTCAAATTTTCACTGATAATTGTAAGTTAATGTTAAATGTATTATTTTGACAGTGTCAAAAATCTCATTACACAAGTCAACCATCCATAGTCAGAGGACAAAGTATGAAGATTCACATAAAATCCATTGGCGGCCATTTTTTGTTGAACACCTTTAATTCATTTTGTGATAGAAAAAAGGAAACTGCTCCATTTAGTTTAGATACATTGTCTTTCAATTGGAACCATTAATTTTCATTTTCTTGACATCACCTTATATTCCCCCTTAAAACGTACATGTACTTCTGCCCCTTTAAAAGTGCTTTTAGGCATAACGATGATCCATTTTTTTTCTAATGTTGGTACTTTATAAATGTAAAAAAAAAAGTTTAGATGTTAATGAAACCTGACAGGCGACTTCAAGTTTTGTTGTAAATGTTCTATAAACATTATTAACATTACTTTAGAAGTCAAACGTGCGTCAGAATATCCATAAGCTGCAAAATCATTGCCCTGGGCGACTGTTCGTTATGCCCTGGTTAAAAGCTTACAACGATGGATAATGAATCAGCTAACAACAACGTTAAGAGACATCAATAAGGCAAAGTTGTTATTCTTGGAAATCTCTCCTCTGACGTCATTTTCGAGGGGATAAAACGAGGTGTGAATTATGATCATCTTTGTTAATTTTGTTGTTGTGTTAGAAATAAGTAGAAGAAACAAAAGTCTTTTCAAAACACTTTTCAGTGCAATAATTCACGAACCCTTTCATTTAAAATCAAAACATTCAGATATTCAATGATCATTCGTTAACATGATTGTCTTTTCAGTATCGTTCTATGTTATAAAAGTTTACACATTGTTATTTTTTCACATCTTCAATTTTTTAGATTCAAGACTTCGAGCCTTCACATGTGGATCTTTAATCTGTTTAAATCTTAAACTTATTTTCTATCTCCATAAAGAAAATCTGATTCAATATAAACATTGAGTGTTCATTTTCCTTAGAATTTGTGTTGTTAACCGTCATACTGATATATCCATTTAGATACACTCTCAAAAAACACATGGCAATCTCTTCTTTAAAATACGGATAACATTTCTCTGACGTACTTATACGTAGTACTTATATTTGATTAAAAGGCAGTCGGATGGAATGATTCAATTCAAGCCTTCGTCTTTGCGAGAATTTTATGGTAAATAAAGATTCACAAATCTTATAGTGTACATTTATGTCACAAAGTAACTGCGGGCAAATGTGACCGGGCAAATGAAATCAAGAAAGACAAAAAGAAAGATGTCAAGAAATATATCAAAATAAATTTAAGGGGATACTCCATATTTCCAATTACTTCGACAAAGACATAAAATCTCAAGGTTTTTGCTTAACCTTGATGTACCTTCATAATCAACTTTCAGATCTGTAAAGTGTAAAGGCACTGTTCTCAAAATTTGATATGGGTCCACTCTTTAGGCGCGACAGAAAATGATGTTTCCCCTGGTAAAAATTTCGATTTGATTAAAACATTGTCAACACATGGCTGTTTTGTCATCACGAATAATTTCATATTTACAGTTATTAACACTACAGACACTTGTTAATTCAGTTACTCTTCTATATAGTACACGTAGGTACCCTATATTTATTTCCATAACAAAATATCAACAGATGCCAAGATGTGCGTCAGAATATCAATATGGTTCATAACTTTTTTGCCGGGGGCGACTGTTCAGTCTGCCATGCTTAAAAGCCTTAAATGAAGGATGATTATTAATGATAGGAACAACGTTAAAAGACAGCCATTAGATAAAGTTGCAGATGAAGAATGATGGCTGCCTGATGGCACTGTGATCCCGGAAAGAGAATCATATATGTGAAAATAATTAATTTTATTTTGATGTGAATTTTTAGTATTTTTTGTTGTATTAAAGAGAGAAACGTGTGAGAATAATCGATTCTGAAATGCATGTCTCTTCCATTTTACTTATACGTTATGGATATTTGCAGCAAAAGTGAAATGAAATCAACAAGGACCCGAGAATCCTAAACATAACAAGATTTAGGTTTATTGTTGATTCTTACAATTAATATCCTCAGGTAGTCGAGGAATATCGTTGCAAACTGATATCAATACATTTGCTCTAGTCTAATCTAGACATCAGAATTTATTTTTTTCTTTAAAGTTATTTTCTTTTAAAAACCCATATTTACTAGGTCTTATTGATATTTTCAAAATAGCATTAAAGTATGCTTGTTCCTCATTAATAGAAGACCATAATGTTTAAATTGAATTTGACAAACCACAAGTCAAACCCAAATAAAAAAGTTTTATTCAGAAAAAAGGCACACAGTAAGGAGTTTCAACAGTGATGTTGCAATTACCTTTTTAAATAACTAAACATCTAGACGACCTAATTAAGATAAGAGCATTGTTCAAATGCAAGATCTAACCATAGTGACATGAATAAGACAATTGTTTTAAGTATGAAAATAAATCAAACTATAACTATTAATTAAAAAACTTCACTTTATGATCTGTAACTAATATAATAGATATCAAAAAGTAAAAGTATCTGAACATTGGATATGTATTCTGTTGAACACACTTGATTCCAATGTTGTTTTGACTGACACTGGGTCGAAAACAAGCACGAACGTAACCCCTATTTACGGGTTTGCAATCAGACACACTGCCCATCTGATTAAGTCAATTAGCATTGTTACGTTGTGGAGTTAGCTTTAATAAAAATGCCTAGCTTATTCCATCGATTTACCTCTATTTAGATTAGATTTGTTGTGATGTTGAAGATATGATGATTTCAAATTAAAAGGCTAAAATACAAGGTATTTTTCTTCACTTCTTTCAACCAGAAAATGTTTTATAAAATAAGCAAAACTGCAAACAACTGAACATACTTGAAATATTCGCTTTTAATTTTTTCTGTAAATGCACAGTTAAAATTTGCCACGGTTAGTTATGTGTCAGTTACATGGTTATAGGATATCTGTTACACATATTCAATTCTAATCATGCAAATTTAAAGAAAACTCCCTGGGCGGTTGTCTTCGGTTGTCTTCATATCTCGGCTTTGAGGGTGGCAGCTGAATGGTTGCAAATTAGAAATGGAAATCAATATAATCAAATTGTTTCTTTTCATATTACCGTGCTTTCCCTAGAGGATTTGTGTCAAATACTCCCCTTGTGTAGGTGCAAATAAGTGATTTTTTAAATGTTGTAATTACATGCTCTATTCTCTATGAGGTATTCCATTTTCTATAAAGGTGTTTATGACATATGTAATATGTTTTACAATTTTAGATTATGATACTGGTATCATTTTCAAATGGAAAATATTGAATAGAAACATTTGGCGCCATGGAAGCGTGTAATAAGATTTCTTTCAGTAAATGTAGTACATATTGCCTCTGATAGTTTGTGATGAAATATTACACCTTAATAATTGACAACATAAATTGTAGTTAATTAGATGTTACAAAATGTTTATCTGCACCTATGGAATGTTCGAAATTAAAGAAGCCATAAAAAGCTAGTAGTAGTTTCATGCACTTTACAATAATACTCAAGAGTGAAACCACTATGTTAAAAATTCATTTTAAATGTTTGTCAATTTATAAGCAATAACGAGAGTTTGTAATAAAAAAAACCGGATTTTAAGTTTTGAATTATGGATGCAAGTTTTCCAATTCTAATTCCAATTTCACTACAACCGTTATATTTTCCTTAAAATGGAATGGAAGTGCTATGATCATGTTATCTGCAAACATTTATCGTCGTGCTTCGTAATAATAATAATAATAATAATAATAATTGTACAAATATGAGGCCATATAAACATATTTTGGTTAAAGTCAAAACTGATATTCCAAATCTATCTTTTGCTTCCTTCACCGAGATAAGTGGTGGCCATCATGTTTAATCATTAAAGTTAAGTTTTCAGCGGCTGAAATAAGGGTGGTAACTTGTGGTTTAAAATCTCTTCGGTAGGGTAATTGATTCGAACAGAGGCTAGATCTGAGAAATATAACTGAGACACCTCTGTGGGGAGAGAATAAACGTTATATAATTAGTTATTATTATTTAAACCACCACGTAAATAATATGATTAGACAATGATATCTATCTTACCTTACAGTAAAATACTCGTTTTTGATTGGCTGATCATCGAATCGTTTTATCTTATGTACCCCTCGAGTCTCACTTCTCACTGTGTACAAATTCAATGTATTCTGCTGCCATAGCAACAGCTCCTCTCCGAGAAGAGGTGTCGCTTAACGTTAAGATGACGTTACCAAATGACGCACGCAATGTGCAGAGTTCACATAAGTTCGATTAGCTGTTTTCGTGATTATTAACTATAAATTTGTTTTATCGTCATTCTATGTTTTATTTCGAAACAAATTCCGCATTACATTACTTACACATGCTATAGAATTAAAAGCAAAAGGTTTTTAAGCATGTTTAGCCGAGTAGTTTTACGTAACACGATTCGTAACATTTCAGTTGTGTTGGCTGACGCCATTTTGTTTACACTAAGGGTCAAGGCCGTAAATACGGCGATGGCTCATCCGTTAACGGCAGTCAAACTAAAATTGATGTATTTTTTCTGTCATGACGGTAAGATAAATACGTTGTATGCTTCTCCCTCGGGTAATACGGTCTAATGTACCATTTTTGTAGAAATGTTGCCCAAGCCGCAAGGCGAGGGCTGACATTTCTGCAAAGATGGTACATGTACATCAGACCGAGGGAGAAGCATACAACTTATATTATTGTTTTCATCAAACATGCATGCCTGACAACCTGTATGTTCAGATGAGAACATGAGAGATGCATTTCGAGTTCACTGCTTATTATACCCCCGCCGTACAGCCGTCTGTCCGTCTGTACGTCTGTCTGTCCGTCACAAAAGTTTTTCCGGAGCATATCTCCCAAACTATAATTCGTAGCTTCACCAAACTTCATACACTTATCAACCATGATCCCTAGATGTGCCTTTTGAGGGTTAGACCAACAAATTATTTTTATTTTGCGGTTTCCATTGAAACATGACTTAAACCGGGTCTCTATGACCAAGTCCTTTGTCCGGAGCATATCTCCTAAACTATGCATGTTAGCTTCACCAAACTTCATACACTTATCATCCATGATCCCTAGATGTGCCTTTTGAGGATGAGACCCACAATGTTTTTTCATTTTTTGCAGTTTCCATTGAAACATGACTAAAACAGTGACTCTATCACTAAGTCCTTTGTCCGGAGCATATCTCCTAAACTATTCATGCTAGCTTCACTAAACTTCATACAATTATCAACTGTGATCCCTGGATATGTCTTATGAGGGTTAGACTAACAAATTATGTTTATTGTTTGCAGTTTCCATGGAAACATGACTTAAACAGTGACTCTATGACCAAGTCTTTTGTCCTGAGCATATCTCGAAAACTATATGTGCTAGCTTCACCAAACTTCATACACTTGTCAACCATGATCCCTAGATGTGCCTTTTGAAGGTAAGATCAACCAATTATTTTTATTTCTGCGGTTTCCATGGAAACATGACTAAAACAGTGACTCTTTGACCAAGTCCCTTGGAGCATATCTCCTAAACTATTTATGCTATCTTCACCAAACTTCATACACTTTTTAACCATGAGCCCTAGATGTGCCTTTTAAGGGTAAGATCAACACATTATTTTGTTTTTTTTTGCGGTTTCCATGGAAACATGACTAAAACAGTGACTCTATGACCAAGTCCTTTGGAGAATATCTCCTACACTATTCATGCTAGCTTCACCAAACTTCATACACTTATTAACCATGATCTCTAGATGTGCCTTGTGAAGGTTAGACCAACAAATTATTTTTATTGTTTGCAGTTTCTGTGGATATATGACTAAAACGTGATTCTATAATAAATTACTTTCAGAACATATTTCCTAAAATATACATATCAGCTTCACCAAATTTGCTACATATGTCAAACGTGATTGCTGGTTACGCCGTGTGATAGTTAAACGATATATGGATTTTCTTTCCTGTGGTTTCTTTGAGAAACATGACTTACAAAGTGACTCAAGAAAAATAATTTTGTCCTCACTTCATCTCGAAGAATATATTTATGATAACTACCTCAAATTTGAAACAAAGATCAACCATTATCCCTAGATGAACCCTTTTAATTGTAAAACCTATTAATGAATTTGGTATCGGGGTCTCAGTTGAAAGAAGACTTACACAAAGACTTACTGTATACTCAACTATCATACAACTTTAACCAATATCAATCAGTTTTACTATTTGAAATTCTTTGAACAAAGTGGAAGCGGGGGTATGTGAGCTCTGATCGCTTCTTTACTTGCTTTTTTAACCCAGTTACAGGACGACATTTTAAACATTTTAAACTCAATTGTGATTCATCTTATTTTCAGCAAATTAAGCAACAATAGCCTTCATATAGCTTTTGGAAACGACGATGCTACATGTTTTTTTCGGTTTCGTATGTTGGTACATGTACTTTATCAATGTAAAGAAACTAAATTTAGATGTTTTTCTTATAATGAAACCTGATAGGCGACTTCACGCATTCATGTAAATGCAACTGGCAAATGTTCTATAGACATTGTTAACATTACTTTAGAAGTCAAACGTGCGTCAGAATTCATAAAAGCTGCAAAATCTTCGCCCAGGGCGACTATTCAATTTGACTTGGTTAATAGCTTACAATGAAGGATAATGAATACATGCTAACAACAACGTTAAGAGACATCCATAAGGCAAAGTTGTTATTCTGGGAACTCTCTCGTGTGACGTCATTGGAGTTTGAGGAGATATAATGGAGACGTAAATTATGATCATCTTCGTTAATATTATTATAACAGGTATTAATGGACTGAAACATGTGTCAAAGTGCCTTCTATTAAAATATTTTCAGGTCGATTATTCCTGAACCCTTTGCTTTTAAAATCCAAACATTAAGATAATCAATGATCATGCTTTGAGTTTCTGTATAAGTCTATGTTATAAACATTTTATTTCTAAAATCTAATCATGTCTTACAACTTGTTAATTAACTTCTTCAATTGTATTTTTTGTATTCAAGACCTCGAGACCATGTACTGTTGAAATAATTGTTTGGCCTGTCTTCACGTGTAACTACAGGTTTGAGCTAAACGTATTTATGCATTAATGGAAATAATTTATGCATAGTTCACTCAAAGTTAGGAACTGGTTTCCATCAGCTCCAACAATATCCCGATATCTATCTTTAACCATTTCCTTTTTTATGGGAAACGATTTGACAATTAATTGATTGGTTAATTGTGAGGATAATCATAAGTTAAGAACATTTAGTCAAGTTAAAATGGAGTGGTTATTAAAGGGGCAGTAGCACGTTTTTATGGATAAAAAGGTGATGTCAGGAAAATGAAAAAAACAAATGGTTTCAATTGAAAGACAATGTATTTGAATTAAATAAAGCAGTGATAATTCAAATGTATGGTGTAAACTTTAGCCATACGAGTCCTTTTTCTTACAAAAAATGAATTAAAAGTGTTCACACACAAATGGCCGCCAATTGACTTTATGTAAATGTTCATAATTTGTTCTCTGACTATGGATGATTGGTTCGTAATGAGATTTTGACACTATCAAAGTAATAAATTTAGAATCAACAATTATCAGTGAAAACTTGAAGATAACATTTTTTCGAAGAACGTGCTACATTGAACTGCCCCTTTCGGAAGGAATTTGGAAGGGTTTTGAACGAATTCAGTGAATTCAAAATGGTATCAAATTACAGGAACTCAAGGGATTAAAACATTTCAATTAATATTTGATGAGGTAATATTATAATTTTCATCATTTCAACTTCGAATAACTTTCTATGTCATTGATGAAAAAAACATGAATGTGTTGATCATTCAAATGAAATTTTTGAATAATGTAAATGCTTTTGACATATAAAACATGAGATAATAATCGCTCCTTACACTAATGGTGTCGAAATTGCAAACATCTCTAATGATAGAGCGAAGTAATCTGTGTTTTAAGGTTGCCAAGCAATACAAATTCTTCCTTACATGTCGGGATGTAATGTTTTGAATGTAATGAATCAACATATTTATTTCTATTTGTTGATGCATCTAGGCTTCACAGCAGGAAACCTCAACCCTTCCTACTGTCGGCTGTTTATCGATTTTGACAGCTTTTTCCTTTGGAAATTTTGATTAAATTTGATAAATATTGAACAAAAAATCACAGAAATTGTTTATTTTGAAAAACATTTGCGGCATGAGAGCAATTATTGAGAACTATTTTTGCAAGACAACAAGTGAATTTGGTCACATTAAACAGGTAAACAGAGCAATGTATAACAAAATAAAACGGTCCCTGGGTTTTCACTGTGTATATAGCCAATCATAAAACAGGTATTTCTGAGAGAATTGACTTATTCGCCAAACATACAGACTTGTCTTGAAGACGTTAACTCTCTAAAACTAATTTCCATTTCAATAAACCATTATCTTAATCCCTTCTTGATCTTAGTGTGGTAGGAATACTTGTGCTCATGACTCATGAAAGGGTACGAGTAACCAACCAGAATTCAACAAAAATACAGACAGTCAGTTAATCCTACTGGAGACGTGAAGTCAATCCTATTGCAAGTTCTTACAGATGTTCAATATGGAATGAGAAACCATTTCTTTAAGTCGGTGACATCACCAAGAGTTGGAAGAAGACGTTAAACTTCGACACAAAAATAGTGAGAAACTTTTCCATGATACCTAAAGAGTTGTTTAATATGATATAAATATATAATAATAAATATAAATGTATAAAATAAAATGAAAAATAAAAGGGAATAAGACATTTAACACTGGACTTGCAAATATATCCATTTATGCATAATATCTCTAAAATGCTTGATTTTATGGAAAAATCAAGAAAAAATCTCAAATACGTATAAAATTCGAAATAATGCATCCAAATAATCTACCTATTAGTTACATTACCTAATACACACTATCGAATCGAATATATCTTCCTGTCAGCTTATGACAAGGTTTCAAAATTACGTTTGGCCAATTTGCGCGCGCCACTCGAGCCACATTGTCCCGTTTTTTATAAAAATTCCGACTTTGAATGGCCGTACTTTCGCTCTATTGTACTGATTGACCTTTAACTTGTTTTTTTCAGTAACAGTTAGTGGTTCCCTATGTAATAACATCGATTTCAAAATTTGACATATGTGATCCTATCAACATACTCTGTGTCTCTTTAATAAGCAAATAATAAGTGACAATCGATCTTATGGAAGAGAAAAGATCATCATAGCATTATAACCAGAGATCCATGCTAAAGGAGATTCAAAGGATTATTATCATACATTTTTCAAGGTTTTAACTGATAAGCATGAAGACTCGCAATCAACATTATGATATTTCATTATCCTGATGTTTAATGCAGTTACCATTTAACAGAGAAAATAAATATTTCAGTTAATGCATTGAAATGCAATTACCTTGTAAAATAGACATTGTATATATATTTGATTTCCTTGCTTTTCATCGCTTAGAAGAATTCCTCTTTTATATCTAATTAACACATTATGTCTGTAATAAAGTTCCTTTTCTTGTATTTTTTAAGCCATGCAAGCTGTATTATATTTTCAATAACAAATAAATAGATAATTCAAAACATAATTATAAATTGGACAAAAACTGCACATTTAAACTATTACAAAAACTGACAAGCTCCTCTTGAAAATACGGACAACATTTCTATCACATAAACTGTAAACCTTCGTGGTACATGAATATTGATTAAAAGGCAGTCAGATGAAATGTTTCAATTCCAGCCTTCATCTTTGCGAGAATTTCATGGTGAAGAAAGGTTCACAAATCTCATAGATGTGTACAGTAACTGCGGGCAAATGTAACAGGGCAAATGAAATCGAGAAAGACGAAAAGATTAATGTCAACAAATATATTGAAAATATATTTAAGGTGAAAATCAATACTTTAACTTACCTTGATAAGGACATTAAATCGCAAGTATTTTGCCTAACCTTGATATACCTTTATGATAAACTTTAAGATCTATAAAAGTACACTGTTCATAAAACTGTTAATAGGGGCGACCAAAAGGGATGTTTCCTCTAGTAAACACTTTTAGAACTATTGAAAACAATGTCATAACAGGGCTGTTTCGCCAACATGAATGATTTCCAGTTTTGCCATCATGATCAGCAATTTTTCTATTTGCCTTACTGGTATGATAGGTTGTTATATATTTTTACTATTGTGAGTAAGTAACTATATAAATTTCATATTTTCAGCTGTAAACAGTACAGACCCGATCCAAAACTTATTTTTATAAATTACTTCATTCAGTAACGCTCATTTAGTTTACGTAGGAACCCGTAAATTTCTTCCATAAGCAAATATCAATTGACGCCAAGATGTGCGTCGGAATATCCATAAGGTTCAGAACTTGTTTTCCCGGGGGCGACTGTTCAGTCTGCCGTGATAAAAAGCCTTAAATGAAGGATGATTATAAATGACAATGATACGTTAAAAGATAGCCATTAGATGATGTTGCCGTTGAAGAAAGATGGGCGCCTGACGTGACTGTGATCCCGGAAAGACAAACATATTTGCGAAAATAATTAATCTTATTTTGACATGGTTTTATTCTGTCATGTCTAAAGAACGAAACGTGTGAGAATAAATCGACTCTGATATGCAAGTCTCTTCCTTATACTCTTACTTGGTGGATATATGCAGCAAAAGTGGAATAAAATGTATAAGAACATGCAAAACCCTAAAACAAATCAAAATTAAGGTTTGTTAGTTATTTTTCTGATCCATACAATTAACACCCGCATGTAAGCAAGAAAAATCATTGCAAAAGGATATGAATGCATATATGCATATGCATATGGACATTGATTTCATTGTTCTATTTAAACTTATCTTCCAGGCTAACCAATATTTACAAGGTCTCCTTTTTTCATTAAAAAAAGCCATTTTAGTTCAAATAAAAAGCACACATGAAAGCAAAATCTAACCTATGTCGGAACAAATAACAAAGCTGTGGAAAAGTGTGAAAATAAACCAAACAATAAATTTTATTTCAAAAAGTTAAACTTATGATATGTAACCTTTATAATATCAAAAAAATAGTAAAGTATTTTGAAAGTGGATATGTTTACTGTCGGAAACAAGGACGAACGTTAACATAATTTACACGTTTTCAGTCAGATGTACATGTAGACGACACACTGCCCATTTGGTTAAGTCAAATTAGCATTGTTACGTTGTGGTGTTAGCTTTGGTAAACATGCCTAGCTTATTCCATCGATTTACTTCTAATCAGATTAGCACAGTGAGAAAGGAAGGTCACTGGGCAGTAATTTAATTAACTACATTGATACTTGTGATAGGTCTGTTCACCCTAACAGCAAAAGTAATAAGTCTTTGATTAGGGAAAATAAATATCGAACTTTATCTTGTCACATCCGCCTATCGTTCGAATTACTATTTGACACAGTCACAGCCATTTTCAGACAAGAAGGTGACGTTAGGTGGATACCTGTTATGTAGACCTTAGTCTAACCTGTCTTTACACATCATGTCTTTCTACATCAACACTATGTATTGTCAGGTCTGTATTTCATTATCTTGATTAAAGCAGCTGTGATCTTACATGGTCTTGGTTCTGACCTTTTTACTAATCCTTTGTCTGAGACCTGGAATAAGGAATACAGTCCACTCTTTGGTAACTAATCATGCTAGAGCTTCAAGTAAACTCAACAAAATCTTTAAGAAAGCAAAGGGATATTCTTATTAACTACAATGATGCCTGTGAGAAACTGTTCACCCTAACAGCAAAAGTAATGTCTTTGACTTATGAAAATAAATAGCACATTTTCTCTTCCTCCTTCCCCACATCCTTCTTTCGTTCCAATTACTATTTGACACAGTCACAGCCGTTTTCAGACGAGAAGGTGACGTTAGTTGGATACCTGATATGTAGACGTCAGTCTTACCTGTCCTTACACATCATGTCTTTCTACATCAACACTATGTATTGTCGGGTCTGTATTTCAATATCTTGATTAAAGCAGCTGTGCTCTTACATGGTCTTGGTTCTGACCTTTTTACTCATCCTTTGTCTGAGACCCGGAATTAGGAATGTAATCTCTATGTTAACTCATAATATTATTCTGAGGAATCAAAAACTCAACAAAATCTTGAAAAAAGCAAATGGATATTCTTGAATAATTGTAAAAGGAGTAAACAACATATGATTTGCTTATTTGAACTCTAATCAGACATAACATTTGGATTGTTCATGTAGTAATGGATCATTTAAAAGCCTAAATGACCATACTAGTTTTAGTGAAAAGACAGAGGGAAGTATATCTATTCTGAAGCTTTCTTAAAATGCGTCTGACATCCGTTTCCCGATTGGTTGACTATTAAGTCTCGTAAATTATTTCAATTGCTTAAATAGAGGCAGCATGAAATGTTAAGTGTGACACTAGAAATATAAAATAATAAAGTAGAGCCTTGCTTGATTTTAAGTGGTATTCAAACCATTGACATTTCTATCTTCACATCTTCTCTAATGTTCTTTAATATATAAGTATTAAGGCCAACAACAATTAACTTTTTCCGTGAATTTCATTTGATTTATTACAATGCTGCTCTTAGACCTTGATTATGTCTAATTCACACAATTTACACAATTATAAAACAGTTTCTATCTAATGAAAAACCCTATCCATATCTGATTTTTAAATAGTTTCCCTCTAACACTGTTAATGAAAAATAAACATAATGACATTTTCCATGTCACTATACGACGGTTTAGAACTCCCCTAGTCATGGATATCCATCTATTTCAGTATACGTTCTATTTTACATTATATGTTGGATCTATTACTGTTTTTTTTTAATTCAAATACATTGTCTTTCAATAGGAGCCAATTATTTCCTTTTTCCTGACATCATCTTATATTTCCCCTAAAACGTGCTACTGCCCCTTTAAAATCACTCCATCTTAACACGACCAAATGTTCTTAATTTATGATTTTCATATAATGGGCAGTGTTATCAATGCAATAAACTCTTGTAATCATGTTATCAGATCCCTGATAACAATGCCAAATAGGTAAAAAAACGAACTTTTTTCTAAACTTCCATGCATGTCATGTGAGTCCTAAACCAGTTCAGGGTTGTTTTTGATCGAATTAAAATTTGTAAACAAAGTCCGCAAGGGTAAATTTTCACACATTCGTATTTTTGAAAAAGCTTAGATAACAAAGCTTTCTTTCATTGTGCGATAATATAAAAAAATATAACAGTATATCAACAATCGTTTATACCGATTGTGCTTTGTGAATGACATGATAGACCGCTTTGACACACAGTGTGTCAGTGACAAACTTGTCAGCAAAACCAAATCATATTCTAGTGATGGTACACATTATCAAGTATTGTAGTAACAAACGTAACAGCCCCACCTTCGCAAATAATCTTTGTTTAGTCTAAGGATACGTAACTGGACTGGCATAACAACCATGACTATGCAGCTTTTCAAAGTTGCAGTTAGAGTTACTTCCCCTGTTGAAGCGACGTTGGTAAGTGGTTCTTACACATTGTGTGTTATAAGAAAACAAATCTTTGATCGTGCACTGGAAATCCGACATAAAATGTTGAAATATACGTTTCTATCGCTTTGAATAATCATTTCATGAAGGACTATTTCTAGACGGTTCAAAACTTTATATTGCCAACAATATGACCTTCACCTCCGTGTATTGTGAAAGACATTACTCCGCGAAATCTAGGTCAAACATATTTTTAGAAGGAATCATATTTTCGTTCAAACCCTTTTATTTCAAAAGGCTTGCATGGCAAATGACCATATATAGATATCAGAATATATTTGGAGCTGGTTGAATCCAGCGATGATAACTTATCGCAGTTAGTACCAATATTTCCAAGGTTGTGTAGCCACAAGTGGATGACGGCTTTTACAAATAAGAGTGAAATATGATGCATAAACAATATTTGGCTTTTTATTTATATGGAGATACATGTATATACATATTTAGCTGAACGAAACAAAGGGGCAACAAATGTTTTCAATAGTACATGGGTTCAAAATCTTGAATTAAGAAAATATTGATTGAAGAAAATGTGAACACCAATTTGTTATTTGATTCGATTTGAAAAATAACATGTTTTTAACATAGAATTATACAGAAACAACAATAAGTTTAAAGCATGATCATTGAATATATAATTGTTTTGATTTTAAAAGCAAAGATTTCATGAATAATTTCACTGAAAAGTGTTTTGATAAAAGGTACTTGACACATATTTTAGTCTCTGAAAACTTATTTCTAACACCAAAAGCATGTTAATGAAGATGATCATAATTTACGTCTCCATTATTTCTCCTCAAATGACGTCACACGAGAGAATTCCCAAAATAACAAATTTGCCTTATGGATGTCTCTTAACGTTGTTGTTAGCATGTATTCATTATCCTTCTTTGTAAGCTATTAACCAAGTCATAATGAATAGTCGCCCTGGGCGAAGATTTTGCTGTTTTTATAAATTCCGACGCACGTTTGACTTCTAAAGTAATGTTAATATTGTCTATAGAACATTTGCCAGTTGCATTTACATGAAAGCGTGAAGTCGCCTATCAGGTTTCATTATAAAAAAAACATCTAAATTTAGTCTGTTTACATTGATAAAGTACAATCATAAGAAAAACAACATGGAGCATTGTAGTTCCCAAAAGCTATATCAAGGCTTAATATGATTGGTTTTACATATGATGAATCAATAAATTGAGTTTTAAGTGTCCAGTAATTGGGTTTATAAAAAAGGACTTGAAATGCATCGCTCATCCAAAAATACAAGTTTTCAGGCATGCATTTTTTTAATGAAAATAATCAATATCATTGTCTATTTTTATTATTTATATGACAGTTTAAACATAATCAAAAGTAATAATACAATTTGTTTTCTCTCCCCACAATTGCATCTCAGTTATATATCTCACACTAGCCTCTGTTCGAAAAACTCAATATCTTGGGGTTCCAGAGGAGAACCCAAGCGACAATTAATTAAACATGATTAAACATGGCAGCCACCATCAATTTTGTGGAACGGAAGCAAACAGTTAGGTTCATCAGTTTTGACTGAAAACCAGTAAATTGCAATAGATAGTGCAGGTATCAAGGGAAAAGACATTTATCGAGAATAATGCCATGTTTTTGCTACCGCGTTTTATACAAGACATTCATATCATAAATTTGCTGAAGCACACGGAAATAACCGAGACTTTGTGAAAACGGCATCATATTTCTACAACCAACTTTGATTGTATTCAGTCGGGATTCTGCCTTTCTAGCCCATGCACTTGGCTAGATTGGAGTAATATAACTGATCCTTCTCTGTGAGGAGAGAATGCACAACGTTATGAAATAATGTTTGCACACAAGCAGGAAGTTTGTTTGTATGTGGTATATACACTATAATACACAACACAACATACATACAACAATCAGGAAAGGGAAAGATGCCAGGTCATTTTCATTACACCAAAAGCTTCTGTGAAAGCTCAAAACATTCATGAAAAATTATATTTATTTGAATAAATGTTGGTAGGTAACATAATTATACCTCTTCTATTTCATCTTTTTCAAATGTACATTCAGCATTCGAAACTTGAAACCGGATTTTTTTAATTACAAACTCGTGTTATTGCTTATACATTGACAAACATTTTTAACGAATTTCCAGCGTTTGAGTTAGTCCATATTTTTTAGACAATAAGAACACGGCCCATATATATAAGAGGCATACATGTTTCAGATGAATATGACACCATTGGCTCTTGATGAATTTAACTGACAGAGATATGATAAAACCTTAAAACTCGTTATGGAAACTTCATTAAACTGTGACTAAACTGTGATTTGATGGCTTCTGAATTTCGAACAATCCATGTGTGGATTAACATTTTGTAACATTCGATTAACTACAAAATATGATGTGAAATAATAAAGTGTAACATTTTCCCACAAACGTTCAGATGCAATATGAACTACATGTTGTTTTGACATTTTAGTGGATTTGTTGACATGTTATGAGACTCCCAAGGGACCTATGATCAGCCTTTATAAAGCCTATCGACTTTTCTACTGCTGGATAAGTTATTACACGCTTCCATGGCGCCGAATGTTTCTACTGAATGTTTTCCATATGAAATTGACACCAGAATCAGAATCTAAAACTGTAAAATGTATTACCTGGAATGATGATTAACATCTTTATAGAAAACGGGATACCTCATAGAGTAAGAGAATACAGCATGTAACTACAAAAAATTTAAGAACCACCTATTTGCACCCACAAAAAAGGGAGTATTTGACACCAATCCCCGAGGGAAAGCAACACGAATCTGAAAAGAAACAATTTGATTACATTAATTTCCATAACTTATTTGCAACTATTCAGCTGCCTCCCTCAAATCCGAGATATGAAGACAACCGCTCGGGTAGTTAGGTCCATTTCTTTAAATTTGCATGATTGAAATTGAATGTGTATAACAGATATCCTATTACCACACACGAATAAACAGCGAAACATTGTTAAGGTTTTGAAGCTAAGGCTAGATTAATGTTAAAGAAACACATGTATACTTTACTTTTTACTTTCTCTAAATGCAATGACGTCAGACGTAGGATTTTCAACATCTTTGTCTAATGGCTTTATCGTTTCATTTGTTTTTAGCATTTATATATAACATTTTATATAACACTTTATTACCCGTACCATAACGGAAAGGCGTCTTAGAAAAACAAATCACTTCTACAATAAAGTCAATAGGTGATAATGGGAAATATCCCAGTTTCATAAGAAGGAATAACTGATTTTTCTAAATGAAATAACATTTGAATGTATATTAAACGTTTCAGATTTAGATTAAACTGTCGAACATTGGACATAAATTCTTCGTCTAGTGAATCCGAAGTTTACAGTTTTAAAAAAATCCTTACTCATCATAATGAAATATGTTTTTTCCCTTGGAAATAATTGTTACACATGTTTTATTCGTATGAAAATGACACCATTAGCTCCTGATAAATTTGACAAAACGCTGCCAGGTACATTACTCTAAAGATTACTAGATCACAAACTGTAACAATCTAATATTTTGATATTACATTCCACAGGTGATGATTGTAACATTTTAAAACATTCGATTGAATAAAATACGTATTGTAGCATATTCAACTGCATTTTGGACTAAACTTTGGTATAATCAGAGGTAATATGTTTAACAATCTTTTTTGACATTTTAAGTGGATTTTTCAGCATTCTTAGAGAATCCATTGCACAACTAACTTCGATTGCCTCCAATCAAATTTCTACCTTTCTATTCCATGTATCAGCCGTAATAGAACATAGGCTAATTCAGGTATGATTGAGTTGCCTCTGTGGGAGAGAATGAGATTACACAGGATGCGATCAAATTTTAAATGAAAATAGGCCAACAAGTTTATTTCATAGTTTGCAGTTTACGTCCAATTTATAATTATGCTGTTAATTATCAATCTATTTATCATTTAAAGCATATGCAGACTGCATGATTGAAAATGCGAGAAAATATTTTTACAGCCATATTGTGTAATTTACATTGTAGATACATACATATGTACTCTTCTTTGTTGTAAACCTTTGTTGTACCTATATTTGATTGAAAGGCAGTCAGATGGAATGTTTCAATCCCAGCCTTCGTCTTTATGAGAATTTATGGTACAAAAAGGTTCACAAATCTTATAGATGTGTACATTTATGTAAAAGGAACTGCAGGCAAATGTAACCAGGTCAATGTTACCGAGAAAGATAAATGTCAATAAATATCTCCAAAAACAACTTTAGGGGGAAATCAATATTCCCAATTGATCTGATGAAGACATAAAACCTCAAGACTTTTTCTTAACCTTGATATATAAGTGTTAATGCACTGTTCTAAAATATTTTGTTAATAAGTGGAGGCGACAGTACAGGATATTTTCCTTGGTAAACAGTTTTAGAATTGATTAAAATAATGTCAACATGGGCTGTATTTTCACCCTGAGTGAATTTCCAGTTTTGGCATCAAGATCAATTTTTAGGAGGTTCAGTCAGCGTGATTAAAAGCCTTAAATGAAGGATGGCTATTAATGATAGGAACAGACAGCCTTTAGATGAAGTAGCAGATGAAGATCGCCGCCGGACGTCACTGTGATTCCAAAAGACAATTATATTTGCAAAACTAATTAATCTTATTTTGACGCGTTTTTTCCTTTTTCTCGTATTTAAAGACCGCAACGTGTGATAAAAAGTCGTTCCGATATGCAAATCTTTTTCATAATACTCTAAAATGGTGGATATATGCAGCAAATCTGAACTGAAATCATCAAGAACATGCAGAAAACCTAAGAGATAACAAGAATTTGGTTTATTAATTTTGTTGTTGATTCCTACCTCTAACACCCGCAAGTGCGCGAGGAAAACCATTGCAAAAGGGTATGATTACATTCCTCTCATCTAGACTTTAGATTTATCGTTCTCTTTAACCTTATTTTCATGACTAACCCATATTTACCAGGTCTCATTTTCATTTTCTAATGCTAACATTTGAGGAACACGATGAGGCTAATGTGTTTGTTGTTTCTTATCTAGAGAAGAACTGATGATCACATTTATTCTGACAAACCAGAAGTCGCACCAAAATTTTAAAAGTCATTTAAATTCAGAAATAAAGCACACAGAAGGGAGGAAGCCCTTAACGGTGATGATGCAAAATAACCTTTTCAACAAATGTACAGATTGACAATCTAAGTAAGACAAGAGTATCGTCCAAATGCAACATCGAACCAATGCAGAGACACACAAAAACAAGTTTGGTAGAGTATGAAAAAAACCCATTACCATTACTCTAGAAACAAAACTAGATAATCTCTAACCATTATTATATACACAAAGAACTTTATTAAGCCCCCCCCCCTTATTTTTCAAACATAGAAACGGTGCTGATAAAAAAACAATACAAATTTTCAATCAAACACAAAGAAGTTTTCGATAGAATGATCATCTTGCACTGTAGACACAAAAACTTCACTCGATTTACGATTCACTGTCTCTAGATAATTGATTTTACAAAGGCTCGGTAAGTTTTAGTCAAAATCCATCATAACAATTATCATTCTCGACTGAATTGATGATTTTTTAGTAAACGACTTCATGTCTAGAGTTAGTCGTTAAAGCACTATCAACTTTCAAAATCACAAAATTATCAAACCACCAATATTTAAAAAACCGCATAGAGAAAAACAAATGCCACTGTTAAAGATAATTGCTTAACAAAAGGAAGAATGTGTGTTTGGTCAATACGTTCATTATTCAGAATCTCTAATTTACTCACAAATGTTTAGATTGTAGCCATTTTCTCAATTATCGATGAAAAAAGGTTTTTGTGTATTAATGTCATCTAGGGATAAAAAAATTATTTTTGATACAAAAAAGCCAAATTTCAATGTGTAGTTTCTCCCAAATGACAATAATTTTATTGGACCAAATTTCAGTGGTATAATATTTTCCGTCATATTTTCGCTAGTTTTGCATAAAGGAGACTTTAGTTTATTCAAATAGTCAACAAGAAAGCAGTTGTTATATCTGGAGTGGTCAATGCATCACATTAATCAAAATATTCTAATAGCACCCAATTGCATTTTACAAAATAAGGGGTGCTTAATTAAGTTCTTTGTGTATATGTATGAACTAGTAAAAATGTTTGGAGATCTAGCTGCTGAAAACACCTGATTCAAATGTTGATTCGACTGACACTTGGTCGAAAACAAGGACGAACGTTACACCAATATACATTTTTGCAGTCAGACGCAGACGACACGCTGCCCATCTGATTTAGTCAAATTAGCATTGTTGCGTTGTGAAGTTTTTGTAAACATACCTTGCTTATTCCATCGATCTACCACTAATAAGATTAGTCACGTGTGAAACGAGGGTCACTGGACAGTCTCTAGTGACAGTAATGAGATGTTTGTTGTACCTTATGTACCTTTAGTAACATGTCATCACCTTACGTTACCACTAAAACATGCTACTGCTCATTTAATCCCATGTAAAAAAAAATGAATGTGCATGTATTTCTTATCATCTTGGGAGAACTTTATATGCAATGGTACAAACAAATGTCGTAACTTGGTAAGCACACGATAAAGAAGTTGTTTTAATTTTGCCTTCAACATTCTTCTTTCACACTCATTCCAATTAATCCTTGATTATATTATAAAAAGTCAGATTTATTATAACTATATAAAGTTATTCAGATACCATAATTTGATGCTGGTGAATGAGATGTTTGAAATTACATCTAGGGGTAAAAATGCACTAAGTACAACCTCACAATTGAGAAAACCTAAATTCATTTATCTCAAATTCTAACATGACACGAACACTATATCAGATGTTTTCTGATTTGTTCCTTATAAAACTCGCAAATAAATACCTATAATATGATTTAGACCGTTTGAAATGACCCGGGAATGTGAACAAACAGTACACTGTAAACATTCTGTTAAAATGACCATGCAACCTGAACGACAAAACGATTTCAATATCAGAGATTTTATAACATTTGGGATACAACAAAAATAAGGAAATAAATGCATTCTGTTTTAATTCTTGGGGTTGATTGTAAAGCCTTTTTAATTCTTAAGCGAGCCTTAATAACAATAGTTTTTAATCTAATGTTAGATTTAATGTTTTGAGGTGAGTTTTATAGATATCCAGAACATATTGAAAACATGATATTAAAATAATATATATGATAATAATGTTTTTAAACGAACCAAGTACAGATAACTCATATTAGATGATGATTAAATACAAGAAATAGATGTATATGAATTTTGAATCCGATTAGGAGTATTGCTGTTTGCAAATTGCATGTAATTACCTGTCATAGGTTCGTGATACTGAAATTTGGAGTTAATATTTCAAGTAAAGAGGATTCATGAATTAGGACCAATATCTTATACAGAAATACACAGGCTTTGTTATTCATGATACAGATATGTAGAATGCCTTTCGAAGTCACCATGCATATTCACAATTAGTACAATCTTTTTGCATCTAAAAGTCATTCATTCAGTTCTTTTCGTAACTTTTTTTAAATTATATGTTAGATATATTGTTTGGGTTGTTATTGTTTTTTAATCGACTGAAAAAAAATTATGCAAATCAAAGAAGTGGTCGTTGATTCCACTGGTTGTTTCTCCACTATGAAAGTTAATATTTGAAAATGATGATGACTATTCAATTACGTCTTTTCAAACTCTTATTGCTTTTCGTGGGAGATTCGTGTCCTTGAATGTTTTTGTGTTGGTAAAAATGAGTTCCTATTTCAAAAATATCTTTGATTAAAGTGCCGTTTTGAAAAAGGTTAATTCACTACATAGATACTTGTGATAGGTCTGTTCACCCTGACAGCAAAAGTAATATGTCTTTGACTTGTGAAAATAAATAGCGCCTTTTCTCTTGTCACATGCTCTTTTCGTTCGAATTTCTATTTGACACAATCACAACCATGTTCAGACGAGAAGGTGACGTTAGTTGGATACCTGATATGTAGACCTCAGTCTAACCTGTCTTTCCACATCATCTCTTTCTACACTAACACTATGTATTGTCAGGTTTGTATTTCATTATCTTGATAGGGTTCGTATTGATTTAAGCAGATGTGATCGTACATGGTCTTGGTTCTGACCTTTTTACTAATCCTTTGTCTGAGATCTGGAATAAGGAATACAGTCCACTCTTTGGTAACTAAGCATGCTAGAGCTTCAAGTTAACTCAACAAAATCTTTAAGAAAGCAAAGGGATATTCTTGGATAATTGTAAAAAGAGCAAACAAATATGATTATTTATTTTAACTGTTCATACAGTAATGGATCATTTAAAGATCCTTAATGTCCATACAGAATGGAAATTCTTCCTGAAATTACTCAAGATTCAAAATACTTGTTTAGGCTTTCATTGAAAATGATCCTTTTATTAGCTATTTAACCTTCCTCTATTAAATTCAATTCCACTTTTAAACCGAAAAAACATGGTTAGAATTATTTACACTGAAACAAGGCAAAAGATGAATTAAGTCATTAAGCAGGCAGATAATTATTACATCGAAGATATTCATTAATGCCTCAGGAAAAGATTATGAATATATTTATGAAGCATATTCATCGTCAATAAAATCCAGGTAAGACACACTAGCATTTAAGCTGAAGATTTTACAGTTTTACAGTCAGTTCTCATCACATGCTGTTAAACTTCATACTATAGAAATAGAATTTGTTTGACATTCTACAACCGATACAATTGCAGGCAAACGTAGATAAACATGTCTGGGGGTTTTAGTGAAAAGACTGTCAGAGACATTTGGGGGAAGCATATCTATTCTTAAGCTGTCTTGAAATGCGTCTAACATTCGTTTCCCGATTTACTATTACCTCGTAAATTGTTTCAATTGCTTTAAAAGGCGCAGTATGAAAAGTTAAGTGTGACACTAGAAATGTATGCTTTGTTAAAGGAGAGCCTTGGTTGCTTTCAAGTAGTGTATCTTATTCTAAACCATTGACATTTCTATTTTCATATCTATTCTTATGCTCTTTAGAAGATAAATATCAAAGCTAAACACTTTTTAATCTTTCTTTAAATCTCATCTAATTTAACAGAATGCAGTCCTACAAACTACAATTATATTTGTCAATATAATACTTGTTGAGTGAAATATGTTTCAACAAATGCATATTTTCAATTGTTTATGCCCCTCAGATCTGGCTAAGCCTTTCCTTAAATACATCTGTTGAAGCTGCCCAGCAAACAAAACAACGTTGTGGCAACGTTGTGACAACGTTGTAATTTGGTTGTGGCAACGTTGTAAAATAACGTTGTGACAACGTAAAAGTGAATGGTTGTGTATACGTTGTGACAACGTTGTAAAATAACGTTGTGAAAAACCTACACACAACCTTCACACAACGTTGTGAAATAACCTATGCACAACGTTGTGAAAAGACCTACACACAATGTTGTTAAAAGACCTGCATTCAACCAGGATGCAACATTTATATGTGTTGCGTTATTATGTATTATATGTATGATGTTTGTCCAACCATAAGGAAAACAATATGTGAACTCTTGATACATCTCCATGACCGCTCAAGTTCTAGGATTGTCAAAGCTTATTTGAAGTTGCTGTATATTCATTGTCACTTTCGTAATGAATTACTGACACACTTTAAAAACGAAACAACAAACAAAGCTATTACTTCCATTATTAGACAAAAAACTGGTTCAAAACATACACTTCATATACTGTACATACAAATTATAGTTAATATGTGGATCGAAAAGGAAACCAATTTGCTGTTAAATTTTCAAAGTGTGTCAGTAAACCTTCTTCAAAGCAAAATAATCTCTTTGAAAAAAAACAAAGACAAAATGACGAGTCACACAAATTTATTCATATACAAAAAAACATTCTCTAAAATCACTGAATTCAAATACAATAATTTTCCAGTCCAGTCCATTCAAATACCTAGTCACACACTTCACTAGCTCACTTTTGAATCCGAGATACACATACTGCATTTGAGATTTCGTGCCCACTTCTATTTCCCTTGAAGTACCCAGTAGTGTTTGGGCTGTGACAGGCAGTCCATCATGTCCATGTTTTTTCAGTACTTTCAACAGTTCATCAATGGCATTCATTTTAACACCAAACTGAGTAGCCCATGAGGCAAGATTTTCAGATAAGGAGTCCTCAGAATTTGTGTTATCCTCCGAATCTGATGATACCACAACATGGTTGTCAATCATATCCCATATTCTTTGCAATCGATCGACAGCATCATCATTGGGGTCGGTAGTAACATCAAACTCAAGGTGTGTTGATTCTATGTCGCTGAAATCTGTGTCATCTTTGCTTGGGACAGTTGGGGCTTCATATGACAGGGTTGTTTGATCTGAAGATACAAAAAATTAATCATTAAAATTTGCCATCAGGATTTAATGGATTGATACTTGACAGAGTTTTTAATCATCCTTAAAATAAAAAGATTACAGTTAACCAAGATTATTTCCCTTCTTTTTGCAATACTTAGTTTAATCATATTTTTATTCATTGAGAATTTGGTTCGGTAAACAAGCAAAATTATGCTTATGTTAATACCTCACCAGCACATACATATATATATAGAATAGCAAACACAAAAACTGGACATGAACATGTCAAACTAAAGCATAAATGATACCATATATGTATATGAATTGATTGTTGCTTATGAAAAATTTCATTTCAGTTCAAAGTTCCATTTCATTAATGATTTAGATTATCTTCCCTGATGTCATTGATGTCATTAATTACAGGTATCACAATAATTATACTGTGTAATGTACATGACCACTGTTATTCAATATCAGAAATCAGAGACCATATAATTATATGGTCTCTGCAGAAATTAAACAAAATTCTTTAAAAAAGCTTGGCCAACATAAATTTAAATCAAGTAACATGTTTCATCAATGTCATGTATTTTAATGGTTTTGCATACTTTCACAAAACTAGTAATACAAGTACAAAATAAAAATTTAAAGTTTATACACCACACTTACTTTGATTGATGTCAGTGTCACTGAAGTATGAATGAGATGAATCTTCTTCTTCTGTTCATGAGGCAAAACTTTAGCTTGTTTTCGTAACTGTCGCCTGGCATAAAGCCACTGCATGTCTGTTGTATGACCTCTTCTTAGTCTCATCCATAATGCAAACCTGAAAAAATTGTTCCAAGTAGATATTTAATTTTTTTTAACTGAACTGATAATTCTAACTTAATTGACATGTAGATCTATAGTCATCTAAATTACTACTGTATATCAGCTATATGACAGTAAAAAATATCAATTCTCTATTAACTTAACCTTTTAATGATTGTACAGAGCTCTGTAATGAAACAAAATGAATTCCTTCGAGGTAATAAAGTTTATTATTATTATTCTTTAGCTGAATGAATAGAAACAGTGTATTTTACAAAGAAAAGTGTATCCATATTCTATATAATTTTCACAAAGAAATACACTTTTTAAAGTATATATGCAGCAGGTGCTTATTGCAATATGTTGTATATGCTTACACAGGTTAACATTTGACAACAATCTAACAAGGGGAGCTAACTGCTGAGGTGTGTAATGACAAAAACAAAAGCACATGGCAGAACAAAGAACAATGGGAAAATATCATAACTAGAGATTAATTAGCTTAATTTTATGTGCATAACACTAAATCTAATGTGTTTCACCAACTAGGGACATATATGAACATTATCTTACCGTTGCAATCGTGTTACAGCATACAATACTCCTTGAAACAAAAGCTTCGAATCGTTGCTGCACTAGAACAATGGCGTCAGAGAGAATATGTAGAGCTCCACACTCACAGTAGTTTCGTACAACTTAGAACTAAAAGATCGAAAATCATTCAAAGTTATCAATTACAAAATCCTAATTCTTATTTATGTAATATTTATTGTATCAAAATGTAATTTCTAATTAGTGAACTTGTGAATACGTGACTATTTAAGATAAATGTCGCAGGCTAACGTTGCCACAACGTTGTGGTTTCGTAAGTTGTCAACAAACCAACACACAACAAATAGACAACGTTGTGGTAACGTTGTGTGTTTCCTGGGTGGACATGTTCTTAGGATGCTCAAGAGAGACCTCAAATTCTAATGATGTTACTGACAAATTGAACCTTTTCAGAGAAGTTGCGGTGTAACCAGAGGCTTTAAAGAAATCTAGAAATAACTTTATTTTCAAGAGGTTCTAATTCGTTATGACGCCATAATGGTTCTTTTTTTCTAAATATTAGTATTATCAATATGTATTGAATCCATAGTCAAGATGTTTCCTTCCTCAGTTTTTAAATGTTCTGGATAGAGTAGGTATGTTTCGCTTTGTAGTGCCGAACATTTATCATTATTAGATAACCATAATACTAAAGGCCATTCTGTTAGTTGATGTAATAAAGGAAAAGTTACACAATCATTAGAGGGTTTTTATGGATTTTTTTTTGATTTTCTTCCCAAATGCAAACAAGCTTTGATAAATCGATGACATGTGTGTAGGAGTTTACTGACATCCACATCTCTTGAATAATTAAAATGATTCCAAGAAAGATTTTTAAGATAAAGGATTAAAACCAATGAGCGTTTTGGTAATTATGATAAGAAAGTTTTGCTTAATTTGGATCATTTCAATGAACGTGTTTCAATGGATGTAGATCTGCCATCAATGTTTATCTCTATGAGTTCCATTCATACAAAATGATGAACATGAGATTTCTTCAAGACTGTCTGGTTCATAGCTACGTGTATAAGAACCTTATGGAGCATGAACAATCTTCACACAAGGACAAACGAAACACACGGTTTAAATGCAATCTTTAGTCAATAGAACACAATTCCTGTTGCAAAAAAAGTAATATTTTTCACAAAATAATTACAATCACAACATTATTCACAATTGATACATCAACCTGGTCATTTACACGCTTAGGTCAATTTCATCTTTCATATGTGAAATATTAACTATTTACTATTTACTATCATCAAATGAAATGATATGCATTGAAAATATTCACAAAACCGAACCACATAAACTCACAATGGCAAATGCACTGAATCACACACACTCAGTCAGCATTCTAGTGATTTGCATGAACTGCACACAAAGCATGCCCAACTCCCTGGGTAAGGTGTTGGTTTGCTCTCAGCTCAATTCTGAATTTCACGTGAGATACGTGACGAACCTAACCATTAAATTAACCAACCTGGCAGTCTGTGAGTCAAATCAAATACAATTTCATGACGTGCAGCGAAACAAACCTCAACGGTGTTTAAAAAGTGGCAACTATTTGTACATTCTCTATGCCTCTATTTTTTTCAGATAAGTATGTTCAAATTCATCAATCACAGTTTACAACATGAAAGCTGTACAATCCATTTTAAACGTCATATACATGTACAACATTATCTCTAAATACATTGATGGTTCACACCAGAAAAAAATCAAATTAGTTCAAAGTTGCTGATGTCTGATAGAATATATAAAGACATAACATTTTTTTTCTGTGTTTAATGGATCTTAATACATTTATTTACAAACAAATCTTAAGTTTGTTTTGAAATCATTGGGAATTTTTAGGATATCTTTCAATAACCGTTTGCGTATTATGGTGCTCACACAGTTTATTAGTGATATATAATATCAAAATAGGCTCTATTTGAGCAACTTTCCTCTGAAGGAACAACAACGTTTTTTTATAACTTGATGACACATATTGTTAAGAATGCCTTTTAAGACAAGTGAACACTGTGTTTTGAAATTCAAGATAATTTTGTCAGGCTATTTTTTTCTTTAGGAAAGTATTTAATGTGTTGTTGCATAATTTCGGTTTCGGTTTGTATTCATACGATTTTTAAAATTCATGTTAACATTTCGGTTTTGTTAGCTGATACAACGTGTTCACAATACTGCTTTTAGGGAGATTAACAGAATTGACTAAAGTCATTTTTCTTTTTTGTGCCAGTGTAATGATAGGCAAAACAATTTGAGAAAAAAAGAAATTTTCAAGAAGTTATAATTAATAATTATAACCCAGAGGGATTGCGTCTTTCACATCAACAATGCATTGGTAGCGATCAAAATTGTAGTATACTTTCTCCTTGGTATTCCATACTTCAATATAATAAAACACTTTGAAAATGAAACTAGATATGGAAGGGTTTGATATGATAGTTAGAAATATAATTTGTAAACATAATTAACTAAAAACTTTTTTGTGATATGGATCTTTATCTTCAGTTTAAGGATTCTGAAAGCAATTCTAAAAACTTAACATTTGACCGAAATGTTATAAATATCGAAAGGTACCCTGAAGAGTTAATTTCTATGAAAAGTTAATGTGGTCCCCTCACAGTTCCCTCTATTAGGGACATTATATCTGATAATGTACATTCTGTTACCAAGTAACCTTCGGCAAGGAAAAATTACACTGGGTTAAAAGCTTTTGATAAGGTCATTTATTGAAGCAAAAATGTAACCCTTCTGGGAATTTGACACACGGCTAATAAGAACCTTATATTATCGATCTCTAATTTTCTTCAAAAACGTTTGCTTTGTAATCAATATTGTTCAAGACCTATGACTTACATGTACATGTATGCTCATAACCATACATGTATAATACTTCCAAGAATATTCTAGCAGGCACATTTTGCAAAAGTTAAAGATATTATTTTATATACAAATTAGATATTTTGGGGGAATATTTGTTAGTACATGTATAACGAAAACGGCTTACTTTCAATTCAGTTTCATGCATTCGGGGGAAAACATGTTTCATGGCCTCTTGCAAAGTTTATCTGTCTGTTGATACTTCTATTCTGAGCATTCTTGTATGTGTAACATCCGTCGCCAAATAGATGAAGGGGAAAAAAACCTTTGGAACATTCTAAATTGATTTGAGGAGATACGATGAGATAATTTAGTGTGGCTAAAGTGGTTAGAAGAAATAAAAGTCGATGCTTTGTAAATTGTGTAAACCAAGAATCAATATGTTTTATATCTTCAAAGTTGAATGCAATCACGATGTACTCCTGTCTTGTCTTACATCCTCTTAAGATTTTGAACTGAATGAATTAAAGGTTTTCACACAAAAATGGTGGTTAATGAACTTTATGTGAATCTTTGAAATTTGATTTTTGACTATGGATGATTGGTCTGTGCAATAAGATTTGTGACACTTTCAAATTAATACATTTAGCATTAACATACACTTATCAGTAGAAAATTTTAAAATATAACATTCTTAAAACTGTGCTACAGTTCCTTTAGTAAGTGCTAAGTGGAAAGATGTTAAAATTATTTTAACATAAGAACCCTAAGTAAATATATAAGAAAAGGAAACTGGCATAATTTACTAGCCACATATTTTCCCAAATTGGATAATGATGAGAGGTTCCTGTATCTATTATATCATGACAAAACTTAACAGACAGGTCATTATCAGTCAAACTGATTGTATAAGGTAATTTTAGGTTCTTTTAATGTACAAATGTAAATGTCAGACATCCAGGGCTTCAACATTTATTTTAGTTCATTGATAATAATAATGTATGACATCTTCTTAATATGTGTCTTGATATGTTCTATATCTGTGTTGATGTTTGATTATATTTTAGTCTTTTTTGCTACGTGTGTCTAGGGATGCATGTTAATAAAGAAATTAGATTTCAATCACAATTGACAGTTTACCTGAAGGGTTTATAATGATGACTGCTAACTCAAAAGACGAAGTTTTAAACCGTTGTACAACATGAAGAATCCGTTTACAGATACCTGTTTATATTGCATAAAATACATCGTCAAGACCATACCATATGTATGTGTACATTTACATTTCAACATTGAGGCGGTTATATCAAATTCATAATAAAGTTTATGTTGTAAACTTATTGTTTCATTCTTAAGCACGCTAGATTTATAGAACTATCATTTATTATATTTTTATTATCATTTCTACCGTTTAGTAATTGTATTCATAACATATGTTTTGATATTGTTCTCCAAATAATATGAATGAAATGAGAGTGGTTGGAGGGATATTAAATAATTTTAATCATCTTCAGTTCCATGGAAGAATAATCGTCATCAGATCAAGATGTGACATGAATCTATTTCTATGGAAACAAATCAAAATTGTTGCAAGATTTTTTAGACGCATGATATTTGGTTAATTTATTTTTTTCAAGTAATAGTTTGTGTATTATAGAAACAACATGTAAAATTCAATGAAATTAAAAAGGTAACGAAGGTTATAGTATGAAAATGTTTATCTCCTCACAACAGTGCTCTGTTAGCCCATTTCAACACATAATGTAATCGATCTATCATATCCTCAGGCAATTATTCATGATGCTAAGTTAAAAGCTTTACTTTAAGGTCGATTATTGATGCCAAAATGTTTTGCATAATGCTATGGATGAAGCAATATTTATAATAAAATATATCAGAATAATGCTTATAAGCACTGTTCATAAATGCAACCAGCTCAGTTTAAATGGTTATCAAATTATTAATGAGTAAAATATGATATGAGAAATGAACCTACTTTCTGATTATACAATCTTAGTCTTTAACATTATATGTTCACATGAATAACATTGATTTCTATTGAGACATACACTCCACGTTTTCAAGAATGTATCCTGAAAAAACATATGTCACCTCACGTATACAATGTTGCAATATTCAGGTGACGACATCCTATTATGCAAATATGTTAACATTTGATTTTTATGTAAGAAACTCTAATAACAAGGAAACTGTTTTCCTTTTAAATACCATAGTATGCATACAATGAATAAAGAAGTTGTTAGCCATTTAAACCTTCTTGTCCTTTCAATGTCTAAAATGTCTCCTCAAAGAGTCTGTATCAATGATTTGTTATTTGAAGTAGAATATCGAGCTTTTGATCTGTCCATATTAAGTATAGATCTACAACCATTTTGTATATATTCTTAAAACAACAATGACAAAATTTGAACATTATTCATCTATCCAGAATTGTTAATGATAAATATCATTCAGTGCAATTCACATACATGTATGTATATCCTTCTGTCTGTTTATGAAACAAAGTGCTTATACCTCCCACTATAATACTTGTCCTGAAGCTCCATATTGTACAACAAGATTGATTTAAACCGAAACACAATTTATGAAAAAACTATATAGTTTTGATCCTCATAAATCGTTTTTTTATGCATATAGGATATAATTAGATTGTACTGCTTCAAGGTTTCTATTATTTATTAAAAAATCACATTTCAAACTACGTAATAAATAATAATGATAGGAGTAACTTTGAAAGACATTAAATGAAGTTGCCAAGGACGAAGATGGATGTCTGACGTCTCTGTGATCCCGTAAAGACAAAAACATATTTGCAAAAATAATCTGTCATATTTGATATGTCTTTTTCCTTTTTGATGTATTTAAAGACCGACAGATTCGTGAGAATAAATCGATGCTGAAATGCAAGTCTCCTTTATTTTTTAAATTTGCATAATGGATATTTGCAGAAAAAATGAATGAAATTGAAAAGAACAAACGAACCCTAAAGAATAACAAGATTTAGGTTTATTGTTGATTCTTACAATTAATTCCCGCATGAACACGAGGAAAAACATTGAAAACAAAACATATGCACTAGTCTCATCCAGACTTCTGATTTTGTTCTTCTCTTTAAACTTTGTTTCTTCACTAACCAACAATTACCAGGTCTCTATTTCATTTTCTAAGAGCATTAACGTTTGCGTTACACGATAAGGTGTAATGTTTTTGCTGTTTCTCGTTTATTTTGACCAAGGACGAACCCGCACCAAAATGACAAAAAAATCATTATTTCAATTCAGAAAAAGACACAGAAAGGAGGAAGCCCTCAGCACTTCTAAATACTAAAGATGATGTTGCAAGATGACCTTTTCAACATTGTACTAAATGCAAGATCTAACCAATGTGACACAAAAAAGTTTTTGGTTAAGCCCCTGTCACACTTCAGCGTATACCCACTGCGTACGAGTTTCGTATGGCAATTTTTTCTCATACGCAGCAATACGCAGCCGTACGCAGGATACGCAACTCATAAGCACCTTGGTTGTGTTAAGGTCGTTTCTTGTACGTCGGCATGCGCTTGGACCATTTTCATACGCTTGATAGTTTTGGACATGCTCAAAACTAAGCTGTGTATGGTTAACACGCAACGCATAGGTTTTACATCGGTCGAGGGCGGTACATGTACGTTAGGTAATGGTGATAAGTATGCACTTCATGTGCCATGTGAGTTGATGTCACAACCAACGAATGGATAGCGCATAGGAGACGCACACAAAACACCCTTCAAGCAAATGTAGCACGTATGAAGAACAAACTTAAACCGAATGATAACAATGAAAAAATGCATTGTCCAGTTTTTCCTAATGAGTAACGTATGACAAGCGTACTCATAGCGTACATGTAGTACATCGTGAAATTGATATACATTGCATGACGAAAGGGTTGGCGTGCATTATACCTCTGTAAACTATTTGATGGTTTTCATTGTGTCTCATTTCATATAGCACTATAATATTGTAGCTTTAAAGAATTAAGAGTCAAAACTATCAAACTAGTAAACAGCCGTATAGAAATACAGTTTTACTTATACATTTTTTAGAATTCCATTCAATTATTTATTAAAAGTAATAAAACGTTGAGGATAGAAACATAATGAATAAAATATTTGTACTACTAATTCTAGAAAAACAAAGATAAGAAGATATAAATAAAAAATAAATAGCATAAATACATTTCCATGTTAACAAATTCATAAGGAAGCTAATGATTTGTTTGTTATTTTTTTATTTTAAACTTCTACCAAATATACCATTAGACTATGCCTGTGTACTATTCAATTGTTTATATAGGAGTTATCCAGAATAATATTCTGGTCAAGTGTCTAGGTAATTAAATAGTTTGAATAAGTGCTTTACAAATGTAAGTTGTCCTTGGAAAAAGGCAGATCCAGACCAAAAGCGACAGGATAAAATTTATGCTATTTTTTCAGCATGACATAGTGAGTAAACAAATCCGAGAGGGTCGTGCATGTAACAGAAAAAGCCGACCTAAGCTTTAATGGGGAGAAGAATGTTTTTTTCTCCGATATTTCAGTTCTAAAAAGTTCAATACTTCAATTGAAGGGTATGAATTCGTTAATAAATGATCAAATATCAGGCGAAAACTGCGGACTGCCATTTAAGTGGGAACTCCTTTTAATCACATGTGATAGAGAAATGGATTCAGTAAACTTTACTTTTTTCAGGATACTTGTTTTTAACCCTATACTGCTTATATACGCGATTCTACGCTTCTGCCCTTTACTGCTTTTCTACGCGATTCTACGCTTCTGCCCTTTACTGCTTTTCTACGCGATTCTACGCCTTTTCTAACTACCGGAAAAGATGCAATATTTCAAAGTTATCCTGCTGGTATATTCTCAAATTGTGATTGAAATTCATACTTCAGGGTATGTTTTGTTAATCCTGTCCATATTCAATATTTAACGACAATTCTAAAATAATGAAAATCTTGAGATAAAAATCTTGTCGGCAAAATCGGCGATTACCGGAAAACAAAGTTTTAGGTCATTCCAGCCAATCAGGGACAAGCGATCGCCAACCGACGAGTTGGTCACGTTGGCCCTGAAATTTTATTTCGTCCAGGTTGAGTAATTTACATTTCCCACTGAGGAATAGTTTGATAAGGTGACCGAAAACGTATTTAAATTAAATAAATTTGTATTTATTTTGGCCACTAAAATAAGTGACAGTCATATTGTTGACGGTGTGAGCGACCCGGAAGTGGACCCGGTTTGTTTACATCGAAAACGAGAATCATGCCGTTGCTGTCAACAGGACAATCAAATCGACACTAGCCATCAGAAATAACACTTCAGTTGGTGACAGTGAGTATCAACCCTTTTGTAACATATTTAATTGTCACTGTTATACAGTCGATTGAAGGGAAGTTAATTTATTCCTGTAAAAATATCAACAAATTTTGAGTCATTCGAGTCATGCATGCATTTGATCTGTCTTAATTCAATCAACCAAATGCGTCAGTTTTAGAATCTAGTCAATGATGCGTGATTACGTCATAAGTCGCATTTTCATTCACTGCCCAAACAGAATTAAATGTGAGTTGACAGAATAAAATGATTCTTCTCAGACCAATGACACTAGATTTTCTTCACCTGTCATTTTTGTGAAAGAAATGTAACTGATTCATTTGCAACAAGTTATGTAATATAACATTGATTTTATTTACATTCAAGGAGATCATTAAAAAGTGTACTGTAATTGCTAATCGCTGTGATATCATTGGCCTTATAATAGTTTGAGTTTTGAATGTTCAGAATATTAAAATCAAATTATTTTATTTAACATATTTAACATTGTAATATGAATCTACAAACTGATTAGGCCTACCACAACAAAATTAATGAAAGAAAACTATGAAGTTTTCTTAAAAAGAAAAAGCAAAATGTGCATGTTTTTAAAGTGAAAGATTGTTGTGATAAATTATTCCTTTCATGAAACTCTTTTTCAATTTTATCAAATTTGTGAATATTTTGCAAGGAGAGCACAAGCTGAGCCAGTATTATTTTTATTAATTACCCATGATTGTTCAAATGCATGTTAAACTCCAAAGCTTTAAAATATCATATGTATATTTATATTGTGTATGAATTTATATTGATATCTTATATTTTTTGCAGTGAATAAATTTCCAAAGGAAGGATCAACCAAACTGCCTGTTCTGCAATTTGATTGTTCAAGCAAAACAAAGGTGAAGTTTGTGCTTGTTCAATTCTGTTGTTCTGTAAGTTTCTTTTGTATCAGTAAAAATTCACAAACATATATATGTATTTATATTGCTGTCATTGTGATTTTTTTAGCTGAATCTAACTAGGGATAAGAGTGTGATAAATACAACAAAATCTTTACAAATACTTGCAATATTTCTCAGGAGATATAACTCACTCTAATATTGAACACTGTTTGATGCATGGAGGGCCAACTGTCCAATTTTAAGAAAGCAATATGATTCGATGAGAAAAACAGAAATTTCACAGTTGCCCTAGAGAAATTTCATGAAATTAATTCACCAAATATCTTTCATAATTGGATTGGAATCACTTTTTTCCTGTAAGTATTAATGGGTGCAGACATTTGTTGTAGAATTTTGTGAATAAATTAAACAAAACTCTTTATCATGATAATAGATATATGTTATAAAATGAGTTCGCACCAAACAGTTATAAAGAAAATTGTTACAGTCATTTGCTGACAAAAAACAATTGTTGTATCCCAATATGCATGCCATACTATTGTTACAAAAATGATTTTGAGACCACCTCCACCGGGATTCGAACCTGGGACCTCCGGGTTGAAAATCCTGCACTCTACCTGTTGGTCAAACAGATATCCCTCAAGCTAAAGCCAGTAGGAATGCTTATATCTCACCCTGTCACACTATGACCTGTGGAAATGCTTTAAATTGATTTGAACTTTCATTGTTTACTTCGATACATTTTGGATTGAATTAGATCATTCAGTACAAAGCCTAATGTATTAATATATCAGTCAGTTGGAATTTGATTGTTTATTGAATCTGATTATTATTCATCATTTGTGTTGAGAAGTCAAAATCATTTATTAATACTTTCTATTGCAGGATCTATTCAGAGTGGAAGCATATCCAGGATGGGAAGTTAGTGACCACTGCTAGAGTTTGAAACAGTCTGTGATATTCCACATCCAGTCCAGTGCTGAGTTATCTAACTCAAAAGATTTATGGAGTCAACTTGAAAAAACCCCAAAGAAAAACAAAACTGAACACACCTGTTTGATTCAGGCATTATGTGAACAATATGGAGCCATCAAAATCTTTGATACAATCTAACAACAATTTATGCTATTGTTGGTTTTATTAATATTGGTGATTGAGTTTTGTAAATGCAAATTCATCTTCAAGTCAGTTGATAGTTCATAGTTTTGACTTTTAGGAATTTGCAAAATTATGATCCATTAATTATATACAGTATACTTTTGCTTGTAGTATCAAATAGGTATAAATACCCTGATGGCATGGATGGTGAAAGTTTTTTTTACAGTGGATTAAATTTGAAAAGTTTATATTCCATGTCTATGATTACTAATGTTATGATCCAGGTTTTAAGTTAATTTAAGGCAACAATTTGTTATTTGAAAGTAAATGTGTTGACCGGTCCTTATTTGTATCACTAATGTAAACAGATAACATAGGTTGAGTCTGTAACAGAATCTGCCAATAACACATATACCAGTACATTTACAATCATAATGAGCTCTCATCATATGCCAGTAAAGGGATTTTGTTCCATTGGATTTGTTAAAGTTCATATTTTGGTTATTTATGAGCATTTGAAAAAGGAAATCAGGTTCAATTTTGGTTGACTTTCAATTCTTTTATTACATAGATGAGATCTACAGATTTCATTGCCATTTTGAGATAGAATTGTCAAATAAAGACAAGAGTCAAGTTGTTGAATGATTTTCACTAAATTGGAGGTTTGTAAGTTTGTTTCAATTTGACTTGAAATATTTCTTGATAGTGTCATAGATATCATGATTTTTTGCTTACAATGAAAAAATGAAACACTGGTTATTTTCATTTTCAAAGACATTATTTAACACATTCAGGTCTAGAATTGACATTACCAATGCAGTAGACTTTTGAATTCTGTGAAATTGATGATATAGAATTGTATATATTATAAAAGTGCCTAACATTATTGTTATGTTATCTTTCATATTGTGATTTACTTTGAGAAAACTGAAGATCACCTTCTGATTGAACTTGTTGATTTTAGCCGAACAGGATTATCTCCCCTCAATTATTGGTTAAACATCATATTCATCCTAATAAGTGTAATTTTCTTCAGGAATATATGTGGAATTTTAGTGACAGTATTAATAAAATTCATCAAAGAGATTAAATAAAATCATTATAAATGTATTACCTATGGTTTATTCTTTTTTATGGCTGATTTATGTTTTTCCGCTTTGCGATATTGTACCTTTTAATTAATGAATAATAATGAGCAATTGAATATCAAAATTGCAAAAAAATAGCTCTGAATTGACAAAAGAGTCATTCAAGGGCATGAAAATTTCTTAAACAGTTGAATTAATTGAAATTTATTTTTTTAATTTTTTTAAAATTTTGCAAGCAGTAAGGGGCAGGGCCGGTGCTTGCCAGGCAAGCAGGAAAGGGGTTGAGGCATGGCGATATTGCAAGCAGTAAAGAGTTAAATACGTTGTTCCGCAATTGGTAACAAAGCTTTTCGTTTTCGCGAGATCCCTGTGGGTATTTTGTAAACAATTCCTGAAATATTTGTTTGATAATATTATGATTTGTACATTTTGTACAATGTAAGTCAATTTGCTCAAATGACATTGTTTGTTTTAACAAGGTAAAGTTTCATTTCATATTTGTCACTCTGTAGTATAAAGTAGTTTGTATAATTGCCCCTTGTAAAGGTGCAATTAAGGGGGCGGTGTGTAGTCGCCAAATTATATATTCATATTCATATATTACCATCGGAAACGTACTACAAAGACAGAAACGATTGAAAATTATGTCAAGACGCAACAGGCTCGGAATGTGCTCGCTTTGTTTGCGCAAGGCATGCGGTAGACATAAGTTGTGAGCGTCTAGAGTATGGTATGTATGCGCTCTGCATATGCAATCATCTGCCACAATAAAGATGCATCTCGTTAATGAGTCGCTCCATGTGCGGTTTCAAGTAAGACAAAATACGGTAAATTTTTTAGCGTACTGGTTGCGTATGAAACAAATTCCGTACGCAACTCACAAGCACTTGTTATACGCTTCAGTGTGACAGGGCCCTAATGTATAAAAGTAAAACAAACAATAACTATTACTTTAGAAACCAAACAAGATAATCTGTAACCGTTAATATATGTATGAAATAGTAAAGGGTTTTGGAGATCTACATGTACAATGTAGATGTTGAAAACACCTGATTCCAATGTTAATTCGACTGACACTTGGTCGAAAATAAGGACGAACGTAAACCCAATTTACATGTTTGCAGTCAGACGCAGAGACCGCTGCCCATTCGATTAAGTCAAATTAGCATTGTTACCTTGTGGTGTTCGCTTTTGTGAACATGCCTTGCTTATTCCATCAATCTACCTCTAATCAGATTAGCACAGTGTGAAAGGAAGGACAGTCTCTGGTGACAGTAATGAGTTGTTATTGAAAGATGTACCTTTAATCCAATGATAATAAAATGAATTAGCATGTAATTGTTATCGTTTTTGGAGCACTTTATGTGCAGTAGTACATACTTGTTGTGGCAAACACTGGATAAACACTTTGGTGATCCCAACCATACTTATTAATCGTTGACAAAACAGAAAAACACATGCTTTGTTATTCATGACTTTTGATCTAAAGCAGTTTGTCAAGCATTATACATACAATAAGATATGTAGTTTGCCTTTCAAATTCACTATGCATTTTGACAATTAGAATATAAGCTTTTTCGTATCTGAAAATCAATCATTCCTTCTCTTTCGTGCAACTAAAATGACTTTTTCACTTTACTATATGTTATTAGTTGTTGTTGTTTTTAATCTATTGAAATATAAATGCAAATCAAAGAAATCGTCGCTGATTCCGCTGATAGTTTGGGTTCTTGTCTTCATAATTAAAGTGTATATTTAAATATTATAAAGACTATTCAATAGCATCTTTTCAAAATCTAACAGGTTTTCCAGAGAGATTAGAGTCCTCTAATCTGTTTTGTGTTGGTGAAAATGAGTTACTATTACTAAAATATAATTGAAAAACGTGGCATTTTGAAGTAGGCTAATTAACTAAAATGATGCCTGTGAGAAACTGTTCACCCTAACAGCAAAAGTAATGTCTTTGACTTATGAAAAAAATAGCACATTCTCTCTTCCTCCTACCTCACATCCTCCTTTCGGTCCAATTACAATTTGACACAATCACAACCATTTTCAGACAAGAAGGTGACGTTAGTTGGATACCTGTCAGTCTAACCTGTCTTTACACATCATGTCTTTCTACATCAACACTGTGTATTGTCAGGTTTGTATTTCATTATCTTGATAGGGTTCGTATTGATTTAAGCAGATGTGATCGTACATGGTCTTGGTTCTGACCTTTTTACTAATCCTTTGTCTGAGACCTGGAATAAGGAATACAGTCTACTCTTTGGTAACTAAGCATGCTAGAGAATCGAATCAAAACAACAAAATCTCTAAGAAAGCAAAGGGATATTCTTGCATTATTGTAAAAAGAGCAAAACAAATATGATTCCACTTATTTTAACTGTTCATATAGTAATGGATCATTTACAAATCCTTAATGTCCATACAGAATGGAAGTTCTTCCTGAAATTACTCAAGATTCAAAATACTTGTTTAGGCTTCTATTGAAAATTATCCTTATATCAGCTATTTAACCTTCCTCTATTAGATGTTTCTGTTTAAATCAATTCCACTTTTAAGTCGAAAAACATGGTTAGAATTATTTACACTAACAAAAGGCAAAAGATTAATTGAGTCATTAAGCAGGCTGATAATTATTAAATCTTATATATTTATTAATGCCTCAGGAAAAGATTATGAATATTTATGAAGCATATTCATCGTCAATAAAATCCTGTTAAGACACACTAGCATTTATGCTGAAGATTTTACATGGTTATACAGTCAATTATCATCATATGCTGTAAAAACTTATTCTATAGAAATAGAATGCTTTTGACATTCTACAATCGATACAATTGCAGGCATACGTAGATAAACATGTCAGAGACATGTGGGGGAAGCAAATCTATTCTTAAGCTTTCTTGAAATGCTTCTAACATCCCCTTCCCAATGGGTTGACTATTGAATCTCGTAACTTGTTTCACTTGCTTGAATAGGCACAGTATGAAATGTTAAGTGTGTCACTAGAAATATATGCTCTGTTAAAGGAGAGACTTGGTTGCTTTCAAGTAGTGTATCTTATTCTAAACCATTGACATTTCTATGTTCATATCTATTCTTATGCTCTTTAGAAGATTAGTATCAAAGCTAAACACTTTTAAATCTTTATTTAAATCTCATCTAATTTAACAGAATGCAGTCCTACAAACTACAATTATATATGTCAATATAATACTTGTTGAGTGAAATATGTTTCAACAAATACATATCTACCGTTGTTTATGCCCCTCAGACCTGATTAAGCCTTTCCTTGAATACATCTGTTGAAGATGGACATGTTCTTAGGATGCTCAAGAGAGACCTCAAATTCTAATGATGGTACTGACAAATTGAACCTTTTCAAAGAAGTTGCGGTGTAACCAGAGGCTTTAAAGCAAACTAGAAATAACTTTTTTCAAGAGGTTCTAATTCGTTATGACGCTATAAGGGTTCTTTCTTTTAAAATATTAAAATTATCAATATGTATTGATTCTATAGTCCTTTTTTTCCTTCTTAAGTTTATTGATGTTCTAAATACAGTAGGTATGTTTCGCTTTGTAGCTCCTGACATTTATCATTATTAGATGACCATACTACTAAAGGCCATTCTGTTAGTTGAGGTGATAAAGAAAAGTTACACAATCTTTACAGGTTTTTTAATTTATGTTTGTGTGGATTTTCTTCCCAAATGCAAACCAGTTTTAAAAAATCCATGTCATGTGTGTTGTTAAACTATTTCATTAAATCATGTGATCGGAGTATACTGACATCTACATCTCTTGAAAAATTAAAATGATTCAAAGAAAGATTTTAAAAATACATGATTAGGACCAATAAGCGTTTTGGGAATTATGATAAGAAAGTTTTGCTTAATTTGGATCATTTCAATGAACGTGTTTCAATGGATGTAGATATGTCATCAATGTTTATCTCTATGAGTTTGTAAGTTCCTTTATACAAAATGATGAACATGAGATTTCTTTAAGAATGTCTGGTTCATAGTTACGTGTATAAGAACCTTATTGAGCATTACATTTTAGTGGAGGTTTAAATGCAACCTTTATTCAATACAACACAATTCCTGTTGCAATAAAGTAATATTTTTCACAAAATAATTACAATCACAACGTTATTCACAAATGATACATCAACCTGGTCATTTAGAGCAATTACAACAATTTCATCTTTCATATATGAAATATTAACTATTTAATATTTACTATCATCAAAGATATGCAATGAAAATATATATATATATATGAATTCACAATGGCAAATGCACTGAATCACAGATACTCAGTCACCTTTATAGTGATTTGCATGCACTGCACACAAAGCATGACCAACTCCCTGGGTAAGGTGTTCGTTTGCTCTCAGCTCAATTCTGAATTTCATTTGAGATACATGACAAAACTAACCATTAAATTAGCCAACCTGGCAGTCTGTGAGGCAAATTGTATCAAAAACAATTCAGACGTGCAACAAAACAAGCAACAACAGTGTTAAAAAAGTGGCAACTATTTGTACATTCTCTATGCCTCTATTTTTGTTCAGATAAACATGTATGTTCAAATTCATCAATCACAGTTTACAACGTGAAAGCTGTACAAGCCATTTAAAATAAGATAAGATAAGATAATGTCTTTATTGTCCCAAGGGAAATTTGTTTTACATCATATATACAGTTCTCCAGTTACAAACAAAGCAAACTAAATGTACATGATAATATTATTATGCATAAGATTTGTCTAAATAAACATGAACACATCCGATTTAGTCACACTCACATTCACTTGACTAAAACAGAAATATGACATTAATCAATAAACTGCTTATTGTAGGAACGAACACTGTTTGGAATAAAAGAGTAGCGAAACCTGTTTGTTCTCCCAGTCGGCATGCGCAGTCTGCGTCCTGAAGGTAGCCAAGAATATTCCGAAAAAAGAATATGTGATTGGTCACTTAAATTTTTTTTTGTTTTCTTGGAAATTTGCTTCTCATAAAAATCGCCGATACTTTCAATTGGTCCAAAAAAAGTCCAATAATTTTTGAAGCTGTTTTAACAATTTTTGAGAGTTTGTTTTTATTCTGAACAGACAGATTTCCGTACCAGCTCAAGAAATTAAAGGTCAAGATACTTTGAATAAATGTTCTGTAAAATAACCTCAATATAGTTTGATCTATTTTAAAATGTCCCAATCTCCACAAAAAATGCAAGCGTTGCTGTCCTTTCTTATAAATTTTGTCAGTATTTTCGTTCCAAGAAAGTTTTGAATCCAAGACAGTACCCAAATATTTGTATTCTGTTACTCTTTCTATTTCACCATCATCTATAGTCACAGCATTTAATGTAGACTTCTTTTTTCCTAAAATCTATGACCATTTCTTAGGTTTTCTGCACATTCAAAAACAAAAAGTTTGATTTACACCAATCTAAAAAATTTGAAATTTCAGTTCTGTAACACAGTTCAGATTCTCTAATCAGGCCCACCAATGCTGCATCATCGGCAAATTTGATTGTCATACATGTTTTTGCATTGGATACGCAATCATTGGTATACAATATAAACAAAATCGGTGAAATAACGCAACCTTGTGGAGCGCCAGTGGATGTACTTACAGTTGAAGACTTGGTTAACCCTAACAAATTGTTGTCTATTAACTAGAAATGAGTTGATCAATCTAATGATATTAGAATTTACATTAATTTTACAAAGTTTGTCAGTAAGCAAATGAGGCTGAATAGTATTGAAAGCAGATGAAAAATAAACAAACATAATTCTTACATATGTACCATAGCTTTCTAAATGCTGATAGATATTGTGTAGCAGAGTTATTGTTGCATCTTCTACACCAAGCCTTGCCCTGTATGCAAATTGTAAAGGATCAATAATATGGCTGACTTCACAAAGCAATAAGTTATTCATGATGCGTTCCAAACATTTCATTGCAACAGAGGTAAGAGCCACTGGTCTAAAATCGTTATTAACGGTTGGATTTTTCCTTTTGGGCACTTGGATAATTTTAGAGGTTTTCCAAAGAGTGGGAACTTCATGAGAATTTATCGAAATTTGAAATAGCTTTTGGAAGATAACAGCCAGCTGCATTCTACACTCCTTAAGAACAATTCCAAACAAGTTATCAGGCCCACAAGATTTGTGCGGGTTAATCTGAGCAAAAGAACTAACTACATCTTCTGTCGTAATTGTTACCATTTCCCCAAGTGGAAGCGATTCCATTAAAACTTTCCCTTTCATCCGAAAAATTTCCAGTGACAAATCTGTAGAAAGAGTTTAATTCATTTGCAAAGGATAGATCATCCATGGATTGTAACTGCTGTGGCCTACTGTGTGAGCCAATAATAGTTTTAATACCACTCCATGCGTTACGTAAATTGTTAACCGAGAATTGTCTTTCAATTTTCGTTTTATATTCATCTTTACATTTCCTTGTTAAACCTACAATATCTTTCTGAATTTGTTTTACTTTTACTTTGTCGCCTGCACAAAAAGCCCTTTTCTTTTTATCTAAAACTGATTTGAACTCTTTGGTTACCCACGGCTTGTTATTAGGAAATATTTTAATGCATCTAACAGGTACAATGCTTTCTACACAAAACTTAATGTAATCAGTGACACTGTTTGTGAATTCATTCAAATCCTTACAAGATGGTCAAACACATCCCAGTCTGTGCATTCAAAACAACCTTTCAATTTCTCTAAACAATCATTTGTCCATGACTTGACATATTTTACAACTGGTTTCTCTGATTTTAGTTTTTGACGATAAGAAGGTACCAAATAAACAGTATTGTGTTCAGAGGTACCCAACGGAGCCTTTGCATAGGATTTATAGGCATTTTTCACATTTCCATAACACAAATCAATAGTTTTCCCAGATCTTGTCAAACACTTAACATACTGATGATAAGATGGTAATACATGTTTTAAATTGCATTAATTAAAATCACCGAGTATGAATTTTGGTGCCTCTGGGGAAAAACCATTAAGTTTGTCCATGTTCATATGAATAATGTCGGCAGCTCGCTTCACATTAGCGTCCGGTGGAATATACACAGTGGTGACGAATATCTGTCCGAATTCCCTTGGGAGATAAAAAGGCCTGAGAGAAATTGATATGAGTTCTATGTCCTTATTACAAACCGTTTCTCTAATGACATGTTGCTTACACCAACGTTAAATGTCTTATACATGTACAACATTATATTTAAATAAATTGCTATTTCAAAACAGAAAAAATAAATCAAATACGTTTTTTCAAGTTGCTGATATCTGATTTAATATATAAAGACTTAACATTTTTGTTTTTGTTCTATGTTTAATGGATCTTAATACATTTATTTACAAACAAATCTTAAGTATGTTTGTTTTGAAATCATTGGGCATATTTTAGGATATCTTTAAATTACCATTTGTGTATTTTGACGTCAGTGATATATAATGTCAAAATTGGCTCTCTATTTAAGGGTTTTTGAAAGGTCAGCCAATAACGGTTTTTTATAATATGATAACACATATTGTAAAAAATTCCCTTTAAGACAAGTGAACACTTTGTTTTGAAATCCAAGATAATTTTCTCAGGCTATGTTTTGTTTAGGAAAGTATTTAATGTGTTTTTGCATAATTTCGGTTTCAGTTTGTATTCATACGGTATTCAAAATTCATGTTTAAATTTCGGTTTTGTAAGCTGATACACTGTGTTCTCTACATTGCTTTAAGGAAGATTTACAGAATTGACTAATGTCATTTTCCTTTTTTGTGCCAGGGAGAGAAGTGTAATGAGAGGCAAAACAATTCGAGAAAAAAGGAAATGAAATACCTTTTTCAAGAAGTTAATAATTGTAAACCAGAGGGATTGCGTTTTTCACATCAAAAATGTATTGGTAGCGATCAACATTGTAGTATACTTTCTCCTTGGTATTCTATACTTAAATATAATAAAACACTTTGAAAATGATACTAGATATGGAAGGGTTTGCTATGATAGTTAGGATTATTAATTGTAAAAATGCTTTACAGAACACCTTTTTTGTGACATGTGATCTTTATCTTTCGTTTTGGGATTCTACATAAGCAAATTCAAAACCTCAAGATCTAACAGAACAGTCTCCTCTATTAGCGACATTTTATCTGATAATGTACATTCTGCAACAAACATTCCTTCGGCAATGAATACTTATACTAGGTTAAATGCTTTTGATAAGGTCAGTTATTAAAGCAAAAAGGTTTACCAAACACCTTTTCATGTGATATGTGATATTATCTGTAGTTAAGTGATTCTAAAAGCAATTAAAAAACATATGATCTAACAGAAATGTAATAAATAAAGATTAACGAAAGACACTCTGAAAAGTTCATTTCTATGAAATGTTAACATGGTTCCCTCAGAGTCCCGTCTATTAGGGACATTATATCTGATAATGTACATTCTGTAGCAATATTTCCTCCGGCAATGAATAATTATGCTAGGTTAAAAGCTTTTGGTAAGGTCAGTTATTAAAGCAAAAATTTATTTAAGTATTTTAGGGGCAGTAACCCTTCTGGGAATTTTACACAAGGCGAAAGAGAACCTAGTGAATGCTAGAATATTCTAGTGCTCACATTTTTTTAAAGCCTTATATCATATGTTTATAAAAAGTTTAGTTATTGTAGGGGAATACTTGTTTGTAAATGTTTTACGAAACAGCTCACTTTCAATTTAATTTCATGCGTTCATTGACAAACATGTCTCATGACCTTTTGCAAAGTTTATCTGTCTGTTGATACTTCTATTCTGAGCATCCTTGTATGTGTAACATCCGTTGCCAAATAGCTTCAGGAGTGTTGTCAATAAACTCTGGGAATAGTTGAAATTGATCTGAAGAGAAACCATAACATAGTTTAGTGTGGCTAAAGCTAGTGGTTAGAAGAAAATGTTGATGCCTTCGTAATTGTGTAAACCATGGTGTTTTATCTTTAGTTTCTGATTTCCCCATTTGAGCTCAATTGAAAGAATCAATCAATATGTTTTATCCTGTCAAAGTTGAAAAAATCGTGATGCACTCCTGTCCTTTAAGCCAAACGTTCTCTTAAAATCGGGAACCGAGACGTGGCATCAATTATCTGAATACATGTATATTTTTATTCAGCGGTTAGATCACAAAGTCTCAAAAATTGACTCGTATATAAAACACTTGGTTGATGGTTCGAATAAGATCCCCTTAGAGGAGCAGTAGTACGTTTTTATGGGGAATATAAGGTGATGTCAGAAAAATAACAATAATGGTTCCAATTGAAAGACAATTATTCAAACTAAATGATGCAGTAATAAATGAAATATATAATGTAAAGTTCAGCCATGCCATTTCTCCTTTTTGCACGAAAAAAATTTAAAGGTGTTTAAATTAAATTTGTTTTTGAGTATAGATGATTGCTTTGTGTACTGAGATTTTTGACAGTATCAAAATAATACATTTACCATTAAAATACAATTATCAAGGAAAAATTGAAATATAGTAAAAGGATTTCAACATAAGAACACTATGTACATATATATAAAAGAAAAACAATATTCTTGCTAGTTTTTTTGGCTGAACTATGTAATTGGATAATAATGAAATTATCTGTATTATCTGTTTTATCTTGACAAAACTTAACAGACGGGTCATTATCAGTCAAGCTGATTGTATAAGTTAATTTCAGGTTCTATTAATGTACAAATATAAATGTCAGACATCAAGGGCATATACATTTATTTTAGTTCATCGATAATATTAAGGTATATCATGATACATCACTTCTTAATACGTGTCTCGATATGTTCTATTGATGTTTGATTATATTTATATAATATAATTATATAATATTCATGTTAAAATTTTGGATTTGTAAGCTGATACACAGTGTTCTCTACAGGGCTTTAAGGGAGATTAACAGAATTGACTAATGTCATTTTCCTTTTCTTTGCCAGGGGAAAGAACTATGATTAGAGACAAAATAATGTGCGAAAAAGGAAATGAAATACATTTTTTTCAAGAAGTTAATAATTATAACCCAGAGGGATTGTTTCTTTCACATACATGGGTAGTGCTCAATATTGTAGTATATTTTCTATTCGGTATTATATTCTAAATTTAATGAAAACACGTTGAATATGCTACCAAATATGTTTTAGATGTTATGATAGGATTATAATTTGAAAAAAAAAGTTTACCATACACCTTTTCATGTGATATGTGATATCATCTGTAGTTCAGTGATTCTAAAAGCAATTAAAAAACATATGATCTAACAGAAATGTAAGAAATAAAGATTAACGAAAGACACTCTGAAAAGTTCATTTCTATGAAATGTTATATTAACATGGGTCCCCTCACTGTCCCCTCTATTAGGGACATTTTATCTGATAATGTGCATTCTGTAACAATATTTCCTCCGGCAATGAAAAATTATACTGGGTTAAAAGCTTTTGATAAGGTCAGTTAATGAAGCAAAAGTGTATTTTAGTATTTGAAGGAAAGTAATCCTTCTGAGAATTTTGCACACAGCTAATAAGAACCTTATGTTATCGATCTCTAATTATCTTCAAGAACGTTATTATTTGCTTTGAAATCATTCTTGTTCAAGACCTATTACATACATGTATGCTCGTAACCATATAACACTTCCACGATATTAAACGTGAATGCTAGAATATTCTGGCAGTCACATTTTTCAAACGCTAAAGATATTATTTTATATAAAAATTAGATATTTTTCGGGAATATTTGTCAGTACATGTATAACAAAAACGGCTTACTTTTAATTCAATTTCATGCATTCGGGGAAAAAATATGTTTCATGACCTCTTGCAAAGTTTATCTGTCTGTTGATACCTCTATTTTGAGCATTCTTGTATGTGTAACATCCGTCGCCAAATAGCTTCAGGGGAAAAAACTCTTGGAACAGTCTAAATTGATTTGAGGAGATACCATGAGATAATTTAGTGTGACTAAAGTGGTTAGAAGAAATAAAAATCGATGCTTTGTAAATTGTGTAAACCATCTTTAGTTTATGATTCCCCCTTTTCAGAGTAACAAGCTCAATACAAAGAATCAATATGTTTTATATCTTCAAAGTTGAATGCAATCACGATGTACTTATGTCTTAGAAGACATACATCCTCTTCAGATTTTAAACTGAATGAATTAAAGGTTTTCACACTAAAATGGTAGTCAGTGGACTTATGTGAATCTTTGTAATTTGATTTCTGACTATGGATGATTGGTTTGTGCAATACGATTTGTGACACTATAAAATTAATACATTTAGCATTAACGTACACTTATCAGTAGAAAATTTTAAAATATAAAATTCTTAAAACTGTGCTACAGCCCCTTTAGTAAGTGCTAAGTGGAAATATGTTAAAATTATTTTAACATAACAACCCTTATATTAAGTAAATATATAGGAAAGGGAAACTGGCATAATTTACAAGCCAGATATTTCCCAAATTGGATAATGATGAAAGGTTCCTGTATCTGTTAAATCATGACAAAACTTAACAGACAGGTCATTATCAGTCAAACTGATTGTATAAGTTAATTTCAGGTTCAATTAATGTACAAATATAAATGTCAGACATCCAGGTCTTCAACATTTATTTTAGTTCATCAATAATAATAAGGTAAAACATGATACATCACTTCTTCATACGTGTCTGGATATGTTCTATTGATTATTGACTATATTTGATTCTTATAATATTCATGTTTAAATTTCAGATTTGTAAGCTGTTCTCTTCAGTGCTTTAAGGGATATTTACAGAATTGACTAATGTAATTTTCCTTTTCTTTGCCAGGGGAAAGAACTATGATTAGAGACAAAATAATTTGTGAAAAAAAGTAAATGTCAGACATCCAGGACTTATACATTTATTTTAGCTCATCGATTATATCAAGGTGTAACATGATACATCACTTCTAAATATGTGTCTCAATATGTTCTATTTCTGTGTTGATGTTTGCTTATACTTTAGTTTTTTTCTGTTACAAGTGTCTATGGATGCATAATAATAACGAAATTGAATTTCAATCCCAATTGACAGTTTACCTGAACACTTTATAATGATGATAGCTAACATAAAAGACGAAGTTTTTAACCGTTGTACAACATGAAGAAGCCGTTTACAGATACATGTACCAGTTTATATTGCATAAAATACATCGTCAAGACCATACCATATGTATGTGTAAATTTAAATTTCAACATTTAGACGGTTATATCATTATTCATAATAAAGTTTATGTATTCAACTTCTTATTGTTTCATTCTAAAGCACGCTAGATTAACAAAAATATCATTTATGATATCTTATTATTATTTCTACTTTTTAATAACTGTATTCATATCATTTGTTTTGATATTGTTCTCCAAATAATATGAATGAAATGAAACTGTTTGGAGGGAAATTAAATTATTTGAATCCTCTTTCATTATCCATGGAAGAATAACTGTCATCAGAAACAATGACAAAATAGATTTTTAAAAAGTGAACTGAACCTTTTTCTATGGAAACAAATTAAAATTTTTTTTTTTTAATTTGGTTAATTTATTTTAAATCAATTACATCTAAGAAAGGATTTGTAACGTAACGTAGTTCATGATATCAAAATATTAACAATCTCCTCACAACAGTGCTCTGTTAGCCTATTTCATCATATAATGTAATCTATATATTTTATCCTCAGGTAATTATTCATTATGCTAGGTATACTTTACTGTAAGGTCGGTTATTAATGCCAAAATGTTTTCAAAATGCCATGGATGAACAAATATTTATAGAAATATCAGAATTATGCTAATAAGCATTTTTGATAAATACAACCAGTTTAAATGGTTATCAAATGATTTATGGGTTAAATATGATATGGGAAATGAACCTACATTCTGACCATACACTCTTAGTTTTGAACATTACATGTGTTCACATGGATAGCATTGATTTCTACAGAGACACACATTCCAAGTTTTCTGGAATCTATCCTCAAAAACATATGTCACCTCATTTCTTTAACTAATTAATGTGATTGAAAACCTTGTTACAATTGACTTTTTATCGTTGTGTTTGGAATAAAAGTGAGAAATGAAGATATTTTATATACAAGGTCATCGAAGACCCAGATTTAATAAATCAAGTGATAGTATTATATAGCAATATGATTATAAAAGCAAATGCAAAGTGACACAAATTTCTCTTATGGGTGTCACAAACACTTTTTATCTATCTGGATACTTGGAAGTGTAAGGAATTAATGGTAAACAGAATTTGAAGTTGAGTGATTAATTATAGAAAAAAAAGCAAGGAACAATTTTTTATCTTATGAATTTTATACACTTTTGCTTTTGGACCATTTATCATATTGTTAAAATCTACGTAAGCGTAGGTCAACGATTGCTCACGTTTTGTTAAACATTTATTTTTACTAAATGGACTGAAGCAACGTGCGTCAGTACAGCAATTTAACATTTCCTTATGTAAGTGTTAATAAGCCTTCATAAATAACGATATACTATATAATAATGTATTATTATTCCTTCACTCACACAGGTGACAAAGTAAATCGAATACGGTTGGTAGTTAAATACATGTATATTTAGTTAAAACCTAAAGACCAATTTTGTCACAAAAATTTACTTATTTCAATACAAAAGTATCAAAATATCGGAACTCTTGTTGAAAAAGTGTACAGTGTGGCAACATGTATAATTACAATATTATAACTGAGAGCAAATCATGAAATATTCTTTTGAATTAATAATGAAATATCAATCTCTTACATGTCGCATTTACAAAAGAGACAACTGTATTTTGGCTATTCATGCAAGCCGTATCAAAAGTAAGGAAAAGAAGTATATCGATATCAACTTCTTTATTCATAGTATGCATACAATGAATAAAAAGTTGTGAGCCAGTTATTCCTCTTCCTTTTTGTCCTTCCAACGTTCAAAATGCCTCTCAAAGAGGCTGTTTCAATTATTCGATATATTTGAAATGGATATTTGGCGTTTTTGATCTGTCCATATTATGTATAAATTTACAACGATTTAATATACATTTTTAAAACGACAATGATATAATTATGAAACCTAAGTTCATTTATCTATCCAAAACTGTTCCTGTTTAAAAATCATTAAGCACAGTTCACATATGTATATTCTTCTGTTTAAGAAACATAGTGCTTATACCACCAACCATAATACATGTAGCTGTACCCTATACATAAAAAACATGATTTAAGTGAGACGTACAGTTTTAAATGATGCAATTCTGCTCTCGTAAGCCTTAGGGAAAAAGAGTTGTCGGAGATTGAAAAATGTCAAAATACAATTTCAAGGAGACAAGTTGAGTCAACTTTTTAAGACGTTCGTAACTGAAACCTTCAGGGAATATTTTTTACTTTTTCAAGCATTATCATTGTTCCACATTGTGATCGATTTCTACTGAATTCCTAACTTGCAGTGAACATCATATTAAAGAAACCCTAAGCTAAGGAGGCATCACATTTTCATTCTCAATCTCCAGTTAATTGATAATTCTTAAACATATGCTCATGCTATTATGATAGTACTCAAAATTAGTTGAAACATCAAATACCTGCAAATATAATTTTAAAGAGATATAATGCCAACGTTGTCAGCTTGAGTTTTTAAGTTTTGACAGATCAATATGATGTCATTGTGATTTTATCAATCAAAGAATTTTTAACTTATTTTTCAAACGTCGGTGTGAAAGCAATAGCGTGAATCTGTCTCTAAGTGAATTGTAGTTTTACGTGTTTAAAGTTTCTTGGTCGTTCAATTCCCCAAGTCAAGTTGCTAAATCCTACATGTTCTCATGCTTTAATTTTTTCGATTGCACGCTTGACTGTTAAGTGCCATATTCTATCAGTTTTATCGGTAGAACTGAAGTCCTATATCATGTTAATATAGAGGAGTGAAAATAACCTGATATCACTACATGTACTCAAATGTTTAACAACATGACTTTAAGGATACCGGGTAAGAAAAGACCGTTGGGTGTTTGTGTATTGCACTCAACTAATATATATTCAATTAACATGAATAACATCAATGCTGATGAACGATCTACCCCCTCGTCAATCTGTTTGTTTTAAAACTCCTTTCTTATCCTATTAATCCAAGTCAATAAGACACGACAGCAGAACGTTGATAATGTGTCTAGTGACCTTTGTTTAAAAGACTTCTCTGGCATTTGTTAGATACTTCTATTCAAATCCAGTCTGGGAGAGCTTTTATGCTCATTTATTTCCCTTAGGGTTTAAAAGTGTTGCAATTAACGTCGTGAATCTTTCGAGTGCATAAAATCTAAAAACAAACCTTAAGTATTCATACTTTGCTCGAAGAAGACGAATTAAAATAATCATGCTCTCTCCATCGAGGTAGATCAAGTCGTAAAATATTAAAGGGTATATCTTTGGCACTATGTTGACCTGTTGAAATAGGTATAACGGTTATGAGAAATTTTGTTTGTTGATATAAAGGTATTAAAATCTTAAAAGGGTGTGAAGGGAAAAACTAAACGTTAAAAGGAGTAAAGAGGGTAAAACTAATCTTCATAGAAGTCTTCTAACTTACAAATATGATTACCGTTTTTGAAGACTGCAATCTTTATATAGTTTGACTTAACTTATTTGGGCTGTGTTTCTACATAAGTCATGAAACATATGAACCAAATGAAAAGTGCAAAATAGTGTTTTAAAGGTCAATACATTCGGAACAAATAATAATAATGATTATTCGACCAACCTCAATGCCAATTTATTTGACAGATAATCAATAAAATGAGAAATATATGACTATCTGTCAAAGAAAATGTTAAGTATCTTAACGCACAATTTGCGTTGCATCATGCCCTTTCCGCTTATCTTTCAAGTTACTTTTGGACACTTTGGGGTTAATGTGATGAAAAAGATTTTTATGGATATACACTTTTTAAAGAAGAATTACGTTTTCCACTAGATTTAGAATAAAGAGATAAATCCATTCCTTTTTTTGAGCATGTATGTTGTGCATTCATTACTATTAGATTTAATTTCAAACCGAGCTTTCGACATACAAGCCAAAAATCATTCTCTCCCCACAGAGGCAGATCAAGTCATGAAATGTTGATACAGCCTCTGTTCTATTACGCCAAAATCAGTGGGCGGGAAAATTGCTTTACATTCAATTTGAATTTCTTTAGCAAATGACATTGCTACTCGCATGGAAAGGGTGGTTCATTTCAAAATGCCTTTGTCATGATTCAGTAGCCAAAACGATGATTTAAGAACAGTGCCGCTGATTGCACAACTAACTTTGATTGCCACTAATCAAGCATCTCCCATTCTATCCCACAGAGGCTGTATCACGATTTCATGACTTGATCTGCCTCTGTGGGGATAGAATGGCAGGCGACGGCAATATGACTTTCAACATCGAACATAAAGTGAATTGGTCGTAACTTAAGAAGTTATTATCGACGAAATAAATACTCCAAAACTTTTATGAGGAACCAATCAGAAAGTAGTATTTTCAAACTAGTTTTCGTGTCATGTTACAGTTGATAATATCATAAGCTATTAGGGTAAGTGAACTCCCGGAGTTAAGTTAACCATTATTCAAATTGAAGTAAGTGAAGATTCTAAAATAACTTTTTCAAACACCATTTGGTCGAGAATAGAATTCTTTAAAATTCAAATTCAAATTTATACGTACATGTATACTTTTCTATGAAAATAATAAATTTTGTTAAAGCATCCTTGTAGCACACCAGAAAACTAGCTAAAAAGCCCTTTGAAACCTATGTTGTAATCTTAGATATAACATTGTCAGTTAAAGAGATTCTAGGGTAACAAGATACATTAACCTTTGGTTTTAATAAGAAATCTATGTTTAAAATAAATGTATACGTTAACACATTACGTATTGTTTTCTTACCAATGGTTCAGTTTGTTTTTCTGAAATATCCATTATTACTAACTTGATAGTCACAACGTGCGTCAGCAAACTATTTCCTCATCTCCTAAGGGGACCCTGCTTAATGAGTTTGCTAAAAGCTTTATATAAACGAAGATAGAAGTTGAAGAACGGGTTATCTTCATCTAACTCAGTTATAAATTCGTTTAATGTCATTTTTGGAAATATGGCGAGAAAATGGAGAACAATTTGAATGAATCATAACGTTTTGGTAAAGATACAGACACAGTTTTAAAAAGGATGTGATTTCATAATTCGATACCAATATTTATGCTTTTAAATCTTATGTCCCTCTTTCAGATTAACTTAATCATTAATCTCGTCTTTCAACTTTGATCTTGAGATAATTTCTCTAAAAGTTTAGGAAACCGGTAAATGTACCATAAATGAGTTTGTGCCTTGAAATGATGATGAGGTTGAAATGTCTTATATAGTATAAGATAACTAGGTTTGACAGTTTGATTATGAAAAACAGTAAGTAATAGTTTTCGATAAAACAAATCTATCATGTGGATAAGCTTTTCAAAATGCAAAATCTTTTTTGAGAAATGTTCTTCAAAATTAAAATAACCTTAAAAATACAGGTTTTAACTCTCATTCCTTACCGGAAGTTATGACATTTAAGAAGTTTGTCTGGAAATTCATGTGACATGTTCTAATTATGGAATTTAAGAATCAAATCACAATGCTAATAATTCCCTATTGTTTGTTTGAAGGCATTTAGATGTTGTTGAACATACATAATGCCAATATTTAAGGTTAAGAAACAAATATCAATTGACGAAGACAGAATATCATTTTCTTTCAATTGTTCTATCTTTCATTTTAATGAAGACAATCCATTTTAGGGCACTTCTAATAAGATTGTGAGTGATAAAAAGAAAAAAGTTACTTGCAATATAAACATGAATATTTGACGGACATTTTTTAGATTTACTCATCATTCACATAGAAAGGCTGTGGTCTGGTTTTCAATCACAGTACAAAATGTACGAATGAAACAAAGGGTTAGTAGTTCCTGGTAATGACATTTACTGATCCTCTGTCTGAGCCTATGACTTAAAAGCACATTCTGCTATAGGGAATCTAGTTTACTCACAGAATTTAATTAAACCAAAGTAATCTAAAAACAGTCTTAGAAACATAAGAAAACGTCAGGTTTCTTTGGAAATAATACTAAAGATATAAACGATTTTAATGCATTTAACATTTAAATACATTTAACATTTAAATACATTTATCTTTTTTGATATACTACATTTTGTTAGAAAGAATATAAAGTACATCGTTAGAATCGTTAGATTCAATAACAAACAAGACATTTAATTTGTTGCCTCTGACCCCGGCATTCATAGACAAAAGGTGATATCTGAACAATGAAAACCTACGATATTATTCGATATTCAAGGGTATCGGGGCATATCATCAGTGCTATTTTATTTGACAATTTTTTCGCCAAATATATATATTCTGCAAAGGTTTTAGAGGTTTCAATGTATCGTTTTTCCTATTAAAAGATATAAAATAAGCAAGGGATGCCTCCTCTCCGCTTACGGACAATTATGATTATTATGATGATTATATTCCCATAAGGCTCACAAAAAGTGACAGAGAAAATGAAAGATGTTTAAGATGAATATTGGGGTATCTGTAGACATACTTTTGCATAATTTTCCACTGAAGTGGTTTATACTTTCTTGATATAAGTGATATAAACTTATCTAAAGATGGATAATAACAATAATAGTTTGGAAGATTGAAATATCTTGTCTAAGGCCCGAATTACAGCATGTAGCGGAGATTAATATGTCTCGTGACCTTTGTGTTAGTCATTCCTGTTGTATTCGGTCTGTGTACAGTGGCAGAGTGGAATAATTTATTAATTCAAGTTTCAAAATAGCTTCATTAGATTAAGACAATGAACTTTTGAGTTCTTTAATTGAAAATTTAAAATAATCAGAATAACCAGGACATGGGGAGAATTAATTTTTTGAAAACAGAGGCGTTATAACGGCTTTTACTTTTCTATTATCATATAAATCATTGAAAATTAATTTGTGAATGTCTTTTCAAATAAAGCAACAAGTTTAGTAATAGAATGCCAGAAAAGTTCAACTAAATTTTGACGCTTAATGGTCATATTTTTCAAAAATATCATCTTTAACCACCAATACAATAACTTATGATGTACTTGGCCCGACAAAGTACAAGAATCTGTACTATTGAAGATATTGTGATCCCAAATATAACAATGTTACATGTAGATAACAGTGGATAATGAAGTGAAAGTGGGAACTATTGTTTTTGTTTCATACATTCATTTCATACAATGATGTCATTGACTTATTGAATTGATTTTGTACTGCATTTTAAAGTTGCATAGATTGTTACTATTGGTTAAAGCATGCATACACTCAGGGGCAAAAGAAACGATACCATATAAAATACATGATGGGTTAAGCTATGAGTGATAGTTACGGCTGAAACTGGGTTAATTCATGTCTTCAAGAGCTAACTGAACTAAGTTTTTAATTTCAAAGCTATATCTGTTAACGCTTTTGAAATACGCCCCTTTCAAAAAACGCCGTTAAAAAATCTCCTTAACTAGAGGAGATAGGAAAGCGAAAATTACCCTTTTGTGTGTTTTAAACCAACATATAGGCAAAATGCGTGAACAAATTAACTTCTACCCGGGTTATTTATATTGATAACATCTTATATTTATAAGATTTTTACATTTCATATTTTTTTTATTCCAATTCAAAAGATAATGACAAAAAAATAACATTGAAAAGGCTGTTTTCTGACCCCTCGTGTATTTGAACAGTCATACAGTTATAAATATCATACTTTGATGTTTGAAATTGTGAGTACACTATTGTGAGTGTATGAATGTATATTAAAAAAATTATCATTTCAAATTTTGAAAAGAATTCAGAAAATGTGTTTACAGTTTTTTAACCTCAACTTACCTTAGTAATGCATGTTCCTATGCTTACCGACCAAGATTGAGACTCGTGTTGGCGGGGATATCTTTTATGTGAACCAAGTAGTGATACAGGAAGTGACACGTCAATACGGGGACAGGTATACCGGAAGGTAATACTCAATCAAGTGATAACCAAAAAGCTCTCACCTTTTTCCTTTGGTCCGTACCATACGGACCTCGTGTTGATTACTTGTGATATTTTTTGCTATTACCTTTCAGATTTTTGATTATTGGTATATATTAACTTTTCTATCTTACCGATTAGTTTTTCCTTATTCACACCTACCTTTTCGACGCGATGGTTTTGTCTTCGTTTCGATTCAACAATGTTTGTTTATCTCCTTCGCGACGCGTTCTTCATGCTTTTCTCGCATTATCGATCGCTTATACCTCCTTATATCGCATTTCATATGCTTGTTTTGCACCTGTTGCGTTCAAAATCCTGTTTGTTTTTTTCGTCCACATTGTTGTTTCCATTGCACATTGCAAGGCGGCCTTCTTCTCGGTGGCGTGGTGTCGTAAAACGGCTTGTATGTCGTTATTCCCCCTTTCCGTTTTTTATGCACCTTTTTGGTTTATCCTCACATCCTTCCCCCTTTTGTGGATGGTCATGTTGTTTTTTTCTGCTGAAATTGCGTTTTTTAGCTTTATTTACGACTTTGCCGCTTGGGGTTGAATTCGTTAATTCTTGTTTGTTAACCTTCGTTACTGCTATCACTCACACGTGGTTTCTTGCCTAAACATTGGTTAAACTTCACCCCCTTTTTCTTTTCCTATATTACTTATCAATTTCTAATAAAATTGCTTTGGTATTATATATTATATATTATATTATCCATATTTTTTTTATATTTAATACTTTTCAATACTTCAATTATATATATTTTACACCTCACTACACATAAATATATATATTTATACATCATCCCTTATATTTCTAAATAAATATATACTTCATAGTAATTATTTATTTTTTGGAATTTTTGTGTATGTTTTGCTATTCTCTTTGATGTTGCAGACGTCCTATGAGAGAATTTTGCGCTCCGGCAAATCACAGAAGTCGGCTAAGGACCCGTATTCCCTCTGCCCTGACTGCCTGGTCCTTCGCCCATGCTCAGTGTCGTCGAGGTGCCCGGAGTGTATCTCCCTTTCTCCATCCTCCTTCAAGCGTTTCTCAGTGGTGGTGCGTGAGCGTTTCTCTCAGAGTGCCCACAGGATGTCTGCAGAGAACCGACTTCGTCTCTCCCAAGACCCTCTCCGTCTCGCGACGACCTCAGGATCCTCCTCCCTCTACGAGCGGCTTACCCAAGGTTCCTCCCCTCAGGCGCCCCCTCCTAACCCTACGACTCTGACCTTGTGCCCTCAGATGAGTGACCTTCGTCTGCCTGCTCTCCTGGAAGCGCTCCTTCGTGGACAGGACCTTCGGCGAGACTCCAGATCGTCTGACCCAGCGCTCTCCTCGACGCTCCTCCCTGCGCTCGGAGTCCCCCCCCCCCCCCCCCCGACGCTACAACCAACCGACGCTCAGGATCTCTTCTCGTTCTCCTCTTCGTCGGCAGGTCTCGGACAAGACTCCGAGGTCGTCATCAGTCCGCTCCTCCAAGCGTTCTAGACGAGAGGATCAGTCCCCCAGTTCACCTGTCAGACCTCCTCTGTCTCCACAGGGTACCCCTTCGCCTCGAGGCTCTTCCTCCGGCAAGTTTCGCACCCCAGGACGATCTCCGGAAACCAGACCGCGTAATCCTGTCACCCCTTCCTCCAGGAAGTGTGTCTCCACGCTCGGACGTAGGTCCATATCCCGCTCCCCAATTCGCCGGATCAAGCTGCAGGATCAAGAGGATCTTGTGGTGGATGAGGAAGAAGATGTGATGATGACAGACCTTCCCATCTTAACCTCAACCAGGTCACCGGGTGGGTGGCCGACAGACTCGTCACACACCCTCTAGTCTTGGACGCAATAGCTTCTCTGGATGAGGACTTCAAGAAACTATCCCTCAACCCTTCCTTCAAGGCGGCGAAGAACTCCTCTCATATGTACACGGTACACTCTCTGGACTTCACGGATGGCACGGCAGTTCAAGTTGAATCCGTGGGCCGACTATCTCCTGCCTCGCAACAGCAGTTTATAGTCACAGACGCCAAGCTTATGGCCCTCCACACGGAGCTGCGCCGGACGCTCAAGCCACTGTCAGCTTTGGCCTCGGCCACAGACGCCATCCTCTAGGACTTGACAAAGGACAACACGTCGCGTATCTATCACCTTACGACGATGCGACGGCAACACAGGACGCTGGGAGACATCGTCGAACACCTCCGCTCAGCTCTAGCCAACGTGTTGACTATTCGCCGCGCTGGCCTCCTGGCTCCTTGTGGGTGGAATGAGGAGTTCAAGAAGACTCTGATGCGAGTTCCCTTCTCCCACCCCTCCGTCTTTGCGGGCCTCATCCCTGAGGTCTATAAGGAACACGTGTCGCTCACGCAGACTGAGGTGACCCTGTCAGACATCCGCGCCCTCAACTGTTCAATATGAATATAAATATTTTAGATTAAATTCGGCCATTGTCAGCATTCCGTTGCTGATATCCAAGACTTGTTGCATTAAATGTCATAATATAATGGTAATTCAATGGCTCTTTCTAAATTTCACTTGACGAACGCACGTGAGTCAGTATTGGGTAGTTCAGTATTTACATGATACTCCATGTTGTAGGGCTGACTCTGGCATTTAAATAATAATTCATTTTTTTACTTTTAAAAATCTTGTTTGCCCTGTCTCTAACTAGAGAGGTTTCAAATGATATTGTTGGATTACTATAATACACGGTTCTTTTGAATAACGTTAATGCAAAATTGTGAGGTATCTTAATCTAACACCAGGATAAAAGTAAATAAACATTTCTAAGAGAATCTATAAAACACTACAAACACTCAAATGCTTTTCTAGTCTTGTAATTTTATTAACAGAATGATTTCTAAGTCAGGTTTGCGATCTTTTTTCACTACATTATCTTTCAGTTCATCGCCAAACTTAACTGAAATGGGTCATCTGTTTGGTTCTTCATTCAATATCATTCATTTTGTTTGCACGTAGCGACTATGTGTACACATTTCATTGTAAACGTGGTCATATATTTACGTTTTCGAGTTTATAACTTTTTATAAAGATTATGAAATCATAATATGTTGTGTTATTGTATGTGTGCATGTATATTTGCGTGACTACTCAACATGCAAAATACCGTTTATCTTAAATTTACCTACACAATTGTTGCTTGATTGTGAACATTCATCATCCCTTTCCAATTTATTTCTCTAAAACATCCTCTCTGGCCATTTTATCCAGTTGCCTTAGACCAAACACACTAACTTACGTTAATGTATACCCTAAAACATGTGTCTTCTTTGACATTTGGTTAAGTACTTCGATTCGGAGTTAGCCTATAGAAGTGTTTCAGTTTGAAAATTTCCCTACGGATTTATGAGCGTTTCTATTTACTTCTTTCATGCATAACATATGAAAAGAATTATCAAAGTGTTCGTAATATCGGACAAAAGAGAGATAAGGGTTGATTGGTTATAAAAATGTTAAATACCTCTGGGAAATCTTTTCTAAAACTATTACAAAATGCACTGATGGGCGTTAGTTAATCATGTATTTTCTTTTGTTTTCCAGATGAAGTATTTGTAAATAATTTGTGTGCCAATTTTCAAACAAAAATTAATTCTCAATCAGCTGATAATAATCTCTTAGCTCACATAAATAATGCATACTGGATCATATTTAGCATGATTCATTTATCAAATTAAATGATTTACATGTATATTTAATTTTAAAGGGACAGGAGCATGTTTTAGGGGGAATATAAGGTGATGTCAGAAACATGAAAATAAATGGTTCCAATTGAAAGAATTATGTACTAAAACTGAAAGAAGCAATAATAAATCAAATGTATTTTGTAAAGTTCAGCCATGCTATTCCTTTTTCTTACACAAAATGAATTTAAGGTGTTCACATAAAAATGACAGCCATTAGACTTTACGTGAAAGCTCATTATTTGATCTCTTACTATGGATGATTGGTTTCTGTAATGAGATTTTCGACATTATCAAAATAATAGATTAAGCATTTACGTACAATTATCAGTGTAAAATTGAAAAAAAAACATATTCAAAAAACGTGCTACTGCCCCTTTAAGACCAATAGATATGAGATGTATTGTAAAGTATCACTCCTTGTCCATAAACATTTCCTTTGATATGCTTTTATGCCGTTGACATAAAGTTAGGTGTCATGGTGCTCGATGGTCACTCTAAAATTGCTCTGGACAAAAATTCATTCAACATCATTTTAGATATACAATATCAATAACACGTCTACTCTCGCATTAACCAGTGAGTGTTTAGAGAATAACAAGTGTTGTGGGTTTTAGTTTTTTAGTTTGCTCTTTGTTATTAAATCAAATGAACAAACTTCTTTGAATTTTTATTTCTTAATCAGATAAAGAGCTTTCTAGCACTGACTATCTTGTTTTATTAGTATTGTTACACCCGAGGCTTATGTTCTCAATGGTTATGATAATGATCTCAGTAATAAATAAACTGATCATTATATTTAGTATTTATTTCAATGTGCTTAAATTCTACTTGATAGCTTCTATTCCTCAGTAAGAGAAAACTATAAATCATAATTCTCGTCTCTCAAAATTTATATTTAAAGAGGCATTCTCTCAAACCTTTGAATTGAAATGACCAATATGCTTTGGACGTATTAGGATGTTGAGATGAGGCATGTTACATGATGTCCTATTTGTTCGGTATAGGTTCCCCTCATAAACTTATTGAAAGAGTGTTGCTCATCTCATTCGGAAAATATTACTATTGATTTATATTTCTTCGTTGTTTATTTTTGGATATAATTTTTTTATTTTCTGAGCTGTTTCGTAGACCAGGACAAAATAAGAAAACTCTTTTTAAAAGTTGTTCACAAAATTTGTATTCGTTTTAACAGTGCTTTTGCAATTATGAATTTTTACGTATATTCATATATGCAATTATTTTATTGGGATAACATCTTTTTTTCTAATCTTACACTTTTCACTTGCCACCACTTTTGACAGTATGATTATGAAAGAGTAGAAATCACAGTCAGAAATAGTTTTGATAACATTCATTTTGCATGTTTAAATATAACCTACAGCTCTAAAATTGTCAATCTTGTTTTCTTTGAGTAATTTTCATGAAATTCCAAATAACGTCAACTTAAAATATCAAGTTGCGTTAAAACTGCTGGCTTGTAAGTTTCTTTCCATGCAGGGATCGTATTACAAGAAAATGTTTTGCATCTTTTGCTGGAAATAAATGTGACAGGTTATAATTTTTTTGCAAAAAACATTTCGCAGTTTTTATTTTTTCTAAGAACAGCTAATTTTTTTGAAAGTTGATACCATAATTGCAATTTTCTAGAGAAAAGAGATTGTTTTTGTGCCCACTGTAAATGAAATTGTTATATATGTCAGTATTGATGAGACGAAAAACGTTCTCTGCGTTTTTACAAAAATGTTTAGCTATGCATGTGTTTATCTTATTGTTATATTTTTCGTGCAACCCATCAAGTTGCAATATATCTAAGTAGTAGTTTGATATTGTAAGTGTTAGATATTCCAAGATTTGAAAAACTTAACGCTGGAAAGTTTATTTTACTTTTTGTTCCCAATTAAATGTACTTTAGCTTTACTACAGTTTATCGAGTTTCAAATATAAATCGCTGGCGGCCATTTTTTGTTTCCCCCTTTAAATAAAATAAAGGTAATGAATTGGATTGGCGTAACTTAAGTGAACATGCTACGTGTAAGAATTACATTACATTCTTCCATTAAAACGATTTCTTGCATTTAGTAACATATAAATTTGTCTAGTGAGTTCATTTTATTTGCTTTCTTATTTCCACTTTGAAATCGTATTTTGCTTATGGGATTCCACAGCATTTACTCAAATAAAAGAAATCGGAAAAAATCAAATTAAAGATACATAGGGAAAAGTGATCTTTTCGGTTATAATGATTAGAAAAGGTATATAGATATAAAAATGACGTAATTCAAACTTATCTTGACTAATTTTCTTAAATACAATGTTTATGAAACTACTACATGATTGTTTATCTATTTTATTCTGACCATTGCCGAAGACAGCATTATATATGCGGTCTTTTATATATAAAAAAGACATAGTTGACCTAGAATGTCAATAATACAGTAGCTTGACAATAGATTTACTTTATCACAGAAATCTCATTAAAAAAACAGTGCATTGATGAATCCTTAACATGATATGTCCACATTGCTCATGTTGAGTTAAAAATTTGAATATTAAATATTTGTAATGGTTAAGATAATAAAGTTGTTTATCATGTATAATTATTATTAAACTCATTAGCTACGAAAGGAATTCAACACGATATAAAGTATTTGATTACAGTTTGCTTTTGCTTTTATTTCTATAGATAATCCGACTTAACCTCAATACACTTAGTCGAAACTCGGAAATGATTTTTTTCTCAATTGTATTCGTATTTGTAGCCATAGTTGGCTCGTACGATGGAAGTTGGTTGTGGTCTATCAAATCCCTAAACCATTGTACGTTAACCATGTTTATTGTAAAACATTGCTTGTATATATTTGCACTGCCATCTCACAACTGTATCACTTGTTTGACAATGACATTAGGGTCTATGTCGAAACGTCGCTTCCACAGAATGAAGAAGTTGACCATACATGGAGTAATCTTCCTTTATTTAATCTATCTCTTGGCGTATAAAGGAACCAACTTCAACAAGCTTTCTGACATCCCCTCGTATTTTCTGTTTGACCACATGATCATTCCCCACAGAGGCAGATCGAGTCGTGAAATGTTGATACATATATATTTATTCATCACTGTAGATGAGGGGTTCAAAGAACCCAGGTCTGAAAAATAATATTCTGTTCTGTTCTGTTCTGTTCTGTTATATTACGCCGCCTTTTGGGATAGAATGGGAGATGCCTGATTGGAGGCGATCAAAGTTAGTTAGGCAATCAGCGACTGTTCTAACTTTACCATTTTGGCTACTGAATCATGACAAAAGCATTCTGATATGAACCACCCTTTCCATGCGAGAGGTGTCGTCATTTGATATAGAAATTCAAATGGATTGTGGTGCAATTTTATTTTTCCAGGGGAAACTAAATAAATTTAGATTAACAGACAAAACAAAATAATCTGCTGATCTAAATTTATTTAGATTGCAAGGGAAACTGCCGAGACCCACGGATTTCAGCGTAATAGTACAGAGGCTGTATCAACATATCATGACTTGATCTGCCTCTGTGAAGAGAGGGAGGCGCATGGTAGGACATTCAACGAGTCAACTTGTGAAGCAAATCCAGAAAATTGTTCGCTTTTACGAGGCGATCTCAACCCTACTAGAAGATGAAACAAACATGCAATGCCTTTCTCTCTGCTTTCAGGTAATAACACGCATGCGGGGATTTACATGTTTCGTGACCTTTGCGTAAAGCATTTGATGAGTACACCTTTTCAAGGGCAGCGAAGCTGAATGGTTTAATTCCGGTTTCACAATAGCTTCCAGAGAGTTGGACAATTAACTTTCGGGATTGTCTCCAAGAATAAAGATGAATGTGTCTCCAGAGAGAGGTATGAGAATAGAGAATACAACAATGTAACTGCTCGTAAACTGTTCTATAATGCATTCATCAAAGAACCGGTCTTTTAAGTACAACAAAGAATTCTGTTACAATATGACATTCACTCAAAATTTTAATCGTAACAAATATATTAAAAATACCTTAACAAATTAACATTGAACACGGTTTTTACTTAATTGTGATATTCTATATGCAGAAATATAAATTGTTTCGAAAATGTTTTGTAGAATTTTCATTGTTCTTCGTTATTCAAAAGTATTGTTATTCTGATTTTATGGGGATTGGTGCTTTTAATACTTTTAATATCCATATGTGCTTTATAAATCATTTCATGAATTACGATATTGCGATTTGTGGCACATGGGTGATAAAAACCTGGCAGTTAAGAAAACCACGTGGTTTACAAGTTTCCCAATATATTGCTTCAGTACGACATGAGAGCACGCGAAAAGCATGCAGCACGTGCAAGGTCGTGAACACTGACACAGCGCGCGGGTGAATCAGTGCAAATATGTCAGTTTGAAGTCTGATTTCAAAAATTGAAGGACGTAAAATTCTGCTTCCGCTGATATTTGTAAATATTGTAAAATGTTAAGTTTCCGAAACTGAACTATGTTTTTTAAATTAGACGCTACATCGCCGTGTTTACTCTGACTTGTGTATCACTCTGTTAACACCATTGACGATGCCGTTGTTTTGTAATCATCTCAATTGTAACTCTTTGGTGCTATTAGTCTAATATTAGATACATCAACACACATATTGTGGCAGTAAAATCTGTTTGGCCGCAATCTCAATATCAAAATGCCAAACCTTTACCCAATACTAAGTACTAAGACCGTTATTATAATGTGGACGGTGTTTGAGCATTCCTTATTTTCAATAATTCCCATTTTCAAGTTTATATCATTCAATGACATTAATCTAAACAATTGTATCTTTACTTGATCTAAGGAAACATTCTCAACTGTCAAAAAGAATCTGGACTATTAAGACGAGTTACCCTGAAGACTTAGTTTATTTGGTTTTGCTTCCAAAAAGAAATGCGTGTTACAATTTCTTCTAATATACTCCTTATCGTCATCTACGGGGTAATCTTAGAAACAAGCAGAAACTTATTCATGTCTTTAATGTTGGACATTTAAAATATACATCAAATGTTTCTTGCAATTGTACCATCTGAAATATTCAAAAAAACTATTTGTACATGCAAATAGTTATCTTAACTAATATTCTTTTCAAAACTATTTTGTTTTTGTTTTTTGCAACTGTTCGTCAATTTTGACAGTTTCATTGCGGGATAAAGTAATGTCGAAACAGCCAGAGATACTTATGACAGCGGACATGTTAAGAGAAAAGTATGGTTTTAAAACTTTCAGTCTCAGTTTTTTTAGAAGCATTCAGATAAAAAAATCAATTTCTAACTAAAATGTCAAGTTGAAATGAAAATACATGTTTTGAAAGATCACTGTTTTGAAGAAATTATATGACATGTAATAGTTAAACAACTTTCAATGAATATAAATGGGAAAGGCTATAATTGATTCTTTCCTAACGTCGTTCATTTGATACCAATGTTTTTGTATTTTGAAAGCATTATTTCTAATTCTAGAGAAAAATGTTGTTTTTCTCTTTACGAACGTGACATACATATAACATTACCATTGAAGAGAGTAATTTTTGGTACACGTCTTGAAACAAACAAAAGAAAATCATTTTGACTTCACTTGTTTAAATATGTACCTATTAATCGAACTTGTTAATGTTATAATAATTCATTATTTCAGGAAGGATGACTCTTATTAAAGATTTGGATTTTATTTTTCATTCCAGGTCATCGTGTAGCATTTATTTCTTTGGAAGTGGACGGTTGTGGTGAAACAGTTTTTAACACTTGAAAGGGACAGTAGCACGTTCTTAGGGGGAATACAAGGTGATGTCGGGAACATGAAACTAAATGGTTCCGATTGAAGGACAATGTATTTAAACTAAATGAAGCAGTAATAAATCCAATATGTAATGCAATGTACAGTTCAGCCATTCGATTTCTTTTTCTTACACAAAATGAATTAAAGATGTTCACACACAAAATGACCGCCAATGCACTTTATGTGAATCTTAAAATTTGTTCTCTGGCTATGGATGATTGGATTGTGTATTGAGATTTTTGACACTATCAAAAGAATACTTAATGTATTAATGTTCAATTTTATCAGTGAAAAATTGAAAATTGAAAATTTTCCAAAAAACGTACAATTGCCCCTTTAATGTTTACAGTTATAGTTACCAAACATGGCTAAAACAGGTGATACAGAGTTCTTGTAATTCTATACTAAAACGGTCCGTGCATGTCAAGCTGAAATGAACAACGCCCGTGCAGCCACGCTTTGCTTTTTGCAGAAGCAATTCATCGGCCGAAGTCTATAGAACATCAATTATGTTTGATATCAGATACAAATTCTACAACAAATTTACATCATCAATTATCACAGGTATCATTTTCCGGATTACGTGAATTTTATATGATTTTTTTATCGACTGTGCCGTTGTTTTTGTTATTTGCAATCATTTGTTAACGAGTTTGAGTGTTATTCTTTGGGAAGATTTTGTATTAAACGGAATGTTGGCGTTACTTTGAAAATGACAACAGAAGAAACAATAGCACACACTTCATTAATTGCAGTTTGACTTTTACAGTGGTTCGTATTGATCAAACCTACCAGGTAATAGTTCTCAAATATCCGTTTCATTTCGCATGTGATTAGACATGACAAAATTACATCGATAACATGTCTCATGACCTTTGCCTTAAATACCATTTTGGCATACTGAGGATAACAGCTATTTAGAAGAAGTCTGGAAAGAACTATGGAACTTTGCAATTAACTTCCGTTTAAATGCATTCAAATCTAAAAGGGGAACTTGAAATGTTCCAACATTGCTTTGGGGATTGAAAATATAAAGTTGATATATTTTTTTAAAGTTCAAACAAATTCGAAATATTTTTCAAAATGTTTTCAAGCGTTTTTTTGGTGGGTAAGTAGATAATGTGTTATTTTGATATGAAGAAATCCCCTGTTTATCTTTGAAATTATGAGCCATAGTAATAATGACAATGTCAATATCTGTATTACCAACTTAAGAATCCACATAATCTTGCTTAAGGCGCTACAATCTCCATTAGCCTCGTCTGACCCATTAACGCTTAGTTGAATTTACCGTTATAGAATTATCGTGCTTAATAAGCATATGAGAAAGTACTTCAAACTCTCTTGTCGGATTTACATCCCATTGTTGATAATTCAAGTAAAATTCCGGGCCAGTCATTAATGAGTCATGCCCTTCTTCAAATAACTATTTCAACGATAATATGACTGGTTTTTTTCTTACAGTTTAAAGGGGCAGTAGCACGTTTTTAGTGGGAGTGAGTGAGTTGGTGTTTTACGTGTTTTGAACAATATTTCAGTTATTAAACACGTGGATGTCGCCATCCAAAAGAGAGAAGACGGATCAGAGAGAAAGGGATCGACAGGATGAGGGAAAAGACGGAAATAAACGCAAAGTAAGAGCAAAAAGATAGAAAGCAGGTTTTAGAAGGACTCACATTTGGTCTGGCTTCTACCAGTCGACCTGTCCAGCTTGGGTGACCCTACATGGAGCATTTTAGTGGGAATATAAGGTGATGTCAGGACAATGAAAATAAATGGTTCCGATTGAAAGACAATGTATTTAAATTAAATGGAGCAGTAATAATTCAAATATATAATGTAAAGTTTATCCATGTGTCTTTTTTTTTTACAGAAAATGAATAAAAGGTGTTCACAAAAAATGGCCGCCAATGGATTTTATACTTTATACGTTGTCCTCCGACTATGGCTAATTGGCTCGTGTAATGAGATTTATGACACTATCAAAATAATACATTTAGCATTAACATACAATTATCAGAATATAAAATTATCAAAAAACGTTTTACTGCCCCTTTAAGATGCATCATTTTCTCCCCACAGAGGCAGATCAAGTCATGTTGATTTAGCCTCTGTTATATGACGCCTGCAATATACGCCTCTGTTATATGAAAATGGAAATAGGTCGCTACTCAATATCCATAGGTATAATAGATTGTGTGATTTTTGTAATGAACTTGGAATTTCTGTAATCGAAGATGAATTTCACTTTATTTGTGTGTGTAATAAGTATGATTTTTATAGAATCAAGTATATAAGCCGTTATTTTTGGAATTGTCCATCTAAACATAAATTTACCAAACTATTGCAGTCTACTGATAAGCATACATTATTGTTTCTAGCTAAATTTATCAAACAATGTATGTATCGTTAATAGTTATTGTCCTGCCTCATACTCTGTACATATATATTTATTCATCACTGTAGATGAGGGGTTCAAAGAACCCAGGTCTGAAAAATAATATTCTGTTCTGTTCTGTTCTGTTCTGTTATATTACGCCGCCTTGTGGGATAGAATGGGAGATGTCTGATTGGAGGCAATCAAAGTTAGTTGTGCAATCAACGACGCTGTTCTTACATCGTTTTGGCTACTGAATCATGGCAAAGGCATTGTGATGTGAACCACCCTTTCCATGCGAGAAGCGTTGTCATTTGATAAAGAATTTTTTCCCGCTAGGGGAAACTGCCGGAACCGACGGATTTCGGCGTAATATAACAGAGGCTAAATCAACATGACTTGATCTGCCTCTGTGGGAAGAGAATGAAGATGCATGGGTAATTCATTAATTGTGGTTTATTTTAAAATGACAAAACTCGGCAATGATATTGATTTGATATAGATTTATGTTTTCAATTTTCCTGACGCTACACTTCACAAACGTGTATTTGACAATGGAAAGTACACCACATTTTGAAACAAAGCACACTCAATGCCTGTTTAAATGACGAAAGACTCTTTTTCATTAATAGCAAATGTGAACCCATGATAAAAGGCATTGGATTCTTATTTTCGTCTAAACAGCACCTTTAATCGTGAATCACAGTTATAACGTACGTCAAATCACAAATATAATCAGTTCCGGAGGGAAACATCCACGATTGATGTGTAATAACCCCGTTACAAAGCACACAGGAAATGAAGTACATACATGTATAGGCTACCACTTCAAAAGCTGGAAATAGATTTTTTCTATTATGTTAATTGATAGCTTTTGGATAGCTTTTTCCAAGCAGTATCCCTTCTATCTGATTTAACTGTAAATTGAATACCCTGATCTCTCAACATATAAACCAAGAAAGAATCTTTTGTTATAGCATCTACCATTGACAGACAAGTATAAATGTTAACCATATGACTATACATTGATATAAATGGATGAATAATGTGCTAGTCTCTTTGTTCATATCTTCGTCTTTTTTTCTCTACACTTACTGGTATGAAACAATTTCCTCTCTAGATCTCTCATACTCGAATATGCTGACATTTCGATATTTATGTAAAATAGTGCTTTGCGTTCATATAACAGTATCGACGTTAACTCTTGGCGTTTAATAATTACAACGTTTGCGAAGGGTCTAGGGTTCAAAGCGTACAAAAATGTCAGTCAACTTTTGAAAGAATTGGACTTCAAAGACACACACACAAATAAATGTTATTGAAGTATCCAGTTGTGTTGGAGAAAATTCATATTTCAGCATTAATGGTAACTCTTGACGTTTGATAATTACAACGCTTGTAAAAGGCCCAGGGTAAAAATGTAAAAACGGTTCAAAATTGTTAGTCATCTTCTCAAAGAATTGGACTTTAATTGCACATAAAATAAGTGTTATTGAAGTATCCAGTTGTGTCAGAGAAAATTAAGATTAGCTAATTCTGTTGAACATATTATATTACACGTGAGAATATGCTGACTTTTCTTTAAAATAAACCTGAAAATTAATTAATCATTATTCAACCAATCACTCCCTTCTTCGAAAAGGTTTCTATTTACATTATCTTCTTTACACGTTTCTATCTCTGTCGGACAAAGTTATGTTGCTATGTTGCTATGTCCAACATATAAACATTACAAACTTTTTAACATAAATGCTAACTTATTTATTGCCGATCAAAATAGCCTAGAAACAGTTATTTACTTTAACCTTTGTGAAGCTGAAAACACGATATATCAAACTGTATATCAAGGATATTTAAGGATATGTGCAATACTCGGGGAAGTAGTATTATTACAGCATATAACCTGAAATTCAAAATATTTCTATTAATTCCTCATGTTTCACAGTTAAGGTATTGTTATTATTTTCTGTCGGATCGATTCTTGAAGTCAACTGATATTATTTATAGTATTTGTTTATGTCGAACATCATCCTGCATCATGTTACTACAGACAAGAAATTGTGAATAAGTATCCATGGGCCGTAACTCTGTAATATGTAATTGCAATTATCTCATTTTTGTGCTCCAACAAGGTATTGATACCCTGAAGACACTCGGCAAATTTGGTTATCCTATCTTAAATAATTTCTGAGAAAAGCTTTCACTTTAACTTGGAACGCACGGAGGGAGCCCAAACCTACATGTACATGTATATCCCCCTTCCACTTCGTGACAGGGATGATATCCAGTTTCACTGTACACACCATTCGGTAATCTTTTATTTCTATCCGTTGCGCAATGCTATCCGATGCCTGTGATTTCCTATTCTCCGTATTCTCGATTCAATATTGGCCGATTTTGTATGATTTTACTCCCGCTTCAAGGCGGGCGAACCATGACAGCTTAGATCGAACATCTGATGTTCTTTGAGAATCTTTAGTAAACATACAAACATGTAAACAAATAACTATTCCAACGTAAAAAAGAGTGGAATATTTCGTGAAGATTAATATGTTCATGAATTTTGGTTTAATATTAAAATGACATTTTCTAAATACTCTTATATTAAATTGATATCGATTTAGTTTTTCAATTTTCCAGAAGCATCTATTTAACAGTGGAAAGTAAACCAAATTATGAAACAAAGCACACTAGTACTCAATGCCTGTTGAAATGATGAAAGACTCTTTTTTCATTAATAGACAATGTGAACCCATGATAAAAGGCATGGGATTCTTTATTTTCGTCTAAACATCACCTTTAATCGTGAATCACAGTAATAACGTACGTCAAATCAAAATTATAATCAGTTCCGTAGGGAAACATCCACGATTGATGTGCAATAACCCCGATACAAAGCACACAGGAAATTAAGTACATATAGGCTACCACTTCAAAAGCTGGAAATAGAATTTGTCTATTATGTTAATTGATAGCTTTTGGATAGCTTTTTCCAAGCAGTATCCCTTCTATCTGATTTAACTGTAAATTGAATACCCTGATCTCTCAACATATAAACCAAGAAAGGGTCGTTTGTTAGCATTTACAATATTGATTATTTAATAAAACTAAAAAATCCTGTTTATAGACATATAAGACATACATTGTACTCTACGTTATACAATAATCTTCTACAATATTGATTATTTGATTAACCTAAATCAACTATGTTTTATCGGTTGACAGACAAGTATAAATCTTTTTACTGTATTGAACATTTGAGATCAATGGATCAATAATGTACTTGTCAGTTTGTACACTTATCGGTATATGCAAAAACCTTCTCTCTAGGACTTTCGAGTATGTTGACATTTCAATACTTATGTAAAATAGTCATTTGCGTTCGTATAACAGTATGGACGTTAACTTTTGATGTTTGATAATTACAACGTTGGCGAAAGGCCCAGGGTAAAAATGTGAAAACGGTTCAAAATTGTCAGTCATCTTCTAAAAGAATTGGACTTCAAAGACGCACAAAAAGAAGTGACATTCAAGTATGCAGTTGCTTTAGAGAAAATTCTGTTGAGCATATTACACGTGAGAATTTGCCGACTTTTTCTGAAAAAATCTTGAAACTTAATTTATCACTCTTTCTGCAATCAGCTTCTTCGAAAAGGTTTCTTTTTTAAATTATCTTATTTACGTTTCTATCATTGTCGGACATGTTGCCTTGTTGCTTTGTCGCTGTAAACAATGTAAACATGTAAACAATACAAAAAACTATTAAACATTAATGATATTATAATGAATTATGTATTGTCGATCAAAATAGCCTGGAAACAGTTATTACTTTAACCTTTGTGAAGCTGAAAAATCCGATATGTCAAACTGTATATCAAGGATATTTAAAGATATGTGCAATACTCGGGAAGTAGTATTATTAAAGTATATTACCTGAAATTCAACCTGAAATTCAAAATATTTCTATTAATTCATCATGTTGCAAAGTAAGGTATTGCTATTATTTTCAGTCGTATCGATCCTTGAAGTCAATTGAAATTATTTATGAAAATTGATTATGAATTCATCATGCATCATGTTACTAAAGACAAGAAATTGTGAAAAGTATCGAAGCTCATCACAGTAGATATTCTGTATATACATTGAGGTAAGCTTAAGCCAAGTGTAGGGTTACGCAAGAGATATAAAATTACCTGTTTAACTCTACACATCATTCGGTAATCTGTTATTTCTATCCGCGAGGCAATGCTATCCGATGCCTTTGATTTCCTCTTCTCCGTATTCTAGATTCAATATTGGCCGATTTTTGGGTGATTTTACTCCCGCTTCAGGGCGGACGAACCATGACATCTTAGATCGAACATCTGAAGTTGCGAATGATCCGTGTTAATCTTTAATACATAACACAGAGTGACTTGGACGCAATTTACAACATGTATACTTCTGTCATAGCTATAGATTAACGTTGGATGTGGTTTATTTCATTCCCTTTTCACTGATAAGATCATTTCTTTCTACGAAACACTAACCAAGTTGAGAAATTGGTAGAAAATAAAAGAAATTTGACTGGTTGACAGAGTTATGAGTGTGAGTGTCAACGTTTAAAGGAAGAATTTGGTCTTTTAGGTTGAAAGTACTTACATTGTATGTTCCTTCGTTTGTGAGATGCGCACATAGAAACAAACATCAAAATTTGATTTTATGTGCGTACAGGTACAAACGATATTTTCGTTAACAGTTTTTTGAAAGAACTATTGCCCATTAGGAAAAGCGTTAATACGGACCGAAAACCGTGCGCAGCCTCTAAGGGGAGCATTGGTCTTTCTTTTAGTACATAAGCGCGCAATGCATAACATGCAGGGGGATTCCTTGTCCTCAGATTCGATAAAGTTGACAGAAGAGAGGATTCAGGTTTTTTTATCAAAAAAATATTTTAAAAAACACTTGTTATAAAATTAGTTATGAAACAAATAACGATATTTTACACTTATGTAATAAACCCAACATCGAGCGCCAAATTGTATTGGTTGGTTACGAAAAACACGTGACATCGGAATGTATGACTTTTTTACCGGCGAACCTTTGACTTTAGCACGACAGAGAGCTTCCAGAGAGCACGCGAAAAGCGTGCAGCGCGTGCAAGGTCGTCACAACTGACAGGTGCAAATGACGGCTGCAAAAGTGTCGATTGATCTGCCATTACTAAGGCCTGATTTCAAGTAAAAAGGCCTAGGAATGTCATATTTGCGTCATTTTATACATGTATGTTGATATTAAAATTTCATCAATATATTGATATTTCCGTTTGCGTAACGTTGTTTTAAATAAGAGCTACACTATAATTATTTTAACCATGCTTTAACCAGATTTTAGTACATTTTAGATTTTAACATTGATAATACCTTCGACTATTCTTATTATATTCTTACCTTCTGACGTTGTGGATGATAAAGAAATTAACACACTCATGGTGTGTCATATTGTTTTTACAACGCTGTGTCAGTAAAACGATAGTAAAATCAATCGTGTTGTAAAAACTATATGACATATTAGCTTTGGTATCAACTCTATTTCTATATACTCTATATACATGTACGAATGATTGAAGAGACGTAAAATCATCAATATTCGCCTTTCACTAAAACTGTCTTTCCTCCACAAGGGCACATCTACTTTAATTCGAGATAGTGTCCGTGAATTTTAACATACATGTACATCTACATAAATGTAGTCCCTTCTATCAAATGTTTGAATATTTTCTGATTTGATTAATCAGACAAAGCAAACAATGTTTAGCATGTTTAAGTTTTTACAATCCACACATCAAACCCAACATGTGGGTAATTTGACAAATTATCCAAGTGCATGTTATTCATATGTTTATTTGCGTTATTTCACTTCTTTTGAAGCCCTCAAGAACAGCTGTTCGAGTTTGCAATGAGGAACACCGTGGTGTAATGAATAGCTCGTTAGCCTTAAAGGGGAAGTAGCACGTTTTTAGGGGGAACCTAAGGTGATGTCAGGAAAATAAAAATAAATGGTTCCGATGGAAAGACAATGTATTCAAACTTAATGAAGCAGTAATAAATCAAATAGATAATGTAAAGTTCAGCCATGCCATTCCTTTTTCTTACACAAAATGAATTAAAGGTGAGCACACAAAAATGGCCGCCAATGGATTTCAAGTAAATCTTCATAATTCGTTCTCTGACTATGGATGACTGGTTTGCGTAAAGAGATTTTTGACACTATCAAAATAAAGTATTTAGCATTAGCATCAGTGAAACATTAAAAATATAAAATTATCAAAAAACGTGCTACTGCCCCTTATGAACCAAAGGCCGGAGTATGAATAACATTTTGTGTGTCTTCCGTGCCTGATACTGCGTTCTGTCCTTTGGCAAGTCATTTCATCCACACTGCACTCAGTCCAATCCAGCTGTACAAATGGGTACTTTGAAAGTATGAAGTGGTCGCACGTGGTTCTGTGCAATGCTCAAACGAAAGCTATCAGTATAGTTCAGCAAGAACAGGTAATGCTCGCTGGATGAGTGTGTTACCCGCTCACAGTCTTAGTAAACCTATCCCGAATAATACTCACTATACTCCCATACTAAATCTAGAGAGATACAGTAAGAGGTCGCGTCAGCCAACCTTTCGGCGACCTATGACCCTCCAACGTTATATGTGCGAAAGCAGATTCTTTGCGGCATGGTAAGCCGAGCCCTGATTGGTCAATTAATAAAACGGCTGACGCGAGCCCTTACTACACCTAGCTAGACTCAATATGGGAGTATAGCGAGTATTATTGAGCCTAAGTTTTCTTTGACTGTACTTTGCTCATTACTGAATAAACTGAGAGTTTGAAGGGCTGATTGCCCGCCCATACTGAGGCACCAGTTGTGAGACTGGTCGTGTAACGTTGCGCAAGAGATTTTATTCAAAAGGGCCTCTGTTGACCCAGCAGGAAAGGGGTACCTGGTAAAGAGTTGTGTCGGTGGTGACCTTCTTGGTTAGACCAGGGTAATAATGTTGGTAGCGCCTTGAGCAAGCACTAGTGGATGGAAATGTTCGCCTAATAAATATGATTATTATTATTTGGTCTAGCGAAGCGCTTAGAAGCTGCCTCAATAATAAATTCCCTCAATTTATTGTGTACTGCCATTGAACAGTCTTTGCATTCGATATACTAAGCTTTAATTACCATTAATGGTAATTAAAATAATAAGTGAAGGCATGAAGACATTGTATTGAATTTATTGAGACGTATCACAGTCGAGAATTCACATAACACATGACTAACTTCACGATTATGCAACAATACCTAGCGTAGAAATATATCACATAAAAGTCATATACATTTATGCATGGAAATTATAAATGCTGTAACAATATGAATGAATGTTATCACGGGAGCGGCGTATTAGTAAACACACTTTAGACATTTGAAATGACGAAATTGCTAAAATTTATTAGAAATATTTCTTATCAAAACACCGTATATACAAACATATGAATATAAAACAACTTATGGGAGATATATCATGTTAAGACAGTTGTCAAATCTTCACAAGTTTCCAGAAATTTAGTTGTATCAGTATATTATTAATCTCAAAAATCTAATAATTTCCCTAATTTCATTCCGCTTACAAACTAAAATTAATATATTTTACAACATTTAATCAATTGACAAATGTACTTCGTCTCTAGCAAAAAGCCGACAACAAAGGGTAAATTTAACATTTGGATTTATGTATAAACCATTGTCCAAAAAACATGGACCTTGTCAACATGTGTTTCCTCTAAATATAAAAAATTCCGCATGGTGTTTTGAACAATATTAATGATCTGGTAAAAAAATATAACAGCAATTTGAAAATGTACTTTCAAAAGCTAAACACAAACGATTGATGTTTAGGACCGTAAATAATATTGAGTTCCCTAGTATGTTTTATTAATTGAATATGAATTAAAATTAGTTTAAGTAAATATCTAGATTCAATGTTCAAAGTTCAATAAATGGAGTTTTGATAGTGGCCACAGTTAAAATTTCTTTTGATATTACAATGTACACACAGTTATTTGGAGTATTTACCTTTTTACATAACACAAAATATTACAAATATATTAATTCAATTAATTGAATGTCATTGAAAACTTTCAAACTATTTGTTTGATTCTAAACAGAAATTAACATAAGTGCTTCGCTAAAAAATACTTTAAATTTGTACATTACCAGTATATATTTCCATGTGAACTAAAGCTCTATTTGAAACAATAATTCTTCTCCCTCTATTTTACGTCAAAATTGACATGAGAAATCTATCATTGTAAAGTATACAAGCAAATGTTTGTCAATGTTAAGGGTACCTCCTTTCTTTAAATCAATGTAATTATCAATCATGTCAAAGACACACAATACATTTATGCCATTTCTCTGTCAGTATATACCTGAATAAACTCTTATGAAGCAACTCCTATGTAAGAAAGTAAGTTTTATGATGTTTATGTTTAAAAGGCATATAAGCACTATTTTATTTTTCATTATTACAAATCCTACCATTTATACGTTCGTTTTTTAATATGTTCAAATGTACAAACATTTCTTTACTTCAACTCGATTATCTATGGAAAACTTTGAGTCATCAACACAGTTTCAACCTTTCGAGGTTCAATATGGCTTCGTTTATTAAGATCGTTTTCAGACTTATTTGAGTAAATGATGTCGGCTTGTGATCGTTTAAGAAACAGTCCAATCGGGATAATTTGGGAAAACGAAAAGTTTCACATATGCGTATATGATTGAAGTATTTCAAAACACAACGCCAATGAAATATTTAAGTGAAGGTAACGTTTTAGTCGATTTTGATTTAATAACTTGTAAATGAAGAGCCACTGTAGGTCAAGAATAACAACAGTGTCTAAAAATAGTAGTGTAGTAGTAGTAGAAGTAGTAGTAAACTCCAGTAGCGTTCAGTAGCGAGTGTAAAAAACGACTTCGGCATAACAAGTCATTAAAGATCAATACGGAAAATGATCCTATGTAGTTGCAATGATATTTTTGAATGAATATATATAGATTATTTTGATACTTTTGTTAAAAAAAGATGTGATTTTCATGTAATTTCTTAATTCAAAATGGCGGACCGGATGTTGAACTAACCATGCACAAATTTTGATTTACCGTCTCAAGAAACTTCTATCGTTTTCAATTTAGGTATTATTGACATATGTACATGTATATCTCTACACAATCAGCATAGGGTATGGCGTTCAGTTAAATGTATTAATTTTGATATTGTCAACACAAACCTTAATAAACATCCTACAAATTAAGTCGGTTATAATTTTTCTTTGACATTTTTGGAGGAAGCATATCTATGGAAGAATTCTAATGATACAAGATAAGTTACAAAAGTTGACAGTTTAAAGTAAGTTTAAGTTACAATTTACGAGTGTAGGTTTTTTTACATTTACAAGTCTACTGTAACAAATCGGCAGAATGTCTTCAAATTCTATCTGAAAGGGGCAGTAGCACGTTTTTGGGAAATTCTATATATTCAGTTTTTCATTGATAATTGTTGGTAAATGCTGAATGTATTATTTTGAAAGTGTCCAAATTTCATAAAACAAACCAATCATCCAAAGTCAGTAACATGTAATGAAGATTCACATAATTGTAAACGCCTTAATTCATTTTTTGTAAGAAATCGCATGGCTCAACTTTACATCATATATTTGATATATTATTGATTCGTTTAGTGTAAATAAATTGTCTTTCATTTGGAACCATTTATTTTCATTTTCCTGACATCATATTCAACCAAAAAACGTGCTTCTGTCCCTTTAAATTGGTATCATTGAAATCATCACATTTCAAGTATGCATTTGAAGTACAAAGTTATGTATTTGTACCAGTAAAATATGTACATATACACACAATAACATTATGAGGTGTGTAAAGTAATTAGTATCAAAATGATATTTCAAAATTGGTCAAAATCAGTATAAGATGCTAAGCTCATAGCGATGTTACCGTTTTACTACAATATTAATCAGACACCACGAGACGAATGATTGTCACTGCTAAAATATAATATTTATGCAATCCATAGTTCTAATATGTATACCGTATTATACATAAAGTTCAGCATCTATTCCTTGAGTTAGCAAATGATAAAAACAAAAACAATTATGGTAAAATCAACAAATATGCACCAAATTGGAAAGTTGAATGACTTCAGTCCGTTCCTCTTTTTCCATTTTCTTTGAGATAAGCTGGGAGACTGTATAAACGATGAAGATGCTTGTTCCCATTTATGTCACCACCATTTGAAAGTCTTCTTTGTGACAGAATATATTCATCAACACTTACAAAACCATCTTTAGTTCTCCCGTGATGTTCTACAAAAAGCTCTGACTCACTGTCACTACAATTCAGAGTAGTGTCCCTTTGGTCCGGTTTTCTCACTAAAGCACTTCCGGGTTGTTTGTTTTCGGTTTCCTTGAAAATAGCACTGTCAACACCCTCTAACTGATTCTGGCCATCCGGGCCTCTACTTGCAGTTTGTAAAGGGTGACCCCCCATTGAACTGTGTTGCGAGGGGTCTGTATACGGCGTTAAATGTCTCCTAGATGAACTAGGTCGTTTCCGGTTTGCAAAGAAGCGTTTGATCCGACGCAACAATTTGAAAAACATTGCTTTCCTCAACAGAATATATAACCAGGGATCCAGAATCTGGTTTATACTGGCCAGCCGAACACCCATCAGATCCTTGGTGTTGTCCCTTTCTCCGGTGATTTGGTTCATCAGAATATTTACCTGAAATTAATTGAGTAAAATGTCATTACCCGAAAAGAAAGTGATTGTCTTAATACTATCATTTTGATGGAATACAACTATTGAAAGTGTTTTTGGGGTCAAGTATCAAGGTACTTGAGGTACTTAAGTACGTTTCAACATGTATGTTATTCACTGAAATAATGAAATTACAAATGATTTTGATGAAATATAGCATAAGCGGAAATAACAATGAAAAGCTAATTGGTGTTACGGTTTAAGATAAATGAAACAAAATTGGATAAATTTAGATAGTACTTGTTACCAACCAACTGAAAATATCATTTTGTAATGTACATACACGTGCGTACTTGACCAAACCCTCCAATTAACAGTATTTATCATTTGAACATTTAAATGCAAAATACGTGAATTAAAGAGTTGATACATGTCCCAGTTTACTTACATTAAGAGGTAAGTAGCAGACACAGAAGACAACAGTAATAGCACCAAGGAACCAGACCATCTCAGTCTCCATCTCAACCTGGAGGATGTTCCTGGGTTTTCTCTCACCCACCCGGAACCTGCGATCAAGAGACGGTGAGTTGTTGATGCGTCTCGTATGTCTCATTTGCAGGAGAGTCACAACCACAACACTGTTGCACACGAAGATGAGAACAATAGCCACTATGTTGATGCATGAAAACATATAAGCGAACACACTGTCTGTGGTACTCTCACGATGGAAGTTCAAGAAGCACCAGGACTTTGGAAACTGCAGAGCATAACTGCCAAGCCCCATCAAGGGCAGAGTACAGAAGAACAGGGTAAAGGTCCAGATCATCAAAATCATAATCCGGGCCTTCCTAACGTTGATGACCCTAGCGTAGAAGTAGGAGAACCGTAACGCCAAAACACGATCAATTGACATCAGAAGCACGAGGAGGGGAGTTATGATTCCAAAACACACCATCATGTATCCATGGTAAATGCAGGCCGGTTTTCCTCCCTGCCACTGAAGGTTGTTGGCGTAGGAGATTATTGCAATTGGTCCAGTTGACATTTGTCCTATCACATCGGTCCAAGCGAGACCCGCAAGAAGGGTGAAGAAGACACGTTTCCTCACCTCCTTCTTTGAAGTGTAGAGAACTACCAGAGCGAGGATGTTGCCAAGGACTCCCACTGAGAGCATGAGTATTGGAGTGGACAAGCTGATACCCAGAGCCCTTTTGTTGCAGCCAGTCTCGTTGTGAGTGGCAGGGTCATTGCAAACAATGTCAGGGTCATCCAACATGCTGACGTTAAAGAGGGACATATTTTGGGACTCCATGACGTCGTTCATGGGTTACTGGTCTTGAATCAAATCTTGTTGAATTCTGGAGATGAAAATAAAAAATATAAGTCATATTGTAACGAACATTATTAAATGATTAAAATGTAGATACTGGACAAATGAATTATGGATATTGTAATTTTGGATCAATATTTCACTTAAAGGTTAATGAAGAAATATGTGATTGCTATTACTCAAAATATTCAATTTTCCCTAATCATTTTGTCCAGTATATTGAAATATAAAATGATCTAATATAAAAGGCAGAAAATAGGATATTTGTATTATTACCTTTTGTTTTGTATTGAAAAATACATAAGAGACAAACTTATTCCTGTCATCATAACGTACTGAAATACATATATACTACAACTAATCTAAATCTAAATCTAATCTACATCTAAAGAAAAGTCTTGTGCATAATAAGTTAATTATCGGTTTCATATACATCAATACTAAAGAAGAAATATAAAAAATCGTAACACAAAATATACCATTTCCATCTTCAAACAACGACTGTCAGTGATATAAATCCAAATGAATCTAATGTTATCCTCACAACTAGTTACCACATGGAATTAGGGTGTGGGGTAACAAACAGTCGTCCACAACATAATAAAATTCCTTTCTGAACAACTGGCCTTATTCTTACATCAAAGAGCTGTTTTTCACTCGACAGAGCTAACATCTGTATGTAAGCAAAGCATAAATCTCCTTGTGTTTAGGTCTGGTTCTAAAACACTTGAACTTGTGGGAGTATCCTGGTGCGATAACATGGGTCTAATTTTACACAACAAGATCGTCAAGATTTCGAAAGTCTACGACGATAAATCATAACACAGACAAGATGGTTATTAAATATAACGATTATGATTACCTACATGTGGCCTTCTTCATATACAATTCTAAATATCTACCCTGAGGCGATTTATATGCTAAATTGGTTCAATTGTGTGTCATTCAGTAAAAAATGTCATTTTTGATTGATTGCGTTGACGTCAGTATCCAATGAATAACAATGAGGAAAGGAATCCACTTAATTTCTATTTAAGATCATCATTTGCCATGAAATGTACTAAAATGTATGGTTAATAACCTATACGTTATTCAACACTTTACGGATTGATTTATAGGCCTATACCAGATACATGTCATATAGTACGATATAAGATGCAAACGAAATTCATATCTTATCGATTGTTAAGGCACATGGCAGGTATTTCTGGGTATAATATAGTGTTAAGAAGACTAAATGAAAGATAAACATAGTCCATAGTCAAGGAAAATAACATAGAAATTTCTTCTATCTGTGAATAAACTAAATAACGTTTTTAAAGCTGGTTAGATACCTGTGTCAGTAACTCAATGGAAAATCTCAATATGATCTTAATGATGCTGCACTTCCTACGTAACGTATTCGTAATGCTACAATGAAATGTGTGGTCATATTTTAATGAGATTGGGTATTGTATTTTTTATCGATGAGGATAATTACATACATCGTTGCATGTAACGACTTTTGAATAATGAAACAGCATATTGTGTTACTTGTGGGATCGTATGTCACAAGACCCGGAACTAGTTTTGACGCGGAGTCTGTGAACTAGTTTCATGTGAGTTTAACAGAAATGTGCCACAAATTTGTATCGTTAACCTCCTTTCTTTAAAAGTCTCAGACATCTACTCCCGATTTATTCAGGATATGAAGGTTCGACAATTCCAGATGTCTGATAAACTTACATCCTGTAACACTTGGTGTAGGGTAAAGAGACTCCGTTTCTTTTTAATAAAATTTTATTTGAAATAATACGTATAAATACCAAACATGATTATACATATCTTAACATTTAACATTTAAAATTAAAATGTCAAATATGAAGATCAGATGTTTTAAATGAAACTTGCACACTTTGTGTTGATTATAAGCCGAATTCACGACTGCTACCTTTATCATGGCGAAATAGAGAATCGATAAGATTCAGATTCATACCTGTCACCAACAGCAAAACTCTATAGATACTACACTATACTATGCTATACGATGCTATTGAAATGTTTTCAATTCTCACTTCTAAGTTTCGCATTAAATGAGTTTTACCTATAAATTGATATCAAACATTTATGCCATTGCCATTGTTCATTTTACACCTTATACCAAGAATTTGATCTTCATCTATCTAATATGAAAAAAACATGCACAGTTTAGAAATTGAAAGATGAATGGTAGCAAGGGCTAACTAATAACAACCATACGCAAACAGCCCCCTCAACCCCATGCCAAAGCCCAGGGAAACTGCTTCCCTCTCTCAGCTAGACAACTCCCCAATCCATGCCTTAAAGTTCCGACTAACTCTAAGCAACAAAACCCTAAAACATTCACGTGCGCCGATACCGAACTTGTTGAAGCTTTTGTTATCAGCGTCAGGTGACCTTGGTAGGGCGTAGATTGAATGTTGTCATGTGAGAACCGTGTCTTGGGGGACCAATCCTACCCACACACTTCAAGCTAAGCCGAGCTAGGGTTATAAAGCTATCAAAAATAAAGTCTGCATATTTCTTTATGTTTACACAATTCCAGGTTCTGAGCTGAACACGTGATGAGGTATTATGGAGCCCTGGCTCGTCCAAACAGGAAGTTTGGCGATTACAAATAACAGATTAAAATGTCGTTCGCCATTGGCGTGTTCTAGTGAATTACGCAATAATTGTGTTCCAGATCTGTAAATTTTTTGTTTTCATCTAAATATTGGAACTCATTAATCTCAAAATCAAAGAATCATTCGCTGTCGGTGTCATATAAATCGTTTATCTCCATGTCTTAATGTTAGTGTAATCGGAATTATATTTAAACGATATGAACTGATTCGTTAACAATTTTGACACTGACACTAGATTTTTGATAAACTCCTTTAACGTTATTTGTAATTCAAATACAGGAATAAATCCACTTTCTTATTAACTTTATACCCAAAGGCAATGGTTCACATGTAAGAATACTCATAATTGAAATGTATATCGTACATGGGAGCCTGCTTCAGTTAATTGTTTTCTATACATATGTAAAATGCTCTTCCAATTTGCATTGTTTTTTTTCTTTTCCAAATACTTGAGTATTTCCTCAGGACCCAATCATTCGATGTGAAAGGGGTAAAAATGTTGTTTATCAAAATAACATTATCATTCTTCAATAAAAAAAATATCCATAACAAAATGTAAAGCATTTCATATGAAACACCCATATTGACATCAACATTGCGTGTTGTTTAGCATATGGCCTATCAGGTAGGTAACGACGTCATTACCTACTTGATCACCTCACCTGAGAGTATTTCACCTGTACAGGTGCTTCACAACATTGAAGTGGTTAGGTGGTGCAGTTAAGGAACATAACATCAACAGTAGGTCTTGATAAGATGACAATGTAGGTCGAGTTGAATACTCTTGATCCTAAACGCTTAGTAGACGTTTAATCCTTAAAGAGCCACTCCGTGCTTTTTACTACATAGTTGTTTTGTTTAATTTGAACGTAAATGGCATCATTCATGATATTAATTCAAAATATCTCACGAATTCATTCATAAATGCCAATTGAATTATAAAAACTTGTTTTCAATGAAATTCTTAAAACAATGATGAATATTCGCAAAAGCCAAATTTACACGTCCAACTTACATAAATATTTGTTGTCCCTATTCGACGTCGATTAGGTTTAAAATGATACCTCCTTCAACAATCGATAGGCCTACTGCGCGAACAGATTACACTATTGGTAAAGTTTGGCATATATGACCCCTGGCATCTTAGGGAGTGGCTCTTTAATGAATTAAACTTATTAATTAGACTGGCAATGAGTCCTTTAAACGAAGACAATGGCCATATGATTAAAAGAATATAATTAATTTCCAAGACCCGTGCTTAATCTCTGGAGAAAGTGTACCTCCTGAAATAGAAATTTGGTGTCTAATAATGAGAAGAATTATCCTATGACTGGCGTGTTGGGTCCTAGAAAGAGGCGTGGCTTTAACCTGGGAAGATGAAAAGTATCTGACTTTGTCGTGGAATAACCTCTAAACCTTCATGCACTGACGATGTGTCTTTTAACAGAATGAGAACTTCTATAATAACAATGGGTTCTCTAATTAAAATACCTCCTCCTAGAATATCATAGACTGGCGATGAGTCTTTTGAAAAAATGATAATTTCTGAATGAAGACAATGGGTTTACTGACCTTATTATAATTAAAATACCTCCTCCTAGAATACTATAGATTTGCGATGAGTAATTTCCCTGAACAATGACGATGGGTATTCTGATCTTTTAATGAAAATAAACTCCTAAATTTCCCTCGGCGCTGAGTCTTTTAGTTAATTTATCCTCAGAAAACGCATACAGCATCAACATTGCATGACTTGATCTGCCTCTGTGGGGAGAGAATGCAGAAAACGACAATGCTTATAATAGTTGATAGTAAAACCATCGTTAAACCCCTTTAGATTGGCGTTGAGTCTCCACAAAAGCATAACTTTTTGATTGAAGACAATTGGTTCTCTGAACAGTTGATACACACAAAAAGTTCCCCAGACTGGCGATAAGTCTCAGAAACAGGCATACCTTCTGAAAACAAGACAATGACTCCACTGACCTCATAATGAACTGAAGCTCCTTAAATTCCCCCCAAACTGGTGTTGAAAGGGTACATGGAAGGAGTATACAATGATACAAGAAGACAATGGTTTGACTGATATTATAGAGGACAAAACATCGTAGAAGGGAATTTCCTGATTTTCGAGAAGTAACTTGTCAATCTGTCATTCAGCCTCGGGCTACATCGTTAATAATGACAAGAGGAAAAGTACATATCAACTACTGAATAAATGAATTGATAACAGCATTTATAACGTATTGATAACGTATTTCCTTTAAAAAATCATAAAACAGAATATACTTATGTGAAAACGTTACATTCAACATTTGTTTTCCTCTACCATTTAATCAAATCATGCAACGATTGGTTGCAATATTTACAAAGCGGGTTCAAAATAACTTATTCACACACATCGTAAGAACTTAATAAAAACGACATATTCTAACCGCTACTGAAACTGCAACCACAAGTATATCGAAGCTGCGCTAATGTCAACTTGAAATAAGTATTTCGATTTTGATATTGTAGCACATTTGTTACTTTGTTTGATTTGCAATTTGCGCCTTATGAAAGTAAAACTTAAGATGATAAAGATAAAACATAAATATACAATTACACCAAACATTAGCATATCCTACGTCTAAAATCTCTTTAAGGGAGCTTCGTAAACAATGACCTTGGATAAAACATTAGATGTCAGATTGCTTTTTAGATCTTATGACATTCTAATATCTGATATTCAATCGTGGCAAGGAAATTACACATTTTCTAGGCTCTGTATAATAACCCTGTATGGTCATCCCAAAAGTGTCAGATTATCTAAGGTCATATGATATCCCAAATAGGCAAGAAAAATGCAAATGTTACTTACACTTTCTATCCCCCGACACTGTATGATAACGCTATATGGTCACACGTTATGCTTAGATGAATCTACACTTGCTGGCATCAGGCAATCAGATTAGAACTACATTACCATAACAAATATGTGTCCGATAAAATCGAACAATGAATAATAATCACGTCCACGACACAATTGGAATACCAACGAAAGTCATAAAAGGAGCCCTGGACCATAAATAAGAGAAACACGATTTATCATAAACACTGTCACAGTGACACATATTGACTTCTATGGATGCATGCTTAGAAATATCAATAATACAGATTATTGTTTCTCTGATTCCAGAACCGTAGGCAGAAGACCATAAAATGTCAATAACAGACTATGAAGATTAAAGATGGCATGAACATTTAATAGATATCAATGAGCAATTATTTCAGTATTCTGTTTCCAATATATCGCTTTTTGTTTGGGTAATGTGGCTTGTATGAAATAATACGATGGTGGTGTTTGTAATAATTCAGGGACAAGGTAAAGGGGAGGTTTTATCGGTTTAAAGAAGTTAAATGACCTAGTTTCATTGGCAAGGAATCATAAAATTATTGATTATTATTGAAATGACAAAAGAGTGCATCAATTAACTTATTTGCTTAACCGATATCACTTAACACTTTTGTGCAATAAATATTTGCATTTGATTTCCCTTTATCAGCAGATTTATTACAATTGTCATCATGTAAAACCAAGTCATAAATCAAGTTTATGAATTTTCATTTTCGGTATGTCATATCACATCATTTCCTTAAATAAAGGAAATTCAAAAACTACATCTTCTTTAGACATAATGATATGGAGAGGGCACAGGGTTAGTAATTGTGGGGATACATTCACCTCATCTAACTTTGCAATAACGATTACATAGTTAACTGACAGGATTATGATTTACACCGAATTGCCTATGCCTATTCTTGATAGGAATTTATTGGGTGAATGTCCTAGATAGAAACAATACAATGACAAGGTACATGGACCTATTGTCAAGGTCATGGGATAATCCATATGCGGACAATAGTAGATTATAAAAGCGCTATTGTATTTTTCAATAAATTGAATCTACCTTTGTATGAAAACAATTTACTTTTGTTACATGTGTTATTATAATTATGCTTTTGACAAAAACAATTTTTGCCTTATTTCCTGAGAATGAATAATCATCATCATGTATTTTGCGCTTTTTTCACTTTTAGTTTTTATCCTAACATTAATTTCTGAAAAAAGTTGTTTTAATTCAATTTCTACTTTAATATTCATGAATATGAAATATCATTTTAGGAAACGAAGCGTTGATTTACATGAACAAGTATGTTTTCGTCTTCAAGCATTACACGATTTACATGTACATGCATTTACAATGGGCGTAGACAGAATGTTACGCATCAATAACCGCAAAGTTCTATCTCGAGATGATTAGAAGATATAACCTTGACTAGACCGTAGAGCAAGAGTCTCTATCAAGGTATACGTAAAAGTCAGCTTACTACTCTTGTAAGCATAATCATCTTAATTGATTATAACGTTTTTACCATCCAGCCAGTCAACCATAACATTTATCAAACGTCTTGCTGTAATAATATACACTGATCGATGAGGGCGTATGTTTTTGTGCATACCAACCCTTAACGATATTTAATCTTTGAAAGTTGAAAAGTCTTACAGGCGATGTAAATTGAGGAAACGTTTTATGGACTTGATTCCAGATTCATTGGGAAAATCTGTAATTATTTAGTTGACAGTTGCGAAAATGATAAGTAGGTTCTGGCCTCAATGGCAAGAACATCGTAGTAAGACTTAATGGTTCATTTGTGCATCCTCATAATATCATGTATTGTATCAGAGGTGAAAGTGTCCCCTTTAAAGATATATCTCAACACTGTTATACATATACAAAGATAATATTAAATGTACTACATTTAAAATTATTTAATGATTCTGTATTAAACGAGTAAAAGCGAATGGAGTATTCTGTTAATTACAAACCTTAAATATCTGTTAGGTGAACACGTATATACAATTCATACGTGTTCATAATTAAAAGAGAGGCAGAACATACTCTGAAATGGAAATACTTTTATGCGTGATATAACAACAGGCATGACTAAGTGTTAGAAATATATATGCATTTCTCTGGGATAAGCACGCCGCTAATGGCTGAAATATTGCCCAAGCGGAGTAAGAAAAAACCTCACTGGGAAACGCCTTACTGCACATTGATTGTCATAACCGAATCAGAACGGTGGCTGCATAACGTTAGTCAAAAGAACATTTATTTGAATAGACTAACCCTTTTCACGACGGATTTGTTGAACAGATTTCAGGATAAGGCGTGCATGTGTACCTAATAGTCAATTACCAGTATTTATCAAGACTAAAGCGCTTCTGCACACAATCGTTATAACAAATTATGGCAAATTGCAACATTACAAATTATCACATAAGAGGACATATATTTAGCTCAGATCGGTTCCCTACTACGCCTCTTAGATAACCTCATGAACGTAGATCCATAAATACACAGTCAGACACGGTGATGAAAGTGTTAGGGCGAATTGATGACACTGAACAAGCCCAAGGCGATGACAAGAGCAAGGTACATGTGACAGGTGAAATAGACATGTGAAATGGCTTCCACTTCCCGCGGGCAGTGCTTTTTAGATACACTTTACATTATGATTATAACTGACAACACATGGCACAGGGTGGTACAAATAAATTACCAATAATTGTCTATTATAAGCATAATCAATAATATGTCATATATGGAAATTACACTTACAAAAAGGTTGCTTTTTATGATGGATTTCAAATACTTTGCCACAACAAGGAAAAACATAACGATTTATGTCGTTATTGATTTAATGAAAGGCCTGATTTTGTGCAAAGTGTGTTTATCACGGCGACACATGGAATCAAATTCACGTTGTGAATAATGTCTTTCAGAAGTCACAACTTCTAGCAATACACGAAATAAATCTGAAACGGTACATTTTCAAAATCAATTCAATAAGTGATGCGTTTATCATATTCTAGTCGTGCATTGTTAATGAAATATAATAAAGAATCAAAGTTTACTTCCGGATTCCGGTTAAGCAAGTCGTTATATTTAGAAAAGATATTGAAGGTAGCACAAGCTGTTCAAATCACCATACATATATATCAAACATTTATAATTGATTATATTATCTAGTTGAACAAGGGGAAAAGACCCAATGACAACATTACTAGTGCCAGTGTGCCTGACTTGGATTGGTACTAATAGGAAATAAACATCATGCCCACTTGTAACGCGCTCTCTCCATCCATTTGGCTTATTTCATATTGAAACACTGTATTTAGGTAAAGCATAAGAACACATAACACAGTATTAACCATTAAAAGATACCTCTCACACATAATAATACAAACTAGGAATAAGTACAAAAGACCACAGAAAACCAAGATTATGTACATAAATTATGATCCAAAACGAACATAAAATGTCATAGAAACAAAGACCTTCTGTTACAACAATCAACAATTGGTTTCCTCCAAGAACCTAGTTTCATGCATACATGCTTCCCTGACAAGCTAAACATCAAATTAGAATTTAAGAGAACGCAAGAACTGAAAAACTCAAGGTTTTAAAACTCTTTGAATAAGAGATGCTGTGAAGAAACCAGCACACGTCTGCAAGGCATATTTTGCTTTTGATATCTTTATGTCCTAAATAAACTGCTATTAACGATAATGTCAACTTGTATGACTCGAACCTTGTTATCAGCCAAATGAAATAACTCGTCAGTCAAAGCACAAACATGTTTATGTTGAGAGCTGTGATAACGAGCTTCTTTCATCCGCTTGAGTCGAGGATTTCTGCTTATCAAGATGATTTTACACCTGCTTTCTGCATTAACTCCTTCGGTTAGATTTTATCTACCTGAGGGTTTGATCTATTTTACAGGTACTCCGCCTCAAATACTGTTTCCATGGTATTGAGGGATGAAAGATTTACATTGTATACTTAAATTTACTGAAAATAGAAGTGAAATATTAATATGGTGTGACTAGAATTTATATTTGATCTTTAATAAAATGAGAGGTAGAGAGAGAGAGATAGAGAATAAGAGAAAGAAAGAGCGAGAGGGGGAGAGAGAGAGAAGGAGAGAGGGGAAGGGGGAGAGAGAGAGAGGTAGAGAGGTAGAGAGAGAGGTATAGAGGAGAGAGAGGGGAGAAATGTGGGAGAGAGGGGTGAAGTGAGAGGGAAAACGCTGAGATTTTGTGAGATAGACAGACAGACTATTTGAGGGAGGGAGTAAGAGAGGGTGAGGGAGGGAGAAAGGGAAGGAGAGAGGAGAGAGACAACACGACCATTGGGAAGACAGAGGGAGGGAGGGATAGAGGTAGACTTACATCTAGTCTCAGAAGTATTTTTATTCAATATTGACAAAATTTCAAACAATTCATGTATCATAACAAAAAAGAGGCCATAAGATGCTTAAGAGTTGAGTTATCTAGACTTGCCATAATTTTATAGACTTGGTTGGTCGTCACTTTAATATTTTTGTTCTAAGGTCTGGATAACAGACTAGGAAAGAGGAGGATGGAGAGAAAGGAGAGGAGGAAGAAGAGAGTAGAGAGAGAGAGAGAATCAATGAGAAACGGAGAAAAGGGCAGACAGAAAGGACGAAAGAGAATGAGATAAAACAAAAAGGAAGGCGATGAGATAGAGACATAATGAGAGAAGAGAGAAGAAAAGACATTTATAGATTGAAGGAGAGACAGGAGAGTGAAAGAAGAGAGAAGGAGAGAAATTGGGAACGTGTGTAACTCCTATGCAAAAACACAGTGTGTTGGTCCTCTTCAGAACATGAACATGCATAATATATGTTTGCTCCACTTATAACAGATAATAAGGCGTCAACTGAATACGTAAACATAAGTGGGTCATATTGCAGTGATTCACCCCTGCAACAAGTACACTATTTAAGCACTTCAATGATCACTTAAGGATGATAATTATACACCAACTGCTGTGATGTGAACATTCTATCTACCAACTGCTGTGATGTGAACATTATATCTGACATGAACGATGCGTTTAGCAGGTATATGGCGTACAAAATGTTGAGCAGAATATGATCTTGCAATATCACGCCAGATAGCTCGTTGCGCGACTCATCAATTACACTGTATGAATCAGTATTTGACCGTATCAACCATATTTCGCTAAATCTTAGCTAGTAGAAATGATTTCTTCCAATATTTGATATTTATACAGAAAGAAGTTGGCAAACTGACGGTAATGTTGCCTTTATCATAACGTTGTTTCAATACATAGCTTCTACCCTACCGTGCACGTGCTTGTAATTTTGTTGCTTTTATACGGGGTGCTAGACTTATGTTCAGTCTCTAAAAATAATATTCTCACCAACAATTATATATTTGATATAAAAAGCAGCATCGGAGAATTGGCTGTTAAAGACTGTGGATCGCTACAGATCTAGACTTGCTCTTCAAAAGGTTTTGTTATGTTAAAATGTAATTTAACTACAGTCTTGGTGTAAGACTTAGGGGGAGCCTGAACTCGAACTCTGTTGTTTATTATATTAGATATAAAAAAGAGCCTCAGAGAATTGGCTTCTTCAGACTTAGTTCTCTACAGATCTAGACTTGCTCGTCAAGAGATTTTGTTATACCAAAATGTTAATAACTCAGTGTGTGTAAGACTCAGGGGGAGCCTGAACTCGAACTCTATTGTTATATTAATGGTACCGTTATTGCCAAGTCTATGCAAGGAAGGCAAGGAAATAATGTCATTAATCGGGTCACTTCTCCGGTGATTGAAGGTGCCCATTGTTTTAAGCATACTTGATTGGGGTCAAATGCGCAGTGCTTAGAACCAAGTGCTGTCAAAGGTCATACATATCATAGCTGCACTTTGAGTTCAGAGAGTTAAGAGAAACTTCCTTGTTGACAAAATGATATTTAGAATAGCGCCTATTTCATTTTCCGGGAATACTTAATAAAGAGAAAGAAAGGTTTAGTGAAGACAATTTCGAGTTACTAATAGTCATATTCGAGAACATCATCTGATATAGCAAAGGGGTCCTACTAATGACGATGCGTATTTTACATTAGTTATGCATATTTATATATTACATGATATAGACAATGTCATAAATTATATGATAGATGTATTTTAAATAAAAATAAAAGTCGATGAATTATGACAGCTACTTGCAGAGCCCATATTAGATTTAACAAGAATTATACGATTTTGTAATACATATGTTTGCACAAAACATACAAAATAGAACTTACGATAAAACTATTGCTATCTTTGTTATTTTATTCACATCAAATAATTTGATAAGTGCATAATTTTAATTCTGTTTTAGAAATGGGGTTTATTTCCTGTTTACATGTTACCGTTATCTTATTTACGAATACACATCAGTTATCTGCACTGCATAAAATATTCCTCTTATCTTATTCAGTTCAAAGCCTCTTATCGTATGCCATATCCCTAAATGCATAAAATGATTAAATTTCCCTACTCTAGCTCTTATCTTACTTTTGACACTCAGAGTCAATCGGAAAGAAAAACATAGATTAGGGGTAAAATATTATCCCTATGACTTGTTTCATTTTCATTTTAAATGGCTTGTAAATACTTCCTTTGGCGTTTTAACGCCCTGATCTAGAATATAAATTTCCACCTCAAAGACATAATCTAAGTCTATGAAATAGTTTTTCAACAAATAATTCCCCTCTTTGTGTTTTATTTGTTCAAACTCATAAATCTAAGAAATGCTGCGTAACATTTAAGAACTATTTTTCATTCAACCATAAAGTTGGACTAAGGTTTCAAATGAAATGGTTTGAGAAAGTTCTACTATTTTTCATTCGTAAAAATTACGAAATTTCCATTCGTTTTCCTTTATATTTTTTTAAGCATATCATCAACGCAAGTGATAAATCATGTGACAAGCATATGCACAATGATAGATATAGGACACTTGCACCTAGTCAACTTCTTGTTAAACAAACCCAAGGTGTATGACTACAGTAAAAGATTATATTATAGATAATAAAACGCGCTATGAAAGTGAAGAGTCATATCATTCATACGAGCACTCAACAAGATCAACATTACCAAACTCATCCAATACCTTATAAGAACGACCCACAATTACAAATTATCAGTGAAAATTTTAAAATATAAAATTATCAAAAAAGGTGCTACTGTCCCTTTAAACGACCCAATTTCCAATTTTTTTCAGTCTCCTTATCCATCTAATACTTTATACTTACAACCCCACATATACAAACTGATTATGACTATTTAAACAAACCAGTTTTCATTTTGTATCAGTCTCCTTATCTTATATGCATTATGAAAGGCTAAATCAAGAAAGCCGAAAGTGAAATGTTTGAACTAAAATTTTCGAAGAAAGATTTCATAATGATCAGACTATGACGAATTGAAGACATGATATAATGTACATGAAAAGAGAAGAAAGTATTTTTTACATAGATGGCACTTTAAAATGAAATCTTATTTAGAAATTGTTTTAATCTCATTCAATCTACTTACCTTAAAGATGCATTCCATTTAAGCACAATAACGAAATACCCCACAAACCTGTGACAACACTTGAACAACGTGTAACGTGTTGTGAAGGCAGTACGTGCTGTTTACAGGGCTTAACATTGAATGTATACAAACACACTGGGGTTATTTAAATAACTACAGCTAAGAAAACCACACATTTCCTGTCAAAAAAGCAAACCTCAACTCAAAGATTCGTTGCAAAGTTCTTTCAAGTTTCCAAACGGAGAATGTGGAATTCATTTGCTGAAAAACACATGGTGAAATCCGAGACCAGCAAGTACGAAGCTGTTATGTGAAACTATGAAATATTGTCACGTAGAAATGTTAACAATTGATATAAATACCTGTATAACACTGTCCATAACTCCCATAGTATATCCAGCCTGCATCCTCTATCACTACACTATGACTGTGGATAATTCATCAATGGATCACGTTTAACGCACCACTCACAATCAGACTTCTCTAGACATACGCGACCCACAGCGGTTGCCTCCCTTGCTAAAATGACATGTCATCTGAACAAAGCTATTTGGACTTAAAACTGTTAGGATCCTCAATTCAAAAACTCAGGCCTTAGTTAGATTTCAATTTTGATCAATGAAATGTGTTTTATTTGCTTAATTGTATTTTTTAATAGTTTGTAGTATTTTCACCCATGCGATTTTACTTGTTAAGGCTTCATATTCATGTATACTAGCAAAATCTAGCCTTGCTTATTGAGAAATAAACTCTATCAAATGCTTGTATTTGATAAAACAGCCACGGATCAGGAATAAGGCTTAGTCTTTAAAATGTCCTAAGATAATCGTTTTAAACAATTGTTTGATCACTTTAAATGAACTTAAGGACAACAATATTTTACGGGCAGTCAAGCTGAGGGACTTTTCCTGTTGTATACGCTATCATAGAGTTAAAACGATTGGGCGTGAACTACTTTATTAGGGATACTCCTCGAATAAAGTTTCAACATATATACAAAGCTCGAACTGCTCTTTTATATCCTCCGAACATGCTGATCCTTACAAAACCTAAGCATAAAGGGAGGTGTGAGTCTCATAATTTTCCTTATAACTCCTATTAATATTCCGGTTTCCTGGGAGGACAATACAGGTCGTGAACAATGCATTTAATGCGTGTCTGCCTTTCAAAACTGCCGCAGAATAGCATTATAAGCGTGGTTTCCTGTTGAGAAATGAATTAGAAATCCGTCCCAAAATAACCCAAATGACTATATTTATATCACCTTCTAAGCAGGTTCTTCCTCGTTATTGTGATAGGACAGCTATATGAACAAGTGTATGATATATTGGAGACAACACGGCTATAGATGTATACAGACCTACATGTATGTCTTCTCATCCGTGAAATTTTCTATATATACACATATACATTAGGGTAAATATTATTGTCGATGATAAATCATAGCAATACGGAACATAACCGGTTTGTAACTACATGTACAATTTTAGTAATGAACATATATACCGTATATATACTTATATATTTTATTCGTGAATATATATGATGTGAAACATGACAGATTTTGTATCTGTTCACATTTTCATCCATTTCACCACGTGATTAAACCCTGTATAAGTACATAAACATACACCAAAAGGTGTAAACAGGCGATGGTGGTAATAAAATCTACTGCATATTCCTTTGAACAATGGTCGTCGATAAATCTAACATTAGTTTAATGATTCTCATCCTGATTACAATACTTAAACATTGGGTCTTTAGTTTCAGAATTTTAAATGATGTGAACTTCCATTTCATTAGTGAAAACAAATATTTACAACAGAACCAATATCGAGACACAATAATATATTGTACACTGCAGAGGAGGCCTGATATTCGTTGAATAGGACTGACATTTCCATCTGTTCCTATCTACAACACTCTGAGTGGACATTGTCTTCAATGAATGCGATGAAATTCATTTCCAATGGCCACTTTTCAACATTATCACAAATCGATGCATTTCCAATAATGTTCAGCTCAACAGAATGATAAGCAAACAGGTTGCTATTCATGCGACACAATGGATTCAGTCGAGTCATTCACTAATCTCGTAAAAGCATGAGGATAACCCAGTTCTAAATGGTGTTAACATCAAATATATTATTAAATATATTCTATCATGGTCATTGTCTGCATATCACATAAAGACTATTGCTGTCACCAAGCCATCGGATTTACTAATCCCCACACCATCAGATTTACTCGCCACTTCACCGTCAGATTTACTTGTCAACACACCATACGAATTATTTGTCACCACATCATCAGATTTACTTGTCACAACATCATCATTTTTACTTGTCACCACACCATCTGATTTTCTTGTCACTACACCATCAGATTTACTTGTCACCACACCATCAGATTTACTTGTCACTACACCATCATATTTGTTCCTTTGCATTAATGCAATGTAATTGTACTGATTTCTTTCTTACAATGTTTATATGGAATATTTAATTCGAAATGTAAGAAAATCTAACTTCCACAAATATTACCCCATCCGTCTATTTAATAATGCCAAATATCTAAATTCAGTACCAGTGACAAGACGATCCCGAAATATTGTTTGGGAATGATTATTTCACTAATGGATAATTCGTTGTCCCTTGTAGGTGCTCCTGTAGTCAAAATAAAACCCAATTTACATGATATTTGCACTAAGATACACAAGCAAGTAAACAAACTTAAGATATGAAGCTGTAGACTACAAAGAGGTTGGTTCCTGCTACTCTGATACCTATTCACTATAACAAACACATATCATTGTGAACGAGGTAAGTTCATTACACTGACAATAGCACTGACAACAGACATAGCAAAATTCAAAAATATACATTGTATATGAAAACATAGAAATGAAAACCAATTACCATATTTTCGCACCAAAAACCACAGAGATAAAAAAAAACCTGCCATTAGTACAGGACAAAACATTCACTCTGTGGAAAAGCGTAAAATATGAACATTTGTGAACTCAACTCATGTTTATAGAAAACCATATACGTATAAAACAACTCAATGCCCCATACAAAAACAATCACTCGGGAAGAGAAACATAATTACACACACTCAGGCTTATCTCTTGTGTATATGAAATATACAAGAACATTTTAATTATAACATGATGTCATTGAAAATTTAAAATTACTAAAGATAACTGAAATACCAATACTATGTTACCTAATATAAAAAGGTACAAATGTTAGATAATGGATGTTTGAAATCATCAAAAAACCAATAGATTTGGTCTAGTCAGTGTGAAATCTGCCCGTAGACTGAAAACTCTCCCTAAGCATTGATGCTATATCCCTCTACCATTACAATGGTTCCCACGCACCGGACACATATGTCCAATATACATCAGCACACTTATCACCAAAGTGTTAAGAGTCTCGAACCTCAAGAACATTATCTTCTTTCTAATCTGCGAACCGTTAGAAGATACATTTTTATGCACTCCGTCGGAAGGTAAAGATACATGACTAAAAACGTAAGCTTTGTAACTAAAGTCCGGCTTTGTAAAGTTGACTTCTGTAATCACCTTTTAGTTGTTTTCAAATCTGTAAGTATCAAATTTACGATTTACAAAGTAAAGGTAAAGGACTGAAACGTAATATTTGTAACAAAAGTAAATTTTCCCTTTTCAGTGTTTTTAAGTCTGCTGATATCCAAGTTAGGATTAGCAAGGTAAAGATTAAGGACTAAAATGTTCTCTTTGCAAAGAAGCTTCTCGATTTTAGAAAATAAACTTTCCCAGCTTACCTTTAGCTGTTTTCAAGTCTACAGTATCCGGTAGACGAACGCTATAGGTGCGCATTGTATTGAAGCCAACAAGTACGCCGTGTGTAGTCTTACATCTAGAAGTTGTCAATCATTACACGTGATTGAAGTGCACGCCAGGTGTAATGTAACAGTACATAACTTGTTGACATAAGACATATTACAGCTGTTCGTGGATTAACAAGAGCCATAAGCTAATCATTTCAGAGATTGGTTCCATGTATACTATTACACGTTTACTTGTATTATATGCATCACGAAATAATGATAATGAATTAGTTTCATCGTGTTTATAATTAAAAGTGTTTATGTGGCCATGGTCCATTGACGATAGCTTTTGTATAATGTTTTCTCATCTCTAGATTCACAAATTTGTCAGTTTCAAAATTTCTTAGAATCATAACCATGGACATACCCTTTGTTGTAGATTGGAATTTCATTCACATTTCAGTTTGCTTCATATGGCTGTAATGTTTCATCTTCTTTCATTATCAAATCTTAACCAAAACGGTCTTTAACATTATTGCAAACATGATGATCATTTCTTGATGAATGTTAGAGGTATATCATATACTTTCTTAATAATTTTTCTCCATTTTTTTAGTTACAGGCATACAATATCAGCAAACAGTTCGATACAGATATACTTTCTTAATATGATTTCCACAACCATATCGAGATCATTATCAGACATGTTGATTACGTTGATAAGCAGTAAGCATTTCGACAAATTACATCACCTTGCATCTAACATCAAACTATTATAAGGACCGTTGTTCAATTCTATCCCCGAGGCATAATTATTTTTAGATGCAAAGCTAGACTTAAGCTATTATAACGTCATTACGCAGTAATTGTTAATTGAATTGGCCGATTACCAAGTCCTTGGTTGGTGCAAGTATTTAAGCATTCATCAAGTGTGATGTTTTCATGTAAGCTAATGTTTGATTGGAGTATGGACACCTGTTACGTAACCGTCCCTTCTTGATTGATAAACTGCACCTGGCACGATCAGAAAAGGTGCGAAGTTAACGCCTGATTTTGTTGCTGTTACATGTACATTCATTGAAATGCTTTGCTTCATCCAGTGATGATCGTTTCAAATTATGAAATATGGCAACATTATTCGAATGAATTTTAACATTAATTCAATGAAATTTAACAGTTATTCAATGAAATCTATCATTAATTAATTCAATGCATGACATTTAACATTCATTCAATGAAATTAAACATTCATTCAATGAAATTTAACATTAACTCAATTAATCTAATTTTGATTCAATGACATTGGAATTTTATACTATGACCATTATTTCAATTAACAATATTATTATTCAATGAAATTTAACATTAATTCAATAACATTTAACATGGATTCAAAAGAAATTTATATTTATTCAATGACATTTGAAGTTTATAATATGATCGTTGATATCATTTCAATCAAATTTATCACTGCTATGGTGCACGTCATAAAACATAAATGATGGTTCAGGATTTGTTTTTAAATATCTTTTCACTTTTTATTGGAACGACGTCTGGGAAAATGATTCTTCGATTGCAAATATATGTTTGAACTATAAGTTAACATTTAAATATCATAAATAGCATAATAATATCATTAGCAGTTAGCAGTACATTTCGATCTATAGGTTTTTAAATTGAATTCATATATGTTTTTTTTGCGTTGCCTTTAAAGGGGTAGTAGGTGATGTAAGGTGATGTCACGTGTTGTGATGGCACGTGGTCTTGTGCAATGCTGGATGAGTGGGTAACTCGCTCATTGCTGAATAAACTGAGAGTTTGAAGGGTTGATTCCCTGCCCCACACTGAGACACCAGTCGAGAGACTTGTGGTGTCACCTTGGGCAAGAGACTTTATTCAAAATGTGCCTCTGTTGACCCCAGCAGGAAATGGGTACCTGGAAATGAGTTGTGTTGGTGATGACCTTCTAGCGACAAATATGTCAGCTTGGGTTAGACCAGGGTAATAATGTCGGTAGCGCCTTGAGCATGCACTAGTGGATGGAAATGTGCGCCTAATAAATACCCATTATTATTATTATTATGTCAGGAAAATTAAAATAGTTGGTTCCAATTGAAAGACAGTGTATTTAGACTAAATGAAGCAGCAATAACTCTAATATATATTGTAAAGTTCAGCCTATTTCTTATACAACTTGAATTAACGGTGTGCACACAAAAATGGCTGCCAATGTACTTTATGAATCTTTATACTTTGTTCTCTTACATAGAGATTATTAACTGAGTGTGTTTCCGTATCATTAATATCATATAATAGGAATAAAATTTGTATTATGCGAGCCTTTGGCGAGCATAATACATATATTTTTATTCCTATTATATGATATTAATGATACGGAAACACACGAGGTTAATAATTTCTTTATCATATAATGTCATTTAGAAATAAACGGGTTTAAACGAAAATATGATTCCTTCTAAAAATAAGTTTGACCTAGATTTCGCGGAGTAATTGCTTTCACAATAAACCAAGGTGAAGGTCATATTGTCGGCGATGTATAGTTGTGAACAGTCTAGAAATATTCCTTCATGAAATTTTTTCACAGTGTAAGAAACGTCTTCTACAATCTATCGACATTTTCAGTCTGATTCCGGGTGCACGAGTAAACATTGTATCTTTTTATAACACAAACTGTGTAAGAACCACTTGTCAACGTCGCTACAACAGGGGAAGTAACTCTAACTGCATTTTGAAAAGCTGCATTGTCATTGTTGTTACGCCAGTTCAGTTACGGTATCCTTAGACCAAACGCCGACTATTTGCGAAGGTGAGGTTGTTGCGTTTGTAACTACGCTACTAGATAATCTGTACTACCACTAGAATATGATTTGTTTTTGCTGATAAGTTGGTAACCGACACGGTCAAAGCGATCTATTCCTAGCCTATGTTATTCACGAAAATAGAAGCACATTTCTTTTTTTCGATAGTCGATATTGTTAGCTGCATATCGTTATATTTTTTAAACCAACGATGAAAACAACTTGAAATGCTTGGATAACCAAGCTATGATTTCTAAAATACGAATGCGTGATAAGTTTACCCTGACGGATTTTGTACGATATTTTATTCGATAGAAACACAAAACCTGAAAACTCCCGACGACGTTATCAATGGTTAGCGACCGTTTTAGGACTCGCATGACATGCATGGAGTTTCGAGAAAATAGTTCGTGTTTTGACCTAATTTGCATCTTTATCAGATTTTGAGGCAATCGGATACCAAGTTTATCAGATAGCTTTATTGCATCGATAACACCCTCCATTATATGATAATATGGATTATTGGTTGGTGTTATGAGATTATTAACACTATCCAAATAATACATTTATCATTAACGTAAAATGTTTAAATATACAATTGTCTAAAACAACGTGCTACTGCCCTTTAAAAACACAAGCTTTAATTACGTTATATTTAAGTATTTTAACCGTACGTAGTTACTGATTACCCAGTACCGGAATATAAACATTTTCACATTAACCCACATGTAACTAAAAATCCAAAAATCGATCATCGTAACAGAAACTAGGGTAATAACAGCAGTATCATATGAACCTAAACTAAGAGCAATCAAACATGTCGTTATATTGACTGCTCTAATGGTTTCACATGAGAGTGACAAATGAACATCTGAAACTGACACAGATCCATGTTGATAGCCTGTCGATATACTGATAGAAACATACACAGTGTGATCAATTGCAGCAGCTGTGATACAGTTGCCCAACACCTCAGGTATATTATTTCAGAGGATTATTGACAAGGTAATCCTGCGAAAACAGATCAACACCAAATCGGGGTACATGTATTGAACAATCTTGTGTCATCGATTGTGCAGACATAGTGTAACAACGCCCTTCGGACAAGGTTAATCCTGCTTCATGACAGTGTATAGCTAGAAGCTTTGAAGCAGCTTTGATACAGGGTACATGTTTTATTCCAATGCCCAATTTTTACAAGTCAACGTGAGAATTTGTTTTATAAATGCTCTCGTATCAATAACAATTTTTATAACCTGTCTTATTGCGAGATGCTAGTTTTTGTTTTTACATCCCCCGAAGTAACTTTTAGCATTGCCAAAGCCTGCCATGACATTTTAGTTAAAAGACGTGATATTTTATATGAATGATTTATGTATATATTAGCTCTATTTGCTGTATCTTTATTGTCCTGTTTTAACATTGTTTTAATTGTATTGATTACTTTTGTATGCAAATAGTCTCTCATAAGTCGCTGAGCGATTGGTCGTTGTGTATATTTTATATATTTTATATATTTTTAATGTACAACGAGTGAGACTCAAATCAAATATTCTGTCTGTCTGTCTGTCTGTCTGTCTGTGTGTCTGTCTGTCTGTCCTTATTAAGAAAAGTAATACCAGGCAGACAGACAGATATTTTATGTCAGTCTCACCTCACATAACATACATGATAAAAATTGGTTGTAAAAATAAAAGTGAGCCACCCTTTAAGGGTTATGATAGACTATAATCAAAAAGTAAATAAGATGTATATATACATTATAAGATATGATAAATATGATTTAAAATAAACATACAATCATAGAATAATCATGCATGTTACACATGTAATTTATCTATATAAGATATCCTTTCTTCTTTGTAATATAAGGAAGCAGGTTTTGGCCGTAAAATACACGTCGTGTTTAAAAAGTATAATAAATGTGTCCTAGTCACAACTGAATATATTTTAAAAATCTAAAATCACATAGATTAATGTACTGGACATTTTTGTAATTCCTCGTCTAAGATAGCTTTGTTGCATGTCATGCCACACAAATAGGTGATGATGATGATGATGATGGTAGTGGTGATGGTGATGATAATGATTATTACTATCATTATTAACCTAAGATGAAATCCTGGTTCATGGCAGCGTAAAACTAGTAGCTCTAAAGTAGTTTTGAAACAGGACCTTTTTAAGCAAAGTAACACCAACTTAATTTATATTTTATATCAAATAGAATCAGATAGATAAATGAACTGTAATATATCTCCAATTCCTCTCATATTGCATAACTTGCCTCACAAATAGGGATGATGATGATAGTGATCACTAGCATTATTAACCGAATGGTGAAACACACGCTATTTCATATATTTCATATGTGGAAATGTGCATAAGAAATTTGTATCTAACATATGGTCCAACGCAAGTTCCCGAGTTTCGTGATCTGTGAAATAATAATCTATATTTGTTCCTTTATCCGAGAATGTCACTGTCGAAAAATAACATCTACAATTGATAAAACGTGTGGAACTTTACTGTAAGTAACAGACGTTATTGGATAGCCGGCCGCTCGTTGATGCATATAAGATCTCACGTGTAAACGTCGATGTCGGAAATTAGTTAGTGCGGTATAGGTAATGCAACGCTGACCGCAATTCCATTTGTAGACTTTTCTCCGTCTGCCAACACATCACATGTTTGTGCTAGGAAATTAAATGAGTTACGGTTTGAGCATTCTCTCCCCACAGAGGCAACTCAGTCATACCTGAGTTAGCCTCTGTTCTGTTACGGCTAATACATTGGATAGAAAAGTAGAAATCTGATTGGAGGCAATCGAAGTTAGTTGTGCAATCAGCGACGCCGTTTCAAAAGTGGTCATTCGCATAAAATCGGCTATTCCCGTGTGGTTCGGCAAAACTGTCGTTGAAATTTAACACCCAGGGGAGATAATTCTTCCTTCTACAAAACATCGGTTTTTTTTGCCTTCTCATTAGTTTTTATTTTGTAAATTATTAAAATAAAATTTATCATAAAACAAATAACAATTTACACAATTATAAAGCAGTATGTTTCTAATGAAAAACCCTATCCATATCTGATTTTCAAACATTTTCCCTCTCACACCGGTAATGAAAAATAAACCTAAAGGCATGACACTCCTGCAAGTAACTATATGAACGTTGAGATTCCCCAAGTCATGGACATCCAAAAGGTGTTTTCATTGGCTGCAAATAAGGGAGATATCTCAAGTTACAACTTTTTGCCGCGAGGGCAATCTGCCGGAACCCCAGGATCTTGGCGTAATAGAACAGAGGCTAACTCGGGTGTGACCGAGCTGCCTCTGTGGGGAGAGAATGCGGTTTGAGTTGCATTCAGTATCCAAATTAAAGAGCCACTGCACAAGTTTCACAAATATCAAAAACATATTATTTTGCTTTGAGACGAACATCGATGGCATTATAATTATATGAATCCACAACATCTAACATATTAATCCCTCAATGGAAAATATATGATACATTTTTATTTCAATTATAATCATGTAACGGTCATAGATGTTAATAGAAGCAAATTTAACAACTCCAATTTACATGAATACTCGTTATTAACCTACCAACTCGAAACTATCATTCCGGCTGCTTTAGATAACTTTCCAAAATTATGTACGGCTGATTGACGCTAGTCAATTTCCGGTTTTCGATCACAATCCCAACTTCAAACCTTGCCATTACCACCATTCAACGTCTATTGGCTCTTAAATGATACTTTTCTTGCAAAAGTCAATACTTCTCCTTCAAATGACACTATTCATAAATATTGGAATATGTGACCCAGAAAAATCTCATGGAGTGGCTCTTTTATGCCTCTCGATATTTCGTGTTGCTAACTGTATAAAAACGCTTTGCTGTACCAAAGTCTTTAGTTTAAGAACCAAACACAATGCATAAACTTTTGGCCTTCCATATAAAGAATCTTTACCCGAAGATACGACAAACTATAAAAACCAAAATTAGACGACATTTATTTTAATCGAAAAATACTCCGATTTCTTGGTATATGACATTTGCATTGGTTTCATTCTGGTTTAATAGTTGTTTGTATTGTTTATCTACTTATCTTTGTAATGCCACATAATCTAGGCTGTATTTCAAAAGTGTTTGATTTCATGGGTATCAACAACGTATATAAGACACGAAAGTATCTCGTAAATATCATACTATCAGCTTTCAATGTTTACCCGACTACCACTCTACATATATACGTTTACTTACACCACACGGTAGTTCCAAACACTGCTTTTGATTATATATTAAGTTGTATTGAGGGACAGTAGCACGTTTTAGGGAGAATATAAGGTAATGTCAAGAAAATGAAAATACATTTTTCCAATTGAAAGACAATGTATCTAATCTAAACGAAGCAGTAATAAATCAAAAATAAGATGTAAAGTTCAGCCACGCCATATTTTTACACAAAATGAATTAAAGGTGTTCACAAAAATGGCCGCCAATAGACTTTATGTGAATCTTTATTTGTTCTGTGACTATGGATGATTTGTTTGTGTAATGAGATATTGACACTATCAAAACAAATACATTGAGTATTAATGTACAATTGTCAGTGAAAAATAGCAGATGTAAAATTTTCCAAAAACGTGCTTCTGCCCCTTTAAATATTCTCTTATGAAATAGTAAGATCTTAGTGACCAATTACTATACCCATGTCTTAGTTATATTAAGTTTTGCAATTCTAAAGACAAATACTCATGGAATGTTAAGGACATTGAAATAATTCATATATTTATTTGTTTAATAAATAAATATATATATTCCCTTAATACTTCTGTCCTGTATAGTTTGATAATATTCTTGGTACAACCGTTGATGACATTATCCAATCATTTGACCATAAGTTTGTTACCGTAATTCATAAGAATATTTTCACTAACATTACGCCCATCTTCTGATAATACAACGCCCATCTGCTGTTGTCTCTGTTATAGAGCTGTGCATTGAATCTTATGAAATGACATAGTTTGGTAATGTCAAATATGAATGTTCAAAGACTGACTTCAAGATGTTCAAGGACAAAGCCTCTGTACGTACAGAACAACACGTAAAGCGAATAAGCGATATCTGGTATCAAACATTGTATATAATTCATGCCATTCTGGTTGATTAATACATTGTATAAGCTTAATTATCCTTTTGCTATCATGAAACTATTCAAAGATACTAAAATGATCTTACATTGTTGCTTACCATCTCCCTATCAACGATTGATGGTCCCCTTTAATCAAGGATATTTGATTCATAGATTAGATACACTTTACAATGGATGAATAAGTATCTCATAAATGTCTCGGTGATTAGACCGTGGTTGACATGATACTTTCTTGTATATCACGGATGCCAGAATAAAAAGATAATAGTCCATATGCATAAAAAGCGTCTCCTGTGTTAATGGTAAAGAAACGTCTTTAAATGGTTTAATAACAGGGTATTACAGGTGTTTGCCGGTACTTAAACTAGTATCGTTGTCAAATAGAAGAAAACTGTGTTTTAGGCAATAATTCTTTAAAGCATTAGTAAAGGAGTCCCCTTCATAGACAGATCAACACAAGATAATGACAATGTTTATCAACAATAAAGGTTAATAAAAACATATCATTCAACAATCTGATGAGGAAAAAAGTGGTACTTACATTTACTCATCTGGATGATAGCATGTGAACGTAGTGCATCTCAGATTCGATTAAGATGTTAACGTAAATGTACGTCAATTTCGTTAATTTTTCTCGCAATAACCAGGATTATCGTGAACCTCATCTCTCAAATTTCTAAATTCCCAAAAAGTCTCAAATTGATTTTAAGTGCTTATATACTGAGGTTCTGAAATTGATTTCAAGTGCTAACATACTGGTGTTTATAAACCTATAATCAACGGGGAGATATATTCTATAAACAGTTTAGCATGCTTACTGCGAAGAGATTACTCCCTCCTGGGCTGTTCGTCATCCTGAAAATTTTCCATCATGCATATAAAGTTTTTTAGTACACATGCAGTGTTGTTCATGACTAAGATGGTATTTTTAAAATTGTGAACAATGTTCATTTATTAATTTAATGAAATAATTTAGTTCAATAATTCATTCATTGAAATATGATGTTTATTAGCTTTTACAAAAGGAAGAGAACAATTGATAATACCAGCATATCATTTTGTTAACATCCATAGCTATAATCAAATTGTAGTTACTCAAACTTTCAATTGCATATCTAATCCCATTTTGCAGCTGCAAAATTGTAATGAGAATATAAGGATATGTTATGGAAAAACTTTTCAGTACAGAAACTTGTATTGCAATCAATCACAAAGTTGTATGAAGCGCCGTAGTCTCAGATCAAAGTTATTAACAATCATACATTGTAGTTGACCTGTTTGAATTCCAAATTCCAACATGCCAGTCAAAACTTTCTTCTGGGATAACCTATGCACTCCTATCTAACTTTCTATCATTCATGGAAAGGTTTAGACAAGCAAATTAAATTCTGAATGACGTTGATGAACTGTTATCACCATCAACGTCATTCTCACCCATTCCATTTGGTGAGAACTGTATATACCGTCCCAGTGGAGGTTTGCTAACCTTTAAAGGGGCAGTAGCACGTTTAGGGGGAATAAAAGGTGATGTCAGGAAAATGGAAATAAATGGTTCCAATACCATGTATTTGGACTTAATGAAGCAGTAATATTCAAATATATAATGTCATGTTCAGCCATTCTTTTTCTTACACAACATGAATGTGGCAGAGTGTAGTATAATGTATTTTATATGTTTTAATTGTAAATATCCATGTACTAATGTTTCATTTATTTCAGGTATTATAATTGTAGCAGCCCAGATTATTAGTTTAGAGCTTGTACATTGCAAGCCTGTAATCATGTATCTTGCTGTCCCTCTATTGTTCTCTACTCTGGCCTCCTAGCCACCTCAGCTTTCTATCCTTTGTTCTCTATTGTTAGGTAAGCTTACTTCTCACTTTGCATGCTCTCAGAATCTATAAAGGTAACCTGCACTATTAACTCTGTGCACTGCATTACTTCACTTTGTATGAAGAGCACCATCACACTTACAGAAGACACTTTTGACAGAAGACTGACTGTCTCCTATCTTCTAGAGTCTTAATTCTATCAGACACAGGACTGCAATGATGGCCTAGACTGGTATTCCTTCATCTTCCATAGACTCACCTGAGTACCATATATTTGGGTGATCTCTTAAGATTGTTACATGTCTTCATACATGTCACATTGATGAAATAAACAGTCATCGAACCACGCCCAGCAGACTTGGTTATCTTTATTAACCCTACACCTGCTACAAAATGGAGCCCCCAGTGAGGAACGACTGATCGAACAGAGGAGTGACACCAGACGGCCATCATCACCTAAGACGTCAACAACTCTCAGTGATCCGGATTAAAGAATGTGACCCTGAACTGACTGTGAACTGTGTTGAGTACCATCCAATCCATAATGACATTTTTTTCTGAGCTCATAACTATATAACCATGGTTAAGTAATACTTAGTTAGTTGCCGGCTTTAGTTTAGTTTAGTTTAGTTTAATTTGTTAACTTTGTCATTGATCATGTAATAACTTTAGTTAAGTATAAGTTACTAACTTTAGTTAAGATTAGTTAATTAGTATTATTGTTTCATCATCTACTAAATGCCATAACATGCCATAGTTAGGTATTTTACACATATTAGCATTCCATAAGCCTACCCTTATCATAGCATTACTATTTTTTTTCAATATAGCATAAGTATGTAGCATTTGGTGTGAGTTGCGTGAGTGAGTGAGTGTGATTGACTTTAACTAGGTAATACCATAAACTTTACATAATATGTAGGGATAGGTATAACCTGTGTTTTCTTTCATCTGCTCTGTTGACACACGGACAGTGACTGATTGACAAATATATTTACACCATGCAATGCACCATGCCACCATAATGTTGCCCTAATATTGCTTGATTTTCCAGGTTTAAGTTTCTAGCACTAATATTCCTTAATTCATAATCATATTTCCTTTGTGCTTTCTCTACTCTTCATTCTATTTCCCTTTGTATTATTTCATGTGTACAGTATTATTATTACCATGTAAAACCTAATTTTGCTTTCAATTTCAGGTTTTGTTAGTTATATAACTTTGCCATACATTCATTTTCATTTTGCTTGTATGTTTGTATGTTTAATTCAAATAATGTGGCTAATCACTCTCTTTATTTCAGGGTAGTTAGTGTTATTTTGTTGTATAAATTACATGTATTTATCAAACTAATCATATCTTTGTTTCAGATTGTCTAATCATGTAAATCAATTTCAGCCTGTGCTTATTCACTCTTAGAGAGACGCTATTCCCTCTCTGGATTGGATTATACCTCTATTGGACTATACTCACACTGGATAACTCTCTTGTCGGATTATATGTGTTTGTATTCACTGGATATGTGAATGTGTGATCTGTGTTTGTGATCAGTGATAAGTGCTCATTCATATACGGATCTATACCTACTTGTGTGTTCTGTGATTGTGTTCTCTGACCTACACCATGGAATTCACGGATGAGGAAGTTAGGAATATGTTGGAAGTGTTCAGGAGACAGAGAGAGAGACCTAACGCGAACTCACCTGAGGATTTTGAGGCGTGGCTCAACCACTACACCATGGACCATTTCTCAGAGGATCAGACTCGGCCTAAGGACACTAAAGTGAGGATAGTGACTAGAGACTCTGTGACGCATAAGGACACTCAGCCTAGCACAGTCGTGTACCAGCACTCACCTAGGATACCTTCGTTTAGTGGGAACAGACAAGGCAAGGATACCCCTTACGATGTCTGGAAGTATCATGTAGAGGCTATACTGGATTCATCATCCTATACTCAGGACACAAAGGAGCAAGCTATCCGGGACTCGCTCAAGGGAGAAGCAGCCAAGATCGTCGTCAACATGAGGCCTGGAAGTGACATCAGCACACTTCTGAGGAAGATGAGGATCGTGTTTGGCCTAGCTGAGAGGAAGGAGACAAGGATGGCACAGTTCTACAGCGCCAAGCAGCGAGATGATGAGGACGTGTCTCAGTGGGGATGTAGACTGGAGGAGTTGCTAGCCCATGCCATACAGGACAGCCCACAGATGTGCCATGACACAGAAGAGATGCTCAGGAGCATGCTCTGGACAGGACTCAGGCCAGCCCTCAAGGATATCTCTGGCCACAAGTTCGACGCCATCCAGGACTTCGATGGACTCATGGAAGCTCTCAGGGAGATTGAGAATGATCAGATGGGCCAGGCAAAAGTGAAAGCCAAGACCCAAGCTACGGCCAAGATGACCACCACACCTGAACCTGAATGGAAGAAAGAGATGTCAGAGGTCAAGGCCATGATTACCAAGTTGACAACAGAGATGTCCAACATGAAGATGTCAGCAAGTGCCACCAAGCCACCAAGACAACCTCTCCAAGAAGTAGCACCTTGGAACAGTGACCAACGATATGAAGGATATCAAGGACATGATCAAGGTCAAGGTCAAGGCCGAGGATACCAAGGACAAGGGTATGGACAAGGACAAGGTCGAGGACAAGCCTTCCAACCACAGTGGAATGATCAAGCTCACTATGGACATGGATATGACGAGGGAGCATATGCCATGGGACCCACATGCTGGAGATGTGGACAAGTTGGACACATGCGATATTCTTGCACAGTGCGCCTGGACCATTCAAGGAGGGGCAAGGCTTTAAACTCCAGGAGACCTATGGGAAGGGGCCATTCATAGGTCAACATCATCAGCGCCCCCAAGGCAAGAGACAGATCCCAGACGGATTAGTAGGATCATCCAATGAGGTCAAGGTCAACATTGAAGGAGTGGAGACAACAGCCTTATTGGATACAGGAGCAACGGTATCAGTGATCTCTCAGTCCTTTTATGACCAGTTTCTGTCTCGCATTGCCATCGAACCACTGGAGGATATGCTTCATATAGAATGTGCTGGAGGAGAGTCTCTGCCTTACTCAGGTTACATCGTTGCTCACATGGAAACTTACGGGATCGCCAAGGCTTTAGGAACACCATGTATATTTCTTGTCTCTCCAGATACCCACTACAACTCTAAAGTGCCAGTTCTGATTGGAACCAACATCTTGGAACATCTACTAGATGGATGCAAGAACAGTCACGGAACAAGGTTCTTACAGAAGGCAGCTCTCCATACACCATGGTATCTCGCATTTAGGACGATGGTCATAAGGGAAAAGGAACTCTTACGGAACAAGGGAAAAGTTGGACTTGTCAAGTGTTGTGAAACAGAGAACATAGTCATACCAGCAAATAGTCAAGTTGTCATCAAGGGACAAGTCATCCAGACAATCAACTTTCCAAGAGCATGTGCCTATCTACAACCAACACGGGATGCCACCATACATCAGGATTTGGATATTGCTCCTACCATCATGGAGTTTGATTGGGAAAATCCAGGATTAGTGGACGTCCATCTCTCCAATGTTACGACACAGACAATAGTTGTAAATCCCAAGGCCATTGTATGTGAACTACAACCCATCCTATTTCAAGGAATGTGTCCACAGCCCACTGAAGATGAAAAGAACCTCCTAGAACAAGTTGACATTAATCAGGATCATCTTACTCAGGAGGAACTCGAACATGGAGTCAAGGTCATACTCAAGTTCAAGGACATCTTTTCAAAAGGCGATGAGGACTTGGGCCACAGCAGTGCAGTGAAGCACAGGATAGATCTCACCAGTGACATACCATTCAAGCAACGGCATCGTCGAATACCTCCGTCCATGCTTGATGAAGTACATAGTCATCTTCGACAACTATTGTCAGCTGGGATCATTCGTCCTTCACACAGTCCCTGGTCATCAAACGTTGTCCTTGTACGCAAGCGAGATGGGAAACTGTGTGTGGATTATCGCGCGCTCAACAACCAGACGTTAAAGGACAACTATGCACTCCCCAGGATTGACGAACTACTGGATTATCTTGGCGGGATGAAGTATTTCTCAGTGTTAGACATGAAGTCAGGCTATCACCAGGTAGAACTCCTAGAGGAACATAAAGAACGGACAGCCTTCACAGTTGGACCGCTAGGATTCTGGGAATTTAACCGTATGCCATTCGGACTGTGTAATGCTCCCGCTACGTATCAACGCCTCATGGAACAGTGTCTTGCTGGCTTGCACCTGAAAGTATGTCTTATCTACTTGGATGATGTCATCATTTTCTCCAGGACATATGAGGAACATCTGGAACGCTTAGAGCTTGTTCTCCAACGCCTCAGGGAATCAGGACTAAAGTTAGCGCCCAAGAAATGCAAGTTCTTCAAGAACCGAGTGAGATACGTTGGATATATAGTTTCCGAGGATGGAATCGAGGCAGATCCCGACAAAGTAGAAAAGATTTCTGACTGGGCTACTCCCAAAACACCGGAAGAAGTTAGGAAATTCTTAGGCTTCGCAGGCTACTACCGGAAGTTCGTCAAGGATTTTTCCAAGATAGCTCGACCTCTCAGTGACCTTATGCCCAAGAGCAACAAGAAATCCAAGATCAAGCACAAAGTAGAGTGGACATGGGGACCTGCACAGGAATCTGCATTCCAGAAAATCAAGGAACACCTTACTTCACCACCTGTACTAGGATATGTGGATTACTCCCAGCCTTTCGAGCTCCACACGGATGCAAGTACACATGGACTAGGCGCTGTACTCTATCAGTACCAGGAAGGACAACCTCAAGTTATAGCCTACGCCAGTCGAGGACTCAGCAAGTCTGAAAAGAATTATTCTGCGCACAAATTGGAATTCTTGTGTTTGAAATGGGCAGTAACAGAAAAATTCCATGATTACCTCTATGGACATCAATTCAATGTGCTAACAGATAATAACCCTCTCACCTATGTACTCACTACTGCCAAACTGGATGCAACGGGACACAGATGGCTAGCTGCCCTATCAGCATATGATTTCACTATATCATACAGGCCTGGAAAGTCAAACACAGATGCCGACACACTATCAAGACTGCCAGAGACAAGGGAGGATTCACCAAGTCATCTGTCATCAGAGTCAATCACAGCCATCTGTAACATGGTGTCAGTCCCAAGTTTATTGGAAACAGTCTCAGCAACAACAGACATGGTAGAGGATGAGGAACTTGACATCACTGAGGACAAGTGTGACATCAATGCCCGTGATTGGAGGAAAGCCCAGGCTAAAGACCCAGCATTGGATTCAATCATATCACATCTCAGGAATGGAACTAGACCACATCTCTTGAATTGCAGTTCTGATCCAGAGATGACAGGCCTAGTGAAGAACTTCTCGTCACTGAAGCTGCAAAGAGGAGTCCTTTACAGAATGACCACAGTGGATGGGGAAAGGACAGAACAACTTGTGCTGCCAACAAGATGTCGACAGTCTGTTCTTAGATGTCTCCACGACCATGTAGGCCATCCAGGACGTGACAGGACTCACTCTTTGATTCGAGACAGATTCTTCTGGCCAGGGATGTCACGAGATATAGAAGCCCATGTCAAGAACTGCGAAAGATGCATCAAGAGAAAGACCTCAACAGCGACAAGAGCACCACTAGTCAGCATCAAGACCACCCAACCACTGGAATTAGTATGCATGGACTTTCTCACGCTAGAACCATCAAAGGGAGGACAACAGCATATTCTCGTAGTAACAGACCACTTTACCCGATATGCCCAAGCTTACCCTACGAAGAATATGACTGCAAAGACCACAGCAGATGTGTTTTTCAAGAACTTCGTAGTGCATTATGGACTCCCAAAGAGAATACACTCGGACCAAGGTGCAAATTTTGAAGGAAACCTCATGAAGGAAATCTGCAATATCACAGGGATGACTAAGTCGAGGACCACTCCTTATCATCCCATGGGAAATGGAATTACTGAAAGATTTAACCGGACACTACTAGACATGCTCGGGACACTGGAGGCAAATGAGAAGAAGGATTGGAAGGCACATGTTGGTCCACTAGTACATGCTTACAACTCTACTAAACATGAAACTACAGGATTTTCACCTTTCTATCTCATGTACGGCAGGCATCCAAGACTTCCAGTGGATTTAGCGTTTGGACTGGATATAGAACCAACTAAGTCAAGAACTATCCTGGAATATACCAAGTCACTGAAAGAACGCCTCAAGCATGCCTATGATCTTGCATCAGAAACAGCCAGGAAATCACAAGCAAGACAGAAGCAAACCTATGACCACAAAGCCAGAGCTGCCACACTGGAACCTGGGGACAGAGTACTTGTCAAGATTGTCGCCTTCGACGGGAAGCACAAGATTGCCAACAAGTGGGAAGAGGACATCTACACTGTGCTAAGACAACCTAACCCAGCGATTCCAGTGTACTGTGTGAGAAAAGAATCAGGAGAAGGGAAAGTCAGGACACTACATAGGAACTTACTCCTTCCTATAGGATTTCTTCCTGCTTCCGAACCTCCAGTTCCGAAACCACGTCCCAGGAAAACCAGAGCTCCAGCACCACCAACTCCAATGGATTTGACAGAAGATGCTGAGAGCCAGGAACCTGAAGATGAGGACAGATGGATTCCTGTCACGGACCCAGGACCTCCAGCTTCAGATGCTGACACATCTGATAGGCCAGCTGGAGAAGAAGAGGCTGAAGTTGTGACAGATGCTGACCTGGAGGAAGTGATAGAAGCTGCTGAAGAAGAGGATAGTCCTACAGATGATGCTGTTCCTGCTCAAGAGCCTGAGCAGGATGAAGACATCAGTGTAGAAGAGGAGGAGGAGGGTGCTGTTGGAGGGCAGGACTTGCCAGTTCCATCACCTACAAGGATGGAGGACAGACAAGGAGCCGTGCCATTGCCAAGAAGATCAGCACGAGAGAGGACCAAACCTAAGTGGCAGACAACAGGAGAGTTTACTATGGCAGCTCAAGGAGAACCGGATTGGAAGATGCGGGCTGAGTACCTCAGCTCATTACTTTCATCTGGAGTTGTTGCGGGCATCAGCAACAAGGCCACAGAAGCACTTGTGGATCTCGTCACCGGCAAGCACACATGACGAGAACGTCATTTTGTCGGACGGGGGAAGTGTGTGGCAGAGTGTAATATAATGTATTTTATATGTTTTAATTGTAAATATCCATGTACTAATGTTTCATTTATTTCAGGTATTATAATTGTAGCAGCCCAGATTATTAGTTTAGAGCTTGTACATTGCAAGCCTGTAATCATGTATCTTGCTGTCCCTCTATTGTTCTCTACTCTGGCCTCCTAGCCACCTCAGCTTTCTATCCTTTGTTCTCTATTGTTAGGTAAGCTTACTTCTCACTTTGCATGCTCTCAGAATCTATAAAGGTAACCTGCACTATTAACTCTGTGCACTGCATTACTTCACTTTGTATGAAGAGCACCATCACACTTACAGAAGACACTTTTGACAGAAGACTGACTGTCTCCTATCTTCTAGAGTCTTAATTCTATCAGACACAGGACTGCAATGATGGCCTAGACTGGTATTCCTTCATCTTCCATAGACTCACCTGAGTACCATATATTTGGGTGATCTCTTAAGATTGTTACATGTCTTCATACATGTCACATTGATGAAATAAACAGTCATCGAACCACGCCCAGCAGACTTGGTTATCTTTATTAACCCTACACCTGCTACATGAATAAAAGGTGCTCACAGAAAAATGGCCGCAAATGGTATTTATGTAAATCCTAAAATTTGTTCTCTGACTATGGATGATTGGTTTGAGTGATGATATTTTTGACACTATCAAAATCATACATTAAGCATTAACGTACAATTATCAATGAAAAATTGAAAATATAAAATTTTCAGAAAACGTGCTACCGCCCCTTTAACGAAAAGCATCACAACACTAACTGAAAACCTTTCAACCAATCAAATTGTCTCCTGTTAATCGTTGAATAGTACAAAGAATCATTTCATCAAGCCGTGTACAAATATAAATGCCAAGCGAGGTTCAGATACATCTTATCTCGAATCATCATAAACATACTTCTTATTTTAATACAGAACAATGTACATGCAGGAAGTACAATGGTACGTGTATAGAATTGCTGAAATATTTTTCCTGTTATACGATATTTACATTTTGAAAACGGATGTAGAACAATTAAAATTATCATGAACATCTGTACATTGTACATCCTTTAATTCAATTCATCATCATCGGTCTGTAAACAATAATAAGAATTTTTAAGAAATCGACAGAGTAAATATGATATGATAGAGATGATAATTATTGCGAAATAGTCCTGATGATTTTCCTATAATCTAAAATTTTTGTTTTGACAACATTTGATGTATAATAAAACAGATGTAAAATGTTCGTCCTAAGTTATTGATAATTCAAATAAAGAAGAAGTTTAAAACCAAACGAAGAAACGTGAACAGGAGGAAATGCATGTATGATTCGTCCGCGAATCGCGTTTTAAAAATCTTGACGTAAGCGACTGCGTTTACCGTTTGTTTACGTCATCACGAAAATCAGATCGCATTTGCGTTGTTCGCATTCTCTCCCCACAGAGGCAACTCAGTTATACCTGAATTAGCCTCTGTTCTATTACGGCTACTACACGGGACAGAAAAGTAGAAATCTGATTGGAGGCAATCGAAGTTAGTTGTGCAATCAGCGACGCCGTTTCAAAAGGGGTCATTCGCAAAAGCTCGGCTACTCCCGGCTATTCCCGGTGATTCGGCATTCAGGGGAGATAACTCTTCCTTCTACAAAACATCGCTTTTTTACCTTCTCATTAGTTTTTATTTGGTAAATTATTAAAATAAATTTTTACACAAAACAAAGAACAATTTACACAATTATAAAACAGTATGTTTCTAATGAAAAAACCTATCCATATCTGATTTTTAAATATTTTCCCTCTCACACTGTTAATGAAAAATAAACCTAAAGGCATGATGCTTTCGAAAGTCAATGTACGACCGTTGAGAGTTCCCAAAGTCGTTGATATCCAAAAGGTGTTTTCATTGGCTGCAGATAAGGGAGCTATCTCAAGTTACAACTTTTTGCCGCTAGGGCAATCTGCCGGAACCCCAGGATCTAGGCGTAATAGAACAGAGGCTAATTCAGGTATGACTGAGTTGCCTCTGTGGGGAGAGAATGCGTTGTTCGGTGCTTTTCGATCTTGCAAGTCCTAATCCTATTCTTATTAGTATCGGGAAATGAAGTGATTTCCACTCTCGTTATTGTGTCTGAAGTTATATATATAGGTATTGACATAAGTATGTATCGTAGTATTTCGATATTCACATCTATCTAACCGCTTTGAGATACATTTTAAGGACCCTTATCAATAAATTAAATAAATAAGTGAATTCCGCTGGCGTCGTTGTATCATTTTTGCCTGTGGCTCATGACGACTACAGGACTTGTAACAACTGACAAAAGTATACAATTCGATACTCAAACCTGTCCAAATTCTTGGATATATACATTTTAAGTTGATAATTACTTCACCTAACTATGTTGCATCTATACAATTTGATATTCACACGAACAATGCACAATGGATAATCATTCAAATATTGACTAGGCAATTGTCGTAAAAAATTGATTTTTTAAATCATGTCGGTTTTATTAAACCAATCCAGCTCTATCTCATTCTAAATGTTTATAATTTGACGTCTTTACTATCAATGTTTAATCGACAGTATGGACTTTCAGAATTTTGGAATATGAATTGTTCTTAAGCATGACCTTGTTCCTGAAACTCCAATATCAGAGTCATATCGCGCATGCAAATGGTTGAACCCCTCACTTAAATGGGCAGTAGCACGTTTTTTGATAATTTAATATTTCAAATATTTCACTGATAAATGAAAGCTAATGCTAAATGTATTAGTTGACAGCGTCAAAAATCACATTACACAGGTCAATCATCTATAGTCAAGGGTAAAATTATGGAGATTCACATTAAACCCTTTGGCGGCCATTTTTTGTGAACATCTTTAATTCATTTTGTGTAAGAAAAGGGAATCGCATGACTAAACGTTACGTTATATATTTGAATTAGTACTACGTCATTTAGTTTAAATACATTGTCTTTCAATTGGAACCATTAATTTTAATTTTTTTCTGACATCACCTTATATTCCCCATAAAAACGTGCTGCTGTCCCTTTAAAATGTGTGATTTGAATCATAATAAAAAAATTAGGTAAGAATAATGCTTTGCTTCCGACGTCGTTACCGTCAGGAGACAAAGTCTGTTTTATATCAGTTCTAATATTTTAGGGTTGAGATAATGATTTTGTAAACATATCCTAGGTTACCTGGAGGCACCCGTCAAAACTCATTGAGAGAAATGAAACAAAATGGTTCATGTCATGAATAACATTTTTTACCTTTATAATTGATTAGATTAGTAACATATTTTCATATGCGCACAATTGCAAAAGGAATAAACGAAATCCTCAATGACGTCATTGATCGTGACATCACTACACTACAAAGGAAGAAATTCGTTTTCTTTTTACATAAATGAGATTCAAATCGAATAAATTGGTGATACATATTACACTCTACATGTATGTGTACCATATGGCATTGATGGTACTCTCGCTCTCGTAATACAAATAAAAAAACACTCATGTCATAAAATCCATATGATACACTTCGTAAATGATCACTCTGAAGAAGTACGTATTTGGTTGATGCAATGAATGTTTAATGTGAACTTGATTATACTTTCTGCCTTTGCAACATTAATTCCTTGAATTTCACAATATGGAACATGAAATCAAGACCTTTCATCACTTGTGCATTAGATTACGTGGTTTACATCGTGTAAGCTCATCCAAGTGTGTTGTCCTATAGGAAAGTAAACAGCTGTTGAATATCTCCGCTATGATCTTTAGCCTACGCATCATTTCACACTCACGTTTTTCATAAATCCAAATACTTTTTTACCATAGAAGAATAGAATACAGACAGCTGCTTTGCAAAAGTATTTTTTCCATTTATTTCGAAATGTAACATTTATTCATTTCGCTAAAGTTCGACTGATTGAACCACCATTCTGCCACGATTAGTGCATTAAATGAAAGCAAAACATGCTCTTAACCAATACTTAAAGATCTTACTCATAGCACTACAGGAACAACGTTATCAGGTTTTCAATATTTACTATTTTGTCCTAAAATGTCTTTTTGTATGACACCATTGATTCATGTTGTGTAAGAAAAAGGAATCACATGGCTGAACTGTACATAATATATTTGATTTACTACTGCTTCATTTAGTTTAAATACATTGTCCTTCAATTTGAACCATTTATTTTCATTTTACTGACATCACCATATATTCCCCATTAAAACTTGCCAAACATTAAAGAATCCATGTAGGCATATTTCCAAATCTTTCAACATCAGCAAAACTCACAATTGTTTTTCCAGTCAGATCTTGATATTTGATTACAGAATTAAAATCTAGGCCCCATAATTCCTCTCTGGAGACTCTACTAATCTTTACACAACTGTCATCTTAAACCTGGATGAACATTGCTTTGAATCTAATCGAGAACTCGTTATGTCTATCACGGCATGGTTGCTGAGAGAGACGAACGTGTTTAAAGAACAAATGGGAGGCTCCGTATAAACTCTGATAAAGTTTTAATTACGTCTTTCACCATATCTGACACTAATTCCAGATAAGATGTAGCAGTGATATCAACATTCGCAGGCAATTGCTAAAGATAACCGCAGACGAATACCAAGACTTCGAAGTTTATAATTGAAGGCACATAGATCAACGTTCTATATGTAACTATGCCAACAATAATATGTATGCATGTATGTTACCAACCATCTGTGGTGTATCACAAACTGGAGGGTGTTAGTTAGCTCACAATCCATACTTAACCATTCCTAGATTGTTTAAACAATCTTCAGACTGTCATACCTGAACAATGTCGGAATTGACAATAATCCTTCAGATGATGTAGCAGTCCCTTCCACTCTAGGAATAGACTCCTGCACACCATCAGTGGATAAATACTAGCTCACAGTCAATCAGTTTAGGTAATGACCATAACATTCCCTCAGTCTAACATAAGGACGATTAAGAACCCACTCGCAATCTAGTAATAATTGACTCCCATTCACTCACCTATATCAAAAATACTAGCTCACAGCCCTTCACAGTTTGGGTATGGACCATAATATCTCCTCCATTTGACATTAAAAGAGCAGTAGCACGTTTTTATACAATTTTTTATTTTCAAATTTTCACTGATAATTGTACGTTTATGCTAAATGTATTACTTTGATAGTGTCAAAAATCTCATAACACAAACCAGTCATCCATAGTCAGAGAACAAATAATAAAGATTCACATAAAATCCATCGCCAGCCATTTTTGTGTGAACACCTTTAATTCATTTTGTGTAAGAAAAGGAATCGCATGGCTTAACTTTACATTATATATTTGATTTATTACTGCTTTATTTAGTTAAAATACATTGACTTAAGATTGGAAACATTTATTTTCATTTTCCTGACATCACCTTATATTCCCCCTAAAACGTGCTACTGCCCCTTTAAGACCACTCAGGAGCCCATCACAATCTAACATACCAGGAATTAATTCCTACATTCTATTAGTTGGACATTTATACCACACTGAGCTCATAGCAATTTAGGAATTGACCATGATATTCACTCAGTTTGACATGAAATATATATTGTCAATATTATAACAAGGGTCAAAAATATAAAAATGCCAAGGTGTTTGCTCTTTAAGTCCTACTAACCTGTAGAATGGTAAGCAAACATCATAATTCTTTCTACAAAGATACCCCGAGCAACCACGTGCATGGGAATGCATGCCAATATGAAATGATGGTCAAACGTAACTAACTGCCTTTCTCAAGAGCATTCGAATCGTAATACGATCAACAAGTGTCTAATGCTTAGCAGTTTTACATTTGATTTGCGCGGGTAAAATTGGCTATGCAAATCAACAAATAGTTTTCATCAAAAGTTGAAATCGTAAAACATTTAAACAAGATTGCAAGTTTCAGTTTTAAATGTCAAACACTAACTCCCGCTCTTTAACCTACCTTCATTATTCTGCCTGTGTCCATTTCGATATATCTCAATCTGTATACAGGACTTATCCTGAAGTCTAGAAACCCTTGTCTTTCATAGACGGTTCTTAACATATATGCTCATTTCGCGTCTACTGTTTACAAAGCCTTCACTGAGAAACCAGGTACAATGTAAGTTATCACTGGAAAGTTACCAACCAGATAGAGAGGGCAACCTTTATTATCGGGATCTGTATGAAGTGACACATTGTTTTGTTACGTCAGAGGTCTTCCCCATGGGAAAATATATTCCATTTTCTCTGCTTTAAGTGTATTAAGCAAACAAGGAACAGACCACGCGTATTTTTAATAGGCAATAAATGTGTTTTGGTGGTGAACCACTGCATGTTTATGACGTCATATCACGGATCGAGAAACATTGCATATAATTACCTGATTACAAATTACTGAAGCCATGAATATAAACACAGGCTATTATTTCGAGGTAGATGAAGATGCATCAAACAGCAAACAAGGTTAAGAATACAATTAAGTTTCCTTGCATCAGATGGTGAAAGAAAATGTTAATCTTGCATATAAGGACCAAATGAAATTCTTTTAATTGTTACTATTCTCCTATTGGAAGCATGTCAAGTGTAAAGTCACGATAAAACTAACGGAATTTAGTATTCCCAAAGGCCAATTTCTACTTATATTCCCCCTAAAAACGTGCTACTGCCCCTTTAAACTGTGAAACATTCGATCATCTATTCATTTTTGTTTGCATAATGGCACTTATGAGGCAAAATTGAAGTTTTCTTTTTAATGGCTTATTTTGTCTGGGATGTGATGGAAACCTCTTAGGTCTCATGGATGGGATTATTACAAAGTTCAAATGTTCAAAACATTGAACACTTAAATAAATAAGAGCGCATTAAATAAGTAGACGTTTGAAATACCATGATTGAGGTTTGCACATAATATGGCAAACGTGGCCTCGTAATTAGGATATATGCCCAGATAATGACAATTTGATAATAAATGTAGATTTGACGAGGCCCAGATGTCAAAATTGTTGTGAATTGTGTCCCGATGGTACCTCTGAAAGTGTCAGGAACTGACTTTGGATATGTTTATTGAATGGTCGATTCGCGAACGCTGACCCATTATCATGTTGTTGATGTCAAAAGCAATCAAACAACAGAATTCCCATTAGGTTAATCATAACAACACTCTGTATTGGAAACGCATCACTCTGCATAGGAAAACACATACAAAGGATGTAAAAGATCGTTGGTTAATCTATGGTCATTTATCGGTGAAAATACCATTTAATGTGGACCCAGGTGCGCCTATAAAGTTATCAGGGGTTTTCACACCCTAACCTGAATAAAATGTATTGATTCTCAAGAAAAGAAGGATTTTCTGGGTTACAACTTCTTTATTGTGATAGAAGACGTTGTAGACGTTGCTTGATCTTTCATAAGAATTCACGAACATCCTAATAAATATGATAATGGTAATGTCTATATATCCTAAAGGAAATTCACAATATCGAAATCATATCGAATAATGCATTGATGAACCAAAGTGGTCAAACACATGTATGATGATAACTACGGAATTTGTTTTCTGCACAAATTAATTTCAAGTTCAACAGGTGTACCAGACATTTGTGTTTCAGTTGCCATCAATTTCAACACACATTATATCTATTACCCTATACAAAAAAGGATTAAATATGTTCCATGCCTACCTTTTCGCAGCCACCTTGTGTCGTTGCCTGTTGAGTTGTCAGTTATTCGACAATTATGAAATAATGAAAGCAAAAATCAAACTTTTCATTACAAATTATAACGTCATCAGAAAAAAGTTTTCTTTGAGTCATATGTTAATTGACAATTTAACTCATTGTTTGGAACCTCATACTATGAACTCTGCTGCTAATGCATAATAGATACATCAAAATATATACACACCAATCAATATTCTCACCACTGAATCAATCATAAACCGGAACTATGCTGTTGGCGTGAAATATTAACACTCTCTAGTGACCAGATCTGTTGACATTGTTAATCACTTCTCACCTCCTATGTCCATTCCACTTAGACTTTTATTGGTTAGTTGGAACCGGATTCTTGGAATACAGGATATGCAAATATGATTTCTAATGAACCCAGTGTGGATCCAATGGAAGACTATGGAAGATCGTCATTATTATGATATCAGTATCGAAATATTATCATGGAAAAACAAAATATGATATAGCTCATATCTTTTCTATTCCCTATTGGCTGTGTCAAATAATCAATTCTTCGGGATAAACTCCTTTGGAATACATGTATATATAGAGATACATATTTCAAAATAGAATATAGGAGACATCCACATGAAGTATGAAGGCGTACTTCTGATAGAAACTGCTTCGTCATTTAAAACATGAAAGTGGAAATAGCCCATAAAAGTACCAAGAACTTTTTATGATGGTGGTATAAATACAATCAAATTAGCATGATAACAAAGTATCGTGCATGTATATGAATAGCTTAATGTGCGTTATCAGTAAATGTTCCCGAAATATTAGGACACTATTTAAATTGTTTGTCTTACATTACAAATGTGAATACCTTGTTTTAAACAAGATGTGTTTGTGAAACACGAATGCCCCCGGATGCATATGTCAAGTATCAAAGACCTAGCTCCGACCAATCAAAAGTTATGACCAAGGTTAAAGTTTTTGTGGACAAACGGACAGACGGACAGACGGACAGGTGAAAAACAATATATCCCCGGAATCTCCGATTCGGGGGCATAAAAAGTTACAATGATTCACTAACAAGATTCAAATTTTACATTTTCAAAACTTAGTTGATGACTTTATTACTTCAATCGCTTGAGTCACTGATATCATGTACTTAGTAAGACCGAAAAGTTTTTTAGAGATTATGACAATACAATGCCCCTAATAAACGTCATAATTATCCGTTATTGTAGTGTTAATTTCAAAATTGATTCTTTAATCATACACCACATTTCTACTGTCCAATAAAGACCTTGTTCATCCACAGAATTAGTCTTGTCTTCCTTATACCATCAACTTCTAGAATGCCACTCAAACAGACCACATTTCTTCCCTTAAGAAAGTGAAGTTCGAACTTATTGGAACAAATTGAAAATGAGTTCACAAAAAAACTTATAACAATCCATATACATGAAAAATGATAAAACTGTTATTTGCCTGTATTGTTAAAAGTGTTGTATTTACACTTGCACAATATTGAGTTATTGCCTGGGTTGTATTGCAATATTCTGACAACTAAATCAACCATAAACCGGAAGTAGGTCAGGTGTGAAATCAACACCTTCTCTAGTGACCAGACCTATTGACATTGTCAATAACTTCAGTTCAGTCACTGATATAATGTAAAAAGCTAGACCGAATAATTAATAAGAGCTTTTTGTCAAATCAATGCCGATAACAAAAATCATATTAATCTGTTATTGTAGTATTAATTTCGAAATTGATTCTTGATCACATTTCTTTCCCTTTAAATGTGGTGTTTCAGGATAAGTTAGAACTTATTTTAACGAATTGAAAATGAGTTCACATCAACAACTCATAACAATCCAAAAAGATGTACAATGATAAAACTGTTATTTGCCGGTATTGTTAAAAATATTATATAATATTGAGTTAGTGCCTGGGTTGTATCGCAATATTCTGATAACTAAATGAGCCGTAAACCGGAAGTAGGTCAAGTGTGAAATCACACCTTCTCGAGTGTCAAGACCTATTTACATTGTCAATCACTTATCACCTTTATTGTCTATATCACTTGTAGTCAGTTAGATGGAACGGATTGCTAGGAAAACAGGATTTGCAACTACGAATTCTGATATAGAACCCAGCATGCATCCACCATGGAAACGATTCTAGTAATCCTGGATCAGATTTCTGTTGTGTCATTCTGATTGCACTGTGTGATATACGGATTTTGTCTATTGGATTACATCATATCTTTGTTTTCCTGTTCCCTGGTGTCTGAGGCTGTACATATTCATTGGGTAACGTAATGCTAGGATTACATTGTACACAGTCAGATTATTTATCTGAATAGTTAAGGCTACTGGGAATAACTTTCATTTTCATTATTGATATCACTTTCATTATAAATTACAAAGTGATGATTGATTTTTTTTTTCAGAATGATCATCTTTTTTCACCAATGAGTTTTCCTGATATCGAAACAGTGAACAAATGAATCAATGTTACATCTTGGAACAACTACCTACAATAGTGACAATTCTAATACCTCTGAAAATCAAAATACATCACAGAATTATACAGGGGAATTAGTGAAATATTATCAATTAGGAAAAGTCTAATAAACTTTCAAAATAAGACAAAATACAAAAGACCTTGCATTAATTGTGCCACCTTCTATCTTTTAGAATCTGCACTAAGAGCTCGATGATCTTTATTAACTTTACCTTATCCTTCAACAATCTTCAAACAATGAAATGAAGGAAGCAGGTGGCGAATATTGTAAAGAAGATTTCAACACTAGCTCTGCTTTAAATCTTTTCATTAAAGAGTTCCACACAAACTGTTGAGAAATCCAAACCGTCGACGTATAGAGCAGCACATAGTATTAAACAAAATGTATTACATTTCAAAGGCCATGTGTTACTACAAAGACAGTATACAGCTGCTTAAAAACACGAGCAGCTAAAATTTTTGTAAAAGATCTTAGAAATATCTACTTCAAACTACTTTAGGCGTAAAATCGGCCAACTACCAAGCATGTCAGCAAGAGATTTGCATTAAATTTGGTGCTAAACCTTTGGCTTTAATTGACATCTGAAAACAAATTTCAGTAAAAATCACGGAAAGCTACTTGTACAAAGACGCCTACACACACAATAACCTCCTGGCCTATTAATCTCATACAATGGAAATCATCCAACTTTAAAGGAGCAGTAGTTCCAATTGATGGACAATGCGTTTAAACTAAATGGAGCAGTAATAATTCCAATATGTAATATAAAATTTAGCCATGCGATTCCTTTTTATTATACAAAATGAATTAAAGGTGTTCAAAAAATGGCCGCCAATGAATTTAAGGTGAATCTTCATACTTTGTTCTCTGACTATGGAATATTGGCTTGTGTAATGGATTTTTGACACTATGAAAATAATACATTTAGCGTTAATGTACAATAATCAGTGAAAATTTAAAACACAAAATTATCAAAAAACGTGTCACTGCCCCTTTAATGTTACATATATCATGTTTGAGTCAAAATCTGCTGTTAAACACCTTTTTGACATCCTTTTTTATATTTAGTTTTTATTAAAGTAAATTTTGAATTTTAAGTTTCCTATATCATTTTCATTATAATGAACCCAACATTTGACAATTTCTTGTTTACAATACGTTGTATGTCTTATCTTTGTCAACTAAATACTTCAGACAATTATTGGAGACATGGTGGTTGTTTTGACTCTTCCTCGATAGCAAATATTTTGCTATCCAAATCCTGGTAATGACTATTAACTTTGACAGAAAGACTATACTTTGAAGCTGAATTTTACCAAAACCTTAACCTTTCATTTATCTTTCAAAAAACTCTAAGACCATGAACTAAAACCAAACAATTAATTTATTAAAATATGAGAACATCAACAGCTGATTCTTTCGAAAATAGAGAAAAACCTAAACATATATAATTGAGACTGTGAACCATGAAACAAAATCGAATGGAGCAGTGAAGTTTTGTAAAGCAACCTTCATTCAAAGTCTGTCAACTGATAACAATATACTTCAATGAAAGGATATTTATATTTATATTTTGCGTCCTACTCTTGAAAACATTCAATGAGTCAATGAGATCCCTCATATTATTGACACTGGTTGATCTTTGATTTATAACTCAGAAACACTGACAAATGAAACACTTTCAAATCCTATTATCGACAAACTGAATTATCCAATATTCACAGAACTAAACCAGCACCCTGCAATCTCGATAACGAATAGTTAGTATTGGCTAAACTCAACTGGTATCTGTCACCATTCGGTGATTGAGTAATTCATATCCTTATATAAATCACCGATATCAAGAACAACTGCCAGGTTGAATATTGTTGAAGATTAATTTCAACTCAACCGAAAACTTTATGAAACTATTTTAAAATTTAATGAAGTAATCAGGTTTTCTGCGAGTGCTTGAAGCATACGAAGATTCACGTGTGGCCACTGTTAGTTTAAAAAACTGGGGTTGTTTTCAAAAGATAATAAAAATTGAAATAATAAATGTGGCTTTTTTTAAACATCAAACTATTCATCTTAGCAATTAACTATATTTCAGTACAGATGTTACAGATAAGTTATAGAAGACGGTATGAAACATTTATTCTGATATACACGATCTAAGATATTTCCATTGGATATTACATCTAGAAGGAAGCTAAGCCCGTCAATATTCTTCCTAGCATTTCAAAGAATCACAGAAACATTGTTTTGACAGACGGAGACCGTCATGGTCTTAATGTTAGTTATGATGGTAATAAAAAAAGTCATTAGTTCTAAAGTACTCTGTTTGGTTTTTCAGTTATCATATAAAAATCGTTAGATATGCATATAGAAGTAATAGATATGCAATCTTGAAATTGAGCAATTAAGCTAAGAAGCAATAATAAATAAATTTGACAAACAAGTCTTTCTTGATTTCTTCTCTCGGTTCCATATATGAAATGCTTAACAGTAAATTGATACGTACAAATAAGCAACTATAATGTTAAATTACTAACTGGTAATCTATTCTTTTCTCTACTGTTCATCTCTGGTAAAACCAACAGTGTAACGCTTTTTTCACAACCTGTATTTCCATTAGTTTCGTCTCAGCCTAAGTTTAAGAACTCCCCCTCTCTTAGACCTGTCATCAAACGCATTTCATTCCAAAAGTTGTTGAAAGTTATTGCAATGGGAGATTGTGGGATACCTAAAAATGTTTTTTTTAACACATTCGAAACTGAAACGTCAGAATTTTGTTCCTTGCACAATCCAATGATTCATAGGACTATAGCATCTGATCTCCCATTAGATGTCTGCGTTGTGAAATAAACACTTTTCCGTTGTTAGATATGTGAAGGAAGAATGCCACCTTATTAGACAGTTGACATTCAATCAAATTATGCAAGTGTTAATAAAATCCTTGAAAAAGGAATGAAAACAACAAAAAGTCAAAAGAGTCTAAGTTTAGTTCCTTCTAACGTACACTTAACATTTTCATGATTAACTGATTCAGTTCTTGTTCATGAAACGCCTAAGGATCAGCAAAAAGCTTATAGATAATCTTCATCTATTGACGCCAAGATTGTCATTGAGATAAATGAACGCGATTTCATATTTTGATGTTTCAGTGTGATTTACTTCATATATGATTATAATGTTTATTTTGGAAGTGTAGGCCTCTCAGCCCATATTTCAGAATAAATACATCATTAGTCAAAACATTTTATATATAGAAGCCAGACAAATGTGTTTGATAGAAGATATCAACACAAAAACTAAAGTTGCTATCCAGCCAGACAGAAATCATGATTTGTGTAAAAGTACAACTATAATAAATATATTTGTTTTGTGGTTTGGTTTGAAGTAATGTCATAATAAATAATTAATAATTAATAATGATAAATAATTGTCATCAAAAATATAAATCGTTAAAACTTTTTAACAGATTGCAAGTTTCAGTTTAAAATGCAACACAGATTTTCGCACCTTAAACCTACCTGCATTATTCTGCTTGTGTCCATATATCTCAGTCTGTACACAAGACTTATGCTGAAGTCTAGAAACCCTTGTTTTTCATGGACGGTCTTTAACTTATCTGCCCATTTCGCGTTTACTGTTTACAAAGCCTTCGTTGAGAAACCAGGTAAGGTATCAGTAGAAAATTACCTACCAGATAGGAAAGCAATCATTACATTTGAATGAAGTGAAAATTGTTTTGTTACGTCAGAGGACTTCCCCATGGGAACATATATTCCATTTTCTCTGCTATAAGTGTATTAAGTAAACTAGGAGCAGACCACGCATATTTTTAAGTAGGCAATAAATGTGTTTTGGATGCTTTGAAGCACTGCATGTTTATGACGTCGTATCACGAATCAAGAAATATTGTATATAATTACTCTATTACATATTGATGGACCAATAAATATAAACTCAGGCTATTATTTCGAGGTAGATGTAGATGCATCAAACATCAAACAAGGTTAAGCAAACAGATGCAACAGATGGTGAAAGAAAATGTTAAGCTGGTATATAAGGACCAAATGGAACACTTTCAAATGTTCCTATTGTCCTATTGGAAACATGTCAAGTGTAAAACCATGATAAAACTACTGTAGTTTAGTAGTCCCAAAGGCAAATTTTCACCTAAACCTGAAACTGTGATATCATTATCTACTCTTTTGTGTTTGTATAAATGGCACTTAAGGTGAAGTGGCTTATTTTGTCTGCAATGTGTTTGGAAACTCCCAGTTACAGTCGAATGGGAGTATTCGAAAGTGCAAATGTTCAAAACATTGAACAGAACAATGTTAGTAGATTAGAGCACCTAAAAGTACATGTAGTAGACGTTTGAAATACCATGATTGTTTTTAGCACAGAGTATGGCAAACGTGGCCTCGTAATTGGGATATATGCACAGATAATGACAAGTTGATAATTAATGTAGATTTGACGAGGCACAGATGTAAAAAAAAAATCGAAATTGTGTCCCGATGGTGCTTCTGAAAGTGTCAGAAACTGACTATGGATATGTTTATTGAATGGTCGATTCGCGTACTCTCACCCATTATCATGTTGTTCATGTCAAAAGCAACCAAACAAAAGAATTCCCATGAGGTTAATCATAGCATCACTCTTCATGGGAATAGCACATACAAAAGTATGCAAAAGATCGTTGGTTTATTTATGGTCATTTATCTGAGAAAATAACATTTAGTGGACCCATGTCCGCCTATAAAGTTGTCAGGGGTTTTCACACCCTAACCTGAATAAAAAGTATTGATTCTCAGTAAAGGAGGATTTTCTGGATTACAACTTCTTTATTGACATTGTAGACATTGCTTGATCTTTCATAAAACTTCGCCAATATCCTGATAAATATGATAATGGTAATGTGTATATATCATAAAGGAAGTTCACAATATCGAAATCATATCGAGTAATGCATTGATGAACCAAAGTGGTCAAACACATGTTATGATGATAACTACGGAATTTGTTTTCTGTACAAATTAATTTTAAATTTAACAAGTGTATTAAACATTTGAGTCTCAGTTGCCAACGACGTTGACATAGATGATATCCCTATATAAAAAAGGATGAAATATGTTCCATGCCTACCTTTTTACACCTTGTGTCATTGCCTGTTGAGTTTTCGTACTTTTCGACAATTATGAAATAATGAAAGTAAATATCAAGCTTTTCATTATGAATTGTCACATCATCAGATAAAAGTTTTCTTCTCAAATTCAACATTTGACACTGTAAGTCATTGTTTGGAAACCTCATACTATGAACTGTGCTGCCAAAGCATACAGATACATTTCAAACTATACATGTCAATCAATATTCTCACCACTTAATCAATCATAAACCGGAACTACGCTGTTGGCGTGAAATATTAACACTCTCTAGTGACCAGATCTATTGACATTGTTAATCACTTCTCACCTCCTATGTCCATTCCACTTAGACCTTTATTGGTCATTTAGAACCGGATTCTTGGAATACAGGATATGCAAATATGATTTCTGATGAACCCAGTGTGTATCCATTAGAACACTACGGGAGATCGTCATGTAATCCTAAGTCATCATTATTACATCATTATTGAATATATTATAATCAAATAACAATATATGATATAGATCATGTATTTGTTTTTAGAATAACACCCCAAATTTATTCCATATTGGCAGTGTGAATTAATCAATTCTTGGGGATAAACTCCTTAGGAATATATGTATACATAGAGATACATGTGCATATTTCAAAATAGAATATAGGAGACATCCACATGAAGTACATGTATGAAGGCGTACTTCTGATAGAAACTGATTCGTCATTCATAACATGAATGTAAAAATAGCCCATGAAAGTACCAAGAACTTTTAATGTTGGAGGTATAAATACAATCATATTATCATGATAACAAACTATCATGCATGTATCTGAATAACTTAATGTGCGTTATCAGTGAATGTTCCAGAAATGTTAGGACACTTTTTAAATTGTTTGTCTAACATTACAAATGTGAATACCTTGTTTTAAAAAAGTTACAATGATTCAAATTCTTTATTTTCAAAACTAAGTTGATGTCTTTATTACTTCAATAGGTTCAGTCACTGATATGATGTAAATAGCTAGACCAAATAATTAATCAGAGATTTTTGTCAAATCAATGCCGATAATAAAAATCATATTAATCTGTTATTGTAGTATTAATTTCGAAATTGATTCTTGATCCATACATCACATTTATTTCCATAACAAAGCGATGGGGGTGTTTTGAGATAAGTTAGAACATATTGGAACGAATTGAAAATGAATTCACATTAATTAATAACTTTTAACAATCCAAATACATGTACAATAATAAAAAAATGATTTGCCGGTATTGTTTAAAGTGTTGTATTTGCACAATATTGAGTTATTGCCTGGGTTGTATTGTAATATCCTGACAACTAAATCAACCATAAACCGGAAGTAGGTCAGGTGTGAAATCAACACCTTCTCTAGTGACCAGACCTATTGACATTGTCAATAACTTCTCACCTCCATTGTCTATTACACTTATAGTCAGTCAGACGGAACGGATTTCTAGGAAAACGGGATATACAAATGGGGATTCTGATATGGAACCCAGCATGAATCCACCATGGAGACGATTCTGGTAATCCTGGATCAGATTTCTTTTGTGTCATTCTGATTGCACTGTGTGATATACGGGTTTTGTCTATTGGATTATATCACATCTGTGTTTTCCTGTATCTCGATGGTATCTGAGGTTATACATATTCATGGGGGGACGTAATGCTAGGATTAAATCGTACACAGTCAGATTATCTGAATAGTCTACTGGGAATAACTTTCATTTTCATTATTGATATCACTTTCATTATAAATTACAAAGTGATGATTGATTTTTTTTTTCAGAATGATCAACTTTTTTCACCAATGATTTTTCCTGATATCGAAACAGTGAACAAATGAATCAATGTTACATTTTGGAACAACTACCTACAATAGTGACAATTCTAATACCTCTGAAAATCAAAATACATCACAGAATTATGCAGCGGGGAATTGGAGAAATATTATCAATTAGGAAAAGTCTAAAACCTTTCAAAATAAGACAAAATCATCAGACCTTTCATTAATTGTGCAACTTTCTATCTTTTGGAATCTGCACTAAGAGTTCGAGGATCTTTATTAACTTTACCTTATCCTTCAACAATCTGCACACAATGAAAGAAGGAAGCAGGTGGCGATTCTTGTAAAGAAGATTTCAACACAAGCTCTGCTTTAACTCTTTTCATTAAAGAGCTGCACATAAACTGTTGAGAAATCGCAATCGTAGACACAAAGAGCAGCACTATTAAACAAAATGTATTACATTTCAAAGGCCATGTGTAACTACAAAGACAGTATACATCTGCTTAAAAACAAGAGCAGCTAAAATCTTTGTAAAAGAAACTAACGTTGATCTTAGAAATATCTACTTCAAACTACTTTAGGCGTAAAATCGGCCAACTACCAAGCATGTCAGCAAGAGATTTGCATTAAATTTGGTGCTTAACCTTTGGCTTTATTTTACATCTGAAAACAAATTTCAGTAAAAATCACGGAAAACTACTTGTACAAAGACGCCTACACACACAACAACCTCCTGGCCTATTAATCGTATACAATGGGAATCATCCAACTTTAAAGGGGCAGTAGCACGTTTTTAGGGGGAATATAAGCTGATGTCAATGAAAATTAATGGTTCCAATTGATGGACAATGCATTTAAACAAAATTGAGCAGAAATAATTCCAATATAAATTGTAAAATTTAGCCATGCGATTCCTTTTTCTTATACAAAATGAATTAAACGTCTTCACAAAAAATGGCCGCCAATGAATTTTAGGTGAATCTTCATACTTTGTTCTCTGACTATGGAATATTGGCTTGTGTAATGAGATTTTTGACACTATCAAAATAATACATTTAGCGTTAATGTACAATAATCAGTGAAAATTTAAAAAACTTGTTACTGCCCCTTTAATGTTACATATATCATGTTTGTAAATCTGCTGTTTAACACCTTTTTGACATCCTTTTTTTATATTTAGTTCACATCAATGGCAATTTTTTATTTACTTTTACAATTGTACTATACTTTCAAGCTGAATTATACAAACACCTGAACCCTTCATTTGTCTTACAGAAAAATTAGGACCTTACCCTAAACTCAAACAATTCATTTATTAATGCATGAGAACATCAACAGTCGGATATTTCGAAAATAAAGAAAAAAAGTTGACACTATGAACAATAAGGAAATTGGAAAAGTGATTGGTGAAGTTTTGTCAAGCAACCTTCATTGAAAGACTGTCAACTGATAACAATATAATTCAATAAAAGGATATTTAAATTTATATTTTGACACCTACTCTTGAAAACATTTGTCAATGTCTTCTCTCATATTAATGAAACTGGTGGATCTTTGACATTACAATTCATTTATAACTCAGAAACGATGACAGATGAAATATTTTCAAATCCTATTATCGATAAACTGAATTATCCAATATTCACCGAACGAAACCAGCACCCTGCAATCTCGAAGAAACGAATAGTTCATTTGCTAGTATTGGTCAAACTCTACTGGTATCTGTCGCCATTCGGTGATTGAGTAATTCATATCCTTATATAAAGCATCGACATCTAGAACTACTGCCAGGTTGATTAAGATTAATTTCCAATCAACCTTTCAAACCTAAAATGTATTTAACAATATTAAGATTTAATGAAATAATAAGGTTTTCTGCTAGTGATAGAATCATATGCTTAAGATTCACGTATGGTCACTGTTGGATTAAAATACTGTTGGGTTTGTTTTTTTCAAAACTAAAACTAAAATTTAAATGAAAAAATATGGCATCTTTTTAAACATCAAACCATTTATCTTACCAATTAGTGTTATTTCAGTAAAGAAGCGTTTGACTTATGGTATACAATATCAGACATATTTTGATATTACTGATCTAAGACATTTCCATTGGATATTTCATCCAGAAGTAAGGTTAGCCCGTCAATATTCTTCCTGGCATTTCAAAGAATCACGAAAACATCGTTTTGACAGACGGAGACAGACATGGTCTTATTGTTATTTATGTTGGTAATAAAGAAACTCGTTATTTCTAAAGTGTTCTGTTTGGTTTTTCGGTAATCAAATAAAAATGTTTGAATATGCAAATATAAGTAATAGATATGCAATCTTGAAATTGAGGTTTCATACTCAAAACGACGATACATTCATACAAAAAAGACATCAAAAAATTATTTAAAGAAAATAAAAAGAAGGCATAATCACGACTTTATGATAAAAGAGATCAATATAACAACGCCACTGGCATATATTGATCAAATGTTTAAATTTTCTCAATTTATGTATGAAATTGCAATCTTCAGAATCAGTATCATATCATATTATGTTGATAAAATGACCATCATTGCTTCGACTGATTATATGCTAGTTATGCAAAGAAACAATAATAAACAGATATATTGCAACCCTTGGAAATCAATGAATAAATAAAGACATAATTAATTGCAATAAAACCTGACTTATATGAGCCTTAATCTAGGCAAATCAATGGCAAACGAATCATTATTTTTTATTCATTTATAATGAAGAAATATCAGGCAGCGAGATCAGTTGTGTCAACAGAGCTGAATATTTCCAAGGGCAAATGTGATCTCAGTAAATTTTCTCAAATTAAGACCACGTAGATGTAGCATTGACATTTCAAAAGGTGGAAATGAAGTTAATAAGTATCAACGTTATAAACTTACAAGCTAACTTTCGAACGTAATATGCATTTCAGCTTCACTTTGCGGACAAAGCTAGATGATCTTGTGACACTTGTGATATTCATGTTAATAGGAGCATGCAGGAAGGAGTTCAAGATCGAAGCATATTTCGAAGGAAGCAAAGAGAAATCCTGATAAGATTAACATACCATTTGAAATGCCTTACCACACATAATCTGGCAATCGCAATCAAAACACCTAAAACACTAACGTTGTTATGCATTTCTGTGAAACCATCGAGCATTGGATGGTACTACCCATCAATGGATGGCACTGTGCTGAAACACGTGCAGCTCTGCGCTCATGTGTATAGAATTGTACTGCACACAAAGTTGCCATGACCCTAGCAGGATTTGAACGCTGACCCCTTGATCCAAAGCCGTACACGCTTATCACTGCGCTACCCAAAATGGATTTTCTTATGAAAAATAACAGTCAATCAAAATGGTTATCTTTTAATATTATTTTGAAAAAGTGTCAAAATGATGTGCATATAGATATCAAGGAAGGTGTCTGCTATTCAGTGATTCTGAATCAACATACTAAACATTTTGCAAACATTTTACTCAACACTGATTATTATGATAACGGGCATAGTTTCTTGTGAGCGAAGAAGTCAGACTTGGGTTCGTTTTACAAGAATAGCAAAAGAGTTTAATACCACCTGTTTTCTTTTAACAGAGTTTATATTGATATAGATGGAAATTGAATTGTCACAAGATAGATTATAGCAGATTCGTTTGGCAAGCCAGTCTATCTAGATTGTTTTACTATCGGTTGCATGAAATGGGTAAACCTGCATGTGCACTGTAAATAGCCCAAGATTTAACGCTGAATTGATAACTAACCATTGGCAACTATTACGTTAAATGAATAACTGGTTATCTATTAAAAAAACTTGTATTGTACATGATTTATCTTCTATATATCTCTGGTAAGCCAACAGTCCATACAGTTTTTGCTGAAAAAGTAAGTTTCTGGTAAAGCCAACGGTGTATACAGTTTTTTACTAAAACGTGACTCTGTGAAGCTATTTGTATGTCAGGAAACAACCTGTATTTCCATCAGTTTCGTCTCAGCCTAAATTTAAGAACTTCCCCTATCTTAGACCTGTCACAAAAAGCATATCATTCCAGAACTTGTGTTGAAAGTTATTGCAATCAGAGATTGTGGAATACCTAAAAAGTTGTTTTGAACAGATTCGAAACTGATACGTCACATATTCGAAGTTTAAAAAACATGTCGAATTTTGTTTCTTGCACAATCCAATGATTCATAGGCCTATAGCATATGATCTCCCAATATATGTCTGCGTTGTGAAATAAAAATTTTCCTGTTGTAGTTAGATATGTGAACTCTTATCAAATTATAAGAAGGAAGAATGTCGCCTTATCAGACAGTTGTCATTCATTCAAGTTACGAAAGAGTTTATTCACATCCTTAAAAAAGAATATGAAAACAACAAAGAGTCATAAGAGTCTAAGTTTAGTTCCTTCTAACGTACAATTGACATTCTCATGATTAACTGATTCAGTTCTTGTTCGTGAAAAGCCTCAGGATCAGCAAGAAGCTTATATATAATCTTCATCTCATTATGTCAAGTTTGTCATTGAGATGAATCATGCGACTTCATATTTTGATGTTGCAGTGTGATTTACTTCATATATGATAATAATGTTTATTACCTACGAGGGCAGTCATATCGGGGTTCATATTTCTCATATGTTGCCCTAGGGCAAAATATCACTTTTATATTGTGACGTCACGTTATAAACAATGCTTTGCCGTCACGGTTTACCTATGACGTCACAATCTTTAAAGGCCAGCGGCGGCTGGTCCGTCTATATTGAGAAGTAGGTTTTGTGTATTTTCTTTAATTTTGGGACTACGGTAATAAACAGAATATTATATTCGTGCCCATGACATACTATTTTTACGACACTCGTGCCTAAATATCGGTATTTGCCTCGCTCTCGCTCGGGAAATACTAATATTTAGCCACTCGTGTCGTAAACATAGTATGTCATGGACACTCATATAATATCCTCTATTTATTTTGGAAGTGTAGGCCTCTCAGCCCATATTTCAGAACAAATACATCATTAGTCAAAACATTCAATATATAGAAGCACGAAAAAAATTTTTGATAGACGATATCAACACAAAAACTAAAGTTGCTATCCAGCCAGACAGAAATCATGATCTTTGTAGAAGTAATAAATATATTTGTTTTGTGGTTTGGTTTGAAGTAATGTCATAATAAATAATTATCATTAATAATGATAAATAAATGTCATCAAAAATATAAATCGTTAAAACTTTTTTACAGATTGCAAGTTTCAGTTTAAAATGCGAACACAGATTTTCGCACCTTAAACCTACCTGCATTATTCTGCTTGTGTCCATATATCTCAAATTGTACACAAGACTTATGCTACCCTTGTTTTTCACGGACGTCTTTAACTTATCTGCCCATTTCGTGTTTACTGTTTACAAAGCCTTCACTGAGAAACCAGGTAAGTTATCAGTAAGTTATCAGTGGAAAATTACCAACCAGATAGGAAAGCAATTATTACATTTGAATGAAGTGAAAATTGTTTTGTTACGTCAGAGATCTTCCCCATGGGAACATATATTCCATTTTCTCTGCTATAAGTGTATTAAGTAAACAAGGAGCAGACCACGCGTATTTTTAAGTAGGCAATAAATGTGTTTTGGATGCGTTGAAGCACTGCATGTTTATGACGTCATATCACGAATCAAGATATATTGTATATTATTACTCTATTACATATTGATGGACCAATAAATATAAATTCAGGCTATTATTTCGAGGTAGATGTAGATGCATCAAACATCAAACAAGGTTAAGTTTCCTTGCAACAGATGGTGAAAGAAAATGTTAAGCTGGTATATAAGGACCAAATGGAACACTTTCAAATGTTCCTATTGTCCTATTGGAAACATGTCAAGTGTAAAACCATGATAAAACTACTGTAGTTTAGTAGTCCCAAAGGCAAATTTTCACTTAAACCTGAAACTGTGATATCATTATCTACTCTTTTTTGTTTGTATAAATGGCACTTAAGGCGAAGTGGCTTTTTTTGTCTGCAATGTGTTTGGAAACTCCCAGTTACAGTCGAACAATGTTAGTAGATAAGAGCAATGTAAAAGTACATGTAGTAGACGTTTGAAATAACATCATTGCTGTTAGCACAGCGTATGGCAAACGTGGCCTCGTAATTTGGATTAAGCCAAGATAATGACATGTTGATAATAAATGCAGATTTAACGAGGCCCAGATGTCATAGATTGTTTGAATTGTGTCCCGATTGTGCCTCTGAAAGTGTCCAGAACTGACTTTGGATATGTTTATTGAATGGTCGATTCGCGAACGCTGACCCATTATCATGTTGCTGATGTCAAAAGCAATCCAAAAACAGAATGGGTTAATCATAACATCGCTCTGCATGGGAATGACACATACAAAAGGATGCAAAAAATCGTTGGTTTATCTATGGTCATCTATCGGTGAAAATACCATTAAGTGAACCCAGGTGCGTCTATAAAGTTGTCAGGGGCGTTGACACCCTACCCTGAATAAAATGTATTGATATAACATTCCCAGGGAAAAAGGATTTTCTGGATTATAACTTCTTTATGTGATAGAAAAAGACGTTGCAGACGATGCTTGTTCTTTTCTAAGCTTTTGCCAACATCCTGATAAATATGATAATGGTAATGTATATATATCATAAAGGAAGTTTACAATATCGAAATCATATCGATTAATGCATTGATGAACCAAATTGGTCAAACACATGTATAATCAATATGGAAATTGTTTCACTGCACAAATTAATTTCAAGTTTAACAGGTGTACCAGAAATTTGTGTCTCAGTTGCCAAACAAATCGACACAAATTATATCTATTCATTAACATATATAAAAAAGGATGAAATATGTTCATGCCTACCTTTTTACATCCACCTTATTGTTGCCTGTTGAGTTTTAGTACTTTTCGACAATTACGAAATAATGAAAGTAAAAATCAAACTTTTCATTGTAAATTGTAACGTCATCGTAGAAACGTCTTCTTTTTACAATTAACATTTGATACTGTAAATCATTGTTTGGAAACCACATATTAAGAACTCTGCTGCCAAAGCATACAGATACATTTCAAACTGTACACGTCAATCAATATTCTCACCAATGAATCAATCATAAACCGGAACTACGCTGTTGGCGTGAAATATTAACACTCTCTAGTGACCAGATCTATTGACATTGTTAATCACTTCTCACCTCCTATGTCCATTCCACTTAGACCTTTATTAGTCAGGTGGAACCGGATTCTTGGAATACAGGATATGCAAATATGATTTCGGATGAACCTAGATTCATTGAAACACCACCGAAGTCATGTAATCCTTAATCATCACACATATTGGTTATTCCAATAACAAAATATGATGTAGCTCACGTGTTTCTTTTTACAATTGCACCCCAAATCTATTACATATTGGCTGTGTCATATAATCAATTCTTGGGAGATAACCTCCTTGGAAATACATGTATATGATAAGGAAACATACTTAGAATAGAGTAGAGATCTCCATAATGAAGTATGAGGGACGTATTTTCTTAAATGTACTGCTTCGTCATTTATAACATGAATGTAAAACAACGTAAAAGTACCAAGAACTTTTTTGTTGGTGATATAAATACAATCATATTATCATGATAACAAACAACCGTGCATGTATTTGAATAGCTAAATGTGCTTCTATCAGTAAATATTCAAGAATTATTAGGAGACTATCTAAATTGTGTGACCAACATTACAAATGTGAATACCCTGTTTTTAAAAAGTAACAATGATTCACTAATAAGATTCAAATTTTATATTTTCAAAACTTAGTTGATGACTTTATTACTTCAATAGGTTCAGTCACTGATATAATGTAAATAGCTAGACCGAATAGTTTATCAGAGATTTTGTTAATAAAATGTTGATAATAAAACTCATATTAATCTGTTATTGTAGTATTAATTTCAAAATTGATTCTTGATCCATACATCACATTAATTTCCATAACAAAGCGATGGTGGTGTTTTGAAATAAGCTAGAACTTATTGGAACGAATTGAAAATGAGTTCACATTAACAACTTATAACAATCCAAATACATGTACAATAATAAAACTATTATTTGCCAGTATTGTGTATTGTATAAGTGTTGTATTTGCACAATATTGAGTTATTGCCTGGGTTGTATTGCAATACCCGACAACTAAATCAACCATAAACCGGAAGTAGGTCAGGTGTGAAATCAACACCTTCTCTAGAGACCAGACCTATTGACATTGTCAATCACCTCTCACTTCCATTGTCTATATCACTTATAGTCAGTCAGATGGAACGGCTTTCTAGGAAAACAGGATATACAAATGCGGATTCTGATATGAAACCCAGCATGAATCCACCATGGAGACAATTCGGGTAATCCTTGATCAGTTTTCTGTTGTGTCATTCTGATTGCACTTTGTGATATACGGGTTTTGTCTATTGGATTATATCACATCTGTGTTTTCCTGTATCTCGATGGTATCTGAGGTTATACATATTCATGAGGGGACGTAATGCTAGGATTACATTGTACACAGTCAGATTATTTATCTGAATAGTTAAGTCTCCTGGGAATAACTTTCATTTTTATTATTGATATCACTTTCATTATAAATTACAAAGTGATGATTGATTTTTTTTTCAGAATGATCAACTTTTTTCACCAATGATTTTTCCTGATATCGAAACAGTGAACAAATGAATCAATGCTACATTTTTGAACAACTACCTACAATAGTGACATTTCTTATACCTCTGAAAATCAAAATACATCACAGAATTATGCAGCGGGGAATTGGAGAAATATTATCAATTAGGAAAGGTCTAAAACCTTTCAAAATAAGACAAAATACAAAAGACCTTTCATTAATTGTGCCACCTTCTATCTTTTGGAATCTGCATTAAGAGGATCTTTATCATCTTTACCTTATCCTTCAACAGTCTGCACACAATGAAATGAAGGAAGCAGGTGGTGAATCTTGTAAAGAAGATTTTAACACAAGTCTTTTAATTAAAGAGTTCCACACAAACTGTTGAGAAATCCAAACCGTAGACGTAAAGAGCAGCACGTTCTATTAAACAAAATGTATTACATTTCAAAGGCCATGTGTAACTACAAAGACAGTATACAGCTGCTTAAAAACACGAGCAGCTAAAATCTTTGTAAAAGAAACTAACGTTGATCTTTGAAATATCTACTTCAAACTTCTTTAGGCGTAAAATCGGCCAACTACTAAGCATGTCAGCAAGAGATTTGCATTAAATTTGGTGCTTAACCTTTGGCTTTATTTTACATCTGAAAACAAATTTCAGTAAAAATCACGGAAAACTACTTGTACAAAGACGCCTACACACACACACCTCTTGGCTTTTTAATCTTATACAATGGGAATCATCCAAACTTCATGTTACATAAATCATGTTTGAGTCAAAATCTGCTGTTAAACACCTTTTTGACGTCTTTTTTTACATTTAGTTTTTATTAAAGTAAATTTTGAATTTTAAATTTCCCATAACATTTTCATTATAATGAACCCAACATTTGACAAGTTGCTGTTTACAATACGTTGTATGTCTTTTCTTTGTCAACTAAATACTTCAGACAATTAATGAAGACATGATGGTTGGGTTTGACTCTTCCTCGATAGCAAATATTTTCAGGTTTTCTTCGAGTGATACAAGCATATGAAGATTCACGTGTGGCCACTGTTAATTTAAAATACTGGGGTTGTTTTACAAATAAAATAAAAATTGAAATAAAAAATGTGGCATTTTTTAAACAACAAACCATTCATCTTAGCAATTAACTATTTTTCAGTACAGATATGTTAAAGTTATAGAAGACGATATGAAACATTTATTCTGATATAACGATCTAAAATATTTTCATTGGATATTACAACCAGGAGTAAGCTAAGCCCGTCAATATTCTTCAATTAATCACGAAAATATTGTTTGACAGACGGAGAAAGACATGGCCTTATTGTTATTTATGATGGTTATTAAAAAGACGTTATTTCTAAAGCATTCGGTTTGGTTTTTCAGTTATCATATAACAATCGTTGAATATGCAGATAGAAGTAATATATATGCAATATTGAAATTGGGCTTTCATACTCAAAACGACGATACATTCATACATCAAAAACCTATTAAAAAGACATCATAATGACTTAATTATAAAAGAGATCAATATCACTGGCATAAATTGATCAAACGTTTAACTTTTCTAAATTCATTGTTTTGAAATTGCAATCTTCAGAATCAGTATAATATCAAATGTTGATAAAATGAACATCATTGTTTCAACTGATTATATGCTATTTACGCAAAGAAACAATAATAAACAGATAAATTGCAAATCTTGGAAATCAATGAATAAATAATGACATAATAATTGCATTATATGAGCCTTAATCTGGGCAAATCAATGGCAAACAAAATCATTATTTTTTATTCCTTTATTTATAAATTTTGCAGGAAGAAATTCAGACGGGAGCACATGCCAATAGGTAATATACCAGGCAGCAAGATCAGTTTTTATTACAAGTTTTGTAAGATTTTATATTTCAAAAGGAAAATAAAAAATTTAACATTTGCCAAATGTACTGTATCAACGTTTTAAACTTACGAGCTTACGTTTGAAAGTAATATGCATTTCAGGTTCAGCTACATGTAGATGATTTTAGTTACTTGTGAAACAATTGACACTTGTGGTACTCATGTTAATAGTATCTTGCAGGAAGGAGTTCAAGTTCGACGAATATTTCGAAGCAAGCAAGGAGAAAGCTTTATAAGGTTTTTCGTAACATACCATTTGAATATATCTTACCACACATCATCTGGCAATGGCAATCAAAACATGTAAGAGGTGAGTGAGGTGATAAGGGGCTAAATGCCGCCTTTTTAGAGTATATCACTCTTTCACGGCTGCTATGAAAGGAGAAAGCCTGCAATACTATCGTTGTTATGCCTTTATAATAATAACGTGCATACTTATATTGCGCCTTTCCACGTCCTAAGAAATGCTCAAAGCGCTACATTATTACCCCGAAGGTGTGTACTTTTACAGCTGCTATTAAGCGCTAATCACGACGACGTAGGTCAGTACATCTAGTTTTCAGGTGAAACCTGCGACCATCGGATGGTACTAGCCAACAATGAATGGTACTGCACTGAAATTTAGTGCAGTATTGCACTCAAACTTTACTGCGTGCAGATCAGTTCTCCACTGGGATTCAAACCCGGACCCCTTGAGCCTAAAGCGCTTTCCACTGCGCTATCCAGCCCCCTAGAAAACGGATAGCCCCCTAATACACGTATGAAACATACAGCCTATTTACATTTACGTAAAGGTTATTTGTAAGGGTTATTTGTGCGTCGTAAGGAAATAATTTTTGGATTTATATCATGAAAATAAACCTTGCATGAATGGCTAAGGAAATAAATAACCTAATTTTAGCAGTTTTATGTCACGAGCTGTGTATACATGTACATGTTTGTGTTCATGCAAAGTTAAATTTAAAGCAGGTAAAAGTATCAACCTGGTTTATCTATACGCTACTGTTTACACATGGTTTACACTATTCTAGGAGCTTTCTACATGTGATCTCTGAAACCTTTTAGCTGAAGAAACAAAACTTGTTTACTTCACAGTCCGCTTTTATTACATTTTTTGTAAATTTGTTATCGAAAATAAGTGCTGCTTTCCATATGTTGCAGTACTCAGTTGCCATCAATCTTCACATTTCTTGCTGTTCTAGGGACGTCCTACATTTGCTTTTAGAAATTTCATACCCATAAATTGCATAAATTTAAGTGGTTGACGGCAAAGACCATAATAATAACATTTGTTATATTCAGTTTTATACAAAATTCAAGTGCGAACGTATTTTCAGATTATGATCACCCACTTCAACATATAGTGAAAGTACTCAGCACCATCAAGTAATTAAAATGATATTTGTTATCTCTATAGATAAAATACCTTAGTCATATGATTGGACATTTTGATTTTGAAATGAGGGAAATTCATGACATGCTTCATCATAACGCAATTGCAAAAAATGGACATATATAGAACCTCTGGTACATTTACTCGCATCAATTCTTAAGCCAGCAAGTCAATATGAATGTGATATTGTTTTCGGGTACATTGACGATTCAACATTCTTGAAAGTTAAATGAAACCTCCAAATCCATCATATAGCAATGTTCCTTCTTTAAGCGAGAAAGCGTTTTACCTGTAAAACAGATGTCTCCCCCTTACATCTTTCAGCTGAACTGTAACTTAAATTAAACTATTTTCTTTCTATTAAACAATATAAACTGTAAGTTTTGGTTATATGTATGAAAATAACCCTTCCCTTATAACTGACAAAGTCCAAACTGTTGCTATGGAAACACAAAAATACAAAATTGAAAAAAAGTAAAAAAAAACGAAAGGCACAGCTACAGGATGTGAAGAGGATGAACACAGTAGTTTCATTGCTCAGGAAACGAATGGGAACGCCAACGCCGACGGGAACTCAAAAAACAATATGCCTCCCGATCCTTCTGAGGGAGACATAACATAATCCAGTTGTGAAGATTAAATGATGAAATACTATATTGGGAATCATTATGGTAAAGACGATTTATGAAGGAAACTTAACTACTTTTGCATGTTTGAAACAATATGACTAAAACCAAAAACACTTAACGTCTTTTCTTGAAGAAAAATCCAGCCAATGAAGATGTGTTAATCTTGCTAGAGAAAGAGATTGATATATCATTCCAAAATAGATAATCTTGGGTATCATTTGAAAAGCCAGTCAATTGATAACTACACATGAACAACTGTCATAGATAATACATTGCACATGATTTCCAAACTATAGATTTTTGCATACCCATAGGTGTATACTGTTTTAGGTGAAACGTCAGTTTGTAAGGCTTGAGCATGCTAGGAAAGAACCTGTGTTTTCATCATTTTCGTCTCAGTCTAAATTAAAGAACTTCCCCTATCTCAGACCTGTCATCAAACGCATATCATTCCAGGACTTGTGTTGAAAGTTGATGCAATCGGGGAATGTAGGATACCTAAAAAAAAGTTGTTTTGAACAGATTCGAAACTGATACGTCACATTTTCAAAGATAAAAGTTAAAACATTTCGAATTTTGTTTCTTGCATAATCCAATGATTCATAGGCCTATAGCATCTGATCTCCAAATATATGTCTGCGTTGTGAAATAAACACTTTCCTGTTGTAGTTAGATATGTGAACGCTTATCAATTAATAAGAAGGAAGAATGCCGCCTAATCAGACAGTTGACATTCATTCAAATTACGGAAGAGGTTTTCACATCCTTGAAAACAACAAAGAGTCAATAGAGTCTAAGTTCAGTTCCCTATAACGTATCGTTGACATTTTCATGATTAACTGATTCCGTTCTTGTTCGTGAAACGCCTTATGATCAGCAAAAAGTTTATAGATAATTTTCATCTGATAAGGCCAGGATTGTCATTGAGATGAATCACATGATTTTTCTAAAAGTGTGATTTACTTCATATATAATAATGTTTATTTCTGAAGTAACAGGCCTAAAACCCATATTTCACAATACATATCCCATGTGTCAAAATATTTTATATATATAAGCCAGAAAAATATTTTCTGTAGACGATATCAACACAAACACTAAAGTTGCTATCTAGCTAGCCGTAAATCCTGATTATGGTACAAGTGATAAACCTATTTGTTTACTGGTGTGGTTTGAAGTAATGTTTATTATGTCATATCATGGTCCAAGGGTCGTTTCTAATGAAATATACTTCACTTCACGAAGTAATACATAATGATTAAATAAAGGAATTTGAGGTTGAAAATGTAGACGTTGAAAGTACATTTCAGGATTTTTTTGAATTTTACAATTGTTGAAATTTTCCACTAACATATAAAAGCAATTTCGACCCTCTCCATTTTTCAGGAAAATGTTGGTGTAAAATCCTTTTAGAGCCACTGCAAGTTAGTATTCCCAAAAGAAAATTTTCACTTTCAACTGAAGATATGATTTCATAACCAATACAGCAATTACTGATCTGCAAAAAGAGTTTCCATTTTGCTTTATTGAGTGTGTTCCAACTCATTCTCTTTAGGTCCAAGTTTCTAGGGATACAATGCCTTAAATATCGTTCGCTCTTCAGAACACATCATAAATAGACTTATAAAGCACATAACATGAATAAACGAAACCTATAATAAAGATATGACGAGATAATGCTTTGTTGTTTATATATGTCAAGGTATATGACAGGATTATGCTTTGTTGGTATAATATATGCACATTTAACGACGTGTGTAAGTGACAATGTGTGTATACTGTGTCCCAATAGGCCTATTGGACGTGTCAAGAACTGACATTGGATGTTTTTATTGCAAGGTCGATTCACGAATGGCCATAGATAAGCATGATGTTGATGTCAAAGGCAGTAAAACCACTAAATTCCCATTTGGGTAATCAGAACCTATCTTTTCATATAAAGCATAGCAGACGACACACACAAATAGAACATTATGCCACCTTCAAAAATGTTTTATTTCACATTCTAGTATTGATTCTGTAGAGATCAAAGGCGTAGCCCGTCCTTTATTCAACAATAGTGTTTGCGTGACGTCACGAATCAATGGTCCATGACGTCATTAACATTAGCCACGGCCCTGGTAGAGGATGTTCAATTCGCGGCCGGATGTTATTTCTAAACTTTACATTTATTTTGGATTAAGAATATATTGAATGAGTAAGAATCGACATACTAAAAAAGTAATAGAGTAGCTATCATGTGTTTTGCAATAAAGTATAGTTCTGCCCTCAACTACTTTAACGTCAAACCACTCATCCTTCGGCCTCGCACTTTTAACAATAATAGTTCAGGGCAAAAGTATATTTAAATACAAAACACATGATGGTTAGGCTACCTTATTTCTTAAATAAAGACGTTGTTATCATGACTTTGTGACAAAATTTTAATATAAATGACACGACATAAATCGTTTTTGTGAAGTTGAAGAAAGTAATTCAATCCGTTGTGCATCATGTTCTACGTTTCATAAAAATTCTACAAACTATAACTCAATCCTTACTGTGATGTGGTATATAGAAATAAAGCAACGAACGTTTCGTTCTTGATGATTTACAAAGCTAGTGTTCAGGTAGCCTTATGTTCGCCATGAACAATGGCATCGTAACTCATCAAGGCTAGTTTAAGTACACAATACTTCAATATCCGCTCTGTCCCATCACTGAATAGACTGTAGAATAAAAAAAGTAATATTTACCTGGAAACTTCTGATCACTGAGGCGAGGTTTAAAGCTTTAAGATAAACCAGGTCTTTTGCCACATCTAGACTTGATTTTAGTTTCTGAAAGGAAAATATCTCAAAAGTCACTTTTTAGTTATAATTGGAAAATTGAGCCAAATGGATTTGTTCATTTTCCGGAAACAGTAGTGAACTGAAATTATGTAGACTTGCGTGGATATTAAGCAATATTTTGTTTCAGGTGCTAAACTTACAGTTATCTTACATATTAAAGGGGCAGTAGCACGTTTTTTGATAATTTTATATTTTAAATATTTCACCTTTAATTGTAAGTTTATGCTAAATGTATCATATTGACAGTGTCAACAATCTCATTACACAAGCCAATCACCCATAGTCAGAGGACAAAGTATGAAGATTCACATAAAATCCACTGGCGGCCATTTTTTGTGAACACCTTTAATTCATTTTGTGTAAGAAACAAGAGCCGCATGGCTAAACCTTACGTTATATAGTTGAATTATTACTGCTCCATTTAATTTAAATACATTGTTTTACAATTGGAACCATTTATTTTCATGTTCCTGACATCACCTTATATACCCCCTAAAACGTGCTACTGCCCCTTTAAAGTCAACTCTCACACAACGACTTCTTATGTGTTTACACAACAACGTATATATGTTTACTGCTTCAGCTTTCATGTTATTGACTGTATCTTTTGGTATTTTAATAAACTCACGTTTAGGTCATGTGTAAATTCCACTGACATCAGATGACCAAAGAACATGAGCCTTTCATGATGGTTTCAGACTCATAATGTTTAAGTGCTCATTTAACCCTCGCTCCTAAATATCAAATCTGACTAAATATCTGCTGATCAACTGCTAAATATCCAAAACTTTTTTAAGATTTTAAGATTTTAGTTGAAGTTTTCCATTCATCTTCCTTACGGTGTCCATAGAAGGGAAGGAAATCCTTCAATATTCTTAAATAATGTGTCGCCTTTTCGAGCTATGATATTATAAAATAGGCAAAGGAATAGTGTAATAAAAATTTACTATAAGAATCTCCAAACAATCATGAGATTGCTGCTTTTTGTAAAAAAATCCTGGAAAAGAAAGTCTTCGATGGACAGTCTTTTTCATACATTGTTAATTCACAAAACGGCTATATCATTGTTCTTTTTATAAACTTCGATTCATTGATTATTTTTACATTTTATGGTTTGGATCTAAATATGTGAATGTCAATCACAGATTCACTTTAGTACTGCAATCCTTTCGTGTGTGTTTTAGATTGAGTTGCTTGTTATATAATGTTTCCTTAGGCGCAGAATTCAAAGATAACGTGTCAAGCGATATTTCTGACGTTGATTATCATAACTAAACAAAATGCTAAACATAGTTAGCTGTTTCATCTCTTGGTATAAGTGTATTTTATTCCAGTTATGAAAAGAAAAACTTACATAATCTTTGTACGTTTATTGAGTTAAACTCTTGAACATACAACCTCATATTATTCATAGGGAAATTTGCCAAACTTACTTAATATTTATACATGAATGCAATTCTCCATAAACTGTATACCAAGGTAATTAATTAATATTACGTGAGGATAGGTTTTCTTCATATACATGTACACAAAATGCATAAAAAGCAAGTCTGGTCATTTTTTTTTCTAATTTTGAATATACCAATAGGCTATGCGATCTATTGTTTCATAAGCTTCATGTCAACACTGCAACGAACTGGTGTTGTTACCAAATTTAGAACTCATTTGACGTTGATCATTGACAGTAATTTGATAATGGAAGAACAAAATCCAATCATTCGCTTACGCGTTCGGCTCCGAATGACATCAACAGGTATCGAATCTACGTTAGACCACGAAAATTATAAAACACAGTAGGTTTATCTCCTAATTGATAAATTATTTTTGAATTAAGATGTTCCTACTTGATACAGTACGATGAACAAGTAACATGATACAGTCAGCTCTCGTTAATCCGACCATCATGGTTGCAGAGAAATATGTCGGATTAACGAGAATGTCGGATTAATGAATCTGATCGAAAATAATTGACTCAATGTTTATACTGAATGACATGATGTATGTATGTTTTGAAGTAATACAGTATTCCATATTCTCACCACAAAGCCAACCATAAATTGGATTAACAATATCGGCGTGAAATATTAACACTCTCTAGTGACCAGATCTATTGACATTGTTAATCACTTCTCACCTCCTTTGGCTATTCCACTTAGAACCGTCATTGGTCAGGTTGAACGGTTTTCTGGGAATACGAGTACAGGATATCCAAATGTGAATTCTGATACGGAACCAAGCGGGAATATATTTATGCTAGGAAGGAGTTTCTCACGCAATCCTTAACAAGTATTATCCATGATTATTCTGATCACAACTTACGACACATTCTATTTGTTTATCTAATCTACAGAATTATTCCCAATATCCCTTCCCTATTGTCTTTGTCCAAACCACAATTCAGGAGAGAATTACATTTCCGGAATATAATGATTGCATGCATATTCAGGAATGAGTATAGTTTAAAATAATTTGTAAGAAATAGATATTTAGTGAAAGAATATAAATCAATATATTTGCAATTGACCAAATTGTATAGTGTCATACAAATATCAAAGCGTGGACTCTGTTTCTATGTAAATACGCACTCCAATTGCATATTATCAGAAACTTTATTATCAGCTCTACTTTCCATTTGTTTTTGTCTTGACAATATTCAGTGAGAAATCACGTTAGACTGCCAATTCTCGAGGACACACACGCTAAGAATAACCTACTCCATTTGCCCTGCCAAGCTCATACAATTGAAATCACGCAATCTGTTACCAACGTTTATACAATGATCTGAGGCATAGTAAGGTGTAATAAAACACAAAGGAGTCAATTCTTTTAAATACGGAAATATCACTGTAATTAATAGTTTTTAAATTAACCCTGATATTCTATCAATTTAAAAGATAATCGATATTTTACTGATTTATAATCCAAAAAACGTTTAATTAAAAAACCTTTCACCTATTCAACATTCAGCCACTGAAGGAAACTGGTTGAAATGTTGCATAATTTCAAACATGCATGTGATTTATCTATTCTAGAATTAACCGTTCTTTGACCCCTCGTTATTTCCCCCCAAAGCTATTGTTGTACTTTGCATTGGACGACTTAATAACTTTAATCTAAATCGAGCATATGAAGCTGTAAATGCCCTTCAACACTGAATCTGGAAATCGCAAAAATAACACATATGAAACATCCAGACCTAGTAACTTATTGGTTACATGTTTGTTTTGGAGAATTCACATCACATTTATATTTGCATGAATGTCTAAGGAAACAAATAGAAGAAATGTAGGCTTGAAAAAGCTATGAAAGTGAGCAAGTTTACGTCCCGATTTGTACATGTATAAACAGATGTAAATATAAACTTTGGGCACCCAAAGATATTTACATGTTTCATCTATGATCTATTGCATACACCTTTCAAATTCACCTGTACATATGCACTGTGATACCTTTAAGTTGTTTAACATACCGGTACATATGTAAATAAACAGAAATGATTTACTTCACTAACAGAAGTTACTATTTTGAATTATCAGGCGCGGTTTTTTTTTGTACTTCGAAATTCGGTTGTATAAGATTGTTGAAAATTTGGCTATTATATCTCAATCTGGTTTAATCATATTGTTGTCATCAAAAAGGAAGAGGGACACTTTCTTTATTTTGGTTACCCTCATTGTTATTATTCAGGCAATAATTTTAAGGTGAATTGAATCCATATGAAAATACTTTATCACCTAAGGCTTTAACTACTCAATATTCATCCACCATTTTTCAATTTCAAAGAATGATTGAATAATGGTTTAAAGTATTTTCAAAGCAAAGCAAGTGATATCATGCTAGTGTTGTGATCCTGTGTGTGTTTATGGTTTTTCCTGACATGTTTTATCACCAATAATATGAACATCATAAATAATTGAAGCTCTTGCAATACACGAAGAGACATTGATTCCTACGTTGTTATGTAACCCAGTTATGATTGAAGGTTCTATCGATTATTCGACGTTCTTGACAGTAAAAAACCGCTTCACATAAGCAGGTGTTACTGATCATCAATATTTTAGTTCATAAATCCAACACGGTCATATTCAACATATCATATGCCTGTTGTTTGTACAGCAAGTGCACTAAATCAAATTACAACAAGAGTAAATGTAAATCCTTAATTGACGAATATCAATACAAACATCATGGTGGGAATCAAGCACGATAAACAGCAACACAATATAATAATAATAATAATAATAATGATAAGTTTTACGTCAAGTATCCATCTCTTACGAGTTGCTCACCGACTATTCACAAATGTGCATTATTACCCTGACGGATTGTACGGATTTTTCAAAGCTGCTTGCCTGCGCTGAGAGTTCATTTCGGACAGTACAGCCGTATAACCAGGTACCCGTTGTACAGCTGGGTGGACTGAGTGCCTAAGGACACTACACAGCTTTCGACCCAAGTCACAAATCTTTTGTGTCTCCACTGGGATTCGAACCCGGGTCGTTGGCTTGAGAGGCAGACACGCTAACCACTACACCACCGCGTTCCACATAGTTGTTTTTCAAATAGAACATCTAGTTAAGGTAATTGTTATGAAAGCAAATCACACAATCTCGATTATTTTACGAACAATATGTGTGCATGAAACGATTATAAAATCAATCAAATGAGTCTGAACTATAGTTGCAAAAATCATAATTAAAGGTAGATAGTTAATAGTGATCAACCATCCCCCCTACTATATCTAAACATATGGCACATTATTTGACTTGACACTGAATATGTGAAAACAGACAACATTTTGTAAACAAATGTGATCGCTGACGAAGGCAGAAGGCAGCAACCACTCTGTCTAATAAACTATTTCTTTTTCTGTCAAATACACTATTTGGAGAAGACAGTTAGTGATCGAAATACTTATTAAACTTTACCCCTCCAAAAAGCTTTTCTCCTTGTTTAACAAACAATAAAGCTTATACCTTAAACTTCTTCAAACTCAAACATGACTTTACTTATATATACGATAACTTGTTATATAAATACACATCATTTTAAATCCAAATTTGAATTGATTACCTTAGTGACAGCAAAACTACCTCGCTTTGTAATTTGTAAATCAAAATTTGAATTGGTTACCTTAGTGACAGCAAAACTACCTCGCTTTGTAATTTAAGACTACATCTAGAGCTACACTTCTTAAATCTTCTTAAAACTCATTCCTAAACAGGTGTTGATAATCATTGAATTTGTTGATACAAAATAGTTAAACCTAATGTTTTTAACAGTTTTGAGAATGACATATTACATTTTTCGATGTTTTATTATGCTAAAATTCTTTACAAGTTTCTAAACAACGGTTAAAGAAGTATACAAACTCATCAGTGATGATTCAACTGCCAAATAATTGAAATGAACACTTTTCTGATATTATTAGAAACTTGGACCTCTTATCAAATAGCACGAAGAAAGAAGAATTCCGTCTCATCCCATACTTGACATCCCTTCAAGATAAGGAAGAATTTATCACTGCCTTGAAAAGGTAACGTAAACAATGAAGGCCCAAGACATGCTTTTATTTTTTAGAGCACGCGCGTTGCTTTGTCGTCATTCAATTTATAAATCTTATGTTCCTGCTCCATAAAAACGTCACAATGGTCAAACAAGGCATTCATGAATTTCATGATTTAAAATTATCAGATAACCTAACTTTGTGGATGGTTGTGTTTATGAACATAACTTTGGGTATTCAGGTCTATTATGACTTTTCGGAACAAACTTTACTCCGCTCAGAGAAGTGTCCCAGTAGTCAGGATATTCGGCTCGTCGCATAACACCAACCTCGAGGCTGATATCTCCCCATGCACCCCGCCTCTGAATGGTATAACGAATTTATCTTACCGAATGTTTAAACAAAACGCATATAATATGAAGATAAAGAAAAACGTTAACTGCGTAAACACTTTGACTATAGTTTGTTCAAAGCAACTTATAGGTTGATCAAAAGAAACCAGCATGATCATGTGTTCGAGGTAACATACATTGTACATTTCAAGATGCTCAATCTGCACGCTTTTTTTCATGCTTTTAATGTGCCGGGGTATAAATGATTTATCACCCCGCTGACGAGGGTGATATCAGTATTTATCCAGGGTCACGTGGACCTATGAGATCGAGATTCTCACATGAGGTAGGGTAAGATGATTTGAAGAAGCTCAGATTGTCATGAGCATGCGAATTTGTCCCAGTAGTGTCATTAAACCCCTCGAGGTGATGAAAACTGACTTAGAATGTTTTATGTTATAGTCATGTCGTTTATAATTACGTCTAAACGAATCAAACAACTTAATTCTAAATTGGATATTTATAAAGGCACAATTCATGTTATGTATCGAAAAACGCCTACTGCAAATAACAAAAATGTCTGTTTTTCAAATTTCAAAGTATCTCAAAAAATAAATAGCAAAATATTACCACAATCAAGTTTTAAAGGGTATAAAAATGTGCATATATTTAGAACAGCAATTGTTCAGGATAACAACTTTTCAATCTTGTTCCTGTGTCAAAAATCTGATGAGTAACCATATTGACCGGGAACATTGTGCACTTAAACTATAAAGAGGTACAGTACTTATGTATTTGACATCGTAACTGTGTAGACCTGGGCATCCAATGTAAATTAAGCAACAGAAAACATTGAAGTTGTCACAAAGATATTTTCATCATAGATTCATTATATTCAAATTGTATATCTTGAAACAACATACGATGAAAAAAGGATGGACCATGAAAATGAATATATTTTGACAGTGGTTATTTCCTTATTTCACGGGGTTTTTTTCCTGACACCTAACACAATTGTTAATAAGGTAGTTTCTGGTAATACATCAGAGGAGAAGCATGACAACCTCAGTCCGGATGTATATATAGAGAATACTAAACGACGTCCCGTTTCATAACATTTTATGAAACGAGTGAATTGGTTGGTATTCATCGAGCGAAAGCGAGTTAAATACCTCTACCATTCACGAGTTTCATAAAAATGTTATGAAACGGGACCGAGTTTAGTATTCTCTATATATACACCAGGACTGAGTTTAGTATCTAAATTTATTATTGGCTTAATTACATCGTCAAAAATATAAAGAGATTCGCCGAGATGATCATCGCGGTCGGCCCACTTGCATTGTGACGTCATACTTAACAATTATGACATCATCATGACGTCACGTCATTCGGTCAGCGCGCGATGTTATGACACATATGTGTAATAACATTGTAGATTTATAAAACAGCATTATCTTCAACGGGAGAGTAATAAAATCCGGTATCTAATGTAAACGTGGTTATCCCTTTAACATATAACCAGGATATTCATAGCACATTAACCCCGAATAATTGGCACTATATAAAAGAGTGATATTCACCCTATATCTTATGATCACTCAGGCGAAGTATAAAGCTTTAAGGTACAATGGGTATTGTCTTACCTTTAGCTAACCTTAAGTCAATAGTCTCAGTATAAGTTACAGGGACATGTAGGGAAACAACATATTGATGTGTATTCCTTTAGGTTGTAATTTTATAGGGTTGTTAAGGTGAGGTATACTTCCTTTGATATTCTAGAGGACTGGCAATTTATCTTCATGTGTGAATATCACACGACTGCAAGGGACATTACAAATATAATAGTACCTAAAACACCTTAACATACATTGAGCTCCGTGTCTATCATCAAATTGCAAATGATTTTTTTATTATTTAATTGTTCAAATGTTCGTGTATCCCTAAGTGTCTGACATCGTCAAGTAAACAATATGGTTTAAAATAATTTTGTTGATTTTAAGTTGGGTGGATTCTTTATGAGAAAATCAAAAGAATATCGTGAACCGATTTTCATTCAATCTATGCACAAAGTTTCGACTTCTTCCCACAAAATCTATTTCACTAATTGTTTGATATAAACCGTTTACGAACAGTCAATGATTTCACAATTTTATTAACATTCTCCATTTCCTATTAACTGACAATAAAAAGAAGAAGACAATGTTTACAAATTGAAATATAACTTGAGAAGATTATCAAAGGTGAACCTTTTCTATCCTTATAAATATTCTAGATGATAACTTGCAAATTGTACAGTATTGCCTGTGACGTTGATGCGTATTATAACATCAACCAATATTCTCGCCACTAAATAAATCATAAACCGGAACTGAAATGTTGAGAAAAGAACATCAATGGTTAACATGTTCTAACCTTGTATATAATAACAGATGATTTCTTGCAAATTGTACAGTATTGCCTATGGCGTTGATGTGTATCATCACATCAACTAATATTCTCACCGCTAAACGAATCATAACCCGGAACTACGCTGTCGGGAAAAGATTAGCAATGGTGAACATATATATGATAAATTGGAAATTGTACAGTACTGTCCTTTGCCTTTTGCCTATTGCCTATTGCGTATTATCACATTATCAATATTCTCATCAATCATAAACCGGAACTACCATATCTGATGTAAAACAAAACACTCTCTTGTGACCAGATCTATTGACATTGTTAATCACTTCTCACCTCCGATGTCCATTCCGCTTAGACCTTTATTAGTCAGTTGGAACCGGATTCTTGGAATACAGGATATGCAAACATGAATACTGATATCAAACTGACTCGGGAATTAATTGAAACACCCCGGGAGTTATCATGTAATCGCAAACCGGTATCCTACTCGGTTATTATGTCCAATGCTGATACTTAGTCACTTATTTGTATATCTATAGAATTATATCCCTGCTCTTTTTCTATTGTCCGTTCCAATATCATATGATGGAAGGAAGTTATGATATATGATATATAAACATAAGTATACAAGGAACAAGAAAGACGCTTGGGAACACCTTTAATGTCGTATGAAGAACGAAGCTTAGACTCAAGTTCTGCTAAGAGCAAATACGCATGGAAGACCAGTTAAATCTGAGATAAACAAAGTGACCAAAAATAAAATAGTTTTCTACAGCTTTCACATCACATTTTAAGTCGAAAAAATGGAGTTTCTTATTTTAACACTAAGTTTGTGAGCTTATGTTACTGTATATAATGTGATTGCACGTGGTCCTATGTAATGGTCAGGCTCCATACGAATTAAGCAACAAAGGGCACAACTCGATACTCTTTGAGAGTTGATTCCCTACACGTCCCTGCACTTGTGGTGGCAGCCTGGGAAGGGATTTAACTCTAAGCCTCGGTTTGCGCGCAGTACAAATGGGTTCCTGGATTTGAAGTTAAAGCAAAATGTTAAATGTCCATTACAGCACGAAAATTTGCATACACTGCTGACGTTGAGAAGGAAAAGTGATTGATCTCTGTCCTTTCACGCGTCTTGTGATGTATCCATGCAAGGATCCATGAGCAACTGTACCGTTATTTAACAGTTATCTTACTACACATTATATGCTAGTACCGCTATTTAACAGTTATCTTACTACACATTATACGCTTCTACCGCTATTTAACAGTTATCTTACTACACATTATACGCTTCTACCGCTATTTAACAGTTATCTTACTACTTAGTTTATGCTTGCACTTTCACTTTAGAGTGATAGTGGCACAAATGTTGTTTAATGATACGATGAACTACTTCAGGATTATTTGAATAGAATCAAAGCACATTCAGAAAAAACATATGAACATCAAACGCCTGTCCCATGCTACCCTCTAACTACTGACTTTTTGCATGAAGTTCCAGCAGGCATAATTACTGGTTTTTACTTTCAGCTGTTTTCGTATTGACAATTTCCAGTGGTAAATCACGCAACCATACCAATATAAGGACACGCACACAGTATAACCTTTATAATTTCCTTTGCCTGTCAAGCTAATGTAATGGAAAGCACGCAATCATATACATATAGAAAAAACTCAAAGTCACCTTTATTAATACTATCATCGCTTATTTAATCAATTTTGAAACTAATTTGACTCTGATATAATATTGATTGTATAAGACGCATTACTTAACCGATTTAAACTCACAGTGTGCTACCATTCTAAATCGAAAATGTGTTTTATTGCTCAATCTCCAAAGACAACTTTAATTTGAAATGGGTTGCATACACTGATGCTTCATATTTCTGTAAAATTGTTCTCTCATATCACATAAAATTCAGTCTCTGTACCTAGAGAATGATTCTTGTAAATGCATGGAAACTTGCATTTAAGCAAAAGGTAATCCTAAATGACAAGTGCTTTTTGAGTCATAAAATAAACCTCTCAAATCATATATCAACATTTGCATTTATGTATGAGAAAAGTCAAATAAATCTCGAAAACATGCTTTAATGTACACTATATACTTAACCTTTAGAAGCCTCCCTTGGACCAAAATGTTAAAATAATATGTTATAAACATTGTACTTAACCAAACGTCATCTGCTCAATGAGCAAACTGCTAACAGCATTGTTTTGACATTTTCAGAAAAGGGTTCCATGTGTGTATAATGTGATTAAATGCAAACTGCATCAAAATATGACACTTACCTTGAAACACATCTATCAAATTCGTCACTAGTAGAAATGAAACAGCTGAGAACGTAATATTTTTTCAATAGATTTATATCTTCTAATGATGTCAAATGTAACGCCTCCGAATTCTGACCAATCCACAAACTGAATCATCGAATATGCACGTGACCAGGCCAAGAGATGTCAGGGGACATATTTCATCGTAATCTCGTTTACAAAGAGTTCATTGGCTGCAAGCATTGCAATTATTGACTTAACTCAACTGGAGTCAGATATTGCTAACCTATTCCTTGATTGTGTAATTCATATCCTTGTTACACACCAATATCGACACATGCTGTCAGGATCAGGTTCTTGATGAGGTTGATTTCCTTACAATTGTTTGTTTGTAAAGTAAAAATCATTTAACCAATATTATTGATGAAAAGGGAAATTGGAAACGTATTTTGATACGCGTTATTGACTAACCATGGTATTATATGTATAATTAGAAAATTCTTCTAGAAGGAAAAATATTGAATAATTCTGGATAAAGAATGATAAAGTAGTTTAGATAATATATAATCTATTTAAGATAATCCTGTTATCATTGTTGATGTTTACCAAAAGATTAACTTAACTGGATAGTTTAAGTATGGTACTTCTGTGTGGAGACATAACTTCTGTATTACAGAGCTAGGGAATTTTAGTACAAATTTGTTTTTACATTCTTTAATAATAATATCCAATAGGAAATAGAAATGAATACAAATTTGGTTATTATATATTGGACTGATGAAAGTCGTTATCTCTAAAGCGTTCTTTTACGTCGTTATCATCACATCTGTTTTTGTAAAATATTCAAATACATGTATGAGTAATATAAATGCAATCTTATAACGTGGTTTTCTTTAGGAAATAACAATCAATACACATACAACTGTAACTATTGCAATCAGATTTCCAATGCATATGAATTTTAACAACATATATAAGATACAAGACGAAAGGTTAAGGATTCTCATTTCCAAACAAAATGACATTTCTACATGTACGACTAAATTTGTCTGTTTACAATTATTTCGAAATGTTAATACAGTGATGAGAATCACGAGAAATGCTCTTAGAGATATACACTTTTTATTGTTCCTTTAGTGACAGATAACAATTTGGATAATAACATCCTTACATTATAAATACATAAAATAATTAACAATTTTAAATCTTATAAAGGATAAAATGACTGAACTCAACGTTTTGTAGTAACTTAAAAGCTAAATTATAATGTAAACACATTTATAAACACTTTTAAACTGAATTCGTTTCAAATTTATTTTTCCTCAATAACCTCTGCATACCTCAATAACTAAATTATCAATACTTTTATTTTAATGAGTTAGACAGCTTTTATATAAAAGATAAGATATCTAATAACATAGAAGTATTCTTTCTTTAAAGCATCGTTGATAACGATTCCACAACTTCTTATTGCAGGAAATGATAAATGATTTCCTTTTTCTGTTGTGGAAGTCCAATCGGTTTATGGGCTATTAAACTGCTTACCATTTCAACACGCATGATTTTGTTTTAAAATTCTAACAATTGGTACGAACGTGACAGGTATATGTATGCCACTAAGGCATGGTTTTAGGTTTAAAATCTATGTTTTGTTTTGACATTTGTCAGTGTATGACAGTCTATTTGAATTGTCCTTTTCCTTCTTGAATCACGATACACAGTGCCTGTATGGTAATGATTTTAGTAACTTTGTAAAACAACTATGTCACATAATGTTCATCTTCATATGGCCCTTGAAGAAAGAACACCTTGAACATAAAACATTTAACCAGAAAGAATCCTGTTATCAAAAGGCCTAATAAACGTCACTTAAACTTGGCATTGACTGTACAATTCTTATCACACATAAATTTGTAAACGCTATCAAAACACATATGGTATTTACATGGTTTGTCTTATCTTGTTTTCCTACATACAATCAAACGTACGGTTACATAAATGTCTAAATAGGAAATAAATAAAAGAGACGATGGACTGAATCGTGCTATTAATGTTTTGTAATATAACGTCACGGCTTGCTTATTGGGGCTTTCACATTTTCAAGTTTAAATCTGTTTTATCTATAAAACATCTTAATGTTTTCACATGGACCATTAACGCTCTACTAAGAGCTACTGTGTGCATACGTTAGGAGTGCAATGTTTTAAACATGATGCGTACACAGACTGTTTCTGTTAAATCAAAATCCAGCTGAAATTGATTTTCTACGGGATACTTCTTTGAGAAATTGTGTAAGTTCCTACTCAATGTTAAGTACTGAATGACAATCAATCGCTTTTCAAATCTGAGTAAAATCAAGTCATCGTAACCCATCTAATTAAATATCCTCCATAGTACCAGAGAACATAAAGTGCAATGTACTCTTGGATTCAGTTAATTTCCTAGCATGTAAAACCATAGTTCCATAACAAGATGAAGAACATATATTATCGAAACTCGCATACACGAAACTGCATCGGTTCCTACGTTGATACCTTACGACCTTTTGTAACACAGTTACGGTTGAAGGTTCTATCGATTATTCGAAATTAGCAACAGTAAAACAACAGCAAAACATAAGCAGGTGTTGCAGTTGATCAATATTTGTTCAGTCAACTCCCTATCATTCATACATGTAGGTCTATCGTGTCAATCTGCATTTAGGTTAGGTGTATTTGCTGTCATGTAGGGCCAATCATACCTAATGATGTTACATGGGTAAATAAGAGGCATATCCTCAACTTGTTGCATACCCGCTTTCCTTACAGAGTAAACAAGGCTTCTATATTATTGCATAACGGGTGTTTCAAACTGACTTACAAGAACATATCAAATTGAAATTTGCATTAAAAATAGGTAAATGAAATGGGAAATATGTTTGTCATATACTATTTTTCAATACCTGATGATGCAATCACATTTTCTTTTAATCTAAGTTATCACAGTTTAAAAGTACTAGTCAACCCTGCTTATTTCTAAAGGGATTTTGAATGCCAAAGAGAAGAAAATAAATGTTAACATAACAAGATAATGCTTTTGAAATACGGTAAAGCAAACATACCACGTTCGGTTACGATACGCGAAAATATGCCCCGATCTCAAGTTTCACGTAAAATTACCGTAAACGAGTTTTGCATCATACTTTCAAATTTCTTCAATGGCTATGAATTATTGGATTGAGTGATGAAATATTTAACTCTATGAAGATTATTTCGCATTAACTTGAATTTATTATTGAACATGTAAAGAAATTAAATTTCCGTAAAACGTGCTACTGCACTTAAAAGCTTAAATAACAGAATCTGTCCTATCTTAAATCAGTCATCATTGATTTCGAATAAAATGAAATCCGTAACAGGTGCTGATAGTAAATGCAAATTAGAGTTCAAAAAAGTTGTTTTGAACAGATTCTAAACTGATGCGTCACATTTCTCACGCTAATGTTGAATTTCTTTATGTTTATTTCTTTTTTGTCAACAATGAGTTCTTTGCAACAACTGATCTTCTCATTGATGTTTCAACTTTCTTGGAAGTAAACGAACATAAAGAGATATTATAAGACACCTGAAACCATTAGTCAAATAAGATTTTCGCCTCATCTGATACTTGACATTCAAGATTAGGAAGAGTTTATCTCATTCTCAGAGAGGCTTATGTAAATAATATGAAATAACACAACCCAACTATTGTTCTGTCTAGCAGACAAACGTAGACTTTTCTTAGTTTCCCGTTTTGTCTACTTGATCTGTTTCTCAGATATGTCACAATGGCTTAAAACAATTATAAAGTTAAACTATGTGAGAAAACACGTTCTTGGCTGGTTTTATCTACTTAACATGACTTCATGTTGTTTATTTATTATGTTCTCATAAGCATTTCTAAATCATGATTCTGATGAGGAATTGTTCATCTTTATAACAAAAAATTCTCACCATAGATATATGTATTAAACCGAAACTGTAAAGGTGCAGTAGCACGTTTTTGATATTTCAAATTTTTAAATGATTAATGTATTATTTTGATAAAATACATTGTCTTTCATTTTCATTATATAATCACATTATATTGAAACTTAAAATTGAAATACCTACACGGATCGAAAGAGACATCATCTCCAACATTATAAAATAAATACAATGGAAACACGAGTCTGGTATTTGTTTTCGTCATCAGATAACTGTTCCAATTCCCAGATCAATTTGTATCTGCACACACTGATAATTCCGCTGGTAGTCACGTTTCGCTCATATGAAAATTATATTCCCTCTAGTAGATTACACCGAAATCTGATATTCCACAGCGTTGCCTGTTCGTGATACACCGTCGACCATTGGGTTATCGTTTATCATTTTGTCAAGAGGTCCTTGTGGGATTGAAAGAATAGTCACATCACCTTCACAGATCTATATTGGCAGGGGTGTCGTTAACAGCATGGTGTTCAAAACATTTAACAAAATCCTACACGATGTATGAAGGAGAAGTCTCATGGAGGTACCAAAACTAAGCTGCCAGCTCACTTACATGTATGAAAAGCCAACATTCAAAATATTATTATAAACATTTTATGAACATATTTTATTTCAAAATAATCACATTGTGCACATATCAAAACCTTATTACTGAAATCATATGAACTCATATCGGGGTTGATACTTTTCCTAAGATGCAACTTTTTCCTTGTGATGGCATGTCATTAACCATTATTTGACGTTATGGGTGGTCTATGATGTTGCACTGGGTTTACTGACGTTTCGGAAATAAAAGTGTCGTCAAAATAATATGACATGGAAACTCATTTAATACCCTCCATATATCACTGAAAATAATCTTGTTTAAATGTAACGTTGTAAACAAACAAAAGTAAATAGACAATCACCGCAGGGCTAGACACTCAACTCAAATTTCCCTCAACCTAAACATCAATTTCAACATCCTTGCGTATCCATGTAACAAGGTAAGGCATCAAATCTTCTACAATGATTATGTTTTTGAGTTGTATGCTCCAACCTCAATCATATAAAAATCGATGTTTGACATTAGCTGAAATGACGATTTAGAATTGGTTATCGATTGTTCCCAAACTGTCTGTACGCATTACGCTGATTATCGTTTTTTTGCAAATGAACGACTTAGCAGATTAAGGTTCGATTTTTTCGTTCTTGAACTTCATTTATTCATACAACAGACAGGTAAGTATTGATTTGTGTCGCGTACACAATGATGCAAGAAACATTGATAACAACAACGGCTTAACTTGAAGCTCAACATCAGCATTTTTATATGATCAAATAATCAAAATGATCAAATCAATACGAAATTTTGATTTAAGATATCGTTGATGTTACTTGAAATCGTGACAAAACAAAAACGATATAAACTTGTCTCTAAATGCCTGAAAATGCAGTGTCAGCACATTTTGTTTCGCATGTTTTCATGGAATAAAAAAGTCTTAGCGAAGTGTATAAAAAGAATTAAGTACGAAATTTTGATTTGAGATGCTTCACATGAATGATTTAATACTTGTTTATAACGATATATACCATTATAAAAAATAAACAAATAAAACAGCATTACACAAGCTTTAAATACAATGTTAGCACACCTGTTTTGAAATTATGAAAATCATCCAATTCCATGCAGTTTTTTTTAATTAAACGTTTCATCCCCTGTTGTGTGCTATCAAATGTGATAAAGTAGGTGATAAGTTTCACTGTGGGATCCTTACACACGCTGTCATTTTGATTTAAAACGTGATAATGTTTAGATGTACTTTTGACTTTCATTCTCCACTGGTAACGAGAGTTCACAAGACGTGGAAAGTTTGGTGCAGTGTTTGGAGCTGTATCACAAGTTAAATCTGAAAACCAGGGTTCATGTATACTTTTTGTGTATGGCTGAATTACGAGATAATGATAACACTTCAAGTGTACTCAAATGACGGGTTACAAGTGCAAACGCATATTGGTCTAAAACAGAAAACATGTCGATGTTCAAATACATGAAGATATTCAAAGCAAATCTGATATAAACGTGATAAACAAGTCATATTTGTAGATTTTGTACCACAAGGAATATTATGTACAGTTTTTATTTGCGACCATTAATAAAAATTTCTTAAATATGTTGCTTTAGTATTACAATATCTGAAATTGTTCATCTTTTTACACTCTTTCGGTCGGGCAAAACCGCTAGCACTGAATGCGTTACAGAGTACTATTTCACCTGGACAAAAATCGGGGCGATAGTTTAGCTGATTTTACATTCAGCACCTTTATAAAAGATCAACTTGACACAGCTCCTTAAGCTGAGTACAATAGTCATACAATAACCTAGAAATACATTTCTGTTCAAGAAACCACAAAAATATCATATTTCATAAGCTGGATTTACATGTTTTATCATCAACGTGCATGTCATGTCAAATCTAAAGATTAATGATCATTCGTGAATAATCTGAAGGCGAGATTTTTAATTATATAATCATTTATCATGAGTTAGCATTATCACCAACAGACTGAAATTCAAAATATTTCAACGTTTTGATTCAACGAAGTCTAAATCACTACTGTTCGAAAAGCAAGTCAAGATTTTGGTTTTAAAGCATTTCAAGGATCTTTCCAAGATGTAAGGAGACGCATTATTCATTATTGTTTTAAGAACGTCAGTCAACATTTGTTAACACTAAATCAAATAGCCAGTTATTTTTGTAAAATATATCTTGAAAAACATTTTGATAGTGTTATGTTCATTTATAAACATTATAAAAAGTCCTCGTCATAAATTTTCCGCTTGACTAACGGCATTTCATCACGAATAGATTGAACTCGCATAGCCCAGTGCACAGCATAATCAATTTGCATGAACTCAGTAAGCTCAATTATAAACAGAAGGCTTATTCAACTCTAAACAAACATCCCGGAACTCGTTTTTTGTTTATCCTGTAAAGATATCAGATTCCAAAAAGTTTAAAACTAAAGCACTTATTAACTCGACGACAGTTTTAAAGGCACTGTAGTACGTTAAATTCGTTCGATATTTCTCCATTTAATGTTATTTGTGCAAAATAAATTTTCTTCCAGGTGAATCGTCTATTTTATATACCTGATTATCCGTTGGCGTAGAAAAGGGCGTCTAGTATTTCACATTTAATTTAATATGTCAGAAACGTTGCTAACTTAGAACTTCTTAAAATATATCTTTGTTTTGAAATAAGAGATAATGTTGCTATTGGAAACATTTCTTTCGCAATTCGCAAGAAAATATTGAAGAGGTGCTTGAAAAGAAGAAACGACGTTGTAATAGTGCATTGTTTGAGTGAGTTCCGCTCCAATGCATTACCTCAACCGACATTTCGTTACATAACTAAGCGTATAACACGTGCACGATGTCTTGGATGTCAACTTGACATTTTAAGGGAAGGAATCATTCACATTTTATTCAAATAAGGTTTAAAATCTATAATACAAGAGCATAGAAAATATGTTTGACAACAAACAATGTTTTTTACTTTCCTAATTTCAGCTACTAATTGATGATGCGAATGTCGATGACATGAACCTCTCAATGCCACGACAAGCGTGAGACTGCACGGACGATGTCGATTTCACCTTGTAATGCACGGACTTCATGAATGTCACGTTTCAAAGCATCGTAACTTCCAAAGCAACACCGATCGAACTCAAGCGAACATGAGGTTATCAAAATGAAGTAATTTCATGTCCAAATAGAACTGTCTTCGTGTTTCTAGGGACATTCAGTCTTTTTTATATATTTTAGAATTATCTAAAATGAGTCAGAGAATCGCGAAGGACGTTTACAAGTTTACAGTACGGACTGTGAAAATATGCACCAAAACAAGGGGTATTTGACATTAGCATAAATGACGATTTAGAATTGGTTATCGATTGTTCCCAATCTGTCGGTGCGCATTATAATGCTGATTATCGTTTTTTGCAAACGAACGACTTAGCAGATTAAGTTTCGATTTTTTCCTTCTTGAACTTCATTTATTAATACAACAGACAGGTAAGTATTGATTTGTGTCACGTACACAATGCTGTAAGAAACTTTGTTTGAGAACAACAATGGCTTAACTTGAAACTCAACTTCAGCATTTTTATGAAATTATCAAATAATCAAAATGAAATCTATAAAACGAAATGAAAATGTCTTCAATACGAAATTTTGATTTAAGATATCGTTGATATGTTAATAATATTATCACATCGTGACAAAACAAAAACGATATGAACTTGTATCCAAAAGCCTGAAAATGCAATGTTAGCACATTTTGTTTTGAATGTTTTCATGGAATAAAATAGTCTTAGCGAAGTGTATAAACAGAATGAAGTACGAAATTTGGATTTGAGATGCTTCACATGAATGATTTAATACTTGTTTATAACGTTATATACCATTATAAAAAATAAACAAATAAAACAGCATTACACAAGCTTTAAATGCAATGTCAGCACACCTGTTTTTAAATTATGAAAATCGTCAAATTCCATGCAGTTTTTTTATATTAAACGTTTCACCCCCCGTTGTGTGCTATCAAATGTGATAAAGTAGGTGATAAGTTTCACTGTGGGATCCTTACACATGCTGTCATTTTGATTTAAAACGTGATAATGTTTAGATGTACTTTTGACTTTCATCCTCCACTTGTAACGAGAGTTCACAAGACGTGGAAAGTTTGGTGCAGTGTTTGGAGCTGTATCACAAGTTAAATCTGAAAACCAGGGTTCATGTATACTTTTTGTGTATGGCTGTTTTACGAGATAATGATAACACGTCAAGCGTACGCAAATGACGGGTTACAAGTGCAAAAGCATATTGGTCTAAAACTTTTGTAAATTGGATTTTAACACACCAGAAAACAAGTCGATGTTCAAATACATGAAGATATCCAAAGCAAATCTGATATAAACGTGATAAAACAAGTCATATTTGTAGAATATATTTAAGAATATTTCAGGCTACCACAAGGAGTATTATGTACAGTTGTGATTAAAGTTAGCGTCTAACAATGAAATTTGTTGTTTTGGGAATACAATATCTGAAATATATATATACAGTTCATTTTATACTCTTTCGATTAAGTCACTTGCTTTATTCGAACCCACACCTTCAGGGTCAGGCAAAACCGCAAACACAGTCTATTACATGTAACTTATTTCGCCTGAAAAAAATCGAGGCGTTAGTTAAGCCGATCGATTTTACATTCAGCACCTTTATAAAATGTCAAATTGGCACAGCTCCATAGGCTGAATGCAATAGTCATACCATAGCCTTGAGATACCGGTTAAATCAAAATAACCTAAAAATCATATTTCATAAGCTGGATTCACATGTACGTTTTGTTATCAAAAAGATTTGTATTATACGTTTAAATCGGTATGTCATGTCAAATCTAAAGATTAACAATCATTCGTGAATAATCTGAAGGCGTAGTTAAATCACAGAACCATAAATCATGATTTATTGTCATCACCAATAGACTGTAGTTCATTATGTTTCAACGTTGTGATTCACAGAATTCTAAATCATTATCGTTCGAAAAGCAAGTCTAGGTTGGGGTATATTCATTTCCAATATGTAAGGATAAATGTATTCTTCATGATTGTTTTAAGAACGTCGGTCAACATTTGTTAACACTAAATCACATAGCCAGTTGTTTTTTTAAATGATTACAGAAAATATATCTTGAAAAACATTTTGGATAATATTATGTTCATTTATAAACATTATAAGAAGTCCTCGTCATAAATTTTCCGCTTGACTAACGGCATTTTATCAAGAATAGATTGAACTCGCATAGCCCAGTGCACAGCATAATCAATTTGCATGAACTCAGTAAGCTCAATTATAAACAGAAGGCTTATTCAACTCTAAACAAACATCCCGGAACTCGTTTTTTGTTTATCCTGTAAAGATATCAGATTCCAAAAAGTTTAAAACTAAAGCACTTATTAACTCGACGACAGTTTTAAAGGCACTGTAGTACGTTAAATTCGTTCGATATTTCTCCATTTAATAATTGTTAGTGCAAAAAATATTTTCTCCCCTGGTAAAACGTCTATTTAATAAACCCGATTATTCGTTGGCTTAGAAAGGGGCGTCCAGTATTTCACATTTAATTTATTATGTCAGAAACGTTCCGAACTTAGAACTATCTTAAAATAAATCTTTGTTTTCAAATAAGAGATTGTGTTGCTCTATGTACCCTTTCTTTCACAATTCGCAAAAAAATATGAAAAGGTGCTTGAAAAGAAGCTTTGAAACGACGTTGTAATAGTGTATTGTTTGAATAAGTTCCGCTCCAAAGCATAACCTCTATTCAAGTTCGTTACACTTCTAAACATTTTTTCACGTGCACGGTGTCTTGGTTGTCAACATGACATTTTAAGGGAAGTAAATAAACATTTTGACACTTTTCACTTTTTATTCAAATATGGTTTAAAATCTATAATGCAATAACATAGAAAATATGTTTGACAACAAACAATGTCTTTTACCTTCCTAATTTAAGCCACTAATTGATTATGCGAATGTCGATAACACGAACCTCTCAATGCCACGACAAACGTGGGACTGCACGGACGATGTCGATTTCACCTTGTAATGCACGGACTTCATGAATGTCACGTTTCAAAGCATCGTAACTTCCAAAGCAACACCGATCGAACTCAAGCGAACATGAGGTTATCAAAATGAAGTAATTTCATGTCCAAATAGAACTGTCTTCGTGTTTCTAGGGACATTCAGTCATTTTTTTTATATTTTAGAATTATCTAAATGAGTCAGAGTATCACGAAGGACGTTTACAAGTTACAAAAGTATGAACTGAGAAAATATGCACCAAAACAAGGGTTATTGTCTTAGCTTTGAGTTATGACAAGATCACTTTGTGTACAATTATTTATGACGTCTCGGCTTTCAGTTTAAAAACTGCATTAACTTATTAACCACAACATTTAGTGTATGATTATTTATAGTAGAGGCGATAGGTACTGATCAAAATCATCACCAATAGCATTATCAACTCATGTGTACACCTTATAAGAAAAAATAAGTGTTTACAGACATGCCATATTTCAATTATAACGGACTTACCATTTTGCGTCAGAATTCAACTCAGGATCATATGGGCTGCATTATGTAATTAGTTCACAATAAGATTTCATACACGTTTCACTTTATGCACATGGTCATGTTGCCATGCGAGTTCTATTAATTAGTAATCAGGAGACGAAAAGCAGCTTGAAGATCGATCGTTAGATGTTGTCGTACAATGTGTTTTAAGAGATAATATTGATTTTGCTCACATGTACGTTTTCACCACAAATGAGTGCAGAATATGAAAGTATTACGATGGATTACAAGTGAGCTGTCTGAAAATCGTTTGTACATTATCATTGATTTATCGAATTTGTAGGCGGATACTGATTTTTCATTTAGGTACATGTAGGGCGCGCACTTTGGGTGTCACAAATACCTCTATCAAATTATAATTTTGGACAAAGAATTTTTGTCAAGAAACGCGTGATGAAGTTTACCTCATGTTAATGTTTATACGCCTCTATACGTATACTATATTTGGAGAGCACCCATTCCACACGTCCCACCAAAATTCGTCCTCGGTCAATTTTATTTTCTTTGGGTCTATAGGAAATATTGACCTCATGACCGAGCTATAAGTGTTAACTTTTATAACTGAATACATTTACATTGTGCCATTATGACACACTCAAAGATAAATAAGTAGACGGGGTGACTTTGTCAAATGAAACATTCCATCTTGCTTATTTTTGCAATAGCAGATAATCTCATAAATAACCATGACCTTGGATGATAAATTCCTACCGCAATCAGCGGGATTTGCAAATAATAACTCACATGGTTCATATCTCATGAACAGCCGGGCAACCAGGAGTAAAGTGTCAATAAACCAATGCAATATCAAGTTATTCACTGCTACTTTACAGAATCCGACTCACCAATAAAACGTTAAGATTTGACTGCAAAATTCGTATTCAATATCAGCATTTGTCTTTGGAGCTTTAGAGACGACAAAGCTTAAATAAAGGCGAAGTCACAGGTAGAATAGAGGAAACAGTTTTCTTGCTTCTCTTTGTCTTGTGACATACATTTTGATCATGACATCCCGGCTACTGTGTCTACAGTTGAGTACTGTTCTACACGCAGGAAGGTTTGGGTACAAAGCCTCAATGAATTTCGGTGCAGAAACACCCATGGTTCGATAGTTCCAGTGGGTGCTCGCAGGTTTCACCGCAAAGCATAGTTACATTAGTGTTACGAGCTTTCTCCCTGCAATAATACTAGCAGCTGAGATATAAGTGAAATAATCTTGAAAGTGACGTTAAAGCCGATAACCCCATAACCTCATTTTCCCATGATGAGAGACATATCAAGGATAATGATACATGCATTGCATATAGAGGTTGTAACACCTACCTTGAAAATATATCTTCAACTATGATGAAAATAGGCCCCGACTTCAAGCATTTCAATAGAATGCAGACGAATCTGCGACACCTCCTGACCAATCACCGAATTAGATTACACAATGTCCTCCAATTTATCTAAAAGGGTCTAAAGGCACGAATGTCCGTGATTTGCCAATAGGAAAACAGTACAGCCGGGTACAAATATTGACATGACGTTACTCCATTACGATACGCGTATCCTGACCAATCCAATAAAAGTTCCTGTTAGTTTTCTAGCAATTGTGTTAACATAATATGTTAACAAACGTCGCCTCATATATGTTAACTAGAAAATAACAGTGTTCTTATCAATGAATAGTTACTACAATGTTATCACTAATCCTGTTCTATGCAAGGAATTGTAAAATGTATATTAATATATTAACTATTAAGTTGAACATTTAAAAGGATAAGGATGAAACCGAAAACCGAAATTATATCCAAGACTCGTGCTATTACCTTGGTCACCATGGTTTTCGCTTCAAACTTCACATATAACATAAACGAAAAGAAGATACTTACATAGATGATTGCTTTTTTAATATGTAAGAAGCTCGGTAAAATGACACTAAAGTGTTAATTTTGCGATACGAGCCTGAAAGCGATTTATTGTCTAGAGCCCCTTCGCCATTTACTTTGAATAAAATAAACTTTGAATTTATGGTTTCAACAAGAGTATATAATGTTTATATATGCGTATTTAGTTTTATAGCTCATGTTTATCATTTTGACATTTGCATGATGATAAGAACACACCAGATGATTTAAAAAAGGGAGAACATTTTGTTATCACAACTGCTCCTATTTTGAACAAGATAGTTGTGCCTTAATCAAAATTATTCACCAGTAAACACTTGTGTAAGAAATAAGCATTTCAAAAATATTTCTTAAAATGGTAATGCGTCATGTGTACTGTACTGTAACTAATATGCTTGAAGTATCTATTTGAAGCCTCATGCCAATGGCTGGTTACAAGGTACGTTGCTACGACAATGATAAATCAACATAAATAAAGGGACAGTAGCACGTTTAAAGCCAATAAGACGATCTTACGAAAACGAAATTATATGTTGCCACTTGCAATGTTAAAAACGAATATACCATGTTCAATGTCCATTCAGCGAATCAACTTCCCTATGAACTAATAAAAATACTGCAAATGGCTCTTGCTTTGTACTTGATAATTTTTTACACGACTTCGCCTTAAAGAGCTTAATAATAAGATACAGACAGAACATGTGACATAAATTAATTAAATTGTAAAAAAGTTAGAAAACATGTTACTGTCCCTTAAAATAACAACACAAATAACATGAATCAAAATGTCACTGATATTTCCAGTTCCTGGTGATACGCTTTATGTATGACTTACATACGTATTTATTGTATTAGAATTTCAAGTCATTAAGAGAGTATATTTTTTTGTTATATTTCTTTACAAAAACACTGATTACAACAAATGACCGTTAGCTTGTTATGTTCAGATATTCCTATCGCTGACTATTTTTCTGTACCTGTCATCGACCTTATAACCAAACTAGAACTCTTCAAAGTGTTTCCATTATATCGCAGGGTCAATATCATTTTATGACATATGATCCTCGCACTTAGTGACGAATATAGCGTTTATTGATAGCTATCAATCAATAAACATCAGCAATTGATTCTTAGTATCTGGGGAATAGGAAATCACGATTCAGTCTGTCTTGTATTGACGCATGTATAAAATATATCCTGGTGAGACAATAACTGAATATTTCTGGTTTATTATGTATCAAGGGAATAAAATACTCAAATAAATACCATAAATATACTAAAAATCTATTGATATCACCCCTGACTTCTTTCAGATAATGAATTTCCGTTAATCCATTTCTTGAATCTTAACTCAAAACATCGTTTTGAAAAAACTTCGATAGGCAAGCATTAAACATCATATTACTGTAACATAATACAGACGTCTGTTACTGTTAAAATATGGTTTGGAAAATCGTGACTTAGTAAAGTAAAAAAAAAAAATATTTCAAAAATGTTACAGCATACATGTAGGTCTTATTGAAAAAGCTATCGCCATTAAACATATTGCATCAGGTACCAAAGCATCAATTAACAAAGATGTCTGGTACTATCAACACAATGGCCTGTCATTTAGATATTACTCATCACATTAATACTTTTTGTGCCTTCCAAAATGATATATCAAGATTATGCTATAGATTGAACGAAATAGAAACATCGAATGTGATAAGTTGAAATTCAACAGTATTGGAATCATGTAAAACGACAACATAGTGTGTAGAGTCGAGCATTTACGCAAAGAAAGTAAGGAGTTACTTACAGTGAAGTCCTGCTGTCATAATAACAGACTATGTTACGGCAACCTGTGCAAAGTCCGAGATCAAACTCCAGTCTCGATGGAGGTTCCTATATGGCAGCATCTGAGATTGCCTACAGTAGTGTCCTAGATAAACTATCACGCTGACATGGTCATTAAGCTGTATCAGAATCATCTTCCTTAAACTTGGCCGACTTTATCGTGAGGCTTTTCAGGTTAACTCTATTGTATGTTGCTCGTAACTAGATTAATCTAAACTACGTTACGTTTCTCCATGAACAGAAAATGTCATATAAACATTTTCGTAAAATAACCTCATGAATATAATACAGAAACAATTTGACAATATTAAGTGCATACACGTTTAGGACATTTGGATTCCAAGCATTTTCACATGGAGTCTGCAATCTTGTTATTTTAACCTATGCTCTTTAAGTGACTCGCATCAACTTCGGGTATTTTTCCAGAAAACATATCCGCGAAGTATACTTTTACAAGTCAATGCTTATCGAGTAAAGCTGGCCATATGAACAATATTAGAATCTGGGTCCATTTTCTTTTTGGAGCGCTGTAGAAAAAAGTAAAGGCATTAAATTAAAAGAATTATGTAAGCAATATCAAAATGTGCCATAGATTCCGTTGAGAAGTATGTATATTGCTACTAGGAATTGAATGATTTGTGCTGCGAACTATACGAGAAAATATCGTATTATCGGTCATTTTCACTTCAATTAAAAATCTCTTTACTAATGTGATGTTTCATCTAGCACTGAAATAAAAATAACAATTTAAATAACATAACGTTAAATTTGAAGCAAATGTCCAAACCTTCACCATCCATTACTGACATATAAGATAAGCATCAGATTAAATGGGCTGAGCAATTTACTTTACTATTACAGTTATCAAATATCTTTGCATGTACGCACTTCTGAAAATATTATTTCACGATAAGTTTTGGCAGGGGTATTATGATGTAGCTTCATTTTAAACCATCAGTCTGTTTTCAAGGCGGATAGCAGTATGCATATTCCAGCTACTATTGACATCATTATTTTAAAGAGGCAGAAGCATGTTTTTGAGAATCTTATATTTACAATTTTTCGCTGATAATTGTATGTTAATATTAAATGTATTAATTTGATAGTGTCAAAAATATCATTACACAAAGCAATCACCAATAGTCAGCGAACACATGTACATTAATAGAGATTCACATAATGTCCATTGACGGTAAATTTTGTGTGAAAACGGTTCATTCATTTGTTGTAAGAAAAAGGAATCACATGGCTGAATTTTACATTATATTTTTTCATTAATTACTGCTTCATTAAGTTATAATACATTGTCATTGGAACCATTTATTTTCATTTTCTTGACATCACCCTATATACCCTCCTAAAAACGTCCCTGCCCCTTTAAAATTGCTACATTCAGTCAAACCAATGATAGAAGTAGTACATAGGTACGCATAACGACCCTCTGTGGTAGGTATGTTTATCAGGGTCTCACTATCAAACAGGTAATAAAAGGTCGATAGAAGTCTACATGGCAAACATATGGCCGCATTATTTAAAAGTTGCCAACTAGTAGAGACGAGAATAGTGTTTTGATGGTCTTAGGTCTTTTAGTCGGTTGCACGCATATCGTTCTATGTTGTTACATGGATAACTTCTGATACAGTGTTTTGAGCTAGCGTTGCGTTGAAACTTACAAAGAAAAGTGCACGTGGAGCTAATATATAATGTGTACAGTAGCGATACAAAAACACTCGTTTTACCAACACGTTGTAATTCTTTCTTAAACTGTGGTGTTAAAAGTTGTTTTAAATCAGACGGTTGACAGGATTTATATCAGATTCACTTTTGTTATAATCAAATACATCTAATAGATAGAAATACATTGTATAAAATAATTATTGAAATACGTAATAGGTATAATTCATTATCTTTTCAAAACACGGTTAGAACAAAACTTTGAGAAACTCATAAGTGTTTTGGGTTGATCAAAATGTTCCGAGTCGTAATCAATATCTTTCATTCTTTTAGATTGAGAAGTGTACATGTTATAAAAACATCGGAACTCGCACAAGTACATATGTTATTCATTTCATTACCACAAGATGTAGAAAATGAAACATTCACGACTTTTTATTTCTTCCGATGAAAATGTTTTAAATTCTCGTAAAATATTCAACACATCTCTTATCAAAAGCAATGCAGATTACCTAAACACAAATAATTTATAATAAATATTCATATACATTAGTTAAGGATTCCGGGCGTACGCATTAGAAGTTGTAATTCCTGATGTATTATGTAATGTTATTGTAATATGTTCTCACTTTATTTCGTACAGTATGACTCTCAAAAAATACGCTTTTCTTGTGCAATTCATACGAATGTCATTATATGTCGAAGTTGTTGTGTATTCCGGAATAGAGAATGTAACCATTTTGGCAACACATTAAAACAATACTTATCGTGTGCAAAAACTATATTTTATTAACCTTTGCTCGGTGAAAGTACATGAAAGAAAAAGTCCTTGCATAACATTTCAAAATGCATGTAGGCAGCTTGTGTAATGCAAGGAAGGGATATATCAAGAACAGAGAAAGCCTTGAATTTATGCAATCTTCACTTTATTACATGTGCTTCAGTGGACTATTTTCAAAGGAATTTCAAGAGAATTTTATAGTGAAATGACAATTGTGTCGTGCGTCCTTTAACATATATTTTGACTTTGCTTACATTTTGAATACATATATATTCATCCCATAATTTTATTTTCGACATTCTCCTGTGTTGTACATATCCCAAATAGTCGTGTATTCTTACTTTTCTTTATATATATATATGTATCAAATCATGATCAATTCATGATCAATTCATGATCAATTCATGCATTTGCTAGTGTTCGCATTCATACAAGAAAATTACGTTTCACTGAGCACTGTAATGATTTACGAGTAGAATGTTTGCTACTCGTTAAGGGCAAAATCATATTTCAGCAATGCAACAAGTCAAGGGCATAAGGGTATGTTTGTCATTAATGTTTGTACCAAACGACCGTTATTTATTATGTACACCATACGACATACACGCATTGAAGATATTAAATCAACACGGTTATTACTCCTAATATTATAAGACATTATTTTTGTTTACCACATAGATCATACAGTTTAATTAGTTTTTACACATGTACATTTAAATAAATGCATCCATTGTTTTGCGGGCTTTAAAGGGAAAGTAGCTTGCTTGTTAAGATGAGAGTGATCTCTCAAAAACGAAAATAAAAGTTTTCCATTGGACGATATTGTGCTGTGTAAATATAGCAGTTCACAAAAACAGAAAGTCCTTGTCTTGAAAACAATTTCCGGTTCAAGTTCAAAATATTATTTTTAAAAATGTCAATATCTACATTTCAATGATAGAGTAACATTTTCCATGTTTTACCATTTGTTATCGAAAATTAAAAATACTCTTTAAAAACGACATAAGAATATATATGTGTGTATCACATGTACGAAACCATTGCAATTGAGGTAATACAACATAAATAATTCACTAAAAATTTTGCAATCCAAAGATACTGAATCAACAACTAAATCTTCTTCTATTCAATTGTTATAAGGACCTCCCACGTGCAAGACACAGTGAACGTGCTACATCATAGCTTATCTATCCAAACGGACAAGTGTTTACACGGAATGAAACAATGCTGAATTATTGTGTTAACTATCTGACCTTCACTTAGGAGGGCAGTACTTGACCCTTACCTTGCCCATGCGTGGTAAGTCGATGGTGGAATGAGGACTTCAAGATTCTTTCATAATAAATAAGTGACAGCTTGCTACTTACTATAAACAGAACATTCTTATATTGAACATTGGGTATAATCAGTCCGATTCATATCAAACGATCTGTACTGATTCTAGATTTAAAATGATTAAAATGACAAGTTGTAAAATGTGCACTAGTTGTGTTCCAGATTTCATTTCAAATCGAATTTTAAGATAGAAAATCCAATAAAATACTATAATGTTAACTACAAATAACTTAAACTAATGCAGTGATTATAAACTCCTAATTAGATAGAGTATCGAGTATCTACTTATCAAGTACTAGGCAACATTTTGGTTCAATTTAAACATATTTTATTCACAAGAAAAGGATTTGGGACAAGTTATCCAACTTAAATTGCCCTCTCCTAGTATGTACAGAATTGATTTACATATTACATAGTGAATACAGACAGTGAACAAGAGTAGAGTAGAGTAAGAATATTTTGGTGTATATAAATGAGAACGATTGAATATCTCTTTACACCAATCACCAATGTCACATTTCCCTATATCCAAAACCTAAAACAATAAATGGATATACTCACTCTTCTTCTCTTTTCTCAACACATCAAGTCCAATGTTTCCTAACGTTCGACTACCTATATCCACATCAAGTCTCTAGAAATTGGGAGTTCCAGAAAGTTATCCGAAATGATAACACAACAGGCCTTATCAACGATAACCCGTTAAACCCATAATAAATCCTTTCAGTATCGCATTCATTAAACGTTTAACTTCACGAAAAGGAGGTTATCATTTATATAAATATGTCACACTCTTTGGATCATAGGCTGTAACGTTGATTATTTGCGGTGTAAATGATCTGTTCATATGTACTCTATTAGCAGTTGCATATTTTCCTATTACTATGATTTAGCGGTGTTAAAGCATAATAATGGTCATTATCTGGTCACATGGATATGTTTATTTGCACTGTATGCTTCATTATGGATTTGTACTCCGAGACCTCAAGATGTTTCGGAATGATACACATTAACCTCGTATTCATTCATGCTTGTATTAACAGTTACCAAGTCAAAACATTGCGCCTTAATGGGTCATATTATCCAACGGGATTTGTTTAGCCTCACTGTATACCTTCCATTTAGTTTACCAATCCTGATATTATTCGCTTTATTGTGTACGCTGTTAAGAAGTATTTTCAAACTTTTAACTTACACTTGCATGCATTACTCAAGAAGATGTGACAGAAAAAAAGTATATCACGTTAACATTAATATTTTTTCAAATTTCATTTTTAACTCAATAACACGTTGATGCACATGCATTTTATACACCGTTGACGGACATTTGATAAAAAAAAAGGTGATCGTTTTCTTATGTGATGTACACAAAGAAGAACAGTATTTACACAATCATGCAAAACATCGGTATCATAATAGGCAAATATCCGTCTACTTTGTAGGTGTTTCCTATTTACTTGGAGTTGAATATAAACCCCCTTTCAGTGGCTAAATATAACCGACAGATGATCTACCACAAAGGTAGTTTGAGGGCCACACAGAGATATGTATTAAGCAAATTAAAGCTCTTATCGTCTATTTGTTCCACTGATATCTGTCTTACTACGGATAATGATGGCAATAACGTTTCACATCTGAGAATCACAAGATGTACAAATTACACGATGATAAGACTCTCATAATGGAGTATATCTCTTGACCGAGTCCAACTTGACATCCGCATAACTTCAAACAACGTTAAATGAATCAGTTGTGCCACAAAAGTTCTATAGAGGCAGTAGCACGGTTCAAGGTAAATAGAGTGATCCCACAAAAACTAAAACAATATTTTTTAATCAAAAGTAGGTGTGTCAGCTCTGAAACGAGTCTACCATGATTGGTGAAGCTATCCGATTTATTTTCAAACCTGAAATAAGTAAATGGTGTTCACACAAAGATGACCGCAAACTTGTTTGGCTAATACTTGAAATTATCTTCTAATAAAACAAGTGTCCATTTCAGGCCCCCCTAACGCACGGAAATAAAAATGTCCTTTTGGAAATAATCTCCTCCTGTTTTGTACAAAAAACAACAAAAACAGAAAAAATCTCCTCTACTATGGAAAAAATGCGTCAATTTTACATGCACGAGCGTTAATTTCGGCAGCGATAATGGCAATTGCAGTGACGATACCTGCCATTACGGTCGCAAAAGCGGCCTTTAGGGAAATATAACGGCGCGGTACGGCTACTGATCCGGTTTACTTGGTGACCAATCGGCGTAAATGGAGGCGAAATTGTTCTTTCCGGTTCATTCACGGCGGAAAACATTGCTGAGATTGCGAATATTTATCCGTTTTATCAGCTACAAAAATTATCTTTATTTAATTTAATGATTGCGTTGATCAAGAACAATCGTTAGCTTTTAAAGAATTTTACCTTTTATTCTCGAATGTCTATAGATCGTTGTTAAACGAACTACAAAGTGCAAGACGGGTGATAAACAAAACTATCATCGGCTATGTTTATCAGTAGCCGTACCGCGTCGTTATATTTCCCTAAAGGCCGCTTTTACATGTAAAATTGACGCATTTTTTCCATAGTAGAGGAGATTTTTTCAGTTTTTGTTGTTTTTTGTACAAAACAGGAGGAGATTATTTCCAAAAGGACATTTTTATTTCCGTGCGTTAGGGGGGCCTGCATTTGTAATGCGTCTTTTCCATGTACATGTACATGTACAAGGCACATGCACATGCCGCTGACTGCGGATCTTTATCTTATGATGTTTGGCCACCTGAGTTACAACATTTGCACAACCTAAAGTAAATTTGGGAGAACTAAAGAAATAGAAAGTGCTAGGGTCCCTTTAACTTCACACACAAAATTGCATAAATGTGTCACTTTAAAAAGTGTTTACTCTAAAGTTGACGTAACTATTTTGAAACTCTTCCTAAAACATATTGTCCATGTCCCTAATGTCGTTCTTTAAACTAAATAAATGCATTTGCCTCTAGTTTATCGTTCTTTTGGTCATACATTTAAAGTAAGAACAACATTTTAAAATTCAATTAGATATACAACCGAAAATTCATAAGGTATTATTTAGATACCATTCTTTAGCCCATTGCCTTTCTTAAATGAGGTCAAATATTGTTGATGTAAAAATATTGTACCGACTGACCGTTACAGAAAACTGTTGTGTTTATTGTTTTATAGCTTCAAAATGTCTGCAATCAACTGTACTAAAGTCTTGAGATAGTTATATGGCGGTTGGGGAAGGTAAGAGAGTATAGATTTATGCAACTGGTTAAAAAGATAAATTTTTACCAAAAATCTGAATGATATTTTGTTTGGTTTTAAACATTTGCCCTGTTTGCAGGATTAAGTCATAAGCGCAACATTATATCTATATGATATATTCTGATCAGTACTTCTCCATAGAAACTTTAGAATATAGTTAAAAGCATAAAACTGTAGCATCTGATGAGCACCCTTTCATGGAATTTCAAAATATTTCATTGATTTTATCCATTACTTTAATATCTAAATCTGTCTAATCTACATGTAGTGACCGTTACAGATTAAGTGTGGTGTTTTAATTCTATAAGTTCAAAATGTCTGCAAGCTCCTGTACTGATGTCTTGTCATGGGATAGTTTATCTGATGGTTTGGATTGAGGGTCTAGATTTCTATCATCCGTCCAAATCACGGAAATGATCGACGTTTACGAAGTTAATCGAAGTGAATGTTGATATGGACGTTGATGATAATTTTACTAACGTATTGTCCTGAAAAGATGTTGACCCAACATGCAATATGATGCCATAAGCTTAACATGAAAATATTAGCTCTGATATCTCCGATCCAACATTTCTATCAAACCTTATTATCGTAAATCTTGTTTGACAGTTGTGTCGAAGACAACCCAAAAAGCGATAATCCAGGAATGCAAATACAAAAGGCACCACTCCACTAGTACGTCCAACCACTAACTAAGTTTCGTAAAATAATACTAAATAGATTTTGACATAGAAATTGGAAAATGACCCTACCCCTACTATGCACTTCGTTCAAATTGTTTCCATGGAAACCAGGAAAAATATAAGTCATCAGAATAGCCAAAACGAACCACCCCATCACTAGGGCTAACCACATATCAAATTTCATCTAAAGATATTTAACTTCTTTTTTATGGTATAGCAAAGAGCAGGGCTTGAAAGATTTGCGATTCACAAATCAATTTCAATGGAGTGTTAAGGCTGTATCTTTTATATCCCACTTCCGGTCTTGTTGCTATGGGTTCCTTTGTTCTAACTGTAGGTGTATTACGCGATACACCTCTACTTATATGTCATTACTGTTGGTGTATTGAAGATACACCTCTTCTTTTCTTATACACCTACTCTTTATGGTAATTCTACATTTAGTCAGCTGAAGGCATCATCAACTTTGGCAAATTAACGGACTTGTAAAATTTGGAATTATAAATTTTTGAGAATTATAAACAACGATGTCGCGATGTCGGGAATCGAACCTGGGACCTTTAAGTTGCTGAGCGATTGAGCTACTGAGGGTTGATACAAACAGTGGTACTTTCTGTTGTGTTATGTATATGTTGGTACTTTTTCCCTTTATAAGCCTATGTATAGGTTTTAGTTTGTACAAGTTTATAATAAATTGAAGTTAGCTTATGATTTTTAAACCACAATTAGAAGAGTATTGTTTATATTCAATTGATCTAGTTAGTTCAAGACGTATATACATAGAGAAGGGTGGAAAAAAATGTTTCGTCGAATACTCGACCGGAGTGGGGTATAAGTTAGATACACCCACACCTCTCTCGGTGCATCACTCACTCTGTATTGAGCGATACACCTTGGTAAGTGTGAGTATATCTCTCACATATCCGATGAGCGAGTACTTAACAGTGCATTGTATCTTTAGTGTTCGAAATACGTATATATTATTTTACTTATTGCAGTTTCATATGGTTTGAAGACATTAACAAAGTATGGATTAAGATGGAGAATGCATTCCGAGCCGTGAATTCCTGGGGGAAAAAATTAATCCACACCTTGCCACGCATTTTCCATTACATCATTAGGTTTACTTTTAAATCTAGCCTTTCAGTATAACACGAATATGAGGAATAAGCAATACACGTACTTACGTGATAACGTTTCCCTCTATCTGTACCACCAACAATGCTGGTGTCCCCAAATGACTATGGGTTCACTGCCTTTACCACCCAGGACAACTCAATTCTGTGTGGGATTGTAACACAGATAACTTATCTAACAAGCTATAAAACTGTGGACACAAGTCTCCTCTTCAGACATGGCCTTACTGTTATGAGCCGGCTGTTCCCATAAAGTGTTTCTATTCACTGGGTTGTTTCACTTTATTGCAATGTTATACTCTGTGAAGATACTGATATCTGATACAAACGAAGGGTGTTTCTAACTCGATGCTTGTACTTTGAGAAGAAAACTTTGAGTTTGATGTTTCTTTAACCTGTTATTTAAACATTTGCATCGGTTGTGTACTCCCCAAGGAGATGAGCAGGATGTGCGAAGGATGTTGTGACATGATGATGAGTGATTGAGTTAGAGTTATACGCTGTTTGAACGGCCATTATGTTGATCACACATTTATTTATTCTATTACCCGCAATGTTGATAAAAAAAGATGTAACACAATTTCAATATGTGCACATGTGCAAATATCCCTTTCGCCTTGCAACAAATGTTTTAACGCGAGTACCGATATTTGTTGTGTCTGTTACGTTATTTAACATTTTTGTGACTTCACTACTTACAGTTTTTGTAACAAAAATCATTACATTTGGAAGTGTGCCTTATGATTTTTACAAAACTCATACAAACTCGTGTGCACGAATCTTTCCATTTCATTATTTAAAGTCATGATAATATCAAATACTTAAACATCATGGAATTTTAACTATGCATGTATGGCTTTATGATAGTTGCATCTTTGACTTCAAAATGTTTAAACTGCGTCAAGTTTGTAGCTGAAATAAAACATACTCGCCAATCAAACTAGATAAATGTTTTCGTTCATTTCATACAAACCCAATAAGTTCTTTAACATAACATAACACTATTTCATGAAAGTCATTTAGCATCCTCTTTATTGTTTGTCGACAGAAGGTAAGCACTGCAAGTGTTTACATACAAACACACCTGATAATTAAAATTTCGGGGTATTCAAGTACTCACATCAATGGTAAATGACACAATACTTTCAAATCGTAAATGAATTCTTAACATTAACAAGTTTTATCTATTAATCATACTGAAGAAAATCTTATGAAGAAAACTTTTATGTCGATAGTATATATAAGTCGTACATACAAGTTGATTCATGTTTAGCAAAAACAAGCAAGTTTTATGACTGAAATGGAAGATTGCTGTATGCTCGTGACGAAAAAGGTGAACATGTACTTCGTGTTAATATTAACGGAAATAAGAATGTCCTAAAGTGTACAAAAACACAGTCAGAAACAAACGCGCCCTCTTGAACCACTTAGTCATATAGCCTCTTGTTAAAACAAACATGTTGGAGTTTTTTCTCTGCCACGTTATGTGGTATGTTCCTTGGGAAATTAGAATGGAGATTTTCTTACCACGTGTATGTATTCCATTAGGGTTCCGGAATATTGTAACAAAACATTTCCGTTACTGGCAAACAAGTGTAACATTCGTCTACAATAGTGGGAATCCTAAGTAAAAATTCCACTTGTTTAGTTTGGAAACACTTCTAAAGCACAAGGTGTTATGTGATTGTTGCCTGTGTTAGGTAGCGGAACAGACACAATACAACTGAAAACTTGGATCACATTTTGCTTACTCATTGTTATGGAACATCAAATACGTATAGACTTATTTGTGTGTTATTTGACAATTATCGAGTATAGACCTTATTTGTGTGTTATTTGACAATCATCGAAGAGCGCTGTAATATCTATGCATGCTGAGTTATATTATTAGTTACACGGCGTTTTGACAGGGTGTACGGGACTGTAAGACCCTTGTACATTCTGTATTTTCCTGAGGCGGAGCCGAAGGAAATGCAGAATGTACAAGGGTCTTACAGTCCCGTACACCCTGTCAAAACGCCGTGTAACGAATTTATTACCCTTAAGATCTTTTATTTCAACACAGTTTACTCATTTTGACCGAAATAAGTCTTAACTAGACTGCGGTCCAAGCTCAGCACAGTGTGAACATCAAGAGTCGCGATACGGAGCTAACGGCAGTTATATAAAGGGAGATAACTCTGTGACTAAAAATATCCGAATTAAAAGTGTTCTTAAATGAAATAATTAAAGAGAAACATGTGTTCATATTGAATGAATGTAATAAGACAATGGATATTAACAATGACATAACATTAGAATCTCTCAATTGATGTTGGTCATTTTAAATTTTGATTCTGAAATTGTCAGTCGAGCGGCCGTTTTACTTCCGCATTCCAGCTGAGGTCAAGGTCATCCGTATGACCCGTTTGGTATGTCACGTGACAAATTTGACGGGGTGTACACTTCGTACACCCTGCCAAATTCGACTACACGGGTATGTATGCTTTGGCTATTGACCAATCAGAATTCGAGAAATTTATCTTAAGGGTAATAATATATCATATATACCATGTTCTTCATGAATGATTATATCATATATACCATGTTCTTCACGAATGATATATTCTATTCTTATATCATATATACCATGTTCTTCATGAATGATATATTCTATTCTTATATCATATATACCATGTTCTTCATGAATGATATATTCTATTCTTATATCATATATACCATGTTCTTCATGAATGCATTATTCTATTTCTAAAATTTAAGGTAAAATTACTCATATTTTGAATATTTTCAGTTTTATGGTAAGTTAACAAATATTTAATCTACATACATATCAAATGTAAATGTATTCGAAAGCTAGTATGTCTAAGAAACATTTGTATAATATTATTCAAATGATTTATATATGAGCACATGGTTAAAAGTATGTATTTTGATTAAGAAACAAGATCTTGTATTTTGAATCAGAAACTTAAATGATGCAGTCTCTGTATTGAGCTTTGATGTTGGAAACAGATCAGAGATCAAAAATCAATTACCATGAAGACAGTTGCTTTCGATTTAAAGCGATGGGTGTTTTAATCCTTTGGAAATCATACCTTTGGTAGTAGAAAGCTTGATAAAAACATTTTCAAAACAAATGTGAAGAAAATATTAAAAATTAATCACATTTTTCAATCCATAAATCTAACCCGACAGAAACGACTTCAATGATTTCCTACTTTTCTATTTCTTACTTCCTTCTTTGCAGAAGAATACATTAGGGTACCAAACCTTCCTGCATGCATTCCAAGTTAGATGCAGAAAGGAAGTTTCAAATTACTCTTTTGAACTTTTTCAATGACACTAAATAGACATGGAGTCTCTCACCTTTGCCAAATGCACACATTTTTAAAGGTCAAAACAAGGTTTGAAGTAATAAAAACACTATATTTAATTTCTCATCGGGGATATTGAAAAAATGTAAAACCATAATCCAGCTGTAACAGTGAGTTTACGTGGGGAAAAGGACAAGATTAGGTTCTTTTGGGAGGAAATGTTATATCAGGTATAAATGGTTTTTCAGACATCTCTTTTAGAATAAAAACCTCTGAAGTGATGTATTGATCTTACAAAACCATAGCTGCAGCATACAAATCAAAGGAACTAAACTTATCTTCAAAAGAAAGTGCACACCTCAGTTGGTTTTATTGTATGTATGATTTTCATGTTCAAATAGTTCATGTTTTCGACGTCGTACTCTTAAACTGACTTAAAAGTACAGGAGATTAATCATGTAACGGTTTTGACATTCAAAAAAATTCAATTTGTCATAAAACTTTTTTTCAAAAAATGTTGATTAGTAAAACACAATTTTATCGACATAAAGGATACATTTCATGTTTAAATCAATAAATGAGCCGCATTCCTTACATGTGAACCAAATTTTAAGCACGGTTGGGGTCATCTTAGTGTAATTCTTATGTTTACCCCGTCCAACAGAATGACAAGACACCAAAATAGTCGTCTAAATTATTGCAGATACATGCCTAATGTCTTTTGGATATTTATTATTTATTTATAAGGGCAGTCATATCGAGGTTTATATTTTGCATACGTTGCCCTAGGGCAAAATATCTTGTTTCATTGTGACGTCATGTTATAAACAATGCCTTTTGTCACACTTTGCAATTCAACGTTAAATACAATCGCATTAAAAACATGTTGACAAATATTAAAATGATGAACCTATTTACGACGAATACAGAACCGCTTTTGCTTCCAGGACACTTGTTCCAAGGAGTTGAAGATTATTGTAGATTGAGAGAATGTTTAGCTATCTATTTCAAGACTTTCAAGACGCTGTCTAATTAAACTACTTTTTCCCTCCTGGAAAGCAATTATCTAAAGAAAGGAGGAATTTATTAAGTCAGGGGGATATGTTCTAAAAGTGTTTAATAACAGGATGCGTACTTGGTATCGGGGTGAACGCACAACATATCATGAACTTATTGCAAATGTAAATATTATATTTATCTTGATTTATATGTTCAAAAATCATAAAGTAAGTATTCATTTGATAACTACAAACGCAGCGTTATCTACATCTTCCGGGTGATATTACATGTGCTGATCATCACTGTGCTTTGTAGGCATAAAGAACCACAAGTGGAATCCGATTAGACACTGGCATCTTCTAGAGACTGAATTGAATCCGGAGATGCCTGAAACACTTCACACTCTAATGAACTAGTCAGGATTCTTTTAAGGATACTTGAACCTCTTTCTTAACACTTCCTGGTAATGAATACCTTTCGATGCTTATCATGACTTGATCCTATCCTGCTAATGACGTCAATACATTACTGTACGGCATTAACGCTTCATCAGTTAACATTTATGAACCTATAATATTGTCTTTATAGTTCTAACAACCAAAATTACTTTTTAGGTCTGCTCAGTCAATACTCATAATTTGTCAGCAAAAAAAGATGCATTTGCCAAAGTGTTCAAAAAGACAATCATAGGAACATAGGAACTATTTACAGTTGATCAAAGATTGACAATAACCATTAACAGAGATTTCTCATTACAATGAACCTTCTTTGAGTATCAATCTATATTCTCAAGAGCGTAAGAAACGAAGAAACTTTTTCAGTGAGGTACATAACTGCTACAATATATTTTGTCATTATGCAATTTTAATGAATAGTGGTTTTTCAACGTAATTTTGAAAGTTCATATTGCTGCAGTACTTAATATAACTTTATGTTACCTACACAGAAATACTACTCACTTCACAATTAATAAGATTGACTACATTGTACTTTTTTCAAAATAAATAAACATCATTTTGAAATATAATATACAAGGATTTAAAACAATGAAAACATATAAAAGTAATAAAACATTATTTGAATGAAGTTTCCATTGCAAAATTGTTAGAAAATGACTCTTTCATGAAATACAATTATTTGTTCTTTCTTGTTTGCAGATAACTTATGTTTCGATGTATATAAGTAAAGCGATTGCTACCAACTATATTATACATTATTATCGAAAAAAGCTATTTTGTTGGTCTCATCATACATTCTTCAGGACAAGTATTCTAACAAATTAAACAGTGGATTTACCGTTGACGACCTGATAGACATATCATTCTTGATATTAGCTTGAGGACCAAACAGACCATAATATGTTTGTTTAGAAATTACCTTACTCACCCAAGACTTTATTGCTTACAAGACAAAGAAACCTTTATGTGTTATTTAAATTGAAGTAGGTGGGACTCTATAAACATACGTTGGTTGGGTAAAGGGGAAAATAAATGGGTGGAGGTAGAGACTTTCACTACAAGAACATGAATGAAAAACGAATGTACGTGTTTTTTATACCACCCAAGAGAAGCTGGTTAGCGATATTTATATACATAATTCAGACTACCATAAATCCAAATTCAGCTTTGGATGTAAATCTCTACCAGAATGAGAAGCATTATCAAGCAAAGCAAAACTATGGATCAGAAATAGTAAGAATATCCACACAGATCAAGATGATTGTTTTATGATTTTGTGCTTTCATATAGATAATATCAGTTCTATTTTAATTTTTACAATGAATGATTAATATTAAATGCTGAAATATCAAAGATTTTTTTCATTCTATGTATGTCATGCAGCAATACATTGGTATTTCATATTGATATATACATAGATAACATAAAAGATTGCATGTGATTTATTCACATTTTCTGTAAGGTCTTTTATGTTCTTTTCGAATATAACTGTTTTTTTTAGATTATCCTGTGTTACTTATATACATAAAACATGTAAAATCAGAAACCAAATTTATATGTATTAAGACACAGTTACAAACTACAATCATGTTAACTTCGCGGCAAAAGAAAGTATAGGTCTTGTTTGAAGAGTAATTAAGAACAAAAACCAAATCATATCAATGTACAGTTTGGTTTATACAGTAGAATGGTTCCAGATATCATTCATGCACATTATGACAATCATACAACTTGCACATGATTAGCATGGAATTATTGAACAGTGGTGGAGTCATTGCTACTTTCAGTCTAACCAATGATAGAAGTTAGTACACAGACACGCAAGATGACACTCTGTTTATCAGGGTTCCACTATCAAACAGGTAATAAAAGGTCGATAGAAGCCTACATGTAGCCAACAAGTAGTGGTGTCTGTTTTGATGGTTTTAGGTCGTTTAGTCTGTTGCATGTTTGTGCGTAAAAATGTACGAAGAAACCATTTTTTTAAAGTTAAATATGTTATTTGGAAAAAAAATATATCTGCATTTTAATGATAGAATAACCCTGTCCATATTTTACCAGTTGTTATCAAATAGTAAACACACTAAAAACGACATACGAATATATGAAAGAATTTGTATTACCGAACCATTGCAAATGATTAACACCAGAGGTAACAAAATTAATACTTCATTTAAAGCATTTGCAATCGTAACAAATTTAATCATAAACTAAATCTCACATATTCAATTGTTTAAAGGACCTCCCAAGTGCAAGTAACAGTGAACGTGCTACATCATCGCTTATCTATCCAAACAGACAAGTGTTTACACAGAATGAAACAATGCTGAATTATTGTGTTAACTATTTGACCTTCACTTGGAGGGCAGTACTTGACCCTTACCTTGCCTATGCGTGGTAAGTCGATGGTGAAATGAGGACTTCAAGATTATTTCATAATAATAAGTGGTAGCTTGCTACTTACTATAAACAGAACATTCTTATATTGAACATTGGGTATAATCAGTCCGATTCATATCAAACAATCTAGATTTAAAATGATTAAAATGAGAAGTTGTAAAACGTGGTTGTGGTTCAGATTTCAATTAAAATTCATAATTAAATAGAAAATCCAATGAAAAAGAATAACGGTAACTACAAATGATTAGGAAAAAGTATCAAGTATCTACTTATCAAGTACTACGCACTCATTCTGGTGCAAATAAATAAGACTGATCGAATATCGTCTTTCAGCAATCATCAATGTCATATTCTCCTAATATCTAAAACCTAAAACAATAAATTCATATACTTACTATTCTTTCCTTTTCTCAAACCTTCAAGTCCAATGTATCCTAATGTCCGACTACATGCAGTATCCACATCTAGGCTCCAGAAATTGGGAGTTCCAGAAAGTTATCCGAAATGATAACACAACAGGCCTTATCAACGATAACCCGTTAAACACATAATAAATCCCTTCAGTATCGCACTCATTAAGCATTTAGCTTCACAAGAAGGGGGTTATCTTCTACATAAATATGTCACACTCTTTGAATCAAAGGCTATAACATTTAAGATTTGTGGTGAAAATAATCTGTTCATATGTACTCTATTAGCAGTTGCATGTTGTCCTAATACTATGATTTAACGCTCTTAAAGCATAATACTGATGATTATCTGGTAACATGGATATGTTTATTTGCACTGTATGCTTCATTATGGATTTGTACTCCGGTACCTCAAGATATTTCTGAAATGTTTCGGAATGATACACATTAACCTTATATTCATTCATACTTGTATTAACAGTTACCATGTCATTATGCGTAAATGGGCCACATTTATCCAAAGGGATGTGTTTAGCATCACTGTATAACGTTCATTTATTTTTCTTAACCTGATTATATTTGTTTTATGGTGTATGTTAATAGGAGAGATATGATGTCATTTTTTAGTTCAAGTCGAAGACTTTTATTATACAGTAATCAAGAAGATGTGATAGGTAACAGAAAATCACTTTATCATTAACATGCTTCAAATTTCATTTAACTCAATAAAACGTTAATGCATATACATTTTATACACCTTCGACACACATTTGATCAAAGGATAAAATAAAAGGGGATCACATCTTATGTGATATACACGTAGAAGAACATTATTGGCATAATCATCCATAACATCTGTATCATGAAAGACAAGCAACCGTTTTCTTTGAAGGTGTTTCCTATTTTACTTTGAGTTGAATATAAACCCCCATTCAATAGCTATAGATAAGCGACAGATGATCTACCACATAGGTAGTTTGAGGGCCACACAGAGATATGTAAGCAAATTAAAGCTATTATCGTCTATTTTTTCCAATATCTATGGATAATGATGGCAATAACGGTTCACTTCTGAGAAACACAAGATATACAATTTACACGATGATAAGGCTCTTATACAATATATCTTTTGATCCGGAGTCAAACTGGACAACCGCATAACTTCAAACAGGGTTAAATGAATCGGTTGTTCCACAAAATTTCTATAGAGGCAGTAACACGGTTTACGGTAAATAGAGTGATCTTACATAAACAAAGAAGATAATTTTTATCAAATTCAGATGAAGCAGCTCTGAAACGAGACTACCATGAAAGGCTAAGCTTCCTGATTCATTTCAAATCCTGAAATGAATAAATGGTGTTCAGAAATAGATGACCACAAACTTGTTTGGCTTGAAATAATATTCTACAACTCCAGATCTTTGTGTTCTGATGTTTGGCCATCACAGCTTTCACAAGCTAAAGTTAATTTGGGAAAGCCAAAGAAGTAAACTTCTGCTTTTAAACAGAGAAATACATCCAAAAATGTGTCATTTTAAAAAGTGTTCACTCCTAACTTGACATAACTCTTTTGTAAAACATATTTTCCATGTCCCTTATGTCGTTCTTTATACTAAATAAATGCAATTGCCTCTAGTTTATAGTTCTTTTGGTCTTAGATTTAAAGTTTGAACAACATTTTAAACATTCAATTAAATATACACCAGAAAATGTATAATGTTTTATTTAGATATTAGTCTTTAGCCCATTGCCTTGGTAAAATGAGGTCAAATATTGTTGATGTAAAAATACTGTACTCACTGACCGTTACAGAAAAACTGCTGTGGTTATTGTTTTATAGCTTCAAAATGTCTGCAATCAACTGTACTAATGTCTTGCATTGGGTTGTTATATCGCGGTAAGAAAAAGGTTAGAGAGTTTAGATTTGTGAGATTGGTTAAAAAGATAAATCTTTCGATGGAATATATGACCTTTTGCAGGATTAAGTCATACGCTTAAATATATATGAATTTCTGATCAGTACTTTTCTACAGAAACTACAAAATCTAATTAATACCATAAAACTGTAACATATGATATGCACCCTTCCATTGAATTTCAAAATATTTCATTTATATTATCAATTACTTGAATAACTTAATGCCTTTAGTGACCGTTACAGAAAAACTGTCATGTTTTAGCTTTATAATGTCTGCAATCTCATGTCCTAATGTCTTGCATTTGGATAGCTTAGTATAGATTTACATCATCCTTCCACGTCGAGAAAAGGATCGACAGTTACCAAGTTAATCATATTGAATGTTGATATGGACGTTGTTGATACATGTAATTTGAGTAGCATATTGTTAGGCAAAAACGTTGGTCCAGCCTGCATGATGATGTCATAAACTCAAAATGATAACATTAGCTTATGACGATTTTAAACTTAAAGCTAATGATGTCTCCCATCCAAACTTTTAATTAAACCTAATCGTAGGCTTGATTGACAGTTGTGTCGGAGACAACCAAAAAAGAGAATAATTTAGAATAAACTTGACATAAAAAGTATCAAAAGGGACCATTCCATCAATGGGTCCACATTTATTAATTGATCACATTAATAATTCATTTATATAAGCCCCTAAGTATCCTTAATTATGCTGTTGCTCGAAAAAGGTGACTTAACCCATATGTAGTGTACAAAGTTATAATTGTTTCGATGGAAAGCGGAAAAATTGTTTAAATCTAAAATAACGAAAGTAGCAAAAGGCACCACTCCAATAGTACCTCTAACCATTAGCTAAGTGTTATAAAATGATAATGAAGAATGAGCGAGAACCGAATATTGCATTGTATCGTTACTTTCGTGTTGGAAATACGTATATATTATTTTACTAATTGCAGTTTGAAGTTATTAGCAAAGTATGGATTGAGATGGAGAATGCATTGAGAGCCGTAAATTCCTAGAAAAAAATTGAAAGAATCCACACCTAGCCATGCATTCTCCACCACATCATTAGGTTTATGTTTAAATCTAGCACTTGTCTAGCGATGGATTGAAGGTATTAAGTATTAAGTGAGGATCTAGAAAAATACGTACTTACATGATAACGTTTCCCTCTCTTCGATAGCAACAACAATGATGGTGTCCCCGAATGACTATAGGTTCATTGCTTTCACCACCCAGGACAACTCAATTCTGTGTGGGATTGTAACACAGATAACAGATAATATCTAACAAGCTATAAAACTGTGGACACAATTCTCCTCTTCAGACATGGCCTTACTGTTATGAGCTAGCTGTTCCCATAAAGTGTTTCTATTCACTAGTTTGTTTCACTTTATTGCAATGTTATTCTCTGTGAAGATACTGATATCTGATACCAACGAAGGGTGTTTCTAACTTGATGCTTGTATTTTGAGAGGAAGAAAACTTTGAATTCTAAAGGTGTTCGTGGATGTTTCTTCAATCTGTTATTGTAACATCTGCATCAGTTGTGTACTCCTCAAGGAGTTGACCAGGATTTGGTAACGATTTTGTTGAGACATTATGATGAGTGAGTGAGTTAGAGTTATACTCCGCTTGGATGCCCATTATGATGATCATAAGTTCATTAGTTTTATTACCAGCAAGGTGAATCATAAGAAGTTACATAATTTCAATTTGCCCACATGTGCAAATATCACGTTTGCCTAGAAACGATTGTTCTAATGCGACTATGGATACTTTTTGCGTCTATGACGTCATTTTATAATTTTTCCTTGACGTCACTACAGTGTGTCGTCGCAGAAGGAACATTATTTTCGCAATTCTTCTTCCGAATCTTATCAATTAGATCAGTAATAAAAACTTAATTACTCTCGAAAGAGTGTATCACATTTACAAAACTCGTGCAAATTTGGAACATACAAAGACCCATTCCATTCGTAAAAGTCATAATAAGATAGGATTCTTAAACATCAAGGAATTTCAACAATGCATATATGGTTTCATTATAGTTCTTTCTTTGACGTCACAATGTCATTTGTAGCTTAACTTGAGCACAATCTCGTCAATCTCACTTGATTAAAGTTTTCGCTAGTTCTATATGAAATCAATGAATTCTCTTATATAACAATATTACATGAGGGTCGTTAAATATTCTATATTATGTGTCGATAACCACAGAAGGTAATCACAGTTTACTTATAAAAAAAATTAAATGATGAGGTATACAAGTATTACCATCATTGGTTTATGACACAATAACTTCAAATCGTAAATGAATTCTTAACATTTACAAGTTTTATGTATTCTTCATACTGAGGGAAAATCAATAAAAAATATATATTTTCATAATAAATTATAAATTTATTAATATTTAGCAAAAGCAAGCAAGTTGTATGGCTAAAATGGAAGATTGCTGTATGCTCTTGATATCATAACATTATACAAAGAAGTTGTTCATGTACTTTGTGTAAACCTTAACGGAAAGAGAATGTCCTAAAGTGTACAAAAACACAGTCAGAAACAAACCAGCGCTCTTGAACCACTTAGACACATAACCTCTTGTTATAACAAACATTGGGTTTTTTTCTCAGCCACGTTTTGTGGTATTTTCCTTGGGAAACTCGCATAGAGATTTTCTTACCACGTGTATGTATTCCATTAAGGTTCCAGAATACTGTAACGAAACGTTTCCGTTACTGGCAAACAAGTGTAACATTCGTCTACAACAGTGGGACCCCTAAGTAAAAATTCCACTTGTTTAGTTTGGAAACACTTCTTAAGAACAAGGTGTTATGCGATTGTTGCCAGTGTTATATAGCGGAACAGAGACAATACAGTTGTAAACTTGGATCACATTTAGCTTACTCATTGTTTAGGGAACATAAAATAATTAAAGACTTATTTTGTGTATTATTTAACAATTATCTGAGAGAGCTGTAATATATATTTATGCTAAGTTATATAACCTCTATTTAATGTTCATGATTTATTTCAATTTTTTAAAGTCTAAGGAAAAAGTACGCATTTTGAAAATTATTCGATTTAGGTGAGTTAACAAATATTTAATCTAATTACATATCAAATGTAAATGTATGCTTCTCAAGATAAATCTAAGGAATATTTGTGTTTTATTCTTCAAATGATTTCTATACGAGCACAAGGTTAAAGTATGTGTTATAATAAACAAACAATATATATTGTATCTAGAATCATACCTGAAGCGTTGCAGTCTCTGTATTGAGTTTTGTGTTGGAAACAGATCAGAGATCATAAATCAATTAACACGAAGTCAGATGCTTTCGACTTAAAGAGATTGGTGTTTTAATCCTTTAGAAATCATACCAAGGGTAGAAGAAAGTTTGATAAAAACATGTTCAAAACAAATGTGATGAAAAATCATTTTAATAAAATTAACCACATTTTTCAATCAAACAAGCATTCTGACCCGACAGAAATAATTCCAATGATTTTCCAATTAGCTTCCTTCTTTGCAGAAGAATACATTGGTTTACCAAACCTTGCATGTATTCAAAGCTAGATGCAGAAAGGAAGTTTCAAATTTGTGAACTTTTACAATAACCATTGAGAATACATGGAGTCTCTCATCTATGCAACACGAATACATTCTAAAGGACAAAACAAGGTTTGAAGTAAAACACGATATTTCATTTTTCATCGGGGATATTGAAAGAATGTAAAACCATAATCCAGCTGTAACAGTGAGCTTACGTGATGAAAAAAAGATAAGAATAGGTTCTTTTGGAAGAAAATGTTAAAACAGGCTTAAATGTTTTTGGCAGATATCTCTTTTAAAATAAAAGCCACTGACTCGATGAAAAGATCTAACAAAACAAAAGCTGCAGCACAAAAATCAAAAGAACTAAACTGATGATCAAAAGAAAGTACACACCTCAGTTGGTTTTATCATATGTATGATTTTCATATTCAAATAGTTCATGTTTTTGACGTCGTACTCTAAAACTCTACAGGAGATTAGTTATCATTCAAAGAATCCATCTAAGCGTTTTTTTGTTTTTTTTTTAATTTTCAATGTTTAGTAACCTTTTTTTATATAATGGTTATTGATCAAAAATGATTTTATGTTGAAATCAATAAATTAACCCCGTTCCTTACATGTTGACAATGCACGGTTGGGGTCATGCTAGTGTAATTCTTATTTTCTACCCCTGTCCACATCAATCAAAGATATCTAAAAAATAGATTAACCAGACATTAAAATATTTTTCTAAACTACTACAGATACATGTCAAATGTCTTTTCGATATTGAATAAACGATTCTAAATTGTGGTGTGTAGTTTCTTTTGTACTACAGTTTTTCTCATCTTTAAGTAGTGGCAAACGTTATGTGTGGAATGTTAACAGGCGTCTTGAATGATAACTCACATTGCCAAAAATATTGTATACAGTAGTATAGTATAAAGTATACATGGAACACTTGTGGGAACCTTCCACCTCTGGGAACATAGATGGATATGGATCTTGACATTGATACATTCAAAATAACCTTATTCACTTTCTAGTATTTGACAAACTAAACCGATAGTGTTTTAAATGACCATTTTCAAACACTTTGTGACCTCTAGATAAACTATATGGTAATAAACGTAACATTTTTTAAATGTATGTTCAATACATAAACACCTTGCGTGAAAACCAATTCAAATGAAACACTTCTGAAAGGCATTCAATGAAAAAGAAATATTATTTATGAGCCATGTATTTCGTAAGACTTTTTCAACAATAGAAATCATTTCCTGATACAATAATTCTAACTCCATTCGTATTGTAACATTGTAAAGTATATAATAGATGATTTCCTTAAACTTGTATAAAGCAAAAGAAAACATGTTTTGACAACATAACCCTCCCCTTAAAGTACGTATTAACATGTACGTTGTATACAATTGTAAAATCATTACAACTTATGTTTCATTTCAAACAAACAAACTATTATGCCAAAAAATGTTAAAAATAAAACTCGAAATAAGAAGGTATAAGGGATATTTGTACAATGAAGATATATTTGTCTTTAAAATTAAAATTAATGTGTAAAATAAATTGTTGAGACATAACTATAGAAAATCAAGAAGTGTAACTTATTACCATATTATCTAACTTATCTATTCAACGTTTGATACAATCGCATGAATATCAAAAGCAAAACCTTGTTATCATTGAAAAGAGCGTATTGACAAATATTAAAATGTTTTACCTTATTCAAGACGAGAAGTACCCCTTTTGAATCCAGGACACTTGTTCCAACCAGCTGAAGGTTATTGTAGATTGAGAGAATGTTTAAGCTATCTATTTC